>OU696697.1:116731360-118198420 GCA_916050605.2 Platycheirus albimanus
CAACCAACCACCAACCATTTTTGACAATTTTTTCTTCAACCCCATCCCAACACCAAATCCCCCAAATCCAACCACTTACCCCACCTGCCACCACCTTCCACTCACCCACCATTTTTGACAACTTTTTCATCGCACCCCATCAAATCAACCATCCCCACCACCAAAACTGCCAACCAATCAAACCACCTGCAACCGCCAACCAACCACCCACCATATTTGCCAATTCACCCCCCCTCCCACAATCATACCAAATACCCCCAACTCCAAACACCCATCCCACCTACAGCCACCAAGGAACCACCCATTAGTTTTGACAATTTTTGTCTCACCACCCAAACCAGCTACAACCACCCACCATTTTTGACAATTTTTCCTCTTCCCGACACTACCACACACTCCCACCACAACCAACCAACCACCCAACACCCTCCACTCCCACTTTAACGACTTTCTAGGCTATCAATGCAGCTACGTAACGTCAGTGTGACTGTGACATTTTTCTGTGCGTGCTGCCCATATATTCCAAACCGATTTATTAGACGTTATCACGTCAAAAAAAATTTTAAGAAGGTTTTGGCTTAAACGGCTATAAGTTGTTCTGAAAATTGACTCAGATGCGCAGTAGCTTGGAACTTCGTTATGGAGTATTCATCTATCTTAGAAATTAGATTATATAGGACCATTTTCCAGTTTTCTATATCCATTTCTATCCATTCTGCATATCAACTTGATTTTCTTCTTATTGTTTTTAAAGCAGCTATTTTTGGTAGGCGCGTATCTTCCATATCTAAAACTTTGAGAATGTAGTCCATTTGAAGTTTTAACGTCTTCACAAAAGGCAATGAAAGACCAGTCTCAGTCATTAACAAATAATTCGGCGTATTTGATGGCAGTCGAATAGCTTTAAATAGTAAGTATCTCAGCAGTTGTTTTACCAAATCATGCTGTTTATATCCCCATATCTGTGCACCATAAAATAAAACAGAATCAGAAATAGTTTGAAAATTTTTGAATTTGCTGCTATGGGGAATAAACGAATCGCCGAACCGAAACATTATTTCCATGTTGAATTGATTGTTTTTTTTTTGCTTTAGAGAGTTTCTCTTGCAAATGTTTTTCCATTTTTAAATTTTTTGTTAGAAGGACACCAAAATACTTATAGCTGTTGTTAACTACCTCAACATGCTCACCATTTAACTTCCATTTTTCATTTTCCTGCAGAGCCGCCCACCACTATTTTTAAAAATCATGACTTTCGATTTTTCGAGATTAACTTTTATATTCCACAAGCAACAGTAGTCGTGTAATTTACCTATTTATCTCCAGTTGAAGGGATTCCGACGTGTAAGCCATAAAAACTTCATCATCCGCAAACATTCGATTTTTGATTCGAGTGCCAGCATAAGTTTATAAAACAATGAGTTCCGATGATAAGAATTTGAACGATACGTTCTTAAAAAGTGGACGCGTGTTATAACTTCCTTTAAACAAATATCAAACTTTAACTAATGAGCTTTGATTGTATAAAATTACAAATAAATCCAGTTGTTTTTTAAAGTAGTTAAAAGTGGTTAAAGTATGCGTGATAACTTCACAAAAAAAACCTTTTTAGAAATATTTTTTTAATAATATACCTATAATAAAAGGGAAATGATTAAATTTTAATTTTTTTTAAATTTCGATATTTCCATCTTTTATGAAAAGTATGCGTACATGTGTAAGTAACGCCATAGTGTGTGCAAAAGTAAATAAAAGCCGAAAATTGCGAACCCCACGGGTGGACGAACATCGCTAAACGAACTCGACTTTTGATTCTGAGCTAAAAGATATTTGGGCCCTATTCATAGATGTTTACTAAAGTTGTGATTTACTAAACTACAGGTTAAGCTGACTTCTTTAGATAAACACAGCTGCTATTCATAAACAATTTTCTAGCTGTGTTTAGCTAGCAATAGCCATTGTATATATAATCTATAGTACTACCACTTGAGGTGCGCCATCTATCGACGAAAAACTAAGCTCTAGAATACCATGGGAAGCAACAACAACAATTAAAATGGTGGAAATTGTTGTTGTTGCTTCCCATGGTATTCTAGAGCTTAGTTTTTCGTCAATAGATGGCGCACCTCAAGTGGGAATACTATAGTTTATATATGCAATGCAATAGCTTAATGCAAAAATCTACCACAATTATAGGGGGAAAGCGGGAGACTTGATCATATGGGAGACTTGAGCCACTCTCAATAATTCACTCAAACTCCACTCAAATCGATCATGAGTAGACTCAAACATTGCATTCCGTTACTTTGTACTTGCACACAAAAATAATTCCAGATCGTCAGTATACTTCGGCTGTTAAAAGTGAAATAGTGTTTTTTGGCGGAAAAAGTTACAAAAAAAAAATAATTTTTTTTTGTGATAAAAACTGTTTTTGATTTGGTAAGTCAAAATGAATGACATTATTTTATAAAATAGATATTCGACTTTGTTATTATAAGAACGAAATCAAGCTAGGTTGTGTTCCAAAAAAATTATTAATTATTTATTGTAAAAAAACGTGAACGGGAGACTTGAGCCAGTTCTCAAGGGGAGACTTGATCAGTGGATCAAGTCTCCCGTTTGCTATGTAATTTATCGTCAGATGTTTTATAAATGCAGTAATGTCTTTCTTTCTAGCCACAGAAAAAATATAAAATACAAAAAAAAACTTACTACAATCAAAAAAAAAAGTTTTGCAGTCAATTGAAAGTGAAACTTCTGAAGAAGTAAATTTCGATGAAGGTTTAAACAGCCCAATGGAAATCGAAGAACATGACAAAACATGGTTTTGTTTTGTGTGCAAAACTGACTATACAGGGTGATTCACGAGCGTTGTGCCAAAAAGCTAGAGCGTGTAAGTTGAGTTGAGACAAGAAAAAAATCGTAAAGGAGGGGGGCGTCTACCCCCCCCCCCCCCCCCGTTTAGCCGGAAGGGGCAATTTTCTGAAAAATTGACTTATTTTGTAAAAAAAAAATATTAAAAATCAACGGCTTCGCTTACAACACCGGTTATACCTTTTAAGAAAGCCAAAAACTTTTTCTTTCATTTTGTTTCTAAATTAATTTGTTTTAACGCATAGTTTAAAAAATATAAATTTTCAAACTCAAAATTTTGAAAAAATAATTTTAAAACTATTTTTTTTCAAAATTTTACGTAATTAAGTATAATTTTTGTTCTCATAATTCAATGCTCCCATCAATCTTTAATCCAACAATGGAAACCGTATGGCTCTACGACTTTTTGTTGCCAAGGTATTCAAAAATAACCGAACCTACTTCTTCACAAAAACAAGAAAATCTAGCCTTACGGGATGGCACAAGTGATCATTTATCCAATTTTTTCGTGTTTCTGTGAAGAAGTAGGTTCGGTTATTCTTGAATACCTTGGCAGCAAAAAGTCGTAGAGCCATACGGTTTTCAGTGTGGGATTAAAGATTGATGGGAGCATTGAATTATGAGAACAAAAATTATACTTAATTACGTAAAATTTTGAAAAAAATTAGTTTTAAAATTATGTTTTCAAATTTTTTTTAAAAATTTTGAGTTTGAAAATTTATATTTTTCAAACTATTCGTTAAAACAATTTTATTTAAAAGCAAAATGAAAGAAGAAGTTATTGGCTTTCCAAAAAGGTATAACACGGTGTTGTAAACGAAGCCGTTGATTTTTAATATTTTTTTTTTACAAAATGAGTAAATTTTTCAGAAAATTGCCCCTCCCGGCTAAACGGGGGGGAATAGACCCCCCCTCCCATACGATTTTTTTCTTGTCTAAACTTAACCTACACGCTCTAGCTTTTTGGCACAACGCTCGTGAATCACCCTGTATAATGGATATGCGTCTTTGCGCCTCTTGCAACACTGATTAGAGGTTGATGCTATTATATATGGCAATAACATCCTTCAGTTATATATTTTACTAAGAAATTAAATTTTTTATTTATTTTTGTTACGTTTTTGAAGTTTATTTTGTTTTTCTTTTCTTAGCCTCTAATTAGGCATCTTATTTGTGATTGAAAGTCCTAAATACCTTTAAGTTCTTTGGTTGCTTTTTATACAATAGTAACTAAGTTACTGAGTATGAAAGAAAGTTATGTTTACAAGTTTTTATTAATTTCTCTGTTTCTTTTATTATAAAAACGTTAAATATAGTTTCTTTTTTATATTCCTGATACCACAAATATAATCAAAATGAATTCTAATAAGAAATAAACTGATTAAATTATTTGTTTGTTTGTTTTAGTCGAAGAATTTTAGTATGATCAAGTCTCCCCAAGGGGATGGTCAAGTCTCCCGGCTAATAGGGAGACTTGAGCCAAAAATCTGTTCACAATCATTTAGCATTTGGCAAAAATCACTTGCGTGTATGTAGTTCTTAAAATACAAATCTTAAAATAGATAAATAATGTATCTTTAAAAAGATGTATCCAACATGTGGCTATGATGAATAGAAAAGTTTTTATGAACGATTTAACAAAAAGTGGCTCAAGTCTCCCGCATTCCCCCTACTTCAAATTATGATATTGATAAACAATCGCTTCCCGATCGATCAGCGAAATCAAGCATCACTGCGCGTGGTTAGTGGTAAGATGGAAGACCGTACAACAACAAACCACATAACTATTGACTATTCACATAATGTTGTTCTCTCTTCTGTTCTGTATGTCTCTCTTTATCTTAATGTTTGTCTGCTGTCTGGGCTCTGGGCCTATGGTCGTTGTCACCCATGCCTGACAAAAAATAAATAAAAAATCGTTCATTTAATTTTAGATAAATCAGGGAAGAAGACATCAAAATATTATAGATGATAAAAAAACGACTCCAAAATGAAGTTCCTGACTTGTGAATGGGAATTTAACAAAGTGTGGAAACTGTTATGCCAGTTTTTTTGCAATTACAGAAATTAGCAGATTTATGATAAATGTTGCTGTTTCCTTGTCGAATCGATATCGTTGAAAAAAAATTGTATCATTTAACTCGAATCAAGTTAACCCTGCTTTACATATTTTCTTTTGTCTGGCTGGTGGCACAATTTCATACAGCAAATCTATGTATGTATGTATGTATGTCTTCCAGTTAAAAAAAAACTCCTTCAGTTTCCACATCTATTGACATTTTAAAATAATTTTTACAAAATTTATTATTTGTTCCAAGGTATTTATTTTGTGTATCGACTTGCTTATGGCAGACAAAAGTACCTACCTATACGTTTTTCAAGTATTGTATGACAGTAGTAGTTTTAAAGTAACTTAAACACTACATCAGCCACTTTTAAAGTTAGACCCCAGGTTAAGTCCTAATCATAGGTCTAAATACGTTTATGAATAGCTTAAACTCCAGGTCTGGTTGATCATAACTTAACAGCAGTTTAAAATACGTCTATGAACACAGACCCTTATGTATACTTTTCTACACGACACCTAACGGTATTATTTCTTTGTTTACCAAACTCCACACCAATCACAATTAAACACCTTTGGAATAGGGTAGACACACAAAGATTCGGCACACTTCACACATTTAAAAAATTATGTTGTTGACTGATTAAAAAGGCGATATTATTTAAGAAAACTAAAAATTACTGATAATTTGCCCTTCATTAAGTTTAACATACAATGTTTAATATTCGTCCGTTATAATTTTAAATATTTGCAGAATGGTTTAGATTGATTTGATAGAGAATCTCGATGTTTATTAAATAAAAATTCAATTGAAACTGGACTTAAATCTAACATTACGATTTCTAACCCACGATACCTGCAAGAGCAACTGGTTCGCAACAATGGATGCCTGCCGTTCTTGTTTATGTCCGTAATAATATAATGTAATAAAATTTAAAACATTTATATGGAAGAATATAATGTATAGGAAGCAAAGTGTATCATTGTTTTTTTTTTTTTTTTTTGTTAAGTTATACTGTCAACACTTGAACAACCACGCTCATGCTGGGGGTGTCGTCGGACCGGACTGTGAGTTGTTAAGTAAAATGCAGTATGCAAATGGTTGGATGCTTGGAGCCGGGGGTAGCTGTTAATTTATATAAAGAGTCACCGATCGTAGCTCGTAAAGTGGCACTTAATCTGTGTTGTCATTATTATCGGTCATTGGCAGTCACAAAACGCCCACGACTGAGTCGCACGCAATCGCTGATCTAGAATGAAATCAGGAGACATGCAATGCATACTCGTATATTCGTATCCTGTCAGGATTCTTTAATTGCCATTGTAGGTACTATTCGTATAAATCAAGTTATTGGTGCGTGCAAAAAAATTGACATAACAATCAAACATGACCCTACAATGATAGGGAATAAAGTGGAAGAAAGTTGGGTAGTCTGAAAAATGTGTCCATCTGTTTGTTCGCACCTCTGCAGCCTAAACGAGTTTATCTATTTTCTTCAAACTTATGGTGGTTATTTATTACTCTCGGAAAGTATTTTTAAAATTAATTTTATAGCCTATTCACACCAAACGATAAACGAGCATTTACTCGTTTTCCGCAAAACGACTACCCAAAACGACTCGTTTTCCCATACATTTTTGATACCCAACTCGTTTTGCAAAACGACTCGTTTTCCGCAAAACGACTGGAAAACGAGTTGCAATTTCAAAATGAACTACACGAACGGATCTTTTTGTGATGTTATTGTGAATAGACACTCAAAAAATAGAACAGCTGATTTCTTGCTGTCAAAATAAATTCATTATTTCTGTAATTTGTTTGTAGGCATTCTTTTTCGTGGCAGCGGTAAGTAACATTTTTCTACATAATGTTTGTATACCACTGTTCTTGTTTATTATAATTAGGTAGGTACACAGAAGACGAGGAGTTAAACAAAAGTAAATTCATCTGGACCAGAAATCAAGATGATATTACCAAGGAGGAATATAGACAGTTTTAGTAAACCCTGACCAACGACTGGGAGGACCATTTGGCTGTGAAACACTTCTTTGTGGATGATTGGTTTTAATTCCGTGCCCTTGCCCTGCTCTTTATTCCTCTTCGAGTACATCAAGTTGTACGTGCGTCGTGGTCGTGTATTTATCAGCACAAAGTTCTCAGTCATTTGAAGAACTTAGTGGATGAATGCATGAAACTGCGTGGACAAGAAGAAATACAATTACTACAATGTCATCTGGCAAAGGCTAGCTATTGCTAATTGCTGGTATTTGTGACCAAGGAAGGGTTGGAATCGCCTAAAAACAAGGGTGAGAAAGAGAGAGCGTGAAGAAAACAGCAAAGTTCGAAAATTATTTTATATATGTAAATAAATAATTATAGCTTCATTTTAAGTCTTTCTTGTCGGCATCTTGGTCGAAATCTTCAACCTCACCAACATCTTCGTAATTGAGCTCGTTAATCTCAATTTTTTTCTGCACGACTTCCTAGTAGGGCTCTTTCTCGACGATCAACTTCATTGGATAGCCAATGAACTGCGATGGTTTACGATTTATTTGTTATTGCTCTCCTCCAAATATTAGGCCTGGTCCTCTCCTTGAAGCACAAAACTATCTTTCTACCATGTACCAAGGGCAGCAGCCAGCAGCAGATTATCACACGTATTGCACATCATCCTTCTGCTTCGAGGTGACTTTTTCGGCGACCAAGTAGGCAGAATAGCCAATCAAACTGATATCAGCACCGGCAAAGGCTTCCATAGGTTAATTTATGCTTTATCAGTTTTAATTGGTTGCAATTCAAAAATTCAATTGCTTTGTGCTCGTTTCAATAATTTCTTAAATAATAGGAATTACTTTAACTTGACATTTAAAATTGAAATGTCAAACAAAAACGAGTAAATGTTCGGTGTGAACGCTCTACTCGTTTTGGTAAACGAATAGCCAAAACGAGTGCGGTGTGAATAGGCTATTAGCTTCAAAATAATGGCAGCTGCCATACATATTGTAAAGAAGAATTAAATTTTCCCGAAAACGGCTGCAACGATTTTAATAAAACGTTCTTACTCTTGAGAGCAATATACAGTGGTGGCCAAAATAATAAAAGTGAATCTACAAATTTTCTTCACTTCATAAATTCATACCATAATAACTGTAAAACTTAAAAAAAGACATGTACTTATTATTTTTGCCTTTGCTGTCAAAGATTTTAAGAGTCATTGGAAATTTCCCATGAGTACTTACAAAGCACCGTTACCTTCATTCACGAAATTAATTTTTTCAGCGGACAAAATAATAAGAGTGCATAGTAAGTTTTGTATTTTTAATGGAATATTATTTTATTTCGTTCTTCATTTCTTATTACTAACTTAAGTAATTTTGTTTTAGTTAATAAAAAAATTGTTTTAGCTGTGAAAGTTAAAAAATGGGACGAGCAAAGCATTGTTCGGAGGAAGAACGCCGTTTGAGTTTGCAACTTAGAAATGAAGGTAACAGTTACGATTGTATTGCAAGTACACTTCATCGTTCTCCCTGTGTTGTTGCCAGAGTATTAAGGAACCGAAACAAAACAGAAAAACCGACAAAAACAAGAGGGCGGCCAAGGAAAACTTCACCAACTTTTGACAGAAAGATAGTTAGAGAAGCTCTTAAACGGTTCCATTTGTAACATCAACCATCATAAAAACAAATTTATCGATTGATATTAGCTCCCGAACTATTCGCCGACGTTTGCAGGAGCGAGATTTACATGGAAAAATAGCTAGGAAAGTTCCATTGCTAAGCAAAAAAAAAAAAAAAAACATTCAGCAACGCATTCAATTCGCAATCTTGAAACAGTCATCAGGGAATCCAAGAAACTGGAAAAATATTTTGTATAGCGACGAAACCAAAACAAATTTGTTTGGATCTGATGGGCGCGTTTACGTTAGAAGGAAGAAGAACGAAGAGCTGAATCCTAGGAACAAAATTATGTTTTTTCTTATGCTGGAGTAGGTCCTATCTTTAGGATAAAAGATATTATGACCAAGGAAACGTATCTCCAAATATTGGAAGACCTTATGCTTCCATATGCAGAAGATAATATGCCGTTAGTGTGGACATTCCAACAATATAATGATAATGATCCCAAACACACTGCTAAGGTCATGTCAAGGTGGTTGGAACAAAACAATGTATCAGTCTTGCAATGGCCTTCACAATCGACTGATCTTAACCCTATAGAAAATCTTTGGAAAGATCTGAAAAATAGAGTTTCATGTAAGAAAACCACAAATCCGTAGGTTTTGAGGAAAGAAATCCAAGAACAATGGAACGCAACACCAGTGGAAACATGCCAAAAACTAATTAACTCTATGCCAAGATATATGAAGCAGTCCTTAAAAACAAAGGCTACGCATCCAAGTACTGAAGCCCTTAGGTGACCGATTAACTAATATTCTTGATAAAGTTAATTGAAACTCCTTTTTTATGATTTTCAGGAAAAAGGTTATGCACTCTTATTTTTTTGGCCAGGAAAAAAGTATATGAGTATAGTTTCCTTCGTATTTTTCTTTATGTACTATCTTTTTGTTTTAAAAAACGTCATTAACAGGTGGAAATAGTATTATTGAACGATGTTCGTAGCACTTTAAGAAAAAAAATGTAGTTAAAAGTCTTCACTCTTATTATTTTGGCCACCATTGTATGTACATATCTTCTGGTTAGAATGAATTTATCTTACAACGGCATCTCTCGCAGAAACGGTTTTTGCAAAATAGATTTTATCGAAAGCTACACAACCGATTTCAGTAAAATGTTGTACAACTTTTGCATTTGAAGATTTTCAAAAACTTTGTTCTTAGCAATATTTTTTTAAATTTTCATATTCTTTAATATTTTAGAAACGAGAAGATTTAATTTTAAAACAATGTTAAAACACGGTTCCAAGGATTTTCAATATTTTTTACCTTATAGATTGACATTTGGTATAATGAAATTTTATCGAAGTCTTAGTTTTTACACGAACACTTTAGTAGCTTTAAATTTAAAAATAATTTACGATTTTTCTTTTTAAAAAAATCGAAAGCATAGCCCTATAGCATCCTTGGCCCTAAAACAGCGCCCACTCCAGGGCTTATTAATACCCATATCATGAATTTAAGACAGTACGAGGTACGTGGTTAAGAAAGTTGGTTATGAGATAAAAAGAGATCACGGTGCGCTTTGGGTTTAAATGTCTGCAAATCGTAATGGGAAGGAAAATTAGAGCTATCAGGTAAGGCATTCCTCATTCTCTTAGTGCGGCTAAAAAATTGATCTCCATCATACTTAACGGTTCTTAAGATATTTATCTCAATGGTAAATTGATGGGCATTCCTAGACTCTATTTCGCTTGAACATTGTTCATAATATTGTTTAATTTTTGTAAAGCCAGATCAGAAGAGAACAAATTATTCTTGGATCGACCTTAAATATGTATCGACCTTATATATATGTGCCTAGAACGCAAAACTGTTCGGTTTTCTCCCTGCAAGTGTCACTCATGGTTAGTGATATTTGTAGTGGGTAGGTTTAGGTTGTGATTTAACGACAGAGAACAGCGTTAAGTTCTTGAAGCATACAATTTCAAACGGTTTATAATTCCCCAATGTATTATCATGGAACGCGCTGCCGTTGCAGTTCCGAAGAGCAAAGTTGTGAAACTGGAAAATAATATGAGTGTCGATGTCGAGTGTGCTGTACTTAGTCAGTAAAACAATTTAGTGCATTTGAAGTCTTAGACAAGAGATCATTCATACAGATGAGGAAGAACGTCAGTGACAGAGCACGCAATTATCTTACTTTTGCAAAAACAATGTAGGATTGGTTCCACTGTTCGTTGAGATACGAGTATACCATCATATCACCAGCGGACCTATTGCTACGAAAACCATGTACTGGTAGTTAATAAGTTTCCATTATTCAAGATTTTTCTTGGTCGAATGGTTTATCAGAAGAAATCTGACAAAAGAGCATTTTGCCAGTTTTTCAACTTATTCTACTCGAAGGTCAGCCGAAGAAGAAGTTACTTTTCTGTGACTAATTGGATTAAACAGTTTTCGAGGGTCGAAAGAAGTGGAGCAAATTTTTGCGAAGTTGGGGGAGTCGAGTAGCGTTTAAAAGCTTTTGTGTAAAAATCTTCCGCGCTTTCTAAAAAGATGGCATGTGAGTCTCCAGCCCATCCGCTGGCGCTGGCGCATTACAAAAGATAAGAAAACGTAGTGTGGGAGTTTCTACCGTATCTGCTGTCCCAACATGATTGCTAACGGACCTGCTTTGTCATCATCCTTGAAACACTTAAAAATATTCCACATACGCCACAGTGAACTATGATACACCCAGCTATTTAATTTGTTTTTATTCATTCAAAATAAAATGCACGACTGGGTCGCACGAACTTGCTTTAATGTGTGACAGTGGTCTTGGGGCTTGAGATTTTGATAAAAATAAATTTTTCAAAATTCTTAACTAATTTGAGATGAAAAAAAGGTACGCCATTTTATTTCTTGGGAAAATTTGAATTTATGAGAATAGAGCGGTTTTTGAGAAAAAAAGTTTTTTTTTAAACTTTTTGAAAACATTTTTCAAAAATAATTCAAAAACGCCAATTCGGAAGTATTCATCAAATTATTTATAATTTTTAAACAAAATTTAATGAGCCGTTTTCAAAATATTAATTTTGTTAAAAAACTTTTAAAAATGCAAAAAAAAATATTTTTTTAAATATTGGTATGCAGTATAAATTGAGCTACCTATACCTACACCTATACATAGTATGTGAAATTTCGAAAAAATCGGTTGAGGCGTTTTTGAGATACATATTCGAAAGAAAATAAAAATCATAACTTGCCTTATATGTAGTACCTATAATCGCAAGCAAAAAAGGTTTGTTTCAAGGATGGAAGTTGATGAACTTTATTGGAATAGGAAAACCATTCCTAACAAGTCAATTTTCAATTGTTTTGTATTTTAAAAAAGACTTGAAGGAATTGATTTCACCAGATATTTATATGGGTCGAGCATTTTTTTTTAAATACGCTTGACAAGAGTAAGTACCGACCAGCTGTGTCTGTAGTTCAAGTTAAGAATGAATGATATTAAAACTTCATTGATCATCCAGCAGATACATTTATCATATAGGAAGATATGATGTGATCGGTAGTCAACCGAAAGTGATTAGTATCCAAGATGACGAGATAATGCTTCGTCGGCAAATTCTATAGAATTATCATACTACCCGAAGGGATGTTTACGTTTTCATTCTTGAAACTTAGCGGATGTGGGGTCTTTTGTTTATGTTAATGTTAATAGATTGTTATGCTTAAATCATGCACAGTTATGGATCGTCAATTAAAATATACCAGCAACACAAAGTTTCGACGAAATTAGATTCAAAATAAGCTGATTGTTCAAATTTATTCTAGACGACAAAAAAACTTTTATAAAAATGCATTTCAGCATGCTTTACATGCCATCATCAGTTTCACGCTTTAAAAAATTAACTAAAGAAAAAAGAAAGATAATACAACAAGTTTATTTAGAAAAGATTAGTGGGCTATAGGTCAAAACATGACCTATAGCCCACTAATCTTTTCTAAATTGATGAATATAAAGGTCACTAAAACAAACATATATAGTAATACAACAAGTGTCAAATAATAATTATTGTTTCTGAAACTAGAACAGCCCAACAGCGTCTGGCTGAGAGAGTCGAACGCATACATATAATAATAAAGTGCATGACTGGGTACAAACTTGCTCTAACTCTAATGTGTTAAAATGGTCTTGGGGCTTGAGATTTTGGGAAAAAGCATTGAAATAATCAAATGAAATTATATTAATCACTTAAAAATCAATAGTTATAGTTATATGTAGTTAAAACGCTTTTTGGAGAAAATGAAGTAAGCCATCAGATTTCTTTTACTTTTTTAATTTTAAGGAATTTTTTTTTTTTCAAAATCGTTCGAGCAGTTTTTTTTTTTTTAACTGAGTATGTCATAACATCTAGCAGTTTAAAGTTCTTATCAGAAAATAAAAATTTAAAAAAATTTTTAACAATCCGTTTTTGAAAAAAAAAACCAAAAATTAGAAAAATTAAATGCACGACTGGGTCGCACGTACTTGCTCTGTAGGTGCAATAGTACGATGAAAACAAACTTTTCGATCAACTCATTTTTGAAAAATTAAAATCTAAAAAATTTTGACTAAAACTGGAAAAACCGATAAACGGGAGCTAACGTTAAGAAACCTTAAATATTTTAAATTAAGATGTCATCTTTTGGTGTTATAAATGATACAAATGTCCACGTATGGCCAAATTAATAATACTGTTAAAACCAATTTCCGTTATAATCATGTGTAGCCAAAAACTAAAACGCAGTTTTCTTTGAAGTATTCTATGTATGTTACACATACAAAGTTTCATCAAAATTGGGGGAGAATTTTTTGAGTAAATTAGAAAAAACCAAAAAAAGTCGGCTAACTCAACGGCTCGTTGTATGGAAGCCAGCGTTTAGAAAGGCTTCAGTCAAAAATTTTCTAAGCCATCCTTTAAAAAACTATGAAAAACTATGACAAACGAAATTTGAGTCGATTCAATCGAGTCGTTGTGAACTTATGGCTATTTGAAAAAAGCCGTTAAAACCTGGTGTGGAATCGGCTAAAAAAACGAAAAACGATGTTTTGTTAGAAATGCTTAAAGTTAGCTCAGTTTTGAGTTTAATCAAAATCGTTAGAGTCGTTTTCTATAAAATCCAAATTGAAAAAAAAACCGTTACTTGAAAGGTACCAGTTTGAGCCGGACTTAAACGAAATAAAAAAAACCTCGATAACTGTTTTTCTTCAAACTACCATATATCAAGTTTGAAGAAAATTCGTCAAGTGGTTTAGGCTGTAGCATGACGTGAAAAAGCGGCACAGACGCACATCTGCATACCCGCACCGGCAGACCGACCGACGGACGGTATGGCGAAAACCACTTTTTTGAACTTCTTTATCATCGTTATGTCATGTTTGATTAAAACCTCGATTTTTTTTTACACGAAACCAATACTTACCATAGCAAGCAAAAATTAACTTTTTTTTTAAACTCAAAAAAAGTTTTTTTTGAAGAATTAAAGAACTGATATTATTTTGTTTATAAAACAGCTTTTACATTAAAATGTTCATCGAAATCCGTGGAGTGGGTTACTAGAAAATCTGTTATAAAAAAACTGGTCCTATGGGAGGTACCGTTATAAGACTTTTCTGAAAAATCTGTTACAACCAAAACATACAAATTTGAACAAAAAACACCATTCAGGAAGTTTTACCAAAATCGTAGGAGCCGTTTTTGAGAAAAATAATTGTTCACTAAAAATCGTAGGGCAAGTACCGTTAGTTTTGGACCTAGAATGCTTATTCCAAAAACCCCTCTGTAGGATGTCATAATAATAATGTGTATCAAGTTTGAAGCAAATCGGTCCAGCAGTTTATGTTGTAGGTAACTACAGACAGAATTCTCTATCATCGTATGTTATGTTTGATTGTCCAAAAAAAAATGTGTTTACGAATGTATAACTTGCCTTATAATCGCAAGTAAAAAAGGAATAGGGTATCCAACAGTTCGTTAAAAACGTAATGTAGCTCTCGCTTATGTTTTTTCTTGGAGACAGTTTGTATGCCTACACATTTGAATTTGGAATGTAGAATCATTAGAGGGAGATGTTTACTTGTTGGATTTTTTCATCAGCTAAGAATTGATTAAAAGTGGCCTTAGAGACAACGGTACTTGCCATATGATTTTAAAACTTCCTGAGTGGTGTTTTTTGTGAAAACTCTATGTTTTGGTTGGAATAGATTTTTCAGGAAAAGTCTTAAAAGGGTACACCTAATAGGCCCGGTTTTTTAAATCTGATTTTCTCGTAAGCCACTTGACGGATTTTGATAAATTTTTTAAGATGAAAGCTCTTTTATAAGCACAATAATATCAATTCTTAAAAAAATAAATTGGAATATGATTTTGAAGTTTTTCAAAAAAAACTGTTTTCTTAAAATTTAAAGCTTTAAAAGAAATAAAATCAAAACAAAAGTTTTTACTAGTGGTTTTTAAGTGACTAATAAAATTTCATATGATTTTTTCCCTGCTATTTTCAAAAACCTCAAGCCCCAAGACTACTGTCACACATTATTTATTTATTCTTAATCTACATTAGAGCAAGTTTGTGCGACCCAGTCTTGAATTTTATTTTTTTTTTCGAAATTATTTCCCCGATCGGAGAGAAATTTCCTCAGATTCTGACGAAATGTACGAATTTTGTATCATGATGGCAGCCGTTTCGATTGATTAATCTTTGTTAAATGGTAATGAAAAAATACATATTTTCAAATAAAACGGGAAGACAAACTATTTGTGATTCTCTTTTCTTTGTTTGAGGTTCTCTGCTTTGCTGGTATTAATATATTTCATCCCTTAAAAATACAGCTGTGCTGTGCAGGATTATTCCACTACAGAAGAGGTTCATACTTAATTTATTTTTTATTTTACTTATGTCATGTGTGCGCGTTGGTACGCATTTTTATTTCTCTTCCGATTCAGATACCATGAACACAATAAATGCTCCGATCGAAACTTTTCTCCGATCGAAGGATTATCCGAACGGATACCGTGATAGTGGGCATTAACATGGTTTTTCTAGTAAAACTAAAAGATTGTGTATTTATAACGTTATTTTCATGTTAAAGTCTTGATCTCGGTCCCGGTGCGTATCCTGATTTCCACTTTCCTAGAGCAGCTGAGTGCATGGTAGATATTTTTACTGACTCTGAAGTTATGAGTATGTACCTAAAATAAACGCAAACGCATTTGATTTGATGAAAGGAAATTATCTACCAACTACATACTGTGTCTCAGGATTGACACTTGATTGATTGAGGAACTTCGAATCTTGGCTTGAATTTTTAACGATAGCTCATATTGTCTTGTTTACTTCCGAAGTTGAAGCTTTATATGATTATAGATTAGATTGGCTTATTCGGCTAAAATGCGATTGACTGTAATAAAACTTAATTAATAGCGAGATTCCGCTTCAAATGCCGACATTAATCTGCAATGGGTTTAGAAGAGAATGCGGAGGAAAATAAATTATAAAGTTGCAGTCCATCGAAATATTTTTCCAAACTTACTAGGAAAGCTAGATGTATAGTTTGAGCGCCGGAGTGGTCACCTAAGTGCAAAAGTCTTAAACTTTAATATTGGGAATGTGCTTTTTTATGGCGACAGTGTAGCCAAAATATGTATCCATCAGATCATGTAGAGCAAATGAAGAACAACGCCTCCTGTCCATATAATTCTTGAAGAAACTCCCTGCAGGAAGACGCGACATATATGAATTCAACCACATATAGAGGACAGAGAGCAGTGAGTTTGTTTAAAATAGGACCATGTTGGTTTAAATTCATTTTTACCACCGACTGTTTTGAGCAAAAAGAAAGCACTAGCTAAGCTCACGGCTTCATCGCCTGCGTTTCCTTAATTTTGATCAAAAACCAAAACTGTCTTCCCTACTTAAGAAGGCTCAAACGCTGTCCAATTAGTATTAAAGTAGTTTTATTTAAAATGTACGGTGCCAACAATATTTTTCGTTTACATTTTGTTTTTGTTTTTTTGTTTCTCATTTGTAAATTTAAACTAAATTTTAATGACGTATCTTTTATTCTTAGTCGTAATCACTGGATCATTGTGTAATTATGTGTGTGTGTGGTCACAAACTAATAATAATTGAATTCACGTACACGTACATATTATCATATTTTGAATAAAATTTATTCCAATATATATTACATTCATACTTCGACAGTTATTCAATTTCAACATTTTTTTCTCAAGAACTAAAATACAATTAAATAACTTATTCGTCCTGCATATCTTCTGGCAGTTCGTGCGGGTTTAACATTCCAGGCACAGCGCGCTGCATTTGTCTTTTGCTATTTTGTTCCTCACGTAGAATTGCTTCGCGTTCCTCCAAATATAAATCAGAGTCGTCCTCGCCAGTTACTTCCTGCAATCAATAAAACAAATTTTAGTTCTTTTTTTGTATCCGATTTTTTTGTTTCTTAAATAAAATTAGAAATTTGGATTTTTAACTAATAGCAAAAAATTGTAGTTGCCCTCCATTAAAAAACAAAATAAATTGTTGGCACTGTGTTGTCCTGTGACTTACACTCTCAACCATTCGGCAGTAATAGAAGGGACCTAAAATTTACCGCCGAATCCAAACGGCTAACAGAGAAGCACTTTCCATGACAATATTTACTCTTGGAGGATTTGTCACTACCTCGCAAGAGACAGTACCCCGGAAAAGAACTAAGGTGGATTCAGGGATCGAACCCAAAACCTTCGGCGTCGCAGTCCAACACACTAACCACCACGCCTGGGGGTTGCCCTTCGATATGCCGTCTTTAAACCCAATCAAGGAGAGGATGAGCATCTAGTCCCACCCCACTAGTAATCTAAAAGCAATAATAAAAATCCAGAGAATGGGTGCATGGGAACAAGCCGTGCATATAGAAAACAAAACCTGCTGCCTCCCTTGGTGCAAGAAACTGCAGCCGAAAATCCTCTCAGGTAAGGGGAAATAGAATATTGCAAAGAATTCGATCGTTCCTAAACACTACAACACTTCACCTCATGTTTATTCCAAGAAAAGGCTTTAGCAGTAATGAAAGCAGTCAAAATGCCATCGACCGCCTGACGATATTAACACTTACATTGACAGTCACGAAGTAATAAAAGCAATTTTAACTGTTAAACTTAATCCGAGGTTGTGAAAAGCTCAGGCAACAGCACATAGTTAACATATACTGACTCCTGGTTACAGGTTCTTCGAAGTATTTGAAAAAAAGCTGCCGAAATTGCAATTAAAGGCACTTGAACATAAGATCGGAAACAAATTATAATCCGTTCAGTAGAATACGATAAATGAACCGCTCCTAAAACAATCGAATAATGAAAAAGACAGAATAGCAATATTGAAGGATTTGAATGACAAAACAACAACTTGTGTGTTGACTGTTGACTGTACTAGTTATTTCACGTGGACAAATGTGCATAGTGTGCACTCTATAAAATCTAGTCGGTTATTCTTTGTGAACATTTTAAACTCTTTCACGCTTGAGCTGATTGGCCCCCATCAATTTGGTTTCAGGCCAGGTAAGGCAAACATCGACAAAATTTTGAAACTTCGAAAGATTTTAGAAAAGACCCAAGAATTCCACAACGTTACTCAACACCTCTTTATAGATTTTAAAGTCGTTTATGACAGCGTGAATAGGAACGAGCTATACAAAGCCATGCCACTTCATTGCATCGTTGAGTTGTGCAGGATAAAGAAGTCAGTTGGTAAGAACCATCGACTCCTTTGATGTCGAGAAAGGCTTAAGACAAGGCGGTGCGCTATTGTGTATTCTTCTCAACATCCTTCTGGCTGTTAAATAAAAATATGGAATAGGCTGTCCTCGTTTGGCGAACATCATCATCGCAGGCTTGGACAGATATAACTTCCAAGTAGTCAAGGACTTCGTCTATTTGGGTTCCACTAAAACCTCTCAAAATATTATCAGTGAACAGATCCTGTTGCCAGTCGCTGTTTTTTCGGGCCTAGAAGGCATCTTAGTAGCTTAGCCCTCTCTCAAAGGACCAAGGAGAGCAAGACCCTCTTCATTCCTGCTGTATGGGGAAATCGTAGAACGTTGACACAATCAGATGGAAAGCGGCTGGGGTGCTTTGAGAGTGAGATTCTTCGGGAGATATTCGTTACTGTATGTATTCATCGATTATAGAAGAGAAGATTCAACAAAGAATTGTTCGGGCTATTGAACGACATTAACCAGGTTTAAATGACTGGGGCATTTGAAGCGTTCAGCCCGCCGAGTCTACAATTCCAACCCTGGAAGACCAAATCTAAGGTGGCGCGATCAAGTGGACGACCCCAAACAAGTGGTGTGCGTAACTACAGGCTACCGGCTAGGGATCGAACTGGCTAGTTGGGTATGTTGGTTAAGACTGTGGTCCACAATATACCGTCTGCGCCATCATAAGTAAGTAAGGAGCATTGCACACTGCACTGAATAGATTTTGTTGAAGCAGAATGTGAATTGAGTCCATTAATTTGTTTTTTCATAGCGTGCGTTAAAAGAGATAAGAGAGTTGAGAGTCTACAGTATATCTCCAAAACTACCTGGGTCTCAAAAATGCCTATAACACCTATTTTGTATTGATTTTAAAATCTGTGCAGTTCATGCTTTATATATATTTTTTTTTCTCTGAAGCCCCAAAGTTAAAAGTTAAACAACAAATAATTTTGAACTTACCCGAATTTGTATTAAGAAATCTCTGAGATGTTCTTTAAAAGCAGGAACATTTGCATCTAAATTAAATAAGCCGGTTACAAAAACTTTAATTTGTTGATCAGTTAAATGGTTAAATGCGGATTTCAGAAGTGAGGCCACATATTCCTGGACGAATATTGTATTGTCTGGTATTGGGCCTAAGTTGACGGTTATTTTGTTGTTTTCTACCAGGGAAAACATGTATGCCAAAATTGTTGCATGAATAGCTAATCCAGCTGTATGAGAAGTATCAGTTACTACAGAAAATATTTGCATTAAAATATCTGTAAAGTAGGTTTGATAAAAACTTTGTGCTGCCTGGGGATGTTGTTCCAAGTTCTGTAACATCTATAATAAAAAAATTGAAAAACATTAAAAAAACAAAAAAAAACCACAAAACACAATAATTGAATACCTTATACAAAATATATAAACCCATGTCAGCTACATTTCGCATGGTATGCTTAAAGGCCCAAACAACAGAATCAAACACAAGTTTAAACTGAGCTGGTGGTATATTTAAAAATGCCTTGAAACAATGGGCGTTTGTTGCCTGAAGTAATTCATAGAAACTTATTCTATGCTGAGGATGATCTTCGAAGTTTTTATTGATCATGTCGAGAGTACACTCAAAAACAGCATCGAATATTTTTGGTACTTCATTTGTGATGTGGGCCTTTAGTTTACACACTATAACAGCCATTGTACTGAGAACTTTAGGCTCACGAGCTGCTGGGATCTTACAACGCTAAAAAAAAAAAAAAATTGAAAATTGTAAAAAAAAAAAATTGTAATATAAAAATACAACAACGGAACCTGATAATCAAGAAGCACAGCACTTAAAAGCGGAGGAATAAAGTTTTCCATAACCATTTGGTTATCGTTCGAGCGCAGTACCCACTCCGATATCAAATTGAGAGTCTCCTTCTTAACAACGTGCATTGCTTTGATGAGCGGCTGGTTATTTACATTGATTCCATTAAGAGCAATTGCCTGAATGATATTTTCTGATGTTATTTTGTAAACATTCAACATGTCCAAGTAGATCCTTCCTAGTTGAATGACATAGGCATGTCCAAGGGCCTTACAGGCCGCAACATTTGTTTTTAAAATGCTACCTAGTTGTTTGACTGCAGACATATTTTTTAAGAAGTCTACATTCTTCGAAGCTCTCGAAATAATTTCATCCCAAACTTGATTGGGCAACAGCATATATTTCTCAATTAATGCATCTTGCTGTACTTGGTCTGTGCTTGTAGCAATCATGTGTCCCACAGCTTCATAAAATGTGTGCACCTAATTAAAAAGAAAAACATATACACCAACCTAATAATAATTCAAATAAAATTCTTACCTGCTGCGGTTGCAAGTCACATATAATCGAACTCATTGTACTTAAGATTTCATCGATAAAAGTACATGCTTCGTTTGGCTGAATTGTTACAAAGTGCCTTCTGCATTTAATTGCTATTTTGATAAAAGTATCACAGGCCATGTCCTGGACGCCATCGTGTGTCTCATGCATGAATTCAAATAACTTGTTTACCACAGTTTTCAAAAACTTCCAATGAGCCCGCAAGAATCTCGGATACTGTCCAACAACGTACATAATATTAGATGCGATTATTGCTTTATTGTCTTTGCCTTTCTTTTGTTCGCAAAGGCCAAGTAAATCTTTAATGACGGTGACCAGAAAACGTTTTTCGTCCTCTTCGCTGAAAGCACCTACGGAATTTTATATTAAAAAAAAAATGTTTAGTGGGAAAAATGTACAATAACGCAATACAACTATTGTGTGTGTTTTTGAAAAAAAAAAAAACATTGTTTATCACAATGAACTCGTGTTGAAGACACTGTCCTTTTCATTTCAATCTTCCTCTTTCCTGATTTTAAAAAAGAGAATTGATATCCTCAAAGACCGGAAAATAATTTCGAAAGGGTACTCGTAAAGGCTAGGTGACCCAAACAAAGTTGGGAGTAAATTAACGACTGGGTTTCACATGATCTATCTTATGATCTGAGAGCCGCTAGTACAATTATTGGGCTGATCGTTGATGTTGTATTCATCTCACGTAGATCAATGCAGATCCAATGTGATACCCTGGGGTTTTTGGGCCCCATAAGCACGTGACCTATGAAAAACCTATTTATTTTATGAACAATTTTGAGGCGTTGATAAATCTAAACAGGTTTGTGCGCGTTAGTTTAGATTAGACAGTACTGTCCTGGAAGAATTACCTTCTTAGGAATTAGTTTCTTAAGTAGCAGAGTGTCAAAGTAAGTGTGGAGTATCATCATGCGCATCTACGTCGCCACATCCCCTGCACAAGTCGTCCATGCTGAGTTTTAATTTTTTTTGAGTTTTCAATTCCAACCGACGACAATCTGAAAAACCAAATCTAAGGTGGCGCGATCAAGTGGAGAACGACCTCAACCAACTTTGTGTGCGCAACTGGAGGCCAGTGGCTAGGGATTGGAACAAGAGATAGCATGATTAAGAAATACAACTTCGAGAAAAACTTCCAAACGGTGTTAAGTTGCAAGAAAGAGTGGCTAGGAGACACAGAAAACTACACCCTTAAAGCAAATGCCATCAAGTTGTACACTGAATCTTTGGGCCTAGAACCTTAGTCTCTGTTCCAATGGGACAGTCCTCAAGCATTATCTTTCAAGCGGAAGCTAATGCGATAGGAAAATGTGCTGAACTAAACTTAAATAGGAATTATCGCAAGCAAAACATTACAATAATGTCAGACAGTCAAGCAGCACTTAAAGCCCTTAGCTCATACAACAGTATCAGTTCCAAACTGGTATGGGAATGCCTAGAAAAACTTAACACTTTGGGCAAGCAAAACACAGTCACTCTTCACTGGATACCAGGCAATGTTGGTGTCGAAGGCAACGAAGAGGCTGATCGCCTGGCGAAAATATGGGCAACAACACCCTTTATTGGACTAGAACCCTACTGCGGTTTTGGAGAGAACGTGATCAAAAACAGAATCAAAACAAACGAAGAGACTAAGAGATCCAACCATTGGAAAGTACTCCCCAAGCTAAGACAGGCAACAATGTTACTGGGAAACTACAACCAAGAACGATTTGCAGCCTGCGTTAACTTAAATAGAAACAGTCTAAAAATCATAACAGGCATCCTCACAGGGCACTGCAAACTAAAAAGACAGCTAAACATCCTAGGGCTATTAAGCAGCGCAGTATGCGATGAAGAAGAGGTAGATGTGCTGCACTAATGCACAAAAGACTTTAACACCAGATAGAGAAGAGCAGGTTACCTTCTTTAAAAATAATTCAAATACTTACTTTTCTAAAATAAACCAAGTTGGAGGAAGTGCTGTTATATGAGTATCCTCATCCAGCGCTATAAGGGGGCACAATAGATCTTTAAGGTCGCAGTGCGCTTTTCCCCAATTTAATTCATGCATTCATAGGGATTGGGCTAGCTGGCGAGGATTGTTGGTTGAGGCGGTGGTTCACAATGGACTGTCTCTGCCACCTTAAGTAAGTAAGTGGTAGGTATCCTAGCATGTTGTACCCGGTCAGTATGTATAAGCTGTAGAATCTTCTCTGTTTAATGTTACAGGTTGTAATCTATACCTTTGTGTCTGTCTGGCTGAGTTCTTGACAGCTCATCAGCTCTTTCGTTTCACAGCACACTTCTGTGCCGAGGAACTTAACGGAGTCTTATGTTATGTTGCGCGCCAAGAACCTTTAGCTCTACGCGACAGCAATTTACAAACTTTGATTATATTTCAATCGAAATTAGTTTGAATTTAAAAAAGAAAAATGATTGCTTGGTCGCCATAGATGCCTTGGAATTGAAACTTTAAAAGAGAAGTTTATCAATAAGATGAAAAACCAAACAGGAAAGTGTTGATGATGTCTTTTGCAGAACGCAATAGATAAGGCGTAGGATAATAAGTAAATAATCCACTGCTTCGATATTGAGAAAGACTAAATACAAGGTGACCCGCTAACTTGTAACCTCTTCATGAAATGGTAATGGACCTGGCTGTTAATAAAGGCACGACAAAGCGTACGCTGTCTTCAGGAACAGAGCACCATTCTGCCAATCGATGGTTTAATCGAGCTTAGAAGACATCAGTAAGTAAAGTTCTCTTCCAAAGGAATATTAAGAAGACACTTGATACAAGACCCTTATAGAGGAAGATTTTCTATCTCTATTCGGTCCTATATGTATCAATCCAGTTATGAGGAGAAGATTCAACAACGAATTGCACGGGGTATACAGCAACATTGGTCTGGCCTAAATCTCCATAAAAAAGACCAACCTTAAATCACGCTCTCGAACTGAATTGCATATTCTCTGATAATATGAAAAAAAATAATGATTTGTCAGGGGGTCTCTGCTTATTTATTTGAAAAAAGGCTCTTGCCAACCAAACAGCTGCTGCGCCAGCTTTCAATTTATAACCAAGACCTTTTTATAACAGTTTTTAACAGTTCTTTGAATAGTCAAAAAAAACTCGAATATTCTTATTACTTTAAAAATGGGAAGAGGCAATTTCGTATCGAAGACTCACTTCATTTTAAGCATAGAAAAGAGATTCAATTGCTAAATGAAATCACTAACGGACAAATGGCACTAAATATTTATCATATTTTTGATGTGTTTAAGGGCCCATCTTTGTCTTTGGACCGAATCGTTTATTTTGATTAAGTGAAAAAAAAAATCGTTTTAAATAATGTTTAAAAAAATAAAAAAAAAAAAAACATACCTGAAATTGATCCAATTGCCCAGCAAAGAGTGTTCAAGTTCTTCCAGGAAAATTCAGTTCCATTCACTTGGTTCAAGAGCTTCAGGGTCATGATGCGCTCAGTGTCTGCATAATCCAAATGGGTTAAAAATACCAGCGTCTCGCGCATATTTTTATACAAATTTATGGCATTTGTATCTTTCATGAATTCCCGAACAACTTCGCCATTTTCATTTTCAACAACTAGCACTTCTTCGGGCTTTGCCATGCGAGATATCATTATGAAACGGACTTTGGACAAAATATTTCCGTAAAATCGGCGACGTGAGAATGATTTTCTTCTTTCTAAAGAAACCGCATCGTTTTGGATGTGCACTGAATTAAGACCTTCCGAATTGTAAAGATCCTCAACAAGACTATACCAATATTCGAGACAGATTTTAAATATTTCCACATCTTCAACTTCGGATATCATAACCAAATAGAGGAGGGCTTTGTTCAAATATTCAATATATTTAACATCTTCAACGAGCTTTCCATGTTCTTTAAGGAAAGTGCACAAGAACATGGCAAAATTTTGAACGAATTCCTGTTCCATGTCACAACCGTTGGCATAAATGTGATTCATATTTGTATTCTGTCCAATCATTTGATCCAATTGTTCCATTGTATCTTTGAAGAGTTTTACAAAATTGGCATTATAATTGGGCACAGTAAGGCCAGAGATTTCTGCCAAGCATTTAAGTGTAACATTTCGAAACATCGGAACACTCAAAAACTTAAAAATAAGTGTTTCGACCAGTTTCGTTTCGAAAATATAACCCAATGGGATCCAATTAAGGAATCTCAAAAGAGTATCGAGTGTTACGGCAATCAATGGAGCATTCATTGAACTTTCAAGAACGAATGAACATAATTGGAAAATTTCAGAAAATTCAAAACACATAGCATCTTTTAAGTGCTTGGCTTTTGTCTGAGTTATCTGTCCACCACAGAAATCAAATACTTCTTCACTTAAGTTTTTCAATATAACCATATTGTTTTTACAGAGACTCTCATTTGTTTTCGAGGCTCCAACTATATCGCTGATGAAAGTATTCCAATTTTTGGGCCATTCTCTTTTCAAAATTTGCACCAATATCATATTTAATTTATTCAAATAGACCTTATTGGCTTCCATGGTATCCTGATCAGACGATGTTTTTATAATTAAACCAACAACGTATTTTTTGATACCTTCACATTGATTCCTTGGTAGGATTTTCCAGCGAGTTTTAATGACTTCTTCCAAAATTTGTAGGGCATAAAACTTTGTTTGCTGATTTTGTGAATACTCTAGTATACTATCAACCCTAGTCCATGCATCAGGGTGTTCCTTGAGCGTTGTAAGAATGTCTTGTGCTAAACGTAATTGCTCCCCTTGCGAACTGTAGAGACATTCAACAATTTTGTCCAATAGACCGATATCGAGTTTCTCCGAGAAGTCTAACAATTTGCTAGCTTCTTCTGTCGTTAACATCACCGCCATTTTTTTGTAAAAGAAATATCGTTCCTTTCTCTTGGAATAAATGTTGATACTTATGAATGTTTAATAATATAACACTTAAAAGTTTATTGCAAAGAACTTTCGATGAATTTCTTTGTAAATGTTTGTTTTTAAATCAGCACACGCGTCCCCACACCAGCAGAATAGTGAAAGCTGTAAGTAAAGTAAGAAAAAAAGCAAAATTATATTTCTTATTTTATTCATAAACACGATTTAAATATTTGCAAAATCCTCAGTTCTTTAAGAGAAAAGATCATCAAACAAAAATCTGGGTAACCAATATTTGAACCATTTACCATTTTCAAAAACTTCATAATTATGTTCAACAACTCTAACAGTATTGAAAATGAGTTCTTAATTATAAAGCCTGAAACTACATCGGAACACAAAGTGTAAAAAGTGCACAGAAGTACACGTACCCACACGTTATCTTCTGGTGAGATTTCTGAGAACCCACAAATTGAGTCAAGGAAGCATTTTTGAAACCATCACCGCAAACACCTGATTAAAGGGCACAAGAAAATTGTATTTCAAGTTATTTGCGCGAAAGGACCATCAGAGCCGGAGTCGCGCAAGGATCAAAGCTTAGACCATTGTTCTTCAACATCTTTACGTCGCCGTCGTCGGACCAGCCAAGACCTGCAAAAACCACAGACGCAGACTCTCTTGTTCGCCGACGACTCGCTGACTTACGCCAGATCATTGTCGCCAGCAATCGCCGCACGAAGAGTTGAAGCCCACATCCGAAGCCTTTTCCAATACTACCAGCAATGGGGCATCAAAATTAACACAGCCAAATCTGAGCATGTTTGTTTCAGACGCCCCGTTGCAAGTTGGCTTATATGTGCAGAAACACCACGCCAGCCCTACCCGACGGATAACAACTTACAGCCAAAAACAAAGCAAGATACCTAGGAATCCAAGTCAACGAAAGGTTTCGATTCAACCCTCATGTAGCAGTAGCTGTGCTGAGAAAAGCAAACTTCATCTTTCACCACTTATATCCACTGATGCTGAAACGAAACGGACTTAGCCAAACAACGAAGATTCTGATATACAAGCACATCATAAGGCCAATCCTAACATACTGCTTTCCGATTTGGTCCACGGTATCAAAAACGTACATGAAAACGCTTGCTGGATTCGAGAGGAAGATCCTGCGCTGCGCATCTGTACAGACAACTTATTTCATGAAACAAGAAGAAAATATGTCCGCAACAAGAGACTCTATGAAAAGGCAAAAATAACCCACCTCCACAAATACCTGATCCGACTAAGTAGAAGGCTCTTAGAAAACATTGACAGCCACCCGAACCATGGTACCTAGAAGCCATGGAACTATACGATGAGGACTTGATGAACATCAACGACGAAGAGGACATCCAATTCTACGCTGACCTCGGATCAGCCTTCTATCGTGGCTAAAGCCACACCTTTCCAAATCCCAACGGATCACCACAACACCGACAACCGAACCTGAACAACCCGAGGAATTTTAAATCAACATCTAGATATAAGTTTAATTAAGACAACCATTGCATTTCTATACATTAAGCAAAAACACTGTATATCGTTAGGCCTCCCAACACAGTGAATGCTCGGTCATAGTCAAGCTTTAGTTCATTGGAGCACAGCACATTTTGTTTTCACTAATTTGTACTTTTGAGCCCTTTGTGTCTCTAAGTAGTTTAGGCTTTCAGAGCGTGTGGTTCGAATAAAAAGACTCATTCAGGACACAATTTCAAGCTGTTCTTATAAATTAAATATTTACCAAAATCTGCACAAATCCTGGCTGCACATTGAGTATGAGAGAATGATAGAGGAATAGAGAGCAAGAGCAATAGTCGAAGAAAACTATATATAAACTGAACATCGCACAAGCCGAAGCGACGAGGTAGCTCTTAATAACTTGTCCCGATCTAGATCGACACGATCCTGTCAAGGGTGAGTAGGCTAACATAAACCTTAAGTGTCTTAACTAGTTGTGTTTGATAAGTTGAAATGCTCCATAAAACTCGGAGGAATTACAAAATACCATTTCAAAATTTAATGTTTTTTGCGAGCGAACTTGACTGGACGCAGCGATGAAACATAAGCAATCTACATATCGCGTATTTGTAAGCCGTTCATATTCACCATTTGTCACTTAATCGCTACTCGACTAAGCTCGTTTTTAAAGCAACATGTTTATAGCATATTAACTGTTATTGTAGATTCAGAAGAATAAATCGACAATAATGGCTATCAGTGCTGCTCAACTTTACAATCAACATGTTTAGTTCCATTCATGTATTTTCATTTTGTTGAATTGAAATTGCAAGGAAACTTTGGAGCGGATAAAGAGCAAAGAATAATAAACTCTCTTTAGAGCTACATTTTCTGACTGCTTTATTTTTTTCAAAACATGATTCTAAACAAGCTAGGGTTCACATTTTTTTTTTTTTATAATGCACTCGCACTCAAAGGGTTATTAATACCTTTATAATGAATTAACATGTGCGAGCGAGGAAAGAGAAGGAATATAAAGATAGGAAAGAAAGGTGGTACAGTGGTTTGAGATTTTAGGTGATAATTATCTCATGGAAATTCCACGGGTGGCATCCAGTTGAAACTTGGGAAATAAATAAAAATTGCTGCCCAGGCTGGGTTTGAACTCCAAGCTCTCGGGTTGAGCAACCAAGCACTACATCCACTGTACCATTGCCACCCGCATGGTATTATGTAGTAAGAGTGATATCAAGCGAATGAAAGCAAAGGAAAATCTTCTTAGTTTAGGAGAGGAGGAGGATACCGTGCAATTTATTGTGTAGTCCTTCAAATGTTAGGTGAAAATAAAATATTATTACACAAAGGTTCTACGTGGAGCCAGGATCTATGGGCTAACATAATGATGTGTGTTCGTTAGTAATTTACAGAAATTAACAACTATAGCAAAGATGCATTTCTTTATAAAAATATTTACTCTTCCCACAGAAAGAAGTACCCCGGAAGATATAAACTTAGATGGAATCAGTGATTGAATTATCTTGCTCCTATTTGTTGTTGAATCTTTCACTGTGTGCTCAATAGTTGTCCGGCTTAGTTTATTGCAATATTTGTTGCGAAAAAAAAGCAATAGTCTTCAGTCATTTATGCTTTCTTATGGGTGAGCTATAAAAGGGAACTACCATAACAGCACTGACCTATGATCAACAAAAGAATCGTCACAGATCCTTGATTTTTTACTAAAAAGCTTATTGACAACATTCATCAAGTAAGCAGCCTAAGGCACATAGACTTTAATCTTGGAACTGGAGATTTCACGACAGGTATCGAACCATAGTTGTCATATTTCATTATGCACGTTCAAAAAGCGCAGTAAGAACAAAGTGTTGAAAACAGATCTCATTTGACCATGTGAGTCTTCGATTCAAATTCGGAGGGCCGATGCAGTTCTGGAAGACCCCATCTAAGGATGCGCGATCAAGTGGAGAACGACCTCAACCAACTTGGTGTGCGCAACTGTAGCTAGTGACCGGCCTAGCTGGCGAGGCTTGTTGGTTGAGGCCGTGATCCACAATGGACTGTCTGCGCCACCTTAAGTAAGTAAGTAACATCTCTGTTTTGAATCAATGAACAAAGTTATACGTGTTGGAATATTGGGTTTGGCATATTTTGATACAAAATAAGAGTGAAGTCGTCCGTGCCCGATAAATAAACGAAGAACAAATAAAATTGCGAATAAATTATCGGAAACAGAGATCATGGTCTTGGCATTAAAGCAGAAATACCAGCAATAGAAAGGATACAAATTAAGCACGAACAGGAAAGGGGTGCGAAACTTTAGCCTTCCACATCGAATATTTTTAATTGTGTAATTTGTACTCTACAACAGTAGTCAGGGTTCCACGGGGGACTTGCTTTGGGAAAGTAGAACGCTTGTCGTTGCACGGCTATGCTCGACGGAATCGGGTGTGATTCTTTGCTGCTCCCACTTAACCCTCTCCTGCTCGACTATCAAAATCATCGTGTCGGAATAGAAGAAAGTTACAGGGCAGGAAGAAGAGTTTGGTAAAGGCATGAATCGACTCTAAAAGGTAAGAAACGTTATCACAAATCAAAGGACTTTGACGGTCACGTACCGTAAGTATAATGCTTTTAAAAACCAAACTAATCTAACTAAACCTACCAAAAAATGAATATAAAATCACCTCCACCAAAGTTAAATTCGTTTGTACGAGTTTAAACCTTAATAACTCCAAACGTACAACAAAAAGGACAAGATAAGGACCACCTTGTACAAATGTTCACCACAATTCCTCAGTCTTGGTTTTGCGTCTAAAGTAATAGCTATCATAAAATACACTATTAAACCTTTAAGTTCTTCAGTTTGTTGAAAGAAAACATAGCTGGCTACCTCGTGTGAGCATTTTTTTTTATAGAAGAACCGGTAAAATAAGGAAATACATACAACATTTCGACGATGTTCAAGGGATGTAAATGTTTCCAATTTCAATTGAATTTTAACGCTTTTTTTCTGAACGCTGTCGAGCATGTGCAAAAAAGTTTGATAAGCACATGCCCAGAGATGGGAGTTATACTCGAGTTTAGGGCGTATAAACGCTTTGTAAATTGTAGCCATATCAGAAGGGGTGAAAAACTTCTTGCATCTATTAAGAAAGCCTAGGCATCTTGCAGCATTTTTGGCAATCTCAAGTATGTGGTCATTCCAACGAAGGTTGTCACTGATACACATAGCGAGTACTGATAGCTTTTTAGCCTCTTCGATGCAAGTACCGTTCATGGATAATGGCATAAGTCGTATGTTTAGCTTTAATGACGAAAGACAGCATTGAGTTTTCGACGCATTAAACTCCACACGATTTCTAATACCCCAGTTAACAATGCTGTTTAAATCGGAGTTTAATGAACTTATCATACGGTATCGTTGTAATAACACGTCCAAAGGCGAAGACCGTGAATTATCAAACGTATATGAAAGGCTGAGGGCTGAGTCGTCAGCAAAACAATTTAATGGATTAGAAGTCACAGACAAGAGATCATTTCTAAAAATATTAGAAAGAGAGTCGGAGACAGAACGGAGCCCTGGGGCACACCAGCATTTATTTTGTGGAGATCAGACTTAAAACCGTCTAATACAACTTGTATTGAACGGTCCAGAAGATAGCTTCTAATCCAACGAATAAGAGTATCATCGATACCAAATGCACGCATTTTCGATAAAAGAGCTTCATGCCAAACTCTATCAAATGCCTTTGAAATATCAAGCGCAATAATCTTGCTTTCACCAAAGCCATGCAAAGATTTGTTCCACTGTTCGGTGAGATATGCCATCAGATCACCAGTTTAACGATTGCTGCGAAAGCCGTATTGCCGGTCATTTAAAAGCTCCCGATCTTCGCGATATTTCTTGAGCTGACGATTTATCAGCGTTTCTATGACCTTGGAAAGAAGGGACGTAAGTGCAATTGGTCGGTAGGAGGAGGGGGAGGAGTCACTTTTTTAGCTGTTTTCCATCTCCTAGGAAAGATTCCTGAACGATAGGAGCGATGAAAAAGCCCTGTTTTATTCCAACTACAATAAACAGTGATAGAATAGCCAAATAAACATATTCCTTCCCCGTAATTCTCGCATCACTAGGAATGCCCAACAATAAACCATCGAGCCTAACTTGCGAACGAACTGTTAAGTACAGAGACTCATTTTTTAACTGCACTCCAAGAATGTGTAATGCTTTATCTGGCCAGACTTTGCTCTCCCATTACGATTCAAACCCAATGTGCATCGGTATCTCTTTTCAAAAATTCTCACATTGTGTTACTTAATCATACGACCATTTAAAAATCACAGAAAAACCAACTAGGATATCTTTAATGTGGAAGTTGGAACTAAAATAAGGACACTCAAAACTAATGCGAACATGCACGAACCTGAGTGTATAGATCATATTACCAATGACTTAACAGGCATTCTCAGAGGAGCACTTGAGAAAGCATGCCCTTTGAAGACGGGTAAAAAGAGAAAAAAGAAACCACCATGGTGGACAACCAAGAAAACTTTTCATTGTTGTTAAACGCACAGGAATAGACAATGACTGGGAAACCTATAAATCTAGTCAAAGAAAATTCAAAGCTGAGTCACAGGAAAACTTTCTGCAACGAAGTAGAAAATACCGCGGAATCAGCTAGACTTAGAAAAATACTTTCCAAAGAGCCCACTGCTCTAGGATCTCTCAAGGATCCCAATGAGCACTGGACAGAGTCTTGTACTGAGACACTAGAACTCTTAGTTAACACTCATTTCTCAGGATGCACCTCCGACGAGAGTAATAACCCTGGGGATGAGTACTATGAAAGAGCAGCACCATCGGATATTATAACGGAAGAAAGAATAAAATGGGCTATCAATTCTTTCTCTCCATATAAATCCCCGGGGATAGATGGCATCTTTGCCATGATGCTAAAAAAAAGTGAACAGATCATCACACCATACCTAAAAAAAATATATTACTGAATAGCCCCAAATGGGGATATGTACCAAAAACATGGCGTGAAGTGAAAGTTGTCTTTATACCGAAAGCTGGTAAGCCCAGCCACACTAACGCTAAAGACTTCAGACCAATATTAGTCTAACATCATTCATCTTGAAGACCTTTGAGAGACTAATAGACATCTATATTCGCAGCGCAATGAGTCCGGAAGTTATATCTCCAGCTCAGCATGCTTATAACAAAGTTAAAAGTGTAGAAACAGTACTTCACAGTGTTGTAAGCACTGTAGAAAACACACTGAAACACAAGGAGTATACCCTTGCTGCTTTCCTAGACATTGAAGGAGCCTTCAACAATGCGAAAAATGATGCAGTAAAAAGAGGCCTTGTGAATCTTAATGTGAACGATACCATTATCTGTTGGATAATGTGCATGTTAAGAAACCGAAGAATAAACACAAAACTGGGAGGAGCGTTGATTAAAGTATCAACATCCAGAGGCAACCCACAAGGTGGTGTTCTCTCTCTCGTGGTTAACGAGATCCTTATAAGACTTAAAAATAGTGGAGTCAGAGTAGTAGCATATGCAGATGACCGAGCTCTGCTGGCGAAAGGAAAATTCATCTCCACCATTAGTGAACAAACAGAAGGCGCCTTGTTCTTGGTAAATACTTGGTCAAGGAAATGTGGGCTTGCAGTCAATCCGCAAAAGACAACTGGTCCTTTTTACCAACAAAAGGAAAATACCAGCCTTTAATTTTCCTTCAATAGAAAGGGTTCCACTCACCCTGTCAAATCACACCAAATACCTTGGCGTGGTTCTAGAATCTCAACATTGAGGAAAGAGCCAAGAAGGCTATGATAGCATTCTATGCCTGTAATAGAATATTTGGAAAGACCTAGTGGCCTAGTCCCAAGATTATCATGTGGATGTATACGGCAATAGTAAGACCAATACTGACATATGGCAATTTGGTCTGGTGATAAGCTACGAAAACTGCTTCCAACCTGAAGACCATTAAAAGAATACAAAGAATGGCGTGTATAGGCATCACCGGGGCTATGAGAACCATCCCCACTGGAGGGCTGGAGGCTATTCTCAATATGCAAGAATCTGCATCAAACAGTGATCTCCCGTTAAACCAAACTCAAAACTGGAAACCGAGTCAGACAGGTCTTGCGCAGATTCTACAGACATATACGGGCTACAATGTTTACACAGACTACACAACACCCCGTTTAGATTTCGAAAGACCCTTCACCACTTCTTTTCCTAATATAGAAGACAGACACCATGCGAATCAGCCATTCAAATCTTTACAGATTGCTCCAAAATGGAATTGGCTTCTACTTAGAAGCACTCGAACTAGCCAGATTAATTAGGCTCCCCGATTACAGCAGCGTCTTTCAGGCTGAGGTCCTGGCAGTGACAGCAGCTGCTAAAGAAGCTGCAATGAAGGCAATACCACATGCTGATATCACCTTTTTCATTGACAGTCAAGCGGCAATTAAAGCAATTTCTGCCATTGAAATAAAATCAAAGCTTGTAACTTGCTGTCGCGAAGAGCTCAAGGTTCTTGGCTCGCAGCATAACATAAGACTATGCTGGCTTCCTGGCTGGCAAGAAAATGATCATCCCTAGAACTCAATCGAGCAGACACAACGGTAAAAACCCCAACCTGTAACATTAAACAGACGATTGGGAATAAAGTACTAGCTGCAGCTAACAAGAGATGGAACTCACTCGACTCCTGTGTCATAACCAGGAAAATGTGGCCTTCCTTTAACACACACAAAAAAACCGAGGAGATTCTACAACTCGTCAAGAAATCGCTAAGATCTCTCGTAAGCATACTGACCGGGCACAACATGCTAGGTTACCACAAAATGAAAATAAAACTCAGCACGGACGACTTGTGCAGAGGTTGTGGCGACATAGATGTGCATGAAGACACTCGGCATTTTCTCTGTCACTGCCCAGCAGTATGCCGCTTAAGAAATGAAGTTCTAGAAAGCTACTTCTTCCAGGACTTAGAAGAACTATCTGAACAAACGGGTACAAACCTGCTCAGGTTTATTAACGCTTCGAAATGGTTCGAGAATGTATAAGTTTTTCATAAGTCCCATTTTTATTTGGCCCGCAACCTCGAGGGTATCACAACGGATCTAAAGGGTTTTTCAAACAGGGACGATACAAAAGTAGAGCGACAGGGACAAACGACGCCATATTTCTTGTCGCTCTTTTGGCATTTCTCTTCAGTAAGGTTTGCCACTTCATGATGGAAAGATATACGAGCCAACAACGAGTCGAAATTATTAAAATTTAGTACCGAAATTCGGAGTCAGTGGCATCAACGTTAAGAGCGCTACGTCCGATTTATGGTCGTCATAATCGTCCTAGCAGATCAACAATTGAGCGTCTAGTGGACAAATTTGAATCCACAGGCACAGTACAAAATGTTCCCGTGCCAGTGAGACAAAGAAGTGCCCGTAGTGTCGAGAATATTGCTGCCGCTGAGGCTTCAGTTGCAGAAAGCCCAAATGTGTCTCTCACACATCGTTCTCAAGCGTTGGGCATCTCTGTGACGTCGTTGTGGCGGATTTTGCGAAAAGATCTTGGCCTACATCCTAACAAGATTAAATTGACCCAAGAACTGAAGCCGCTTGACCACCAGAAGCGTCGTATGTTCGTGAATTGGGCTGAGCAACAACTTGAAAATGATTCGGATTTTCATCGAAAAATCATCTTCAGCGATGAAGCTCATTTCTGGCTGAATGGGTTCGTCAATAAACAAATTATGCGGTATTGGTTCGGCAGCAATCCACACGTACTCCATGAGTCATCATTGCATCCCGAAAAAATTACGGTTTGGTGTGGTTTATGGGCCGGCGCGGCGGTGTCATTGGGCCGTATTTCTTCCGTGATGATCAAGACCGGCACGTTACTGTGAATGGGGATCGCAAGCGCAACCGGCCCCAATTGGATGATATGGACTTGGAGGACATGTGGTTCCAACAGGACGGCGCCACAAGCCACACAGCGAATGTCACAATCAATTTATTGGAAACCAAGTTTGGAGAACGTGTTATCTCACGAAATGGGCCAGTCGCTTGACCGCCTCGGTCGTGCGATTTGACGCCGTTAGACTATTTCCTGTGGGGCTACGTCAAGTCTATGATCTATGCCAACAAGCCAGCGACGATTGATGAACTTCGTACGAATATCGAACATGAAATTGCAGTATCGGCCGATTTATGCTTTAAACCGTCGAAAATTGGGTTCAGCGCCTGGACTTCTGCAAGCGTGCCCGTGGTGGCCATGCAAAAGAAATCGAGTTCCATACATAATGGCATCGAACGTACTTTCACAGGAATAAAGAATTTCCAAAACCGTTTTTGTTTTATTTAAAAAAAAACTTTTGTAGCGCTCTTATTGAAAAACCCTTTACATTGATCTAAGTGTGATGGACAATAACATCACCCATCAGCCCACTTACCTAACCTAACCTACTTAATGATATTCAGGGTGTTAATAACCCCTTGAATGCAAGGTATTTACAAAAAAAGGACATTTTGAAAGCTGCGAATTTGTTGCGAAATTCTTCCATACTTAAAAATGTCCACACTTCAGTTGTAAGAAAGTGACTAATACAGATTTTTGTTCACATAAACAAAATGTTCGTTTGTTTATTTAAAGTTAGCGAACTATAAAAAAAAAAGAAAATAATTATTAGAATTCTTTTCCCCCTCAAAAATGAGCCATGCATACATAAACTTCAAGTCAAGATCAACACATTAAACAAAAAGTTTTTTTATTTGCCCTAAAAAGGCGCGTGTTGGTTTCCCCTAGTCGGTTTGATCTACCAAAACCAAAACTTAAACCAATTAATCCCTTTCTTTTGTAGGGAATGGAAAGGATAATACAAAACGGTACGAATTTATTTCGTAAATTGTGCGAAATGTGAAAAACAATAGCCGACAGACGACACCTTTGAAACGTAGAAGTAGATAACTATGGGAATTCTTAAAACCATCAAAAAAAGGTGGGTTAAAAATTTGATAAATTACCATGTTTTTAACCAAAAAGGGCATACACAAAGTTTAAAAAAATATACATATATAATTATTTAAGATGTATAAACAGTTAAAACGCACATATTTTTTCAGGAACCGCCAATATTTTCCAAAAAAAAAAAATTGCAAGCCAAACAAATGCACTTGGTTTCTTTCTTGATTTGCAACATGCCAATAGCCAAAGCCAATGCCAGACCTCACTCGCACGGTCGCACTCGCTACTCGCACGACAACGAAGACGAACGAAAAACGACAACGACAATCGACACTCACAACTCACAGCACAAGTCGCAACGCAAGTCGCAACTGACATTTAGCTTTCCGTCGCCATAGTCCTCCGGAGAGAAGAACGCTTTTTCGTAATTTAAGTTGGTGGGAAATGAATTACTCCTCTTAGCTCTTAGTCCTTAATGCGGTTAATATTTTAATAATTATACAAATTATTTACATAATTTATTGTGTATGGAATATAATTTTTATTTGTAAGTATTTTTTTGGTAATGCATAAAATAAATAGGTGCAGTTCAGACTTCAGAGAGAGATTCAGATTATCGCATGTAAAGTAAAAGAAATTCCGCATGAAAACTAAAGTGTAGTTATACTTACTTTATATATATTTGAAGGGTTTTCTCACATACAACTCTCTTAGCTACACAGATTGAATTAGATATTTTGATTAGAAGATAATTTTTTTAATCACTTATTTGCTCAATATTTAACAAAATTTATATATTTTAACAAAAAAAAAGTATTCAGCTCTACCTAGCAAAGATGTCAGGTTTCGTATCAAACGAAATCACACACACCAACCAAAAATTATAAAAAGCGCGTTCAGTTAGGCAGTTTGATATTGGCAGTGTGTTCAGTGAGGAAGATAATTCACTGGATTGGCTCGAATTGCACAAGTACAGGGTGAACATGATTCGACAGAATTTACACGATGAGACTTTGTTGCCTTCGCTTGCTTAATTTTGTGTGGCAATCACATTTTTTAAACATATTAGGGGTATTCACGATCTGGTGCAAACAAGTATTGTAAAAGTGCGAAATTGTTTGTATTTCTTGTAGATCGTGAACTCACTTCTTCCAATCTGTAGCAAAACTCACACAAATGTCAAAATCAGGTTGACACAAATGTCAAAATCAAAAGTACAAATTTTGCACCGTTGTATTTTCCTGTTGCAGTGGGGTTGAGGTATAGATAAAGTGCAAAAGTGTAACAAAATGACAGCCAGTATATTTGTTGTTGTATTGCAAGAAAACGTAGCACTTCTCCACTTTTACAATGATGCATGAAAAGTTTCACCAGATCGTGAATACCCCTATTCATCTTTTTTTATTAAAGCCTCAAAATGCAGTACAAAGCAAATTTCCACCAGTGAATTTTTGCGAGAATTTTTAGCCGGGTGGGATGCAGTTCACGCGCTGAACATAACATTTTAAGGGGTGTTCACATGAGACCGACCAACGCATTTTTTGACTTGAACAAGATCAACGGATAGATATTTAATTTAAGTTGTTCATAATGAAAGAAAAAATGTCATGTGAATGAAACGTCGTAACTGGTAAATATTCGTTGGTTCAACGCATTCTTTCACAAACTCAATTTTGACATATCATGTATTTTGACTTATTGAGCACGTTATATACAAAGAATATTTATTAGGCATTTTTCTTTTTTAGTTCACAGCAGAGTCTGAGTTGTCAAAAAAAAAGTATTTATTTTTTTGCTTCAGAACACAGAACTCGTATTTCTTTTCACTTGATAAATAGAAATTTTAAGTGGCGGCTGGAAATGAAAACAATTAACAATTAAAATAGCCACTGAAATTATTTGAAATGTTAAAAAAAACTTTTTTCAGGTTTTTCATATGGCATGAGAAAAGTGGAAATTAGTGGGATATTAAATTCGTTTCATTTAGTTCAGAGCGCTCTGAAGTCTCTGAACATAATTTATTGGTTGTGGTTCAGAGGACGTTTAGAGGTCTTTTCTAAATCAAAAAAGAAAAACACCTACTGTATGAAAGTACATTGGCAGACATGCTTTTTGGCGATGAAAATGAAATGGATGAAACAGCTGTTAAGACACTAGGTGGAACTTCCACTGCACATGTTGGGTAGACTGCCAACTATACCATTTACAAAACTATCACTGTGCAGTTCTGCAATGTTGTGCAATTTTATTCATATAATTTTAATTCAGTGTAGTTAAATTGCAGTGCAATAGCGCCCAGTGCAGTTTTGCCTTTAATGTCATTATAAATGTTAACGACACATAAAAACAAGTTCCTGTGTGAAATTTCAACGATTTTTAGTGGCAGCTATAGTACTCTGGATGTGCCGTGTTAATGTGCTGCCCTCTAGTGCAATAAAGGTCACATATAATGCACACTTAAGATAGCAATGGCCCTTAGAAGCCATTGATTACGAAACTAATTAAATCATCTCCATAGTAGTAATTATATACAGCAAGGCCCCCTAATGTGAAAGTACTTTTAAAAATTTGTTAAGAAACAATTATCCTATCATCCCTCAAAAAACAGCAGTTCGCACCTCCGGTGTAATCGACACAATTGCAGTTTTTTTCTGAAAGTGAGTTAAAAACGCCATAATTTCCCAAATGTCAAGTTTTATATGTGGTAAAATCGACTGAATAGTCAGCTATTTTTAGGACTCTTGAAGTCTATCCTGTAGGCCTATTTCAGGGCGTTTTTGCATTTTGAGCAAGAAAGCTTTAAACGTGATTCCTCAACATTTCAGAAAATTGCATTTACGTCGTTATTAACACCGGAGGTGCGAGTTGTTTTGATTATCTGCTGCCCTTTTTGCTTCTTATGGCATATTTTCTCTGCTTACGTCATAAGCATTAATATAGCATGTAGCGCTTAAGTGGCTATAATTTGCAGCATAACAGCATTTTTCATCTATTTATTCAGTTCATATCTATATCACCCGCACGCATTTAAATTTTATAAGCCGTCAATTAAAAATTAATTTCCCTTCCCATCCCAATTTGACATTTAAAAATATCCCCTTTTTTTACTGGAAATCGGGAAACCAACTGGAATGGCAAATATTGAAATATTTTTTTAAAACTGTCAACTGTTTGTTTTGTTCTTAAAAAAGTATGCTTTTTAGTAAATAATAGACGAATTTATTTGAATAGATTTTTTTAAAAGAATTTATACATTTCGTGAAAAGTGCAATGAAGAACTCGGATAATATATTTGATGTGACACTGGATGACGATATATGGAAAGATTCATTTGATCGCCTTCTCAACAAACGATCGTAAGAACCTTGTTTTTTTTTTATTTTTGTTTTTTTCTGTTTGCTATTCCTTTAATATTTAATTGGTTTTGTACTTCTTTTATTTAGTAATATTATCAGGAGCAGTTTTCGTTTCCACTTGAATTAAATATAATCTTAGATTTTGTATGTCCTCTCCCATTGACCTAGCTTAGCTGAAAAAAAGACATTAAATAATGCATTTCTTCTCAAGTGGTCCCCGTGTGATATTTTTCCCTAATTTATCGATGCAGGCTGTGCTGGCCAGGGTTACATGTTGATATAGTATAGATAACATTTCGGTATCCAAATTAGTCCAATAGATACCTAGTTTCTCCATTTCCATCCGTCGTTGACAAAAACGTTCGACTGTAACAAGTCGCTGAATTTGCTTCTGCTCGCACACTGTCATAGATGCAGGCTTTAAATCAATTGACAGGGCGTAATCCAGAATTCTGGAGTCCAACAAGATCTGACGCAGGTCAGGTGAAATGTCCTTAAAAATGCTGATGTTTAGTTTGTGCAGTTGGACCGGTCTCCTTTCTAACGAATCGAAAAGGATGTTCTCAAGCCTAGTCTTACATCATCATAGTAAACTTTGTCAAATTCTAGTCCGCACAGCTTTTAAATTAAACAGCAGAGATTGGCATTTTCTTAAACCCCTTAGCGTCTAAGCTTGGTTCGTGTTTCTCAAATGAACCTACAGCTACGGACAGTAAATCTTTAATCACCGAGTGTTTTGGTTTTTTTTTGGCTTTTTGGCAGTTGCTTCAACTCGGTTTGCCTAATATCGAGTTGTCCTCTTCACTGCTGCATTTGGAAAGCTGAAAAAAACTGGCAATTACTCCAGAGCTCCTTTATTTTATATACCAACTATTTCTATCGGAAAGCGATGACCGTGTGCACCGGTTGATATATTTTTCAAAGTGGGGACTGAAATCCAGCTAATTGTTTAAGACATTCCTTGGACTTTTACAAAACCCCGCTTGATGTATCAAAGGTAAAGATGTCGCTTGAGATCAAGAATGCATTTCTTGCAGTCTTGAGACTACCTTTTAAGGAAATTTCTTTTACACTCGTTGTTGTTCTTCAAACGCACAGCTCCGTTTTATAATCATAATCTAAACTTTGGTGCTTACCGAGGAGTGTTCATAGTCGAAGCTGGCTCTTTTAATTGCAAATCCCTGGTATGCTAGAATCTTGTATACAAAATACTGCATTGTTTTCGATTTGGTTTCAGCTTTGATCACGTTTATTTCTAGAAATATTGACAATAATTTGTGATGTGAAGTTAACTTAACGGCCTTTTTTTAAATTTTGTTTAATTTTAGTCTGCTTCGAGAACTGAATGTACTGAAGAACAACGTGAGGATATCATTTAACAATGATAGCAGTGTTGAAGTGTCAAAAGAAAACATATCAAGCTCTGGAAGTGCAGAAGACAAAGTCCCACGAAAAAGGATATCCGGATCGATCTCAACACCAAAGTTTATCAACAAGGCTTATGGTCCATTCGATTGTCCTTTATCTCCCATATCTACATGGCGTCTTACAAATGTTAATCAGAAAGATGGATGGGACTCGTCATGTAAACTCAAATCCACTATTTTGGACACAGGTAAGACATTTGACATTATTTTGAAATTCTGGAAACTTTCCTTTAAATCCAAACAAACATAATCGATTGACTACTTAAAACATCTAACAGAAGATGAGTAAAGTCAAAGCGACTGCATGGGAATGGGTTCTTAAAAATGGGTTTATTTTTGTCTGACATTTGAATAGGGGCACACACGGTCTATTATGAAGTTTTGTTTAACTCAGTGTCTTCAGTAAAGTTAAGACGCAAAAGTGAGCATTTGTACGATCCCTGATAACGTCGATCAAACATTTTTCCCAGCAGTATAGCAAGGAAAGGTGTTATCGTCTCCGGTTGGGTATCCTCTGCCAATCAACAGACTCCTTTAGTGGTGCCTAGTCTAGTATGTGAATTTCAATTGAAACAAACAAATCCAACGCTAGAAAATATATCTTCAAAGCGTTCTTCGGAGCTTCTCTAAGAGTCAAGTGATCCAATATATTCCAATGCTGCCATCCGTTGTTCGTGAACTGTATCAGTGAGCAACCGAAAAATGATCTCATCGCAGACATTTGGTGTGCCTCGAACCACTGTCAGGGATGCCATCAGACGATTTCGAGAGAGTGGATCACAAATAGGCCAGGTCAAGGCAGACATCGATGTACATCGGCCATAGACGACCGCTTTATTGTTAACAGTGTGCTAAAAGATCGGTTTAGCACTGCTGCAGAAACTCGTACTCGTCTCTTAGAAGTGCGAAATGTAAGAGTTAGTGAGCGAACAGTAAGAAGAAGACTAACAGAAGGAAATCTAAGGTCATTTCGCCCAGCCCGAGCCCTCGAATAGCTCCCACAGCATCGTAGGAAAAGACTTCGTTAAGCCCAAGAATATGTAAACTGGAATATTAAGCAGTAGGAGAATGTATACTGTTCTCAGACGAGAGTAGGTTTGGCAGAGGAACCTTTTGAGAACCATAAACCTCGCCGAACTCGCTTATTGAACCAACTCACCAACCAGCAACCTGCCTAGTTTGCATACAGTCTAGAGTGCGGTTACATGAATTTGTTGGCTTGGCAAATTGAGTCGTCGTTCAAGAAACAAAAACATCCTATTTCATCTATCTAATTCTTCGTTAAGTTATGGTAACAAAACTTGGGTTCCTTTAAGAAGCTTTAACCAGCTGAAATGAGAACTGGTATCAAATGGTGCCGTGTTTTCGATACCGTTTGTGTTGTCATTCTCATTCTTTCCACCCAAACATATTTTTTTAAAATATTTTAGCTTTACCATTTTTATTTTAAACCATTTATCACCCACGTCCCTAAATGTTTGACGTATTTGTCCAATTGTTTTAACTTTTGTCACTTTTGTATTTTTCCAAAATGAAAATAGTTAGTGAATCTATTGAAGACGACAACCGCGCACCGTCTTCGAAGAAACTAGTCACCAACTCTGTCGAAGACCACCACACGCCTTCTTCAAAAATATTACTCTTGGAGTCGACTCAAGAAAACCACCACCACACGCCTTCTTTGAATAATTCACCAACAACTACTGTCCAGAGCATACCAAAAATAGCAATAAATGGAGGCCATCTAACTGATGAATTTGAATCTTTCATCATTCAAAACAACACTCAGGCATCTAAGCACGTGGATGATAATGTTACAAATGTGAACGTGCTACTGCCACCAGGCAAATGGCGAAAGTCCCTCACCGTTTGGAAACGACTAAATCAACCTAAATGTAATGTAAAGAGTTTTTTTTTCTCAACTCGAATGTTTAATCCAAAGTGTTTCCTAATTTTTCAGATGAATGTTTGGATAGTTTTTCAAAAAATAACACCAGTCGTTTTACCCTGAACGTACGAAACTCCCGCAAAACATATTCTCTCAATCGTAGAACAAATTTGAAGATCTCTCCCAAACGAAGAAGTGAACTTGAATTGTTAAAAATCTGCAAGCAATCATCAGTATTGCCTTTTTCAAGTGTTTACTCAAATACTGGCTTGAGGCAGTGCAGAAAAATTGGAGAAGGTACTTATGGAGAGGTGTTTGTTAATTCGGTTGGAAATGAACAGACTGTGATAAAAATAATACCCATCGAGGGAAATATTGATGTCAATGGGGAGCCTCAAAAAACATTCGAGACAATTTTACCTGAAGTCTTGATAACAAGTGAACTTAGCAAATTAAGAGAAGCCAAAGCGTTTGCGACTTCAGGATTTGTCTTTCTCAAAAATGTAAATTTATTGATTTGAATTTAATTCAAAAAAAAAAAAAATGTAATAGACATTTATTTTTTTACTTTTTAGGTACGGTGTTTGCGAGGGAAATATCCAGATCATTTGATAGAACTGTGGAATCTGTACGAGCAGAATTATGGTTCCGAAAACGACCACCCAGAAATATTTAAAGATGATCAACTTTATGTAGCTCTGGAAATAGCTTTCGGTGGCAAAGACTTGGAAGGTTACGTGTTTCGAAATTCGGAACAAGCTTATTCAGCATTTTTACAGGTAGTTTGTTCAAGTCATGTGGTTGACTTAATTTCGTATAGCTTTTCAAGTTAGTAAAAACGAAAACATTTTGTACTTCTGCTGGCGTCATTTTTACATCAGACTGCTTGCTTACTTCGAAATAAAGTCAATGGCATGTACATAATGATTGTGCAGTTTTGAAACCTAGCCCTAAAAGTGCCAAAATATTTCTTATACGACAGCGAAAAGTATAAACTTTAACTTTTATTTCAAATTTTAGGTTGCCTATAGTCTGGCTGTTGGTGAAAAAGTTTTGGAATTCGAACATCGAGATCTACATTGTGGAAACATCTTGATACAACCCACAAACGAAAAGACTGTTGAATTCACAATAAATAAAAAGACAGTACAAGTTCCAACCAATGGTGTAACGGTTACTATCATCGACTATACCCTGTCAAGAATTTTGTTGGATAAGTGCAGTTATTACAACGATCTGTCTGCCGATGAGGAATTGTTTTGTGCACAAGGAGACTACCAATATGACATTTATCGTATGATGAAGGAAAAATTGAAGTAAGTTATTCAAAATTTACTTTTAAACTAAGATAATATTTCTAGACTATCTATCTATCTACCACCCAGATAATGTGCTGGAGTTATAGCTATTTTATGGGAACCAACCGCATCTTTAGAATCTTTTTTTACATTACAAACTAAACTTGTTTAGCAGACATTTAAGAGCCAGTCACTAACTTCTTCTTCAGTCTTAACCAACGCGCCGCCTGTCCAGCGGTTAGACACACCTTCATTTGATATACTATAGATAATGTCCACGTCTCGCTATCATAGGGAACGGCTTGTAAACTAAGAATGTAACATTCTACTCTGTTTCGCAATCATTTGTTTCCGCCAGAGCGTTAGTGAACGCATCATTGCGTTCTGAGGTTGCCTCTTAGATTAACACCGCATTTTTGAACAATGTCTTCCTAAATTATGTTAAAAAGGTCGCAAAACAGAGCATGTCATTACCTCATGATCCTTTGCACCGGTGAGATTCTTGCCAACCTTATCGGAGCTGCATTTGTTATCAAGAATGTTCCTGAATATCTGGACATTATGTAGAGTTATCGACAGAATTTTGTGTAAGATAAAAGAATGTGTCCTTCGAACGCTCCTAAAAGCGTTTCCGTCCAACGAATTAAATTGTTTCAAAATTTAAATGAAAAAAAAAAATATCCACGTTTTCGAAAACTCATTGACTTTAAAGTCATTACCAATCAAACTTTTGTAGACCACTGTCAATATTGACATAGTGTATTAAATTAACTCCTAAAAGTATGCAATTTTTTTTTTTTTTTTTAAAGGCCCCTATCCAAAGTACGACCCTTTCAGAGAAACACATTTATCTAATAGAATCTGTGTTTATTGAGATTAGCCCAAACAAAAAGAAACTTAAGTTAGGTTAGCTCAAGGTGGCTAGAAAAGCATAAGCTGACACACGTAGCCCAAAAGAAGAACGTGTTGATACCACAAAATTTGGGTTGTTGTATCCTAAAAACTTACACACCAATTCAAGCTTTTTACGAAGCGCATAAGAGAATCGATGTCTAAATCCATCGGTTTATCAATGTCATTAAAAAGGATTCTCCTAAAAAGGGCATAGTCAAATGTCTATTCCTCTTCTTCGCCCGTACATCTTCTGCAAAAGTCATTTGCAAATACGCTCTGTCTTGCGGTGTATCTACCTATGAGGCAGTGTCCTGTAATGACACCTTTAATGGTGTTTATGTGCAGTCTGCTTAGACGAGAGATCAAAGCCTTAGAGCGTTTTGGATCCAGCTTTGGCCAAAAATCCGATTTAGATTTGTCCTCTCAGTAGCATCTTGCTTTAGCAAAATAAAGCTGTGCTTAATTAAAGTGGGTAATGATGTCCTTGTTTGGTAAGCTCGTCGGCTTTGCAGTTCCCTGGAATATATCTATGGCCTGGCACCCAATAGAGGTGAATGTTTAACTGTTCTGCCATCTCTCTGAGAGATGGTCGATAGTCGAGTGCTGTTTTGGAGTTAAAAGAGATTGAATCCAGGAATTTCAGCGCAGCCTGGCTATCATCCGAGAAAATAACTATTTCCATAGAGGATATCACGTTTTCTTTAAGCCAGGATTAAACCTCCTTAAACGTAATTTATTCCGCCTGAAACGCACCCAATATTTTTGAATACGGAATACCACCCCACTCCATTATTTAATACTTGGAAAAAAATTTACAAAATTATCAGCTGTATATATTTAAGAATGGCAGAAGAGCATGGCGTTGTTTTTAGCTTATCGAACTTACTACTACCCCGGTCAATCCCGATTCTTGCGAACAAAAAGTCATGAAAAATGTAGGGGATCTAATTTTTAGAGAATCCACAAACCACACAAAATGGTTGAGAATATAAGTCACAAGTCCAAAACTCTGCTTTTTAGCTACTTATTATTCTTCCTACAATTAGGCCTTAATAAAATTATATTCAAAACTTGTATCTTGTTTTCAGCAACAACTGGAAAATATATGAACCCCAAACGAACGTGATGTGGTTGCATTACGTCCTAACCAAGCTATTAGACAGTGTTAAATATAAAAATCATAGATCGAAACAGCATAAACTTCACCTGGATCGACTGAAAGCGATGAAAGATTCAATCATGAATTGCAACAGTGCCTATGAATTCTCAAATAATTTTCAATCCAAGACTTAACTATTTTGATAATATTTATTTAAAAACTTTTTATTTACTGATGTGTGTACAATATAAATATACAATATTTTATAGGATTGGTGTGTAGTCTCGTTACTCTTCTAATGAAAGCAATACAATCTTTGAAGTTGCAATCGTAGTTTGAATTTGGAAGGAAAAAAACATGGTATAACCAATGGTAATGGCTTAAAGACTTGTTTGAAAGTTGTTTGAAAAACTATACAAAGAGCGTTGGAAAACCTGGTATTGATTTTGGACAAGGATGGTATTTCTAGAACTGAAGAGGGTTTTCCAATTTGATAGCAAAGCCTTAGAACGCATAGGACTTTATGTGATTTATATTCTTGTGTAGGCAATTTAATATACAGTCACGAACACGAAAATAGCAGTTTAGTTGCTAACATTTCCCTAGACTACTCTTACTGGATCATCTCACACATAATGAAATGTTCCATAGTTTTTTTTTCTCTTCTAAGATTATGAGACTATGACCAAAACAATCGACTTGTTGTGATAATTAAGCTGCACTTCTTCCAATTCAAAAACAACAAATACAAAAAACCTATATTTCAAGTGAATGACTTTGCAATTGGTATAGTAATTTTGAAGGTATTTTCTTTTAAAATACCGTCCGCAGTTAGCTCGTCGAAATAATTGTGTCTTGAAGAATAAAACTTCAAACGCGCGAATAAATATATCTTTGCCTAGGCAAATGGTGTTAAAAAAGGGCTTGAAGTTCTGAAAGTTCTGGTGAAATAACTTTCTATCACTCTCCTTATGCTTTTGGGGTTGCTGAACACTAATCTGAACTTGTCCAACAAAACAATTTACGGCAAATAAAAGAAATCACCGAAAAACAATACAAAAATTTCAGAAAGTTTTTTCCCACTATCCCATTCCTTACAAAATAAGCTGATTTTGAAAAAAGTGCCTAGGAAAACATAAAGACATATTACCTACAAGACAAGTTCTACGACCTATGGTTTTTGCGACAGCGGGCCAAAATAAGAAATTTAAAAAATTCTGTCTTGCATTTTTCAAAAAATTGTGTACGTGTTTCGTGGAAACCATAAGTCGCACACAGAACTGTCTTGAACGTCAAATGTTCATTTGCAAATAGATCTTCATTTTTTATGCAATTAGTGAAAAACAAAACCAAAATTAATCAGAATTTTTGGGGTTTTTTCATATTTGCCAGTAAAACTTATGTTGGACAGCTTCAGATTCGTGTTAAGTGATCCACTCAAAACAATAACACCAGAACTTTCTTCTTCAAACTATCATACAGAAGAAGGCCCTACGTCCTAGCTCCCAAATCGACTAACTCCCACGAGGCAAAATGAACTAACTCCTACCAAATTTTGTAGTGGGATTTAGTTCATAATATTAGGAGAAAATTCAGTTGGGACATAGTTCATTACGAACTTATTCCCAATGAACTAGGCCCAACCCATCAACCAGTGGGAGTTAGTTCATATTGTGCACAAAGAAGAAGTGGCGCTGTTTTCGTGCTGAATGTTTGTAGGCAAAATAGGATAAACCTGTAAGAAATTTAATTTTTAAAAAAGAATTGAAACTTAAGTAACCTAACAGTGACGAATAAAATAAAATTCGTGCAGTGTTTGGAAAATTATTTGGCCGTGTGGACGCGGGTGCGGCGTGGCCGTGAGTGCGGCGTGACCGGCCCCCCCTGCGCCACGCGTCAAGCGCCCTTGCTCATTTTTTTTCATATAATTTTTGTTCCCTTTAAATTGTTTGGTATGCGATTTTTTACCAAAATAATTTTCCAAACACTGCACGAATTTTATTTTATTCGTCACTCTGTTAGGTTACTTAAGTTTCAATTTTTTACTTTGTTAAAAATTCCATTAAAAACTTTATACTTTTTCCATTCCAAAGCATTAATTTTTTTTTTATTTTCTAACGATTGGGAGTTAGTTCACTTGGGAAAAACCAACAATACACAACTCTTGGAATTTAATTCATATTTATGGGACTAAGTTCATTCTACATTTGTGACATAGTTCCTTAAAAATATGGGAGTTAGTTCACATGAACCAAGTCTCATATTCGGTGGGAATTGGTTCATTGGGAGTTAGTCGATTTGGGAGCTAGGACGTAGGGCCGTAAAAGAATGCAATTATTTTCGTATTGCAGTAAAATGATAAAAAAAGACATTTTTTAATATATTTTGATTTCATGTCAGTACTTAACTTCAAAGATAAATTCCCAGTTAATTTTGCAGTCTTTAGTAATAAAATCGTCAGATTCTTTGCAGTCATTAAGTCTTTTGATTGCATTGAATGTAATGCAGTCACTTGACTGCTTTGGAGTCTTTTTACTGCTTAAAATCTTTTCACTGCTTTGAAGTCTAAAGACTACTTTCTATAAGTGTGTTGTGCAAAAGGCTAAAACATGTATAAAAGACTTCCAGCAGTAAATGAATTTCAAAACAGCCAAATGACTGAATTACATTCAATGCAAAGATTTAATGACTGAAAACAATGTAAAAGAGTTTTACAAGACTTCCAAGAATGCAAGCAATATTCAAGTATTCTCTTGACTTTAAGGGGTTTAACTGCTCTAATGATATACTTGCTTAAGACTTCAAAATTAACTAGGATTTTTTTTTTTAATTTAAATTATTTCAATAAGGAATGTTAATGCATTCCTAAAACTCAGTTATAGTAACAAAAAAAAAAAAAACAGCATTTTGCAAGGAAAAAATTAGATCCTGGCCGAAAATTGGCACGATCATTGGGCTCTTTCTGAACTGGAACTCTCTCCGCACCGATCCGATGACCTCTAGGCAGAGTTGTAAAAGACTGCAGTCAGATAAGTCGCAGTCAATCTACTTAATTATCAACTTAAAAGTTAAGATTTTAAGCTAGTAATTTAACTTCTTTTCAAGCAGTCACCAGTCATTTGAATATTCTGACTGGGCAGTAAACTAAAGCAGTCATTGACTGTAAAAGTCAAAAGACTGCAGTACTTTCTGACTGCATAAAGTCTTTTAGTCAAGTATAAGTCTTCTATGAACGCCAGTTATACTTAAAAGTCAGTTATTCAATTGACTGCTTTATGCCCTTACTGCATTTGAAAACAAATGTATAAATCTTGATTTTAAATTCAAAATAATGAAGAAAACGCTTTCACATGGCATATGAATCCAATCTATGTATTTAGGAATAAGAAATACTACCACTTATAAGACTTAAGAAGCAGTCAATCGACTAAAAGTAAAATGACTGCAGTCAATGGACTTATTGACTGCAACAAATTACTGTGGTTCATAGGAGACTTAAACTTAACTCAAGGACTGAAAGCAGTCAAAAAGTACTGCAGTCATTTAACTTTAAGTCAATTGACTGCTTTAGTTGACTGCCCAGTGAAAACTTTCAAATAATGACTGGTGACTGTAGTTTAAAGTTAAAGTAATTGGGGAAGTCAAAAGTAAATTAAGAAAAACGCATTTTCGTGACTTTCGTAACTGGCCTAGTGGTCATCGGATTTGTGATAACTTGTTCAGTTTACAAAGGGCCGCAATTTTCAGCCAGAATCTAATTTTTTCCTTGGCATTTCTTTGTCTATTTTTCCTGGACTATGGAATGAATGGTACTTTTGGCGATGCAATACCAAAAGATAGCATTCTTTTACAGCTCTGATATATGGCCACAGTCTATATGTTATTAATTAACTCATAAAAAATGCTATTTTCGTGCCCACTGCTGTATAAATTATTTATATACATTTAAATAAATAAATAAACTGTTTTTTTTTTGTATAATATATTATAATAATTATTATTTCACTGAAAGCTTTTCTAAGAAGAAAACTAATTTTTCTTCTTTTTTGTTTCTCTTTTGCAAAACATTATATAAATATTTAAATTTAATATAATTTTGATTTTTTTTTAGTTTTAGTTTAAATTTTAAATAAATGGTTGTTTTGTCGTATTGAATTAACATTTCAGTAATTTTACAAAGGCATGTTATTATTTTTTATTTTTTTTTTTTTTACATAATAATATTTATATAAACCTAAACAAAACAATTGAAAACACATAAACGTATGTATAACTGATTTTCGTATTCGAAATATTATTATTTACAATAGTTATACCGAAATATTATTATTTGCAACAAATATATTATAAATTTATTTGTTGCTAGTGATGTTATAAACTGGACCGATTCGTAGAAACACTCTTCTAAGTACACTTCGTAATTCAGGCTTAAGTCCAAAGCACATGATCTCACATAATAGAGGATAGTAATTTGAAACATGAATAGAGAACTGAAAAGATGAAAAAAAAAGAGAAAAGATTGTTAATCCACATAGCAATTGAATTTTAACAACTAAGAGACACTGTTTAATAAATGGACCACCTCCTATTCGGCCGCACCTTATGCATTCCCCACTATTTTAGATACAAATTCCCCTCTTTAATCAGGACACGACACTTGCAAATCGGACCTGAGTTGCTTAATATAATTTCCTGCCTAATTGGACCAAGTGTAGGAAATACGATATTAAACTTGGTCAAACAAAAAGTTCTAAGGAGTTCTGGAAAATTACGAGAGAGATTTCGCAATGGCTATTAGACTGACTGCTGAAGACCTATCAGCGCATTTCAATTATCTCCTTTATAGCAAATCGAAATTAAACTATGTAACCTTTGGTAACCAATGAGAGCTTGGACCAAGAAATCACAGATTCTAAAATATATGCTATTTTTCAGAGAGCAAAAAAATGGAAAGGCCCCGGGTGAAGATGGAATACGAATTTTTCAAGAACGCATCTGCGAGCTTAATCGATTAACTGAAGATTTTATTTAATAAAGCATTTCCAAATGAGGACATCCCAAGTTCATTTAAAAGGTCAGTGATCTTTTCGATTCACAAAAAAGGAGCTCTGGATTTGGTTGAAAACTATCGAGGATACCCTGGCGAAATTGTGTTGTGGAGTTCTCACGGACAAATTGGAATCGTGGGTTAACGTCAACAATATCCTCTCGTATTTTCAAGCTGGTTTAAGGAAAAACTATTCAACCACCGATCTCATTTTTGCAATTTATGCGATTGTCAAAGCTTTTCAAACTAAGAACAAAAAGGTTTAAACATTCTTTGTTGATTTCTAATCAGAATGCACTCTTTTATACGCTCTCGCAAATAGGTATTTCAACTAAATTTATCAATGTAATACAAGAAATGTATCTCGACTTACAAGCAGCTGTCTGGGATGGGTCAATTTATTCAAAATGGTTCACAACAAACAATGGTGTCAAACAAGGATGTCTCCTCAAGCTCTCTTGTTTTCATTATTCATTAACGACAAAGTGAATTGCCTTCCAGCTGGAATTCGGATTTCTGCAATGTCAATCAAAGTACTCCTGTATGGTGATGATTTGATTTTACTATCAGAGTCAGCGGAAGTATAATAACTGACGATATATCATCTATCAAACCAAAACCGTTATAATTGTTACTTCAGCGGTTACCCTCTGGAAGTGGTGACAACCAATACATGCCAAAGTATGGTAAATCTCTCGTGGAGAAATGTTTTTTCAAACAAACAAATTCCACTTTCTGCGAAATACAAAATATTCGACGCTGTTGTGAAGACTACACTTTGCTATGCTTCTCAAGTGTTGGGTATGGAAGAGTACGAAGCGATTGAAAAAACTCCACAGAAATTTCTTAAAAAAACTTTTTAAACTGCCCCTGAAGACGACCCGAAGTTATGACATAGAGACAGGACTTCCTGGATGGCGATATGGAAAAATATGGTAATCAGTGAGGAAGTTTTGATGGATGGAAGAAACTTGGTTGATTTGAAGGAGCAGCTCTATCGCATAATTGGAAAATACTCCCAACTCAATATGCGCTTAAATCAAAGAAATTACTTCCAAGGCTCACTTAGTTACAACGAAATCTCCTTAATCTTTAAAGCAAAATGTGAATTCTTAGGAATCAACGGAGCACCCTCCCACAATGAATATTTCAACCCATTTTTGTCTTTATCTAATCTTAAATCCAAAGAAGACTGCTTTCATTTCATCAGTATATGTTCCATTTTTGCATCATAACGGATATCGTATTGCAGGAAAAGAACTTTAACAATGCAAGAAACAATAAAGCTTTTGAACGAAACTGACTGGAAAACCCTCGCATCATTCTTGAAAAATACATATTTCCACGTATAGGATGTTACTTATATCTGAATTTGAATAGTAATACTTATTTATTATTTTGTAAAGAAAAGAATCTTTTATATACATTCATTCAAAATTGCTAACCAAGCTGACGGCTTTAAATTCATTCAATTATTAACAACTGCATCAAAACAACGAATCAATAAATGAATTTGTGAACACACTTCAGTCTTAACGAAAAGGGAAAAATCTTTGTAAGTGGACCGGTCCAATTATAAAGGAACCTCTACAATGGGACCACCTTCTAATCGGACCACTTTTCTTGGGTCCCAAGGGTGGCCCAACTTGACAGGTTTTACTGTAACTCAAATAATTAAAGAAGGGGGAAAACCAGTTTTCGAATTCGCGTTCAATAATCTACAATCATAAAAAAAATTTCTATCTACTAAGTAGTAATGAATTTGTTGTTTGGGTTCAATTGTTTATCGGAACGTCGAGAACTTTTTAGAAGGCAATGAAGAACTCAGCGTAGGGGCATGCTGGATGGCTATACTAAGGACGACCAGCACCCACAAATTTGTGTTGCGTTTGAGAGAACTTTTTAACACAGACCGTTGTATTAGATATTAAACATTCCCTCAAACAATTCATTACAAACGATTTCGAAATGCGTGTACGCAAAGCTGGTGCTCATAAATCCTAAACGACAAAATTGCGCGCACCCAAGGACCTTATACATACCTTTAACATGGCGAGTGTTTAAGAAATAAGCGGAGATAACGATGTCCATTGGTTTTAAAAGGTTCAATAAACTAATGGGAGCATTTCACATTCGTAAAGTACGGCTAAATAATGATTCCCTATCATTAACAGGGTAACATGATATGCATTCTTGGTAGCAGAGTTGTAAAAGAATGCTATATTTTGGTATTGAATTGCGTAAAGTCCCACTCAACTTCCGAAAATGTGTTCTTAGTTAAAAACTCATCCTTATCTTGTGAAGTCTATCGAGGTAGTCATCTTAGACATTCAGGCGACTTGAAGTCTTTTAAAAGTCTATTACTGAAGACTACACTTTACGGGGAAATTCTTACAAGAGGGGTATGTAGTTGACTATTTCGCTGTAGCATTGTGTATACAAATAGCGGTCAAATAAAGATCAACTGGATGGTCCCTATCATTTATAACACATTCTTCTGAAACCTGTCTAAGAGTAGAAAATGTGGAATAGAAGCACGTTTAAAGATATCAGAATTTAACTCAAGCTTTGTGTGAATATGTCTTAAATATTAAAGCGAGATCTGATGGGGAAAAGTATTACTTGCGTCGATTTGAATTTATATTTCGGTGCATTTAAAATGAATATACAAAGCTAAGGATACTGCCATCATCAAAATAATTAAGTGAATAAAAAGTCTTAGACTAAGGTCTCTAATAAAGATGAAATAGAGCCTCGGGGTACAACACCATTGATTTTATAAATATCAGACTTGAAACCGTCACAAGGAGGCCTATGTAAACCCTCACTGTAAACGATATATGACGCAGGAAGTGCCTTTTTTAAACCATTCATTCTGTTGAATCAAACTGACTAATATATATTTTTTTAATCAACTCGCTGAAAGGCTTTGGATAAGAAAGAATATTAAAAAACTACTTTTGAAGTATGTAGTTGGCATTTTCATATTTTGAACAAATACAAAAAATATACTTACTCTTGAATCTGTCATCTTGAGTAGCCTCGTAAGCATAAGCAACAACAACGACGTCCAACAATCTCTATGCAATTCGGTTTGTAATTTCAAAAAATACGTCAAAGCTTCAATGCACACCGAAATCAGCTTATTCTCGATTTCTGGCCAATCTTCCCGTCGGTTATCGTCACCATAGATTTTAAACAAAATGCGCAACACACACGCCAACGAAGTTGTTTCCTGCCGCAATATATTTGGTTTAACTTGTTCCTTGAACCCGGGTCGTCCCAAAATATTCCTCTGCTCGGGATTTAGATTGAATTGCTTGGCAAATCTATGAGATTGCATTAAACAATCAGTCAATTGAACTAGATTCTTTGTATCAAGGTAGCTGTACATTCCTTGTTCTTCTCGCTGGCATTCTATCAAAGAATTTGCTTGATTTCCTGATAAATCAGCTGTTGCCAGAGCGAGTGTTTCTGCATCTTCTTTTCGAGACGTCGCCGGGAAGAAAACAATATTGTCAATTGTTTGTATCAACTCTAGTTGAACCACACATTTGATTAGCAAATTGTCAATCACATAACTACTACTGACTGGCTCTGTAATATATTGTTCTAATTGGTTGTTGTCCGTACCATTGTTCAGGGCATACGGCTGGCCATTGTCTTCACCTCTTCTGAGCACACCTAGGCCTTTATTTTTATGGTGCGAAGTATTTTGATAGTGATAGAGAAGCTCGTTTTGCAATGTAGATTTAAAAATTTCCAACATGCACGTGCAAGTGTCGTCCCATATTTCCGGCGTAAATTTAAAGCCATTGGATATAACGAGATTTTCAAGACAATTCGTTCCCGATTTCGCTAGTTGTTCATTGTTTTGCTGCACACACCAATGCAATTGTGCAAACAAGTCTTTTAGAAGCAAGTGTCCGAGAACATCAAAATACTGAGTGAATACGTCAATAATTGCATACAAAGCGTGATTGCACGTTGTCGTCATCCATTCGGCCTTTTCTGCTACATGCTCTGGCAGCTTCATATTGTCAAAGATTCTAAATATTATATTGAATAAGTCTTTCCACCAATTCGACTGAAACGTATCGCCATATGTCTTGATTATTTCAAAAAGAACTGTTAGTCCTCGTGTCCTTACGTCTAGTTTACACCTGTTTATTACACAGGACAACGAAAATAACATTGGGAACCATCCTCTTACCCATACTCGATCCTCTTTGGTCACTGCCACATCGTTCTCCATTCCAGCATGTTCTGTAAACAATTGCTGGGCATTGTGAACACAAAGTGCACACGTGCGCACCAATCGTATGGCTTCCATACTGGTATCAGGGAATTTGGCATTGCATGCAAATTCCGAGAGACATTTTACAGCGTCTTGAAATGAATCAACCATAATTGCAAACTGCTTCTTGTACAGTTCATTTATTATTTTGGCTGTTGTTTGGAATGCCAGTTCAACTATTGCCTCGTCATTGTCGCCAGCAGCCAAATGGAAAACCGAAAAGATATTCTTCCAGCCAGACTTTATGTTATTTGCTTGCGAATTGACCATTTGTGCTATACATCGGACGATCATGTCTTTTATAGCCGATGAATTGTTTTTCTTCATGATGAGCTCAAACGGTCGAAGGAAATCTTTTTGAAATCGGAAGTTTGAGAACTCGCCCTTTTCCATGAATTTTATTGACAATTGTCGCAGGGAGTCGAGGGCGAAGAAGGAAATCTCCTCGTTGGCGTTGCAGCCGACGGTATTGAAATGCTCGCCGAGCACTTGCCAAATGCGTGACCATTGCAAACGAATACGTTCCATGTTGTAGTATGATATTTCAACAATCTTTTGCAAGGAGAACATTCGCGGTTGAGGATTATGCAATTCGTCAAGTGATACCTGAAATAAAAAAACATCATTTGAATATGTCTTTAAAAGTCAAAAAGTTAACTCATTTTTGGAATCAATTTAAACCCCGATGATACGTGGTTTTAGAATGAGTTTTTTTAAGATCTTCTGTTCTTGAATCTATGTATATTTGTGCTCAAATAGCTACCCTGAGTGTCCAAGTTGTTGGCTCTTGACGCATTAATATTGGGAAGATGCACTTGGCTCGACAGCCGGAATAAAGTTACACGAGACTTGGCGTTTTAAATTGTCTCATGTCTACAGAAACTGCTCCTTTAGAAGGAGTTGTAGTCAAGCAGAAGTGGTGAGGATAGGATTGGCTTTAAACAAGCATAATATGCTGTCAACAGAAGACAAACGTCGAGGACTGACCTTATGCGAAAACAGATCGCAATAGGTTGTGGCTTAAGGACAAAAATAAAACAAGAAAGTCCAGCAGGCGTTACTTTTAAAGAAGGAGGAACGAAAAACCAAACTGCTAAACTCAAATCAAATAAAGCAGATGGTGTTGTTTAGCATGGCTTTTACAGCACAATTGGGATGACCCGGTGAGAAGCTTACACTAGCTCTTCTATAAAATATGATCGGTCGAAAAAAAGCCTCACAATTGTACCCTTGGTAACAATCTACTATTGACTAAAGTCTTTAAGTCGCTCCAGATCCCAAAGATAACACAAGAATAAAATATGGTGTGTTCATCAAATTCAAAGCTGTTAACAGTTTAAGCCGTGAAAAAATCTATTATGACCAGTTTTTGAAATCCCCGCTCCAATGAATCAATATAATATTGGCGATTGTGTGCTGCTCCTTAATAATTGCCAGTAATTCTGCCAAGGCTTTCCAAACCACCACAGGACTGAGACAAGGGACTCGCTGTCGTGTAGTCGCTTAAACATCGCGCTTGTAAGGATTTACACAATTCCTTCATTTTGCAGGCATGGACGAGGTTGGAGAAGTAAGCGAGCAGTTACTAGTGTTCGCTCTGACATCGAGTCAGCCAGTAGAATAGGACTGGGTAAAGTTCTTTCGTCCAAAAGTTTCAATTCTAATTGCGGCCTTGGTCAACACGTGGCCAAACAATTGAGGTATAACAGTCCTTGAATTTGTCTACCTAAGCACTGCTGCTAAGAGAAATCAAGGACAAAATAGCTCTTGCTATTTCATTGTATTCTTGGGCCCAAATAGCGATTGAAAAATATAGCCTTCTCCTTCGGACGTGTTATTACAACGATACCGTATGATAAGCTCATTAAACTCCGATTTAAACAGCATTGTGAATTGGGGTATCAGAAGTCGTGTGGAGTTTAATGCGTCGAAAACTCAATGCTGTCTTTTGTCATTAAAGCTAAACATACCCCTTATGCCATTATCCATGAATGGTACTTGCATCGAAGAGGATGCAGCTGCGTTCCACCCCTTAAACATTTCCCCCGTAACACTCGTCTTGCTAGGAACGCTCATCAGTTTACACTTGAGCCCAGTTTTGGACGTACCGTGAAATATAGGGATTCTTTCCATAGCCGTACAACACGAATGGGGAATGAATTGCCTGGTACAATTTTCCCTTGCCATTTTGATCTTCAAACATTCAAGACCAATGTTCATCGACACCTCCTTTCCCTTCCTCCCTTATTTCCTATCGCTCGCGCTGTGACTTAAAAGGGCTATAACATAGCCCTATCGATGAGGACAATGAAACCGGTGTTCAAAACACGCATCATCCTAGTACTGCTTTAGTTTGCAAAAGCATGGACAGGACAGCCTAGTCTTAAAATAGCATAGTCAAAAAAATATAACTGTTAAGATAAGCTGGGCTATGTAAAGGGATGTATAGGGAGTGCACAGAAACGCTTCGTACTTGCAAATCCCAAAGGCAACAACAAACCAAGATCGACTGTTGTGATCAATTACAAAGCGATCCCAAGAAGCTTTGTATTCGTTACTGGAGACAACTTGCTCTGCTATAGATCGAAATAGCTGGAATTGCATGTTTATTTCCGTTCCCAACTAATCATGTTTAAAAAAATCTTCAAAATGAAAAAAAAAATTTATAAAATTACCTGACATAACGCTTTCACAAAATCAACGATTGCATCTCCATCTAGTCTTATTGATCCAGTAAAGATCCTATCGACTGCAACAACAACACTTTGGCTACTAGTCTCGCCAATATGCTCCTTAACACTAGGATTCAATGCATCCTTCAAAGTCGTTGGACCATTTAAATATTGCGGCCTCACTCCAGTTCCAATCAATTGGGCCAACTCCAATTGACTTATACATTTGACTATGTCAAGCCAGCTAGATCCCAAATAATTGCCATCCGTATGTGCAACCGTTATTAAAGTTTTAATTGTATCGATGTTTTTCGCCTTCATTTCGTTTATTGGAGAATTGGCTGTGAGCAAAGTAAAGCGTGCTAATGCTTGCACATAAGCATCTCTCTCAAGATCCATATGGAAAATGCAAGCAATACGAATAGCACACCTTATACCATCCAAACACAAGCTTGCAATTTCCATATCATCACAGTCTTGCAGACCAACCGAGAAGGCGGCCAAAAAGGGTGTCCATGCCATTTTGAACATCGGCCGCACATGTTCCAAGTGTTTCGCCGATGTAAAAGAAGCTTTTACATGTGAAACAGATTCCATGAGACTTTTTGCTGTTTGTGAAATTGTCTCCATTTCCATATTCCACAAAAGTTTTCTTCGTCTTTCGTTTGTTATAATTTGCTTACCAGGTTTATTGATGACATTGGCTTTCATTTTGATTTCATTGCCAGCAATCTCGTCATAAATTGTAGACAAATATTCTTCGGGCAAATCTTTACTATCACTTATGCCTCGATTCATTTTTATATATTGTTCTTTAGTCATTTTGTTCTTTACTTGAGGGGAATGTAAGTCAGTAGTTAGCATTATAATTGAAAAGGCCAACACATAGACCGTATCGGCGCTTTGGAATATTTTATTGTTGGGATTGCATTCGCAATAACGACTTGCAAATTTCTCCATAAGTCTATCAATTTTCTGAGCTTCACCTGGAAGTCGAAAACCTTCCAACAGGTATCTCAACGAAGAGACAACTTCCATATTTTGAAAGTTCATCGCATCAATGTATGCACACATGACTTCTTTAGACTTCTCATCGTTTTCACCCAAATAATGGCCAATAAAGGTTTTATCTAAACGTTCTTCTTCTTGCAACCACTTGGCAACGTCCTTGGTTGAAACGCCCAATAGTTGCTTCTCTTGCAGAAATGCAATTCCCATTTTTGGTTTTCTATTAAAGAGATCAATTCCCGCTTCCATAACTTCCTTTCTCATCTTCTGCTCTTCGAGAGCTTCTGGCAGATCAAAGGCTTCTCTATTCTTGTTGCTGCTTTCATATGAGTTAATGCTGTAGTTTGATCCACCGTGCAAAGATCTGGTTCTCATATATTCTATATTTTCTTCCGACGGATATGTCGTGTTGGATTGTGATTTCGTTGCTGGATCAGATATTGTTGATTGTGTATTTGGATTGATGTACAAGTCCTTGCTCCATTCAACCATACATTTAAGAATCGATACCAAACACTCAAGGCCTCGTATTCTCATTGATTTTTCTTGCAAAGGATTCGCCCCCAGTTCCAAGGCTTGACGACCTTGGGCTATCTTAGAAAGATCATTAACAAGCCTCTCGAATAGATTAGCCGATGAGAGATCACAGTCATAATTTACATAGATGTCGACAACTGACTGAGCATCTGCACAAATTCTCGTCAGTGCATGGATGACCATCCATTTTTGTTCAAACGAACTGGAAGATGCTTCGAGGATGTTTAAAAATATTTCCTTGAAAAAAACTTCAATTTGTTTTTTTAGATGAACTTTGAAATTGGACAGAAGTGCAACAAATATCGAAAGTGAAAGTTCAAACACATCCGGCACTAAACTTACACCGTTCTTAGATAGGGCAACGCAAAGATATTGCTTTATTGCCATTACAAACATTTCGTTTGAACGAAAGAGAGGACCTGCATTTTGTAAAATCGAAAGAAGCAAATGCAATGACAAGACTTTAGATCGTAGTTCATGAGATTTTGGATCTGGTTGACCCTCTTGCAGGGGCTTCATGGATAGCTTGCACAGTGCTCGAAATACTAAAAAGGCGTCCTTTTGTAGGATGTGTGTGAATTTCGCTGTGATTATTGCATCATTTTCACTTTGGGTCTCGACGCTTTCCTCGTGGCGTGTTGTGTCATCGATTTCGGAACTCTCTACAGGTTTGTCTTCTTCTTTTACAGTGCCAGATGTTATTTCCACAGCAGCTAGAACAGAAAATAAAAGATTTATTAAGGCATGGCTTTTATAGCAAAAACAGATTCAAATAGAAATGATATAAGTTTTTAGACATTCTTCTTACGAAATAAAGTAAAAACTATTAAGGGAGCTAAATAGTACATAATATCAATTGATGGCGCAAAGGCAATCAAAAAGCGGATTGCGGATTTTGTATCTCACAATTATTGAGATAAAATGAAACTGTGAAGGTTGCACACAATGATTTCAAGACCTATCATAACTTAAGCGGCCAAAGTATGGTCGTCAAAAACAGACCAATGACATAGTACAAAGCTTCGGATTGCTTACCATTGCACTTAAACCTACAACAGCAGGGATTTATTTATTTCACATATTTCTAAGAAAGACGGCTATTTGACCGCTTAAACCAGCTGACGACATGTTCTTGACTCAACACCGATAGAAACCTCATTCTTCACCATACCAGACTTGGTGATAAGAGAATGTTGGTAGGCGTTTTTTGAAAATACAAGTATGAGACCATAGCGTTCGGCAAAATGGCACTTTACTGAAAAGCTGACGGTTTTAAAATAGCAAATGGAGTCAGTGTGGATTTCTATGGGTCGTTCAACACTAAAATATCGGAAATTGCGGGTGGCAATGCTACAGTTGATTTAGTGCTTGGTTGCAATTTGTATTTATTTCCCAAGTTTCAACTGGATGCCACCCGTGGAATTTCCTTGAGATAATTATCACCTAAAATCTCAAACCACTGTACCACCTTTCTTTCTTATATTTCTATTCCTTCTCTCTTTATATCATTATAAAGGTATTCATATCCCCTTGAGTGCGAGTGCATTATAAAAAAAAATCAAAGGAAAGAACATATAGAATTCGGAGTTTGTTAGGATGCTCTTTATTCTCTTGCCAGACAAAACAATGCGAACGAGCTGACTACAGAACATATTTCACACCTGAAATCAAAAGAACTCAATATTGATAGTGGGCTTTCTTAACAACACCGCTTGTACATCATGTTTTCAGATTTTGAGAAGGCGCACTCGCAATATACGTGTACCGGCCACACGTATATTGCGTGAGGTATGCCTGTGAAAATGCAAGGAGTTTCGTTCTGCACAATTGACAACTTTCCGACTCCTTTTTTTCAAGGAAATGTCTTGTCACCAATTCTGTTCTTTTTGCAATCGATGAAGTGATGAATGCAACGGTGGCTACAAATGAAGGCCATGGCATCCCATGGAGACCATTTGACAAACTAAGTCATATAGATTAGACTGACGATGTATGTATGTCTCATGGCAAACGATACGGCTTGTTTAAATCTAATATGTCAGTCGCTGCAACTGAATAGAAAAGTGGCTGGCCAAAGGATTAATAATAAAAAGACCAAAATAATGACCATTTGCCAAAGCACACAAGTTATTCTAAGGCTATCGCTACGCACCAAGTTGAAACTCTTCGAATCAAACGTTAAATCTGTGCTCCAACATGCTTATAAAACGTATCTGCGGTACATTCTGCAAATCCGGTGACCGCAAACCATATCGAGCGGGAACTGTAGAACATAACTGAGCAGACATAAATTGGATGCAGACATCATGCAACAGAAGTGGCGTTGGATAGGCCATACACTGAACAAACCTGACGACAATATAGCGAAACAATCTTTCGAATGGATTCCTTAGGGTAATAGATGCGTCGGAAGACCAAAAACCAACTTGGAGGTAAAAGCAGCTCAATCTCAAGGAATTCAATCATGGCCATGGCTTAGGTCTGTTGGATGCGGAATACACCTACGTTTGCACTCAATGTAATTTTGGGTTTACCTGCAATCCACATATTCATAAGAACGGAAACAGGACTGAGCTTACATCGTCTCTTCCACCAAGAATATATATACTTAAGGGGCCACCTATCGTTCCTTAGTATGTTGGAAAATCATAAGGAATTTTGTATGTACCTGGATGTCACAATCCCCGTATATAACTTCACATAGAATTTCTCTATAGTCATCCCTCCTAGGGAAGACTGAGAAAACTTTAAACCACACCCTTCTAGCGAAAACCTGGTTTGGTACACGGATGGCTCAAAAATGTAAACAGGTACTCGTTCCGGTATTTTCGGGGAATCACCTTGCGAGAATTTCTCAGTCACCCTTGGTCTTCATTCGTCCATATTCCAGGCAGAGGTCTTCGCTATTAACAAATGCGTGAGGATAATATGTCATTCGAACGCTAAAAATAAAACAATATTCATCTTCTCAGACACCCAGGCTGCTTTAAAAGCTCTGGCTTCTCCTGATCCACCAGATCCAAGCTAGTCCAGGAGACTGTCTGAACTTGCAAGGAACAACTTTGTGATCCCCCATTTTATCCCGGCACATAAGGGGTACGATGGTAATGAAAGGGCCGACACCCTGGCCAAAGAGGGCGCCTCACTGCCATTTGTCGGCCCTGAACCCTTCTGCGGAGTAAATAAAAACTACTTTAAAAACACTGCCAAAAACATCTTGGAATCCAATGCAGCTTGACAAACAACTCCTGGTCAAATCTGCTCCAAACAATTTGTACCAGAATATTCAAACAAAACCTCAAAATTCCTACCCAACCTATTTAGGGAAAACTCTCTAAACAGTGGCTGGAATCATAACTGGACACTGTTCTCTGAAAAAACACCTTCACAAAATGAGACTGGCGACAGACTCCGTTTGCCGACTCTCCCTCGAAAGTGAAGAAACAACTTTGCATATCCTCACGGAATGTCCAGCCATCCTCTGTCTGAGAAAGCGGACACTTAGTGATGAGAACGTTCCCTTGGAAAAACTTAAAACCATATACCTACCCACAGAATATCTTTAAGTTCTCGTCTCAGTCTGGAGCAACAGAGCTGCCCAGAATCTCACACATGTTGGCACAAAGGCATCATCGAGATACCGCAGTGCCTGAGCTGTATAATCTCTCTTTAATAATAAATCTAATCTAGGCCTGTTGCAGCAAATAGGGACAGGTGGAAGGATCTTGTTGCTCCCGGAAAAAAATATTTCTCAACAAAATGAACTCAAGCTAGCACACAAATTGCAGGTTCTATTTACCAGGTGATGAAACTCCTTTTCAGGCAAGGTCCCGCTCTATTATGGATAAGAAAGCGCATTTACTCTGAACAGATTGGCTCTACCGAGCAACTTAAAAATACCTCTGCTAAGATTGTTATCTGCATTATTAGGGAGGTCATCTCATAAGGTACTTAGGAAAACAGAATACCCACGAAAAAATAGATTTCTACTTCTTATTCAAACACACAGAAAAACATGTGCAAGTCATCTCGAACCACTCAGGAAACCTAATGAAAACATATCCAAACAACCCTTCTAATAGAATCCTCAGGGTATTAAACGAAAAAACCAAAATCAACTTGGAGGACATCTTAAAGAAAGTTTGATCTCAGGCCATTCAAAGCTAGGGCCAGAATGGGGCAAATGGAATTATCTTCGCTCAAAGGTCTATGCACTAGAAGGCTTTTGTACATACATACAGCCGGCAACAGATTTGATTATTAAAGTCCTAACTTCAACAAATTGTGATGAAAACCGCCTCGGATGAAAGAACCAAAAATGTTGAACGGACTCAGGCTCATCGATTTTGCAGCGGGAAAAAACAAGGTGCTGAGCAGCACGCGATTCCCACGTCCCGACATCCACAAGGGCACATGGCGATCCCCAGATGGTCGAACCTGCAACCAAATCGACCATGTTGTGATTGATTGAAGACACTCCTCCAGCATTATGAATTAGGGTACGGATCTCCATGGAAGTTTTTAGGCGAACACCACCTACACCTAGGAAATTCAATGTTGGACGTCTTCAATCGGAAGAGACCGCCGCTGCCTATGCCGACCGCGTATCCCTTGAGCTTGCGAGAAATCCTTCGACTGATGGCATGAACCCGGATGACCAATGGCAGCTATGTCAACAAGCCATAAGAAGTGCTGCGTCAGAGGTATTGGGCTTCTCACATCCACCCCCCAGAAACCCCTGGTTCGACTCCGAATGTGCTCAGGCAAACAAAGCCAAAACGGAGGCATACAAGTCGTAACTCCAGAGAGATGCTAGAGCATCCAGAAATCTGTATGTTGAGCGAAGGAAAGATGAGAAAAAAGAACACCAGCAACGCGAAGTCGAGGAGATGCAGATGTTTTTGCAGAAAAGAGGTACGAAACTTCTATAAAAGGGTGAAACAGTCTACATCCGGTTTCACAAGCCGCCCTGGGCCCTGCAAAGATCAGGATGGAAATACCATAGTGGAAACGCAGGCGATGTTAACTATCTGGAGAGACTACTTTAACCGGTTGCTAAATGGCGATGACAGCCAAGATCCCGCCCAAGATCAACTTGTTCCAGTTAATCTAGATGACGACCACGAAATATAACCGCCCGACCAAAATGAAATCAAAGTAGCCATCACCAGACTAAAGATGAATAAGGCAGCTGGATGTAATGGCCTTCAAGCGGAGCTTTTTAAACACGCTGGAGATGACCTGGTCAGGAGCATACACCAACTCATCTGCAAAATATGGTCGGAGGAAAGTATGCCCGATGAGTGGAATCTCAGTACCATCTGCCCGATTCTCAAAAAAGGAGACCGCCTACTCTGCGCCAACTATAGAGGCATAAGCCTTTTAAACATCGCCTATAAGATCCTGTCCAGCGTTTTATGTGAACGTCTCAAGCCGTTTGCTGACGACCTGATAGGTCCTTACCAATGCGGCTTCAGACCTGGAAAATCTACCACCGACCAAATATTCACATTACGCCAGATCCTGGAGAAAACCCAAGAGTATAACATCGACACCCACCACCTGTTCGTCGATTTTAAAGCGCCTACGACAGTGTTAATAGAGTCGAACTGTATCGTGCCATGTCTAACTTTAGAATCCCTGCTAAACTGATACGCCTTATCAGGATGACGTTGGAGAATGCTCGCTGTTCCGTCCAAGTTGGTAGAGACTCTACTGAAACCTTCGAAACCACCAGAGGGCTAAGACAAGGTGACGCACTGTCATGCAGCTGTTTTAATATTGTGCTTGAAAATGTAATACGGAGCACCCATGCCAGTACATCAGGCACCATTTTCAATAGATCGACACAATTACTTGGGTTTGCTGACGACATAGACGTGATAGGAAGAACAAAGCGAGCAGTAACCGGTGCTTTCACTACTATGGAGTCAGCAGCAAGCAGAATGGGGCTGAAAATAAACGAGGACAAGACGAAGTATATGCTTTCATCAACAAAAGTCCAATCCCACCACCGACTTGGTCAGAACGTAACCATTGATAGGTATAACTTCGAGGTAGTCAGTGAATTTGTCTACCTGGGCACTGCTGTAAACACAGGCAGAAAAACAACCTTGCGGTTAACATGGCTAGAACTCACGTTTATATTGAATAAAAATTAATAATTAGGATTTTATAGTTTCAAGTTGTTATTTGAGGTCTTCTGAACGTTTCCGGCTGTTGTAATGGTTGATGATTACCATTTTAGTCAGTGAGCAAAAGGAAATATTTGAATCACTCCTAATAAGCTCACTCATGAATCAGCGAAGCAATAATTAAATTTACAACTAAAATTATAGTCTGAAAAGAAGGTTGTCACGGTACTCAGGATAAGGTACCTACCAAATCAATAAGCAATTTAAGGCCCGCTCTTACCTGATATTACTTCTTCTACAATCTCAGCAGCAATAGCTTCGATTTCATTGCCATTTTCCACAGGCAATTTAGGCGAATCCACATACTCGTCATAGGTTTGGTTTTCCATTCGTGTGAATATAACATTTAACATTTGCGTGAGTGTAGCCCTTGCTGTTGTCTGATTGACAAGATTTTTACTCGATAAATAAATGTCGTAACAAGTCCTCACTGCCTGCAAAACTGTACCCTCGTGAACTTCGACATGCTGAGACGTCACAACGGTCAACAAAGCCTTGATAATTTGTAATTGAACCCCCTCATCAGTAGCTGGGCCATTGAAACAGCTGCAAATAGTGTTAACAATACGATCGATAAGTAGCTTTCCTGGATTCACTGAATCAGGTATATTGCCAGTTAGATGGCCATAAGCGATAAGCTTTTGTAAGCAATCTAATGCTGTTATGACTATTCTGGATGTTTTGCTCTGACAAGCCAATTCGAAGGGCAAGAAGTAAGTTTCTGCGTTAATAATGCTTTCAGCATTTTTGGGCAGAGGCAAGGCCGCACAAGGAAGTTCATTTCCTTCAGCAATTTGTCCAGCACTTATTAGTTCAGCTTTAATATGCTCTAGCGCAGTGTCACACGATTTTTTAAGTTGGGAATGATGGGACCGTTTTATATCCTTATCAGATAAAATTTTTTCCAATGCACGAATAATAAACATTTCTTTCGTTTTGGAAAAAGAACTTTGCATATTGAAACTAATTCTTTACATAATAGATTAACATTTGTTAAACAATAATAATAATTAGTATATTGGTAACAATTATTATTAATTTATTTAAAAAGGAACAACACGAAAAATTAGACTTTGTAAAATTTTTATCTGAAACGTCATCACTGAAAGCGTTCAGAAACATTGGGAAATTAGGGCTGTTCGATGGATATGAAAAATGTTTGCATGCACTGCCAGTTAGAAATGTCAGTCATAACGATGTTAATTATTTGGAGTTTTTTGACAGAACTGCCACCATTGGAGAAATTGAAAATGCAGGTCCGCGATATGAAAGTTGGTCGTGTATAAAATCTTTTAAACTCTGGAGCACAGACACAATTCAGACCAAGGACGAAGTTTGGTTAGCTCTTTTTGCCTTCCAGATTTATGGTACGTTTTCTTTACACGCGGTCTCCATTGGCAAGAAAACTGTCGTACCTTCTGTTCTGTCTGATAAACTGTTCAATGGAGACCACCTCATTGCAAACAGAAAATCTGTTGGAACAGAACTATCTGGCTTTCTGTCTAGTCTTCTCCGTGGACAGAAACTCAGACAGATTTTGAAATTTCGTTTGTCAAAGTTGGGTGACAACTAAAAATAATAAAAACAAAAATTAAATTATTTTGTTGTTTGTTCCACTGCGTGATGTCTCGAAAAGAAACAATCGAGTTAGTGGATTTTTATGAAAAATATGAGTGTTTGTGGAACAACAAAAGTAGTTCTTATAAGAGGACTGACTGGAAAAAAGCAGCATAGGCTGAAATTGCTCAAAAGATGGGCAAGAAGTGAAAACAAAATAAAAGCATAGAAAAGAAAAAAATGGATGCCTAAAATAAATCAGGCTCCAGTGGCGATGATTTTGAGTCTAATTTATTTTACTTTAATGGTTTGATTCATTATCCGGTCATACAAAAAGATGTGTCATTCGTCTGTCATAACAGAATAAGGTGCCCACCCTAAAAATGCGGACAGATTTTTGACGGAATGGAAAACAGAAACAGAGAAAGTTTTCTGTCCAATGGAGACACCGTGTTAGGGCCGAAATTAGGATATTTCAAAATTTGCTAAAAAAGTGTTTTCATCTAGTTTTGCACATTTGGTTTGACACCAGGCTATCTTCTATCTTTTTCTTTTTTACGCCCTTTTCATTCTTTCTTCTTGTTTTGTTTTGTTTACTATTGGCGTTGACCTGGATTTTATTTCATAATCGTTTTTTTGTTTTGTTTACTTTTGCCGTTGCCTTGGATTTTGCTTCCAAATCGACATTAATTTGAGAAAATATTTATTCAATTGTTTTCAATTTAGTTGCGTTTAATTCGTTTTCACATAATTTGCAGCCTCAATTTAGTCAAAATAAAAAAATTTCGAAATTTGCTACGAAATTACATTTTTCGCCCTAATGAAAACGTATAGTATAATGTGTATTTTAGGATATCATTCTCACACCATAAAAGTAAGGCCGCACCATGTGGAATTGCACTGCACTACCCGAAATTCTAACCCAATCGCACGAACTACAGCACGTGGCATATTACGTCATGGTTTTATAATAATAATGTGGTAAAGGTGGTTTTACATGGAGCTCTAACAAATTATGGTGCAGACGAAAACGCAACAACAATAATAGTGCAGTGGTACTCCTAATAAGAGGAGCGTTTGGTGCTCCATCTATGAACGAAGTTCGCAAACACTTGATTGGTGAATTAATAGTGGTTTTTGTCTAGATTGACATGGGAAGCAAAAATAATAAGATAATTGATTTTAAGTAGATAAGATAACTAAGCCGCCATTGACGAAGTTCAGAACTAAAAAACGTATTCCATGAAATTACTATAAAAATGAACCTATTTATATACAATGAAGTAGCTTTCTGATTTTCAAAAATACCTGAGGTATGACGTGACCCTAAGAAATCATAAGAAAAGATTATTCACGCAACGTAACGTAATAAGTCACGCGTTCACTTGTCAAAGATAAGATTTTTTTTAGTATGTGCTGTGTGCTTATTATTTTCAGCCTTTGCCCGAACAAAACGCGAAAAAATCAAAAAATGTTCTAAATATCAATAAAAAAAGCTGAAATGCATTTAGCTAAAGCCTCCTTCTATCTTCTTTAAAAAAAAATTCTTCCACTTATCAAACCTACAATAGATGTAAAATCATAAAACCAAAACAAAATCGCAAACTTAAAAAATGAAATGTTCTTAAGACCAACAAAAAACAGAAAAAACAAAACTTATCAAAAATGGGTTGCATCAATAGCAAAAAGGAACTGCGAGACACACAATCCAACTCAAATACAAGATCATCGAACGTCTACCGAGTTAACGCATGTCGCATCTCAACTGACGCTGAAACCATACAGACTGGCTATCTAGAGCTCACTCCCAAAGAAATCGCCTTTCTGCCCGAGATTGGCGAAACAATCAAATGGGCACTACAGCACTTGCGTCGCTATGGCTGCACAGGTGATGTCTTCAGTTTCGAAGCCGGACGCCGCTGTATGACTGGCCCCGGCATATACACCTTCCGTATGCACAATGCAGAAAACATGCACCGATTATTTCAAAGCTACATCAACACCGTTGCCAGACACAATGATACTGCGCCTCTAGCCTGTAATGATTTTCATAATTCACTGGATATGGCCTCATCCCATTTACAGGACGCCTATTTAGAACCATCGTCTGCAACATCTAGTCTTATGCACAACAGAGCCAATCTCTATCGTCAAGATTCCGGACAAAGTAGTCCTCTGAGCTCTAACTTAAACTCACCCGGTTCGTTTCAGGGTGCTAATTTCACAAACGAAGTCATTCATTTGAACGCACATCCCAGTAGATTCACAAACGCAAACAGTAATCTATATCAGGAGTTTCCAATCAGGCCAAATGAATTCAACAACAATATACCAAATAAAAATAAATCCAAAGACATGCCACCACAGGAGCTAGCGCCGAATGTACAAAGCGTTATGGTTGATTCGCTTGAATGTTTGCAGCATCCTCGCAAGTATTTTCCAATGAACGACGACGAACAGCACATGTATGAGAATGTCAATGACATCGACAAGTCTGCCAGTTCGCTAGAGGAGCGATGTTATGAGAACTTTAGTAATATTAATCTTCCAATTTTTATAAATGAATCGACGAACAAAACACCAACGAATGAAAACAGTGCTGTGGTTAATTATATAACACTAGATCTGGTGCAATCGCCCACTTCGACTGATTCGTTTTCTTTGAAAATGAAGTCCAATGCCACATTAGCATCGGTAGAATCAACATCAACAAATATTTTTACTAAATACAAAGACACCAGCAACGAAACTGTGAATATGACGACTACGACGACGACGACTACTACGACGACGACAATTAAGGGACAAGAGCGAGCTAATAATTGTCTGTTTCCGAAAACAAATACAGAGTTGAGTGGTGGCGGTAGTGGCGGTGGTGGCGGATGTGGTAGTGGTGGCAATGCAGATGGAGTCGTTATTGAAAATTCTTCTTCATCTATGGGATATTCGACTATAGACTTTATTAAGACATGTGCTTTGATTAAAACAGCACCTGGTTGTGATGCTGATTGCCAGGAGTCTCGGATAACGCGGCACAGCACGTGTGTACTTAAGAACAGCTCTTTAAGTGAATAAGGTAATTTTTAAAGTCTAATTTTATTCTTTTATTGAAAACTTAAGTTTATTTTATATGTTTCAAACAAGCAGAATAAAGTACCAAATTCTATTTTAAATTTAAACAGGAAAGGGATCCACTAGAGCCAGTTAATCCCTTTCTTAGTTTCAGTCATCAGTTGGCTACCTTTATTTTTTTTAAATACATGTTCTCGTTGGTCTTCCTACCTACCCATCGTGGTGCACCTTGAGAATTGCTTCTTCAATTGTGACCAGCCCAGAGCCATTAATACCGTCTTATATAGACATACAAACACTTTCGATTTGTTTAATGTCACAGTTACTTCCTGTAACTGGAAGTCAAACAGAACATTTGAAATAACAGCTTTCACTGTGAACATGTACACGGTCTTAATGTGAATATTTTGAAAAATAAATATTCAATTTCAGTTTCAATGAACGGCGCTCAGCTTCTGGAGTTAACTCTGTCTCAACGCAACCCAGGTTATTGGTGGTGTTAAATGGTAGTTCAAGTTCGCTGCATATGCACGTAGTAATGTGTAATCAATAAGTGATGTTAGGTTAGGTCAAGGTGGCTCACAACTCATGGACAAACTAAAAGAGGACAATGTTTCCCCTTAACTTGGAACCTATTTGAGCTTCTTATGAAGCGTAGGATACAATTCTATATTTGTCCGTTCAATTATGTCGTTGAAGACAAGACATGGCATTTACAAAGAAGATTTAAAATTGTCGCACAGCTTCTGCGAAATTCCTAGGAGAGCATCGTTTTGTTCTAAGATTTTGTTAATCTGTTTCTGTAAACCTGATATTTAACCTATTAGTATGTAGTTGTTTACGAATCCAAATAATGCTCATCAATGCACTACCAATAACAATATGCTGACTGTATTAACCTACTTTCAAATAATAATTAAATATTTGATGAAATGGTATTTTGCTTTATTAATCACATTACCAAGCTCAGCACTTTTTTTTTGTATAAATATACTGCACATTTTGTTATTATTTTACTCTTGCAATATATCAATAAAAATAAACTAACTATCCCCCTACCCAAATTAAGGTTGTTTTTTTATTGAAATTTAGAACTTGTATCATTTCATAAACAGTAGTCTTGAATTAACAGAAATTTACATGTAGCGATAGAAATACCCAGGTTACTATGTTAGATGAAATTGAAATTTATAGTGTTGTTCTATGTGCCTTCTTGGAATTTGTGGACAATGAATCCAAGAATTTAAACGTAGCTTGGCTATAAGACAAAATGATTAGATGACATCACATTTTCTTGAAGTAAAAAAAAAACCTCCCTCATCGTCATTTAATTCCACCTGAATCACGCTTCAGCAGTTGGGAGGCGGAAGGTAAGGCTAATCTTGGTAGATTTAGTAGATATACATAGATAGATAAAATAATTTTATTTTCTCGAAAAAGATTAATAAAAACAATATTATGCTGGTTTACAAAATTAATTAGGACAATAGCTTATTAGAGTTGTCTGTCAGGTTAACAAGTTGTACAATTTAAATGTTGGCTTAGCAAGTTTTAATTTTAGTTTAGTTGATAAACTCCGAGTGGTCGATTGTTTCAACTCCCAGAAATGTTATGCGGCATGTTTTGAAAATAGGACAAATACTGATGAAGTGGCAGGTGTTCTCCGTTGCATCAAGGTTACACATCGTGCAAAGTCCGACAGTGTCATTTACGAAACGCACTTCCATTCAAACCCACATCGTGCTTTTTATATAAGACTTATCATTTCTCGTGAATTTGAGTCATCGAAATAAATGGTTAGGTATATCTGTGAAGGATAAGTTGCAATATTCATCATGGAGTTGATATTGAAGAGCACGATCGGTAAATGTCTTCCATAATTTTTCCTTAAGGCTGTCCAAAAGCAAGTGATGAGCATTTTTCCATTCAAAGTTGCTGGCATTGACGGTGAAAGCTAATCCGTTTTCTGGGAAAACGCCTGACCATTACTGAGCCCAATAAATATTGTTTTGAAGTACTGCCACAGAGAGGATGTGGGGCAATCTACTTACAGGAAGACTTAAAATTTTGCGTTCTAAGAAATGCTTTGGACAGACCAGTTTCAATATGCACCACAAAGTTTGGTGAGCACACCTGTGCACAATAATACATAATCGACTTTGTGGCTGCCTTCATGTACTTTGAATTTGGCTGAGTGTGGAGCGTATTTGTTTTTTACAAACTTCGAACAAGTTGCGTTTATTGCATTTGTTGATGTTGCCAGTATTGTTGTCAGGTGTTCAGTCCATGACATATTATAAGTTAATATGACTCCGAGATACTTGTATTGGTTAGTTATTTAAATGTCAACTTCATTAAAGCACCATTTTTCACTGGCTACTCTGCGACCTCCATTTCTAAATACCAAAATTTCGGACTTGTCTAAATTTACTTCGAGGTTCCATTTTTGACAGTAGGTGCTGAAGTTATTGATTATAGATTGTGGCTTAGTGGGACTATCAGCTATAAGCACAATGTCATCTGCATAAAAAAGAACACTTATACCAAGTCCTTCCACAAATATTCCGATTGGAAGGTCGGAGTGTAGGTCGTTCAAAAACAGAACAAACAGCAGAGCATTTAATACGCATCCTTGTTTAATACCTTTGCTCGTGCTGAAGAAATTGGATGCATTATTTCCGTCCCAGACCGCTGCAACTGTCCCCTGATAAAGTGATTTGATAATTGAAATCATTTTCGTTGATATACCTAAAACTGCTAGTTTGTGAAACAAGGCTTGTCTTTTGATGTTGTCAAAAGCCGCTTTCAAATCTACAAACCAAGCATACAGCCTTTTTTTTTCATTTAGCTGTAGATGAATCAGACATGAGAGATTGTAGATCTGATCGATAGTGCTGTAGTTGTTTCGATAGGCAGCTTGATATTCGTTGAGTATGTTGTTTTTTTCAATCCAGATAGTTAGGCGGTTTAAGATCAAAGTGGTGAATAACTTGTAAAGGATGTCTAAGAAGGAAAGTCCAAGGTAATTAAATACAATGTATGCATCACCTTTTTTGAAAAGTGGGGAAAAAAATAGATTTCTTGAATGAAGATGGTATCGTTTCGGTTACAGAAATTTCATTGAAAAAAGCGTGCACCTCGGTAATAAAACTGTAACTGCCGTTTTTATAGAATTCGTAAGGCATACCATCTATCCTCGGAGCTTTGTAATCCTTTGCAGAAGCTATAACCGCATTGAGTTCTTGCAATTCAAATGGATTATCGAGTTGAGCGATAAGAACTGACGGTGTTTCTTGGATAAATAAACCATTTTGTGTGCTATCAAAACTGAGAGAACTTTCAAAGTGAGACATGAACTCAGCAGCCGAGATTTGAGGAGCAGTGCTCATAGAGCTACCATAAATTTCCTTTACAAGTTTCCACCAATCCTTTGTTGAGTTGATACTAGAAAGTTGACACGCAATACGTTGGTAGTACGATCGTTGTTTTGATTAACATGTGGCTTTGCACTTTTTGTTTGCTTCACAATAACTCTTTCTGCTTGTACCGAGGTTGAATTTTCTATAAATTTTAAGTAGCTTCAGTGAAGCTTTTCTACTCAAGTGACAATCCAAGTCAAACCACGGTTTTTTTTTTCTTTCAAACTTAATATTTGAAGTACTAGAATTTCCATTACCTGTGTAGATACATTTTTTCAAGGCCTTGTCTCGATGTTAAAATTTGTAAATATACGTTCAGTAGTTATACATATCATGAATTTTATTAAAATATTCAACATTTCTATTGTCTGACCATTTAAATCATGGAAGAAGATTTGTGACGGGTTAAGTGGCAATAACATGAGATGTTTTTATATCTAAAACTAGTGACATATTGATTTGATTTGATTCTTTATTTAGCTTTAGCTATTAAAATTACAATGTTTATCTTAAAACTAGTACAAAGAAAAAACTTTGGTTGATCAATTAATTATACATAATTAGTCTTTACATACAATATCATATTTTTTTTAAATACCATAACATTATTTTCAGACTTTAAGTAAATTGGCAAGTTATTAAATAATCGAAAGCCTTTATGGAATAAAATATTCTGAGCTTTATTTGTGCTTAAGAAAGGTAGTCTAAAATCATTTGCATTTCTTAAATTATGTGGTTGTACATCTGATACATAAACTATTTGATTATATAGGTAATTAGGTAACAATTTATTTTTTATTTTAAATATAAATACAAGTACATTCATAATAGTTCTTTGGTTAATAGTAAACCATTGTAGAGTGTTTAGCATTAATTGTATAGGTGTTAGCATATTACACATTAAAATGCACCTCATACCTCTATTTTGCAGTTTCTGTAACCGCTCAGTCATATGGTTAGTTCCCAAAAATAGAATTGTTGAACAATATTCGAAATGAGGTTTAATCATCACATTAAATATTTTTATTGCACAATTTAATGATAACCCTACGCCGTATTCTATGGAAAAATCCAATTTTTTTTGCTATTTTATTACATATATAGGTAATGTGATTCTCGAAACTTAGTTTTTTATCTATGATAACGCCTAGATACTTTATTTCATTTACTTTTTCTATAACATTTCCATTAATTACAATATTTTCATTAGAGTTTCCATTAATTATTATTGCTTTTGTTTTGCCAATATTAAGTTTTAATTTATTCATTTTGAAATAGTACTCTAAGTTCTTTAAATCCTCATTCAAACGATAGATGCACTCCTCTGCAGAACTTCCAGAAACGTTGTCATCCAACCGAAAAATTGTCAATCATCTCTAAAGCAGTGTATGAGGGGCAGCAGGTATTATTTGTGTCTTATTAATTCTATCTTCAATGGTTAGGGCCTATTATCCAACTGCACTCCGACCCTGTTTAATTGCGACTGTGTTGTTTGCAGCTTGAGCTCACACTATTTTGAAAATTCAAAATACTGTTTTTTTTTTTTAAATCCCGGTTTGCCTTTTTAATGTTCAAATGCGCTTAAAACTTTTGAATTTATATTTATTTATTTTTCGTTACCATTGTCAATTTAAACTTTTGTTTATTTCAGGTGTGACTTTTTTATGAATTCAATTCAAATGCAACGCATAACTAACCGCCGCCAATAGGGCGTTCCAGTCATCATACAAAAAAAAAACCAAGATGTTAAAAGTCGAAAATCAACTCTGCATTTCGAATTCGCATCAGGATTGTGTTTGGATTTTGAAGAACACAATGATCCTGCCACGACTACAAAATGCACAATTGATATTCCCTATTTCTGGACTAATGCTAATATATAATAAGAACTGACAAGGAATTCACTAGCGGTATATTTGGTATTTGTATTTCGGTGTTTGTATCTGCATAAAATGTTGTTGGCACCGCTTACGTAAAAATTTCAAAAATATCAGTGAGCTTCGGTTGTACTTAATTAAAAACCAAAGATATAATAATAATTATTATTAATACATATAGCGTGTTTTGCAAATTTCAGAAAAAAAATACAATTCTTTTTTTGTTTGCGGAATTATTTTTAAACTATTGTTTACGATTTATGGCTACGTAGTGTTAAGTAATAAGTGACAAATAAAACATTGAAATGTACATATTAAATTAAATATATGTTAAAAACTATTTATTACAATTGAATTCAATCGATTTTTATTTATTTAAGAATCTTATATGTGAGTGAACAGTAGCGACATATGGACATTATTTCATTTTCATGCGAGCAGTAAATCCATGATTTTCGTGAATTTGTTTTAATGATTTGTTTATAATTTTACTATGAAAGGCTAACGGTATACCTAATTTTCATAGAACACATTTTCATATTTTCGACTTTTGTAATAACATCTTCCAATAGCGGTCGATTTTTCGAAAAACAAAATTAACAAATTTTCAACTGTCAAAGTTGTCAAAGAAAATTGACAGTCAATTTTGAAATAGCCCTTTCCATTGGTTTTACTAGGGGAACCACTGATTCTGAGAACCAATGGACAAAATTAATTCTGCTTAATTTTAAACACTGTCTATTCGCATACACCAGTTTCACAAGATTCGTCGATGTCAAACTGGTGTGCGCAGCGCAGCCCGATTCGCGGTACAAGGTGACTTTAACTCCGTTGTCATATTTTATACCGCTAGCTTCGACGCCAATATCATATGTTTTGGATTCAACAATATGTCATATGTATTGATATAACCAAAACTTTCGACTTTGTGTTGTACATTTGAGTATGTACCCATCTGTGTTTCTTGTAAGGATTTTGGCTTCAAAGCAAATAATCTCTTCTCAGAAGAATCTTCAGAAGTGTCATTTGTTTGCCAATAGAACGATGTCAAGAGACTTCCGAATTCTTCTGGATGTTTCTTTTCTTCCAATGGAAAAGAGTGCTATGTAGTAGGTACCTACCAATAATTTGGTTGACTTCTTCCAATTCTGTGAACATCGCCAAACACATAAACTTTCAAATTGAAAGATAATTTGACAATTGCCCGGCTAATTCGATATTGGGAGTTGTGCTAGCCAAGAACATCTTTCAAATTTGAATCGTCAGTTTTGTTCGTCTATCGTCTTCCGGTATGCCTCTGCCTATTGTCTGTGTCTACAAATTAATATACACAACTCTTTTTGTTGCTTATCCCAACTTAAAATTATAAAAATGCTGTTGTGACCATTGACGCTTTCACAAATTGTCGATGTACATAAAAGGACAAATTTTCTTAATGGACATCATATAGGGTCAGTTGGGGGTAAATGGAAGCATGGGGTAAATGGAAACGACAGCTTTTTTTGCCGATAAAATCATAATTTAAATTCAAGAAAGATAATACCCATACATTTTGAATTTTCGTGCAACTGGTGCATTATACCTCGGGTTCCTTTCTTTTAGTTTTTAGTTCAAAAATCTGTTTCAAATAATGTAATATTGTATTTTTTGCAAGTGTAGTGAATAGCAATAATCTAATCTTTTTGAGTTTCCCGTAATAAGTAGTAAGTTTCTCATATTAAAAGTGTTCTCATTTACCCCAGTATAATTAACGTCGGGGGTAAATGAAAACGTGTTTGGGGTAAATGAGAACAGTTTCTTAAATGATGTTGTCAACAAAAAAAAAACGACATGTATACTATCATATTCCAAAAACTATTGTTATTTTCAACAGAATAAAAGGCCGAAAAGCACCTCTCATAACAATTGAATCTGGGCGAACACCTGCAATTGCTAAAGAAATTGAAGATGAACGTTTTTGGGACAATTTTGCATTTTCAAAGACATAGAAATTTAAAATTAATAAAAAAATTAATTACAAGCAATTTTGAACTTTTAAAAGTGTTAAACTTAAATAATAATGAGAAGAGTTCATTATCTAATGGCTTAGTCACGTTATGATGAATAAGTGCAATACCGTGACGTTTGTATTCACCCCTAATTTCAAAATAAAATGGGGGTAAATGGGAACATTGCGGGGGAAATGAAAACATCAAAGTATTGCACTTAATATTCATCATAAGTTGACTTAGCTATTAGAAAATGAACTCTTCTCATTATTTTATAAGTTAAACATTTTTAGAAGCTCAAAATTGATTGTTTTTTTTTTTTTTTTTTAATTTTTTAATTTCGATGTCTTTGAAATTGCAAAAACTGTCCCCAATTGCTCCAACTGACCCTAATACTACGTTTTCATTAGGGCCGAAATTAGGATATTTGAAAAATTGCTAAAAAAGTGTTTTCATCTAGGTTTCCACATTTGTTTTGACATCAGGCTATCTTCTTTCTTTTTCTTTTTTACAACCTTTTCATTTTTTCTTCTTGTTTTGTTTTGTTTACTACTTCCGTTGCCCTGGATTTTATTTCAAAATTGTTATTTTGTACTGTTTACTTCTGCCATTTGCTTTGCATGTTGGTTTGTTTACTTTTGTCGTTGCCTTGGATTTTGTTTTAAATTGACATTTTAGAAAATTTCTATTCAATTTGTTTCAATTTAGTTGCGTTTGATTTGTTTTCACATAATTTGCAACCTTGATTTCGTCCAAATCAAACAAAATTTTAATATTATTTTGTATGGAAAGTGGACTCAAATTTGGAAATTTTCAACGAAATCACATTTTTTGCCCTAATGAAAACGTAGTATAAAACTCTCAAATATGTACTAAAATTGTTTTTTAAACATAATATGTATAAAACGCACCCAAATAAAATGCATTAATTTCTTAAAAGTACAAACACAAACAATTTGATTAAAACAAAATGCTTGCTAACTGAATCCGTTTAAAGCATAAAGCTAATTTAATACTGGATGCATTCACCTCAACAACAACTACTAACTGTCAAGAAATATGGCGCAAAGCATTAAATCAGTTAATGTGGTTATACTGTAGCAAACTCGTCGCTACGCTACACATACACAATACACAGCCTACACACTCTTATTCACTCACCTACACAAACTCGCTTTTTCCATTACATGAATGTGTGAGTTGTGTTTTTTTTGTTCTTGTATTTATTTCTGTTTCTTTTTCCATTTTTTCATCCCGTCCCATCACAACGACAACCGACCGACAGCAGCCGTTGTTTGCGCTTGTCTATCCATTCCATCCACGCCAGCCATGTTCTTTATCTTTATTGCTTTAGTATTTAATTTAGTATTGTTTGGCAGTCACATCAGGTTGCGTGTCGGAGAATATAATATTGTTTTAGTTAAATCTCTTAAATCAATCGCGATTATAAAAATATAAAAAAATACTAGCTAACTTTGGAACGACATTTGATACACTTTAAATAAATTGTTAAATGATAATATTCATACCGACGATCTGTGAACTTTGCTTTTTACAATATTAAAACGATCTTGGAGGAACATTTTTTTGTGAATCAATCTTGACTCGCTCGTGAAGATGAAGATGAAACCAACAAAATTTGTTTTGTGAATTGGAAAATAAAAGAAGAAAAACCACATAATAATTAAATTAACATCAAAGGTTTGTTATTTATAAAAAATATTGAAATGAAAAAGAAAGAATTCATTGTTTCTAGTTGGTTTGGTGTGTTTGGAAAATGGAAAAGGAAAATGCTTTAAAAAATTCGTTGTGGTTCTCGAAAAATTGGATACATAAAATCTGCCATTTTGCGGCATATTCCAATTCCATTCCGTTTCCCCTCTAACAAAGAACTATTCCTTAGTTTTTAGTAGTGCAGACACAGACAGCCAGAGCCAGCGCCAGTAAAGAAAGAAAGAAAGAAAAAAAAAAAAAAACAGTCAAGGATAGGATTGGCTTGTACGCCGAGTTTTGTCCCAAGTTTTTTTTGTATTTGTTATTTCTTGCACAATATATAACAAAAAAAAAAAGTTTATATATAAACAAATTGTTAAAAAAAAATAATTATGTTTATTGTTAAAAAAAAAAAGTAGATTGTTTGTTAATCATTCTAACTGAGAGTTCCGCGTGTTCATAAAAATAATAAATACCTAACGACGAACAAGATTTTTTCTTCTGTCCGAGCTCTGAGTTCCAAGTTCCGAGCTACCGAGGGTCAACGTTCTATGTTAGAGGGTTCATTTCATTCAGATTCAGATTCTGCTTTTGCTTTAGCTTCAGCGCCGAAATTAAATGGTTTGTTAATAAAAAAATAAAATAATATTGTTTAACAGGTATATTAAAGTTTTTTTTTTTTTTTTTCATCAAAATTTTTCATGTATGGACAAAATTGTATGAATAATTCACTTGTTTCCTTCTTCCCTTTTCATCGGAAAACCTTATTTGTTTTTGTTATACATATTTTTTGTTGTTGTTGGAACATACATATATATATGAATGTATGTAGGTATAAAAGATATAAAATGATGAATTTTTCTTACTATTCTTGCAATTTATTTAACAAAAAATGAATACCCACATAGCCAGAGGTAGAGCCAGAGAGGCCACAAAGACAGGCAGGCAGCACTATTGGATCGGATTGGCCTGGCTTGAGCTGTGTATTGCTTTGCTTTGCTGTTGGACTTGGAGTCTCTCATTTAACAAACTTCCGCAATTATCTAAACGTTGTTAAAGTTTAAAACACAGAAAAACATGCCTCTTCAATGCTTTGGTTGGTTTGGTAGTTTAGTTCGTTGTTCTTTACTTCTTTTCTTTTCATTTCTTGTGTTTTATTTTTTATTTTACTTTGGCTTCTGTGACTTTTCTCGAATGCGAAGCGAAGCGAATGTGGACGGACGGCGCGCGGCGCGACGTAGCGTAAATTTTTTTTTTATTCACAATTATTAAAGAAGTTGCCGAAGCTGAAGCCGAAGCCGATTACAATAACTAAAACACGTTTTGAATAAAAATAGTAATGACCTTGGTTTTAGAGTTGAAGGCTTATCCGAGAGCTCTGACTCTGACTAAACGTTGAATTCCATATTTTGACCTGCTCTTGAAAAATGTTGCCTATCTATGTGTTATTTATTGTTTTAAATCTTCATGGTCTTGTCTCGTCAAGATTAATTAAATTTATTATTTGTAAATGCAATTTTTATTTTTAAAGGTAGGTAGGTTAGTTAAATAATTTTTTTTTTTTTTTTTCAACTTGGTCACCCTTTTTGGTCTTATAGAAAGAGAGATACATTTTTGTACTCGTACCTACTTCATGGATTTGATTGATTTATTGCAAATATTATAACTGTGAAAAGTATCTCTCTTCGTCTTGTGGAAAAAAAAGCAAGCTAGGACAGTCAATGTTAATGTCTAGTCGCTTGAAATATTGTTTGGCTGGCTGTTTTTTTTTTTTCGTTCTTGTTGGTGCTTTTGTCAAATAGGCAACAAATAGATCAATACAGGTACAGTACAGGCGCTTTGGTATGAATGTGTTCTTTTTGTTGTTGTTATTGTTGCATATGTATATATCGTTATTATTTTATTGTGTGTGTATGAGAGAGACATCTGCAAACTGGACGACGACCGACGAGTCTGTGTGGTGTTTTAAGTTATTTTTTTTTTATTATGATTGTGTATCTTGAATCATAAAAAAAAAAACAGGAAAGGTAGAAAAAGAATAGTAGACAAAGGGTTTCGCCCGCGTTTTTGACTTGAGTTTGGCTTTTGGTTTTGGTTTTGGCACAATCAACCAAAACCCAAAGAGCCAACGACTTGTGGACTTGTGCAAAACAAACCTGATTTTTGTATTTAATCTTGAATCCAACCACCTCTTCTCCTATATAGGTAGGTATCTATCTATGTATCTAAAAAAAAATTATTTTAATTTGATGCCTACTTTTTTGTTGTTTAATTTTAAACAAATTACTGTTGATATAATATTATTATTATTCAAGCTAGTAAATTACTATAAAAGAGCTAATAAAATTCTTGGAGGAGAATGAACGTTGTGTTAAGACTTAACTTGGATGGTTGTTGGGACTGTCTTGAGTCAATGGCCTGAGTCTTGAATATTTAAAAAATAAAAATTGGTTAGGCAGTTGAAGCTGTGTGAATGTGCGGACATACATAATTATTGATGGGTATAGTAGCTAAGCTATTATCAAGTTCAAATTGTTTTTCGTTCATGTTATGTATTTGCGGGCTTATACAGGGTGATTCCTAATTCGGTATTTGTACCTATTCCTTCTAACTTGTGAAGTGCATGTTGCATTGAAAAGGCCTTAGAACATTATAAGCCAAGTCCCAAGCATTATAGTATAATTAATTATAATGTATTTAGGTATTTCCCAAATTCATGGGCATGTTTTAAAAAAGAAGAAACAAATTTTTCTACCCTAAGGTTAGGTAGGTATGATGGTATCTTTTTCTGCATCCATTCAGATCAATTCCAAGTCACTACAAATACACCATCCATCCCTTAGCTGGTTTTTGAAAGCAGTTTCCAATATAATTCACCATTCTTGAGATGTGATTTAGTTTGTGTCCTTGCTGATGGCTAAAAATCATAAGCTCTAGTGGTTAACGAAGTTTACTCACACCGATTAAATCTAAGTCTCTTATTCAATATCCCTGGCCACTAGAGTGTTCAAAGAGGTCATAGGTATCTTGGCTGAGGAATAACGCGATATCTTCGTCGTATGTCCTCATGTTCTCAAACTGTCTAGCAGTCCTTAAATCACTCGGTGCTGTTTTCACAAACTAAGCAACTGCCTTTACTTATCTCTCACAGGCAACACAGTCATTCTGAAAAACTGCAAAGCCAATGAACTCTCAGAAAACGGAACTACAACACCAATTTCACACAAATTAATATTGGTAAACCTTTCGCTACACATGTAAACGTACCTATACGAAAACAAGATCTCAAGAGGATAATAACTTGTCCAGTGATTTATCTGATTAGAATTCGATCTTGATACCTATGTAGGTCCATACCTATATGTTTGTTATCTCTAAGATCTCATTAAAGCTCGGTGTCATAACTGGACATATTATGTAGGATATTCATGCAACTAGACTTGGCGTTTTGTTCATCAACTTCATGTTCTCGCCTTGCTCTATCCCAAAGACGTTAATTATATTTAGGCCAATTATTCAATAGTACCAGCGACGTAATACAGACATCTATGGTCTTTATCGTTTTTTGAAAGCTCCATGTTATTTATTAAACTTTTTTGTGTGGGATCACAGTGGGCCTAGTATTGGTCTTAGTGCGTCAAACGTTTCTATGTCAGCCACCGTGCTTAAGGTCAATTTTGATTTTTTTATGGAGGACTTTCGAAAAGGTTTACTTTGGCGTAATCTGCCACATATTAACACAAATAGCGCTCACTTAATATTGATAGTAGAAGCTCCGTGTTTAGAAGAAATGTTAACCTTAACTGCATTCAAATAAATTTTATATCTTGATTGGGTCTTCAGATATTTAGTTCTTCAGCTTCTTTCGTGTTTTCTTATCCATGCTGATTGGAGATCATTATTTTTTTTCTTAAAATATTCCCATAAATCATTTCCTAAATCTCTGTCATCAAATAATGCAACACCCAATCAATTGTGCGTTTATTTTGACATCCTATTGAATACAAAGAAGCAGAATAGCTTACCTTATTTAAGGGATCTCTACATAATTATTAAGATAGATATTTTCCCGATAACGTGGGATAAGTTTATGTCTTAAGTCAAACATGTACACCTAGCCAATCACTAGTAGGTGTTTGAAAACACTGTCAATAACTGGTGCTAGGAACAAGATCAAAATTGTCTTCCAGTTTGTAGCTAACTGTCTGCGCTACCTTGAGTAAGTAAGCGAACTGTGCTAACGGACAGAGTTGCCATATGCCGTCCCAAGTGGTCTCGAAAGACCTTTCGTCTGTCTTACTTTGTATATCAAAAACTCCGTTTGCATACTCATTAGTATTTTTTGTAAAAAATTTACCTATGCGTACTTTTGTTTAGTAAAATATAGGTACCTATTAAAAATGCTTTTTAAAGTGTATTTTTTTGTACTTTTTAAGGGACCATAGACGGAAACTTCTCAGTGTTGCCTTAAACTCGTTCAATATTGTCAGAGATACCTATCATTGTTTTACGAAAATCCTTTTTATTATGAAAATATTGACTGTTCTTAAGTAAAGGGTCCAAAAGAATTTGGAAATTTACTAATATAGAGTACCCTAGGTCTTTGAGGATATACCTAACGGCGCAATGGTGGCCGTAGTCGTTGATCACTCTAAACGTCTGGACCAAAATCAATCTCTTATGATGGATACAAAAGACTTGTATAGTGCATCTTTTTGAAATTAGGTTTCTATTGATGAAAATTGGTCCGTGGCGCAGTTGCTAGCGAGTAATAGATCTCTTCAATCAATCAATCTCTTTTACCAAATGTAGTTGTTTTCTGCTTCAAACAAAAGTCGAGGTAACAAGTCCACCAAGATTAAGTCTTGTCATAAAAAAGTGCATCTCTGCCATCCTTTCGAGTAAGGCGACATTATAGATCCCTTTTATTCCTGTAGAGTAGAGTATTAACGCTAACACAGGAATGGTTAAAAAAAAATTAAAAGTACATATTGAATTTCTGTCGTCATAGGCAGAGCTCATTGCCCATAGTTTTGATATACCCAGAAAATAAATCAAAGGTTATTAAAAAAAATTAATTCGGCGTAGGTACTTTGCGCTTGGCTCGTCATCCATGATGCCATTGACTATACCTATTCATTCTCCGGATTAAGCCCTTGGCAAAACAATGAAATGGATTGGAAACAAGACATTAGTAAGATATCCGGTAAAATATAAAATTCTCGCTTAATGCCTATTTTGAAAGATGACTAATCGTGTAACTTGGCAGAAGATTAAATAATTTTAATTATTCTTTTGTATTGTGCGCAATGTAATAACTTTTGTGGACACATTATAAAATTTTTGTTTGTTTAAGAACTGACAATAAACATAGCTTAAACAGTAGTGACGAAGTCATTTTTAGTTTCAAAACATTAATTTATTTTTATGCGAACAAAAACTATTTAAATATGAATGTGTACCTGTGTATGTAGGTTTGAGCTGTTTCAGTCATAGTTTTGAATAAATTATAAACGCATTCGTGAAAAAAAGCGTGATTTCGATCCGGACTTTGCTGTTTTGTTTTGCATCTCTAAAACAACAATATTTGGGTATCTAGATCATGAATTTATTAGTTTTTTTTTTGTTGCAAATCGATGCAAAATTTTGATTTGGAACAACACATCATCAAAACATACGAATTTGTTTTATGTAAATAGGATGCAAAATTTTTTTGGTTTCTGTTCATTAGCGCTTGAATTTAAAAATATAGGTACATAAACATGTACACTCATGTATAAAGTGCGTTTGAATAGAAAATTTAAATTGTGTTAATTGTTTTGATTTTTATATTTTAATGACTTAAACCCAGTGCTAATATTGATTTTGGCTATAACTGGAAGCAATGGCCAATATATTTGAGTCGAAATAAATTGTACTGTTTCTGGTGTTTCATAATGGTAGTTAGGTGTTTTGTCTGCAAGTTTGTTAACATTCTGTTCATCCATTGTATGCAACAACAAGCAAAAATCAAATTTCATAATTTTCCACTTTAATCTGTTTTCGGTCTTCTTTTTGCAAAATGTTTCAACATCATATTTTAACTTAAGTTCAGAGCAAACCATGGCATTGATTATCATTTTTTTGACTATTTAGATCAGTGTTTCCCAACGTGGGGCCTACGCCCCACAGGGGGGCAATTCAATTTCAAAGGTGGGCAATTTAAGATCCCGCTGCTTATACATCTTTTCGAAACATCTTTTCTTGTGTTTAACAAGTGAAACCCTTTGGTATATATTTCTGAACACACCCACCACATGACAGATTCTATATCAATAATTTTGTCAACAACAACTGTTAACAAAAAATACTTACTGTTTACTTATTTTCTATTCTCATTTCTTCTTAAAACATAGTAAACATTTCAAAGCTTTTGAATGTTTGAGATTGTGTACATATTTATAGGGTTGGGTACGATTCGGCGATTTTTAAAATGTCGACTAAGAAAATTCGACTGTCATAATTTCGACTCGATCAAAATGTTGACTCTTATAAGTTCGATTTTGAAAATATCGACTTCAAAAAAGGTCGATGATTTAAAAACCTACTACTATGATTTAAAAATAATATTAAAATTTCAACTGTCGATGTAATCCAAAGAACTACATTTATTATCAGGATAAAAGTCGACATTTTTACCGACACTTTTTCAGTCGACATTTTCATAGTCTGGATTTTAAACTGTCACCTTTTTTTGTCGATCAAACATCAGTCGACATTTTGGCAGTCGATGAAATTTGTATTTATCCAGTCGACATTTTTTTGTCGACCATTTGTTCGCTTCGTATATTTCTATTGTAAGGGGGGCAAATTAAGATTTCAGTGCTTCAGGTGGGGAATAGCACAGAAAAGGTTGGGAAACACTGATTTAGATGCTTAGCACCCATTATAATAGTTTTTTACTTTCGCCTTTTTCTGTTTGAAATAAAAAAGAAAGATCCTGCTGCCAGGATCTGCTCAGTTTCTAGGATACTTTTATATTAAAATGCTCAAACAACAGTGCACACATCTTCGGATAAAAACGTAGGTATTCGTAGATGGATCTTAAACGTCCTGACAGTTGGTTTCTCTAAGCAGGCCGCGCAAAGGCTCATTACAGGGTACTGTCTCGTAAGTAGATGCGCCTGAGTTCGGCGCCAATGACCTGAACTGTCTAAGACGAGAACTTTTTCACAGAGATTTCTTTAATAATGATATAGGTAAATGACCTACAAGAAAAAATATCATTTTCTCCTATTATTTATCAGAAGATCCAATTGGTTCTGGAGTAAGAGAGGAATTGCCTTAGAATCGTACAGGGATGTAGTGCTTGATTGCTTACTTAGAGTTGTCTGGGTTCGATCCCCAGCCTGGGCAGCAATTTTTCAATATTCCCCCAGCTTCAAATGGACGCCACCCGTGGGATTTTTGTGAGATAAATATCACCTTAATCTCAATCCACTGTACCATCCAAAATTCTTTCCTATCTTTCCACTCCTTCTAACTAATGCAGTGCAATTTGTATTTAAAAGACCTTAGGTCTTACAGATACAGTCTTTTAGTTCAAAATTATTATTAAAAAAAATCCTGTTATTATTATGGTATCCCAATGAAACTCTTTTGATCCAAGTTTGTCGGTTTTCAAAATACAATACATACATCTTTGGTGCGTTCATTTTCTCCATATGGTTGTTGTATCAAAAAAAGCTTTGTTCATGTACTTTTTGTGTCAAAAAATGAAAACTGTCAAAATTTCTCATATGAGAGAAAAAACTCTCACTTACCGGAAAGTAGGCGAACGTCGAACACTTTTTATGTAAATTATTGAGAAACGTCAAATTTGAATTTTTTGATTGGTTAGCTCTTCGCTGTACGGGTTATTTACAACAACAAATACAGTAGAATCTCGAAAAGATGAACAGATATAAAACAGACCCCGTTCATCTTTTCGAATTGTTCATCTTTCCAAGCATCGAGCATTAGTTTAGGAAAAACATAAAGCTATACATACAAATATTGCATCTATTTGTTAACAAATCATTTTATTTAAAAAAAAAATTAAAACAACATAAATTCATACAAAAGTCGTTGATGAGAAGTAAAAACTTATTTAGATTTTTTTTTTAAACTGCTCTATAGTAGATTGTCACACGGGAAAAGCGTTCATCTTTCCGAATTGTTCATGTTTTAGAACCGTTCATGTTTTCGAGATTTTACTGTAATGTTAACGTCATTCGCTTTTGACAGAGTTCAAGTTTTTAGCAGATGAAATTTCACTGGGTCAAAACTTGAAAATAATTTAACGAAAGAATAAAACAGCTGTTATTTTCCTTCGTTCATCTCTCAGTACACGAACGCTTTTTTTTGTTAATGTAAACGCATGATACAACTACTAGACGCATGATACAACTAATAAAGATATGGCATTGCGCATGGTGCCAAAAAAAACGTCAAACTATTGTCAAAGTCCCGGGTGTTCTTATGACGTAGGCGCATAGGGTAGAGCGAAACAAAAAAGTTAAACGGGAAGGCGAAAACGAGAAGGCAGGTGTTCTTAAGGTGTTCTTATGACGTGATGCGCAGAACAAATCAAAAATGAAAATTGGAATGCGTTATCTCTAGTAGTTGTATCATGTACTAGACGTCTTCCAATGTTCATTTTTGATTTGTTCTGCGCATCTACGTCATAATAACACCTTAAAATTGCGCCTTCTCGTTTAACTTTTGTTTCGTTCTACTCTATACGTTCTACACATTGACTTAATATTCATGTAAATAGTATGTATGTCAATGTGGTTGTGCGCTCTACGTCATAAGAACACACTGAGTTTGACAATGGTTTGACGTTTTCTATAGCATCATGCGCAATGCCATATCTAAATAAGTTGTATCATAATAATAATAATAATAATAATAATGATGTTTATTAGTTCGTTGAACTTTTAACAAATTTGTTTACAATTTTTCATTTCATATCTTACATGTTTTTGACTTTCTTACAAATTTAACAAATTTTAATTTACATTTACATAAATGTGCATTTAACTTGTATTCTATTGGATTTTTTTCAAAGTAAGAAATTAGTGTTGTAAACGTATGAAATCGAATGCAAATTGTTGAGAACGACATCTGTTAATCTGTCAAACAAAATTTGATGATACATTTTATAAAAGGAAAATTAAATCAGTAAAAACACTTTTGCTTTAAAAAAAACAAAGCAAAAAGAACTCCAATTAAAATATAAACAAGTCACTTTTTTACCATTCGACCTATTAACACACAAAATCGAACATTTCACCTTTCAATGAGCGAACCGGAGTATATTCCATTTTAATTTTATTTTATGTAAAATGTGCTCAAAAATCAAGTTAGCACTTTCCGATGAAGGAAAAGAAGGGTCCAGAAGCATCCGAAAGTCTCCTGAAACCGTTCTATTGGTAAGCAAATGACACTTCTGACGATTCTGAGAAGAGAATTTTGCTTCTGGATTTGAAATCAAAATCGACTCAAGAAGCACAAATACAAATATAACTTAAATGTCACCCATAGAATTATATTCATTGGGAAAAAATCTATTCGCCGAAAGTTTTGGTAATGTCGACACATGTGACATAGTGTTAAATCAAAATCTGATGATATAGGCTTCGAAAGGTCAGCAACGAAGTTGAGTGAGTGGTATTTAATGCGAGTAACCAGTAAAAATCCCTTTATACCGCGAATTGGGCTACGCACACCACTTTGACATTGGCAAAACTTGTGAAACTGATGCCTGCGAATTCTACATTGTGTTTAAATTGAGCAGAAGCGATTTTGTTTGTTCCATTGGTTTTCAGAATAAGTGGTTCCACGAGTGAAACCAATGGAAATTGCTATTTCTAAACTAATTCTGCCATCTATGGACGACGTTCACAAGCTTTGATTGGAGAGTAACTTTAGTAGTTTTTGTCTAAACTGCTATGGGAAGCAAAAACAACAATAGAAGACATTTGATGTAAAATAGATAAGACAACTAGCGCCGCCATTGACGACGTTCAGAACTAAAATAAAATGTTCCATGAAATTACTATAAAAATTTATATACAATGCCCATCCCCGCTTGGAGCTATATTTACGTAACTTTATGGTGCATAAAAGAACGACACGAATGTGACACATCGTTGAAATTTCGGAATTTAAGAACGACGAAAGTTGAATATTGTCGACAATAGTTAATTAAATCGTTGAAACGAACGCACTCCTGCTGATTCTGGAAATATTATCATAATAAAGGGTTCGAAAGGGTCGAGAGAGTTTGTCACTAAGTCTGGGAGTTTGGCAAGCTGCCATTATTATAATGTAATCATATTGTATAATTGCAATTCTAAAGGGTTAGAAAAAATGAGTGTCCAACATTGTTCAGGCATCATGATAGGTATAAATTGTTGAAATTAAGATAAGCTCGCTGTTATGTAACCTTCGTCCATTTTTATTTTAAAATAGTTTGCTTTGTGAAACCCTCGTTATTTAAAATTTTTTTTTTTGCCGCACCACATGCTTTTGCTTAAAAAAAAAAAAACCCCCTCCTTCCGAGGTCCGTACGCATAAATCCACTAGGTATTGTTTATTACTTACTATAACGATAACCCTAATGTATTTCCAAGTTGCGAATTGTGATAAGTATTGTCAATATATTTAAATTGCTTATGTAGTAGGGTCAGGGTGGTGGGAATAATGAGTTGGTAGGAAGCCGAAGCATCCCTTTTTATCAAAATGCATTGTATATACTCAAAGGATGGTCCTGCCACAAGCACCTCCAGTAAAACTAAAAGATCATATCAAACATCTGTCTCAAAATCGCAAAACTATTCATTTATCACAAATAAGTACATTATTGTAAGCGAGCGAGTACCGAGTAGGTACACAACAATAGCTCGGTACAACATGCCTAAATTTATTTTTATAGATAGGTACGCGATAATTTTATACAAATAATGATGGAAGCATTATTTTCTTCTCGAACCTGAATAATCTATCAAAATGAAAAAAAAAAAAAAATGTCAAAACGATACAAAATTCATTGAAGCAAAGCAATAAGCAACCAGCTGCAAAATTAAAACCACCCCGATGCCGGTGGTACGACAATACACGCAAGTGTGTGTGCGTGCACGACCGACGACGCCTGAGCGCATGGGTGTTCGGTGTTTTCCATTCTTTGATTTACGGAACTGCGCAGTTTTTTGAATGCGGGGTTGAATTTTTACTACCTCATTGTCATTGTCATTTGTCAGTCAGCGCAGCGCAGCGCCCGCCGGAGCGGTGGTGTTCTGGTTCTGGTTCTTGTTTTAGTATTGTGCAGCTTAGTTGTTTGTTAAAAGAACATTTTGAATCTACGAGTACACTACACCATAAAATGCTTATGCTTCCCCTGCAAAGGAAGGAAGGAAGTGAAAGTGGATCATCGAAAGAGGGTTGCCGAAAAGGTGGTTAGTTAGTTTTCGATCCGATCGGGTTTCATCATAGGGCAGGGGTGAGAATAAAGGAAATGTGTACTTGGTACAGTGTTGATAATTTTTGGGCGTTGAAATTTTATGGGTATAATTTCAGTTGAAATTTACTAAAATCTAGTAGACTTTTGTTGTTTCTTCCCTTCTTCCTTTTTTTTTTTTTTTTTTTAACATAAATTGGAACACACAAATGAAAGGCGTTGTTTTAGGATGTTTTATCACTTTTATACACATTTTTCTCTAGTGGTCGCACATGAGAGAAGTCTTTGGTTTAAGGCCAAAAGCTGCAGATGGCTTTGCAAAAAGAATTGTTGGCTTTGAACTTTATCTAGGGTCGACCCAGGTTTTGTTGACAGTCGCAAGAATCTTCAAAAAATATGCGTTTTTCAATTATTCTCAAAGAGCACTTTTTTCATGCTCGTGATTGTGTATCTGTGGTTACATTGCATTCATTTAAGTATCTTTTGAGAAGAATAAAGGAAACATTACATGCAGCACGTGAGACCACAATAAGTGCTTGACAAAGAACGTGCTGATTCGTTACCTTAGCTCGCCCCAGTAAGCTACTTCAGAATAACTCGGGGATAACACAGGTCTACAAAAACCGAATTTTCTTTTCAGGAAGAGGGATTGTATATTTTTGGTTTAATTATTTGTGGCATTATTAGGGTTCGAAGACCAAAAATTGGAGAATTTTTTTTTGAAATTCAAGGTTAGATCGTTTCGCCTAGTGCGGTCCAATCTTTGGAAGTGCGGTGTGACCACTTTCTTCGGCTAATTGTGATATCGATAGGTGTTTTTCATGTTGTACGTTTTTTGTGATAAGAGCGGTGACCTTGTTACCTTGTTCGTATATGTTCTCCATGCACGATGCTTGCGAGTGAGCTATAAAAAGCAAAAATTGTGATGAGGTGTCCTTAGCTGTGACGCAACACTAACAATAAATGAATTCCTTTCAATTTGGGTTCTAAGCACTTATTGTCCAAATGGTGTGCACTGGCGCTTTCTGTTTTGTATTCATATTTAAACAGGGTGTCCCTTAATTCGTCTACAATATATTAGGGCATGATTTGTGGGTATATTCTAAGAAAATAATCGTTCTTAAGTTATGTCCTATATCCAACTTTGATAATCTTTATCGGGAAAAATTAAGAAAAGGCTTACTTTGTTGTATCGTGACCCGTTTTGGCTGTGATTACTCTATAAGCCAGCCTTTTTAATTGCGTTTAAGTAAATTTGATATCTTAGTATCCAGTTTCTACCATGTTTCATTAAACCAATTGATTTTATGATACTCGTAAAAATTACTTTTTTTACTTATGTTGGCTCCACAAGAGCGTGGTGCTCCTAGGCCTTGCTTAGTACGCCTCTCCAGCCGGCTCGATATCTAGCCTGCTGTTTCCAACTTTGCACTCCAAGTTGTCGGAGGTCTCCCTCTACCTGGTCGCTCCATCAAAGATGAGATCTACCTTGGCTTCTGACTCTCTCTGATTTGGCGTTGAAGACTTTACGAGCTAGAGGGTTAATGTCCATTCGCTCTACATGGTCCAGCCATCGTAGTCGTTGAACTCAAATTGGTTGGTCTTATGTCGCTGTACAGCACATATAGTTCATCGTTGTGTCTTCTTCGCCAAATGTTGTTTTCCCGGTTTACGTAGACAGGACCATAAATCGTACGCAGAACTTTTCTCTCGAAGACTCCAAATGACTATTCATCCGATTGGGAGAGGGTCCATGCTTCCGCTCCATATAGCAGGACCGGGATGATGAGTGTTTTATACAGTGTCACCTTGGTTCTTCGATAGGGCTTTACTCCTTAATTGCTTACTCAGCCCAAAGAAACAGCGATTAGCAAGAGTTAGTCTGCGTTTGATTTCAGCGCTGATGTTGTTGCCTGTGTTAACAGCAGTACCCAGTTAGACACATTCATTGACTACCTCGAAGTTATACCTATCAATGGTCACGTTCTGACCAAGTCGGTGGTGGGATTGGACTTTTGTTGATGAAAGCATATACTTCGTCTTGTCCTCGTTTATTTTCAGTCCCATTCTGCTTGATGCTGACTCCATAGTAGTGAAGGCACCGGTTACTGCTCGCTTTGTTCTGCCTATCACGTCAATGTCGTCCGCGAACCCAAGTAATTGTGTCGATTTATTAAAGATGGTGCCCGATGTGCTAGCTTGGGTATTCCGTATTACATTTCCAAGCACAAAGTAAACACAACTGCATGACAGTGCGTGGCCTTTTCTTAGCCCTCTGGTGGTTTCGAAGGTTTCAGTAGAGTCTTTACCAACTTGGACGGAACAGCGAGCATTTTCCAACGTCATAAGGCGTATCAGTTTAGCAGGGATTCTAAAGTTGAACATGGCACGATACAGTTCAGCTCCATTGGCTCAGAGTAGGCGGTCTACTTTTTTGTGGATGGGGTGATGGTAGAACCCTTAAATATTTTCGACCTTTGTTGATTCTCCTCGAAATTTGATATGAATTTTGGGAGCCACTCCATCAACCACCACCCAACTTCGGTATAATATCGAGAGTCAGGCGCACTCCTCTATTTCTTTTCAAAAACCAAACGGCCTGCACAAAAATGTTATAATATTTATTTTAGCGCCACAAAATGATAACCTTTTGACTTTTTTTTTCGTTCTAGCCAAAAATAACACAACTACATCCGAACAATCACCACGACAACAACATGCCTATTTTAGAAACAACAATTATTTGAATCAATTAAAAAAAAAAAACATAAATCGAACGCTGTATCAATAATATCATAGAGCGAGCATAAAACAACACACTTTAAGACTTGGAGAAATTTTTGCATTTAAAACAACAACAAAAAATATTTAAAAAAAAAACACAAGTTGGAAATGGCCACTTCTCCAACGCCATCACTAGATTCAATAAGGGGAACAAATTCGATTGAGTCATACGGTGATCACAATGGTTATTTGTCAGACTCTCCACTAACCCTAAGCGGTTCATCGCCACCAGTTAGCGACTCTGCAATTTGTGACGATTATAGTGGAGCAACAAGCAGTATTGATTCCCAACACCAAACATCGTCCGCCTCTTCATCGGCCTCATCAACTTCGTCAAGCAGTGGCCTAAATTGTGGCGGAACTGTTTCTGGCCTATCGACCATTCAAAGCATTGACGAAATCTCTACAGACAAAGAAAACAGTGTCCAATGCAATGGCATCATCTCAAGAAATCTTGTAAGCATTAGTTTTCCGAATGGTTCGACAGTACCCCGCTGTACTGCATGTAAAAGTAAGCAATCGGATGCAGTGGCAAAGTGTTTTGAATGTGCTAACTTTCTCTGCTCAAATTGTGTAACAGCTCATGAATTTATGCATTGCTTCAACGGACATAATGTTTGTTTGATTGAAAATCTTTCAATTGCCAACACATTGAACAGTAATAATAATTCAGCTGGATTAACAAACATAAATGAGTTCAAATTTGCCAATTCTTTGTCGAACATTTTTCAATCGCAATCGAATCGAACAAATTCATCCTTGTCGAAGATAATTAATGGTGTTTTTGAAAACAACACTGGGGGAGGAGGAGGAGGATCATCATCACAAAGTCATTGCTTCAATTGCAAGGACGAAATAATGACAAAGCTCTCATCAAACAGCAGTATATCGAATCGCGACGACGTCAATTTATTGTCATCACAATTGATACCCTCCACCTCAATGACCAAATCTAGTCAATATTTTTGTAATCAACACAAAAATGAACTGCTCAACTATTTCTGTCGCACTTGTAGTGCTTTAGTTTGCAAAGATTGTGTTACTAGCGAACATTCATCATCATTGCACGAAGTAGAACACTCACAAGAGTTTCTCCACAAACAACCGGATTGCGTTATTCAAGGAATTGTCGCTGAACTTCGTGGTAAAGTTGGCGAAGTTGTTACAGTAATTGGTAATTCGGATTTGATTGTTAACCAAATAAAAGCACAATACCAGAAGGCACACAGTGAAGTTAACGAAACATACCAATTCTTCTATTCAATGTTAGATGAACGAAAACAAGAAATTCTAAAAGAACTTGAAAGCTTACACAATGCAAAGATGCTAGCAATTAATTCATGTGTAAATCGCTCCAAAGAAGCTGTTGACAAAGCTCTACAAGCATGCGATAATATCGAAAGAACCCCTGTAAAACCAAATACAGTTAAAGATGTCTTGGCGCTAAGAAAAACTGTTGAATATCAATACCAGTCTGTGGTTCAGGATTTGCAGGTTCCATTTGAGTTAGAGTTTGTTTCAAATTATCAGTCAATTCAAGTTGGTGTTCGAAACACTTTTGGCTATATACGAGCAACAAATGAATCATCGACAACAAAACAACCACCAATTGCCAGGCCAACACCTAGCAACACAAATCAATCATCAGCATTGAATGGCTTAAATATGAATAATCCAAGCAATATTGGAAGTCTTGCCATTAATGCAAATATTTTGGACATTTCTTTTGCCAATAATAGCGTTTCTATCGCTGCACAAAATGCAATCTCTCATTCCAGCAATGGTTTTGAAACCAATACTGTATCAACCAAGCGTTTTAATAACACCTTTCAAAGCTTTGGCAATGATCTTAATATGCAATTGAATCCGTACGAGAAATGGAGCAATGGCAGCTCGGACACAATTTTTACTGGTCTCTCCGAACAATACATATCGACTTTGGGTAAGAACGCATGTAATAATCTAGCAACTAATAGTGTTTTGTCTGTTGTAAACAATAATGGTGGCGGCAGTCCATCATCTGAAAGCATTATGGATTTGACTTCAAAGATCTTATCAACAACCATGTATCCACCAAAGTCACAAATCAAACGACAAAAAATGATTTACCATTGCAAATTCGGTGAGTTTGGTGTAACTGAAGGACAATTTACCGAACCCAGTGGAGTTGCTGTTAATGCTCAAAATGATATTATTGTTGCTGATACAAATAACCATCGCATCCAGATATTCGACAAGGAGGGTCGTTTTAAATTCCAATTTGGTGAATGTGGCAAACGAGATGGTCAGCTATTGTATCCGAATCGTGTGGCTGTTGTTAAAACATCTGGAGACATCATTGTCACAGAACGCTCGCCAACACACCAAATACAAATCTACAATCAATATGGTCAGTTTGTGCGAAAATTTGGTGCTAATATCTTACAACATCCCCGTGGTGTTACTGTTGATAATAAGGGTCGCATCATTGTGGTCGAGTGCAAAGTTATGCGAGTTATAATCTTCGATCAGAATGGCAATGTTATTCAGAAGTTTGGATGTAGCAAGCATTTGGAATTCCCCAATGGGGTTATAGTTAATGATAAACAAGAGATTTTCATAAGTGACAATCGAGCACATTGCGTTAAGGTTTTCAATTATGAAGGCCAGTATTTGCGTCAGATCGGAGGAGAAGGTGTTACAAATTATCCCATTGGAGTGGGTATCAATTCGAATGGGGAAATTCTCATCGCCGACAACCATAATAACTTCAATTTGACAATATTTACACAGGACGGTCAGTTGGTGTCAGCTCTTGAGTCAAAAGTCAAGCATGCCCAGTGCTTTGATGTTGCTTTAATGGACGACGGAAGTGTAGTTCTAGCTAGCAAGGACTATCGCTTGTATATTTATCGTTATGTTCAGGTTCCACCGATAGGCTTGTAATGCAAATGTATCCGGTGCATGTACAAGATTTATTTATTAACTATTTAATTTTTTTTTTTTATATATTTATATTTGTATATGTGTTTTTCCTTGTTTTTCTTTTTTTTCCTTTTTTTTTTTTGTATAATTGTTCTTATTATTTCTTTATATCTTTTGTTTTTATGTATTTATTGTTTGTAATTTTTTTTTTTTTCGTTATGTTAATGTAGATATTTAAAAGACAATTGCATTTATAATATATTTTTATATAAAAAGAAACAAACAAACAAAAAAAAAACAAACAATTAAATATTTTAATACTTTTTGTTATTTATTTATAAAAAAAAAAAAAAAATAAACGATAGTGTTAAGAAGAACACATGAAGTTAATGATATAGTTTCTCTTTTTTTATTTTTATTACATCTTTTTTATTAATTATTAATTATTAAAATATTGGCAATCAGCAAAGACTAATTGTGGACTAAAAAAAGTAATGAAAAATAAAACAAAAAAATATTGATAACTGATTTAAAAAAAAAAATTAAAAAAAAAAAAAAAACGTACATATTCCTCTTTACATTATATATTATATAACTAAGTAGATGTTAATGAATTTGTTGTCTTTTTTTTACCACAACAATAAAACTATATTTAATCAATAACAAATCAACAAAAACAACAATATTATTATTATATATTATAAAAGTGTTTTTAAAAAATTAAACAAACATTAAAAATTAAACTTAAAAAAAAAAAAGAAAATGTAAATGGGAACAAAATGTATTAATTAAAAGGATTTATTAAACAAACAAAAAAATTAACTTAATTTGCACAACAATTGCACAATAAAAAAAAATAATAAAGATCGTATTATACTACTATAGTATTATTTTTGCTGTATGTATGTTATTATATATTGCAATTAATGCATATAAATTCTTTTTGATATAATACATTATACATATATATATATGTAAAAATATATATATAGTATATAACACAAGTGTTTGATGAAGCTTAACATTACTTCTGCGTATACATATATTTTTATATAACAATAAAAAACAACTAGAGTCTACATTCTATTACAAACTAAACTATTTTTATATTATCAAAAGTATTGCTGACCATGATATAAAATAATATTATATAAGTAGCCAACTAACTACTTTTTTTTTACATGATTAAACAAATAAATCAAACCATAAAAAAAAAAAAAGAAATTATTAAGTTGTATCTGTTCTCGAATTAGATTTTAAGCGATAAAGTAAAAAGAAAAAGAAAAAACGTCACATTTTGTTTAAGATCTCAAAAAAATATTTTTCTGAATAATTGAAAGAGCATGACACACATGACAGACATTCCGTAATATTATATATATACCTATCCATATATATATATATATATAGCAGTTAAATATGTGTACTTAAGAAAAACAAATATTTTTATAATATTCTATTTCAAAATATTATGTAGAGAGTATATTCATGTTCTTATGTTGCATTTTTTTTTTTAAATTATAAATTTATAATGTTATATAATAATGCCTGTTTAGTTATATAAAAAAAAAATAATCTTTCTTATTTTGTAATGTTGTTTTTTTTAATTTAAGTTTTTTGACCACCGCGATTTATTTTCTTTTTTGCTGCCAAGTCTCGTTCTCTCTCTCTCTCTATGAAGCTCTAATTAATTAATAAACAAAACATAATAATTATTATTTCTGTTGGTAGTGGTTTATTTAAAAAAGCATGATTTTTTTTCTTTAAACAAAAAAAAAATGCTCTAGCAGAATTAAGACTAGTCTTCTTTGTTTTAACTTTATTTCTGTTTGTTAAAAAGTAATAATATAATTAAAAAAAAAAAAAAAACGAAATAAAATATTCGATCCGCTTCTGAAACTATGCAAGTGTGTGTACAGTAGTTGTATTGTATATCTCTGTTGAGGAAATTTTCCTTAAAAAAAAAAACAAAACCATAATATTTGCAAGTTTGTATTACTAAGCTGTTTAACTGTTGTATACTCAAAAATGTTAAAATAAGCTGTTTAATCTAGTGTTAATATTTAAATTATATTTTTGATATATTTCAATATTTTGATACATGAAAAAAAAGTAAGATAAACCAACAAATTTTAATAAAAAGAAGAAAGAAGAAAAGAAATTTAAAAAAAAATGTTGATCGATAAACAAAAAAAAAAAAAATAATAATAACTAGGCAAAAATGATCTTAAGAATTTTCTTATAAAACAAAAAAAAAAAAATAAAAACATCTACAGTGTTATTGAATGTGTATTAAAAAAAAAAAAAACAAGAAACAAAAAAACGCTCCGATCTAAGTAATTTTTATGACTTGTAGTTTTATACGACTGACTGACTTTATAAAAAAAAAAAAACAAAATAATGCATTTAGTTGTAACAATCATGTTTCGTTTATATAATGAATTGAATTTTTAACTGTCTAGCAACTAAGTGATTTTTATTGTGTTTTTTATTTAGATTATATTCGAATATATATCTATAAAATATATGTTCAGGTTATTACTAAGCGAAAGCCCATTTGTTACTTTAACTCTGTTCTTAGGTAAAACAAACAAACAAAAAAAACATTAGTCCTTTCACTTGAAAGCATAAAATAAAAAAAATAATAATTACATTATTTAACGTATAAAAATATTGATAAAAACCAACATTTTCGTATGGTTTTTTTTTTCACACCATCCATGATTCCAACTACATACATAATTTATATATATACATATAAATGTATAAATAAAATATGCAATTAATTATTAAAAAAAAAAAAAAAACAAAAAACTATACCTTTTTTTATTATAAATTTTAATGTTAAATGAGAGTGTGGTTTTTGCATTCGTTTACAGATACATATTGTAATAACGAAACTCGTTTAGGGAATTTTGAAATTAGAAATTGTATTGTAACATGAATTGTCAATTCGTATTTTTAATAATTATTTTTGCAAAGCTAAAGATATGAAACATTTACATAAAAAATATGTCAAGACTTGTTCGGTTTAAAACAGTTTCACGTTTATTATTATTATTATTATTATTAATGAATAATAATAAACATGGATATCATATTATTATATAACTAGTGTTAGTTATTAATTATAAAAAAAACAAAAACGTTGCAGCTGTTTTAGTTGGCTTATCTCATACAATTTATTATAACCTTCTTGTAGTTTAATGTTTTTAATAAATTTGTCTACTATAAAAAAAAAGAAAGACTTAATGAATTAAATTTTATTTATATAGCTATACATATTATAAAGAGAGGATAAAACAAAAAAATAATATTATGTATTCCAATTTATTTATTCTTTACATGATGAAAATCCTGAGAAGTAAACTCGCATTTTGTTTTTTTATCGTTGTTATAATTGTTATGATTTTTATTTTAATTTTTTTTTTTTATTTTATTTTAATTCTTATTAATAATTTTAATATAAATAAATACATACATACATACATACATAATATAATATGTAATTATGTTTATAATATTATTATTATTATTTTTATTATATAAATTAATGGTTTTACATCTTACGACGAAACAACCAACCAACAACCAACCACAACCACACGAATGCTTCGATCAGTAAATTGTTACTTTTTTTGTATTTGCTCGATTTTTGCTTTTCTATGTTATTTCTTTTTTTATTAATAATTGTGCAAATATTTATGTATTACTTTGTGTTTATTTAATGTTTGTCATATTTTTTATTTTGTTTTTGATTTTTGTTACATGACTAATGCAAGAGTAAAGAACATTTTATTAAATATTGTTTTTTTTTTTATTTTTTTGTACTTTTTTTTCTCAATTTCGTTTCGTTTGCTTTTATATTTCCTTTTGGTAAGTTTTTTACTTTCTCTCTCTCTTTTTGATGGATATTTATCCGTTCTTTTTTGTTGTATTGGAATACATTGTTTAGTGTTTTAATTTTTTTTTTATGGAATGAGACGGAGATTTTAAGTAAGTATTAGGGCATTTCAGTTCTTTTTAAACGGACTTGATAATTCTACCAAGTTTTTGATATGTCGATCGTTTTTATTTATAACCTTTGCAGCGTAGGGCAATAAGAACCATTTTTCCATTTTCTTCCTGTTGGTCTTCTATTCTTGTCTTTTCCGGAGTATCTGTGTATATACTTGAATTTCCTATCTCTTTTGTGGGGCACATTGATACGTATCAAACCACCCCGAATCTATGTGCCCCAACTTACCTCACAGAAAAAAAAATGGTTGTCTGTAAAGTCGGTTTACGGACGATAATTTTACGTGATAACCAGTTCACAAAACAGTTCATGTGTAGGTAGTATCCCTCCAACCACCAACTACCCACCCCACCTACAAACAACCACCATTTTTGATTTTTTTTTTCTCACACCTTCCCCCCAAACATCAACCACCCACTCCCCACTTACAACCAACAGCCAACCATTTTTGACAATTTTTTCCTCCCACCCCCACACAATAAATCTTTCTTCCTTACCACCACCAAACAACCACCCACTATTTTTGACAATTCCCTCCCAAACACCAAATCTTCCCTCAAATCCAACCACTCCACCTGCAACTCACCTACCATTTTTGACAATTTTTTTTTCCTCACCCCTTCACACAATAAATCCCACTTTACTTACCATCAAAAACCACCCACCCCACCTAAAACCACCAACCAACCACAAATTATTTTTGATAATTTTTGCCTTACCACCCAAATACAACCACCAACCAAACACCCATCATTTTTGACAATTTTGCCTCACCCCCCTTACCAAATCATTCAACACCAACCACCCATCCCAACTACAGCCAACAACCAACCACTCAAAATTTTTGACAATTCCCCTACACCTAATCAACCTCCCCCCTTCACCAACCGCCCACCCCACCTACAACAGCCAATCAACCACCCACCATTTGTGCCATTTTTTGTTCACCCGTTAAAACAAACACCAACCTATCACCCCCACATACAACCAACAGCCCACTATTTTTGACAATTTGTTCCTCCTCCCCCAGACAATAAAGCCAGCCCTTCCTTACCACCACCAATCACCCACCCATTATTTTTGACAATTCCCTCCATGCACCAAATTCAACCACCTGCCACTCACCCATCATTTTTGACAATTTTTCTCTCCCCCCCAGTACAACTATCTTTGAAAATTCCCTCTACTACACCCTCCTCCCAAATCCAACCACCCATTACACCTACAACAACTTGCCACTCACCCAACACCGCCAACCACCTATCACACCTACAGCCACCAACCAACCACCAACCATTTTTTACAATTTCTTCCTCACCCCCTCCCAACACCAAATCCCCCAAATCCAACCACCTACCCCACCTGCCACCACCTTCCACTCACCCACCATTTTTGACAACTTTTTCATCGCACCCCATCAAATCAACCATCCCCACCACCAAAACTGCCAACTAATCAACCCACCTAGAACCGCCAACCAACCACCCACCATATTTGACAATTCACCTCCCCCCCTCCCCTCCATCCAATCATATCAAATCATCCCAACACCAAACACCCATCCCACCTACAGCCACCAAGGAACCATCCATTAGTTTTGACAATTTTTGTCTCACCACCCAAACCAGCTACAACCACCCACCATTTTGACAATTGTTCCTCTTCCCGACACTACCCCCCCACCACCTGCCCCTCACACACTCCCACCACCACTAACCAACCACCCAACACCCTCCCCTCCCACTTAATCGACTTTCTAGGCTATCAAAGCAGCTAGGTAACGTGACTGTGACTGTGACATTTTTTTGTGTGTGCTGCCCATATATTCCAAACCGATTTATTAGACGTTATCACGTCAAAAACTCATTCGAAAGAAACAAACAAAAAATGCTCGCGGTCTCGCGAAAGCTTGGATTGATTCCCGTAGGTATGTCAGGAAGATATGTGTGCGTTCATAGACATGTTGTGTAATATGCGTAGTTGAGTGGCCTGTTCCGTTGAATTTTCAAATAATGTGGACTGTATATATATGTGCCTCATGTATCAATGTTCCCCCTCTCCACCTACAGACGATTTTCAGGTCTTACAATCCCCCTATCATGTTATCCGTTCGGAGAATCCTCCGATCGTAGAAATGTTCCGATTTTCGGGATTTTCTTGTTCATAGTATCCGAATCGGAACGGAAATGAAAACGCGTACCATCGCAAGTAATTGGCATAAATCATATGACTGTGAAATGACAAATCTTTTTCAAAGTGAATGTTTGTGTTATTTAACAGCTCATTAAAATCAATTTTATTTAAAGCTTTAAAAAAATATGGACAGCGCAGTGCTATTTTTAGAAGCAGAAAGGTATGAGCTAAGAGAAAGTAAAGAAAAAATAAAATCCTTAAGAAATACACCAACGATCGTCTAGTGAAGTTTCTTGCAATGTCTGGCTTGGACTTCACCATTTCAACCAGCCATTTGTATTGCTTTTGATGTCTTTTTTTTTTCTAAATAAACAAAACATACATTAAATATAAATCGTTATGAACTAAGATAAATGAATATTAAATTCAACTTACAGTTCAGACGACATATTCAAAAATAGTATGTTCAATTTTTTTTTATTCTGCTTCCTCTATACTGTTCTCCGACAAACTACCTACCGTATGCAAATGTCTGGCGGAGAAAATTCGAAGAAACGCAAGCCTATGAGACGCAATGCATCGCAAGAATTATGTGTGCTTCGCTTTGATTTTGGCATGAATTCGCAACGCGTTGATCTGATTTTGGCAATTTTAACGCATACTCCATTTTGTTTCGGAAGGATCTCTGATAAGTCAATCGGAACGGTTACCATGATACAAAATTCGTCCGAATCTGAGGAAATTTCTCTCCGATTGGTTACCATGATAGAGGGAAATATTGTCAGGTCTACCAACGCTCTGACAGTGACCTGCCAATGGCAAATATCTTACTTACAAGGAAAATGCCTTAAAATTTTCTGACAATTAATTGTAAGTTCACACGGTTGTAAGACTGTTGGGAAAATTTTTCACTGACAGATCTGACAACATTGTCATATCTTATCGTCGGTCTCTGTACGTACGCCTAATACTATTTTAGTTGGCGCCCCCAGAGAGTTTTGTCCTACTGCACTCCGACCCTGTTTAAATGTGTTTGTGACAACTCGGATCACGACGTTATCCAGAGTGACAGAATCTAGAAAGGACAAAATCTATAAACAAAAAAATATAGAAAGATAAAATCTAGAAGTAGAAAAATCTAGAATGTGGAAAAATCTAGAATAATCTAAAAAAAAAGTATTCTAGATTTTTTCTTTTACTTTAGATTAATTCTAAATCTAGAATTAATATATTAATTTTAGATTTTGTCCATTCTAGATTTCTTTTTCTAAATGTAGGTTTTTCGAGATTAAGGCTGTGTGTCAATTGCGTTAAAATGTTGGCTAAATTTGATCCCATGGCTAAATTTTGAAAGGTTAAATTGGGATATTATTTACCCTGCTGCCAAAGCAGGTTAAATTTCAGCCAGTGGGTTAAATTTTGACTTCTTCCTTGCTTATGAAGGTGTAAGAGAGATGGAGATAAAAATGAATTTTCTTTGTTTACTTTTGCTTACTCATACTTCGTTGATATTTTAAAAGGATTATTATAAAATACTTCCTCTAATATTATTGTTCATTTTTCAAACCGAATTATTGATTGCATATATGTTCTTAAATTATTACTTTTCTCAAATCACTTTTGTAAAAACTAGTGCTCACAGACTAGTAAATAAATTTTCCGCTATGGGAAATATTTTGTAGAGATTTGGGATTTTTGTTTTAAGCATAGTACGCAGCTCGAGCTAAAATTTAGCTCCCATACAAAATTCTCTCCAAAAATTAGCCAAGCCAAAATTAAGCAAAGCATTTCAGCCGAGTGGTACGCAGCTCCAGCTAAAATTTCAAACTTTTGTTCGGCACATTTCCTGCGAGCTAAATTTTGACAGATCTTTTCGGGTCGTAAATAAAAGGGGTTGAATCTCAACCGAAAATTTTGTAAGGCATAAAAAAGCTATTTCGAGTAGAGAATGCTAATACAAATAACAATTGTTCTGCAACAACAATTTTTTTTTACGTTCCACCATTTTAATTGTTGTTGTTACTTCCCATGGTAATCTAGACAAAAACCTCTAAAATCAAGAGCTTAGTTTTCCGTCGATAGATGGCGCACCTCAAGTGGTAGTACTATAGTTTATATATAAGTACAATGCTCTACTTTCGTAGAGCTCTGTAACTGGAATATACGCGTTGAAGAAGTACTTTTGTAGTATAAATCTTAGTACTGTAAGGGAGGGTTTACCCTGACGCCACACATGCCAGCTTCTGGCAAGCAAGTTACTATACATGTATTAATTGTCAGATAACTATATGTGTTCCGGTTGGCTGGAAGTTTGCCTTAGCGAGTGGAAAATTTGAGTGTATTGCAACTGTCTTGCCAGTAGCTGACATGTGTGGCTTCCTGGTTAGGGAAGTACTGATGTTCATACTTCTCCAGAAGTACTTTGAAAGGGCTTATATCAGTACTTTTATCGGTGGGGAAGTGCATAGTACTTGTTCGATGCTTTGCTGGGCTAAGAAGGGATAGTGCCTTCACGTTTTGTCATATACACAAGGGGCATAGGTATAGCTGAGTTTTTTTCCCAAACGCCTATCCTTTTTCAGTGGAAGTAGAGTACTCTTCTCTAATGTCTAACGTACATATTCAATCAGTTATTTCAGTACTTCAATAGCTGTTTTTTAGTTAAAAATTCTAGTTTAAATATTAAATAATTTGCTTTACTTTGATCTTAAAATCAAATAAAAAACTAACGCATATCAAGCACATGGCATCTAGTTTTTGTGAATTTTGTTCCTATTCCAAGTTCTCTTTCTTTATAAGATGAAAACATCAGTTTGTGTTTAATGGTCATGTTACATTCCTTAAGCACTTGATGTAGTATTCTATTACGTTCTTTAAGTTCTAATTACAACAATTTATATTTCACCTCTAGGGCGGTGGTGAATGGTGATTTGCGAGCTTCGAAATTCGAACTATGACTATCCATAGGACTAGGAGGGAGAATGGAGTGATTTTCGCACAGCCGTTTATATCTGGTATCACTGCGCAGTTCTGTTTGTGTTGTCGCTTGTCGGTCTATTCGATTTCAATTAGAAAATGGAGACATATTAGATGTACTATAAAGGTACACACTATGCTGCTTAGCACTATTTGTTTATTTTAGCTAATTTTTTTTTTCGAAATCATTTTGCACACCACAAGGCGGACTCACTGACAGACCGTGAACATTGTGTTATCACATTTCTACATATTCAATTACAAACACATCATTAGAACTACCTTAGCGATAAATGTAAAATTACATCATCTGCAAAAGTATTGCGAATGTTTGTGAAAATTCGCCTATGTATACATTTTGATTTCATCTGAGACCAAACGCCCGCCAGTCTTCTTTTTGACTTCGCATGTGCAGTTTACAAAACTTTATCGCAGCCAAAGTAAGCACTTGAAAAAAATAATTGAAAAAAAGAAAAATATAATTGCATACCTACCTACATATCGTACATTCCTCGCATTATATTGTTGCTCAAAGTAATTCAAGGCAAACGCGTTTTAATGATTATTTTTGAAGTCAAAACATACGTGCCTACAAAAAATTTAGGATAGGTTTTCGTTTCGTCGGTGATTCGGCTACTTAAAGAGTATATATTCAAACCCAAAAATACTTAAACCATAAGTTGTTGGTTCACTGACCTTAATTCCCCCCTCTATAGAAGATGTATGTATAATAGATAAAACTACATTGTATTTGGTGCCGAATGTGAATTTAATTTTATTTAAATAATGTGGTTTTAATAAAGTGGTTATATAATGCTTAAAAATTCATTGGCATTATGTGATAATACCGTGTCTTTGATAATATGGACTTTTTATGGTGCAGATTGCAGAATAAAAATGCATGTCATCGTGATCTATTATACATCATTCACAATCAGAAGTAGAATTTCTGCGAATGATAAATGTGTGATGACGAAACAATGTTTTAATAACGCGGAAGTGTCCCGTCCCAGATGTTTGATATAGGAATATTATATAGGTACTTGAATGTCAAATCCAAATATAGAAATTTTGTTGGTGTACGATACGCCACGGTGCGGCGCCGTAGGGGTTATGTTCGGATCGAATCGGATCGGAACTATTGTTAAGTGAAATGATTCCTTCTTTTTTCGGGTTAGCAATGAAAATAGTTGTTCTCAGCTAGGTCTAGGTAGGTAAAGGTATATCTACACCTCATGTCTGTCTAAAAAAAAATTCGCATTTGGCTGCATACAAAGCAATCTGTTGAAATCATAATAAATTGTAGCCAGAGCCGGTGTAAGTGTCTTTTGCGCCTGGTTCGAAAACCGTTTTAAAGTTATTTATAGTTCGTTAAACTCAGTTGAAATACCAGTTGAATGTGAATATTTGTTGAATCGATGACTTGCAAATCCGAAAAAGATGTATGTAGGTCTACAAGTGTAAAAAACAAGCGACTATTTGTTTCGGTTTCTTACGTTTAAATTGAGAAAACAATTTTCATTGCATTAAGGAATAGTGAACATTTTAAAAGTGACAAGTTGATTTTTGTTTTTTGACAGTTGACAAAAAAAAAATAAAGGAAAAAAAAAACCGCAGTTTTTTGCCTTTTTCAATGTCAAAGAAAATAATTTTAAATATGCGAGTATTTTTTGTGTGGCACGTGACATTGAAAAAATCGGAATTTTGCAATTCATTATTACTTGGGATTTTAGGTATATAGGAACTTCCCTTTTTCTCACAAAAAAATGTTTTTCGGATAATCAAACATGACAAAAACCACTTAAGCCGATAAAATTTCTAATGCAGAAACTCATTTATAAATGGAATAATATCCAAAAAAGTTTCTTATTTTATTTAAAAAAAAGTTAATTTTTTTTTCAATGTTCGGATACATTGAAAATTGTTCAATACATTAAAAAAAATTTTTTTTTTGTAAAATTTACAAAACTTTTGAATACAAACTTGAAATAAATAAAATGCACGACTGGGTCGCACGAACTTGCTCTTATGATAAGCAATTGTTTAGTGGCTGCATATATGGCTATTAAAAAAATTTAAATAATTTCGAAAATTCTTTGATTTTTTAAATTAGTTTAAGAGTTTTCTCGGAAAAAATAAGTAGCTATGCAATAAAATTTCAAAGCTATACCTACGTTAATCTAAGAAAAAAAAAATATTGAAAATCGTTCGACCAGTTTTTTTTTAAAAGGTTATTTTTGAAAAACTTTTCCAAAAAATATTTTGAAATTTTTTTGAGTATGTAAATATATGGCAATCTGTAGTTTACATTTGAAAAAATAATTTTAAAAAAATCAATATACCCGTTTTCAACATACATAATTCAAAAATCAAAATTTTTTTTGAAAAAATTATAGGAAATCAAAAAAAAAGTTTTCGAAAATTTTGAAATGCCATATTATTAATATTATGAATGAATTCCTGTGACCAAAATTTTATTGAAATCGGTTGTATAATTTACGAGAAAATTTGATTTGAAAATACTGGTACTATGGGAGGTACCGTTATTAGACAAATTTTGAAAAATCTTTTCTAACCAAAAGATAGATTGTCTTGCAAAAATAGCATTCTGAAAGTTTAATCAAAATCGTTAGAGCCGTTTTCGAGAAAATCAATTTTATTCTTCACGATTGTATGGCAGGTGCCGTTATTTTTGGGCCTAGAGCAAAAATAAAAAATTTGTTCCGAGGGACGGCCAAATAAATCCTAGATACCAAATTTGAAGCAAATCGGCCCATCCGTTCAGGCTCTAGAGGCGCGAACAGACAGACAGACATACAGACGGACGGAATTTCCAGACCCACTTTTTTCGACTTCTCCGCCATCGTAATGTCATGTGTGATTGTTATCTCAAAATTTTTTTTTGCACGAATCCATAACTTGCCTTATAGTACCTATAATCGCAAGTAAAAAGTTGGAATGATTTTGGGAATACAATTTAGGTATTCTGATTTTGATAAAAAATTTTTAATTCGTTTCTGTTTTTGTTTTCAAAATCTTATGTGCGACCCAGTCGTAGGTAGGTACACTTAATCTTAGAGACATAAAAACTGTATTCTTACAAAAGAAAGTATAGATATATGTATGTACATAATGTAGTTATTTATTTAATTTAGTTCACTAATTTGTTTTTTATTTCACTCAGTATTTAGGAATGTACCTAGGTGTATTTATTTTCAAATTCTTAGTTAAATAAACAAAGCTACTGTATTTTAAAAAATTAAAAAAATTATTTAGAAAAATCTGAAAAAATTTCTTATCGGATTGAGAGTTTGCAAATAATTTAAAAAATAAAAATCAATTCACCTGTTTTTCCAAAATTATTCTGTAGCTTACGAGAACATTATGATTAAAAAAAACGGTTCCCTTAGAGTTAATTCATTTTTATTAGAAGGTAGATTTTCTGATGAAAAAGCACTCTGAAATGCTTATTATCAAAATCATTGGAGCCGTTTTCGAGAAGTCAAACTTTTTGTAACGATTGTAAGGGAGATGTATGTGCCAATATATTTTTGGACATAGAGTGATAATGGAAAATACCCTGAAAGAGTAAATTGGCCAAAAAAGCAAGCCTGCAGACAATATCATTGCAATGTCATATTTTATCGTTATCTCAATTCCTTTTGCTCGGATCAATAACCGAACCGATCCAAACCGAACAAGGTTTGGATCGGTTGCTGGCTCGCTAACATTTTTAACAATCTCTGTAATTGTATGTACACATATGTTTCTATGTAAAATATCGCGAATGAAGGAAAACTAAAAATTGTTTTAGTTTTCACATAGATTCATGAATTTCTAAGATTAACATATTTTTGCCAGTTACATAAAAGTGATATCAAGCTGGTTAAGTATGATTGACCGCATTTAAAAACCTCTTTAGAAAAATCTCGCATGTTAAAATCTCTAATATTAAAATCTTGCATACTGAAACCTCGCAACATTATAATCTGGCAAACTTATATCTTGCATTGAAATAAAATAGCTTTGTTCGGGTTCTTTTTGTGCCAAAAAATGAAAACTGTCAAAATTTCTAAAATGGTAAAAAAACCTCTCTCATCCACCGAAAAGTAGGCAAACACTTTTTGTGTAAATTCTTGAGAAACGTCAGATTTGAATTTTTTGATTGGTTAGCTCTTCGTGGTACGGGTCATTTGCAACAACAAATGTTAACGTCATTCGCTTTTGACAGATTTCAAGTTCTTACCAGATGAAATTTCACTGAGTCAAAACTTGAAAATAAATGAACGAAAGAATTAAACAGCCGTTATTTTCTTTCGTTCATCTCTCAGTATACGAACGCTTTTTGTGTTAATGTAAACGTATGAATTTTTTTTTTGTGAGAATTTTAATGTATATGTATGTATGTATGTATTAGCATGTTTTTTTTTTTTTTTTCTTAAAAAGCTAGATTTTGTTATTCGAGATTTTAGTTTGCGGTCAATCGTACCGCTCCCTATCAAACATATTAAAAATTTATTTTCCATTAAAATCACATTTAGTATACATATGTATGTATGTACATATTTTACAGGACATATTAAAAAAAAAATCCCAAATATTAACTATCAGATGTTAACTTTTGACATGTAATTATTTCGACCTAGAAAACACGTGTACGTAGATAAAGTAGTATAATTAACTTTCTTAGTAGGTACTTGTTATTTTATCCCTATTACAGAACAATTAAGCTGCAATTAAGTATTATACATTAAGCTTTTGATAGTTTTGCTGTTGTGATATTAAAAGCCATAAAATAAATCAAGAAGTGCCTATAGGGTATAGTGGAATAAAGATACGACTGCTCCTTTGTGATTTTCATCTTACAAATGTTTGAATCAGTAATATTGTGTTAAAATTCACTAATTTTGTCAAGTAATCTATTAAAACTTAATTATCCAGCACCAGCAGCAGTAGCTGAATTGAAAAGAATTCATTAAAAATACTGAAAACTCCTACCGTTCAGCCAAATAACCTAAGAAAAAAAAACAAAACAAAAATCTAAGTAAGGCAAAGTGGCTCTTCCTCAAACAAGTTTTCATTTCGCTTCATATAACTCCATTTTAATATAATCCGCTATTTTTTTTTTTAATTTCTCTCTTCTTCTCGTCATATGTTGAATTCAACGATACGTGGACTGGCTCATATGTCATTTCTTGCTTTTTTTAACGAATCTGCGCTCCATTATTGTGACTTTAATGGGAAGGTCGTTTTAAACTACTTGTAGGTAGTCTCTCTTTTATTTATGCGTGCCAGCCAATGAATATAACGAATCAACTAAACTCTAGCTTTGTTCTTTGAACTTAACCCATAGTTGACCCAGGATTGCTTGACAACCCCAAGAGTTGTCAATTTTCAATTTTGCAATATTTCATTGATTTCAGTGTTTTTTTTTTTATCAAAATGCATCTAGTACTTAGAGTTTTGGCAACCTAAGGGCGAGTTCATTGGTCAACGAACAAAGCTTTTGAAACGTATGAATAGTTTTGTTCGTTGACCCCTGAAGTCGTCATCGAGAACACACAAATCGTTTTTTGAAGAACTCAACTGATTTTGAAACATTGGTTCGCCCTGAATTCCCCCTGAAATCGATCTAAACATTCTGCTGGGGCGAGTTGAAGTAACTAAGAAGCAGCTGTTGAAGTGCGGCGTTTGTTGTCAAAAATTTCTTGTGAGAGCTCGCCATTAAATGTTTCATTTCATTTTTCCTAACGAAACTGAATGAAATGCAAAGTAATGCGATTTTATTTTAATTAAAATCAAACACATATTGCAAAATAAAACCTTTTGATTTTGTGGATTGAACAAATGCACAATCGGTAAGTGGTTTTTGAGAACTGAAAACTCTGATTTTTTGACAACTCTTGGTACTGTCAAAACAACCGGATCGACTCTAGATAAATTTAAAATAACAAAGCTAATTAATGACCGGGTGTCATCTACCTTCAGTCAATTGCAGCTGAGATTGCGCTACGATGTTATTGCTTACTTAACACCCCATACTTCCAAAGATATGATCTGATTTTTGTCTTTTTTTAAGAACGGCAATATGACTTTGAAATAAAGTATTTTGTGTGTCAAACAGTCAAGTTTGGGACGAAGCTAAACTTTTGTAATTTTAAAAACATGTGAAAAATGATAAGAACTCCGCTTATCATTTCTCTAATAAAGTTAAGTAGGTATATGCTCGAAAATAGTTTTCTCCTGAATATGTCTGACGATGCTTAATTTTATGTTAATTTTTGATATTACGCATTTTTCAAAATTCGCATTTTCATATCGGGTCTTGGGTATCGTATATTTAGTCATACGAGCAGTGTTGCCGCAGATTAAATTTTTAATGAGTGCCAGAGGCTTGAAAAATAAAAATGTCTTCGGTTTATGATAAACCTTTTGAAATTAATATCATAATACATATGATGCACAAATAGCGTTTGAAATACAAAATATAGTTCACACAACGGACATACAAAAGAGACCAGCGACGTCGTCGCGTCGCTGTAAACGAATTTCATCACGGTTTACATTGCGAATTTTATTCCACTGGTATAGCTAAATGTCCCCATTAGGAATACGTTGAAGATGGAGAGCGTTAACATATTCACATCTATATCTATACATATAATAAAATTGTAACGACATCGACCGTCTGTACATTGAAGATATAGATGCAAAACTAATATGGGGAGCCTCTATTACACCCACAGAAGCCAAAACAACCGTTTTTAGAATTTTTGTCTGTCTGTCTGTCTGTCTGTATGTTTGTACGCGCATCACGCAAAAACTACTGCATGGAATTGAATGCGGTTTTCGCAGATATATTGGTAGTACGCCAACTTAAATTATAGGCTATATTTTATCGCAGGAAAATATATAATTCTGGTTGTTTTTTTATTATTGCTGCAATCGAACGTTATTCAATGAACTTAACGCAAAATTAAAAGATTTTAAGGAAGTTAACGTCTCACTTACAAAATAAAATAGCCCCACATTTACCTACGTATACATGAATAGAAATAAGTCAGTCGTTCTGAATAGAAGTTACATCAAACACATCATAGATGGCGCTATTTACCAACATATAGACAATGTCTCATTCCGCGAAAGTAGAAATCAAAAAATAATGTAACCATAAAGAACGGTGAACGAGCAATACACGCCCAAAACTGATGAAGCGGAGCTGTCATAAATAGCAGTATCGGCGCGCAGCATCGTTTTGAAAGTGGGCATTCCAATTAGGTATATTCGTATATTGCTTCAGAACTTAACCCTCCAACTTTGCAATTTAAACCGTTATGATACTTCGAAATAATATTATACAGAAGCCAAAAATCTTACGGCTGTAGAGCTGGTAAAGTATATAGCTTTCATACCACGCATACCCCCCATTTTGAACCGGTTGTGCAAAAACAAAAATATACTGAGATACCTACTTTTTTCTAAAATCCACGCGTACGAAGTAGCGGGCAAAAGCTAGTCTCACAATAAAATATAAATAAACATCAGCTGATTTTAAGCTTGTAGGCAAAAATAGAGAACCAAACTTCGGCCGATCGTCTGTTTTGTATAGCACCATTTGTATATGAAATCTATAGTAGTCTGGGGAACGAGTAAGAGATAACGGGGTTTGGAGACACATAGATGTTGCTGATAATTATCACATACCTATTTAAACCTTTCCACCAACATTTTCTCTCCAAAACGAGAAATTTGAAAAAAAAGGTTTGGAGGCTCACGGTGTCGCCACAGTCGATCCTGTTATCCATATTTCTATAGATTTCATATACAATGATAGCACCAATGAATTAAAAATGCTTGAATCTGCAAATTTATTTAAACGTTATGTACATTTTCAAAGTTAAATCGTAAAAAGATTGGTAACCGAGTCAAGCTAAGGAAATGAGTCCCAGTGGTAGCACTGCAGCATTTGGAATGTACTATAGGAATGAGTCATAAAATGCTTTGTATAGGTATATAAAAAGTGTTCGCACAGCCGATAGTAGCCGGTGGAAGCTTGTTCAACGGGATCGTTTCTTTATAAATTTGCAAAAAAAAAAAAAAAATCTAACGTCACCTACCCAGACCGCCAGACCTACCCACAGTAGAAGTTATTGCGATGTTGCTGATCTCATAGAATGTTTACTAATTTGATATTTCTCGCAGTTGGTTAGTAATTTTGATTCTTCGTTTGGAGAGGAAGGAATATTTAGTTTTGTTTTGTTTAAATAATTCTTTATAAATCTAATAATTTAAACTAGGTACACACGTGTGAAGTACAAGTGTGTGTTTATCAAAACAAATTAAGTTTTTATATTTAAGTGAGGAATTAGGTAAGTGTTACCCAGATTTATTGACCTTGCTAAATATTTCCGGTTTTGTTTAGTTATCATTTTTAATGGCGTATTTGGCTATTTTCGGGCCCTAGAAATATGAAAGCTGCTACCGCCCTTTTCAACACTATTGTCTAAATTTAACTTGAGCCTACTGTGTTATTACTTTGTAAGCAACAACTATATTCTTCTATCTTCTGAATTATATGTGTGTGAGTGTGCGTTAATTTCTTTATCTGAAATCAATCATATTTACTGAATTAATACATACATAAGTGTTTTATGAATCTGAGTTGCACAGAAAAGTACATAATATGTAATTTAGTGTTCCACGATGAATAATCTTGTCCCTAGTTCTATGTGTACAATAAAGTTGTCCAACTTATAGCGAGTTTCATTCAAATTTGGAAGAACTGTTCTCAAAATCGAGAATTGCCCTTTTGAATGAAACTTGTTTTGGGTATCCATGTCAATTTGAATTTGACTTTTTGTCATTTTATTTTTGTCTTTTGTCATTGGAAAAAGTAATCATTAGATAATTGATAATTAATTGGATAATTAAAGTACATATTAAGTTCTTCGTTCATTATTTGTTTATTTTTGTTATATTTATTACATACTGGCATAATTTCACAACAAACAACAAAAAATAACAAATTATTTCTCATCTGACGTTTGACAGAAAACTATTCAGAACGATTCTCCCAACCCATGAGAGATGCATTCTTTCGTGTTGAGAATCGATCTAGAATTGCACTTTTTGAATGAATGAAACTCTCAAAAGTGAAAAAGGTCAATTCTTTTGACAGAAAGTGCAATTCTTTTCATGAATGAAACTCGCTATTAGTTTAGTACAATATTTTCTGCACCCACTTTTGACGTTATGTAAGTGCAGGTGAATTGTCAAAAATGTCAGCTGATTGTAATTGGAAATAGAGAACGTAAAAAACCTTGATATTGATTACGCTATTTCAGAAGGAGAACACTAGCCATGTTTAATGCCAGCTGTTGTTTTTGACGATATTGAACGCAGTTTTGCCAATACCTCTGTAGAATCGGGTATATATACATCATTCCTATCCCAAAACAGCATAATTTTTCGCTTTTCTATGATTCTACCCTTCTAACAGTACCTACATTTATTATTTTATATGTCAAACCAACTGACATTATTTCAAATACTGAAAGCTCTGACAAAGAGGATATATATACATAAGGGGTATTCACGATCTGGTGTAACTTGTCTTGCATCATTGTAAAAGTGGAGAAGTGCTACGTTTTCTTGCAATACAACAACAAATATACTGGCTGTCATTTTGTTACACTTTTGCATTTTATCTATACCTCAACCCCATTGCAACAAGAAAATACAACGGTGCAAAATTTGTACTTTTGATTTTGACATTTGTGTCAACCTGATTTTGACATTTGTGTGAGTTTTGCTACAGATTGGAAGAAGTGAGTTCACGATCTACAAGAAATACAAACAATTTCGTACTTTTACAATACTTGTTTGCACCAGATCGTGAATACCCCTATAGAGTCCAATCTTGTGCCTTGTTTTGATTTTGCCTACAAGCTACAGCTGTCATGTTGTTCTTTTTGTTAAACATGTGTGTGTGCTACAACTGTCATATTGTTCTTTTTGTTAAACATGTGTGCGTTCACACCTTACTACTTACCTCATCGTTTCTTGTTGTTGTTTCACACGGACAATGAATACAATAGGAAAGAGACCACGAAAATTTTAGCAGAGGAGGATGGAACGTAGGAAAGATTGGACTCTATGTATATATCCTCTTTGGCTCTGATTTGTTATCCCGAGAAAAAACATGGGGTGCGTTAGGGCGACACTCAGTGCAAGCACCAGACACATTTATGCAAAACACAGTGCAAAAAAAGTGTCACATGAAATAATGCTTTCAGTACTTGGTTCTGGGCGATCCATCAGGTCGCCTCAGAGTTGTCACAAGCAAACCTACTAAAATCTAAATGTGCATTTCGACTAGACACCATTAATTGCATGCATGATGTTCCATCTTTGGCGTAACACAATATCATGACAAAAAATTACGCAAGAACATTTTCTATCAGCGAACACGTGCTCTAGGTTTCATTCACACATGACACCACTACAAGGTCGCAGCCACGTTGATAAGATTTCGCGCAAATACCTAATTGGGACAGATTTTTTTCAATTTAAACCGATCAATGAATTGCGAGATAAGATTTGTAGTGAGACGGACGTATACAGCAGACTGATAGTATAAGCGTTTCAAAAAATGTACAACGATAATGATTAAATTTATTATAGTATTATTTTTGTTGGAAGTTTTGGGTTCACTGAAATTCTCCAACCTATCTTTCGATCTGCACGGTATAGGTCAGTGATTTTAGGCTTGGTGGCATTGATTTGAAATGGAAAAAAACTGTTTATTTTGGTATCAATAAATTCAAAGAGATGGCATTTTGCCAAATGATTTTCTTATCAAAGCTAAATTTTGAACTTGCTTGCCATTTAACATTTTGGTTTTGATTGTATTCGTTTTTGTATCTTTTTTTAGCATCTCGAACCAGATTATTGAATATGGTTTCCAGATTATGCCAAGCGGGTGTTACAACATTAGGAGCATGTATAGGAGCAGCTTTATCTGTTTGGACGCTTGAAAGAAGGAGCCCAGTAATCACGGTAAGTATCTTCTTTTTTTTTTGAAAAAATCAAACATGAGCAGCATGCATACAAATAGACGATTTCGATTTACATAGTCCCCATAAAGGCAAGAACGCACTAGTCGGAACTGCACCAGTGGATTCGCACTGTACTAGTTTGGTAGACTAACAATACTGTGCCGTTTAGTGTAGTGCGATTTAAATTGCAATGCAGTGGGACCAAGCTAAGAATCGTTATACACGCTTTGTAAAACATAAATGAGCGTGATCTGAGTCACTCTAGGCATTAGTTAATTTGGCAGATGTTTACATATTTAAAAATTGTAGGCGTAAAAAATGTTATCTATACCTACATACATGCTATTTCAAAAAACAATGGAAATTAGAATAATGATTGTATGTCATATGTATGTTTTGACAGGAAATGTCCGTCCGATTATTTTCATCGTGTCATCTACTACTTTCAACGTCAAGACTCGAGTTGTCAAAAAAATCCTGGGTTAGGGCAGCTGCTGATTGTGAATTTATTCACAACCCACATTGTGATAAGTGTCCATGATGAATGATTTCTTTGATATTGATATAAATGCGTTTATTTGAATTTATTTTAGTTTCTTTCTAAGTAACTGCATAAAAAATTACATGTAACCCGTGAGACCACAATAAGTGTTTGACATCAAACTTCAATTTGACAACTAATTCGTTGCCACAGAAAAATACCACTATCGACTTCAGGGCGATCCTAGGTTTAAAAGAACAGAGAATTTCTTGGTAGAACGAGGTGAGGCTTTTCAAAAAACAATTTGTGGCGGCCATCCTATTCATTGTATAACTATATATTTTTATAACGAAGTTGTTGTTTTTTTTTTTTTTTTTTTTTTTTTTTTTTTTTTTTTTTTTTTTTATAGTAATTTCATTTCATGAAACATTTTTTTTTTTAGTTGTGAACTTCGTCAATGGCGGCGTTGGTTGTCTTATCTACTTTAAATCAAATGTCGTCCATTGTTGTTTTTGCTTCCTGTGGCAAACTAGACAAAAACCGCACTCCTAACTCTCCAATCAAGTATTTGTTCACTTCGTCCATAGTTGGCGCACCTTACGTTCCGCTTATTAGGAGAATTGTAGTTTATAAATACAATGCCCCAGGTCGACTTCAAAGCTCAACGAACAAAGCTAAATAATTTAATACCGTTATGTTATAATAGGCATGATTGATTCCTTCTTTAAATTTTTCATCAGAATTCATAATTAATCTTTGGCTTGTGATGCAAATATTTTGAATACAATATTGTTTCAGGTTGACAATGCTGCAGTTCGTCCCCCAAAACGAAAGCGCACACTTCCACCACGTAGTGAACAAATCAAATCACTACAAAATGGAGAGGAATATGATGTACTTATTATTGGTGGGGGTGCAACTGGAGCCGGATGTGCCCTAGATTCTGTGACTAGAGGTTTGAAAACTGCACTTGTTGAATCAGATGATTTTGCGAGTGGTACCTCATCGCGATCGACAAAACTTATTCATGGAGGTGTTAGATACTTGCAAAAAGCTATCCTTGGAGTAAGTATACTAATTTATATCAATATTGGTTGATACAACAAAAAAACTCATAATCATAAAATTAATAAAATAAAATATTCTTTTAAATAGCTAGACTACGAACAATATCGTATGGTGAAGGAGGCTTTAGCTGAAAGAGCTAGTATGCTGGAATCAGCTCCACATTTAGCACATCCACTTCCCATTATGCTTCCAGTTTACCAGTAATAACATATTTTAGCCATTTTGATTTTGTTTTTAATTACATACTTCAAATTTGATGTTCTTTTATTATAGATGGTGGCAGGTTCCCTACTTTTGGGTTGGAATAAAAGCTTATGATTTGGTGGCAGGTGACAGAAATGTCAAAAGCTCATATTACCTTTCCAAAAAAGATGCTCTGGAGCTTTTCCCAATGTTGAAGAAAGATAAACTTTGTGGAGCTATTGTTTATTACGATGGTAGGCATATATTCATATTTCTTTTCATATGTGTAATTTTAAAATCCTTACAGTTTTTAACTGACATTTCAGAAATTTGATACATTCAATAGAGAGAAGCTAGAGTTCTAATTTCACTTAATATATTAGGGGTATTCACGATCTGGTGCAAACAAGAATTGTAAAAGTGCGAAATTGTTTGTATTTCTTGTAGATCGTGAACTCACTTCTTCCAATCTGTAGCAAAACTCACACAAAAATGTCAAAACCAGGTTGACACAAAATGTCAAAATCAAAAGTACAAATTTTGCACCGTTGTATTTTCCTGTTGCAATGGGGTTGAGGTATAGATAAAGTGCAAAAGTGAAACAAAATGACAGCCAGTATATTTGTTGTTGTATTGCAAGAAAACGTAGCACTTCTCCACTTTTACAATGATGCAAGACAAGTTACACCAGATCGTGAATACCCCTATTATTAATATCTAGGTACCTTGTTAGAAAAGGATATAACAAAATTAAAGTTGAGCTCACGTGACACTAACTTAGCGAGTTCAATATTTATGTTTCAAATCCAAACGAAATTAGAGGTCAACGTTGTCTTCAGTAGGTAATGACTTTTTTTTGTTGATATTTGAACGAAAAGAAACAATAGTTTATTTAATCTTAGCAGAAAAGCGTGCAAAATAATTTGTGTCCTCATCACAAACAAAATTTAACTAGCAGCTTTCAATTTTTACCATACTTAACTAACATGTGTTTTTCCATAGGCATATCAAACAAAGTTTTGAAATTACGTCAAATAAACCGTTGAAAAGCACTGATAAAAGCGTATAACCAAAAATGGCCACATCCCACAGGCATTGCAAAGCATTTGCAGTTCACCCACTGTGTGCACTTACCCACTATACAATAATTATGAAGGAAACAAATTATTAAGTGGAAATGAAAAAAATAGAATTAAAATAAAGAGGATGATAGGTAAACTATAATATATTTATGGTTCGAAGACCGATCAATCTTCAAATGACATTTATTAATGTTGACCCTTCAAGCAAATGGATTCCATTTGGATCCGCAAACGGAGTCAAAATTATATGGTGACTCCGCAAACGGACTCCAAATACGGAGCCGTAAAACGACTTTTTTCGACTCCATTTAGTATAGAAATTAGAATTCCCACGGACTCATTTGCGCAGAGAGAGAGAGAGAGAGAGAGCCCGTCGCCCCGCTGAGCGAAATATGAACCAAAAACAGGTGTGAATTCGTCATTTTTGTTTGCGTTTTTTTCAAATAAATGCAACATTGCGATTAATTTTATAATAATCAGTTTTATTCATATTAAATTTTACATCTTTATTCTCTCAATTTTATTTCAATTCTTTAGGCGTGTTTTCTTCTCTAACGCAAGCCAAAAAGTAAAATGTTTAACTGTAAACATCAGCATCAGCAAGCAGTGCATTGTGCATGTGCATTGTGCATACATGAAATGCTCCTGCTCTCTCTAAATCTATTACAATTTACAAATAAAAAAATACTCCGACTATCGACTCTCTTCCTTATAAATTGAGTATATACATATACATGCATACATGCAATATATGAGAGACCTCAAAAAACGCGAACTCAAGCGAATCCGCAAGTGACTCAGAAAATTGGAAGTCAGTGATTTTGCTTGAAGGGAACACCCTATTCCATACAATGGGTAGGGGAGAGTGGCCTAAGATGGTATAAGTACTTTTTGGTTTTCAGCTATAGAACTTAGCTAAATATTTTTACCACTTGGGTAATGATAAGAAAAGTTACATTTTCATTTTAATTATCAGATGCTTAAAGTAAAGGTCCCTTGTATCCTTGTTTGTATCAGCATACAAAATCGAATTTATTTAACTTTAGATATTAACTTAAGTTTTTCATGAAAAAAAAACTGTTTAAGGCGTTAGGTATTTATGGCGCACCCACTTCAGGTGTGAATTTTTGTAACATTTGGTATCTATTAATTTGTTACAAACACGAACTCATGTTTTAATAGCGTATTCAACAGTTCGTTGCAAATGTACTGAGATATGGTTTATTATTTTTTTTTTAATTTTAATTGCGTTTAATATTTTTCCAGGTCAACAAGATGATGCTAGAATGGCTCTTGCGGTTGCCCTTACAGCCGCACGACATGGAGCAGTAGTGTGCAACCATGTTGAGGTTATGAAATTGTTGAAGCAACCCGATGCTAGTGGAAAGCCCGTTTTGTGTGGTGCTGAAGTCGTTGATCACATATCAGGAAAAAAATTCACTGTAAAGGCTAAGTGCATCATTAATGCTACTGGTCCGTTTACAGACAGCATTCGTAAAATGGATGACCCCACTGTTAAGAGCATATGCTGCCCAAGTTCAGGAGTTCATATTGTCCTTCCTGGATACTACAGTCCCGATCAGATGGGACTTTTGGATCCTAGTACATCAGATGGAAGAGTTATTTTCTTCCTTCCATGGCAAAGACAGACAATCGCTGGAACAACAGATTTACCTTGCGAAATTACGCACAACCCCAGTCCCACCGAAGACGAGATCCAATTTATTTTAAGAGAAATCAAAAACTATCTTAACGCTGATGTTGAAGTTAGACGAGGTGATGTCCTCTCAGCTTGGAGTGGAATTCGTCCTTTAGTTTCAGATCCAAACAAGGACGATACTCAGTCACTTGCTAGAAATCATATCGTACACGTAAGCCCCTCAAAGCTGGTGACCATTGCTGGTGGAAAATGGACAACATACAGAGCAATGGCAGAACATACACTTGATGCAGCAATTAAAGGTAACTAATTACAAACTAACCTATTGTGTGTCTTGAACTTAAAAAAAATATATATTATATTTAAATTTAAGCATGCAATTTGAAACCGGAAAGAGCTGAAGCCGTTACATCGTACTTAAAAATTGAGGGCGGACAAGGATGGACACCAACAATGTACATTCGACTTGTGCAAGATTTTGGCTTGGAGTGCGAAGTTGCCCAGCATTTAGCTAAATCCTATGGTGACCGAGCATTTGCAGTTTCGAAGATGGCGTCTTTGACTGGCAAGAGATGGCCCATTATCGGCAACAAAATTCATCCCGAATTCCCTTACATCGATGCCGAAATCAGATATGGTATTCGTGAATACGCTTGCAATGCTGTCGACATGATTGCTAGAAGACTTCGTCTTGCATTCTTGAATGTTCAAGCAGCACAAGAAGCCTTACCGGCGATTATTGATATTATGGGCGAGGAATTAAAATGGTCCAAGGAACAAAAACAGGTAAGATCGACTAGTACAGTTGACATAATTTTTTTTTTTTTAATTTTGAATCTATCCAACAGGCTGAAATGAAACGTGCTGTTGATTTCCTGGCAAATGAAATGGGACAACATGTCAACAGGACTTCCAAGGATAAGATTCCAATTGCTCTGTCAAACGACGAAAAGCAATTGTATATTAAGCGTTTCAAGCTTATTGACAAAGACAACAAAGGATACGTTTCCATTACCGACATTCGCCGCGCTATGAAGGTAAAAATTTTGCAAGAATTTAGGTACCTTCTACCACAGTAAATATTTTTCAATAACCGGAAAACTAAAGGGCCTTTCTTTTCAACTTAATTTTAAGAGTCTTTGTTTTTGTAAAACACATTATTATTTTTTTTAAAACTTTCAGAGTTTCGGAGAAGCTGAAGTCTCAGGTGAACAACTTCATGAAATTCTTAGGGAAATCGATACGAATATGAATGGACAAGTTGAGCTTGACGAATATTTGCAGGTAATTTTCTTTGAATAATTTAACTTGAATTAGTTTATAAGCGAAAGAAAAAATAACTATATATACATACATATATATGGAGGTATTCAAAACTTGAAGGAGCTTAATACCTATAGATATCAAAATAATTTCCCGAAATATGTTTTTTTTTCTATAAGATTTCTATCTATCTAATTAAATAGTGAAAAAGCTGTTAAAAATCTATTGTTGAGAAGGAGGAAGAGTTTTGTGTTTAATAGATTTGTTAGCTGTTTTGAATCAGAACAAGCTTTTAAGAAAATATCAAACGAGATAGATAGCTAACATCTAGTATGTTTCCAGTATTCAAATATGCGTTGAAGCCGATTAATTTCAAATACTTAAATTTTGAAGTTAGTCTCAGTCCAGTCCCTAATTAATACAAAAATGGCTGAAACCCCAAAAACCGGAATTAGCATAAGATCATTTATTTTTCGGTTTATAAAGTAAAGTGAAATAAGACACACACAGCGATGAAAAATCTAACGGCATGAACTTGGTGGCCAAATGAAGCCATAATTGGTCTATTGTGTGGCTTGCCCCCTCTTGTTGGAACCACATATCGTCCAAGTCATGATCTTTAATCGCTGGTCAAAAAAATCGTTCACATCACGTTCAGACCCGTTTAATTGCTGGTGAACGCCGGGAAATCGTTACATGCATTACAGGCCTTTTGACATCAGTAACACTTCCACTGTCTTCAAATTTCTTGATTAATCGAATATGACGACCATAATCATCGCGTAATGCGCGAAAAGTGGCTACGTTTGAACCATAATACATTTGTAGTAAGTTCAAGTAATTTAAACGCGTTGTTCGATTGTTAAGCAATCCATTATCTTAAATGGCAAACATTCGACGAACATTATGATACTTCAGATGACAGCTGAGTTTAACAGGTTACCAGCGCTACCAACATGAAATCACGAAATTAATTACCCTGTATTATTGAATTTAAATAAAACAACTTTTATCAGAAGTTTGTGAACATATTTTAAAACAGCTCATCCCTATCATACAAATCTATCAGAATGGAAAATCTACTACAAATCAAAAAAATCTACCAGATCAATTCTTAAAATAATAATCCCCCGGAAGTTCGCACATGTTACAAAGTTTGTTTCCTGATTCGATGACAATGATTTGGGAAATGATTCGCGAGCATGTTCTACAGCATTACTGTGTTTTCATTAAGCCTACCTAATGTGGTATTTACATAGCAAATTCGATTCCAAATAACCTCAATTCCAAAAATGATTCTCATTTCGAATTTATCTCCTTTCAATTGGTGAAAATTAGGTTCCAAATTAGGGGAAACCATTCAACACCAAACTTTTTCAACTGAATGAAATAAGAGGGAAGCTAAATATTTAAAATAAGAGAATGGATTATATTGAGTAAAACGAAGTTAGCAAACTCAAATGAAAAACACTTTTCTTCTCATTTTAAAATGAGCTAATTTCGACCCCAATGAAAACATAAATCTATTTATAAATTCTGTAAATAAATTTTAATAATTTTGAGCAACCTACGGGCATATTTGACTGTAACACAGTATTAATATTAGGTATATTTTACTTTGCTTCTAAAATCAAACTTTGTACATAAAAGGAAATAATATTTTATTTTTTTCTTCACTTGTAACTGAATATTCTAACGGAAATTATTAAATCTATTATAACTCTGTTTCAATCTTTAACAATATTGAATTGATGAATCTATTACAAAATTAATTAATATAATTTTGCAACATTTTTTTTCCAGATGATGTCCGCTATCAAAACAGGAAATGTGGCGTATTCGAGATTTGCAAGAATGGCAGAGCTTGAGGAACAGAAACACGAAGCCGATAACCTCAAAGTAAAAATAAGCGTAGACCGCTCTGGTGGTGGTCTGTAAACGTCTAAACATTTGTTTTTTTTTTTTTTTTTGTAAAATCTAGTTAACATCTATTTGATCGTTGTATACTTTACACCGTGTTCTTTCTCATTTTTTTACCCTAAGAATTAGAGTTAATTAATATTTAAATATTTTTTTTAAATTGCATATCTATTTATTGAAAAACAATAAACATTTATATATTTATTGGTTTGAAATAGTTTGCATAATATTTCATTTGTTTAAATCAACGATGTGTGCATGCATGATGGGTTAATATTACATATCATATTTACCATAATTATATTCATCATCATCACTAGAAGACATTCTTAATTCTTTATGAGAAAAGAAAAGATTGGGTCATTCTTGCTTTATATTTATATCGTCATTCTAAAAATATTTTAGTACGTTATCCTCAACTGATGTAGCAACAAATTACGATCAGTTCTCAGCGAATACTTAACTTGAAGTTACAGTTTTACATTTTAGATGAGTTTAATCTTTTGAATGAGAGTTTTCTATTCCCATCCATGAGATTTTTTTATCCTGCGAGGTTTTCCGATTAGTGTGACGATATACAAATTATTTTTATATAAGATCATTTCTCATACAGGGCTTTTATAAGTAACAGCGGGCGTAAAAATTGCTTTGTGTTTTTCATCTTGCTGCGCTAAATATTCTGAACTCCACTTCGAACCACAAGTGAGAAAGATGATTTTTAAAAAATTTGTATCATTGATTAATTTAAAAAAAAATTAAACATGTTCTAACATCAATTATTTTTTTCCTTTAGGCGGAAGCAGCTGCTAGATACTTAAAACAGGGTAGTTCTTAAAACCAAAGACCAAAACTAACATACATAAGTCTACATGTAAATAACATACCCTCTACCTCTATTACCTACCGTTCAAAGTAACAATTCAGTTAAATTTATTAATTATTTCCTTTTAATTATTGTATACATACATTGTTATTTAATTCTCCCTTTAAGCGTACTTACTTATCATTTGTATTTGTATTATTTAATGTTAAAAATCTTCTAATACTATTAAAGTAAAATTATTTGTTAAAAATTAATTGTTTACTGTTATTTTTATTATGAAAGATGTGTTGAAGTTGGTTGGTAAGTATATCTACCCGTATCTAGATTAAAGGGAAAAAATCGGGCTGAATTTAATTTATTGTGTCTACTTTTGCATTAATTTCGCCTCTTTCTTACTACCTTTTTTAACCCTAAAAACATCAGCGGTCATTCATTAATAATTCAATTAGGTGCCAGTTATAGCGATCATAGAAAAACCTAACCAAACAAATCTTAAAATGGAAAATTTTGTATCTTATGATTCGATTTAAAAAACAACTCAGAGATTTTTTTTTTGCTAGTAAAAATTTCAATCGAACCAATACTTTTTGTTAAAAGTGTACATAAAATGGGTTCTATTACTGATAAAAAATGGCGAAAGTTACACTTATTATAATTCAATAAATCTAGTACAAATAAGAAAAAGTAACCATTGGGTTGAAATTTTGTGTTCGGTTGAAAGAATCTACACCTTTTCCACCAGAGTATGTGCACATGAAATACGTTCTTCTTTTAACCATATTCATCTAGTTGACAATAAAGTCGTTCTTTAAATTCAATATGGTTGCGGTTTGTAACTATATTACGTCATAAGATCATTCCTAAGCTAACTTTGAAGTGTCAAATTGTTACCATTTGTTACTATTTTCAACTCACCTCCATGATATGAGTTGAATTAGTTGATCGGTCAAAGTCGACCGTTTTTCGTTTGAAAAACAATTCAAAGATTTTGTTGCTTTTGGTAATCAGCATCTTGGAATTTTTAGCAGTGTAAAATGATGCAGGAGAATTTAAGGAAAAGATTCTTTTATGTTTAAATAAATGCAAATGGTAGCGTTTATTTAAAAACTTATTTCATCAGTTTCATTTTTAAAAGTGTAGGTTTAATGAGTTCTTGTTCTGAAAAAAAAAAAAGCAATCTTGCAAGCTTTTTAAATGTCACAATAGTCCATGAAATTGATAATTTAAATACTAGCGGGCCACCCAGGCTTCGCATGGATATTTAACAAAAAATTAAAAAAAAAAATTGTATTTTAACACACTACAAATTGCGTCGAGGGTTATTAAAAAAGAGTACCTACATTATAAAGTTAGATTGGATATTATTATTTAATAATAGTAATATTATAAATGTGAAAATTTGGATGGTTGGATGTTTGTTGCTCAATCACGCCATTACTGAACGGATCTGGATTTGGCACAAAGATAGATTATAGTCTGGAAATGCAACATTTTATGCCGGTATTGTTCCCTTAGGATCCAGCCGTTAATAGTAGGTCTAATTAAGAGTATAAGGCATAAGGCTTTGGCCCTCCAGAGATCTTCTTGCCTTAATATTCATTTAATTATAAATCACTTAATGTATTTAACTTTTCCGGCTTGTCAAAGTCATTGTATGTAGAAAACAGAGATTTAAATGAACGCCAAGCTTTAAATACTTAATAGTTTGATATCAAGTACTTTACGTTGGTGTTATTAGGAATATTGAACAAATTTTAAAAGTTATTGGTGGTACAAATCTTCCTGAGTTTGATCTTATAAAAAAGACGTCGTGCCATGCTAGAGAACTTGGCTTCGATCAAATTATGAGCTCCGCTACACTCTTCAGTTAAATTGGGCGTTAAATCTTACAATTTGTTGTTTTTTAAGAAAAGACTTCGATTAGATATTCGTTCACTGTGGCGTATGTGGAATCTTTTTTTTTAATTTTCCAAAGTAAAATGTTGCTATAGTTTTATTACTTCATGCGGTGGTTGTGGTAAGTTCGAATGATAGAAACTTCGTTTAGGGCTTTATAAATGATACCAAAATTGCACGTAGCCCTTACTGTAGAGCGATTTTTTCTTAAAATATTCCCGTGGAGTAGAAATAAAGCGCTTGTGCGACTTGTGTGCGAAATTGGGTATTATACTTCTGCTTCATTCGTTTCTTTTTTACATTTCAAGGGCAAATATTGGTCTCGTGCAGAAAAAAAGTGACATAACGATAATAGAGAAGGCCAAAAAAGTAGTTTTCACTATGCCGCCGTCCGTAGGTCCGTCTGTGCGGTTGTGCGCTTTTTCACGTCATGCTTCAGCCTAAACGGCTTAACGGATTTTCTTTGAACTTCAAAGAAAAACCGTTGCCGAGTTTTTTTTTTATTTCGTTTTGGCCCGGCTCAAACTAATACCTTTCACGGTTTAACGGTTTTTTACTTGCGATTATAGGTACTATAAGGCAAGTTATGCATTCGTAAAAAAAAAAAAAAAATTCTAACAATCAAACATTACATTACGATGATAGAGAAGTCGAAAAAAGTGGGTCCGACAATTCTGTCTGTCTGTCCGTATGTCTGTCTGTATAGTTACCTACAGCCTAAACAGCTGGACCGATTTGCTTCAAACTTGGTACATAGTATTATTATGACGTCCTACAGAGGGATTTTTGGAATTAGCATCCTAGCTCCAAAACTAACGGTACCTGCCATACGATTTTTTGTGAAAAATTAAATTTTCTCGAAACCGGCTCCTACGATTTTGATAAAACTTTCTGAATGATGTTTTCTGTGCAAACTTTATGTTTTGGTTGGAATAGATTTTTCAGGAAAAGTCTTATAACGGTACCTCCCATAGGACCGGTTTTTTGAAATCCGATTTTCTCGTAAGCCACTTGACGGATTTCGATGAAATTTTTAATGTAGAAGCCCTTTTATAAACGAAATAATATAAATTCTTAATTTTTCCAAAAAATGTTTTTTTGAGTTTTTAAAAAAAGTTTCAAAATTTTTTTTTAACTTTTGTTTTTTCCAAAAACGGTTTAATCTATATTTTTTTAATTTTATTTTTCTGATAAAAACTACAAAGTGCTAGAAGTTGGCATACTCAAAAAAAATTTGGAATATATTTTCGAAAAGTTTTTCAAAAAAAACTGTTTTTTGAAAAAACTGGTCCAACGATTTTGAAAAAAATTTTCGTCAAAATTCAAAAACGTAAAAGAAACCTGATGGCTTACTTCATTTTCTCCAAAAAATGTTTTAGGTATTGATTTTAAAGTGATTTATAAAATTTCATATGATTTTTTCAACGCTTTTTTCCCAAAATCTCCAGCACCCAAAACCATTTGAACACATTAGAGCAAGTTTGTACGACCCAGTCGTGCACTTTATTTTTTTTTCATTTTGGATTTTTTCGTAAACGGCCATAACGATTTTGATTTAAATATCATGATTTAAAAAACCTATTTTTTATAAAATATACTGCATTTTCCGTTTTTGGCTTAAACGGTCCTAACGAAAATTAGGTTTTAACGGCTTTTTATTATGTGACCATAAGTTGGCAATGTCTCAATGATCGAATTCACTAAAACTTTGTTCGTTCTTCAATTTTCAGTAAAAACTTTTTAAACTGTGGCACAAATACAATAAGCCGTTCAGTTTTACAAACCCTTTTTGATTTTTCTAATTTGCTCAAAAATGCGGCTCTAACGATTATTCAATTAATCTTTGTATGTTGTATACTTACGGGCCAGTTATAGCGACACGGAAAACCAAACCGAAAAAAATTTGAAATGGAAAATTAAGTATGTAATGGTTCGATTTAGAACAAAAATGCTACACTGATCGATGGGAACCAGCTCAGAGAATTTATTTTGCAAGTCAAAATTTGAATTGAACTTGTACTCTTTGTTAAAAATGTAATTTTTAATTTTTCTTTTAACGTATAAAAGAAAAATTAACGAAAAGTACAAGTTCAATTCAAATTTTTCTTTGCTAAATAAATTCTTTGAGTTGGTTCCCATCAATCAGTGTAGCATTTGTGTTTTAAATCGAACCATAACATACTAAATTTTCCATTTCAAAATTTGTCCAGTTTGGTATTCTGTATGACCCCTTAGGGTCAGTTGTACTATCGTGGTTCATCCTCGTATCAAAATTTTAAAAAAATGTACCTCGGTTCCTGTGTACATAATCCCCCCTATCATGGTAACCGATCGGAGAGAAAGTTCCTCCGATTCGGACGAAATGTACGCTCCGATTGATTAATCGGACATTCGTTTAAATGTCAAAATCACTGCGACGCACATTGAATTTATGCGATACACCGCGTCTATTTGATTTGTGTTTCTTCCTATTCTCTCCGATAGCAAATAATGGGCCCTATCATATGGTAACCGATCGGAGAAAAATTGTCTCTAATTCGGACGAAATGTACGAATTGTGTATCATGGTACCTCTCCGATTGATAAATCGGACACACATCCGAAAAATAATAAAGCATGCGTTGAAAATGTCAAAATGACAGTGACGCATAGCGAATTTATGCGATGCATGGCTTTTTTATATTTGTATTTCTCTCGATTGTCTCCGGCAGCAAATTACTTGCGGATTTTTGTCGGATGGTAATAAAAAAAATACAAACTATTTAATTTCGTGTGTATTTGTTTTTTTTTTTATTCTTTTTCTGCTTGTGTTATGTATTTCATCCCCTAAAACTACAGCTGCGCTGTGAAGTTTTATTCGACTACAAAGGAGGTTCATACTTTATTTTTTTGTTTTCCTCATGCCATGGTATGCGCGTCGGTACGCATTTGTATTTCTCTTCCGATTCGGTTACCATGAACACAATAAATGCTCCGATCGGAACATTTTCCCGGTCGGAGGATTCTCCGATCGGTTACCATGATAGGGCCCAATATGTGGAACTTTGTCGGATGGTAATAAAAAAAATATATTTTCAAATAAAAAGGAAAGACAAACTATTCAATTTCTGGTGGATTTGTTTTGTGATTTTTTTTTTTTTTGTTGAGAGGCTCTCTACTTGTATTATGTATTTCATTCCCTAAAAATACTCCTGTGCTGTGCAGGATTATTCCACTACAAAAGAGGTTCATACTTAATTTATTTTTGTTTGCCTTATCCCATGTACGTGCGTCGGACGTCGGTACCCATTTTTATTTATCTTCCGAATCGGATACCATGAACACAATAAATGTTCCGATCGGAACTTTTTTCCAATCGGAACTTTTTTCCGATCGGAGGATTCTCCGAACGTGTACCATGATAAAGGGGATTTAAAGTTTAGACGGTGGCTCAAGAGTTAACCCACCGATTTCCGTGGATAAAATAAAGTTGACCCACGGATCAAGAATTTAAAAACGATGTTCAGTGCTGAACCTGATTTTTAAATTTTTGCTCCGTGGGTCAACCTTATTTAATCCGTGTAAATCGGTGGGTTAACTGTAAACTCTTAAACCACTTTTGAATGACCCACCGTCTAAGCCAAGGTAAATTGTTTTTAAATGTCGATGCATGGATGAACCACTGTTGTACAACTGGCCATTACAGTATTAATAAGCAAGCTGCAATTTAAGTTTTTGGTTAAAAATCCAAATAACGGCTTTTTTTCAAATGGTCATAACTTGGCAACACATGGAATCCACTTCAAAAGTTTTGTCTACGAATAAGGAAACACCCTATATACAAGTAGTAAGTACGTGTAGCGATGTCAAGTTGGCGTGTAAAAGAGTATAGTAGACTACACTGTTAAAAAAAGTGAACTTTATAATCTGAAAACTGTTATAAACTGTTATACGGAATCTCTTCTTATCGCAAGCCGCAACATACTACTTACCCTCCGCTCGCAATACTACAACTTTAACATATTTTGTTGATTTTTTTATTGAATATCTTTCAATTGAATACTTTTAAAAGTGGGTTTCACTACGTTTAGGCAAATAAAAATAAGCTTTTTAGCTCTGAACCGAAAATTAATATTATATTATATACAATTTATTCATATACACAATTATTACTCTATACATATTTACTGAACTATTGTTTTCCTAAACAAAGAGCATTAAAGCGGATGTAGTGTAAAAAAAATGTATTTTATTTCCGAAGAGCGATTCAACACAAAAACAAAACAACTGTTTTTTTTTTTTCTTTTTTTTAAGCCTGCCTTATTAAATATGGAAAGCTAATAATAATATAATAAAATAATATAATTATGTAGATCTACGATAATAAATGTGTGAGAATATTATTCATTTACATTGTGTATAGGTCTAACGCTGGAATTTTAAAACCGTGTCAGCGTTTGAAATGTTAAACATACGATATTTTTTTTTTAGCTCACATGGGGGAAAACACTAGATCAGAAATATATATATATACTTTTTTTCTCTTTTAAATCGTAAAAACATTAATTTTTCTAATTGAATCTCATAACTTATGGTTGGACGTCAGCCATGTTAAACCTTCGTACAGGCCATCGCCAGATGTTGCACATGACGGCTGCACGTACCAGTTTCGATCACGTATTCTTGTGAGTCCTAGTTTCTCTTGAATCTCATGTGGTTTCATGGCTGTAATGAGTAAACAAAAAGTTTGGCTTTTATTTATTTACTTATTTTTGTTGTTGTGAGGAAATTTTTAATCTTTAATAAAAAAAAAAACACTATTCCGAATGTTATAGATACATTTTGAAGTTAACTTCCTCACTAAAGCAAATTGGATATGCTTAAAAGGTTGATGAGGTTTGTTTGATGTCAAACCAACATTTTTTCCACATAATGTTTTTCTCAGGGTACAAAATCAGAGCAGTCATTATTGTTTATCAAATAGGAAATAGAAAATTAACATTTGTTAGAGGTTAGGACAGGACTCATAAAATTGAAAATTTTAGATGTTTTGCATGCTCTTTTGCTAACATTTAATGAATTTGAATGATTATTTTTGCAAAATCAGGAAAAAATCCTTTGAAATGAAACTTATTTTGACCTTTTCACTTTGTTTGGACTTTGGCTTGGGAGAAGCTTTCTAGCTTTTCAAAATTTCACAGATCTGCACTGACATTTATCAGTGTGCTTTGGTGCAGGGAACAGCAAACAAATCTATTTTTTCGAGGAAATGTTTGATCGTTGTGTGGACAAATTTTGAAATTGGTTCTACAATCTCCGTGGTATCAGCATCTTTTTCACACATCGGCAATCAAAATTGTAGAGTATCTTAAAAATGAGCATTGATAAAAAAAAATGGTGCAGAAGCTTACGGAAGTCTTCTGAAACAGATCCATTGGCACAAAAATAAAACTTCTGACGATTCTGAGAAGAGAATTTTGCTTCTTGACTTGAGATCAGAATCAACTCAAGAAACAAAAATATGTCCACCACAAAACATTTTCTGGGAAGAGTCTATTCGCACGCAAAATTATCGAAAGTTTGGCTAGTGCCGACACATAATGACTTTTTCTAGATTGCAAAACTGATTTAATGGGCGCCAAAGCGGAGGAAGGACGTTGCGAGAGCGGCACTGAATGGAATCATAATTCGTTAACCCCCGTATGGAGCTGCAAAAATCAGTATGACATTTGAAAAAATGGTGGAAATGGTGCATGCGAACGAAAACTGCCTTAAAACTAAGAAGTTCCCTGATTGAAACCTATAGAGAGTGGCATTAAAATTTTGGAGGTTCGAAAATTGTTGGGAGTCAAAAGTCAATAATCGAAACCATTATATTTTCCTATAACCGAGCCAGTATATACAATTCACAGAACTTTATAACTTCACTTGGAGTTAGTGTTTAAGAAACTGGAAAGTATAGAAATTGTACCTATATTATTGATTTTCCAAAAAGATGGACACGTTGGTTGAGACGCTTACGTTCCCCAACATCTCTAATTTTGTTATCAGAAGATTATATTGATGGCCAATCTATAACAAGCTGAGTTTATGTGAATTACTACATTAATCAACTTTCAAATCAAATGTAATTTTTTTTAGAAAGCCTTGAAAGAAGATGCAAAAAAAAAACGTTGAGAAGATTCATTAGAAACTCCTGATGGTAGATGAATATCAATTTAAAAAACAAAAACCTTTTAAGGTTCCCCGTCCAAACGCTTTCCAAGATGCATACAACCAAACTAAATTTATTCTAAGAAATTTAATCTTAATTTTATCTAGATTTTTCACTCACACAAAGAGTGATTGGGCTGCGGGAAATAAGCAGGGTTTCTGAATAAATTTTCTATCGAAACCGACACTAACTACAGCGTTTTCCAATAACAGGTGTTATCTTGAATAGCCCGCTATTTCGGTACATGCTTCAACAACGCATTGAAATTATTAAAATTCACTATAAAAATTTGTCAGAGACGGTTCGTAAAACTAAAACATTTTTTGGTCGTAGTGAAGCACCTTGTCGGACCGCAATTCAGAAATTGGTGGAACAATTTGAGATGTTGGGACAAGTTAGCGATGTGAAGAATAAAACCCGTGCACGTAGCTCAAAGTGTTGAAGAAACCCAGGTTTGTCTATTCCTCGTCGTTCTTTGGAATTGGGCATTCCACAAACGTCATTACAACGTATTTTGCATAAGGACTTGGGTCTTAGGCTTATAAAGTTCAGTTAACACAAGAACTCAAGCCGGCCGGTCATCAACAACGTCGTGTCTTTGTTGATTGGGTAGTTGAAACGCATGAAAATGATCCAGAATTTCATCGAAAAATCATCTTGACTGACGAGGCCCATTTCCACCTCGGTGGCTACGTCAACAAGCAATATTGTCGCTTCTGGGGGTCGGAAAACCCAAGATTTATTGTTGAAAAGCCTCTCTATCCCCAACGAGTGGCTGTTTGGTGCGGTTTATGGTCCGGCGGGGTCATTGGACCTTATTTTTTTTTGAAAATGAGGATGGGGCAACAGCTACTGTGATTGGATTGCGGTATAGAGAGATGATTAATAATTGTTTATGGCCGAAATTAGATAGTATTGATCTGGACAACGTTTACTTTCAACAAGACTGCGCTACGTGCCACACAAGCAACGAAACCATCAATCTTTTACGGGAAAAGTTTACGAACCGTCTTATCTCTTGAAGAGGTGATCACAATTGGCCACCGAGATCTTGTGATTTAACACCTTGCGACTTTTTCCTTTGGGGCCGTGTAGAAGATAAGGTCTACGCCAACAGCCCAGCGTCGATTCAAGACTTCAAAGATGGAATTCGTTAAGCTAATTGAGGGCATACAGCAGCCACTTTGCGATTTGGTGATGGAAAATTTTATGAAAAGGATATTGTTGTGTAAGTGTAGTCGTGGCGGCCATTTGGCTGATATTGTTTTTCATTTACATTGAAATAAACATCCGATCATTTATCTCAAAAAATGCCATTTTTCTTTGAAAATCAAAATAACACCTCTTATTGGAAAACTCTGTAAAATACCAAAAAGCATTTTCCCATGCATGGTAAAAGTTGACATCCCGATTTAAACTTCTCAAACAAAATACACTGCTTTGATTAAATTACTAAATAGAATAAGTGATTGAAAATTGATTGATTTTTTAACTACTATTTAACTGGTCAACCTATTTTTGGATTTTGTTTCAAACCCTGGACTAGCTAGTTATTTAGGTTATTAGAAATACAATACATTTTTTTTTTATTACCATCGGATAGATCTTGCTTGTTAGCAAAAATCAATATAATTGCGTCTCTCATTTCTCTGTCGTTAATGATTCGATGTAATTCTGTGCGCGCTTCGTCAATTCTGTCTCGATCCGCACAATCAACCACAAAAATTAGTCCTTGCGTTCCTAAAATACAAATAATATTTACATATTTCAAATACATTTCAAAAAATAATTATATGTTACATACCTGTATAGTAATGTCGCCAGAGAGGACGGATTTTATCCTGTCCTCCAACGTCCCATACATTGAATTTAACGTTCTTGTAAGTGACGGTTTCCACATTGAACCCTACTGTTGGTATCGTAGTAACAGATTGACCTAATTTAAGTTTATATAAAATAGCTAAAAGAAATATGCAGTTAAGGAAAATTTTATTGTTACTAATGTAAATTTATATAAATGTTAGTTTAGCAATAATTTTGTTTTTTTTTTTGTTTTTGTTTTTGAAAAGGATACTAGTTTTTCCAGCAGCATCGAGCCCTAGCATTAATATTCGCATTTCCTTATTGCCGAATATTTTTGACAGAAGTTTTCCCATTATTATTATATATGACACCGCAGCAAATCTGAAAGTCAAAGCATAAACAAAGTATTATTTATTTATTTTTATAATGTAAAAAATATAATAAAGAAACGATTATACATCATATTGAAAAACTATTATTGTAGTTTTGGTTTGCACATTACATTGCAAAAAATGTTGTGCCCGCTTCCTTGAAGTATTATTACAATTTATCGAAAAACGAGGTGAGTTCAAAAAGTTAGAGAAGTGATTTTTCACTGGCTGGTCGCGATAGAATTGCTATTGGCGAAGTAACCCACACTTCGTTCAAACGCTTTCTTAGAACCAAACCGCGGACTCGAAGAAATTATTTAAGAGCGTCACTGTCAAGAACTTAAAAGGCGAAATTTCGGTCGGATTAATCAAGGCATCCATATTTTGGGCTCGAAGAGTCGAAGAGGAATAGTTTGGATTTAAAATCTGAATATTGCAAGACGTCTAAGCAATCAGCGGGACGACTTTAAACACCCTTTCTAATTCTTCCGAACTGGTGCCTTTAGTTTGTTCCAAATGTTCATCTGCCTTTTGTGCACGTTAATAGAAAAGAAATGTAAAACCAAGACTGAAGGGACAAACAAGTCATGCAGTGGAGTGAGGAGTTGACAGCAGCATTTTTTAAAATTGTGATGTACCTCCACGCGGTGCCCACTGGATAGGTGATCTAACGACGAGCGTATGATCCATGTGTTATAGATGCCTTAGTTAACTTATAAGGAGATAGGAACATGAGAAAAGATACAGCCCCAACGAAGATTTTAGATTCTATTGTACTGAAAAATTCTAGATATGCCTCGGATAATCAAACCAAGAACGTTGAGGATCCATCTCCCCGCAAACTTAAAACAGACTAAACGATTTTCGTGTAAGAAAACAGGGAGTCAGAAGCCATGGTACACCTCATTTCCGATGGTAGATGGAGATCTCCGACTATTTGGAGTGAAGGATTGGAGACGGCAGGCTAGAGATCGAGCCGTTTGGAGAGGCATATTAAGCAAGGCCTGTTCAACAGACAATACCGAGCCGGAGAAACCTTTGAAATGCCGATACCGACACTGGACTACAATTATTGTACTATGATGTCACCATCATGCAATATGGAAAATAGGATGCAAAGAAGTAAAATTAATAGTTAGATTATTAGTTAAGGCTCGGTATTATGCTTAACTGCCTTTAAATTGGATGATAACATTAATTTGAAGTTTCGATAATTCAATAGCTGAATACAAATTTAATTTATTATTTTCTCGAATGACTAATGCCAATGCTTTTTTTATTCAAAACCTTGGAACTTTTTTGTGAGAAACACCTCTTCCTGTTTGCTAACTGAGTTTCAATTATTTAGTTTACATTAAAACTCTTATCTGACTGAATGATAAAATTTGTTAAAAAATAAATCTACTGGGATTTAATAATTAAATAATAATTGCTCGTGTAAAGAACCGACTCTCGTCGTATTCAGTCTTGACATTTCTTATTTTGCATTGAGTTTGTTTTGCCGACCAAAAGTCTGGACGAAATGCTTAACCAGTTCACAAATATAAAAATCCAACTCAATATTGTGGTGCATATTGCAATAACCCAAAAGAATTTGCTTATCTCGGCATACTTTGTTTGTATAAGTAGTTCGAGAACGAACAATAATTATTTTGCTTAGGTATTTATTTTAGTAAAAAAAAAAATTAATTTTATATTTTTTAATAAACAATCCACCCATAGTTTGGTGATGTGTAGTGAAAAAGATACAAATCTGTTTTTCGTTGCCTTTTTTGGTCGCATTAAATGTGGCAATGAAATCAAATGTTTACATTAACTTTTTCGGAAAGGGCGGTTGCCGTCTTGAGGGGAAGTTTATTTCACATAAAAACCAAAATAATTTGTAAACAATTTAAAAAAAAAAAAAAAAACTTACGTTATAAAAAGAAATACCAAGAGTTTTGTGTTGATTAACATTTTTATTTTTTAAACAAAATACTAATTTAGAATGTGCTGCGTATGAGTCTGACGTTCTAATGATTTGTATCATCGTGAAGTTAGATGAAGTTAAGTACGAGACGATGGAACAGTACACGGCGGATATACTCTGCGTTTCTACTTTTCAGATGAAATTGTTGATAATGTGAAGATGTTCGAGAACATACCTATATCGTTCTCTGTCTGAAGTCTGAAGAACTTTGACATCATACAAGTTTGTAGAGTGGCCACTTTCAATACAAAAATGAAAAGCTAATGCAGTTTTACCAAGATTGTAAGAATTTATGTCGGTGTTTTAGTTTCTTTAAAGGAGAAACAGATTCGTATCTTTTCCACATCAAACTAAAATCTAAATTGGTCAATACAAAATAAAGCTTTCCGTCCGTGTGTTTTGAATGCGGGAGAAACTATGACTCTCTTAAGCTTTTGAATGCTTAACCAAGGCATCGAAAAATTCGACAATACTTTTTTTATGCCTTGGCAGGGTATCTCAGTAAGGGCGTTGAGGTAGAGCACCTCTTCGACTGGAACCTTCTTAGTTTAGCTTTGTCTTTGTTTTGTAGCTGGCTACTACCCATTCATCGTTTCGAGTCTTTGACTTGAAAGTGGCTTTAAGATAGACGTACCTATCTTCTACCTTCTAGTGGTCTCTCTAAAACAATATGAATGGCAGAGAAATGGATCTAAAAGAAATAAGGGTGAGTAATCGCAGCTATATTCATTTGTCTTGAAGTATTGATTCCAGCGCTGGAAACGTACATATGCAAGTATATCTTGTATGCGGCAGAGAGAGGAAGGCTTGGTGTGCGCATTCGGCCATTTGCTTCTATTTTGGCTAGTGGTTGAATGCGCATATCTGAGGCTGCCTGAAGTGACCTTACGGTTGCGAAGCTCTATCGGAAGCTGTATTCTGGTACCACGGGAGATAGGCCCTCCCGGGTGGTGAAGTTCTGGTGTTTCATGACACTGGGCTTTGTCACTGCACCTCACCAAGGAGTATGGACATGCCTCCACGTGTAAGCCGTAATAAACCGCAATAGGCAGGTGCACACGTTAAAGTCTATTTACATTTTGAAGTAAAACAGTGCAAGAGTCAGATAAAATTGTTATCGTTTGTTTGTTTGATGTCTACTCTGGGGAGCACTGATTCTCTTTTGTTTGAAAGTAGTAGGACGCATAAAATGATGAATATGCATGCATTTTTGTGTACACATTCAATGAACTCGTATAATTATCTTTGATAAATCAGAAAAGTAAGCCATTACTAAAGATTTATCTCACTGATCTCATATTTTGCTGGCATTTGAAAGGTAATTTTTTTTAATCTGATGATAAGGTGTCTAATCAGAAGTGAAGCTCGGAGCAGTTATGTAGTTTGTTTGTTATTTCACTTACATTTTTCAGTACGAAACGAGCTCATCGAAGAACCTACATTTTGTAGTACTCGTTTAAGCTCAACAAATTTTACACTAAAAACAAGATAAGGCTTCAAGTACCAAAATGAATAGACATGAGACAGCAAAATAGAATCCATAACTTGCATTTACCACCCATATTAATATCAAAATTAAAAATTGAGATCAAACGGGAATAAATAAAAAGCAAACCTTAAAACAACGCTTCGCTTTAATGACTCTTTTAAAACATTAGCAAATGAGTTCAATTTTTTTATCGACGTGGCGTAGTCAATTTTATCACGCTTTTAGTGCTTCTGTTAATTTCTTTTTTGAAACTTTTGGTTTAATGGTTTGAAACGAGGCCAGCAGTTTTATAATAAGTTTAGTTTTCTGTGGCCTGGAAGGGCACTTATTAAAAGATATTTCGGCTAGAATGGTCAAGCTTTTCATATTTTGGGCTCGTAAAGGAAAAGCTTACGAAACTTGTTCTCAACCATGGTATATAAGTTATCAATAGTGTTAGTTTGAACTTTTAAAAATGTCTACCAAAAAAAAAAAAAAACTAAAAAAATTAATTTCAAGGTTGGCACACATTTTTATATTTAGGTCCAATTGTACGAGAGCAGTTGAACCTCGAATCAAAACCCCATTCGGAGGATTAACGATGCTTTAAAGGTGAACCATAACTTGTCCTTAGGACCAGTTGAACAATTATAGTGGTTCACTCTCGCATCAAAACTTAATAACGATTTAATTCGGTTCATGTTTGCGTAGTTGCAAAATTTAGACGGTGGTTTGAAGTTAACCCACCGATTTTCACGGATTAAATAAATTTGATTCATTTTATATGAGCGTCTCTATCCGTTTGCTAATGACCTAATAGACCCTTACTAATGCGGCTTCAGACCTGAAAAATCTACAACCGACCAAATATTCAGATTTTAAAGCAGCCTACGACAGTGTTAATAGAGCTGAACTCTATCGTGCCATGTTCAACTTTAGAATCCCTGCTAACCTGATACGCCTTATCATCATGACGTTGGAAAATGCTCGCTGTTCCGTCCAAGTTCGTATTGACGCTATTGAAACCTTGGGAGTCACCAGAGGACTAAGACAAGGCGACGCACTGTCATGCAGTTGTTTTAACATTGTGCTTGAAAATTTCATACGGACGACCCATCGGGCACAATCTTTAATAAATCGACACATTTAGTTGGGTTCGCGAGCAGTAACCGGTGCCTTCACTACTATGGAGTCAGCATCAAGCAGAATGGGACTGAAAATAAACGAGGACAAGACGAAGTATATGCTTTCATCAACAAAAGTCCAATCCCACCACCGACTTGGTCAGAACGTGACTGTTGATATGCGTAAATTCGAGATATTCAGTGATTTTGTGTACCTGGGCACTGCTGTAAACATAGGCAACAACATCAGCCCTGAAATCAAACGCAGACTAACTCCTGCTAACCGCTGTTTTTTTGGGCTAAGTAGACAATCGAATAGTTAAGCCCTATCGAGAAGAACCGGAGACACTGTATAGAACAATCATCATCCCGGCCCTGCTATATGGAGCGGAAGCATGGATCCTCTCCCAATCGGATGAAAAGTCACTTGGAGTCTTCGAAGAAGATACGACGACGAACTATACGTGCCTTACAGCGACATAAGCCTAGTCAGAAAAATTCGAATTCAACGACTAAAATGCCTGGGCCATGTAGTGCGAATGGACATCAACGCTCCAGCTCGTAATGTCTTCAACGCGAAACCAGAGGGAGGCAGAAGACAAGGTAGACCTCATCTTCGATGGAGCGACCTACGACAACTTGGAGTGCAAAATTGGAGACGGCAGGCTAAAGATCGAGCCGGCTGGAGGGGCATACTAAGCAAGGCGGCCTAGGAGCACCACGTTCTAGTGGAGCCAACATAAGTAGGTAGTTCAGGGGTCAAGAATTTAAAAACGATGTTCAGCGCCAATGCATAACTGGCCCTTATTGAGTCAACTACTGACATCAAGCCATTTTGCCCGAAAGAAACTTCCTTAATTGTAATTCATTTGATAAATCAGAAACTAAACAAATAAGTTTCCCTGTTAAAAGCAATCAAAAAAGGAATAATTAAAGAACGACTCATCTTCTTATACGTTGTACTAAGCATTTTAGAGAGCTTCAGGAATAGCCTTCAAGAAAACATGAATTATAATAGCACTGATTCCAAAGCCTTGAAGATTTCAAGACAATAGTCAAGCTCTCAGTACTAAAGCGGCGCTGGAGGTCATTGTATGAGACTAACATAAAGAATAAAGCCAAAAAGTGTATTCTTTTTTTTGTATTTTTTGTAAAAAAAAAAAATATCGCGTGCGTCATCTTCTGCGAATCTTACCTGTGCGGCTATGGACAAGCTAATTGATGATCATCTACTTAATTAGTTTGCATTTGACATTGTCGTTTCCATGAACACTTTAATTCAGGACAAGTAAAGATAGAGAGCATTTCAAGTTCCGATTATCAACGATATTGTTATCCTTGGAAATGCTTTAATACTCGTCGTATACACGCTCAAATAAACAATTTTTTATACAATTTTATAATCTAGGTTTTTAAATCAACTTTTGAAGGTTTAAATAAATTTTGTTTACACGTGCATGTATTCATAAATACATGCAAATTGACACATCCATATGAACTATAAATGTATATATATGTAATAATATGGATATAACAATGTTTGTACATAGACATGTTCCATTCTAGTAACACATTTCAGGTTATTTTTCCTTTTTTTTTTAATACAAAATCAAAACTAACAATTTTCTTATTGGAAAATCGCTATAATTTTTTAATTTTATAAATGAACAATAACTTGATTATTATTTAAATGCATAAAAATTTAAGTTAATAAAACTTCAAGCACTTGAAAATGAAAAGCAAAAAAGAAATTTAGCGATGATGCCCCTCCTATATATTGCAATAATCTTTCTTGCTTCTTCACAAAAGGGTATTTACCTTTTCTCAAAATGTAGCACTGCGGTTGCCCTATCTCTTGAATGATGTGGTACCTATAATTAATTTAATGCACTTTGTTTTGTTTTGAGGTGAATACCACTTCCTCGGGTTTTAAAAATATAACTTATTTAGATTTTAATGATAAATTCATGTTTTTTTTTAAACTAAAAAAAAATATATTACGGAATGTTGTTCGCTAATGACATTTCATCGTTGATAACGCGTTTGACATTTTGGTGTGCTGTAAACGAATAGGCAAAGGAACACTGGAATATAGTGAAAATAAAACAAGCTAATGGTACGATAACACTTGTTATATTAAAATGAAAAAAAAAAATTGTACGTACTATCTATTGTTAAGAATTAGAATCTTCAAAGGAATGCTAGAGATAGGTTTAAGTATATTTTATGAATGGAATTTACTATTGGCAATACATACACAGTTTTGTACTAGTAACAGATATTCATAACAACTAAAGAGAACATTTTTACATTGAATAAGGTACATTTGAATTTAATAAATATTTAATATTTATTGAATAAAATATTGTTGGACTTATGGGGTTTTCACACTGGACCAAAAACTCAAAATGGTTACGAAACCTAAATGGACCATTCAGACTGAACAAAAACAAGGTTTCGTTTGACGTTTCATGAATATGTGAGTGTTTGAAGGTACTTTTTCCAAAAAATCCCTTGAAATTTAGTGAAAATCCTACTCAAATAAGAAATACACCTCGCTTTTTCTCTCTTTTGTCGGAAAAAATCCCATACTCTAAGAAAATAAACTGTAATATCGACGAGTTGATGGTGCCAAAATATCAGTTTGTTTTTACATACTTGCGATTGCAAGTAGGTTTTGAGGAGTTTTATCAAAAACTACTAGTTTATGAAAGAAAAAATGTATGTCGTTTTGGTGTAGGTTTTGGGGTTTTAGACGAAAACCGAGTTTTGATCCACTGTGAAAAGCCTATTAGAAACAATGTGTGCATTGTATATAAATTCTATAGTAGTCTGGAGATGGCATTGTTGACAGTGTCGCCATCTAGTGACTCAACACTTCGTTTCTAATAACTTTAAGTTGGCTTTACATGGAGCTGCAACAAATTATAGTGCAGATGGCAATGCAACCATGAAGACGTCTGCATTTTGGCCTTCCCTCTCTATCACACAAGTATAATTTTTTATATTTTGCATCCTCTTTCTTGGCAGATCATGGCTTTCAGCTCCATTTAAAGTCACCTTTAATACAATACAATCTGAAGATAGCAGCGGCGCCTAGCACCCACTGTTTGCAAGTGCTGAATGGAAGTATAGGTAAGGGCATGTACCCACTATTGGTCCTATACAGTTGTGAAATAATTCCCTACGAAAAATTTCATTTTCATGGGCCTACCGAGTTGCAGATTACTCTACATCCAAATATTCTTGAAACTTTTTTAAAATTGAATCATACCAGCTTCAAAAAGCTCTTTTAAAATGGACAATATTAGTACTTTTTTAGAGAGCTCGATATTTTGCAACCTATTGCCAGTCTTTCCAAAAAATAAGAGAGCGCAGGCCAACACTTTCATCTGACTTTAACCCAGAAGCCACAAATGCCAGTTGCTGGTAAGAAAGTTGCAATACACTCACATTTTCCACTTCCACAGACAAACATCCAGCAAACTGGAACAGATATGTAGTTATCTGACAATTAATACATGCAGTAACTTGCTTGCCAGTAGCTGGCATATGTGGCGTCAGGGTTATGTCTCAGTTTCATCAGTGTCCCGCACACTACGTATGCGACACCTAGTCGCGAAACCCTGAAGCTGAAGTACACATAAAGGCACTGACACACTACTAAGAATAATTTAATACCACAAAACACAAATGATATTTAATAAACAGTTTGGCAGAAGTAAACTGCAGTTTTATTTATAATGGGATATCATTATGATTTATAATTTTAATGTGACCCTTCTCAGTTGCCCTTTTACCTACCTTTACCCAAGTACGCTCCTGCATGGCAGTGACGTTTAATTCGTTTCCATGTTTGACAGACTTGAACTTTGGGCATTCATTTAGAACTAACGTGACGTTCTAGCAGTCCATGATGAAATTTTATGATGGAAATTGCTCGATTATTTCATAGTTTGACGAAGAGAAAAAAAAACGTCAAATAAATAGCATTTTTGGTATGTTTTCCGAGACAATTAATTACTGTCACAAATATTGACTACTAGGTGCCGCTGCTATCTTCGAAGTGTTATATGCAATTAAAAACGAAGTTTTGAGGCACTAGATGGAAACGCAATCGAGTGCCACCAGCAGAGTTCTACAGCTTTTATATGCCTTGTCTTAACTATAATAGTAGTACCTTGAGGTACTAGGCGCCGCCGATATCTTTAGATATTGTAGGTAGCTTTTAGAATCGAAGTTTAGAGGAGAGGCACTAGAGGGTTTCTCAGTTTTTTACTAGATTTGGCAGTTTCTTTAGTAACGGTTTTGGCTGACTAACGGCCGTTATTTTTTCAACTGTCTAAAACTTTGCAGCCAATCATGAAACTTTTCTCAATTTGAAGTTATTCATAGACACATTTAACGAGCTACGAAAGTATACAGCTACTAAGAAAACTACGAAGTGCCAAGGACTCGGTTGAAACTTTCAGTTTTGTACAAGTGATTCAGTAGATCAGATTTTGTTTTCCACTATCCAAACTGACTTGGCTTGCCAAAAACAATACACAAAATATAAAAAAGAAACAATACTGCTTACCTCTTTAAAAAAAAAACGATGAATTTTTCATTTTAATAACTAAGGTCATAGTTCAATTCGAAAAAAAAATATATATTAAAACTTAATTCGTTTTCGCCAATCTATCTTGCCATGTAAGAATACATTGGAAAAAATAAAAATAATGACAAATAAAAACATATATCAGTTTATCTTGTACCAATCAATATCGTCTTGCTTGGTCGAAACGGGATTAACCAGACTCTGTACGTCATTAAGCATCTCATTACTAAAATTATCCGATAACTAAAAATAAAGTAATAAAAGAAATATATAAAATAACAATTAAGAACTTGACAAGCATAAAAAATATAGCAATTAATATAATATTTCTACGAATAATCTTAATGATCCCATAATTCAATTTGTTCACTCAAATGCTGCACATTCAATATTTGTCAGTGGCTGGGAAAACCCGTTTTATAAAATTTAATTTGTTTCACTGTTTTAAAATTTAAAAGAAGTTGGTGCGTTCTTTTTCTAACCAAAATCAACAATTGTTGATATGTCAAACAAACAATTTGTTGAAGTGTCATTGTTTAGGACTTTTTTTTTTACAAACCATTAAGCAATGATTTTAGATTTTGTTAAAACTTTCAAGCTACCACTTTTAACTTTTTGTTTTTTTATATTAAGGAATTCTAATTAAATTATTCCCCTTCATCGCTCAAAATTAACGAAAAATCCATCTTATTCATTCTAATTGATCACTCAAAGAAATTAAAGACGGTCTGCTGCTCAAATTGAGAATTTGTAAATTGTTGGTTTAATTTGTTAGACTTTGAATTGTTTAAAAACGTAGAATTTGACAGATCAACAATCTCAACTCATATCATGGAGGCGAGTTGGAAATAGGAACAAATCGTAACAATTTGACACTTCAAATTGAGTTTAGGAACGCTGTTATGACGTCATATAATTACAAATCGTTACTAATTTGGAATGAAGGAACGCCTTTTTGTTGACTATGGCATTGTATTTATAACTATGGTACTCCTAATAAGCGGAACGATAAGAGCGCCATCTATGGACGAAATTCAGAAACACTTGTTTGGAGTGGTTTTTGTCTAGATTGCCATGGGAAGCAAAAAATTGATGGAAGGCATTTGATGTAAACAATATGATGTAAAGTAGATAAGACAAGTAGCGCCGCCATTGACGAAGTTCAGAACTAAACAACATGTTCCATGAAATTACTATAAAAATGACTATGGTTAGAAATTATTTATATCGTTTTAGCTGAAATCCAACAAAACATTGTTCGCTTAAATTTAAAGGTCATGTTACATTGCCAATGCAACTAAAACAACAACAAAAAAAACATGTGCGTCTCGGGACGCTCGACAGAAGTGATAACTTAAACTAATCTAAGTTGAACTATTTAAAATTGAAATTGTTTAACTTAAGAAAAGCTTAGGTTATTTTTTAAACTTTAAGTTTATTACAATTGATAATGTGAGGAAAGAATATTTATTAATAAAATCTTTTATTGATTATAAAATGCACTGTAGGTTAAAGTGAGAGAGGAGGAGCCTGCCTACTGCTGCCGTATGTATGAGAGAAAAGGAAGCCAGACAGAGTGGCGCCGTAACGCGTTACGTAACAAAGTGGTTCACCCTCGCATAAGAAGTTATCACTTCAAATAATGCTTTAAGGTGAAACGAATTGAATTATGGTATCAAAACTAATTTGTTCATGTTGGTTTGAATTTGAATCCATTTTGAAATACAGCTACCAATGTTTTCGAAAAATGAAATTTAAAATTTGATTCATATCTTACCTGTAGTGATGAAACTAAATTATCCGGTGACTCCAGGCCACTTACAGAGTTTAGATCCCCACCACTCTCTGAAAAGAAATGATCAACAAAATTTTAATGATTAAATTAAGACAAAATGAACCATTATCATACGGCTTATATTTTTGGAATCCTTTGCAAGATTTCACGTTAGAATTTAATCAAAGCAAGTTTTGTCTAGATGTTCACTATATCATGCATTTGTTACAACACATGTAATATCTTTAACAAAAAAATTGTTACTTACCGCTTATGCAATCCATGCTGTCTCCAATCTGTGATAAATAGTCCGGGGTAACTGAAAAGTTGTTTGATGATAAACTCAAACCACTGTCAGCGGACTCTTGTCTGCTATGATCAGGCATTCCTGATAAGAATGGATCCATTTGCAAATCAAGTTTATGAACAAGTCGAGTACGCTGTTCCTAGATTATATAAAAACAAAAACAAACCGAAATGAGTTAAATGGAAATTTAAAAAAAAATCAATATATTAGAGTACCTGAATGCTGTCGCGCGCTTTTAAGTAATCACGCTCCTTATCTATACTCTTGCTTTCCATCCAGTTCATTTCTGGACGAGCAGCAGATGAAGGCTTTTGCATATATATAGCTTCAATGAATAAAAAAAAAGAAAAACAAAACATAAAATTGTTTTCTTACGTTCAAAAGACAAACTTTTTTTTTTTTTAAGTTTATGTCGCTTGAAATAACGTTAGATGGAAAAATTTACGCATAAAACAAATTGTTATTAATACGCATACAGTAATTCACAAAAGTCATTGTTAAATAAGAGTTTTCGATGAGGTTTTTTTTTATTTTTTTGAATTATATTTAATAAACGTTAGTCGTGTCAATGCTGAACTTTATTTAATTACTTTTTCCCAATTATTGGATTAGCATTAAAAGATGTGTTTTTGAACAAATATTATGTGAACATGTCCACGTTAACAGTATATTATGTACCTCTCTTTTTTGAAATAAAAATGAATAATAAATCAAAAATAAAGTAACCAAAGAAGCGGAACAAGAATCCTGCATTAACAAAATCATTCACATCTATACATACCGCAAAGATTTTTAATTTGAAACAATTTTAACCGAATTAGCATAACAATAATTTCAGTTAGCCTTTTTGTTAACAGTTTTTACTTCAAAGATGCGCACTAGCGATCTTCTAGTGTATTCGCATAAACATGGTTCCTTATTTAACTGGGATCGGTTCCCGATAATAGTAAATTTTTACCCTCATCTGGGTACGCAAGTTGAAACTCAACAAAGCAATACAACGGTAACGGTCCCAACCTGTTACATTAAACAGAGACGATTGGGAATACAGTACTCACCGCACCTAACGGTAGATGGAACTCGCTCGACTCCTGTGTCATAACCAGGAAACTGTGATCCTACTTTCATAAACAAAGAAGATTCTAGAACTCAACAAGAAATCGCTACGACCAATTTGTGAGCTACTGGCATCACATACACAACATGCTGGGTTACCACAAAAAGAAAATGAAGCTCAGCACGGACGAATTGTGCAAAGGTTGTGGCGACATAGATGTGCATGTGTCACTACCCAGCACTATGCCGCTTAAGAACTGAAGTGAAGTTCTTCGAGGTCACTTCTTCCACGACTTAGAAGAACCATCTGAACAAACGGGTTCAACACCTCAAAATGGTTTGAGAATGTATAGGTTTTTCATATGTCCCATGCTAGTTGAGCCAAAAAACCCCAAGCACCAGCAGGGTGTCAGAATGGATCAACATTGATCTAAGTCCACTAATCTAACCTATACACGATTGGAAGATCAAACAATATTGTCAGATTTCCGAACAATTGTCGGCCAATTTTTAAAATTTCCTTTTAAGGTGAGAAGTACTGATTTGTTTTATTATTTTGTTCTCACATGTTTCATGAACATTTCTTAAAAATTTTGTTGCTTGCCCCAAAATTAATAAAATCCCACTATCTAATATGAAATAGCTGCGATCAAATTTGGCAGTGGGGAAGTTTATGAGTTTGGTAACTAATTCAGTAGAAAAAAACCCAGAAACAGAAAGATTATTTGAGTTTTTCGAGGAAAAGAGATAAGCTCAAAGTGGCAAAGTCAATTTGGTGTAATGTTTCTCTTGCGAGGAACTGCCAATGCCAGCAAGTGAGTCAGCAGGCCGTTATCGATTTCTAGAACACCTAATATGGATTCTGATCGACATCAGACAACTATTGTCTTTCAGTGGGCCTGTCAATTCGTTTTCTTTGAATCGTGTAAACAAACAATATTTAATTGGAAGACAAAAAATTGTCCAATTTCTTTCGGATATGTTCAAAAAACCATGTGAACTGGCAATTTTCAAAACTGGCAATTTATTGTAAGCTCTTTAATAGCCATACGAAAACTTTTTTGCAGAGCTGCCAACATTCAAAGTCTTCCATTCGTGAATACATCACTCTTGAAGCCATTCTCGTTGCGTGATCAAATTTTGAATATTTTTTATAAATTTCATTCGAGAATTGATAAGGGCATCTGAATTAGACAGCAAAGAATTACACAGCAAAGAATTGTAGTACATTTTTTTGTTTTCAAATTGTTGGACTCTTTTTAATGCTACCTGTTATCAGGAAGTGGAAAGATAGGGTATTTTGTTGTTGTCTTTTTTGCGCTGTGCTTAAAATACAATGCGCACACTCATGGTGACCAAAAATGAACTTCATTCTTAAAATTTTAGCATGGAATAATTATTAACTTATAAGATATTGATTCAATTTTTTACTTGCGATTATAGGTACTATAAGGCAAGTTATGCATTCGTCGAAAAAAAAAGTTTTGAGATAACAATCAAACATGACATTACGATGATAGCGTCTGTCTGTCTGTATGTAGACCTACAGCCCAAACGGTTGGGCCGAATTGCTTCAAACTTGGTATATAGACTTTTTTAGGTATTGTACAGAAAGGAAATTGAAATTTTTTTTTTAGCTCAAAAAATAACGGTACCTGCCATACAACCGTTACGTTAAAGCTTATTTTTCTCAAAAACGGCTCTAACGATTTTTAATTAAAAAAATCAGTGTTGCATTTTAGGTACGACCAATCATATGGCTGAAAAAAAAGTTTTAAAAAATGGCTAAGAACGGTACTTTCCATAGGACCGTTTTTTTTTTGCTTTCGACTATCTCGAAAACGACTCAACCGATTCTTTCGAAATTTCACACACATATAGCTGTAGGTAGCTCAATTTGTATTGCATACCAATATTTTTGAAAAATATTTTTTTGTATTTTTAAAAGCATTTTTTAAAAAAAAATTTAAAAAATTAATATTTTGAAAACTGCTTATTAAATTTTTTTTAAAAATTTTAAATAAATGTATTTGCTGAATACCTATGAACTGGCGTTTTTGAATTTTTTTTGAAAATTTTTTTAAAAAAGTTTTTCAAAAAAAACTTTTTTTCTCAAAAACCGCTCCACATTTATTCTCATAAATTCAAATTTATCCAAGAAATAAAATGGCGTACTTTTTTTTCAGCTCAAATTAGTTTAAGTATTTATTTAAGAATTTTGAAAATTTTATTTTTATCAAAATCTCAAGCCCATAAACCACTGTCACTCATTAGAGCAAGTTCGTGCGACCCAGTCGTGCATTTTATTTTTTTTTGTATGACCAAAGATAGGAGATGTTTACCAAGTGGCAACACAAACACCTTCACCATAGATCAGTTTAATAAGAATGATTGTTTCTATGGCCGCACTTTTGAATCAATTTTTGACAAGCTTGAACGGTTTCGGAAGATGGAAAACTCATCCCAATGTGAAATGAATCCGAGTTATTTTATTAAATGTTTGAAGGCGCATGCATTTAGTCATACATTGACAAGGGTTGAGGAAGGAAACACAGCACAGTAGTTAAAAACTGCCTCAAACACATTTTATTTTAGTTATCATACACTCAGAATGATAAACTTGATTTTGTCCTGGATTAAGGAAAACATAATATCTGACAGCATGTCTAAGCTAAAGCCCCTTCATTTCTTCTTGATTGTTGATACAGAAGGATGGCATAACATTTCAACATTCAAATTCACAAGGAATTACAAACTCATTTAGCGATTAACTGGGTATGCCCATCGCTACATGTAAAATTTTGCTAAGGCAAGATGGTATTGAGAGAACAAATCGTAAGCGGCCAAGTTGCAACACCACATGTCTAGCGACAAAACAGATTTGTCCAAATCTGGATCCAAAAGGTTCCATTTACCACATGTCATTACAAAAAAATGTCTCATAGATAGATACACCGCTCGTCAAAACTTTTTGCCAAAGCTGTAGTGACGATTAGAAGAGCAGACAATTTTTGATTTCGTTTGTACATGCCCTGAATTGTCGAAAAGACGAAAGACGACTTTTTCTTCAACGAAATGAGTGAAGACTCTATCGCTTTGTAAAAAGCTCACACTCGTTCTGAGGTATGGACTCACAACGGTCATCATTTGGATCAAGTGTGTCAGCTTGTCCAACAGCTGAGAGCCAATTTAAACTAATCTAACCTGTTACTTAATCCTGGGTATTGATTGAATGACAACTGTTCAAAATTAATTGAAATGGGACGAAAAAAAAAACGAATATTTCAATATTCGAAGAAGTTTTTTTTTTTACAACTCTGTAAGCTCAAACCTAAAAACACGAGTTTCAAGTGTTTTTAAGAAGCGCTTAGTTTTGAAAAAGAAAGTTCTCTAAGCAAAGCGTTAAGCTTTGCAAAGAGCCATTAATTTAGCCAATCGAACAAACACCTTGACAAAATATTTAGAAATTTCTTTAAGCAGACTTTTGCAAACTATTGTACGAAATATTTGAATATATTGGCAAACGTACGTATGCGTGGATCATTCCAAGATGTTGTGCGATTGATATGATTAATAAAATAAACATCACCAGATTCTGTGAGTGCTTGTTCCCAACCTTCTGGAAGTGAACCCAGAGAATCAGTGGAGGCCGCAGAATCCTTACTCACGCTTCGTGGATTAACTGAAAATAAACATAACATTGATGTACTTAAACATAAAACAAAATTAACAACAAAATTATACATTTTATAAATTATATTGTATGCATCCTAACCCATCATACCAAGAGAAGAGATATAATAAAATTTTAAAGAAAATAATGTAATATTAAAAAAAGATTAAATTAAAAAAAATAATTACCAGTTCTATTAATGAGATGTTGCTGCCGTTGTATTGGAACTCTGGGATCCTCCCATTGAGTTGTTTTTGTAATATGACTAGAACCCAAATAAAAAATAATTACATATAAACAAAATGTCATGCACAATTAAAAAAAAAAAATTAAAATGCACAAATTAAAGTCAAGAAACAACTTAACAAACTAAACGAGGTATAAATAATCTCTAAAATAACAGTAATTTACAAAACGAGTATCAACAATATTTCACACTTCATAAACTAGGTATGTATTTGTTTGAAAAAAAAAAAAATGAAACATAAATGAAGAAACAAATTTGAAAAGACTAAAATCGAAACCAATGATATGAGAATATTTTTGTTTAAAAAACTTAGCAATTTTCAATAATTTCAGACATTTAAAGCTTTGAGAATGCAGACTATGATGGCTGATAACAGTTCTCTAATATGCTACTAGAAGGAATAAGGATCTAGAATCTCACTTGTGGTTGGAAATAACGTGGGTGCAATCTGCTAGGGTGATAGTTGACTGTCGCAAATCCAATCATCGCTGAATTTTTCGTCTGGTGATTTTGTTTACTCCCGTAAACAACAAGTTTTTACGAATTTTAACAAAATCCTTTTTAATAACACAAAAATTCGGTAGTTTCCGGCAGAAGAAAGAGCTCACGAGAGAACATAACATTTCCCCTTCCTGCCGATTTTATTTTAGCACAAGAAATTTCTTTGGGCAGAAATTGTGAGTTCTATCAGATTTCAATTTGGCAGTGAAGACAAATGTACTTGCAAATTTTACTAATCCATGCGCGTTTTTGTGTTCTTGTCGATATTTAAGTGGAGTCCTTAGTCAACTCAGGAACAAGGACATAAGTCTTGTTGAAAGGGATACTGAGCCAATCAACGCCAACCACAAAAATATTGCATGCATTTCGCTGCACTTATCCTTCTTTGGAAGATGTCCGAAAACTTAAATTTTTCAGGGAATTCCTCAAACAATGACCCTTTAGTTCTAAAATGTGTAACAAACTCTTCTTTCGAATAGGAATAAGGAAGTCTTCGAAGTAGCCATTGCAGTTCCTTTTTTTCTAAGTGTTTCCTCCACTGATGCGAGAAAATCATAATTATTTTCTTCCACTTCATCGGAATCTTCAAGAAGCCGATAAAGTTCTTCTTCTTAAATAAAGTTGGGAAAACTAAAACTGTTCAACGCGTTTTTTTTTTAATTTTCCACAAATTTATTTCTCTCTAAGAGAATTTCATCCCCACTCTTTAATATTTGACAGTCTTCCCATTTTTGCCCACAAAAGTAGATAAACGGAACAACGAACCTATTGTTTCAATTGTCCACTGATATTTGTCAGACACATTTGTATAGTATGTTCAACAGTTTTTTAAATCATTCGCAATATTTGTCACATTGTTTAAGACAATACAGAGTCAAAGCCTTCATCAGAAATGATGAAGATTGAATAAAACAGTGAATACATCTGACAATTTTGTATCATTTCGTGATCATGCTGCAACTCTTGTCATATAAGAAGATAAAAAAGTACCCATTTTCGAATGAAGTTGACTGTCAATTTTCGAAAAAAGCTAATTAGCGCCTTAAGTTCAAGTGTGTCAAATATGGAAACAAACCGAAACGTCATTTTCATGCAAAGCGCACATCGATAGGGCAACTGATTTTTTACAGATATTAGCTTTTTTCGTGTTCTTTTTGTGCCAAGAAATGAAAACTGTCAAAATTTTTCAAGTGAGAGAAAAATCTCTCTCATTTGCCGAAAAAAAGCAAATACTTTAGATAGGGTCGCCCCAGGTTTTCTTAACAACTCCAAGAGTTGTCAAAAAAAACCTGGGTTTTCTCGTGCTCAAACAACGCATTAGGGCTCCGTTTGTATATTTTTCACAACGCACAAAATCAAAAGTTTCCAATTTGCTTTATTTGTTCGATTTGTATTTAAACTTGCATTTCTTTTACTTTTTTTTCCAAAAAAAGAAATGAAAAATCAAATACAGAAGAAAAATACACAAGAATTGCTTGACAGCAAGTCACTTCAACAGCTGATTCGTTACCTCAACTCGCCCCAGCTAAATACCAAGATCGACTTCAGGGTTACTTCAAGGCGACCCCAGGTTTCAAAAAAACAGAATTTTCTATTGAGGGCGAGTTGAGGTATTTCAAAAAACGAGTTGTGGGGACCCTAGGGTCACTTCAGGGCTCAACAAACAAAGCTTTTATGTCTAAATCCTTGAGAAACGTCAAATTCAAATTTTTTGATTGGTTAGCTCTTCACAACAACAAATGTTTACATAAATGTTTACGTCACTCGATTTTTACCAGAATTTCACCAGGTAAAAACATGAACGAAAGAATAAAACACCGTATGAAATCGAATGCAAATTGCTTCATTTTGGTACGCGAACAAAGCTATTAGCTTTGTAAGTTGAGCACCGCCTTAAATCGTTTTTTGAAACACCTCAACTTGCCTTTATGAGAAAATTCTGTTTTTTTAAACCTGAAATCTTGGTATATTGCTGGGACGAGTTGAGGTAATAAATCAATTTTTGAAGTGACGTTAGCTGCCAAGTATTTTTTGTGGGCTCACAATTTGACTACATTGATTTTCCATTTTATCCTTTTTTTCATTTGTTTGAAAGAAATGAGTGAATTGAATGAATGCAATTATTCTAATTAAAGTTAATCAAAGTCAAACATATAATGCAAAATGGAAACTTTTTTAGGTTGTGACAAATATACTATCGGCAGCCATAGTGTTTTTTTGAGATCCCAAAAAGCCATTTTTTTTTTTGACAACTCTTGAAGTTGGTAAGAAATCATGGGTCGACCCCCGGTTAAGTTCAAAGAACAAAGCTATTAAGTGTGTTTTGAAGTTTTATTCGATTGACATTTTTTTTATTTGTTAGCAGGCAACTAACGGCATGCCCGAACCTGATAATTGAGCTTTTAGCTTTCGAGGTAAGCCACTCGCTAATATTTTTTTCGTTACGAGTGAAATAGAGATTGAATTTTAAAATATTTTAGAAGAATTTAAATCGTATAAAACGAAATGTTTGTCGCTAAATTCAACAGTACCTACTTGCTTTGAATTTTCAAACTCATTTTGGCGATTCGAAGCAATCGTCTTGAAGTTCTCGACAAACAGTTTACTTTGTACAATTTAACTTCCAACATATATTTTAAAACTCAATCTCTACCTCTCATACTAACATTTTCTTAAGATTCAAAATGTTTTATCTAACGACTGCAGCGCCCCCGCATGCATTTTACTGTTACATTAATCCCAGTTATTCTCGAGGTTTAAAAATTTTGAATCTCAGTATTGCAAAACTCATTGGCAAAGACGTTTAACTTTTGACAAGCGTACAAGAGATCACACATCCATGTATTTCCTGGAATTGATTTTCTCAGAAAAAAGAGTCAGTATTTTGTTGAAAATCGAAAGTTATAGTTTTTTAATTTACGAGACAGCGATGCGTGAACAAGAAATGTTGAAAACAACGCAATGTCAAACATATGTGGTGCGTTTTTTTTTCTAACCATAGTCAACAATTGTTGTTATGTCGATTTGTCGAAGTGTCATTGTTAGGATTTGTTGGGTTTTTTTTTACAAATTATTTGTCTTTTGTCTTTTCCGCTGAGAAGACAAGACTTTGAGTTAAGAAATTAGGATGAGTAAAACAGTTTGAAAGTTCAAGATTTTCTTATTTTTCACAGTCAACAATCGCGTGAGACAAACTATCATTTTCACTAATTAGCGGTCTGTTAGGATTTGACCATAAGACCCAATCGGAATCCCCAAAGAATCTGGTAATTCGACGATTTTTGTATTTAATTCCGAATAAAACTTGATGTTGACATGTCAAAAATGTCGAATAAATCAACCTCACTCGATTTAGCCTTGAGTTGATTGTCTAATAAAGGGAATATGTATTTTATAGCTTAAAGCAATATCTCATGCTATGAAGATCATCCGAAAGATATGTAATAACTTGGACAAAAATGCTAAAAATATAATTTGATATAAGGATATGCTTTCTAAGCTTGCCTAGCAAACTCCAACACTACAGAAATTAGCAATACAATTTTGAATATTTAAATTTCAAAACCACAAACGTTCCCTCAACTTTGTAATTTAGTTCTTCAAATGTCAAATGATTAAATTAGCCTAATGGGATATAACACAAGCAATGATTTTGTGGCCCAGAGTTTTGATGGATGATTTCCTAAGACTTAAAGATTAGCCCACAAGTTTCTATCTCTCTCTATACCTGCTTTAACACAGATTATAGTTCAATTTCTAAAGACACTATAAATCTATTTTACTTACTTCAAATAATATATTTGTCCATCATTTGTTTTTGCTTGTTCCCAGCCTGGAGGCAGTGCTCCCAGTTCATTTTGTAATTGAATCGGACTTATAACATCGTACGATCTTTGCTTCATGTGTATACGTTGAATACTATTGTCGGATTGGCTTTGTGGATTGGCATTGGGATTGCAATTATTGTTATTATTTTTCGCAATATTTCCTGTTGTAGCAGCAGCAGGCTGTGTATTTAAACCGGCATAAGTTTGTTGAAGAGAAGCTGGACTACTGTGTGCTCTTGAATGGCTAATAAGCAAACCCGATGGTGCCACTGTTGGGGTGTGATGCACATTTTGGTTTTCACTGCAAGCATTTGATTGTGAATCTGTACTAAATGCTGAATCAGTGCTATTTGCTCGTGAATGTGATACAGTTGGCGATTTTGAACCTGTCAAGGGTGGATTAAAAAATGAATTGGGTAATTTTCGCATTCGAAATGGCACTTGTAGGGGTCGTTTTGAATCGCCCGGTTTCAGGACACTATCAAATAAAGCTTGTAAATTGTTATCTGAATCATCGTCGATTCTCACAACCAAACTAACTTGATTGGATGGATCTGCTTCCGCGATGTTTGTTTTATTGCAATCTTTGTTTAAGGCCATTCTGGAAATTGAAAAATAATTATTAATAAGGATTATAAAGAATTCAATTTTTTGTTTAAACTGAAACCTAAATAAAAGTTAAATTTAAACATTAAAATCAAGACTTTGAAGCTTCATCTAGCGTTATACTGCATACTCAACTGATGCATCGTAGAAGACACTATTCCTTCAATTGAAAACGTTTTAAAATACAGTAGAAGCCACATTACTTGAGATGAGATACAGGAAACTTTTATTTTATATGAAGTACCCCAATGAACGATCTCGTCTTTGGATAGTACAAAAGCTCTCTAAAGCGGAAGAAAATCCGATGAAGGACGAGCATATCATGTCTGTATCCATAGCAACTGGCTGTATATCAGGTGAATTGGACCATTCAAATTTATAAAGTTGATCGACGAATTATTAAGCACATTATTGGCGAGAGAACATTTAGAAGAAACTCTGTAAAACCTCAAATATTGCAGGCAATACTTTTGGCTATCGAATACGTACAAAAGCATGCACATTTGACAGCTAAAACTCCTTCAATGTGCCTTAAGGAGTGAGACAAGATGCTTTCTCACCAATTCTGTTTTCGGTGGCAATTGAAGATGTGATGTTTGCCACGGTGTGTGGTGTGAACGAAATGAACCCATGGCATCTAATGTAATCCGTTTGACAAACTTAGCCAAAAAGATTATGACAATGTGATATGCCTTATAACAAAAAAAAAAAAACTCGGCTACTTTTTACACAAGTATGATATTCGCTGCAAATAAGTGAAGGAGTACCTGGCTTAAGGATCAACGCAAATAAGACCAAAGTACAAAACAAGTTATCTCTAAGGCTCTAAGCAGGCAACCATAGAGGAGATCTTGCTGTTTGATCATCTTGGCAGTTTAAAGCAAAGCCCAAAGTGCATTTAAAATTGTTAATGTGTGTAGAACTATAGCAAAAAAATATCACTACACGTTGCATGTGGTTCGTTGACCGTTTCCTGCGGTACATTCTGAAGATTTGTTGGTCGAAAACAATATCTAAAGATAAACAAAGGAACAAAATTTGATGTTGATAAGCGACAAAAATTGTTTTGGATTGATGCAGAAAAGACCTGACGACAACATAGCAAAATAGTCCTTTAAATGAAATCTCAGGGTCTCAGGGTAAATCGCGGTTACAGCGGCGGATCGGGATAGATCGAACGAGCTTTTTGTTCCAAGATGATTTAAAGCACTGATGTACCTGCAGACTACCCAACATAAACATTCGTAAAACATGGAGGCAGGGTTCTAATAGAAGACTCGAAAATAGATTTAAACGATTCCGTTTCGGTTTATCCAAAAAGCTCTGGGAACTAGTGAACAGGTAGTTCGATCCAGGGATTTCTAGCCATCCTAAGTATTTTACGGCATTTTTGGCGACGTCGAATATGTGATCCTTTCAGAAAAAGTGCTTAGTTTTCTTGATTTAAGTGCAACTCGAGGATAATGGCATAGGGGGTAAGTTATGATTTAACGACAGAGGACAGCATTGAGTTTTTGAAGCATTTTTGAAGAAATTCCACACGGTTTATAACTCCCCATTGTACAATGCTGTCAAGATCGGTATTTAATAAGCTCATCATACCTTGCCATTGCAGTTCCACATCCGAAAAAAAGGGTTGTGAATCTGGAAACGAATACCAATAGCTGAGAGTATTGTCATCAGCAAATTAAGTAGATTAGAAGTCTTAGACAAGAGATCTTTAATAAAGATAAGAAAGAGTGACGGTGACGGAGACAGAAAGGAGCCTTGGATGATAGCAGACTGATAACAACTCGAATTGAACGTTCCGAATGAAGGTGTTCGTCGATACCAAATGTATGCATTTTTGAAAAGAAAGTCAGTTGCTAAACCCTTTTGAAACACCAAGCGCAATTAACGATTGCAAAACTATTTGGTGAAATATTCGCATACGACCACCACCATATCCAGAGTAGACCTATGTAGGTATTACTACGAAAACCGTACTGCCGGTCAAGACATTTCCGTTTGACAAGATATTTCGTGATTTGTTGATTTATCAGAGTTTCCATGTATTGTAAAGAATGAACGTAAGTAGGAACAATTGTTCGGTATTTAAAGGGCTGTAGAATCATAACGCACTATGTTCATTGTGAGTCACACCTTAACGTTAAGTTTTTTCCCGAATTTTGTTTGACATTTCTGTGTTTCAGTCTTGGACGAATTCAACCATGTAGAGGTACACAATGGAGCAGCGCGTTAAGATTGTTGAAGCGTTTTATGAAAATGGGCGTTCAAATCAAAATGCATTTCGTGCACTTCGAAGAAAATCATCTTCAGCTCTGAGGCACACTTTAACCGCAATGGATTCGTGTTACCACAGACAGAACAAGTGTACGTCAGTAAGCCAAGAACAAAAAGCTAAAGAATAAGATAATTCGGCACATTAAAGACAGTTAGCCTCAAATATGGTAGTACCCCGTGGCGTGTTCGTTAGTGTGTCGGACTGCCACGCCGAAGGTTATGGTATCCGATCCCTGAATCCACCTAAGTTCTTTTCTGGGGTACTACCTATTGCGAGGAAGTGGCTCTCGGTTAGCCCATTCGGATTCGGCGGTAAATTGTAGGTCTCTTCCACTCCTAGGAATAGTTGAGCTTGGAGCTGTTGCGCCAACTATTTATTTTTTAACCTCAAATAGCTATGCCTCAGCATCATTGAAAATATGGACGATCGGATAGAGGTATGCCACCGAAGCCGTCGCGAGAGAAGGATTCCCTTTTTTTTTAGGAACCTGCATCTATTAGAAAGAGACCTGTAGAATAAGGACAGTATGAAAATAAGCTTTACGTGGACACCTAGCAATTAAGCCCTAAATTCCACGGCGAGACTACTCGCATACAGAGTCAAATTGGACTTAGACCAGAGCCCTGAGATGTACCCTAAAGCAGATATCTTAGTACCAATTTTATGGAACATGTTGAGGCATGTCCACACTCCTTGGTGAGGAGCGAGGTCTATCTAACACCTCTTGCATCCAAGAATAAAATTCTGTTTCCACATTCAGAGTTACCACAGCCACTATGATACTCTTACAAGGGGCCTGCATCTTAGATATTACTGGCACAGGAATCAATACTACAAGACAAGGAATCTAGCTCCATATTACTCACCCTTATTTCATTTACATCAAATTTCCTGCCATTCATATTGTTTCAGAGAGACCACTAGAAGGTTGAGGATAGGCACGTCTATGCTCTCTTAACTACTAACTCTGAGCCACCTTATCTTATATCAAGTCAGAGACTATGATTGGATAGTAGCCAGCTACAAAACATCGACAAGGCTAATAGTCTAAGAGCCAAAGACATAATGAATCAAGTCATTTATATAATGTTGTAAGGCATATCAAGAAAAAGCTTTTTAGGAGTTAGACAAGAAAAAAATTGTCTGGCAGCATTTTGGTGTGACGAACATGGAGTAAATTCCACACAAAGTATGAAAAATTTTAAAAATTAACTTATTTGGGTACTTTTGTAACAGAACGAATAGGTTGTGTTAAGACAAAAAAAAATCGTAAAGGAGGGTGTCTGTTCCCCTCCGTTTAGCCGGGAGGGGCAATTTTCTTCAAAAATGACATATTCGAAAAAAATATTGAAAAATAACCGCTCCTGCTACAATGCCATAATACAGCTTTTTGTACAGCCACAAATTTTTTTTTTTTAATTGCATTTTTAAATAAAGTTATTCTAGTGAACTGTTTTAGAAAAATTAATTTTCACTCAAAATTTTGAAAAACAAAATGTTCAAACTAATTTTTTTCAAAATTATACGTAATTATTGATTTCGCTGTCAAAATTTTATGCTCTTGTTAGTTTTTAGTAAAACACTGAAAACCGTATGGCTCTAGGACTTTTTGTTGCTAAACTATTCAAAAATAACCGAACTTAAAAAGAATGAATGTGCAATCCGTGATGATTGTTAGGCTAGATTTTCTTGTTTTTGTGAAGCAGGTTTGGTTATTTTTGAGTCCTCCCATTGAGGCTCCACATAGACACTCCTCAGTATTAGACAGACAACTTTTATGAAGAAATGCATTCAAGGATCCATGCCCAGTAATGAGAAATCCCATGAAGAGCGAAATCCCACACCATATTTTCCCACGAACAGTTGTGTGGCTACATTTGGTCGTAACTCAAAAGTTACTCTTCCCACTTCTGACTCATCCCATCTAGATTGCCACCTAGTCAAAAGACGACTTTCAAGCAGCATTTTTATACTAACAAAATTCAAACTCAACTTCAAGCGAATCCACCCAATCGGAAGGCAACAGTAGCAAATTCCTCTTCACCCTGTAAGCAATGCCTAAGGGATTGCCTCCAGGTCAAGATGGGGAGACAGTGTGGTGCAACACGGGCGCACCACATGTTGCACAAGCAGCACAAAGCCAGTCATATATGGTACGAACTGCCGGTCCAGAAAGGCCACAATCATTTTTCAATACCCTTACAACAGTAGGGACAGTACTAGCAAGCTTCTCTTTCACTTTTGTTCATCATTTCACCAATGGTAATTCCAAGGTCCTCAGTCACATACCTTAGGCTTGACCCACTGGATCTGACAATAGGATGTCTGGACGAAGCAGTAGAATAAGGACAGATGGAAAATCTTATGCAGTAGTTTCGCCAGTGTGGAAGAACCACTCTTCAAAAATATGGGGGAGATAGGTACCTAATATCCGGGCCAGCGGTTTTGTTTACATCGAGATCTTCAAGTACTCTTGCAACTGAACGAGTGCGAAGGAGTTTGGTCTCATAACACCATTTAAGCTCTCAAGAACAAGAGCAGTCGATATCGTTTTGTTGTAGTGTCAAATTAGCAGTAAACTGAGCTGCAACTAAGTGAGCTTTGACTTGATAGCTGACCACAGGAGTGTCATTGGAAACAAACGTTGGACAAATAACCAACAAATTTAACTAACTTTGCGAGGGTGATTTGTTTGCCTTAATTTGTGTCCATTCTCTGCGATATGAGCTAGTTAAAAAAATATTATAAAATATTATTTGGTTTTTGTTTTTGTATAGTAAATTTGTACATAAGGCACGTGTATCAAGATCAACAGGTATGTAGGTACTTATTTATTTGATAGATATTTGCAAAAAGGTTTTTAATACAAAAAAAAAAATAATAAAAAATTTATTTAGAAGGGATATTATCTAAACTTTATGTACAAAGCACACAGCTCAACATCGACATACCTTAGCAATTCCTTGTTTTCCTATTACAACAAACAAAACATGCGACGTGTTCGTGTAATAATTTTCCAAAAGGCACAAAGCTCCGTTCCGTGTGAGCAAGAGCCGCAGACAGAGCACAGAGATGTTGATGATGATGATGCACTCTCCGTCTCCACCACAAAACTCCAAACTAAAAATCCAGTTAATTTAGTTTTGGTAAGTGAATTCTTTGATTTAAATGCAGTTTCTTTTTGAGTATTAAATTTAATTCTTTTTCGATTAATTAAGTAATTAATTTTTATTCTGCTTTTTGCATCGAGCTCGAACGCATTGAGCCAACCAGCCACCAACGACCACAAAAATAATGTTATTTCTTATTTCCTTTTATTTATTTTTGTGTAGAACGTTTGACATTTTTTTTTTATTGTTTTGTTGTTGTTGGATCTCTTGTATACCTGTTGCAGCAGCACATACAACCAAAAATCACTTTTTTATGTAAACAGGCTTTTTAAATTCATCTAGTATACACGCAGAATGATCCATATATATACAATTTTTTTTATGTATCTTCTCTAGCTAGCATGTAGGTATATAGACAATAAAAAAAATGGTTCTTTATACTATACTGTCTTCTCTGCTTCCACTTTCAAGATTCAAGTTTCGTTTCAAGGCGTATATAATAATCTTGTATATAATATAATAAATACATAAATAGTAGCTCTATGTAAGTTTAGTCCAAATATTTTTGCTTATCCATAGGAAAAGGAATCTTTCTATATACACCACCTTTAGGTATATAGTATGTATGTATATAAGGTATTTGCGCATCCGCTTATCTAATTTATTTGATTTAAGCTTTATAAAAATGTTCGCAAACTCGCAGTCTCGCAGTAAAATAATGCAAATGCATTAAATTTCACAACATCCAACACTTTGTAATTAATTTTTTTTTTTTTTTTTTATCCAAGTTAAATTATTTTATGTCAAAGAAAACTAATTAGAAAATTCAGTAGTTATATCCAATTAAATCAGTGTATACATAGGTATGTATGTATGTATGCATAAGTATTTATGATGGTTTGGGTTTGGGTTGTCGTTGTAGTACAATTATTTATGGAAGCAATATCAGTGCAAGTGCAATTTTTTTTTTCTTTTTTTCTTTTACTTTTTTCTTTTTTGTTCTTTTAATTTGAGCGATTCAATTTGCACTTTTGAAGAGTTAAATTATCTAAAACGAATAAATTCGTTTGTAACGAATTAATATTTTTTAACATTAAATAACAGCCTTATTGTTTTAAATACGAAAATGTACAAATGAAAAAAAAATAAATGATCATTGCCCGTCTCTCTAAACTGCAACAACTGAATATCTAAAAATCTACGCTCTACGAACAGACAAAGTAAAAAGGATCTAGTACGTTTTATTTTTGTTCCACAGGTGCCACAACTTGAGGAATTTTTGGATTCGCATGGGGTTTGCATTTGGCAGTAGTTTTATTGTGATTTCCATACAAATAATTATTAGTTTTTATTTAAAGTTTTTATTTTTTTTATGCTTGAATTACATGTTTTTGCATCTTTATTTCTGCGAAAAAGAATAAGACCATATGAGGTCTTGAACTGTACTTTTCCCATGTAAAATACACAGATATAATTTAAATAAAATACACGTAAGTAAATAGGTCCAGTTATGTTAACTTACTCATAATAAAATGAACATCAATTAGTTTTAAGCTCGTAGGAAAAAAGACAAACCAAAATTTCACTCACTGATTCATTTTGTTTATCTGTGGAATTATCTTTTAATTTGACATTTTAAAAGAAAGGACATAAGGAAATGAACCCGAACGTGTTCATTGTATGTATAGAACCTATAGTAATATTACTAGGGCCTGTTGTACAATAGTGGTTCATCTTGGGATCAAAATTTAAAATCAATCTACCTCTGTTCCTGTGCACATAGTTAAAGTTAAAACGGTGGTTCAAGAGTGTTTCAAGAAGTTTGCCCATCGATTTCGGTTGATTAAATAAAGTTGAACCACGGATTAAGAATTTAAGAACGAGGTTCAGTGCTGAAACGCTATTGCTCAACTGGTACTTAGGAGGTTTTTTTTTTGCTGAGGCGGTAAAAGTGTAAAGGAAGTTAATAAAACCAAGACCGATTAAAGACATGCCCTTTTTACTCCTTTCCATCTCTTCCTTCTTCACCTATAATCTGAAATGAGTTAATGTCTTGTTTTGCCGTTCGGGGCTAACCAGCAAAACCCCTTTATACTACGTTTTCATTAGGGCCGAAATTAGGATATTTGAAAAATTGCTAAAAAAGTGTTTTCATCTAGGTTTCCACATTTGTTTTGACATCAGGCTATCTTCTTTCTTTTTCTTTTTTACAACCTTTTCATTTTTTCTTCTTGTTTTGTTTTGTTTACTACTTCCGTTGCCCTGGATTTTATTTCAAAATTGTTATTTTGTATTGTTTACTTCTGCCGTTTGCTTTGCATGTTGGTTTGTTTACTTTTGCCGTTGCCTTGGATTTTGTTTTAAATTGACATTTTAGAAAATATCTATTCAATTTGTTTCAATTTAGTTGCGTTTGATTTGTTTTCACATAATTTGCAACCTTGATTTCGTCCAAATCAAACAAAATTTTAATATTATTTTGTATGGAAAGTGGATTCAAATTTGGAAATTTTCAACGAAATCACATTTGTTGCCCTAATGAAAACGTAGTATAAATGATACTACTATAGGTTCTTTATATAATGATGTGTTTATTCGGACTTTTCTGAGTGCGGTGTTTGAAATAAGTGTGATAGTTTGTATGCTATTTAGGTTTGTCTAACAGCAGGTGTTAGAAATTTACTGTTGGAATAACCAGAAAGGGAACTTCGATTGAAGTTAAAAAAACCACTCAGTTATTTTTTGATCCAAGCTTGTTTCAACCCATTGTACACGTCGCAGATTTTTGTTGAACCTTATAATATTCGTCATATGCCACATATAAGCCTTTAGTGAATTTACCTATAGGTACACAAAAGTGCAAGAGACCCACAATAATTACCTAAATCACCGAACATATTATTTTGCTAGAACAATTTAATTATTGGCAACCATGGCTTCCGCATGAAATAACAACATTTCATACATTTCGTCTGCAAAGCCACCAAAATCCATCAGAGCAATTCAAAAAAATTAAAATTAAAGATGGCTGCCATACATTTCCACCAAAATCCATCAAACCAAAAAAAAAAAATAAGAAAATCCTACTAACACGCAAACACAATCACACAAGCCAATTCCACTCATACAGAATTCAAATGCACTCAAATGTGTTTCCTTACATTTTGTCATATTCTCTGCAACATGAGTCTCGTCATTCTTAAAGTCCACACAAAGTCTGCTAATGAGTGAATTGTGTGGAAGCGTACGAGGCCGACACCGTCGATTCTGCACGTTCCATTACTATAGATTTTATATACAAAGATCCGAAGTACCTAACGCAGTTCATAACATAGCCACCCGTAGCGCATCGCAACTTTACCAATAGCCAATCGTGGCTTTCCCTCCAAAGTGAAAGTGAACTCTCTAAACTTTCCTATTCGTCGAATATAGAAAGTATGTTTCACAAATTGACCTCCAGACAGCGCATGAATCGCTGTCAACTTTATCATTTGCCTCCTTCTTCGTTCGAATCCGAATGGATATTTTTTCGCAAACGTCGGAATTTGGTATAAAAATTATACAAAATTAATTACAAAATTGAACACAGAAATTTACCAATCAAATAAATATCTATATTATTTTGCCTATGAAGTACTATTTCAATTTATTATTTGGCTTTTTCAACCTTGTAAGTTATTCCCGCGAACATAAAAAGTCTCCATGTTTGGGATGAATGTTTGCTAAAAGAAAAAAAAAATAATATTTTTATTTTCATCCGATACCGATGCACGCCTTTTAATCGTATATACATAATTTTTTCTTTCTTTAATTTGTGCAGAGCTTAGTGGAATATCGTTTAATAGTTGAAAAAAAGATTAAAACTTTGATTAATTTAAAATTATTTTCGTTTTGCTTGGAAGCGTGAAAATTGTTTTTTCTATTGATTATAGATCAATACATAACCTCATCGCTTTCCATTCCACATCCACCGTCTTCGCGACGCGTACCTGCCTGCACCCTTGCTCTTGCTTATGCTTTTAGTTTGCATTTTCATGTACTAAGTGGACTCTTCTAGATCCCCCCAACAGATAATTATTTTTTTTCTTAAATTTAATTTCTCATTTTTATTTAGGATAATGTCTGTGCATTACAAATTCAAGAGCTCTTTGGATTTTGATACAATTACTTTTGATGGACTTCACATATCTGTGAATGATTTTCGGAAAGCGGTCATTCAGCAAAAACGTCTTGGGAAAACAAACGATTTTGAATTGCAGATTACAAATGCCCAGACAAAAGAAGGTGAGTTTTAGCTTATTTTTTTAAATATTTTCTTAATTATTTGTTGGTTTGTTAGTTAATCCATAACTTTCACTTTTTAAATTTGTGTTTGTTCTGTGGGAGGGGTGGTTGATGCGGACGACTCTTCATCTGGCAACATCTGGTTGATAAGTTTGCTGGTGTCGGAGATGGTATTTCTTGAAATTGCCAAAAAGGCGCCTTCGCATTCTTAATTATGCGTCCTACACCTGAAAAGGTGGACTTTTATGCCTTAAAATTGGCGTTCTAAAGTACAATTCGATACGATACGAGATGCTGGCTTTTATGCAGACATTGTGTATCACTTTGGAATACAGTTTCAATTCGTTCTTCTTTACAGGGCTTGAAATCGCAGTTAAAAATTAGGTCTGTTGCAATGTTTTTGTTCTCAAATGACCAACGTTGTAACACGGTTGGGTTATCTCGCTCGACCTTTGAGAGCACAAGTTGTAGTTCACTGTTAGCGAACTCAGGTATAACCAGGGTGAAAGGTTGGCCAACAAATTGTGATTAATGCCGAACTGGCTCTTGTTTTTACAATTAAACATGATGCATAATGACACAACATTGGAAGTTCCTTTCCTAGTTCTGGATACAAACAAAATCTAGGCCGCAACATTAAGAAAGAGTCAAGATGAGAGCGATTAAATTTAGTGTTTGTAGTTTGGCGTCTTATCTGAAAACTTTGTTGATGTACCGTGAGCGAGCGTTTAAAAAAATACCTCCAACCTAATCCACGAATCGCCTTAATTGGCACCACCGCACCGGCCGGCCGGCGCAATGAAAGCCACATCAACAACAGAAACGGAAGCAATTATTAATCTTAAACGGGTAGACTTTGTTTGAGTCAAACCAAATGCTTGACTACAGAGAAAGCTGACTGGCTTGATATCCAGATCGATCCAAGATTGATATTGGTGCGAATCTTGCAGGTTAATTTTACATGATGCGCATTGTTTTTTTTTTTTGTAAGATGCACCGAACTTGGGTTGGGAACTGACTTTCATATTACTTACTTTACTTACTTATGTTGGAGCGTGGTACTCCAAGGCCTTGCTGAGAATGCCCCTCCAGCCGGCTCGATCTCTAGCCTGCTGTCTCCAATTTCGTACTCCAAGTTGACGGATGTCTCCCTCTACCTGGTCGCTCCATCGAAGATGAGGTCTGTCTACCTTGGCTTCTGACTCCCTCGGGTTTGGCGTTGAAGACTTTACGAGCTGGAGCGTCGATGTCCATTCGCTCTACATGGCCCAGCCATCTTAGACTTTGGATTCGAATTTTTCTGGCTAGGCTTATGTCGCTGTACAGCTCGTACAGTTCGTTGTTATATCTTCTTCTCCAAACGTTGTTTTCGCGATTTACGCAGACAGGACCATAGATCGTACGCAGAACTTTTCTCTCTAAGACTCCAAGTGAATTTTCATCCGATTGGGAGAGGGTCCATGCTTCCGCACCATACAGCAGGACCGGAATGTTTTATACAGTGTCACCTTGGTTCTTCTCGATAGCCAAAAAACAGCGATTAGCAAGAGTTAGTCTGCGTTTGATTTCAGCGCTGATGTTGTTGCCTGTGTTTACAGCAGTGCCCAGGTAGACTAATACACTGACTACCTCGAAGTTATACCTATCAATGGTTACGTTCTGACCAAGTCGGTGGTGGGATTGGACTTTTGTTGATGAAAGCATATACTTCGTCTTGTCCTCCATAGTAGTGAAGGCACCGGTTACTGCTAGCTTTGTTCTTCCTATCACGTCGATGTCGTCAGCAAACCCAAGTAATTGTGTCGATCTATTGAAAATGGTGCCTGATGTACTGGCATGGGTGCTCCGTATTACATTTTCAAGCACAATATTAAAACAGCTGCATGACAGTGCGTCACCTTGTCTTAGCCCTCTGGTGGTTTCGAAGGTTTCAGTAGAGTCTCTACCAACTTGGACGGAACAGCGAGCATTCTCCAACGTCATGATGATAAGGCGTATCAGTTTAGCAGGGATTCTAAAGTTGAACATGGCACGATTCAGTTCAGCTCTATTAACACTGTCGTAGGCTGCTTTAAAATCTGAATATTTGGTCGGTGGTAGATTTTCCAGGTCTGAAGCCGCATTGGTAAGGACCTATCAGATCGTCAGCAAACGGCCTGAGACGTTCACATAAAACACTGGACAGGATCTTATAGGCGATGTTTAAAAGGCTTATGCCTCTATAGTTGGCGCAGAGGAGGCGGTCTCCTTTTTTGTGAATCGGGCAGATGGTACTGAGATTCCACTCATCGGGCATACTTTTCTCCGACCATATTTTGCAGATGAGTTGGTGTATGCTCCTGACCAGGTCATCTCCAGCGTGTTTAAAAAGCTCCGCTTGAAGGCCATCACATCCAGCTGCCTTATAAATCTTTAGTCTGGTGATGGCTACTTTGATTTCATTTGGGTCGGGCGGGTGTAATTCGTGGTCGTCATCTAGATTAACTGGAACAAGTTGATCTTGGGCGGGATCTTGGCTGTCATCGCCATTTAGCAACCGGTTAAAGTAGTCTCTCCAGATGGCTAACATCGCCTGCGTTTCCACTATGGTACTTCCATCCTGATCTTTGCAGGGCCCAGGGCGGCTTGTGAAACCGGATGTAGACTGTTTCACCCTTTTATAGAAGTTTCGTACCTCTTTTCTGCAAAAACATCTCTGCATCTCCTCGACTTCGCGTTGCTGGTGTTCTTTTTTCTTTCTCCTGAGTAGACGTTTCTCAACTTTCCTTCGCTCAACATAGAGATTTCTGGATGCTCTAGTATCTCTCTGGAGCCACGACTTGTATGCCTCCGTTTTGGCTTTGTTTGCCTGAGCACATTCGGAGTCGAACCAGGGGTTTCTGGGGGGTGGATGTGAGAAGCCCAATACCTCTGACGTAGCACTTCTTATGGCTCTGACTCTGACTCTCATATTATGCAGTTATAAACAACTGTTTCTTATTTGAAAACAAACATACGAGTCCAAGAAGCAAGTTGAAGGTTTAAAAATGTATTTTGTTTACGTCCGAAATTGGGCTCAAGTGTAAACTGATGAGCGTTCCTAGCAAGACGAGTATTACGGGGGAAATGTTTAAGGGGTGGAAAGGAGCTGGCTACATCGAGTGAGCATTTTCTGTAGAAGAACCGGTAAAGTAAGGAAAGACATGAAAAATTTCGGCGATGTTCAAGGGATGGAAATGTTTCCATAATTTCTGATACCCCGATGCACAATGCTGTTTAAATCGGAGTTTAATGAGCTTACACGTCCGAAGGCGAAGGCCGTGAATTATTAAACTTATGTATATAAAAAGCTGAGGGTTGAGTCGTCAGCAAAACAATTTAATGGATTAGAAGTCACAGACAAGAGATCATTTATAAAAATGAGAAAGACAGTCGGAGACAGAACGGAGCCCTGGGGCACACCAGCATTTATTTTGTGGAGATCAGAAACCAACTTGCATGCAAAACTCTATCAAGCGCAATAATCTTGTTTTCGTCCCTTCGTGACGGGAAGGGTAGAACCCGGATTCAAAAAGTCTTTGATCTTTCCAATTCACAAGAAAGGAAACTTTAATCTTACCCAGAACTACAGAGGAATTTCCTTTATCGACGCCATCGCCAAAATTTTCACCGGCGTTCTTCTCAAAAGACTGCAGCTATGGGAAAGACAAAACCAGATTCTTAACGAATACCAAGCAGGATTCCGAGAGAGCTACAGTACTGCAGATAATATCTTTAATTTGTTTAATATTTTAAAACTACGGATGGAAGAAGGCAAGAAGACATAATGCTTTGTAGACTTTAAAGCAGCTTTCGATAGCATTAGTCGCAGAGCTTTATTCCTGAAGCTTAAGAGAATTGGACTGTCTACAAAGTTTCTGAATACGCTAAAAGATCTTTATTCGGATACATCGAGTGCAGTATGGGATGGATCCAAACTTTCAGAATGGTTTAGTACAGAAATGGGTGTAAAACAGGGATGTCTTTTAAGTCCATTTTTATTTGCGCTCTTTATTAATGACATTCACGATTTTATTGAAGGTGGTGGTATAGTAGTAGATGAACTTAATATTCGATTGTTGCTATACGCGGACGATATAGTAATCTTCGCAAACACACCGGGAGACTTGCAACTCATGATAGACAAAATGGAGCAGTACAGTAGCATGTCGAACCTGTTAATAAACCTCGAAAAGTCAAAAATTATTATATTTCGGAAAAATGGTGGCAGAAGGAGCAGTTTAGAAAAGTGGACGTTGGGAACTGAAGAAATTGAAGTAGTAAAAAGATACAAATACTTGGGCATATGGGTAACACCAGGATTGTGCATGACAGAACACTTCAAGCACAGAGCTCATCAGGCAAAAATGAGCTTGAACCTCACTTGGCATTCTTTTGTAGCAAAAAATGATATAGATATTTCTACAAAAAAGGAGCTGGTTAACGCGGTGACAAGATCAATTCTCGGATATGGTGCACAAGTCTGGGGGCATGTGCAATATGATGAAATAGAAAAAGTGCAGCGTTATTTCTTCAAAAAAATTCTAAAAGTCCCACAAAAATCCCCAAATTATATGCTGACTTTGGAGTGTAAAATGCAGCCACTCTTTCTTTACACAATGAAATGTCATATGGGTTATATGAAAAAAGCATTAAACTTATATGATGGAAACCGTCTTCCACATATATTGGCCCAACAAATAATTTTTTTGCTGGCAATTAGGACCAATTTGGCTTCGCCTGGACGCAGAGTCTTCAAGGTTTGTTTATAATTCAAGCATAATTTTCCTGATTTCATTACCAGCGCCAAACGAGTATTGGTGGAATCCAAAGCGTTTTTCTGTTTCTTGACTGCAACCATTTTGTAGTTAGCTTTTAAAAAACTGTAAAGCAATTCTCCAACGACGGATAATTGTAACAATGAGTTGTTTTCATCTAGGAGATCGTTTGGCAGATGAATTAGCTGTAACCTGGCCAACCATCAACTAAAATCATCCTCTCACACCCCTTTTACTCCTTCGTTAAGTTATGGTAACAAAATGGCACACCCTATCGCTAATTGGATTTTATTTAGGAGCTTTCCAGCTCAAGAAAACAGCCTTCCATGCTAGCGATATCAAAACAAATTTAAAGAAGAGCGGGTTTAAAATGGTAAACTAAAAATTTTGTTGGTAAATGTTCTCAACAACTGAAAATTTTCGACACATTTTGCCGGCTGTTAATCCAGTAGGAAAACAAAATTAGCATTGAAGACCATTGGGTGCTTCTTTGTCTTCAAATCAATCGTCCCTTAAGATGTTTTCATGGCGACTTTTAATAAAGTTTACTTAAGTGGGCTGATGGTTAATGTTATATCCATCACACGTAGATTATTGTATGATTACCAATGTCATATTTAAGATAATTCTTCTAAAAGAAGGAGAAGCGACCTAATTTTTAAATTTGAGGCACAGTGCTGGGCATGTTGAGTATCCTCATGCACATCTAGGCCGCAACAGTTAATTAAATTTTGTGATTGCCGGGTTCAGAAGGCTCACAAAGGATCGTAGCGATATTGGTTCTGAAAATGTTAAAGAAAAGAAATGGGTTTTTTTCACAATTTAATGTCACTTGAAGCCGTGAGCATAAAAACAAATGGTCATTCATTATGGTAACCACTCCTATCATTGGAACTTTGAAGAAAACTAGGTTAGGTTAGGCGAAGGAGACAGTGGATTTCTTTAAGAGTTAGATCACTAATATCGTTGGAGAAGAGAGAAGAATTTTCCTAAATGCAAATTTAATCTTTGTAAGAGAGCAGGGCATGAACAAAGAAGGTCAGTTATAGTCTACTGTTCTTCCCCGTCCATGCAACTTCCGCAGAAGCAGTTCGAGAAAACTCCCAGTCTAGAAGCATGTCTGCCTATAAGACAGTGTCTAGTTATCATACCGATTAAAGAGCTAAGGTGAGATATGCCAAGAGATAACAAACATTTGATGAGTTTTGGATCGCTAGACAAGTGGTTAAGTTTGTCCATCTTAGATTTGTTTTTTTTTATGGCTTCCTGCTTTAGTGTGAGTTTACATTTAGCAATATTCATCCTGTTGGGCGAGCTTATCTCCCTTGCAGTTTTCTGGAATATCTCCATGTTCTGGCACCCTATGGAGACTACTTACGAGGTCTAAATATTCAAAAGTCTTATAAACCAAAGTTAAGTGAGGATGTAAGGGGTGGTGATTTGGTAAGACGCATCAACTGACTACGATATCAATGGATCCACTGTGCTCCCTAATATTAGGAAGTTATTATAGATGGGGATGATGTTGCATTTAATGGAGTTTAGGGTGTGTGTTTACGTTTATGGAATATTTTCTTGCGATATCGCTGAATTCGTCGAAGAATTGCCTTTCTAGTCTGCGCTAAGCTGGGACATTCACATAAGAAGTGAAATAAGCCTTCCTCTATCTCTTAGTCTTGATAACCTCGGCATAAGTCAGATGTGCTCAAGAATGTTCCCATTGGATTGTGACCCGTTAGGATTCCAACCAACAGGGACGGTTAAGGCCTGTTCAGCTTGAGTAGATTAGATCTATTGTTAGGGAGAGCTTATACAGCTCAGGCAATTCGGTTTCACGATGATGCCTATTGTGTCATATCGTGTGATATTCTAGAGCAGATCTGGTGCTCCAGACTAAGACCAGAACTTTAAGATATTTTGTGGATGGAAGGTTTTGAGTTTTTCAAGGGAACGATCTCATCACCAAGTGTCCGCTTTCTGAGGCGAAGCGTGGGGGAGTGTTACGAATAAATAAATACAAACACTTTTTAACCGCCCCAAGACCCAACCGACCATGCGTATCGAATTAAAAACAAATTTTAATAAAGATTCTGCTGTCACCTTCAGGTTGACATGAAAAAAGAGTTCATTCGGAATGAACTTGACAGTAGGCATGGTCACAATAGATTTTATTATTTAAATCATAGGTCAGGTCTTGGCTAAGCACTTAACTTTTTATTACTCTATGCTGCTGGTTATCCCGCTTAAGTAGAAGCGTACTGCAATGTTGTCAGAGAGACACCGTTTAATTTGTGAATCGGATAGTATTTCTATACACTTTCTAGAATTCAGTCCAACAGTAGTTTGAGCTAGGAGATAATTTTGTTTTGCAGTGTAATAAATACAATCTAAAGTAAGTTAGAGTGTGTTTTCAAATGTAAAGGCAGTTTTTTTTTTAAATGTAAATCTATTTTAGTTATAATCGTTGGAGTGCAGCATTAAATTAATATATATGAACAAGTGCCTGTGAAAAATATTAAAAATATAGGAAACTAGTTTTTGTATGTAGTGAAAAATAGGTACCACAATATTTTTTTTATAAATAGAAATCGTCCAGAAACTTTTTATTTATTTATTTATTTAATTCGTTAAATACTAACGTGAACAAATTTATTCTAATTACATAATACTTATAAACTAAGACAACTGTTCTAAGCTGTTAAATATCAAATTTTTATTTCTTATACATTTTAGGTTTTCATTTACAGAGTCTATACAAAAATACAATTTATTTAATATTTCTATTAATTGATTGAGGGGGCTATTGGCACCATAGTTTGATCTACTAAATATATGGCAAAGTGGTTGCTGTAGTCTGATACTTGTACGACTAAAACTGAAGTTTAAACGACCAAGAACCGATGGAAATGATATTGAACCATTAGTAATTCCAACAATAAAACAAAATTGCAAGTATTTCCTATGATTAGTTAGTGAAGGAAGGCTTATTAAGCGAGTCTTTGAAAATAAGAAGGAAGAGTATTATGATGTGACCTGGGAAGAAAACGAAGGCAGAAACGCGAAAATCTTCTCTGAACTGCTTCAAGTCTTGTTGTATGAATGGAGTAGTGAGGTGCCCACACCACACAACCATATTCTAAGATTGGTCTCACAAATGAAACAAAAAGAATCTTGAGAACATATGGGTCGCGGAATTTGTGGCCGAATCTCTTAATGAATCCTAGGACTTTATTAGCTTTTTTGGTTATGTAATTAAAATGATTAATAAAAGTTAACTTAGGGTCTATAATAACTCCTAAGTCAGAAAACAAGGAGACTTTACTAAGAGGACATAAGTCGAACGTATAGTTAAAAACAAACGGAGATTTTTTGCGCGTAAAACTCATGGCCTTACACTTGTCAACATTTAAGACAAGACGATTTATATTGCACCATTTCCTAAATATTACCAAGTCCTCTTGCAACAGCAAGCAGTCAGAAGTAGATTTAATTCTTTTGAAAAGTTTAATGTCATCAGCATAAATAAGAACGGACGAATTTTTTATAATCGAAACCAAGTCATTTATGAATAAAACAAATAAAATTGGACCTAAATGGCTGCCTTGAGGGACACCAGAATCAACAACAAATTGGTTCGAATACTCATTACGAAACACAATACTATAGAGTCTATTTTTTAAATAAGATGAGATCCAATTTATGAAATTGCTGTTAAAGCCTTGATTGTTTAACTTTGAAATTAAAGTGCGATGACACAACTTGTCAAATGCCTTACTAAAGTCGGTAAACACACAATCGACTTGTTCACGTTTTTCAAAAACATTTAAATAAAAGGACGTAAAGTTAAATAAATTAGTAACGGTAGACTTTTTTTTTGACAAATCCATGTTGGTTTTCACATATAATTGAAGAACAGTGAAAGGAAAGAATATTACATACAATTGACTCAAACAGTTTTGGTATAACAGATAATTTTGCAATAGGTCTGTAGTTCATTACTACATTTTTGGGACCTTTCTTGTGAACAGGTGTAATGAATGCATTTTTCTAGGCATTGGGAAAAAGCGAACTATTTAAGGACTTATTAAAGAGAGCACATAACGGGTATGATAAATAAGCAACACATTTCTTCAAAATAAACGATGGAATACCATCAGGTCCTGAACTGAAACACTCATCCAATGACATGATATTTTGTGCTACGGTGTCTTCGCTTATTTCAAAACTAATTGAATTCAGGTGAGGGTAACTTGGCTCGGAAGTAGAAAAATTGGAGGTGTTGTCATAGATTACATCTTCGAAAGCTTCCTTGAAGTAGTTAGCAAACATGTTAGCAATAATTTTAGGTTCACTAGTTGATGACGAATTTGACATAGAGTTAGGGTAAGCACTTGATTTTCTTTTGCAGTTAACAAACTTCCAGAAACTATCTGGATTCGATTTAAGATCACATTCTATTTACGAATATAGTTTTCATATAAGGAATCTGAGTATTCTGTGAAAAGTTGTTTTAGAATTAAGAAAATTCTACCATCTTCATCCGTTCTTGTCCTATTGTATTTTACCCATGATTTGTTTCTTTTATTTTTTAAGTTTTTGAGATGACAGTCAAACCATGGTGGTACATTTGAGTTTCTACGAGGTTTTTTAGTGGAATAGTTTTGTAAAAACAGCGAAAGAGAGTATTATAAAAAATGTTACACATGTCATTAATATTACAATTTAGGAATAATTGATTCCGATTCCAGTCAATAGAATGTAATAGACTAAAGAGTTCTACAAAATTACACAGAAACGATCAAAAGGGGACAGTGCTGCTGATTTTTTTTTTTATTAAAGCCGTGGAAAAGCTGTAAAAAGTTCCATACCAGCAGAAGTTTAACGCTATACGCAAAAACGTTTTAACGGGTGAGGCAGACGGTATAATCAAAAACTACCAATAATAATTTGGTCATTTTCACCGTTGGCGAATGGGATATGCAAAGTTGTTTCTTCACTTTCGAGGCAGAGCCGTCAAACGGGGTCTGTCGCTAGTCTCATGTTGTGAAGGTGTTTTTTTTTCAGAGAACAGTGTCCGGTTATGATTCCAGTCAGTCAGTGTTTTGAGAGTTCTCCTATCTAGGTTGAGTAGGTGCTTAGTGGTTGAGTAGGTACTCTGATGATACAGTATCAAGAGGTCATATCTTTCCCTACTGGTTTTTTTTTTTTTTTCAAACAGCGAATGGGTAGTCAAATGAATTTTTATTGTATTAAGTAGTTTATTGTTGAAAGAAAATAGAAAACTGTTTCGTGCCGAAAGACCGACTTGATTCAAGCGGGTCCACATCGACAGAGGTATATTTTGATCTCTAGATGAGCAAGGCAAATATGTAGTTAATTTGTGTAACATACTCAGACTCACTCCCTTATAAAATAGCTGCAATCTCTTATTATTTTTGTATTTCCAGTTTATCAAAGTGACAATGATCTTATACCAAAAAATACGTCTCTAATTATCTCGAGAATACCTCAGACAACGAAAAAATCTAGAGATATTCCCCAACCACAAAATACTCCAGTTATATGCCATGTTCCGAAGTTTGATAGCAACAATTTAGATTTGTCGCAAATGAATGCAAGCGAAGAAGACAAAATACAAGCGATGATGGCACAGAGCACTGTCGATTATGATCCCAGAGGGTAAGTTAAACAAAATATTTTTTATTGTTTGTGTGTATCGATTGTCACTTGTTCCCTTTAAAATTATTATGCAATCTATAAATATTTGGATACGAATTATAAGCTTTCAACATTGGTAACAAGCATTTACTTCGCCATGCCTTTAATTGTATAATTATATGTAGGATTTTGTTTTTCTATCAGGTATCAAAAAATACGCGGTCCGGGCCAAACGGGGGAAGTTCCTCCAACATATCGCTGTTATAAATGTCATCAAACTGGTCATTGGATAAAGAATTGTCCATTGCCACATTCCAGTGCAAAAAAGTCTGAGATACGGCGAAATACAGGAATACCAAAATCTTTTCTTCATGACAAAGGCGCCGAGAAGTACGTACGAATTATGTTAAAATAATTTATTCTAAAAAGCGAAATGTTGAGACCATTCTTTTAAATAAGAATCAACAACAAACAAACAAAAAAAAATTACAAAGCTTTGGTTATGGGTCAGAAGGTTAGGGCATTATTTGACATTATCTAACCAAAAAAAAAAACACACTTTACTTTTTTCAGTTAATGTTGTTGTTGTTTATTTTTTTTTTAAATGTATTTCCTTTACAAACATGGCTACCTCAAAATCTAGAAACATGCTTATATAATGTGTAATGTGTGATGGAGTGATTGTCAGCGTGTCATATAGTCCAAAAGTCAGTGTTGTATTTCATACGCCGTCCCCGTCATCCTTGTGAGTTCCTTGGTGGCTTCTATGGATGCAATCTTGTTTGATGTTGCAGCCATTACGTGAAAATTGCAGAAATTCAAACTGGGCGGGCCTTAGAAAAGTGTAAAAGTGTACCAAACTAAATATTTTTCAATACAGCGTCCAACTGCGAGACTTTGCCAATAGGGAAACATTTTCGAACTAACTTTAATTTATTACCATCAACATTTATCCAGCTTAAAGTAAAACTCATCGAATGACGGTCTGTTGAATGTTAGAGGATTTGTATGTATGTACCATATTTACGATTTTTATTTTTTCAAATAACGCTTCGAACTCATGCTTCTGGCTGCGTTAAGACCTTCTCATTTGTGAGCTGAATTTTTTCTTTACGTATGTATATTTTCATGATACCTACTTGGCGTACTTAGTCTGACGATCAGCGAGTTTTAGTGGGCCTTTTCAATCACATGGTAACCATGAAACAAGTATTTGGCCACGTTTAACCCTTAAATCCTACCCATCCATTGAGAAGCACTATTAGGTAAGATAAGGAAAACCCCAATCTATTTTTGTACTTATTACAAAAATAAAGACAACTTTTAAAATAAATATTTATTTTATTGAATAATATAGACATGTTTGGATGTTAAAAAAAAGTTAAACTTTACGGTCGAAGCACACTTGGCAGACAGCTAGGCTATGTTCGCCTCAAAGGTGGTTTCGGCACCTGCCACACCGCATTTTCGGCTTCCGGTCCTTATGCCTTTTGGACAAACTTCACATCTTTTTTTCGTATGTTCAGCAGGATTGGGCTGAACTAACGACCGAAATACCTCCCAGGAGAACTTGGAGATTCCTATGTAAAATTGGCCATTCAAATCTTTCCCACATACATATGGGGCGTGATGTCAGTCGATGCCAATTTTTTGAGGAAATGGTACTTTTTTTGGTCTTATTTGATACCATTTTCAGGAGTTTACATCCACTATGTGAAGTTTACCATATAACATAGCCAGCGGCCGCCGCCGCTTTGTCCGTCTGGATACACTGTACCTGTACCTGTGACAAAGTTGGTACACTATTCCTACCCTTGGGTTTAGGAGACCCGGACGCAGGTATATTAGCGACTTCCCCACACATACAGTTATGAATGACATACCTACATGTACCTACTAACATTATCTGAAATTAGCTTGAATTTTGCAACGTGCGTTTTGTAGTTTAAAATATATTCACACAAATGTATTTTGTTTATCGCGTTGGACCCTAGGGTAGGGTTTAAGTGTTAAGTCATTTAAACTAATATCTCGCTTTGAAAGTCATCATAGACTGTATCCAGATATCCAAGTCTAAGTTAAAGCGAAATTCGAAACACCATGTGATCCACCACCTGGCTGCTAAATTTAAATTAGTTTTTGATTCAGGAAAATTTAAACACGGGTAATTAGGTCTGTTGGATGTTGACACTGGGGCGCCCTGGTGCACACTCAACACGCACTGAAGCGTTTGATGTGAAACTTTTTTCACCCCATTGTTTTTGCACTGTGTTTGATGTGAACACGGGCGCGCACTGAATGCGCTCTCACGCGCCCCAGGTTTTTACTTGGGGTAAGAAATCAGAGCTGTCAAAATTTAAATCAGCTGTTGGCAGAAGTTCAATTTCGGAGAAGAAACAATTTGGCCTGGTAAATATTAAATAATTTGTAGATTATTTTGTAATTTATTAAAATGTTTATGGTCGAAATGCCAAAATATACGCTTTCTGATGATAATAGGGAGGTTGTGGAAATAGAATGCTCGCAGGAAAATTGGTTATGTTGCACTGGGCTGTTCGATGTTAAATCAAAACCCGAGCAGCTATGCATTTTTTTGACAGTTGAACAAATTGCACTGACATTCCCCAGTGCGCACTGGGGCAGGGATTATCAAACAGACCTAATATTGTACAACTCTCGGACACTCTCATATGACAACTACCCAGTGCTACCACTTCAGGAAAAAAAATCGAAGCAGATTTGAAGAAAAAATTGAAGTAGATTGAAAAAAATCGAAGTAGATTTCAAAATTAGACTTTTTTATAAAAATCTAAGTCTAGGGTGGGCTATTTTGTGGTTTAATTTTAAATCGTAGGTTATTTTGACATTGACAGCTGTTTCTCGCTCGAAATCTTGAAAAATAGTCAGTATCACAACTCCGCGGATCGAAGTGACTGGCCTTATGCTTGAACAGCGTTATAAAATACTGAAAATTTATTTCCAAAGTGAATGCTGCGTAAGTTCGTTGGGGCTAAGAGCAGCTTGAAAAATCAACTTTTCTGATGAGGCGCATATTGATCTCAGCGGCTACGTTAACAAACCAAATGTCTCGGGAAAACTCGCCCGTTGTTGTCGAGAAACCAATGCATCCACAAAGAGTGACAGTTTGGTGCGGGTTGTGAAGGGATGGGTTCATCGTTCATTAGACCATTTTTGTTCGAAAATGAGGCTGGGAACAACGTTTCGGTCAACGGTTTGTTTTACAATGTGAAGACATGGATTTGGACGACCTTTGCTTCATGCACATGCAGGTTAACGCGCTATTGAACACAGCCAATTCTACAATCGATCTTTTGCTCACTAAATTCCAAAATCGTGTTATTGATTGAAGGACCGACGGCGACATTATGCCAACAATCCAGAAGCGGTTATATCACTTAAATCTAATATTTCATAAGAAATCCGTGAGCTACAGCCCGAAAAAAAACTTGGGTTTGGACACCCTCTAAATATTTAATTTAAAACCAAACTAAAAGTCTTTCCGACTTCTTATATACATATATTGTGTCATAACAAATTTTAATTTAATTTAACAAAACAAATTATTTTCATCTTCATTTCTACATGTGTACTATGTAAAACAAAACTTAGAGTAGATTTCGACTTTTTCTGTAAAATTGAAGTAGGTTGAAACAGATATTTTTAAAATGAAGCAGATTTCAGTATTTTGGTGATGGTGCGAAGTAGGAAGTAGATTTTAATTTTTTTTGATAAAAAGAAGCAGATCTACTTCAATTGAAGTAAAGTGGTAGCGCTGACTACCATGTCTGTGAAAGATAACCGCAGTACTCAGTAATATATATCAACCGATGCTTTAAGTTACTTAATGGGCAGCAGATTTTTGACAGAACTCACATCCTGCCCAAAGAAATTTCTTGAGATAAATTCGGCAGAATCGGGAAATGTTTTATTCCCTCGTGAGCTCTTCCCTAAAAAAAAAATATCGTGTAAATTTGTGGTTTTGAAAAGAAAGCATATGGAAACGACTGACAGAAAAAAAAAAAACTAGAATCTATTATTCAAAGATTGTTGGGCGCCTCCTTTCTCCGACCGACCGATAATGTTATGATTTCAAGTTGTTTCCTTATCCTTAAAATAAGGTTACGATTCACATTGTTCATAGTTTACAATGATTTAGACTAGGAAACATTTCTGGGGTTTCGGATCTGAAAGGCTCTGAATTTCAGATTGTTCCACATGTCTGCAAACAACTAAGTATTGGTGCCGTTGCGTTCGTTCGTGCCTCTCCTTCTTTGCGATGGACTCGGAATGTTTTTTGATGTTGCCATTTTGACAGCGTTCTCAGGATTTTTTTTTTTCAGAGCTGTCCCGGCCGCAATCTAGTTTTTTTTTTTTAAGCATAATTGATGTCTTCAACACGAATTGCTTCTTTGATGTAGGAAGTATAATATTTGATCAATAAAACTAAAACTGAATACTTAGGTTGTGTGCTTATCTTAACCAAAGAAATTATCTCGTATTAGTGTTATTTGCCAGTTCGTTAATTTTTGTATTGAAATTAAATTATGTATAATATTAATTATGTTCGTTTCAAATATTTCAATAAAAAAGGGCCTAGACTGAACCCTCTAACTAACATAAAGACAAAGAGATTAAAGTTTTAGACTGATTTAAGTGTGATTTTTTCGTGTACTGTAAACTTTGGTTCTAACACTAAATAGTTTATGTGTTTTGTTTTATATTTGTTGAAGCTATCATAGAATTTGTTGAAACCACAGCCAACTCTGGCTTCTAAAGGGGGTGCAAAGGAACCTGATATTTCTTGTCAAAGTGGAAGAAGATTGTGAGGTCCTTATTTTTTTTTTAAATACCCTGTGCCACACTGCTTGTAGCACTGTATATTTTGGTTCCATATTTTTAATTCATTAAAATAATGCTTAAATTCGTCAAAATGTCGAACTCCCAATAATAATCTAGCTTAGATGATGGATTGCTAAACTAAGTCCCTTAACAAATGCATAATTATATAGAACACGTCATTTTTTTTAATTTGTTTCCGTACTCTCGTCGTTATAGGTATAAGATTTTAATATTAAAGTGGCAAATGGTTTTTATAAATTAATTCTAAGATTTATTAAGTTTTAAATACAAATTTAAAGATGTTTGTAGTCATCGTTATTTGTGAAGTTGCATAAGGTTTAAAAATTGCTTGTTCGGTTTATTTATTTTTTGTTTACCATTGGATTCATTCGGGCTTTCCAAGCACATTTGTCCTTTAAGTATAAGTTTAAAATAAGCAATGAGCCTAGAGTAGAGCTTAAGCAAGAAGCATTGTGGAGTATGCTGTTTAATATTTTTTATGAAGACTATATTCGCGCGCAATATTGCCAAAAGTTATGCTAGGGTCGACACATCTGACTTAGTTTTGAATGCAAAACTGAAGAAATAGTCGCCGAAGCCGAGAAATTAAGTTGCTATGAGATGAAGTTGTAATTCAGTATTCCGCAAATCGGGCTGCGCACACACACACCAGTTTGACATTTAAACAAATTGTTTATGCGAATAGACACTGCAATAGGTTAGGTTAAGTAAGGTTTGATGGCTGGCAGAGGGTAACAAGTTTCATTGTGATACCAATATTGAGGGCTTACCATACTCGTTTTCGTTCTATGTTGCTTCCAGCCATCTGGTGCCCCTTGTGAACCTGTAAACAACATTGCACTCTGCGACAACTCTTCGATGTTTGTTATCGAATAAGTGCCTGCCAAGAGTATTATTTCTTTCACAGCGTAAAAATTCGAGTACAATAATTTAATTTTCTTGTTCCATTGGTTTTTCAGAATGACAGGTTCGATCGGTGAAAACAATGGAAAATGCTTTAGCTTTTAACTCATAGCACTTTCCATTGGATTCAATCGGGAAAGCACTCATTCTGAAAGCCGAAAGCCAATATGGAACAAGCAAAATTGTTCCTGCTCAATTTCGACACAATAGCTTTGTTTGTTGAACTTTACCCAGGGTCGCCCCAGGTTTTCTCGTTCTCAAAAAACGCATTAGGGCTGCTGATTGAATATTTTTCACAACGCAGAAAATCAAAAGTTTCCATTTTGCTTTATTTGTTCGATTTGTATTAATTTTCATCGAAATTAATGCAGCCGCTTGAATTTCTTTTACTATTTGTTGAAAAAATTATATGAAAAATCAAATACAGAAGAAAAATACAATAGCGGATTCGTTACCTCAACTCGCCCCAGCTAAATACCAAGATCGACTTCAGGGTGACTTCAGGGCGACCCCAGGTTTCAAAAAACAGAGAATTTTGTATTGAGGGCGAGTTGAGGTAATTCAAAAAACGCGCTGTGGCGACCCCAGGGCTCAACAAACAAAGCTAATGTCTATGAGAACGCACCTGTTTTATAAAATTTTACAGTGTCAAACTGGTGTGCGCAGCATGATTCGCTGTACAAAGGTGGAAGAGGTGCTATCTGTCAGCCCAATCGATTTATTGTGCTCCGATCATGTTCTGAAAAAGAAAAGAAACACTGAGTTGCTCTAAAGTCTTTGAAGCAAAAAAAAATAATCAAAGTTGCTTTTATTTGCGACTATGACTCTGCTGTGCATCTTTTTCGTTCAAAACAAAATTGACTTAATAGTACTTAGCTGTCAAATGTTGTCCACTATGTTTGTTCTGTCCGTCAAACTGAAAGTGGTCCTGTCCGGTCTCGTTCGCTATTTTGATTTTTTTTTCAATCTGACAACCAACCTTTTGGCACGCTTTGAACGAAACAAAGGAGAAGCCCAATGTGTTGTTAGCGGGCAAAACAACAAAACGTATCTGAAAAGTCTTTTTGAAAACCGAAACAGCACACAAATCTTACGTATTATTGATTACAGAAAAAAAGGCACTATAATCAGTAAGTCATTATTTTTAGCAGCAGCTACAAAAGTTTTCACTAAAAAAAAAAAAAAAATCTATCATTTATATCAATGAGTTGCAATTGTTTGTTGTTAAGATTTTTGTCATTTGGAAGATTATTCTCTTTTTCAGTTCGTACATAAAAAAAATTATCACAGTTTATGAGAAACGGAAATATGCGTTAGACAATGAACAAACAAGATTATTGCTGCGGCTGAGAAATTCGAATGGTTCAACTGTGGATCGCTAGACTTAACTATATAAGAATGTTAACATTGTACATTATATATATATACAACAAACAAGAAAAATTCAAATGAAAACAATAATGCATTTGATGTGAAAATAATGTGATATTTTGTAGCTTTAAGATATACTTTATGTGCATAACAAAAAAAAAAAAAAACTATATATTTAACCTATTGTTGTTAATATAATTATTTATTTATTATTTGATTGAGAACTTCTTAAGGAATTCCAATTTGCAAACGAAAACTTCTTGTCTGTACAAAAAAAAAATTAGATTTTATACTTTAAAAACCTTAAATTGTCCAACACATACAAACATGGTTTTTTTTTTTTAACTTTTAAAAGTAACTCAATAAACTAGTTTAATTTTAGTGTTTTTTTTTTCTTCCTTCTTAAATTGTTTAATAAATAAATAATTTTAAATATATTTTGATAAAAAAAAACCTTGGGATACAAGTTTTTGTGAATGGTTTTAAATTATTTGCAGCCATCAAATTTCAAAATGATAAAAAAAAAAAAATAAACATATTGGAACTTGTTCATCTCACAAATGAGTAACGTTTAAACTTGTTCGTCAGTGAGATTTCTTGAAACATTTATCCACGTCGTGAGATAACAATCGAAGGGATACATAAGCGAGGCATGTCCAGAAAGTAAAAGTACAGATTTTTTCACGGGCGAACGAAAGAACATATTGGAAACAAAGTTGGTAATGCGTTCCACCTTGTTGGGACGAGACATGGAACAACTTAGTATAGCAAAATTCTTACCAAAGAACAAAATTCATGCCCACAACACGTCTATAGAACCTCCCTTCCATGGCGAAGCTCGACCCGGGCCGTAATGCATTAAATAAGATGATATTTTTTAGTGACGATGATGTCGTGAATTTAAGAATGTGAGAACCAATCTAACTGGCTATAGAACAAGCAGAAGAGCACAACGATTGCAGATTTACGTTGGATGGAACTTTAAACCCCTTCAATAAAAAACCGTTATATTTTATAAGCTGTGCACGAAAACAGCTCACTGCGAATGTCAGGAATGATTTTTGTTTGTCGTTGTCGTTTCAATGGAAGAGTTTAAACCACAGAGCAGAGTCTGGCATTTTCAATTTTGATGTTTTCGCCTCGTCCGTCCGTGTGTGAAATAAAAATGTATCCGACCGACGCGACGCGATGGCGACTCGACGCTAAAGTGCAGAAAGAAATAAGGAATTTGTGGAGGAAAATTCTTAGGCACGGATATCAAGGGCATCAAGTAGATAAGTCTCACTGCAATTATTGAAAGTGATCACGATAAATCGCTGAGATACGTATCTTTTTCGGGAAGAATATATTTAACAAAAAAAAAAACTTACTTTCTGGACATGTCTTTTTAAAGCAATTATTTTTTTTGTCATATAAATGATTTTGTTCACCTCTTATGTGAGAGAGTTTCAGAGCTCCTAAACGCAAAGGAACACATTTTAAACTCCAAACCCGAGTTCTAGCAACCTAAAAAGGTTATGCTCCCAATCCTATGGGCCCCTGATTTGACATGGAAAACCTAAGACGTCTGTGTGCCAGCTACCGATGCTTGATTGGATATTTTTTTACTTTAACATTGTTACTAGATACAGATACAACACATAATCACATTTTATTTTTTTTTTTCGAGAAAAAAGTTTTGCAATTTTAAACATATTTTGCTGCTTTTTGTAACTGGAAATATTAATTAAAAATGTTCCTCATAAAAAAATAATAAAATATCAAACAAAGTGTACATATATAAGTGAAAGACATATACGAGTAGATACTCTAGTTTATATAGAATAGTATAGATTGAGATGAAAATGTGGCTATTTAAAAAAAAAAAATCATGAACTGTTCAGATTATTTCCTGTTAATTGTTTTTATATTGTATAAATTTCTTTCATACAGTGAAGAAATAGCCGAAGAAATAATGATTCCTGAAAAACAACCAGAAGTACCGGATGAACTTTTATGCAGCATTTGTAAGGATATTTTTCGGGATGCCGTAATGATACCGTGTTGTGGTAGTTCATTTTGCGATGATTGTAAGAAACTTACACATTCAATGTTAAAATTATGCTTGATTTTTGTTCTTCTTTCTTGAATTCAAGGTGTCCGTACTGCTTTACTTGATTCAGAAGAAAATGAATGCCCAGATTGCAAAGAGAAAGGGACTTCGCCTGGCTCATTGATTCCCAATAGATTTTTGCGGAGCTCAGTGAACACATTTAAAAATGAGACAGGCTATGAAAGAAGAAGAAAAAATAACGGTAAATATTTTGATGATTGCTTTCATTTCATGTTCTATAATACTCAACTAATCTTAAAACTTTAAACTTTACTTGTTCAGGAGTTAGTGAAGTGGCTGTTGCTCCTGTTGTTGTTGAACCAGTTGTAAACACAAAACCCATTGAAAAAGAAATTGAGAAGGAACCAGAAATTGAAAAGGAAGTACCAGAAAAAATCAGCTCAACCGAGGATGAAATTCCAAAGAAAAAGCCTGAGATTAATGATGATAACGATTTGACTCCACCAAAAGCATCACCTAAAAAGGAAGAAAGTTTATCACCAAAAAAAGAAGAGATAAAGCCAATGGAGCCAGAAGAGAGAGAAGACATTTCTAGAGAACCCTCAACTGAGCCAATGTCACCTAAACGACCCGTTGAAGTGGTTAGTATATTTACATTATTTTTAGCCTAGCAAGGAATAGAAAAGAAACTTTGTCGCATTGCGTCGATCTTATAGGTCTTAAAAAATGGAAATTAGTACTTTTGTCCGGCTAGAAGTACGAAATTGATTTGACTCTTGCTGAAGCAAGGGCAGAATTAGTTAAAAATTAGTCGAAGACCTTCAAAACCGTCTTTAATAAAAAAAAAATTGAATTGTTTATCTCAAAACTTTTAAAATGGGAGTCGTTTTTCAAAACCTGGGATCGTCCTGAAACCACCCTGAAGTCGGTCTAGGTGTTTTGCTGGTGTGGAGCTATGGCTTACTCAACTTTGCTTAATTTAAGCTTGTCTTAATTTTGTGTGGAAAGAAGTTTAACTTTTTTTAAATTGTTTTCGACATAAATTTTTCCTCGTTTTTTAAATGTCTTGTTAAGGTGGCGCAGACAGTCCATCGTTGACCACGGCCTCAACCAACAATCCTCACCGGCTTGGCCGGTTTCTAGCCAGTGGCCTCCACTTGCACACACCAAATTGGTTGAGGTCGTTCTCCACTTGATCGCGCTACCTACTAGTATCTCCTTGCTCCTTTGAGACAGGGCTTTGCTAATAAAATGCCTTTTTTAGCCGGGTTTTTAGCCGTCTTCACTTCAATACTTGCGAATGCTCCACTGACAACGCCCATCGTTCTTCCAATAATGTCAATATCATCAGCATAGCTAAGTAATTAAACGGATTAAAAAAAATTGTATCGCTGGTGTTGACATGCGAATTGATTTTGAAGAGGTTATTTCGAAAATGTTGCTACGTCGTATTTTTTCAACATAATTCACAAAGAAGAGACTATCCATTGCTATCCATTTTTATTTTATAATTTTTAGAATTAGTTCCCTACGTTGCGTTTGCTTCAATTTTGTTTCGTTTTTTTTTTTTTTGTAAGGTTATGCCTCAACGTGAAATGTCACATAACTCAGATGGTCATCATAGAGAGGAAGATCAGTTTAAAACAAACAATCCGTCCTCATATTCTAATTACGGACCTCCGGTTCCAGGCATGCCGCCGCACAGATCAAATCCATCAGACTCATATCCTGTTAGACCAGATTCGTATATGCGACACCCAAAGCATAGTCAGGGAATATTACCACCACCTATGGGATATTGCAACAATTATGGCAATCGGACTGAAAGGTAATTAAATATAAACCTTAAAACATGTTCTTTTTTTTGACAATAAGGATACTATATTCATTTACAGTTTCTATTCACAGAAAAAAGACATTGTAATTACTTACTAACTAATTTAATTTTGTTTTCTTTAAGGTATTACTATCCAAGGGATTCCTACAACATCAATGCGCCTCAGTTTCCGTATGCACAAAATCCAAGATGCCGTCACATGGCACCTCATTCCAATATTCAACCGTATTATCAAGGAATGTCTGGACAATTGGGACCAGGGTAACTGTTGTTTTGTTTTATTTCATCTTTTTTTTTTGTCATTAAACAGAGAAGGTTATGCTACGAGTATTAGAACAATATGTGATTTCGAAATGAGTGTTTAAAAAACTGTTCCCATAGTACCTCGAAGTAGATTCATTTTTGATCTGATGTTTAAAAAATTATGAACGGAGTTTTAACTCTGTGTCATTAGATAGTGGCTTTCAAGTGTCACCAGAACCACTATTTCGGAAAACCAATGGAACAGAACAAGCAAAATCACTTCTGCTCAATTTTGACAGTGTCTATTCGTACGCACTAGTTTGACAAGTTTTGGTTATGCCAAACTGTTGTGTGCAGACCGATTCGCGGTACAAAGGGATGTTTACTAAAAGGTGTTTTTTTTGTTTCAATCTGGCAATACTTTTTTTGGAGTTGGTCTTTTTGACAGCTGTCACTTGATTCATGCTCAGTTTGGTTTGCCATTTCATAATGAATAAACTTACTCCTGAACAACGTCTGCAAATTTATTACCAAAATAAAAGTTCGTTTCGGGCGACGCCTCACGTGCTGCGTCTAATATTCGGTCGACATAATCGCCCAGTAATTTATTCGAGCTAGATGCGGCGGCCACTTACCCGAAATCATTTAAAAACATAATGGCAAACCCTTATCTTTAAAATAAAGCTAAATTCTTGGCCATAAAATTCAATTATATGCGTTTCATTTCTTCTTGAAATCCACACGTCTAAAAAAACACCCTTTATTTCCTCGTATAGAATAAAGCCGAAAACAGACGTGCAGAACCTCTCTGCACGCAGCGCTTCATGCAAAGCCGAACCGAAAACAGATGTGCATACTTTTGAAATTGTTTAATAAAATGTAAATCACATGATTTTAAGTTTAAAATTACGTTTTCATTAGGGTCGAAATCAGGTTATTTGGGAATTGCTAAAAAAAGTGTTTTCATCTAGGTTTGCGCATGCGCATTTGGTTTGACATCATGCTATCTTTCTTCTCTTTCTTTTTTACAATCTTTTTATTCTTTCTTCTTGTTTTGTTTTTTACTTGCTTCTATGGGGCAAGTATTGTGCAGAAAAAAAAATCGGTCTTAATCAAACATGACATTACGATGATAGAGAAGCCATGCCGTCCGTCGGTCTGTCTGTCGGGATGTGCTTTTTCACGTCAAGCTACAGCCTAAACCGCTTGAGGGATTTTCTTTAAACTTCATATAAAGCAGCTTAAAGAACAACCGTTAGCAAACCTAGGGCATTTTTGGCAGCTGTTTTTGTTTTTGGCTTAAATGGTCACAACGAAAAAAAAGGTTTAAAAATGGCCATAAGTTGACAACGGCTTGATCGAATCCGCTCAAACATTCTTTGGCAGAGTTCCTAAGTGGACAACGACATTAACGAAATAGTTTAGACTTTATATATATATATCTTTCGTAGCACCAAAAATTCGTCATCTACATTTTAAATATGAAAGGTTTCTTAATGGGGTTTCCAGTTTTATCCAAAAAAATTTTTTAGTTTTTACCACATTTTTCAAAAATGACTAACAAAAAATTCTGCAATCTTCCAAAGGCAGTAAAAACTTCGGGTCATTTGTAAAAAACGTTAAGAACTCAACGTCATCATCAGTTCCTACGCTCATCATCGACGATAAACCAAATCCTTGCATCGCTTTGGCGAAAGCGCTTGATATTTCAAAGGCATTTGATAGAGTTGGCATGAAGCTCTTTTATCGAAAATGCGTGCATTTGGTATGGATGATACTTTTATTCGTTGGATTAGAAGCTATCTTCTGGACAGTTCAATACATGTTGGTTTCTGATCTCCATAAATGCTGGTGTGTCCCAGGGCTCCGTTCTGTCTCCGACTCTCTTTTTCATTTTTATAAATTATCTCTTGCCTGTGACTTCTATCTAATCCATTAAATTGTTTTGCTGACGACTCAACCCTCAGCTTTTCATATACGTTTGATAAATTCACGGCCTTCGCCTTCGGGCGTGTTATTACAACAATACTGTATGACAAGCTCATTAAACTCCGATTTAAACAGCATTGTGAATTGGGGTATCAGAAAATAGTGTTGAGTTTATTGCGTCGAAAACTCAATGCTGTCTTTTGTCGTTAAATCTTAACATACCTAGGAAGCCAACAAGCTATAAATATCAGTGACAACCTTCGTTGGAATGACCACATACTTGAGATTGCCAAGAATGCTGCAAGATGCTTAGCCTTCCTTAATACATAGATGCAAGAAGTATGCCCAAAACTCGAGTATAACTGCCATCTCTGGGCAGGTGCTTCTCAAACTTTTCTCCACCTGCTCGACAGAGTTCAGAAAAAAGTGTTAAAATTGATAGGAGAGAGAAGCATTATGGAAACATTTCCACCATTTAAACAGTTCCCCACAAACACTTGTCTTTCTAGGAACGCTCATCAGTTTACACTTGAGGCCAATTTCGGACGTACCGTGAAATATAAGGATTCTTTCTTTAGCCGTACAACAAGAATGTGGAATAAATTGCCTGGTAAAATGTTCCCTTGCCATTTTGATCTTCAAACATTCAAGGTCAATGTTCATCGACACCTCCTTTCCCTTCCTCCCTTTTTTTTTTTACGCTCGTGCTGTGACTAAACATTAAAAGTGCTATCATAAACCCTTGAGCGCGTGAACAAAAAAATTTGAAAAACTTTCATTGATAACTGCGTTCTTAAGTTTTGGCTAAAAACACAAGTAACGGACATCTGTTTAGTGTTTATAAACGACTTAATTCAATTGGTCTAAGTATATCGAAATAACGAGAACAATTGTCGTTTCTTATAAAACTGCTCAAAATGCGGGGCATAAACACTTCTTAAACAAAGAATTTGAACTTCTTTGCTTATTTTATACAAGGAAGAGTATTTGTTATTGCTTAAAAAATTTGTTATCATCGTGCTATTGTACCCACAGAGCAAGTACGTGCGACCCAGTCGTGCATTTTGTTTTTTTTTTTACTACTGCCGTTGCCCTGGATTTTATTTCTTAGTTGTTATTTTGTTTTGTTTACTTTTGCCGTTGCCTTGGAATTTGTTTCCAAATTGACATTTTAAAAAGTATCTATTCAATAGGGCAGTCGACGAATACGTCAGTGTCAATCACTTTGAGGGAAAACATTGATGGCGGTAAGAATGTTCCAAATGTTTAAATAAACCATACAAAAAATTAATAAATGAACAGAAAATAAATTTTAATTACGAAAATTGTGACAATTTAATATATACCTACTTTTTTGTCCGATTGTTCAATGTTTCCCTCAAAGTGCTAACCCAAAAATTATAAAGAGATAGCTTCGTTTACTGCACTATTGTTTTCAATTTAGTAAGTTACAAAAACAATAGCAATTTAAGCATTTAATTTTTATATAATAGTTTTTATTTAATAAAAATGATCAAAGCATTAATATTTACGTGCTTTATGCAACATTGTTTCTCTACTAAGACTATGTTAAGTTTCCTGGCTAGAGCCAAACTCAACTTATCAATTCAAAAAATTCAATTGTGTTGACTCTAGCAAAGTTGATGCAGATCAACTAATGAGTAGGAGGGACACTCTCCACGTGTTTATTATTTGTTTACAATTTCCAAAAGAAATAGACGCCAATAAGAAGTGTAATAGTGAAAGAGAGATAGATTCAACATAGGCACGCCTTTAAAAACACGTACGAAAAAAATGTATTCACAAAATCGTCGCCTTAGTTACTTTTCACTAGTGTGACCAGCTTCCAGAAAATTTAACAGAAAAGTTTGTGCAAATAGAACTAGGTTTATATGAAAGCAAAACCTGGTCACACTAATCAATATAGTTGCTAAGAGAAATACTACTACACTTAAAATAACGTAGGCCCGCTTTAAAAAAAACATTATTGGAAAATCACATTTATGTATGTTATACAACATAAGTGTGTGGGTGTACCTACAAATCGTGATGTGTACTCTTTTTTTCATAAGCTATTTTACGAAAGGCTACAAATCAATATTTCTTGCCTGTTTTCACTTATAACAGTTTTTTTTTTACGTTTTTCTTGTATTGGTTGAAGTTTTAAGTGTGAGAAGAGTGTCCCTACTCATTAGTAGATATACTCTGAGTTGTTGTAATGTGTGCGATAGACGCCGCACATCTCTTTTCGGCAAAACTGATGTGATTGATTTTTTTCGTTTGTTGTTGTGGCTGCAATGAATAGAGACATCATGCAGAGAGTTCTGCTTGCAGACTCTGGAGAGTGACAGCTCCCTGTGTAATTTATTTTCTCTGCATGGAAAAGGCCGCACATCTGTTTTGACCATAACGCGCAACCAAAACTTTTGACAAGGCTGCGTGCGAATAGACACTCCCCAATAAACATTTTGAGTCGAACATTAGAGTTAAATATTATTAACACTTTCCATTGGAGGAAAAGAAGCGTCCAGAAGCATCCGGAGGTCTTCTGAAACCTTTCCATTGGTAAGCAAATAAGATTCTGAGAAGATAATTTACGAGTAGCTTCTGGATTTGAAGTCAGAATCCACTCAAGGGTGGCAATGGTACAGAGGATGAAGTGCTTAGTTGCTCAACCTGAGAGCTATGCGTTCAAACCCAGCCGAGGGCAGCAATTCTTATTTATTTCCCAAGTTTCAACTGGATGCCACCCGTGGAATTTCTATGAGATAATTATCACCTAAAATCTCAAACCACTGTACCACCTTTCTTTCCTATCTTTCTATTCCTTCTCTTTCCTCGCTCGCACATGTTAATTCATTATAAAGGTATTAATATCCCTTTGAGTCAAAATCTGATGATATAGGCTTTGAAAGGTCAGCAACGAAGTTGAGTGAGTGGTATTTAATGCGAGTAATAAGTAAAAATCCCTTTATACCGCGAATTGGGCTACGCACACCACTTTGACATTGGCAAAACTTGTGAAACTGATGCCTGCGAATTCTACATTGTGTCAAAATTGAGCAGAATCAACTTTGCTAGTTCCATTGGTTTTCAGAATCAGTGGTTCCCCGAGTGAGACCAATGGAAAGTGCTATGTATCTTCGCTTCTTGAATAGAGTCTAAACATACCCCCTATGCCATTATCCATGAATGGTACTTGCATCAAGGAGGCCGAAAAGCTATCAGTACTCGGTATGTATGACTCCCATCTCTGGGCAGCTCGACAGAGTTCAGAAAAAAGCGTTAAAATTGATAGGAGAGAGAAACATTATAGAAACATTTCCGTCACTCGAACATCGTCGAAATGTCTCATGTCTTTCCTTATTTTACAACTTCTTTTACAAAAAATGCTCACTCGAGGGTCGAGGTAGCCAGCTGCGTTCCACCCCTTAAACATTTCCCCCGTAATACTCGTCTTGCTAGGAACGCTCATCAGTTTACACTTGAGCCCAATTTCGGACGTACCGTGAAATATAGAGATTCTTTCTTTAGCCGTACAACACGAATGTGAAATGGATTGCCTGGCACAATTTTTCCTTGCCATTTTGATCTTCAAACATTCAAGATCAATGTTCATCGACACCTCCTTTCCCTTCTTTCCTAACTTCCTATCGCTCGCGCTGTGACTTATCATTAAAAGGGCTATAACAAACCCCTTGAGCGCGTGTGCATTATATAAAAAAAAAAAAGAAAGGAGTCTGACTTCAAATCAAGAAGCGATCTTATCTTCTCAGAATTGTCAGAATGCACAGAAAAATGTTTTATCATAAAGCAGGAGATTTGGCTAACCGCTGTTTTGTTTTCAAACCCTATAACTCAAACTTATTTACATAATTAAAATATATAAATAACGTTTGAAATTGTGTTTACAGAATCATCGAGGATCCATTGGAGGCATTTAATAGGATAATGAAGGAAAAAGAGAAGAGAAAGGAAATGAAACGTTTGGCTACTGAACGTTCTGAAAGACACAGGCCTGTTGTGAACAAAAGAGGCCCACGAGAACCTTCTCCGCTGGTCGAGAAGAGAATGAGACATCGTGCTTCTCCTGTCAATGAAAGAAGAAACCGTTCCCCGTTGCGTCAGGAGAAACCCTCTAGCCACAGGAACATTGAAAGAGAAAAGTCCATGAGAAGTCATCGAAATCATTACCAAGGCAATAACAGGTAAACTCGCTTTGAAGTTTTTTTTACTAACCTACCTTGAATAGAAACATTTAAAGAACATGCTTTGGTTTTATATTTAAAACACAAATAAATAAACATGTATCCTTATTGTAGGTCCTTCTCTCGGTCGAACTCACCACCCCAGAGGAGATTTTCAAAATCCCCCATCCGAAGACGTTCAAGAAGCAGGTCTCACCAAAGGTATTTATCCATGCTGTCTATTCTACGAATACGATTTAAATAATTTATCTTATACTTTGTAGGTCTCATTCAAGGGATATGGAATTAAACCGCCATGATAATAGGCATCATCCAAAACATGTTCTCCAACAGAGTCATCGAATTGATTACGAAAAAGAAATGATGCGCTACAACAAAAGACCGCATGATCGATTTAGTGAGACAAGAAGTCTATCTGAAGTCGGTCCAAAAGAAAATAGAAGACACAATTCTAAAATGCGAGAGAATGGCAATCAAATGTTTGAAAACCACTACGCACCATCTAGTTCCCGAAAAATGTTCTTCGAGAATGATGTCATGCCACCAGAAAACCGAGATGTTCCGTATGAATATCATCATCAACAACATCATCATGAAAATAGAAGTAAAGTTTCAATGCCTAAGTTCGAAGATGGTCCTAGAGTTGATAAAAGAATTCGAGAAAATCATGAAGAAAGAACAAGACAACCAAGTTTACAACCGCCCGGAGTAGACCCTCCAAAGCTAGAAATAGAAAAGAAAACCAAGGAGCAAAAGAAGAAGAAGAAAGAAAAGGACGACAAAACAGAGAAGAAATCTAAAAAGGATAAGAAGGAAAAGAAAAAGCGTGAGCGACATAAGGAAGAACCGAAAAAACATCAGGAACACAAAAAGTCACGAAGAGATACCGATACAACGGCAAATGCAAATGAAAAGGGTAGTGATGAAGGTAGAAGTCGCACCACCAACAAGAAAGATAATGACGAATCGATGGACGATAAAGCAGAAACATTTACGCCTGACATTAATATTTCCCGCAACCTTGATGATTCAGAAATTGTAGCTGATGTACAAAAAGAAGTTAAAAGGGAGATCAAAAATCCGTTTAAAACGGAAAGGTCTCCCCTTATCTACAAAAATGAAAGATGCAAGCAAATTATAGACAACAATGGGTCAGGGTCAGGGCTAAACACACCTACATCGTTTGTCGATACCACTCCTGAAAACTACGCTGGCAAATGGGACAATTTTGACTTTTCTATGCCAAATAGCGAAGATGTCAGAAGAGATGATCGCGAATGTGAATATAATTCGCATAATATATTCCAAAATAGATCACCTTCTCAAAGAAATGAACAATTTGCAATCACAAGGCATTTGAGTAAAAATAAAGACTCTCATTCGCATTCGCACTCACATTCTCATTCCCGTTCACACCAGCACGAGGATAGAAGAACTAAACACGAAGAAACAGTAAAAGAAAATCGCTCAGAATTGCCGATAAAGGTGACAACCAGAAGACCTTCGGCAACGCCCAGCGAAGGAGCATCTTCAGCTTCGAGTAAGACTCCACAGAGCAAAAAACGCAGGAAGAAAAGTAAACATAAAAAAGAAAAGTCCTCCAAACGGTCCTCATCTGCAGAGTCGTCAAGAAAGAGTTCTAGTAAACACAAGAAGAGTAAAACCGAGAAGAAGAAAAAGTCGAAGCGTAATGATTCACGCTAGATACAGTGTATTTATTTTTTTTATTTAATAATTACATGGAAACTGTATGACAATTTAGAATTACCTATTAAATTGTTGTATTTATATAATTATTTAGTTATGATAAGTTTGCGTCTCGCAAAAAATATTGTAAAATCTGTCGTAAATAAATTCTGGATCTAGTGGCTTTTCAAACAACTTAAGTTTTTTTTTCCTTTTTTTATTTTTTTTTACTAGCTATTTTGGAAAAAACTAAAGCATTTGCTGGTGAATAAAATACACTGCGAAAAATTGTGTTTAGATCTTTTTTGTATGTGTATGCGTTCGGCCCCCGCAACCAGGCGCTGGTTGTCCAGTTCCAGAAGCAAAATTCTTCTTTAGCAGACAGAAAAAAATACAATAACATATATTTTGTGTGACCGATATTCAATAACAGCTAGCGCAATAAAAAAAGGCGTGTGCCACGCCCAGGGCAATTACTATGAGCTCAGTGACACTCAATTTTAAGTTTGCAGATCGATTTGAACAAAACAAGACAAAACTTCAACTTTTAAAAATTAGATTTTGAATGGAAATAGCGATTATGGGTGTATTTAACAATTCTTGAACCACAATCTGCTAAGTAACCAAGGAATACAAACGGAAGTCTTCATCTTCTTACTTCAAAACTGAGACCGATAGTTAAAAAACATTAAAAAATTAGTGCATATTACGACTTTTGACGGAAAACGCCCCGTAGGCGTGTCCTAAAAATATGTACAGTAAATTTAAAGCACTATCGAGCTTTGATCGTTAGTCAATTTTTAGGCGTAATGTATAATACTACAGCTGAATACAGTAGTTTCTTAACGATAAAGGTATTTTATAAAAATCACGTCCTTAAAAGTGGGCGTATTGAAAAATTAACACAAAGAAATGTAGAGATATATTTTTCATATAACAAACGGAAAAAGGGTTAAAATTGAATATTGGTAGGTACCTTAAATTTTTAAAAATACGTTTTTCGTTCTTTGATGAAAAGTGGGCGTAAGCCACACCCACAATTCAACCATTTCTTTTCATTCACAAGCTTCTTAATTTCGACTAAGAGACGGACAAATTTTGGCTTGTGGATTCATTATGAATACCTGCCCTTTATTTCCAAAAACAATTTTTTATAGCTTCTAGTGAAAAGTAGGCGTCAGCCACGCCTAAAAACAATTTTTTTGATTTTATGTAGGTACATACAAGTAATACCCACAAAATGTAATGTTTTTCAATTTAATGTAGCAATTGTTACTTTATAAAAACAATATTGATTGTTTTGTATGAAAAGTGGGCGTCACCGTCAGCCACGCCCAAACTGAAATATTTTTATTTAATTAGACGAAGGTTTACCTATAGCCTGCGTGTTGCAAAATTTTATCGTAACTGTACAAAAAACATGATTTAATTTTACCAAATTGAGGTTGTATTTGTGGGCGGATTTTACCGGTTCAAAAACTTGGCCTTACTCTTGAACCAAAGATTATATATACCAAATTTCAGCTTTCTAGCTAAAAAATTGCGATCTCTAGACAGTATACAAACGGACGGACGGGCGGCCATGGCTAAATCGACTAGGCTTTTGATTCTGAGTCGAGAATTATATTATATGTACATACTTTTCTATACCTAACGGCATACCCTATAAAATAGGGTATACAAATTTAAAGCAATCAAATTCGAAGTAACAAAGTTCTTTACTCAAGATCTTGTTTGCAACTATTAGTTGCGAAGCAAATCTCTTTAATATTTGCATCCTCAATATTTTCTAATTAGTTTCGAAAAGTTTTCAAACTTAATTGGTTAAATATGATAATTTTCAAGGAAACAGTGCGTCCCACCTCCGACACGCGACTGTACTTTAAAGCCAACACCACCCATTTTCCAATAAAAAAAATATAACATTTTGTGAATCACCCTTCAGAGAATGAATTTAACCTTGAATATTTTGCTCTAAACGCACTCCAACAAAAGAAAAACAAAGATAATAATTTGCGAGTCACCCTGTAAGAGAAAAATATATTTCATAATTTTATCTCAATATGAGTAATTTGGCACAAGTGGGACATAAGTCCCAAAAAAAAAGTTGGGACTTAAGTCCCTGAGCCGAGTAATTAACTGTTAACATAGCAAAACACCGAATTTGTTTAAAGAGCAACAAAAATCATTTTGTGAATCACCCTGAAGAGCAAAAGATTTGTTTTATTTTATAATCTTGAATAGTTTGGTCTTAATAAAGTTCAGAACCAATTTTATCTTCTTCGGTTCAAAAACAACAAATATCATATTTTTCGAATCACCCTGTAAGGATAAAAGCTCGGCAGCTGTCACTGGGTGTGTATGATTTTACATTAAATTGAACGGCCCTCAAATTAAATTTACAGTGGGAGTTGGATGGCAAAATGTATATATGTATGTAGGCAAAAAAGTTTTAATTCCTAAAATAAAGGTGAGAAGAAAGCAGTTCTTTAATTTTTCAGGTATTTCGAATTCGCTTTCGTATAAGTTAATGTAGGTAAATACTTTTGTTTCCGTGTCTGTAGCCCTCAGTGAGTTTAGCTAATTGACTACGTTTTCCTAGCTTGCTTTCTTGTTTCTTGTAGTGTTTTCCCTTGATCTAGTCATTCATTTTATTCTTTTAAAATCTAACGAATTTGAACTGAATTTTAAGAGGTCAGGTCATTTAGAAATATAAAAATAGTGGGAAAACAAAGCGGCAACACTTTTGGCTCTCACCTTTATAAACTTTTTTCTCAAAAGCTTAAAACCCGAAAGCTCTTTGATAAACGCCAAAACCCCAAAACTACTGAAAAAGCTCTATTTCCATTTCACGAAGTGAAAACGAGTTACGCCTGCCTTGGCACAATGGCGTAGCTGCAGCTGTTGTGTATGGCACTGCACTGTCAAAGTTAAAAATACGTATTGGGGCAATCCACGAATACCTACGTCAGTGTCAATCACTTTGAGGGAAAACATTGTTGGCGGCAAGACAATTTCATACAAAATATTTTAAATGGTTAAAGAGCACCACAAAAAAAATAATAAGTAAACAGAAAATACATTTTCATTAAGAAAATTGTGAAAATTCAATATAAACCTAACCTATTTTTTCGGATAATTCAATATTTTCCTCAAATTGTCAGCGAAAATTTAGAAAGAGATAGCTTCGTGGACAGCCCTCTTGCTACGTCTTATGGGGAAGCTTATTTAAAATCAGTAGCGCGCCATATTTTTGCACCATACTAAATTGAAGCAAATCCCCCATAAAAATTGTTAACCAGCCAGTGAATTTCCAATTGCATCTGACGCAAGCCAACACATCTTGTGTTGTCGAGTGCACTGATTGGCTGTCGCCTGTGAATCGATTTTTTTTACTTTTAAGAGTTTCATTTATTCAAAAATTGCAATTCTAGATGAATTCTCAACATGAAAGAATGCATCTCTGATGGGGTGGAAGAATCGATCTGAACAAATTTCTGTCAAACGTCAAATGAGAAATAATTTGTTATTTTTTGTCGTTCGTTGTGAAATTGTACCAGTCTGTGAAAAAAATTAAAAATAAACAAATAATGAACGAAGAACTTAATATGTACTTTAATTATCCAATTAATTATCAATTAGCAAAACTCCAAAGTCAGCAATTCCAATGACAAAAGACAAAAACCAAATGACAAAAAGTCAAATTGCCAAAATAATAGCGAGTTTCATTCACGAAACGAATTGCTCTTTCTGTCAAAAGAATTGACCTTTTTCACTTTTGAGAGTTTCATTCATTCTAGATCGATTCTCAAGTCTCAACACGAAAGAATGCATCTCTCATGGGTTGGGAGAATCGAAATCGATCTGAATACTTTTCTGTCAAACGTCAGATGAGAAATAATTTGTTTTTTTGCTGTTGTTTGTTGTGAAATTGTGCCAGTCTGTGATAAATAAAACAAAACTAAACAAATAATGAACGAAGGACTTAATTAATGTAGGGGAAAGCGGGTCATAAAGGGCACCTTAAGGTTTTTTTTAAATAAAAATAACAAAAACATGTTTATCATGTTCAGGCTTGATTCATCATCTCCATCCTCCTCGCCGGCACAAGAGCAATGTGCCCACTTTCCGCAGGCTCTGCAAGGCACACATCCTTCTGTTGATTCGGAATATAAGTGCCCACAATATAGGCATTCTTCATCTTCTTCGCTTTCCGAAAGCTCTATCTTTCTCTTCTTTTTTATTTTCGTGACGAGCTTTTCTTTTTTCTTTGAAGCAGAATTGAGCTTTGGAGTTTCAGCCTCAAGTTGAGCTTTGTACGGTGATTCAGTTATAACAGCTGTTTTTCCTCTGCGCTTAGAAACTCTTTTTTTTCCCTGGTGCTTTTGGAATGGGAATGATTTGAGATGGTGAATAATTTTTAAACGAAGATGTTGCAGGTTGAGCATCCACAGATCTTGAATTTTGGTGGCAAATAGTGGGTGAATTATTCACATTCAAAGGCAACATCAACGGATCGATTGCAATGGGCAAGTTTGCAACTGCTGGAGCTTTTGAACTTAGATCAATCAAAGCTGTTTCATCTAAATTTGATTGATTCTCTTCATATGGCATGTTTGTTGTTTCGCATGGTAAAGTCATGATCTTCGAAAACGTCTGGATTATAAGGCCATATTCCAGTTTTTTTGAAACCGTTTATAGCCACTGACATTGTAGCCGCTTTAAAATAGGCTTGACCAAACAATTGGCCAACTTGATAATGAGTTACTGTCCTTCCAGGATGTTGCCTTAGCCATTTTTTTCACTTCATCGCCGTAATTTCATAATTTACGGAAGCTGCCTTATAACTCATTTTGTTTGTTCTTACAGCTTCAACAGCTCGCCGTAAATTATCAGCGTGCTATTCTTGATGATTTGTTTTTCGTTTGTAATTGCGAACCATCTAAAAAAGTGTGTTGTTTAAAATAAAGAATATGAAAATACGAACAAAAATAACAGAATAAATGGGGTATAATGGGCACCCATGCCCATTATGCCTCGTCCATTATGTCCAATGTCTTATTTTATAAAAAAAAATTGTAAATTTTTGTTAAAGGTAACTTAAAGAAGTGAAATAACTAGATTTATATAAAATAAACAAACTTACTTTGATGTTAAATGAACAAAATTAAACTTTAAATTCACTCCTCACATAAAAACAAGCACTTTACATCACTTCATAAAAACATCAACTGAGTAAAAAATCTTTTTTTTATTCACTACGAATCACAGATGTCATTCGCACTTAAAAAGGGGATTCCCTCGTTTTGCCATGGATAATTTGAAAAAGATAGATGCTAATTCGGATTTGCCACTTTATTCAATCAAGAAATACAAGGGAGGCCTATTATACCCCGGGGGACCGCATGCCCTGCTTTCCCCTACTTTAATTATCCAATTAACTATCAATTAACCAATGATTACTTCTTCCAATGAGCAATGACAAAAGACAAAAATCAAATGACAAAAAGTCAAATTCCAATTGACAGGGATACCCAAAACAATTTCCATTCAAAAGGGCAATAATTCTCGATTTTGAGAACAATTCTTCCAAATTTGAATGAAACTCGCTATAAGTTTAATTGAAAAGTGCAATTCTCGATTTTGAGACCAAATTTTCCAAATTTGAATGAAACTCGCTATTAGTTACTTACTCATGACACAACTACTAAAGATAGCTCTTTCCAATTCTAATTTTTGATTCGTTCTGCGCATATACGTCACGGACACACATGAAGTTTTCTTTTTCTTGTTTTTCTAATAATTTTAGTTTCAAACTCAAAACTTTGGAAAAAAACCTATTTTTTCAAAATTTTATTTTGTTAAGTACTACTTTTTTCCTAAATTCAATCTTATTACTTTTTAATCAAAAACAGAAAACCAGATGCTAAAATGTCTTGCAGTTTCTGGAAAAATGAAAAATAGCAAAAACCACTTTTTCTTAGACTTCTTCATTCAGTTCATTCATCATGTTAATTTATTATAAACACCCCTTACAGAAAAATATATTAAGCTAAGCACAATCCTTAATTTTTGGTTTGATGGTTTTATTTCTCTTCCGATTCGGATACCATGAACACAATAAATGCTCCGATCGAAGGATTCTCCGAACGGATACCTTGATAGGGGGGGATTAGTTTTAATTTTTATAAATACACTAGCCTTTACCCGCGGCTTCGCTCGCTACTAGCTACTTTTATAGCCCGAGCTTTATTATTACATACATTTTACCGGAATAGCCTATGTGCTATTCCAGACTATACTCTATCTCTGTGCCAGATCCCTTCAGCCGTTCTGGTGTTATTGAGAAACAAACATCCAAACATCGTAACTTTCACATTTATAGTGTAAGTAGGATAAAACAAATTAAATGAAAATTTCAGTCTAACAAAATGGACGGCAACCCTACACGCAATTCTTTCAGATTTTTGCTTATTAGAAGTGGTTACTACGGAAACCCTGTTAGAGCTTTTGTATGAATAGCCCTAACGGAAACAAAAGATTGCGAATGAGAGACAAACATCCCTATCTTCCCTGTACTGCCGATTTATGTTGGACAGAGTATACTGTTAATTGACTCTCATACGTTTTGTACATTGTCCAATATTGTGAACCGTGAGTCAGTGCCGGGCCGGACGCACAAATAAGGTATGTCATTTACATTGTACTCATTATTTGATTAAAACATCGAACTTGTTTGAAGGTTTCGCAAGTATAGATTTATTATTCGCACTATTATTTAAATAAAAATAAAAAATAATATGGAAGGTATATTTGTTCAGTGAATTTTTTGTTTTATTAGTCAAAGTGTGTCCTTAAAAAACTATGGAATTCTTTTAATTTTATTTTTGAATACAGCAAATGGAAAACCTACATAATAATGTATTTTTAAACTTTAATAATATCTTAACAACATCGCCAAATGTTTTTTTAAAGAGCAAAAAAAAAAAAAAAAAAACTTACAAGTTAAGCTAATACCTAAGCATTTACAATTTTGTAGTACATTTAAAGCACTAAGAAGTATATTATGTCCTTTGAAGATTGTGCTATTGTAACCTGGAGTCCTTTCAGTTTAATTCGGATTCAATAAATAGCTATGCGATATCCTCCAGTCAAATTGTATTTTGTTTTTTGTTTTATTTTTGTATCACATCAACAAAACCAAAGATGCCAATTTATTTTCCAATACTTTGTTTTCTTTTTGCTATAACAGTGTTGTAGATAAAGTAGTATAAAGATACAATATTACCATACAAGATACAACAACTTAATCTCTTAAATTTTTCGTTAAAAGTAGATTATTGTGGTGGCCTGACAAGTGCCTTATGAGCTCCTGCACTGATTCAAAACCCATTGAACAGAAACAACAGCTGTAGGCCTTTATTGTTTCGGAATCATTTGTAGAACTTATTATATTTCGGTGGACAGAACACAAATGTTTAAGAAGATGGGCTTTTTGTTTGAACATAGCTACGCAAAGTCTGCATGCAAATGGTTTTTCTCCAGTGTGAACCCTTAAATGGGTTTTCAGATTCCAAGACATGCCGAATTGTTTCCCACAATACTCGCATCGATATTCCCGGACTGTGCTACTACCACCCGCACTATTGTTAAATATTTGATTTGCGGTCGCACTATTTCTGACACTTGAATTGGGAGCATCAGATTCAGCTGGATCGATTTTACAACCTAGTGTTGACATATTTATATTGGGCGACATGTCAAGCTGAGATGACGCAGCTGAATTGTGGGAAGATTGCCACTGATATATGAACGGTGAGCTTATTTGCTGCAAGTTTTGATCCGGACTTGCCGCCATCTTTTCTCTATTGGCTCCACCGACATTTTTGTGGTTATATACAAAAAGGTCCTCGGTATTGATGAGACTTCTTGCTGTTGAGTTAAGCATATTTCGTTCGGAAGTGTATGTGGAAGACGATTTTTGTGAGCTCAACTCATCCATTATCATAGGATGGTACGGTAGAAAAGGCTGGTTTTGACTAGGCGAATTATGAAAACCTGGCCTGCGTTTTCTATGCGGTGTAACAACATAATCTTCTGGAGAGTCTTGTAAAAGAAGTTGATGATCTGGCAGCTGTTTTAATACCTCTGAGTCCGGTAAAAGTGATAGTCCTTTCTTTTTGTCTTGTCCTTTGCATGATAGATTTATTTTTTCATCGTTTGGTTGGTTATGCGGCGAGTCAGATTCTTCATCCATATTTCGGGTACCAAGAGATAAATTGACAGGGTCCGAGGACATTCTCCGTTCGCCAATATTGTTTATATTTCGATTTTCACATATTTCAGTTCGTGTCGCTGCCTTGTCAAATAACGGTTCTTCGCATCTTTTATTGTCTTCTGATGATGATAGTGATTTGTCCGTCGTCGTTCGATCATTTAGATGGTCCCTTGATGTGTTCGATTTTCTGCCCTCCTTTTTGCATTCGTCACTTAAGTTCTCCCATTTCACCGAATTCGAATTCTGGGGGTTAGGTGGATCCGTTTTCGATAATCTTTTTTTTCGCCTAATGTCCTTGCTGCTGCAGTAGGAAGAGCTATACAATTCAATTTCATTTTCATGTTTGGCTGCATTTAAATATTGAGAATCGCAAGTTTTCAAATAATCGGACTTAATTTGTAATAAAAGTAAGAGATCATGCAAGTAGTTTATATCATTTGAAGGAATACACGTTTGTCCAGAATACAGAAAATCCAAAAGGGATCGAAAATAATTTGCATTGACATCAGGGAAGTACACTGTTGTGGTGCAGTCTAAAAACTGTGTTTCTTCAAGGAGCATCCTATAAAGGAAGAGAGAGAGAAAAGATCGATCCAGTTAAGTGATTCGTGTTCTTGAATAATTTTACCTTATTAAGGGGCTGGCAGCCGCAAGGACCAATTTGTGGGCATGAAGAGTTACTTTGTTTTCACAAACAATTAATAGATCAGCCGGATGTTCACCTCGGAAAGCAGCTTTGATTTCTTTGAGAATACACTCTCCATGTTTACTATATTGCAGCATCAACATTCTAGGTTCCTTCAAAAAAAAAATTAATTATTTGTTAAATAAAATAATGTTTTTTTTTTAATGATAAAAAGCTAAGTAAATTTTTTATGAACCACATTTTACAAGAACAATTATTAAACCTCATGAATAATAATACGTAATATTTTATTTCAATGGTGACTTTCTCATCGAGAAGCTGTTGGCGATTAGTCACTATGTTTAGGCCACAAGCACTGCAGTTCAGTTAAAAGTTGCGTCGCTTTAGTGTAACGGATACGAACATTATGGAAATGTGTGTGAATTGGCATTAGATATGACATTCACGGAGATATGAGATCAATCCAGTTAAAATGCAACCGGAACTACATAAGTGGCAAAGAATCAAGAACCACAGTCAACAAAAGCAGCTGAATTCGATAGAATGCCAGCAGAGTTCCATAAGTCATCACCATAAAGACTATTATATTCTTCATCCCTTATCTTATCACAAAGGCTGGAAGAACAAAGTAAACTGTAAGGCTTTCGAAAATGTTAAGCTTAAAAATCAAGCCCTCGTGCCCAGCAAGCAACATGGATCCTGCATCAACAACATCAATAATATTATCATGTTTATAATTCTCGAGCAATAAACCAAGTTAAAATCTTAAAATCTGAACCAGTGTAACGTGCGCATAATTGTATCACTCTAAGTCAGAGGAACCTCTCCACTCTCCTTTTTAGAAGTGCCAAATTATAAGAGGCGATGTTGATGGGAAATTACAACCATAATTCACAAAAGTAAAGAACGAAAGGGTGATTCATGGTACAACGTATAAATTTGAAAGTGAACTTAAAATTATTTACTATCGGTCAAAAGAACAAATCATAGCATTAACTTTTTGAAAATGATGTCTTGTAAATGTTGGCCATGAATACGTCGGAGGTGGTCCATTCGGAAGGTCCAATTTTGAGCGACTAATTCGAGCATAGAGACTGGTATCTCGCGAGTAATGTTGCCTTCCAAAGTGTCAATACCTAGTAGCTGGCTTTTTCCTGAAGACCTGAAACTCTACCTATCTTCATATTCCCAAAGGTGTGATATCGCACGATCTAGGCAGACAATTTACCGTAGCAAAACGTGAAATTAAGTGCTCACCAAAATGACTTCTCACCAAGTCCATTGTTTCACGCACTGTGTGGCGTAATGCCGTCTTGTTTAAACCAGAGCTCATCGAACCATGGGCTTGAATTTCAGGAAGCACATAGTCCGTTAATGATAATGCGATAATGGTTACCATTGACGGTAAAATACTGATTTGCCTCATTTTTGAACAAATATGGACCAAAGATTCCACCAGCCCATAAACCACACCATACCGGTGTTTTTAATGAATGTAATGGTAGCTCTTGGTACTATTCGAGTTGCTCATCAGCCCAAATACGGCAATTTCGTTTATTAACAATTGAGCCAGAAATGGGCTTCATAAAAATTTCACGATAAAACACTGGATTTTCATTGAGTTTTTCTAACAGCTGAACAATTTCTAGACGCTGGCTGTGATGCTGGGAGTCTTTCCATTAAGACTTGCCAAACGATATTGAACAAAAATGACAAAGCAAAGCAGTTTGATATAGGAGTAACGTCTGATATGTCAAAAAAAAAACCTAATGAAAATCAAACCCTTTACTATCGTAACGGGTACAAAGTACAAAATTACTTAAATGGTTTTAAAATCTATTATGTTTTTCATAGGTCACTTGCTTATGTATCACAATTGATCTATGTGTGATGGATACAAAATCAACCATCTGCCCAATAACCTAATCTAACCTATTCCGGTTTCAAAAAAGAAGCTAAGCTTAAAAGGAGAACAAATTGACATTTTTCTTCCCCTTTCGGCCCACCCCAAACATAATCACTAATCACCCATTACAAATCACTTTTATATTATCTGTCATCCTCATCAGTCATCATCTGTCACAAGCCAGGATTGTTCCGTTTACTTTATTTACGACCCAAATTTGTTTTGAGAAATTTACGATTTGACATAAAATGTTTCGTTTATACTTTCCGACGACGGCGACGTCGACTGGTTTAACGACGTTGTCTAATAGCGAGTTTCATTCACGAAAAGAATTGCTCTTTCTGTCAAAAGAATTGACCTTTTTCACTTTTGAGAGTTTCATTCATTCAAAAAGTGCAATTCTAGAACGATTCTCAACACGAAAGAATGCATCTCTCATGGGTTGGGAGAATCGATCTGAATACTTTTCTGTCAAACGTCAGATGAGAAATAATTTGTTATTTTTTGTTGTTTGTTGTAAAATTGTGCCAGTCTGTGATAAATATAACAAAAATAAACAAATAATGAACGAAGAACTTAATATGTACTTTAATTATCCAATTAATTATCAATTATCTAATGATTACTTTTTCCAATGACAAAAGACAAAAACGAAATGACAAAAAGTATAATTCAAATTGACATGGATACCCAAAACATGTTTCATTCAAAAGGGCAATTCTCTATTTTGAGAACAATTCTTCCAAATTTGAATGAAACTCGCTATAAAAATACCCCAATAACACTTTCGAATACACATTTTCGATCCACGCACGCCGAAATCCCCAATTATCATTTCAATATTTATTTGGCACTGGACGAAACATAGGAGACGCCACGATTCAACACTCTGCATGAACGATTTGAGGGTAAGGTTATCACTTGCAGAGGTGACGTGAATTGGGCACCAAGGTCATGTGATTTGACCCCGCTAAATTTTTTCTTGTGGGGTTTGTTGAAGTCGGAAGTCTAGTCGAATAAACTAATATCGACCGAAGCATTCAACGTGTAGGTACGTACCTATACGTATTGCACGTATCACAAACACACTCTCAAATGCTTGATGAGATTTTGACCAGTGCATATGCCGCTTTAGAAGCTAAGACATATCATATTATTCCATTTCAACATCTACCCGTCCTTATTGAAAATCCTGGAAGGGGAGTAGGTATATTTTGGTAGTTTAATGAAAAACGGTTTTACCTATGTGACAATGTGACATTTCAAGTTTTTGACTTAATCAGAGAGAAAATTATAATGTACCTACAGTACACTCTCCAGGCAGAAAATTTCATTTTGCCCTCAAGCTGATTTGACAGAAAAAACTATTAGCTGCGAAAATGTGCGTGCTGATTTGAAAAAAAAAATATTACCATCTTCGAAAGTGTGAGTAAACATTTTGTAAAGTGGTTTCACAATACATATAATATAACACATATCACAGACACGATGTCAAAAATAATTTAAAAAAAAAAACAGGAAATGGGTTTTGGAGGGAAAGAAATACGAAAGATTTGTATCTCTTTTATGCCCTCTCTGCTAAGTATGGCTTTAACATTTAACTGTCTTGTCAAATAGTCATAATAAGTTGACAAGACATCAAATGTACTAAAACTTATTTTAAGACTATTACATTTTTTATAAAATGGGATTCCATTCTGGTAGTTTTAAGCCTTTTAAACGGTTAACCAATAGAACACCGTCTAGTGTAAGTCAAGAATTTTTCATTTGTCTCACATAATGGTGGAGAAAATACAACGATAAACTATACCTAAGACTAAAATGGCTTCGTCCTGTAGAGCGAATGGACATCAAAGCTCCAGTTCGTAAAGTCTTCAACGTCAACCCAGAGGGAATCAGAAGTCAATGTAGACCGCATCTTCGATGGAGGAACAGGCAGAGGTGATAGATCTCCGACTCTTGGCGTGTCAAATTGGAGACGGAAGGCAAGAGATCGATCCGGGTGGATATGCATATAAAGTAAGTCTGGGAGCACCAATAATAATAATAATAATAATTTTAACTATATGCCTGTAAGACCCAAGGTCTTTTAAATGCAAACTGCACGGCATTAGTTAGAAGGAATAGAATTTTTGTTGGTACAATGGATTGAGAATAAGATGATATTTATCTCAAGAAAATCCCACGGGTGGCGTCCAGTTGAAACTGGGGGAATAAATAAAAATTGCTGCCCAGGCTGGGGCTCGAACCCACAACTCTTAGGTTAGCAACCAAGCACTTAATCCACTGTACCCATTGCCACCCGCAAGTAAAAGGAAAAAGTAAAAAGGAAAAGTAAAGTATTTATGATTTTTTTGAAAACCGCTTTAATGATTTATCATACTTCATACTTATAAGATTATAAATGTGGAAGTCAGAAAGTTTGTGACGCTTTCGCGCCTAAACCAATCAACCGATTTTTTAAATTCTTTCACTAACGAGTAGCATAATGTTATACTTTTTTTAGTCCCTATTAGAGGTAGCTACCAACATTACAATAATGTAACCTAAGGCGTGTGCTGCCATTTTGTTTTTTGTTAGAAAATTTATAGGCTTTGAAGATCACTTTGACAATTATTAATATTCAACTATATGTTAAGGGTGTTTTTTTAAAGATATAGAACTTTGAAATGGACGTAGTCTAATCTGGACGTCCAATGTTCGATGACTTTTTCCAAAATGTGTGGCCGTATATCGGCAATAACGCGGGGAATTACTAGCGAGTTCACATACTTATATAAAAATAAATTTGATTAATTTGGGAGCGTTGTTCAGACGTCAGTCTATTCATGTTGAAATGTCAAATCAAACTACAAATAAATCACTTGAAAGCTGCAAAAATGGCCGCCAGTTAAAATAGTGTCACCACCTTAAGGTTCTACCTATACCTCTAAAAAAACACCCGTTATAACTGTAAGCAATCCTTAGGCGAAAAGAAATTATTTGACTACCTACATTATTCAATTTTTTTTTTTTGAGTATCTATGCCAACATCTAGCAGTTTGAAGTTCTATTCCAGCCAAACCATACAGTTTGCACAGAAAACACTACCTATTTAGAAAGTTTTATCAAAATCGTACGAGCAGTTTTCGAGATAAGGAAATTGTGCATTAAAAATCATATTGCAGGTACCTACCGTTAGTTTTAGAGCACACGGACAGACAGACATCCCTTGCCGTATAGTAGGTATACCTACTTATAATCGCAAGTAAAAATTAAAGGCAAATACAAAAATAGCAAATACCTACATAAGTATAGTTTAAAATACCTACTTCCGAAATAAAAAGCTTACACTGCTTAAACTTCTTTCTTTATTCTATACCTATGTACGTATACAGCTTAGAAAAGTAAAACCAGTCATGCATTTTATTTTATTTCGCAACATCGCAATCTTACATTTTTTCCGAAAAGGTTAAACCAACCAACTTTATTGCTCGAACCCCGAGCTACCACCAAGCAAAATATCTTTCCAACCTATGCGTAGTTAAAAATAAAATCAAACTTCTATATTTTGCCACAGTTATCTATACATTTACCTTACTTTTCATTTTCCTTGAAACATTCTTTTTCCTATTCGAAATCTCTGCCTAAGGCCTATACCTACACTTCGTTAAAGTCAAATAGTCAGAGATATATGTAGGTACCAACCGAGATACCTTCCTACTACTTTGGCCATAAAACTATGTCATCATGGAAGTTAAAAGTTAAATCCGTTAAAAAAGCTCAACTTGATCATCAACACACAACATACAAAACAACTCTCTTTCGATGTCGAAATTCACAAGAAAATTAAAATGAAAAAAAGATACAAATTTAGTAACACACAGTGCAGTGGCGGCGCGGCGTTAGAAAACAATTGACCAAAAAGCTCCACTCTAACATTTTTTAATTTAAATGCAAGAGTTGTGAATGTATTTTTTGTAATAGAAGGCGGGTACAAAAAAAGATGGCCAATAATTTTTTTTTGGAGTAGATGATGATGATAATAATTGCAAAGAATACTTTACTACATTATAATACCTACTGACATTACTATCTGCTTCTGCAACCAAACTAGCGAAGGGCAAACCACCAACTCGTTGATTTTTTTTTTAATTCGTTGTTTTAAATTTCTCTGCACGTGAAATGATTTTGTGGGCAGTAGGTTCGTAGGGTATGAAATAAGTGTTTTGTTTTTAAAATTGTACTTCAAAATATGTCAGTTATTGTTGGTAATGGGTTAATGGAGCGCGGCGGCGGCGGGGGTACCTCACACATTTTACTATTCAGTGCACTCGGAATTACAATAAGTATAAACTCACATAACATAATAATGCATGTCGTTGCGGTAAGGTGGTGGCGGCGGTGGCGAAAAGCGTGCGGAGGCTATACGCGACAGCGACAGCAACACAACGGATGCGGCGCGGCGGAGGAACGGTTATGTAGCTACGTTTATTTTTTTGTAAGTTTCTTCACATAAAAGCTTTCTCCGGGCTCCCAATTTCAACACAAAATTTACAAAGCAAAAGCAGACAGATACAGCTACAGCGACAGTCAGGCAAGCAACAACAGCAACAGCGACAGCGAGCGCCAGCAAGCGTGAGCAAAAGCAAAAGCAACCGATATCTACAACACAACACCAACATAGAGATTTTTGTTTAGCTGCTTTTAAAAGTAAAAGTGAGTTGAGTTGAGTGTTGTTTGTCTGAATCTGAAAATAAAACTTGTTTGCGTTTGTTTACATTTCGTAATATGAGAAAGGAACACAATAAAGATAGGAAAGAGTGAGAAAAAGACAAACAAATATACAACACTATAATATTGGAGAAGGGTAGTGGAGTAATTGCATAACTTTAATACTAGGCCAAGTATGTTGGGCAAGCGCGATATAAGAAGAAAAAAAAAACTCGTTTTAATAGAAAATTAGCTGTGCTTTGTATTGAGTTTGATGTTTGAGTCTTCTTTGGTTACCTACCTACCTACCAACCTAACTACCAACTTTGTGTTCATAGTTGTTAACTTTTATAAATATGTAGGTACCTATACGTTTGTATTTAATAAAAACTGAAATCTTCTCTTGTTGGATCTTTGATATGGCTATGGATTGAAAATTGAAATGAAAAGCACGACGAGAAGAGTTAGTTAGTTACTCAGTACTCACTTATTATTAAAAGTAGGTACCTACCTATAAGATAAAGATAGTTAAGTAGGTACCTACTTAGTTGGTATTCCTACTGCAATTTATCTCTCATTTTTTGTTCCATCACTCATTAAATACAAAAAGAGAATATAATATGAACAAAACCAACTTCTTGTGAAAAATCAGAAATTCATAAAAATGACTTTTAACAATCGAAGAATCAAAACCAACGATTGGTTGGTTTGTTGCTTTTGCTCGTTGTTTTTGTTACCTTACCTACATACAAAATGGAATGTGAAGGTCGAAAAAGAAAAGGAAAGCACTGGTTTTTTTTCTGTTTTGTGTAGAAACTACAACAAAGTATAGATAAATGTAGGTATGTATTTATTTGTATAGTTGAACAAATACAAGATTAATTTACTTTCTTAAAATCAAGCAAACTTTAGCTATGTAGTTATGTCTCGATAGTTAAAGTGTTATGTATTATGTACAGATATTCATACATGTGTGTACACAAATCTGACCTTGGTATTTCCTATCTTTTGTTTCGCAAAAGTATTTAACATTTTGTATTTTTTAAATAAAAGAAAAGTAAAGGTTGTTAGAGCTTCCTATCTACTAGGTTTAGAGTGTGTTTGAAATGGTAGGTAGGTAGGTATACCTACCTAGTTAGGAAGGTGAAGTTTAAGTTATAAGAAATTGAATATACCTATTTCAAATTTGAAATGGCCATGGGTTTAAATTAATATTTTTGAGATAGGTTGTTGGTATATACCTACATAGATACCTACATATACCTATATCTTTCTGGTTTGAAGTGCCGTCTTCTCTATTGGAAGGGGGTCTTTGTGTAGGCTACCCCCTAACATTCCTACTAATACATTTTTTTTTGTTAAGAAAGGTTATGCTTATTTTAACAAATAGGTAGGTATGTTATACCTACCTCTGCCTGAAAACACCGAATAAATAATATCTTATTGATGACAAAGAAAAATTTGAGGAAATAATAAAAAAAAAAAATAGTTGGAAAGGTAGATAGGCAGGTAGTATAAACTCTTTTGTGAATCGAAATTCAACAGGCCATTGCATTGGAGAGATGGTTGTTGACTTCGAAATCGAAGGTTGCGAATTTAGTGCTGAATGTCACGGAATATTTCAAAAAGTTAATTAATTGTATACCTACCTATTATAAGCACAAAAGAAATAAGTTTTAAACCTTTAGATGGCACTAGCAGTCAGTCCGTTAATTTATTTTTATTTTAAACTGGTCCAGAAATTGTTGAACGTGAAATTCAGTTTTACTGATTGGTTGACATTTTCTGCAGAACTAAGAAAAGTATATTTGTTTTAATGGCTACCTTAAACAAATTATTAACCATAATTCAGACTAAACTCGGATTCTTGTATAGTCGGCCCCGTAAATTCCAGTAGTCAGCCACTTGAGTTGCCGAGTAGTCATTATTCATAAGCTATTGCAAAATGTATTAACAAACATTTTTTTCAGCAGTTTGTAATAAATAAATAGAAGACAGAAGACACAATAAATAATTTATAAAAAGGAACTTATATACCTAACTTACCTACAAACTAATAAAACAATAACCATCTAACATCTACCATCTACCATCTACCATCTACCATCTACCATCTACCATCTACCATCTACCACCTACCATCTACCATCTACAATCTACCATCTACCATCTACCATCTACCATCTACCATCTACCATCTACCATCTACCATCTACCATCTATCATCTACCATCTACCATCTACCATCTACCATCTACCATCTACCATCTACCATCTACCATCTACCATCTACCATCTACCATCTACCATCTTCCATCTACCATCTACCATCTACCATCTACCATCTACCATCTACCATCTACCATCTACCATCTACCATCTACCATCTACCATCTACCATCTACCATCTACCATCTACCATCTACCATCTACCATCTACCATCTACCATCTACCATCTACCATCTACCATCTACCATCTACCATCTACCATCTACCATCTACCATCTACCATCTACCATCTACCATCTACCATCTACCATCTACTATCTACCATCTACCATCTACCATCTACCATCTACCATCTACCATCTACCATCTACCATCTACCATCTACCATCTACCATCTACCATCTACCATCTACCATCTACCATCTACCATCTACCATCTACCATCAACCATCTACCATCTACCATCTACCATCTACCATCTACCATCTACCATCTACCATCTACCATCTACCATCTACCATCTACCATCTACCATCTACCATCTACCACTTATCATCTTATACCTAATAAATAAGCGGACAGAAGATTATTATGATTATTTTTTTGTTTTGTATAGTCTATTTTGTGTCGTTTTTATTAAAAAAATGCAAAAACAAAATAACTGTTAAATACTTGCAAGGGGAGGTGACCTCAGAAGACAAAGTTTTTTCCATTCTTCTAAGGTCAGCCCCCCTGACTGACTAATGAAAATACATAAAAAAAAGCGTGCGTACAAAGTACACATGTCAGAAGTGAAACTTCTTTGGCAAACTAATTTTTACTTTTTTGCACCGCATCAACCGACCCGTGTAGCTTCTTAAGGCCGCTTACCCGCCTAACACATTTAATATTATACACATCACATTTATCAACCTTCCAGCGCTCATTTAACCACACACCAAGTCACATCCCTGCTACCCGCACATCTATTAAAAACCATCAACCACCTGACTTCCTACAATGGATATACAAAACACTTTTGTCTGCTAAGAAACAGACACACATAATGCATACCGTCCCTGCTACCCATCGTTCTATTTTTAACCATCAGCCCACCGACCTACCCATAGTTGATATTCAGAACCAGTTTGTGCTATTATAAAACAAACCTAACCTAACCTACAGCTCTCTCTCCCCATGGCACTGTGGGTGATGCGAAGTTCGCTCTATCTCACTCTCTCTCTCTTGACCTTTCTCACTTGCTTGCTCCCTACTCTCGCTCCATGGCTATGTGCTTCATCCTTTATGCTAATTTCGCCATTTCTCACTCTCTGTCAATCGGTCTCAATCGCTTTCTCCATTTTCGGGGACGGAAGTCACACTTATTTCCGCTGCATCAATTAAAATTTTACCCCCATGCGCCTAAAGAAGTTTCACTTCAAAAATGTTTGCGCCAATCAAGAGAGAATAAAATGTTAATTCATACTGCATACTCAGTTACAAAAAATTTGGTTTCAGTAGTCAGCCAGGGGGGGGGGGGGCTGACCTTAGAGAATTGACAAAACTTTGTCTTCTAAGGGCAGTCCCACTCGTAAATACTTATTAAAAACTATTTTTCACATTTTTAACCAAAAAACATGAAATATAAACTATAAATCATATTAAAGAATGCACACAATTTATTTACCTTCTTAAGTTTGGGGCACAAAATCTATATGTTTCGGCAACACTTCAATTAATTTTTTTTAATGAAAATAAACAAATTCGTCACTCTCAAAATTTTCAACCAAACAAGCATTTTTAACAAGAAAACCAGCAGCTGCAATGAGATCAAATTTTACACCCAGACAGAAGAACAGTTAGGCTTTCTAAAAATATTTTTTATCTGGAAGTTAAACTAAAACCTTCACTATTACACTGTATAGGTACTTTTTAAGCTATTGGCTGACTACTAAAGGGGGCTGACTACACATGCCATCACTACGAATAAAATTATCAATCTGTTCAGCAGTAGTTAAGAAAAAGATTTTTTTAAAATTCATAAGTACCTATTCAACATCATTCTTGTGATTTTTGAAAAAAGATTTAATGAACTGTTTTTAAAATACATACATACATACATACATATTAAATTATTAAAATAGTTTTGAAAAATGCTTTTATCTATATTTTGAAAAAATCGGTTAAGACGTTTTTGAGATGGTCGGAAGCATAAAAATCGATCCTATTTAAGGTAATGTTCTTAGCCATTGTTGACAATTTGTTTGTCCAGCTATATGTCATACCTAAAAAGCTACACTGATTTTTTTAAATCAAAATCGTTAGAGCCGTTTCGAAATAAATCAGCTTTACCATGACGGTTATGTGGCAGGTACCTAGGTATCGTTAGTTTTTGAGCAAAACCAATCAATTTGCCCTCTGTACAATAGCCAAAAAACTCTATATATGTATATGTACTAAGTTTAAAAGAATTCCGCCCACCCGTTGGGGCTGTAGGTGTCTACACATACGTACATACATACAGACAGACAGTGGACAGAATTCATGTCATGTTTGTTTGTTATCTCAAAATATTTTTTCGACGAAATCATGACTTACCTTATGCAAAGAGACCAAGATTTAAGAAAAACCTTCTAAATGTCCCGAATAGACTGCAAGATGTCGCAACCTCACTCGGCGTCAAAGCTTAAAAAAAGAGCGTTTTCAAGAAGCTGGGACGGAAAACTGTATCCAGAAAGACAAGTAACAGAACACATATGGGACAAAGTCACACACCAAAGATCATTTAAATTCCGGATAAATTTTGAAAGTGGTGATGATCATGGTAATGTTCATCTCACAACATATTGTAGCAGTGTGTAAATCGTGAAATGGGATTAAGAGTGATTGCGGAACATAATCCAGGAAGAGGGGACGCATAGGATCTGTATAAAATCTCTACAAAAAAATTGTCCCACAACTTTGTTTCGAAATAAATTTGAACTATTATTCTCGAGGAAAAAGCCCATTCTTAATAATTTTAAGCTCCATTTATCATTCGTCGACTAACATCAACACCTTGAAAATCCTTGATTGATCATTTACCAAGTATACCAACAACTGCTAAACAACATATTTGATTTTGATTGGCCCAGTCGTCAAAACATCTAGAGATCGCTTATTTCAAGAGGTCTCCCTCCCTGAGAATATTGTTGCCGTTATTAAAAATTTGTTTCGTATTAAACAATGAAGACAGATTTCCGATTCCTTCGGCACATATGTAGAACCAAACAAAACTATAATGGCTGAATCACATATCACAACGACGCGTTCACCTCAGCTTCGCGTACGTTACGTCGAACAAGCTTTACGGACGCGTCGAGATGAAAGATGACATTTGAGTAAATCAAATAATCGAAAATAATAATTCTAAGGAAACAAATATTTTTTTGAAGAACCTTTTTATTGGATTTTTGTGTGATAACACACTGCAGTTAGGCTGCTAGCAATCGCTCCGTCATTATTATGAATGTTTTGAATTCTCAACAACCACTTATTGTGTGGACTACCACAATTTTTATTTTTGGCTGGAATTATTGCAATTTCATGGCTGCCACACCAATCATCAGATTCCTTTAGTGGTGCTTAGTCTTAATGTTCAATTTTAATTTATAAATAAGTATGCCGTCAACTGGAATTGAACCTAGACCAGCTACCTCAGAGGCCTTATTATTATTGGTCTTGAAATTCAGATTGGATAGGTACCTATACAGAAAATCTAATTTGAATTAAAAAAGTTTTTGGGAAAGTAGCTAATACTCCCACGAGATCCTCAGTCAGCGAAAAGTTCTAGAAACCTATGTGTGGATGCTCATGGACATATGTACGAGGGAGCAGTGACAAATCACAGTAGATGTACACCAAAGAAGCATTTTGAGCCAATGATCCAATCATCGAGGAATATCATTCCATTTTTGAAATTGAAAAAACTCAAATTGAAACACAGAATCAGTAATAATAATTATTTGAAACGTCAAACGCGCGCAAATGTTCAAATATTTCGACTTTTGTTTCAGCTTCGCTTCATGCTACGTGGTTTGTGTACTTACTTTTTGATGCCAAAACGTAACGTTAAAGCTCAACGCCTCATTGTGAGCATTAGACACAAATTCCTATGTCTGAACTTTTGAGTTCTGTCAAAGCGAAGCTCAAAGCGTCGTTGTGAAGCAGGGATAAGGCAGTTTTGACATTAAGGAAAAAATAAAAATAAAATCATGAAGTTCTTACCTATGTAGGTAATTGTGTGATATACAGGGTGTTTTAGCCGGGAGGGGTTATTTTTAAAAAAATGAGTTAAATTGGAAAAAAAATATTTAAACATAACAGTAACTCATGATACAACTAATAAAGGTATGGCATTGCGCATGGTGCCAAACAAAACGTCAAAATATTGTCAAACTCCCCGTGTTCTTAAGGTGTTCTTATGACGAGATGTGCAGAACAAATCAAAAATGAAACTAGGAAGGCGTTATCTCTAGTAGTTGTATCATGATTCATGACAGTAACTCCTACAATGCCATGCCATATCTTTTTATAAAGCTAGACATCTCTTCATTTATTGTGTTATTAAATAAAGTTGTTTTAGTGAACCGTTTAAGAAAAATTAATTTTCAAACTCAAAATTTTGAAGAAAAAAAAATTTTAAATAAATTTTTAAAATATCTAGGTACCTACATAAGTAATTTTTTCAAAATCTTACTGTACATTTCTAAATGGCCGTGTTAAACACCGGATCAAAATGGAATCGGCAATTTTGTATATGTTTGTAATTAAAAAAAATCACTCTATACAGTTTTTTATGATTATTAAATTACAACCGTTTAATTTAAAACGTTTAAAAAAACTACTGAGGAGATCGTAGATTTTCAAGGGAGAGTGGATGAAAGCAAAATGCCTATCATCTTTTTAGATAAATAGAGTTGGCTGCCGGATTTAAGACTTAAGAATAATCACGTGACAATCTGCCTTTTTCCCGACACGTTTTTAAGCGACGGCGACGATAGGAAAGAAAAGAAGCAATTCTTAAGTTGGCTCTAATACTGCTATCTTAAGCAGGATACCGCACATAAAATAACATGCTAAAGGTTGAAGGAAGCCACCAACTAACTTGTATCCTTGACCCAGAGAACAACCCTAAATCACGAACAATTTTGTTGATAACATTTGTTTGGTTTGGTCGCGGAAATATTTTTATAAACTACTGCATCTTGAATCAATGATAGGAGTTTCAAAATAAAATACCTACATCAAATAATTTACAATTGCGAACTGTAAAAGTATAAACAATTAATTTTTGGTTATATAAAACAACTACTCACCAATGGTGGCGGCTTAGTAGGTAATAAAACACTTTGTTCCATTTTTACTCTTTAGGAAAGTCAGACATTTCAAGGTAAACAAAAACATGTCGGCAGAGACGGAGTTATATAGTTTCAGCTGTTACTTTACAATTTAAACTATCATCGAGGTAAAATTTAATTTCATTTATGTACGTCTATTTTTTTTAGTTTTGCCTGAACACTGTACTTCACTCAAACAAATAAAATTTTTGTCAAAAAGATTATAGGTACTTTTTTTCAATAAAATAATAACACTTTCTGTAAAAAAAAAAAATCGGATTGGAAAGTTGAAAGTTCATTTGATTTCCAGAATTGTCATAAAAGACAAAAAAATGTTTGTCAATTAAACACTACTTGAAACTAGCAAAACTTTTAGAAGAATACCAATTTTTGAAAAAGACGGCTTCTTTGTATCCTTTTCGGAATAATTTAGACACAAATTTGAAAGAAAAACAAATCGTTTTTATTGAAAAGATATTTGAACTGTGGAAGAAACACGTCACATTAAATTTTATCTTTATTAAATTAGATAGGAACAAATAAAAGTGGGTGTTAGGAACTGTGACAGGTCGTTTTTGTTTGAATATAATATGCTTCAATTATGGGACTTGTGAAACAGTTGGCTCATATAAATTTTCCTGTTTAATGCATTTGTAAAATTTGAAAAATAAAACTGAGTTAAGCTTCAAAGGTTTACAAAACGATGTTGCGATGTTTAAAAATTTTATTTGAAATATAAAAGAAGTAAGTATACTAAAAGTATAAAAGTTCTTTGTAATTTTTTAGTGTGGTTTTGTAACGTTTTGAATAAAATTGGCGTCATTTTCAAACGAAGGTATATACATTTTCATGGCAATACAATATTTTTTTTATAAAAACACAATTTAAAAATCCGAATCACAAATAAATTAGAACTTTTCGAATAAATTGTCTAAATTTTCGAAAATCTATGCGCCAGCCTAATAAACGAACACATTATCCGGCCTTCACCGCCGATCAACTATCGCTACAAGTCTAGAAACGAATAACAGCAATTTCAAACAAACATTTTTTTAAAATGTATCTTTCTTTTAAATTTTCAAACACAAACGCAGATACGTTGGAACGTTGGTGTTTACATAATCTTTAAAACAAAATAACATAAAAGGATTGAATTATTTGTATTGCCTTGTTGTAAAATAGTGTGTCCTGCAAAAAAAAAAAAAGGAAAGATGTTATTTTCTTCTACAAAGCCCATCCGCTACTTTCTCCTTTTGAACATTACCTAACGTTTAACTCGAATTTACATATCACTCAATGATGCACTATTTTCTGAACAAAGAGAAGGATTTAATTGCACTGACCTTGGATTTGTTCTTGGGGGATAGCATTTCTTTTATATCGGTTGTTGTGCTCAAGGAATAACCTTGAATCTTGAAATTACCAATTTCGTTAAGGACTTTGTAAGATTTTAAGATGTTGCGTATACCTACTGCGTACATAATGTGCACAGAAATTCATTTGTGTAGGTAGGTGGTAGGTAGGTATGCCTTTTTTTCATTTACATACACGTTGTCAAAAAAAGGAAACGTTTTTGATATATTGGAAAGTTGTCGTTCTAATTTTATCGGTTGCGTATGGATGACAAAGGATAATGCTATGCATCAATCTTGGTACATTTTTATTCACATAATAAACTACTTAAATTTCGCCTACAAATATGTCCTGAAAATTCAAATAAGTTCAAAAATAAAAGGACTATCAAATTAAATAAGGTTCCATGTTAGCTAAACAAAAACATTAGGGGTATTCACGATCTGGTGTAACTTGTCTTGCATCATTGTAAAAGTGTAGAAGTGTTACGTTTTCTTGCAATACAACAACAAAATATACTGGATGTAATTTGTTACACTTTTGCATTTTATCTATACCTCAACCCCATTGCAACAGGAAAATACAACGGTGCAAAGTTTGTACTTTTGATTTTGACGTTTGTGTCAACCTGATTTTGACATTTGTGTGAGTTTTGCTACAGATTGGAAGAAGTGAGTTCACGATCTATACAAGAAATACAAACAATTTCGCACTTTTACAATACTTGGTTGCACCAGATCGTGAATACCCCTATTATTAATCGTTTGAGGATTAAGTAAAGGTTGAAAAACGGTGTTGGAAAGCATGCGTTTGGTTAGCCATAGTCAACAATAATTGTTAACAATAATCAACAAAAAGGCGTTCCTTTAATCCAAACTGAATATGATTTGTATCTCGGTGACGTCATAACAGCGTTCACGTTGAAGTGTCAAATAGTTACGATTTGTTACTATTTCCAACTCACCTCCATGGAAGGTATGAGTTGAGATTGTTGATCTGCCAAACTGGACGGTTTGTATTATTAAACAACTCAGTCTGCATTAAAAAAATTAAACCAAAAATTTACAAATTCTCGATTTGAGCAGCAAGAATGTCTTTTACTTCTTTGAGTGATCAATAAGAAAGAATAAAATTGATTTTTCGTACATTTTGAGCGATGAAGGAGAATAATTAAATAAGTTCCTCAATATACCTACACATTATACAATTGTTAAAAGTGGTGGTTTGACACTTTAACAAGTTCCAACAACGTATTGTTCCTAAATGGTTTGTAAAAAAAAACCCAACAAATCCTAACGATGACACTTCAACAATTTTTGTTTTTCCATAACAAGAAAAAGAACGCACCAGTTACTTAAGACTGTTGCAGACTTAGCTTGGTTTGTCACTCATAGATTGTGACTGACGTATGCGAATTTAAGGCAAGATGAGACTTTGAAATTGTGAACACAGTACCTAACTCATAAGAATACTAAAATCTAACAAATTCCACAAAAAAAAAATCGAAGCTCCTTTGAGGTTTTGATAAAAATCGATTTAGAAAAATCCGGCACTTGACTGGTCCTAAAAAGCTGTCAAAGATTCATTTAGTATCGAAAATTAATATGCATTAAAATTTAAAAGACTTAAATTTCACTCTTTTCCGTTGGCTAATGTAAAGTAAGATTTCTGAGAAAATAAAAAAATGGACCGAAAGCAGGTATATAAGACAGAAATCATCATTTTAAAAAAATGGGGAAGAAGTTATTTACATTTTTGAACTTTGATGTTAAAAATCAACAAAAGTAACACGTTTTCACGGTACCTACATACATTTATAATGTGGTTTATGTAAGGTAAAACTCGGTAATACCGGTCATTTCAAAAAGCCATTAGACTTAGTTTAGTAGTGTTGGCTAAACATCGATAGTCTATCGATACTATCGATAGTAAAAAACTATCGATACTATCGAAGAGGACAAATATTTCAACAAATATTTTAATATCAAAATTGAATATAACTTTTTTGAAAATTTGTCTTCGCTCTTCGACATCCCTGTATACTTGCAAATTCAAATTCCAGTTCTTTGATACACAAACTGTAGTAATGAGTGAGTTTCTTTATTCATTCCGTATATATTCGGAATATATGGAACGCCTTTTTTGCGTTTCTTTACTCAATGAAATATTCCGGATAAACTATTTCCTTGTTTCTTTCTTTATTCAATCTGGAATATTTGGAATGCATTCTCTTCAATCCAAGTGAAAAGGTGGTTTAAATGGAATATAACACTGTACGTGACCAGATGTAAAGTTCAACCTTTCTTTCCTATCTTTCTATTCTTTATATCCTTGCTCGCACATGTTAAATCATTATAAGGGCATTCATATCCCCTTGAGTGCGAGTGCATTATAAAAAAAAAAAAAAAGCAGAAGCCATAATTGACATACGTCACTACTTGGAAAAATCTTTAATGTATAGAAGTTCTTGTTCACTTACGTATTGGAATCAATCAACAAGTTAACTACGAGAAATCGCGATTAAGTATATCTCTGCATTCCAGCTCCTTCGGTGCCTTCTGAACGAATTTTTTTCCAGAGCAGGAGAGATAATGACCAACAAAGAAATCGCCTCAAAGATAAAAACTTAAACCATTTGCTTTTTATCAAACATAATTCAAAAATTTTTTAAAGACTTAATTTATGTTTCTTTTTGCTTTTCCTTCTACCTATGCTTTGCACATTTCTCTTAAATTTATAATAAACTAACATGGCATTGTTTTATTTTGTTTAAAGCTTGTTTTTTGTTTTATTTTTTATTTAAACAGAATTATTTCATTTTCACTTTGATTGATTAATGATTTAAAAAAAACTATCGATAGTATCGATAGTTTTTCTGAAAAACATCGATACTATCGATAGTAAAATATTTTGATGTTTAGCCAACACTATAGTTTAGTTTCCTACGGAATAAAAACCTCCCACCGAAAGAACCCCTCCAATCTCCAATACGATTTTGTTGTTGTTTTAAAAGACATTACATGCGCTTATAGCTTGTGAATGCATTCTTTTCAAAATAGCCTTGTACATACACTGTACATGAACATAACTGTAACAAGAAGTAAGTTCGTAGAAAGTCGGAACTTATAGGTTAGTCGTATACCTGTATTTTAACCTAGTTTTTATTCATTCGAACTATTTTGAAGTTTTATATAGCACCTTGCATTGTGCATATCTTCTCCCTTTTTAAAAACATTTTTACTTGCGATTATAGGTAGGGGAGAGTGGGGCTAAAAGTACCTAACACTTTTTACGAAAACCTATGCAGCTCCTAAGATTTTGAAAATAAGTCAGCCAAACCTTTTTAAATTTAAGAACCATGTTTTAACTACAAAAAAGTTAAACAAACTCTGCTCAGAAGATGTCAAGATTTGACACTGAAAAAAAACATGTTGTTACAACTTACCCTGACAATGGGGCTAAAGTTGTTACAAGAATTATAAAAGAACAAGAAAATAAGCCAATTATTATTTTATTAATAGGTGATAAGAAAAAACATAACTCTTATTTTGATTAAATAAAACTTATGACACAAATATATACTATTTAAATATTATAAACATGTAAAAAACAGCCAATCTTTAAAAAAGTAACTTCAAAACAAAAAAGTAAAAATCACAATTCAATCATAAATAAAATGCACGACTGGGTCGCACGTACTTGCTCTGTGGGTGCAATAGTACGACGAAAACAAACTTTTCGATCAATAAGAACAACTCATTTTTGAAAAATTTGGTAAAAACTAAAAAAAATTTGGCTAAAACTGGAAAACTCGATATACGGGAGCTAACGTTAAGTAACCTTTAGTACACAAATTTAGATGTCGTCTTTTGGGTGATATAAATGATATAAATTTCCGCTTATGGCCAAATTAATAAAACTGATATTACCAATTTCCGCTATTGTCATGTGTAGCAAAAAACTAAAAATGCAGTTTTCTTTGAAGTATTCTATATATGTAACATACAAAGTTTCATAAAAATCGGGGGAGCTTTTTTTGAGTAAATTAGAAAAAACGAAAAAATTGGCCAAAATCGAATGGCTCTTTGTATAGGAGCCACCATTAAAAAAAAAGAAAATGACAAAAAATCAATGCCATCTGAAAGGAAGCTGAAAGAAACTATACCAAACAAAGTTTGAGTTAATTCGATGCAACCGTTGACATTTTATGGCCATTTAAAAAAAACCGTTAAGAGCAGATCTCCGTTATTTGCATTTTTAGCCAAAAACTGAAAACGCAGTTCTCTTAAAAACATTAAAAGAATATAACACACACAGTTTAATCAAAATCGTTAGAGCCGTTTTCGAGCAAATTAGAAAAAACCAAAAAATGTTGGCTAAAACTTATCGGTTCGTTGTATGGAAGCCACCGTTTAGAAAGGCTTCAGTGAAAAATTTATAAAACAATCCTGTAAAAAACTATAAAAAACTATGTCAAACGAAATTTGAGTCGATTCAATCAAGCCGTTGTGAACTTATGGCTATTTGAAAAAAAGCCGTTAAAACCTGATTTTCGTTAGGACTATTTGAGCCAAAAACGAAAAACGCAGTTTTGTTAGAAATGCTTAAAGTACCTAAGCTTAATTTTGAGTTTAATCAAAATCGTTAGAGCCGTTTTCGAGAAAATTCAAATTGAAAAAAACCGTTACTTGAAAGGTACCAGTTTGAGCCGGGCTAAAACGAAATAAAAAAAACCTCGACAACCGTTTTTCTTCAAACTGCTATATACCAAGTTTGAAGAAAATCCGTCAAGCCGTTTAGGCTGTAGCATGACGTGAAAAAGCGCACATCCGCACATCCGCACATCCGCACAGACGCACAGACAGACCGACGGACGGTATGGCGAAAACCACTTTTTTGGGCTTCTCTATCATCGTAATGTCATGTTTGATTAAAACCTCGATTTTTTTTTTCTGCACGAAACCAATACTTGCTCTATAGAGCAAGTAAAAAAGCATATAGGACTAGAAGGAAGAATCTTCATCCGTGTAACAGTTTAAGCATACGAATGCACGTATAGAGATCCTTTAACGAATTTGGTGTGGGCCCATTTTTTGCATATTATGCGCTGAACCCAATTTTTCCCCGGCAAGCTGCCAGGAAATGCCCCACAACAAACAGGACATACATTTAGTTGATCATCAATTCCTAATGAAGAGGCTGATATCTTTTTCTTCACCTGTTTTTTAAAGTGAAACTTTTATTACATCGTCTCAAACTTTTTCGTCTGTGTGTTGCATGTCGCGTGACGGTCGGCCGCGGAGTAGGGATAAAGTGAAAGGCGCTCGTTAGTTTCACTTTTACGGTGGTTTCATAAAACCACACATGTTTTTTTAGTTTTGAGCCCCTTTTTGGTTCCTTTTTGACTACATTTCTGGGGAAGACTTTGTTTTTTTTTCCTCGAAAATCGCTGTTGGTGAGAACTACCTATAGGTATGGATATTATTCTAATTATCTATCGCACAAAAAAAACGAAAGAAGAAAACAATTGTGGAAAGTTTGTTACAATTTCCCCGCAAAAGTGTTACAACTTGCCTCACCATAAAATTTCACACGAAAAAATAAATTTAGAAGAAACCGAATGTCACATATATATAAGATATACACACACACACAACCAAAATTCAAATGGATGTTTAGAAAAACAACCACCGCCCTTATCTCTTCCGTTTGAGGAGGAGGACCAAAAATTTAAAAAAATCAAAAAGTAAGAAACCTACTATTTTTCGGGACCTCCCACAGAACTTTTCTCGTTGACGGCTAGTTGTCATTTGACACCTGAAGTAGGTAGTTATGGGGGTAGATATGGAAAAGATGAACATTTTTCTCCTGCAATTCTTTATTTAAAGGAGAACCCTGTTTTTTTAGGTGTTACTTCTTACCCCTGTTACTTTAAGCCCCACTCTCCCCTACTATGTATAAATTATGCATTCGTAAACAAATCATCAATCAAACATAACATTACGATGATAGAGCAGCCTAAAAAAGTGGGGCCGACAATTATGTCTGTCTGCCTGTCTGTAACGGCACCTACAGCCTAAAAGGCTGAACCGATTTGCTTCAAACTTGGCACACAGTATTGTTATGAAGTCCTACAGATTGGTTTTTGGAATTAGTAATCTAGCTTCAAAACTAACTGTGCCTCCCATGTGATTTTTTAAGGAAAACGCATTTATCTCAAAAACGTCTCCTAAGATTTTGATAAAACTTTCTGTGTTTTTTGTGTAAACTTTTTGATTCGGGTGGAATAGATTTTTCAGGAAAAGTCTTAAAACCTCCCATATTTTGTTTGTTTGATTTTTTTAAAATCAGATTTTCTCGTAAGCCACTTGACGGCTTTCGATGACATTTTTAATGTAGAAGCCGTTTTATAGACAAAATAATAAAAATTCTTAAATTTTACAAAAAAAAAAGTTTTTTTGAATTTAAAAAAAATAATTACAAATTTTTCTTTATTTTTTATTTTTTTTTTCAAAAAACGGTTTAATCTATTTTTTTTTTAAATTTAATTTTTCTGATAAAAACTGCAAAGTGCTAGAAGTAAACATAATCAAAAAAAAAAAAATTGGAATAGGTACATTTTCGAAAAGTTTTTCAAAAAAAATGTTTATTGAAAAAACTGTTTTCCTTAAAATATGTACCCACCTATAAAACAGTAAAATAAATCAGATGGCTTCGTTAATTTTTTCAAAAAACGTTTTAGCCGGTGATTTTTAAGTGGTTAATAAAATTTCATATGGTTGCTTCAATTTTTTTTTTCAAAAACTCAACCCCCAAGACCACTGTCACACTTAACACAAGAGCAAGTTCGTGCGACCCAGTCATTCACTTTATTTTCTTAAGACTTACTTTTGGCATACTTAGGTTCTTAACGGAAAACTTTTCTTTTAATATAATATACATAAATACCTACCCAAGAATCATGCCCTAAAATATTATTGAAGAATTGAATTGACTTATGTCCAAATAGAACCCACGAAAAAGAAAAGGATTATAAGTAAGTATTACAGTAATAGATTCTCGAAAAGATAAACAGATATAAAACAGGCCCCTTTCATCTTTCCAAGCATCGAGCATTAGTTTAAAGGACTATTCACATGAAAGCGACCAACGAATGAACGAACATTCGTCTATTTTTGACGTTTCATTCACATGCAATAGAGAAGTATGCGAATACGTCAAAGAGAAATGTCAAATCAATACTTTGAAGGAAAACAATTAGAGAGATGTCGAGGTCGTGATAGAGGGCGGTTGTGCTGTGCCAAGCACTGCCGTCCATTAATCTATTAAAGCAAAAAAGTAAACGTTTCATTGGCAACTATTTTCATTTTTATTGTGAGTAAAAAAGCAACGGAGTAAATTTAATTTACAAAAGTCATCGGTTTACCGAAAAACAACCAGGACACAAACAGTGCCCAGCAACTCGTGATCCGAAAGTCCCGTATCCTTCAGCACCGCTAGAAGTTTCTTCACGGTTATTAACTGTAACTTTGGGGAGAGGGTACAGTTAAAGCAACAGGCTGAGCGGTAAACTTTCGGAATTTTCATCCACCGCAAACTGGCGGCGAATGCAAACAACGGATTCTATAGCAGCAACTGTAAATTCATCTTTAATCGGCTACAGAATTCCACAAGGAACATTGTCTGGAGTTTTAACCAAAGCCCACCAAATGAAAAAAAAAGGGGCACTACATTTGCAAACAGCAGCAACGTCAATATGCAGCAACCTGGTGTTTAAAATATTCTATTCACATAGAAAATGTTTGTAAATTTTCTTTATACTCTAACCGGTAATTGTTAATTTAGAAAGTAAAGTAATCGTCTTAAAGGAAATATTTTATGTGAACGTAATTCGTGATTTCATGTTACAAATGTGATTTATTCAATTCCCGTAACAATAGAGTGTTCCTGCTCTAAAAATACTTTTTGTTTACTTGATAATTCTTTTATTTCATGTATTTTTCAATGTGACTTCTTTTTACATACAACTAGATATAGAGCGTATTCGCTCTTAAAATAACAATCAAACGAAACAAATCTATATAGTCTATATAGTTTATATTTTCTGGTTATTTATTTTAGGTTTATAGTAGGCTAGATTAAGTATTTATTTGTATATATGTAAATATCCAAAAGTGACAATACGTCATGCGCAACAGTATACAACGCTTATGAGCAAAAGCAGTTCAGCTATATAAAATTATATGAAAACTGACAGCCACGAGGCTATTCATTTTAAGATAAAAGAAAAGAAGGCCATACGTTACAGCCACTTTTATTCAATTTTATAAACTAAGTTAGACTAAGACAAATATTGTAATCGAAATTATAGTCTCAATAAAATCAAAGTCAAAGTCAAAGGAAAACAATTAAATTCTTCCTGTTGTTGTTGTTGTTTCCAGTTGTTGTTTTCCTTCAAAGTAGGATTTCACATTTGATTTTGACTTTAGGAGCGAGAGGGAAAGAAGTATATTGCCGTTTGCTTAAAATATCTATTTATTTATTCGCTGCGAACAACAAACGTCATGTGCGTATATTACAATTTGAGGTTATTCGCACACGAATAATTTATTCGTTGCGATGTGGATGGTATGTGGAACGCGAATAGGGTTTGACAATTCCTAACAGTCAGAATGAAATAAGCAACGAACAACTTGTTTTCATTAAAATTTCTGTTTTCTTTAATTAAAATGGAAATTTTAGCATTTCAACATTAGATTTAATGAGTTTCTATCATTTTTAAATAGTTTTTGTTGCAAAATATTGTTAAGAAGTATGAAAAATCTCATATATTCGTTCATTCGTTGGTCGCTCTCATGTGAACAGTCCTTAAGAAAAACATATACCTACCTACCTACATAACGGGTGATTTTTTAAGAGGTTTAGAACTTAAAAAAAAAAAAAAAACATAAAATTCGAAAAAAATGAATGAAATATTTATTTGAATCGATAGTTTGAACCTTGCAATTTAATGTTTAAAGATAATTTCATGCAAATGTTGACCGCGGCTGCGTCTCAGGTAGCCCATCCGCTGAGTCCAATTTTGGCATACTCTTTCACACATATCGGCCGGTATCTCACGAATGTGAGTGCGTCAATCGAAGCGAAGCGGGCCTTGACATACCCCCACAAAAAATAGTCTAATGGTGTCAAATCGCACGACCTAGGCGGCCAATTGACCGGCCCGAAACGTGAAATTAACTGTTCACCAAACTCGCCTCGCTATTGCGCCATTGTTTCGCGTGCTGTGCGGCATGTGGCACCGTCTTGTTGAAACCACATATCATGCAAGTCAAGAACTTCCATTTCGGGCAAAAAAAAAGTTTGTTATCATCGCTCGGTAGCGTTCACCATTGACAGTAACGCTGCGATTCGCATCATCTTTGAAGAAATATGGCCCAATAATGCCGCCGGCCCATAAACCGCACCAAACAGTGGCTTTTTCGGGATGCATTGGTAGCTGTTGCAATGCTTCTGGCTGATCTTCACTCCAAATGCGGCAATTTTGCTTATTTACGTTCCCATTCAACCAAAAATGAGCCTCATCGCTGAACACAATTTTTCGATATTTCGACATTTCGAACCGAGCACGAATTTTGATAGTAAAATTCAATAATTTGCAAGCGTTGTTCATTTGTAAGACAATCCATGGTTAAATTGCAAACCAAACTGAAGCTGTTTGACAGTGACACAAGGTACTAAACACACGTCAGCTGTCAAAACCAGTGTTGCCAAAACCAAACCAGCTAAAAAATCACCCGTTATTATGTAGCTAGGTAAAGTAATGCTACACATAAAAGCATTGTATCTATCAAATTAATACCACAAACATAAAAGAAATGTAGGTAGGGGAGGACGGGACACAGAGGACCACCGGGGCACAGAGGACTTTCTGTTTAAAACGATAAGTAAGTGACGGGGCACAGAGGACCAAAATCACTTTTTTTGCACATCTAATTTTAAAAACAAAAGTTATAAAATTGCGATAGCCATAATTTACTTAAAAAAAAAAAAAAAAATTGTTGGCACAACAGCTCCAAGCGGGGCCGGGGCCTGTGACTTACACTCTCAACCACTCCTGTGTGTGCGTTGATATTCTGCAGGAATGGAAGGGACCTACAATTTACCGCCGAATCCGAACGGCTAACAGAGAAGCACTTTCCATGACATTAATTACTCTTGGAGGACTTGTCACTTCCTCGCAAGAGGCAGAACCCCGGAAAAGAACTTTTTAGGTGGAGGCGTCAGGGATCGAACCCAGAACCTTCGGCGTGGCAGTCCGACACACTAACCACTACGCCACGGGGTACTGTAGCCATAATTTACTTAGTTAATATTAAAGTGAGGAAATTTGAGCCTTTTTTCTCTGTTCAATAAATTTTAATAAACCGACAAACGTTAAGTGGTCCCTTGTGCCCCGTCCTCCCCTACCTATAAAAAAGTTGTTCATAAGGGTTAAAAAAAGAACAGTTATATTTAGACAATTCTTTTTTTAAACTGCTCTCTAGGTAGGTAGATTGTCACACGCAAAGAAAACGTTCATCTTTCCGAATTTTTCATGTTTTACAACCGATCGTGTTTTCGAGATTCTACTGTAGGTAGGTAGGTACATAATATCTACATTTGGTAGGTACATTGTATCTAAAGGATTTGTTACTGTACCTTCGAAATTTTCAAAATTCAAAGCTCCTAGGGTAGATACTACACCTAACTATACATACGTCTGTAAGTCTGGTATAAAAGCCAAGCTCTTGAAACCGATACACGAATTTGATTTCTTTTCGAATTTAAATAGGTAGGTATGTAGGTACCTATACCTACATAATTTCGCTTAGAAAATGTTAGCATACCTACAATAATTGAGATAGTTCTTCGAACAATTGGAAATTGTCTATAACACATGTAGGTACCTATGTATGTACCTATCCAATTGCCTGTTCCTACCTCTGGCCCTCAAGCATCTAGACTAGATAAAATAAACAAAAAAGCGGAGGTGTATGTACCTATATAATGTACCTTCCACACATATATACCTAAATCTAGCTAAAAAAAAAAAAAAAAAAAAATGTGGAACACCCTGTACCTACCTACCTACCAAATTATTTAAATCGTTATCTTGTCTTGATATAATTTAGAAAACATAATAGGTACCTATTATTTATTTATTTTATAGTTAGATTGTTGATAAATGTATAATGTATATATCAAAAGTGCAAGTAGGCCTAATTTCCCTATAAATTCACATCGAAACCCAAAAAGCCTCGCTCCAACTTTTCCTAATTCATTAAAAAATGTTGCAAACAATTAACTTAAAACAAAAAAAATGTTTTCTTCTTTTTTTTTACGATCTGTGCAACTTTTTTGTGCTTATTACAAAATTTCAAGCAATATTCTCTCTCTCTCACTCTCTCTCTTTCCCTCTCTCTTTAGCTCTCTTGCCGTTACCATACATAGTTTGGAGAAATGCACTTGTATAATGGGAATGGGAAATCTTTATCTTTACACAGAACCACATTTCCACATTTAAACACCAACCTTTTTTTTCACTCCATCCATAGAGTGGTGCAAAAAAAAATATACTTTCATCTAAATTTCAAACATAACCATATAGGTACCTACATAGCTTCATCTATAGACTATACACGTTAACGTTATGTGCCTGCCTTGTGTTGTGCTTGTGCCTAGTAGTGTAGTGAGTGCCTTTGCCTTCTACATAAAGCAGGGGTCGGGAACGGGTATACGAACGGTATACTGCTCATTCGAAGTTAAAAAGTTGTTATTACTACATTTCGCTTTTGCTTTAGGTTTTGGGTTTTTGCTTTTGCCTGCCAGCCTGCCACTGCCACTGAGCGTCCGAATCTGAGCTCTGACTCTGAATACGAGTACGAGATATGAGTTTGAGTATGGGAATGTCTGGAGCAGACTCTATTCTGTTAAATCGGAAACCAAGAATCTGAATAATTTTTTTATCAAAAAAGATGCAGTACCTATAACCAAATACCATGAACCTATTTTTTTTTTTGTTAGCAATTTATGTTAAATACAAAGTTACAAAAGCCAAATTTTAAACCAATAAAATAGTATGTTTAAGGTAAACTATAGGAACCTACTAACCTGTCTCATTCAGCTATGTGAATGTATAAATTTTATCCGTAAAAACACTACACCATAATTCATGCTCCAAAGTATCTTTATTGATAGAGTTCGAGATCGTTTATTTTCTTTGTTGATCAACGTAGGCACTATTTTCGCGTTCTACATACATACAGATACAAAGAGAGAGAAATACAAGACACAACACTGGCAAGGCACTTTGTGAAAGTTGATCTGGTTAGCCAATACAGAAGTTTTTTTTTTTTTGGGTTCTTTTTTTTGAGATAGGTTTAATTTTTTTGTTCGATCAAAAAAAAAAAAAAAGGGAGTGATCACCACCATTCACCACACAAGCTTTATTTATTCAATATAAAGTTCTCATTTTGTTTTAGATAAACAATAATAAAACAAGTAGGTACAAGTTACACTATACACACTAGGTATGTAGGTATATTTATTTATTTAAAATTTTTATTATTTTTACTTAAAAGTCACTCAATAATTGCACACAACACAATCAAATCCAATACGAAACGAAAACGAATTGACCAAACAGACTGCGCATGCATCTTTCAGATACCAACTGGTTTCACTTTTGTCGCTGTGGTGTACACAATTTTGAGATTGAGAAATTGAAAGGCGCGATCGCGCCTTTGTATCTTTATAAAAAGCAAAGATACAAAGCTGAAGCTTAAAGCACAAGCGAATGTAGTATCTTTGCTAAAAAAAAAATTATTTTAAAATACGTAGCACCTATACGATGTTTTGTGTTTTTGTTTTCAACACTCGTTCCCGTGTTTCTGTTTATGAGTTGAAAATGTTTTCAACGCATGAGAGAACGAAGTTTTTCAAACGAAAATAAGAGATATAAATGAAATATCCCCCTTTGTTTCATATTCTTTGATGAAATGTCATTTGAGGGAGCTTTTTTATGCGAAAATGACAAGAATTAAGTGATTGCAGCGCGATCTTGTGGGAAGTCAATAAAATATTTTTCGAGTGGATTCGTTTCAAGTGCACAATGAAAGCTGGGCTAAATAAGAAATTGAGGAATAAAGCCCTGTCGAGAAGATCCAAGAAGACAATGTATAGAGTTAAGGGCTAACCATAATTGAAGAATGTAACGTACGTTGCCTTACGAAACAGTAGAAATACATGCGATTTGTATACCCAACCCGAAATGACTTTTTGTCAAGTTTCGGCAAGTTTCTTGCGTTTTCTTACGTAATGTACGCTTTGGGTCGTACATTACGTACGAAAATCTGACATTCCTTTTTTACTTGTGATTATAGGTACTATAAGGCAAGTTATGCATTCGTAAAAAAAAAAAAAAAATTCTAACAATCAAACATGATATTACGATGATAGAGAAGTCGAAAAAAGTGGGTCCGACAATTCTGTCTGTCTGTCTGTCCGTATGTCTGTCTGTATAGTTACCTACAGCCTAAGCGGCTGGACCGATTTGCTCCAAACTTGGTACATAGTATTATTATGACGTCTTACAGAGGGGTTTTTTGAATTAGCATCCTAGCTATAAGAAGACTAACGGTACCTGCCATACGATTTTTTGAGAAAAATTAAATTTTCTCAAAATCGGCTCCTACGATTTTGATAAAACTTTCTGAATGATGTTTTCTGTGCAAACTTTATGTTTTGGTTGGAATAGATTTTTCAGGAAAAGTCTTATAACGGTACCTCCCATAGGACCGGTTTTTTGAAATCCGATTTTCTCGTAAGCCACTTGACGGATTTCGATGAAATTTTTAATGTAGAAGCCCTTTTATAAACGAAATAATATAAATTGTTAATTTTTCCAAAAAATTTTTTTTTGAGTTTTTAAAAAAAGTTTCAAAATTTTTTTTTAACTTTTGTTTTTTCCAAAAACGGTTTAATCTATATTTTTTTAATTTTATTTTTCTGATAAAAACTACAAAGTGCTAGAAGTTGGCATACTCAAAAAAAATTTGGAATATATTTTCGAAAAGTTTTTCAAAAAAGACTGTTTTTTGAAAAAACTGGTCCAACGATTTTGAAAAAAATGTTCGTCAAAATTCAAAAACGTAAAAGAAACCTGATGGCTTACTTCATTTTCTCCAAAAAACGTTTAAGGTATTGATTTTAAAGTGATTTATAAAATTTCATATGATTTTTTCAACGCTTTTTTCCCAAAATCTCAAGCACCCAAAACCATTTGAACACATTAGAGCAAGTTTGTACGACCGAGTCGTGCACTTTATTTCTAAAGTGTATTCTTCTTCTTTCTTCTTATTTTTAAAGGCTATTATGGGCAACTGATGTACTTAACAAATCGGATGGAAGCTTTTTGCTTGGTTTTGACACTTGCTTACTTTTTCTTTCTCGTATTATGGTTGGGCCTTTATGTGGTGCACAAGCATGGATTCTCTCCCAATCGAATGAAAAGTCAATGGGAGTCTTTGAGAGAAAAGTTCTGCGTACGATATGGTCCTGTCTGCGTAAACAGAGAAAACAATATTTGGCGAAGACTTAGAAGATACAACGACGAACTATACAAGCTGTACAGCCATAAAAATTCGAATTCAACGACTAAGATGGCATGGCCATGTAGAGCGAATAGACATCATAATGCTCCAACTCGCAGTCTTCAACACCAAACCAGAGGGAGTCAGAAGTCAAGGAAGACCTCATCCTCGGCGTGAGATTGGAGACAACAGACTAGAGATCGAGTCGGCTGCTGGAGAGATATATTAAGCAAGGCCTAGAGTAAGCACAATGAAAGCTCGGTCATGGTAAAGATTATTTTCACGCCAATTTGAGAATACATTTTTTTAAATAACTAGCTTGCGAATTAGTTTTCATCTTTGTTGCAACTCTGCACACTACTTCTCTTTATTTTGAAAGTCAGTGTGAAGAACTTAAGCTGGACCCTTAACAAGATTTGACAAAGCTCTTAAAACAAAAATACAGTCAGCAAATATTGTATTTTTCTTTCCACAAGATCGCTATGCAATCACTTAATTCATACCATTCTGGCATACAAAAGCTCTTCCAAGTGACAGTTCAAGAAATATTAAGGAATCAAAAATTCATATGACGGTATATATGTACCTACATATTTACATAAAATATGTCTCATATTTTCGTTTGATAAATTTTGTTTCATGTCATGCACATTTCATCGTTGTGTTTTGGTCAGGTGTGGGGTGCAAATTTCAATTTATTTGGAAGAGCTTTCTTACGTTAGATTTTTCCATATTATATGTCACACCAGTGGCACTGCACGTTTCTGATGTTTTTGATTGAGGACAAGTTCCATAGAAATGTTGTTCATATTTGAGCCAAGCTTTGATGTTTGCGCGTTTTAAGCTTAGGGCTCCTCTATGCCCTAACTAATTTTGCACCCAATAAGAACTGCGATTAGAAGAGTTTTGCAATGCTTTGTTTGTTTTTTGGTTTTCCAAACTATATTATCCAAATCAAAAACCATCAAATAATGAACGGGTTTTGTAAAGTAAAACCTCTGATTAAATCAAAGAACAACGTGTTAAGGCTCGCGCAAACCAAAGCGGCTGCGGTGGCGGTGGCGATCACCAAACAGATGATGCACATGTAAACCATACAAATGGCACACACCTAAGCGATATGTGGGTTGTGAATACGATCCACTGCTGCGTTCAGCCACGCGATCTATGTAGAACGCTGCATGCACCATTTGCCCGCCGTATCGCAGCTGCCATTCGGGATATCTTTATTTATTGTTTGAAAGTATTGCAAGCCATTTTGAATATTTAAAAACTAAAAATGTTTTTGAAAAATATAATGAGGAATATGCAAGATACACTTATAAAATTTTTTTTTTTACTTTTTTGTCTCGTCTAAAAGTAATAGGGCTTCATCAATTTTTGGGGGAATAATTAGATATTAATTATTAAATATTATTAAATAAATATTATTATTTCAGTTCAACTAGCAATAATGCTTTTCACGGCTTGGCCGCGACTGAAAATATCGCGTTAGTTTGAGCAGATTTTTGCCCGCCTCTTTATCGCGCGACCTGCTAGGTCGCCACCGCCACCGCGGCCGCTTTGGTTTGCGCGAGCCTTTAAAAGACACAAAGGCGAAAACAGTAAAAAACGTCAAAAATACACTAACATTAGTGTGAAATGTATAAGCAAATCAAGCTCTTTTTCTAAATTAACAACTATATTTTTGAAACCTCCACAGGCACACAGCAAAATTTAATTTAAAAATAAGATACAGAAATAAATCTTGTAGAAAGTAGTAATAGTAGTGAGTAGGTATTGGTTTGCAAGAAATTTTTGCACACTAAAAGGTAGAATATAGTCAAGCTTTAGTTCACGCTGACTTGAATAAACCAAGAGGTTTCTCTACAGAGATATGCGTTGGAGCAGAACAGCACATATTTTTTTTTACTTTTTAGCACTCTATGTCTTTGTGTAGTTGAGGCTTAAGACGTAAGGTGCATTTTTCCTTAAACTTTTTGACGTTAAGTGGATATAATAACTTTGTTTGTTGAACTTTACAAGAAAACCTGGGGTTTCCCCGTTCTCAAAAAACGCATTAGGGCTGCTGATTGTATATTTTTCACAACGCACAAAATCAAAAGTTTCTATTTTGCTTTATTTGTTCGATTTGTATTTCTTTTTTTTTATCAAAATAAATTTTTTTCGAAAAAATTATATAAAAAATCAAATTCAGAAGAAAAATACACAAGAAATGCTTGACAGCAAAAGTCACTTCAACAGCTGATTCGCTGATTCTCCTCAACTCAACTCGCCCCAAATAAATACCAAGATCGACTTCAGGATGACTTCAGGGCGACCCCAGGTTTAAAAAAACAGAGAATTTTATCTTGAGGGCGAGTTGAGGTATTTCAAAAAACGAGTTGTGGAGACCCCTAGGCGACTTCAGAGCTCAACAAACAAAGCTTATGATAGGTAGATGCAAATGCAAAGATGTCAAGTAGTGTCAAGACAAAACTATTTACTCGTGCTTTAAATTTTGTTCATATTCAAGCTTTCAGCTTTCTACAACATCTTGATCTGTCTATACGTCATTATTCAGAGGAGTGAAAAGATAAACACGTACATATACATTTATGTAGGTACTGTTCAAGATGAACATGTTTGTGTTGATTTTGATTTCGCAAACTTCCTATAATTTTGATTTATCAAGATGTTTTGCATTTTTATCTCCCCACTCTATTGAATAAGTAGGATTTTTATAAATGCTGTATCCTTCTTTTTTACGGAACTCAAGTTGCAGAGTAATGTAAATCCGCCATAATTTGCGTAATTTAATATTATTTATTTTCTCACTCGTCCCTGACAGTGTTCGTGGGAACAAAAGAACGCGTTCTTTTAACATTTAGAACGCTATCAATTGTTCATCCCGAAACGCATTTCAGTTCAGCTGGAAAAGTGTCAAAGCCGAAAAGACAAAACGAAAACGTGTCAACAAAAGTGTAAAAAATTATTAAAACAAGGATTATACTACATAATCTCAAAATTTTCAACATTTAATCGGTGCTAGATTGATAAAATAAATACAATCTTAAAAGAAAACCTGCCTGCTCGCAACTCAACCTTATGGAATCGCAAAACAAAGGTAAATTCCTTAGAAATTATACTACACACTACACATGCGTCCGAAACCTCATCTAAATTGTTACTATCCTCCCAACCCAAAAGCCAAACCACCCCATTTTTTTTAAAAATGTATATCCCCATCAACCCTTATAAAATATTTTTAATAGCTTGTAAGAAAAACGGACACCGTGTTGGATGGAAGTAATATGGTAAAGTATTATTTTATAGTTTAAAAAAAAAAATGTTAACGAAACAAACGTTTGTTATGGTTTCAGTTCAAATCGACATTCTTTGGAATAGTTTCGGTGTTTGTGCTGTGCAATTTCTTATGGACGCTTCATTTCCTTAATACGAAAAACTATTTTCACAACAAACCACATAATACATCTCTAATAGCAGCAAGACGTTTAGATGAAAGAATAACACATGAAATAGTTGTTCCTAAGAAAACAAAAGTATCCGTCTTTTATCCTTACAATTTGGCATTTAGTGGTATAAATTCAGAAATTGGAAGATGGGACAATCAGAGACTGTACAAAATATTCGACTTTGCTCTGATAGGGGACAGATTTGGAAAGTTGTCTGCAAGCAGTGTTGTCTGTTTGGCCACTCAGAGCTCCATAGAAAGGTTGTATTCGATTGTTCAAGTCAGCAAACATTGGATGGGTCCAATTTCGCTGGCTGTTTTTGTTTCGGATAATGAAGAGTTTTTTATTCTACAAAACTATGTTACCTATTTGAGATTGTGCTTTAATTTCATTAGTGAAAACATTAGCTTTCACGTTCTGGCTCCGCAATCAACAAGTCCGTTGAACACAACCCAGAAGCATTTTGCGTACACTACAAGCTTTGATTGTCATTCACCAAAGGTGACGCTAAGCAAGATGTTAAAGTCAAGAAGTGTTGAAAGTCTGAAGTGGAGACTGAGAAATGTCTATCCACAGAATCATTTGAGAAACTTGGCCAGAAAAGGCTGTCAGACGAAGTATGTTTTTCTCACCGATGTGGACATTGTGCCGAGTGAAAATATTTTCACACATTTAAGTTTGTTTCTGCGAGGGACAAATTGCAAGAAAATGTGCGCTTTTGTGATTCCAACTTATGAAATTGATAGTCGAGCTAAGTTTCCAAATGACAAAGTTGAATTGCTGCGTTTGGTGAAGAAAAATTTGGCTCGGCCTTTCCATGAGAATGTCTTTATATACAATCAGTATGCAACAAATTTTTCAAGGTAATTTTTGTTTTACTTTACATAGATACCTAGGTACATTTTAAATTTATCTGACTGTTGCTTTTTTTTTTTTTGAATTTTTAGATGGCAGAAAGACTCAAGATCTGATCTTGATACTTTTATCAGTCATAACGTGACAAACTTTGAGTTTTTATATGAACCATTCTATGTGGCGTCCGATGATTCGCCGCCCCATGACGAACGTTTTATGGGATATGGATTTACAAGGAATTCACAGGTACATTAGTGGTTTTTTTTTTTTTTTGAGCCATTAACTTAATCTGATTATAATTTGTATAGATTCACAAACAAATCAAACAATTAGGTATTGATTTATTAAATTAATTTATTTTAGGTCTACGAAATGTTCATAGCTGGGTACACGTTCCATGTTTTGTCGCCCGTTTTCACGTGTCATTGGGGCTTACAAATGAAAAAAATGAAACCAGCTTGGAGAGAGAAACAAAACAATATAAATCGGAAAAGGTTCGAGTCGTTTAAGAGAGAAATATTAGCTCGCTACGGAAAGGACAATAGCTCACCTCTAATTCAAAAATCTATCAAATCAAAAAGTTGTGCAAGAAAATGAGAAACTGTAAATATAAGAAAAAAAAAACTGAAAATTGTTACTTTAATCGATTTGTTTGAGGTCATTTAAACAGAAAAACAAAAAACGGTTTTATCAGTTTAATCAAATCACAACAGAAAAATACTTAGGTATTCGTGGATGAGGCAGCCTGAAGTTTCGAGAAGGAGTCGAACAAACGCGTTTTTGTATTCTATTTTGTATGTTTCCTGCACAGGGATTTTAGAGACTTATTATCGAATCATTCGCTGAGGGGTGACATCGCCCCGAGGTGTTCCTTGCAGAGTTGATTTAACAAGAAAAATGTTCAAATGTTTTGGATCGTTAGAACTACCTTGACTTACTTTATATGTAGTTGAAACGAAAAAAGTAAAATAATTTAAAAAATAACATTAGGTAACAAAATGAAATCCTACGTACTTGCTTGACAAGTCGCCATCTTAAGTGACTGCCTTGAGCCTCAGGGATGGAAAAGGACTCGGCGCGCTTATACGTTTTCGTCACACTCGTACTCTTCGTTGTTAAATCTTCTACTTCATTGATGATACCTATAGGACTGAGTGTCACCTGTAGAATTTTCATCTGAAAGCACAATAAGAGATATTAATCCGACTCTGACCCATACAGCAGTAAAAGGATGGTCAAGGTCTTGCATAGACTTCTTGCTACTTCGACAGAGAGTTGTACCACTTAGCTATGACCTCTTAGACCCAACAAATCGCTTAGGGATTCCATTTTTAAGAAAACTGAAACCCTTTTCAGGTACCTACCTGAACGCATGAAATCAATCATTGACTTTTGAATCGAATATTCTAAGCATTGTTCTAATTCGACTTAATTCGAATAATCACTAAATTTTGTGAGCTATAATTCCAGCTTGACCATTTTAATAATTTGCTGATGCCATTGTTAATTGAATTTCTAAAACCAATTCATAACAATTTTTCGTTTTTGGTAGTTGTAATAACTTACCAGTTTTAGCAATAAATCTTTTGGAAGAAGAATAGTATTTTTAAATTTACAACAAAACTGTAAAAAATTAAAATGAGCGCCAGTTTTTCAACCGACGGCCGTTTAATATTATAATTCTTATGTATGATGTACTTTGTAGATGACTATTGATTGTGTCGCCCTCTAGTGCCTCAAGACATCGTTGCTAATAGCTTTATACAATACAATTTGAAGGTAGGAGCAGCCCTAGTACGTAATGATTGCAACAGAATTACTTCCCATTCATAGAACTACAGTTTGTATAACAAAAGCTTTGCTTTTATCATATGAAAAAGCAGGTTGGCTGTTACACGCTACCATTTAAACGGAGAATTGATTCTTTAGGGAAATCAATGGAAAATGAAAAAAATAATGCCTACTAACCCTGCGGCCACGAATGCTAGCTACTGGCAAGCAAGTTACTACATGTATTAATTGTCAGATACCTATCTGTGTTCAAATTGGCTGGAAGTTTATTTGTGTGAGTGGAAAATGTGAGTCAATTGTAACTGTGTTAACAGTAGCTGGCATTTGGTATGTGCGGCGGCGGCGGACGGGTAATTGCATAGCTTCTTGACATGTCATTGCTTTTTATCACATTCGCCTTTGCATTTCCCTAAACAATTTTTTAATTCCCCCATTTGCACTTTGTCTTTGTCTAGAATATCTCTCATTTTTATTTGGGTGTCATCTAGAAACATTCCCTACAAAGTCATTTATACTCAGAGTCATTGCATATAAAATCTATAGTAGTCTTGAGGAAAGGCTCGGGTCGACTGTGGCAACACCAAGCTCAGAGTGACCAAAATATCCCGTATACTTAATGTATTTCATCTGCACATACAACGAACCTGCGTCATCGAAGATCGATGCGATTACAATAAATGAACCCCATAGTTAGTTTTATTTTTTACTTTGTGTAGAGATTCAAGAGCTTTTTGATTTAATTTGTTGTTTTTATAACTTAAAAGAAATAGTATTCAGTCTTTAAGAATCATCTCCTGGAGATTTCGATGCGAATATTTTTTTTATTGTTTTACTATACAAAAAAAGTGTGTGTTAGGCCTAATTTGTTTTCATTTTCCGATCTGAACGATTCCGACTATACATCACAAGTACAATTCTTTACTGAACTCGTCCACTACATGACTAATTTTTTTTCTTATTGGATGGGTGTGTGTTGGCCAAACGCCGAAAAAGTGTTATTTTTGTTTAAGTTTATTCAATTAAAAATTATATTTAAGCCTAATTCGTGTAGACTGACCAGAGTCCACGAGTAAATAAAGTCAAGTTTGTAAAAAATTTAACCCACAAAAATGACGGAACGCTATACTTTCGGGGGGTCCAATGCAATCACTTGCCATGCATGGAACAAGGATCGCTCGCGTGAGTTAATAAAAAAAAAACAACAATATAACCTTTTGATCAACCTTTTCTAAACTTTAAAACTGTTTACAGAAATTGCATTGTCACCCAACAATAACGAGATTCAAATTTATTCTCGTGAATCGAATTGGAAACTAGTAGACATTCTCAACCAGCATGACTTACGTGTCATGGACATTGATTGGGCTAGGAACACAAACCGTATTGTCAGCTGTGCTGCTGATCGGAATGCTTATGTTTGGTCACAGGGTGATGATGGCAAATGGAAACCGACTCTGGTATTGCTACGAATTAATAGAGCAGCTACTTGTGTCAAGTGGTCACCGAGTGAAAACAAATTTGCCGTTGGATCTGGGGCTCGTTTGATCTCGGTTTGTTATTTCGAATCGGAGAACGATTGGTGGGTGTCGAAGCATATTAAAAAGCCAATTCGGTCGACTATTACATCTTTGGATTGGCATCCAAACAATGCTCTCTTGGTTGCGGGCTCAACGGACTATAAGGTGAGTTAAATCAAAGAACACTAACTTGTTTACTAAGGTCATTGTTTAAATGAATCACACTGGCTATTACTCATCTCAAATCATATCTTATCTGTATCTGAGTTTGTTTTAAAAAAAGAAATGCTTGCTTGAAATGAGTCTCAAATCATATCTTATCTGTATCTGAGTTTGTATTAAAAATAGAAATGCTTGCTTGAAATGAGTTATGGTCGGTCATTGTAAATATTCCACGCATCCCCTTTAAATGGAGGGATTGCTAGGTAGTGTGGTCAAAATGGCCATAAATCTTAGTGAAGGAGTAAAAGGGGCGTGAAAAGATGATTTTCATAGCAATGTTTGATCAGTTTACAGCGATTAATCCATCGGACGACTAACTTACTTAAGGTGATTCGGACAGTCCATTGTGCACCACGGGCTCAACCAACAAGCCGAACGACCTTCTAGACGACAAAAATGTGACCAGACTCAAGGCTTTATGCCACCTTGGCAGGATGCTAGTTGGTCATGGTACATTTGATACATCAGAGAGTTTGTTCAGCTTACGGGTTGGTTTTGTGTCCATCTATATAATCATAACTCGATACCTAGGCAAGATGTATGGCTCCCAGACGGTACTCTAGAGACATTGCACGGTTCACGGGTCGGTTTAGTATTCACCCAAGAATCATAAACCCCACCTATGCAAGGTGTATGATTCCCCGAATGCTGCCTCTGCCTACCTTTAGTTTGAGGAATTGCTGCTTTTCAAAATGTCTGTTCCAAGACACAATTAAGCCATTAAGGCGCGCACTAGGCGGCCAGGTCGCAACGGTTAGGTTTTATATGACTTTGGCCGCTGGTCGTTGGCAGCCTAATGCGCGTATTGGTATGCTTCCTAAAAAACCTCATTGGCCTCGTTTACCATTGCTCTTCATGTGCGGATGTGATGTCTTAAAAAAATCAGTTATATTCTGAAGGTCCCTCTAGAATAGATCAACCTTTTTCATCAAAAAAGACTTCGTTTCCATTTTTGTTGATCGAAACGAAGTGTTCTAATTAAATTCCTTCGTAGCTTAGCATGCTCTTGCTTTAGAACCAATTTTGGTTTATTTGTTTGAGCAGGTTATTCCTAATCAAAACTCTATCACCTCTGCCTCCTCTTGTTTTTTCAAGATAATTAGTTTAAAATATAAAAAAGTAAAACAACCTTAAAGACAAAAACGTTCACTTTCTCTAGCTCTACAGGCCAAGTTGTCCTTCGATTGGAAGCCTGCCATTCAAGTGGACTTTTCTTTCCGTTTCCTTTCCTTCCCTAGCTCATCTGTTTTAATTTAACCCTTGAATACTTTACTAGTTGTTCCTTTGTTTGTGTCAAATTGTTCTACATTATGAGAGTTGTAAGTGTAAAACATAACCAGAAATTGTATAAAGGACTTTTCATGTCGAATGAACCGAGGACGAGCTTTCGTGCGACTCAGATAGTAACCAAACAACACTTCTGTATATTGTCCATCCTTCCGTCCGTCTTCATAAAGGCTCAAATTATTTCAACGTTCGATTTTTGAACGGAAAGAAAAAAGGATACAGACTAATTGAAGTGTCTGCCTGGAGCTATGGGGTGCGCTACTTGGTGATTAGGCTTTTGATTTTGACAGGAAGACTTGCAATTCAATATCCTCGTTGCAGAGCCGTGGTAATGATAACGATATACTTGTCCTGAATCAATAACGTTGAAAGTAAAGGAAAAAAAGTTAAATTTATTGATTTAACGTAAAAACTATTGTGGACGAGAACCACGACCGAATCCACCACGGATTTGAACATCTCCGGCTCCAGTCTGTATGCAGAGCGATCTTCGCCAGTCTCCTTGTCGAATCACCACGAGGAACAGATACAGTTGGTCTTGGACCAGCAGTCTCACAACTAGCTGGGCGTTTCAATGTAGCTGGGGCAGTATGAGAGCAAGCCTTACGTGGACACCTATCAATTAAGCCTTAAATTCCACGGCGAGCCTACTCGCATACAGAGTCAAATTGGGCTTAAACCAGAGTCCTAAGATCTACCCTAAGGTATATTTTCTTGGTACCATGTCCACACTCATTGGTGAGGAGCGAGGCCTAACACCTCTTGCATCCAAGTATAAAATCCTTGGAGACCATATGTTTCCGCATTCGGAGTAACCACAGCCACCACGATAATCCCACAAGGGGGCCTACTTCATAGATAGTTCCCAGGTGACGAAGCCGAGACTTCATCACCAAACCTTCCTCTCTTTGACGCATACAAGTTTTACCCTGCATACGTTACCGGTAAGGAATCAATACTGCCAGGAAAGCATATACAGTTGCAAATACTCACCCTTTTTTTCACCATTTACATCAAATTCCCTGCCATTCACATTGTTCCACTTTGACATTGACCACTAGAAGGTGAAGGATAGGCACGTCTATGTTCTCTTAAGTTTCAACTACTATCTCAGAGCCACCTCCACTTCAAAGAAGTAATGGTTGGATAGAAGCCAGCTACAAAATATCGTCAAAACTAAGCCCGGCAGGTTCCCTAAAAGCGAAGAGGTGCCGCTGCCTCAACGCTCCAAGGATCCTGCAAGGGAGTGTTGCGATATATATTTGCTGCCAGAAAACCTTAAGAGAGTAGCTGGGGGAAAGTGCAAGTATGTCCTAAGGTATTCCATACCTTCGTTGGTCAAACGCCAATAGTAGTGCCTCCATGCGAATTGTTCCTTTGACAAGCCGCGGGAATGCACAGTTTGATGACATGCAAGTTGGGAATAGTTTTCAGTTCGTGATGTTTTGAGGCGTGGAAATTTTTTTTTTGCCACAACGACACTATTCATAGAAAGCGACACGATGAGCTGAGCATTTGGCATAACCATTTTGGAGTCTTTGTGAGAGCGGTCTCACCGAAAATAAAGGAAAGGAAAGAATGTCATCTCTATACCATCCCTAGAGTAGCAAATTAAGTGCTCGAAATGTTCTGGATTCTGTGATGCGTATGAACCCTTTGCAACAGCAGTCAGGTTTACTTGGTACTGCTTATGCCAAAGCTATTTTTTTGTCCATATTCTGAGGAGAGAGCAAAGGTAGATGTGTCAGTCATCCAAACAGAAACAGGTGCCTTAATCAAATTTGTCTGCCTTTAACAAGAACTTCAAAATTTGTCGTCTTCCGTTTTTGAAACAAGAGTGATTCTTGAATCTGTGTGAGTTTTCTTTTTAACTAAATTTTTTTTTTTATTTCAGGTTCGTGTATTTTCAGCATATATTAAGGATATTGAAGATCAGCCCACGCCAACACCATGGGGCAATCGCATGACCTTAGGACACATGATGGCTGAGTTTAAAAACGCAGCCCATACTGGCGGAGGCTGGATTCATAGTGTTAGCTTCTCTGGTGATGGCAATCGTATATGTTGGGTTGGTCATGATAGCTGCATCAATATTGCAGACTCAACCAATGGCAATGTTATACGATGCAAAACCGAGCATCTTCCATTCCTTAGCTGTGTGTGGATCAATCTAAGCTCAGTTCTTGTAGCGGGTCATAGCTGTGTTCCGCTTATTTTCACTTTAGATGGAAATAAAATACATTTATCCGGTAAGCTAGACACTTCGCAGAAAAAAGAAACGAGCGGAATATCAGCAATGCGCATCTTCCAGTCATTAGACCGTAATTCGCGATCGGAAAATTCAGACTCTTTCATCGAGTCGGTTCATCAAAATGCAATTACATGCGTTCGTATCTATTCTGGAGATAAGCTGTTGTGCAAGAAAATAAGCACTTCAGGCACTGATGGCCAACTTGTTATATGGGATTTGGATCCTAAATTGATAAACTCATTCAAGGAAATGAATTTGGATGGGAAATAGACGTATAGACAATGTTGTAGCAACAATTTGTAAGAAGTTCAAGCATTTATAGATCGATCTTGATTCGTCTTTAGTAAAATTGTATCTATGCATTTATTTGTCTCTGATTTTTAGTATTCGAATTCAAACTATAAAAGTTGGCACACTAATTTTTGATTTTATTATAAATTATATTATGTGTTGTGTTTTTGTAACTTGTGTTGAAAGAAAGTTTGAATTTATTAAAATATATGTGAAATTATAGAAAAAAGTAAAAGACTTTGAGATCGATAAATATGCGAGGAAAAAGGGTTTTCTTAGTGCGACAAGGTCTTGCATCAAGTCGGCTTTTTTTGAAGACCTTAATAAGCTGAAATAGACCAACATAAACAAACACAATTAGAATTTTTTAAACTGAAAAGGTTTTGCCACGATGAAAGTGGCCCTTTGGTGGGTTCAAACTCTGCAATTTGAAGCGTCAGAAAAATATAAAAAAGGAGAAATTAAAGGGCAGGGGGGGGGGGGGAGAATGAGAGCTTTGGCTATTAGGGTATCTCTCTTTTTATTTTCAGCCATTTTTATATGTTTACTTCTTCTTAGACACACCAACAGTGCGACAACGACGACCGGTTGTCTTTGGGTGTTGGCCACGGACACGGAGACCCCAGTAATGACGCATACCGCGATAGGCCCGGATCTTCGTCAAACTTTCCAAATCGTCACGAAGTTTCTAGTCCAAAAATGACGAAGTGTGCTTTACATCGACGACATCCTTCTGCTTATTCCAGAACCAGTTGGGAATTTAGTATTGCCTTGGGTTCTGAGGCCTTTTTGAGGGCAATGTTGGCGTAACGACTTCCAACACTCTTGATGGCTGTCATGGCGATGAGATGGTCACTTTGCGTTTACCACCGATGTTGGTATTTATAGTACGAAGAATGTCCTGAAACTTCTCTGGAATAAGGAGAGACTTTTTGTCTTCAGTGTTGACAGAATTCAAGCGCCCTTCTAATTTTAATGAAACCAATTTGTGTTATAGCACCAAATAGCACTTTCCATTGCAAGAGTAGAAGCGTACATAAGACACCGTTCTGACACCGTTCCATTGGTACGAAGATGACCATTCTGAGAAGATTTGAATTCAGAATCCATCCCAGAAGCACAAATATAACTCAAATGTACACACAAAATATTCATTAGGGAGTCATGATAAATAAATTTCCCTGACTTTCCCTGGCCAATTTTCAAATTTTCCCTGACCAAAAAAATTAGAAAAATATTTTTCACTATTGGAACTAGAATTAAGACACGCGAATATGCATGAACCTGAGTGTATAGATAAGAATTCCTTGACTTTCCCTGACTAAATTTTGTTCCCTGACTTTCCAGTTTATTTGACACCATGGAGTGTATTGTATATTCGCATGCATCATTGCCGTAAGTTTTGGTAAGGTCGACTCATGTGACATATTGTTGAATCCAAATCTGATGATATAGGCTTCGAAGTCCAGCAACGAAGTTGAGAGAACTGTGTTCAATCGGGATGCGCACAACAGTTTGACACTGGCAAAACTTGTGAAACTGACGTGTGCTAATGGACATTTTGTCAGAATTAAGCAGAAGTAATTTTGCTTGTTTCATTGGCTTTCAGAATCAGTTGTTCCTGGAGTGAAACCAATGGAAATTCCTATTAGAAGCTTTTTTCATATTCCAACAAGTTCCTTGAAGGAGAATTCCCTAAGAGCTCTTTCTATGATGCGGGTTAGCATGAAGCACCAACCAAAAACAGTGAAAGGAGTCACTACCTGCATTTCCATTTTTTAACTTGCTCTATAGGGCAAGTATTGGTTTCGTGCAGAAAAAAAAATCATGATTTTAATCAAACATGACATTACGATGATAGAGAAGCCCAACAAAGTGGTTATCACCATGCCGTCCGTAGGTATGTCTGTGCGGCAGCGCGATTTTCACGTCAAGCTACAACCTAAACCGCTTGACAGATCTTCTTCAAACTACATGTATAACAGCTTAAAGGAAAACGATTGTCCAGGTTTTTTTTATTTCGTTTTGGCTCGGCTCAAACTGGTGTCTTTCAATTAACGGTTTTTTTCATTTTGGATTTTCTCGAAAACGCCTCTAACGATGTTGCTTAAACAAATGGCCACAAGTTCGCAACGGCTTGATTGAATTGACTCAAACTTCGTTTGGCATAGTTCTTTATAGTTTTCTATAGGATGGCATTGCAAATTTTCCAGTGAAGCCTTTCTAAACGGTGGCTCCCATACGACGAGCCGTTCAGTTTTAGCCAACTTTTTTTTTTTTTTTTTTTTCTAATTTGCTCAAAAACGGCCCTAACGTTTTTTATGAAACTGCATGTGTAATTTTCTTTGAGTTTTCTTAAGAAAATTGCGTTTTTAACGGTACATATTTTTTTTTTTTTTTAATTATAACAAAAAAGTGTTAAGTGTTGGTGGCTAGCTTGGCTTAAATATAAGTCCACCTGAAAGCTTCAAAACAATTAAGGTCCTTTAATTATTAAACTCTGGTCTGGAACATTGAGTACCATTTGTAATATTCATTTCAATTCAAGTAACCAAAGACAGTAGGCAAAATGTCATGTTTAAAAAATGCATGCGTTGGAATTTGTCATTAGACTGTTGTGAATAATAATTGAAGTATGTAGTTACATCACGTACCTGCTTCAATTGGAGACGGCAGGCTAGAGATCGAGCCAGCTCGAGGGACATACTAAGCAAAGCAAGGTCCAGGAGCACCACACTCTAATGGGAGCCATCATAAGTAAAATAAGTAGAACCCACTTAAGAAATGAAAAAGCAAATTTAAAATCAATGATTTTGTGCTGAATAATTTGTTCGCACACTAGACTTTATTCATATTTATGTTTTTATAAAACTTTTACATTCGAGGCATTCTTTCTTTTCTTCTAAAAATTGTAACAAATAAAATTTGAAAGGAAACATTACGTATTTGTTTCAAAAAAAAAGGAAGAAAATAAAAACGCCAACATAAACCTTCTTTTCTCTTGATTAAAATGTTTGTTTTTAAAACCATTTCATACTAAAATGTGGTTTGATGTTAAATTTAATTAAATAACTTAATCATCCATAAAATCGTTTGATATCTCAGAGAATTGCTTTACATAGGCCTCGTGGATTTTCCTTACAAACTCTGAATCGTTTTTGATTAAATAACAAATAGTCTTGACAAGCTGCGACTGTGTGAGGGGTTTAACAGAATTACAAGTTTCACTTGGCTCTTTGCGAGTCTTATCGAGGAGATTGATAGATTTTTCAAACATCGTTGGAGGCATAAGAGCTGGCTTGGGAGCAATAATTGGTTGCTGTTGTTGATGTTGTTGTTCCACTTGGTGGCTAACGTCTCTGGTTTGGTCGGGATCTTTGTTTAGCGAGACTGGTTTTGTTTTATTTTGAATATTAAGGAACTTTGCAAGAGGGGACATCTCCAAATCAAATTTAGGCTGTTCTGGTTTCTTTATTGAGCTCATTTTGGTCATTGAATCGGGCTCGAGTTTAGGTAATTGATGTAGTGTTTCATTGAGAGCGAGAGGAGCTTTAACTTGTTGCTTCTCCAATTGCTCAACAGACAGAGTATTTGATAAGAGACGCCTGAAGAGTGGTAGATCTGATGACGGTGTAGGTTTGGCAGCAGCAAAAAAGTTCATAACATTACGGGAGCCCAGGTCGTGTTGCTGATTGTTGCTGCCACTATTCAAGCCACTTTGAAAATCTTGTTGTGCTCTGCTTAGCATATTGAAGATGTTAACGCTCTGATTGGCAGCATTGCCGGATGTTTTCTGTTTGACAACACAATCCTGAATTAAATTGCAAACGAGGTCACCAATGCGATCGCATTCCGAGCTGTTATAGAACCAAAATCCTCGGATTCTGGATCGTTCGTTGCGATACAGGAGGAATGGTGCTTGCGATTGGATTTCCAGCTGCCCTGTTATTGGTTCGACGAATGAAGTTGTATTTAGGCGATTATTTATGAAGATACTGTTGAATGGTTCGGCGTTGCGACTGTAAATGAAGAATGCTCCTTCGACATCCGTCTTTTCCCACTCGTTTTCATCCGAATTGAATGTGTAGAATGCCACATGTGCTGTTGAGTCAACTATGTCTTTTGCATAAGGATCGACTCTTTTGATGGCTGCTAGATTCATACGATTTTTACTTTGATCAGCCATAGTTAGTGTGTGCTTAACTTATTTAATCTTATATTTGTATTTTGATAAAATTTAGAGTATGTAAGACATGTTCGGATTTTGGTTTACTATTTTTTATTTGACTTTTTGACAGCAGCACTTATGTTTTGCGTTCAGTGATTGTTAAATCTTGGTGGATGTGTTTAGTCGTTGTCGATATAAAACTGAGAACAGATTTGTAAAAAATAGTGCTATCGATATCTCGATAACTTAAAATTAAGAACTGCTAGTAAAAAAAAATTTCTTGGGTGCGTTTTAAGCAAGGTACATAAAGACAAGGTAATATATTCCGCATCTGTCAAAAAAGTAAACAAACAAAAAAATCAAAATGGCGTCTTCATGTGACCCAAGGCACTGTCGCCAGTACACATTATATTGATTTTACCAAATTTAATTGTTTTAAAAGAAAATAATGAACTGAATTGAGCTTATAAATGCTTCTATGCATAGTTGTATGCAGTGGTAAGTATATAAAGTATGTATAATGTTTTTTAATTCAGTTTTTTTTTGTTTCAGGAGCTGAAAACTGATAACACTTCTGGCTATCGGTGTCAAAGGTGGCGTTGACAATAAAAGCCTGCATAGTTCCAACAAGGACATATACCATGTTATTGTGGTGCCAAAGGTAGCTGAAATCTTTTATTATTCAAGTATTGAATAACCATTAATTGTTCAACAGCCGGTGGATGGTGTTCTTGCGGCCGAGTCAGCCATACGCATAGCAAAGATAGAGAAGCAGGCAATATAATAATGATAGAAAAATTTCGCCCACTGGCTAGAAGTGTGAAAAATGTGATCTTACGAATAACTTCTGGTTAAATCTTACCGATGGATCCTTGTGGACGTAAGTTTTTCCATGAATCCAGCAGAAATGACCGAGGGACCACTGTATTTCCGTTAAAGAACACAAAAACTAAATTTTTAAGAGTTAAACATCGTTCTATTTCTAGGCAAAACATACGAGAAACATTTGGAAATGAATCGGAATTCAACTATAACATGGTTGGAGCGATGCATGCTGAAATGGATGGCCATTACCTAGACAAGAGAACAGATAGTTTTAATCGTTACAAAGAGTATTTCAATGTAAGAGCTTTGTTGTTCACCAATTACAATTTGTAAGATTAATTCAAAATTCATTACACATAGGACACTTCCAATTATGGATATCCCGTGCGAGTGGTCTTCCTTATCGGACGCAGTGAGTTCGAACAACATTTAGGCAACGAAAGCAAAGTCCGTCTCAAACAAAAAGCAGACCAATACGATGATCTAATTCAAGAGCACTTCATCGATACTTACAACAATCTCACAGTGACACAGTGAAATCGGTAATGATGCTCAAATGGGCAAATAAAGGTACCATCACACAGCATTATGTGAAAGGTGATTCGATGCGGTAGTCGTCAAGGAGTTCTTCCTTTTATTTATTATAAATCCTGGTAGGGACCATATCAAATATTTTGTATGAAAGTGCCTAAGGTTTCGTATGGACTATTTTTAAAAGACATACTTTTATTGCTAGTCGACAATATCTAAGAAGAAATTAAGGTTTAATATATTTTTTCCCAAATTGAATAAAAAAATCATCATATAATTTTATAAAATCGTTTTATTGATTTTTTTCTTTCTTTTTCTGGAATTTTCTTCTTGAACACTGTTAAGCTGTTTGATACGGAAATACATCCTGGATCGAAAAAAGATTTGTTTAGCTTTTATGTCCAAAGGAATATGATTAGATACACTAATGAAATTTTTTATATAATGGCGTGAATAAACGATAGCATCCTTGTTTAATTCCTTAAAGATTGACTCCAACTTTATCATTTCTGCCATCATTTTGTCTGTTTGTTTTTGAAGAAATCCTTCAGTGAGTTGATTCGTCCAAGAAAACGAAGATTCCTGCTGATTGCTTTGCACAACAAGATCCGGCTTTTTAATCCTATGACAAATATACCCCGCCAAATGTTCGAGTCCATCGTATTGTAGAGATTCCAAATCATCTACGGGGGGTTCATCACTTCAAAATCACTTTCCTTAAAATGCTTAGAGCAAATTCTAGCCGTATAAGTATTTAATTTATCCTTTCTATGGCACAAGAACACCCACTGTTTGCACATTTTCTGTTTTTTTGGGAACGCGTGGAAAGAAATGTCAGCATTATTATTTTTTTTATTATTTACGCAACACCCGAACATAGCACACCGCATATTTATAATTTTTATAAAAGTTTTTATGGATTAGGAAGAAAATAATCCGCACACAATATATTAAGAATTAGGATACAATAAATGTATGAGGGTCACATGCACCAGCCATTTTGAAAAGTTTTGACAGATGTCAAAAAAAAATGAGCGGGAATATATTACCTTGTCTTTATGTACCTTGCGTTTTAAGAACCTATAGTACAGTGATTAAGGGGTTTTACTGGATAGCTGCGGAACAGGAAAACAATGCATTCCATTTCATATTATAGATGATGAAGGAAGAGATTTAAGGGAGTAAGGAACGTATGTCTTTAAATGGTCCTGCTTTTGGTGACTTTATTACACTGTTGCAGCCTCAGCACTGTTGCAGCGGCAAAACAAAACAAAACAAAACTAAAAACTCACAAGTGGTATTACTATTAGTTCTATATAATAATGGTAGGTGGTGTGGCATACACATGTTGCTGGTAGCTCGACTTTTCTAGATGTTGGTGAATAAAGTTCCTATACATATATCCAATCACATTTTTTATAAATAGCATACACCCAAACATAATAACAAACTGCAGCATATGATCAAATAATTAAATACAATTGAATTTCTTTAAATTGAAATCTGAAGGCAACACTTATTGAAAACAATGAAAATACAATATTCCCCCTTCTGATCTGGCTACAATTTACAAAGCGTTTATACGTCTTAAACTCGAGTATAACTCCCATCTCTGGGCAGGTGCTTCTCAAACTTTTCTCCACCTGCTCGACAGAGTTCAGAAAAAAGCGTTAAAATTGATAGGAGAGAGAAACATTATGGAAACATTTCCGTCACTCGAACATCGTCGAAATGTCTCATTACTTTCCTTATTTTACAGGTTCTTTTACAAAAAATGCTCACTCGAGGTAGCCAGCTGCGTTCCACCCCTTAAACATTTCCCCCGTAATACTCGTCTTGCTAGGAATGCTCATCAGTTTACACTTGAGCCCAATTTCGGACGTACCGTGAAATATAGAGATTCTTTCTTTAGCCGTACAACACGAATGTGGAATGGATTGCCTGGCACAATTTTTCCTTGCCATTTTGATCTTCAAACATTCAAGATCAATGTTCATCGACACCTCCTTTCCCTTCCTTCCTAACTTCCTATCGCTCGCGCTGTGACTTATCATTAAAAGGGCTATAACAAACCCCTTGAGCGCGTGTGCATTATAAAAAAAAAAAAAAAAAAAAAAGTCCAACACTGCTAGCTAGGAGACGCTATTTCTGCTTTTGCAAAGGTATATTTCATAACAAAAGTTAATATATATTTTGTATGCACTGCAAGTTGACAACAACTTTCTGTGGATTCCAACATAACTGATGATAGCTCCTCCCTAATATAAAATCTTATAGCAATCTGGAGGTAGTTTTTGACTGTGTTGCCCTCTAGTGCCTCAAAACTTCGTTTCTAATAACTTACATACAATATGCATATACGAAACCAACCGTGGTTAGAAGCGACTGGTGGGAACAGTAATTACGAGTACGTCTTATATGTAGTACTATAGTTTACTAACTTATCTGCGAATTTCTTCATAGAAATCAGTCGCTTGTGAAAATAGTGTTTCACCTATTCGACGCTTTGATTAAATGAAGCGCCAGAGTAATGTAGAAGTTATAACAATATTGTCATTTAAAATGCTAGTCGCCTACAATCACCAACCAACCACCCAACACCCTCCCCTCCCACTTTATCGAGTTTCTATGCTATCAAAGCATAATATATAACGTGACTGCCCATTATTCCAATTTATAAGACGTTATCACGTCAAAAAAGTTCTATGGGCAACCAATTGATAATGAAAGTGACAACTTAACTGACAAATTGGCTATGGACACCTTTATAGCTATCAGAGTAAAATGTCTCAAAAATGTGATTGTTATTATGTGTGAAAATAACTTTGTAAAGGCAAAGTTTTTACGATGTGACTTATTACAAACCACCTTAGCCGATTCCACAATAGGATCTGAAATATTAAGAAAATGTACACCAAACCTTTAGTATTCTCATATTCCCTCCGCCCTCCATATTGACATATATTTTCAAAGCAAACGCTACATAAATTCTCTTTCTCTTTCAAAAGCATTTCGATTTAACAAATGTAAAGTCAACCTTAATACAATCTAGTTCTTTTTCAAAACAGAAAAATCTATTACTTACGTGTGCTGTCAAATTGGCATATTAAAAAAAAAAAAAAAAAACATATTTGGATACAGAAAAGTTGAACAACTTACGTCGTTGTCGTTATCGTTGCCTTTTGCCAAATGTTGAATTCTAATTTGTTTTTCCATTTGATTATAAATATAAGTCACTAAATAGAACTATGATAATGCAATCAAATTAATCATAAGTTATTCCAAGGAAAGAAGTTCACAAAACATAACACCAAAGACTGCGGAACAAGTTAGATTTGCACGAAAATGGCGGATCTCGAGGCTGTTTTGGCCGATGTCAGCTATTTAATGGCAATGGAAAAATCTAAATGCACCCCCGCAGCAAGAGCAAGTAAAAAATTAATACTACCCGATCCAAGGTAAAGAATAAAATTATTTATTTTTCCTATTAAAAGTGTTGAATATGAATTGTTAAACAAAGGAATTCCCAAACATAAAGATGTGCAAAAAATTTAAAAAAAAATATGATTAAAATGGGAACATTATGTACCTACCTCTATAGCTATATGTACCTACAAAACGATCAAACTTATCATAAAACATTCCTCTATTTTCTTATTTTATGTGTGTTCAGAATGCAAAAAGAAAAATTAAACTAAATACCCAATCCCCATCCCAACCCCAACCCCAACCTAAATAGCTTTTCCAACTTCTCTCTTTTAAAAAGAACATTATTTAAACAATTTTATTTTTTGAATATTTACCTTAAAATCGAATTCATTCAATTGGATAAGTAGCTCTAGCTACATACATATATTGTACACTTCTTGAAAATCAAAGAGGCAATACGAAATGAAGAACGTGTGGAAGCACTTTATTCGGTTGTGCAATTATATTTTTGTTTGTTTAAAAATTGGTATAAATTTAGCCGGCCACAATTCTTTATTTTCTTTTAATACTTACCTATCTAGCCACAAAAATATACCTACACTATCTAGCTAGCTAACTAGTTCAGGAATTTATGTTTTTGGTGAATAATAAGATGTGAAAATATTATTATTAGTTCAATTCCGACTATACTCGGTATCTTTATTTCTGTTCTTTTATCTGGAATTCAACTTACGTAGTTGTGAATGACACATATAATTTTACATTTGGTTTTCTAAATGAAAAAATATACTTATGATGTAGGTACTTACTTTATATTTTGTTGACTCTTGAGCGACCGCACATACTTTTGGCAAAGATATGAATTCGAATTTTAAAATTAAAAAAGTACCTACCTACTTCTTGCCTGAGAGTAATACAATATAAATAAATGAAGCTGTTGTCAATGATTGATTGGAAACTTATTTATATGCAAACAAGATCGACTACTATAGGATTAATGTTTGCGTCTATAAGAAACAAGGTTTTGTTGTTAAGATACACTTTATTTCAATACACATCTCCGCTACTCTCAAATGACAATTTCCTATTCATGTTGAATTTATCGACAAAGGATCTGAAAGTGGTGATAATCAAGTTGTCACGATGCTTCTGATCAGAAGTTTATTCCCTTATTCTAATTATTTTAACAATTAAGTTTAAATAATCATCAAAGATTGATATAGGTAGTTTGTTGTTATTGGAATTAGCTAATTCTAAATAGTGGGTTCATCATCACAGAAAATACGAAATGCATATCGGAAAGTAGTTTTTACGAATATTTTGGCGACGTAATTAATGATCGTATCGCTTGGCGAAAGGTTAACAATTGATAGATAGTGCCACCAAAACTGAAGCCAAGAAATGTTATTTTTCAAAAACGAACAAATACACCGAGGAAAGCTTTTTGAAGTGAACAGCTTTGCGTTCTGGGTATGTATATAACAAACCACCTTTTGTGGAACGATTACATATTCGACGTCGTTAAAAATGCCGCAAAATGCTTAGGTTTCCTAAATCGATGTAAGAAATATTTTTCGCCTTCTGATCTGGCTATAATATACAAGGATGGCAATGGTACAGTAGATGAAGTGCTTGGTTGCTAACCTAAGTGTTGTGGGTTCGAGCCCCAGCCTTGGCAGCAATTTTTCAATATTCCCCCAGCTTCAACTGGACGCCACCCGTGGGATTTCCACGAGATAAATATCATCTATTTATCAATCCATTGTGTCAACAAAAAAATCTTTCCTTCTAACTAATGCCGTTCAGTTTGCATTTAAAAAGACCTTGAGTCTTACAGGCATATAGTTAAAATTACAAAAAAAAAAGCATTTATTCACCCGAAGCTTGAGTTTAATTCTTGTATCTGGGCAGGTGCCCCTGTCATGCATTTACGTCCTCTAGATAAGATTCCGAAAAGAGCCTTTAAATTGATAGACCGTAACGAATAAAATTGATTCTCTTGAACACCGCCATAATGTCTCTTTCCTCACCTTGTTTTATCGCTACTTTTATAGACTGTGCTCCTACGAAATAGCCAGATGAATGCACCCCCTTAAACAATTTCCCCGTAACACCCGCATTGCTAGGAATGCTCATAAATTTACCCTCGAGCATAACTTGGGACGTACTGTTAAGTATAGAGACTCATTTTTTAGCTGCACTACAAGTATGCGGAATGCTTTACCCGGCTGGATTTTTCCCTACCATTGCGATATACAGACATTCAAAACCAATGTGCACCGGTATCTCCTTTTATCTCCTATCCACACTTCCTAAACACTCGCACTGTGTTAACTCATATCAAGAGTATTAATAACCCCTTGTGTGCGGGCTCAATATAAAAAAAAATAATTTGCAAAGCTTTTTCTAGCACTACTATATTTCCACCGGCCGATTTCTAAATCACGAAAGGTGGTCCCACCGAACAATTACTAACATACAACTCTTCTAAAGTGAACAACAAAATCATTAATTGAACGCGCTTTAGCGTGAAATTGATCTAACGTTTCCCAGACGTTAGAGAGGATAGTTGCCTTATCACATGTACATGTACATATTTAGAAATTTGTTTTTCACGAATCGCCTACTTCCAATGTGAAGTGTTGCATCTGTCTCATTTTGAAAAATATTAGAATTGAATATTCTGTTTTTCTTTTAATACTCGACAAAACTTCATCAAACGAACAATGAATTTCGATAGGGAATTGCTCATCAAACCTTTCGTTCATATTTTTAAACTATGCCGGAAAAAAGTATGTTTACAATCGCGTGTGATTAAGAAGTACTTTAACTTAACTTGGAACTCCTTGGAAAATCTTAGACAGCCTATAATCCCTTCAGAAGGATGGCAAATCAATATTAACCTTTCATGGGTCTTAGGGCTCAGAAATATTGCTGAGAAAAGAGGGAAGATCCGCCAACTTACACCTAAAAAATGTAGAATTTGGTATTACAATCTCAACGCCTAAATCTGTCTCTTAAGAGTTAAATGAACGAAGAAAGGGAGGGCATATCTGATAACTTCCCTAAAGACGGACATTTTTTCTTCTTCAACAATATAACTGAACAACCTTATAAATAGAGACACACATTTTCTTCTTCGCTTCGTAAGAACCTCAAACAGGTTCTAATGTTATTACAGCGGTCTTTTTATGGACCAAGTGCCACCTTATACCTAACCTATCTTACTTACTGAATTAAGAAGACGCATACAGCCTGTTGTGGACCATGGCCTCAGTCAACATACGCCGCAAGCCAGTCCGGTTCCTAGTCAGTTGTCTCCAAATACGCACTCTAAGTTAGTTGAGGTCGTCCTCCACTTGATCGCGCCACCTCAGATTGGTACTGCGCTGGCCCTCAGGGTTAGAAATGAAAATTCGTCGGGCTGGCACGTATTTATCCATATCCATTAGCTCCACATTCGCCAGCCATCTAAACCGCTGTGTGTTTTGCTTTTTGACCAGGTAAATGTCGCTATATAGCCCGAACAGTTCGTCATTGAATCTTCTCCTTCATACAAGACCGAATATAACCCGAAGAATGTTTCTCTCATCTCATCTCTCTCACTTGACCTAATTGCTAAATAAAAAAAAAATTTGGTTTCTTACCCCTTTTACTGAAAAACTGTTCGCCTCCGATAGCAGCAAACTTTTTGCTGCCTCTAATAGTGATACATCAAGCTTGAAAGCTTATCCCTTATTTTCATTGAAGCTGATTTCATTCCAATTTGCCAAAAAGGTAACTCATTTATCTAAATCATTAAAACAGAAAAAATTAAAAGGGAAAATAAAGGTTTCACTTTTCTGTCCATACTTTTACATTTTAAAAAATAATTCATTCTGAACGACACACTTTAGGACTAGGAGCATTTATTCACTATCACTATCACTACACTGACGAAAATACATCTTCAAAACAAATTATGCTACTCGTAATATTGAACAACATAAACCTTTTCTTTCTCTTCTAGTGTTCGTAGTGTCATGTACAAATATATGGAGAAGGAAAATGAATTAAACTTTCATAAAATATTCAATCAAGTTTTTGGTAATTATTATGCAAAATATCTTAAATGACATATTATTTACATTATTTTCTTTTATTCAAATATTTCTTTTATGTAGTTATTTGTACATTTAAACCATATTTAATAGTTTAATGAAACAACAACTTGCATTGAAGAAGTAAGCGGGGGTTAAGCTAATGAACAAACTTCTTTAGTTATGCTGGCCTATTTTAGTTATTTTTATTTGTAGAACTTCATTCCATCGCCAGAATTATTAAAACAAATGTTCATTTTTATTAAAGAAATGCTTGAAATACCCTAAATGCTTCGATCTAGGTGGCAATGGTACAGTGGATGAAGTGCTTGGTTGCTAACCTAAGAGTTGTGGGTTCGAGCCCAGCCTCATCTATTTCTCAATCCATTGTACCAACAAACAATCTTTCCTATCTTTCTATTCCTTCTAGTCGAGTTACCCCAGAAAACGTCAGCAAATCTTCTGGTGGATTGTTCTATGTCTTGGGCCCAGCCACCTAATAGGAGTTGTTGTATTTAATTGTACTAGGATCTCTTAGTATTTAGGTTTCTAGATCATGACAAAATACAAACTGAGATTGTCGTGCTGCACGTTTTTTTTAGATGAAATCATTTTCGTTCAAAGTATTTTGCAGAAAACGCAGGGTTTGGTAAATTGGGTTGAATTCGTATTCATATTCAGCATTTGCTTTCACAACGCGATTGAGAAAGACTTTTTCGATTGACTCAAAAGAAACGGTATGGACTTGTGGTCACAATTTCCCCTTGAAATAAATTTTCACTTAGCTTGAGAAAAATAGAACGTAGTTGCGACAAGAATGTTAAGTCAAGGAAAATATTTTCTATCAGAAACTGCAGCTCTGAATATTTTAAAACTACAATCCAAACTTTTACTTGCTTGGACTTTATGCTGATTTCATGCTAAGATTATAGCGTAAAGAAACTGATTTTGTACCAAACTAAATCTAATTAAGTTTATTTTTGTTCGAACTAATTTAAAGAGTAAGAAATATTCAAATGTATTCTTTTTATAGGATATCTTTTATTCAAAGAGTTTTGTGAAGGCGACTTCGAGGAACCTATACAGCATCTTAAATTTTATGAACAGGTAAGACTTCAAATTAAAAGTTCTTTCAACTAACGACACATTTTTTTAATTCACAGATAAAAGCATTTGAAAAAACAGAGTGCTGCGATGATCGAAAAAGTTTGGCACGTGAAATTTACGACAATTTTATAATGAAAGAAATGCTATCGCACACTCACGTAAGAAATAATACAATGATCTACTAATAACTGTTTGATTTTTGTATTGTTTAAAAATATTTTGTCAAAAGATGACTGGGGTCGGTACAAGAATATATATTCTTCTGAATCTTTGGTCAGCCTTAAAAGGGGTTGGAAACTAATTTAAAATGTTAAAAGCACACTTTCCTGAAACAAGTCAAAATACTTACTTCTAAATTTAACGCTTTGGCTTAGTTTATTCCTTTGAATAACACCCGACTTAAGTCGTCTTGGCTTATGTTTAGTTGGATCTTCAAAACATAAGTTCATATTTTCTAAGAAAAACACAACTGCTTTTCACATTTGTTTCACTTTCATGTTTTACAGGGTCCGTCAAATAAAGTGTTACCAACTCAAAGTTCAATCAATCCTTCATTTGTATAGTTTTTCATTCCAAATTTGATGAGCACACTATAAATACATTTATTTTTTTAAAAACCATGTCACTGCTCAAAATAGCTTCCTCTTGCACGGATGATAGCATCAATCCTTTTGATGAAGTAATTGCACGCTGCACAAAGTTGGGCCTGTGGAATCCGTGCCCATTCCCGACGAAGCGCTAAGTTCAATGTTACAACACTCACATTTTTTTGTTGACATCTTAGCCTCCAAAATGGACTATACAGAGAAGTCCATTGGATTCAAATTTGGTGTGTAGGGAGGCCACTGTTGCAAAGAAATTAACTGGGGAACGTGATTTGCAAGAAATTGTTGCGTTAAACGATCGCTGAGTTTCAAAGCCAGTAGTACAACGGTGAATCTTCTTACAGTAGTTATTAACTATAATAAACTTTCAAAAAAAAAAAAAAAAAAAAAAAAAAAAAAAACGCCAGTGACGCCAACATATCAATAACACTTCATTTGACGTACCCTGTAGCTAAAAAAAATATACTTTAAAACTTGTCTACCCGTTGAAAATTGTATCATTAACGTTCAATAATTTTAATATATTTATTATTTCATTATTTTCTTAGGAATATTCGAAAGAGGCGGTTGCTAACGTTCAGAAGTATTTATTAAAAAATGAAGTTCCAATTAACTTATTTGAGGTAAATATAAAAAATTTAAATTAAAAAAAAAAAAACTCTATAATTGTTTTGATTTGTTTTCAGCCTTATATCGAAGAAATATTTAGTCATCTCAAATCGAAGCCTTTCAAAAAATTCGTTGAAAGGTAAATTCATATGAAGTTTATAATAATAAGTGAATACGAAAACATAACATCGTTGTTTGACCAAAACCGATACCTGTCCCTCCTAAGCTTATATGAAGTGTTAGGATCAGAAGGCATCCTCAAACTCGTAATCACTGATATTTTCGTGTTCACTTATATTTGTATAAACTTATGTAGAGTTAATTAAGTCATTTTTATACTTCACTTTAACAAGCCACCTCTCACAAACATAAACATTTTTAAAATTTAAAATTTTTGGTTTTTTACTTAAATTTAAGAATGCATAAAGTTCACACGCAAAACAATTATGTTTATTAATTAACCTGGAACTGTTTCACTGTATAATCGTTGCCATTATTCAAAAAACGACAAAAGTATTGCAGGCTTTGAATCATTTAAAATGTTCAATTTATGTGCAATTTGAAAATATCTCATATGAGCAAATTATTTTCAATTTTGTATTTGTCCTGTGCAAGAGACGTACAATTCAAGCTGCACACCACTAGCACTGCTGTTCTTTTTTGTTCGAATTTGGCATTCGAACAACGTATGTTGTTTTTTTCAAGCAAACGAGCCCCACATTGGGCGCCAATTAAATTAATTTTCATTGTGAATAACACAAAATATTAAAACATTTTTATTTCTTCATCAGTATTACTGTTTTAAATGAAAACTTATTTTTTGAAAGATCTTGTATATAAATGTATTTTTTTATTATATTTTCAGCGATAAATTTACTCGTTTTTGTCAATGGAAAAATTTAGAACTTAATATGCAAGTAAGTACATACAATTAATAACATTTTTCAATTGGGATTAAAAATAAAATTATAAAGAATACTGAGTGACCTTTCCTCCGAACATACATTTTACCCAAGCATTGACAAGTTATAATATTTGAAAGCTACGAATCCTAGCAACACTAGCTCTTCAAGTTTAGTTCTGTTTATCTACTCCCGAAAACAACAAATTTCTACGAATTTTAGCCAAATCCAAATAACACCAAAATTCGGTAGTTTTCGGCAGAAGAGAGAGAGAGCTCATGAGAGAATAAAACATTTTTAGCCCAAGAAATTTCTTTGGGTGAGAAATTATGAGTTGTCAATATTCAAATTTGACAGTTAAGAAAAATTTACTTGCAAATGTTACTAATCCATGTGCGTTTCTGTGTTCTTGTCGATATTGAAGTGCAGTGCTTAGTCCACTGAGGGACATAATTCTTGTTAAAAGGGATACTGAGCCAATCAACGCCAAACACAACATCATTGAAAGCATTACGCTGCACTTATCATTTTTAATGGCTAAGTTTTTGGATATTGTCAAAAAATTATTTTTTCCAGAGATAACCTCAAACAATTACCCTTCAGTTCTATTCTCTCTTTTCGAATAGGAATAAGGAACTAAGTCTTTGAAGCAGCCATTGCAGTTATTTTTTTCCTAAGTGTTTCCTCCACTGATGCTAAAATAATGTTAAAAAAAGAGCTAATGCAAAAAACTGCTGACATTTTAAAGTTGTGTACAAAATTTTTTGTTCATTTCGTTTTTTAATTTTCCACAAAATGTTTCTCTCTGAGAGAATTTCATCCCCACTCTTCAACTTTTGACAGTCTTCCTATTTAAGCCCACACAAGTAGAAAAGCACAACTTATATTTCAGCTGTTTGGTGCCAAGCTTATGTAAGGATTGTGGCTATCACTTTATCTTTTCAGAAAAATGATACATTTTTCCGTATTTATTAACATTTGTCCATCTGAATTCCTTTTCCTTGAAAGTGTATTTCATCGTAAAAGAGAAAATCTGACTGAGAAGACCCGACGAAGCGACGTTAAATATTCTTTCAATTTTATTGTTCAAATATCATGCCATTTTAAATATCAATTTGGATATCATAAATATAATTTTTATTTTTACAGCTAACGATGAATGACTTTAGTGTTCACAGAATCATAGGACGTGGAGGCTTTGGTGAAGTTTATGGTTGTAGAAAAGCTGATACAGGCAAAATGTATGCCATGAAATGTTTGGACAAAAAGAGAATAAAAATGAAACAAGGTGAAACTTTAGCTCTTAATGAAAGGACAATGCTCTCAGCTGTAAGCACAGGGGTATGTATCAAATTGAAAAGCTTTTCTCATGGTTCATTACAAAAAGAATGATTTTTTTTAATAATATTTGTGTAAACACCTTCAATACAAGATTTCAAGTGATTTTGGTAAAAAATAGTAATCATTTTAATTTTTTTTTGTTTTGCAGGTCGATTGTCCATTTATTGTTTGTATGACCTATGCATTTCATACTCCAGATAAACTGTGCTTCATCCTTGACTTGATGAATGGTGGTGATTTGCACTATCACTTGTCTCAACACGGAGTATTTAACGAGGCCCAAATGAAGTTCTATGCTGCTGAGGTAATTGCTTTGTTCTGCTGTTTTCATATAATAGTGGCCCCTATCATGGTATCCGTTTGGAGAAAAGTTCCGATCGGAGTATTCATTGTGTTCATGTTATCCGAATCGGAAGATAAATAAAAATGGGTACCGACGTCCGACGCACATACATGGGATAAGGCAAACAAAAATAAATTAAGTATGAACCTCTTTTGTAGTGGAATAATCCTGCACAGCAAAAGAGTATTTTTAGGGAATGAAATACATAATACAAGCAGAGAGCCTCAACAAAAAAAAAAAAGAATCACAAAACAAATCCACAAGAAATTGAATAGTTTGTCCTTACTTTTTATTTGAAAATATGTATTTTTTTATTACCATCCGACAAAGTTCCACATATGATTTGTTGTCGGAGAGAATAGGAAGAAACACAAATCAAATAGACGCGGTGTATCGCATAAATTCAATGTGCGTCGCTGTGATTTTGACATTTAAACGAATGTCCGATTAATCAATCGGAGCGGCTGCCATGATACAAAATTCGTACATTTCGTCCGAATCTGAGGAAATTTCTCTCCGATTACGCCCCAGTATCTTAAAAAAAAACAAATCTAAATCTAAATTATTAAATAAATATTAAAATTAAATGCTAGGAATTCCGAAAAAAATGAAATTCTAAACTCAAAATCTTTATAAACTCACCGGCACCGAAACTTGGCCACTCTTGATTTTTGCTGTAAATCCCCCCATAAATGTAGGTTTAGTTTCTGTGGTCGTGATGGGTAGAAACCGCTCTCTTTTTCTTCTCCATACACGTTGTCGACCATCTTGTGCACGTAAAGAAATTCTACACTCATCCGTGGACAAAACGCTGCCCCTTTTCTCGTTAGTCCAATTTGTGTGTTTTTTAGCAAATCGAGGCCGGGCTACCCGGTGCTGTCTGAGAAGCCGTGGACCACGTGTTGTCCTAAGAACTTTTAAATTTGCTACCTCCGTTCGTCTTCTTTTCGTACTCGCTTACTTTGATTTCTCTTGTGATTTGGAGCTGCTGGCGGACCTCGACGGCGGCATAGCGGTGAGGAAGCGGTTCCTTTAAGTGTTTAGTAGGTACAATAAATCGGTCATCCCAAAACGAAGTGCATCGTACTCCTCCACTTACTGGTCGACGATGTTAGCGACTGGCGGCGCAGCTCGTGAAACCTTTTAAACTTAACTTCATATGCGATATTTTTTATAAACACACTAAGCATTTGCCATCGGGTGATAGTAGCTTTGACAAGATTCCGTGCCGCTTAGTGTAGTATAGAAGTTAGGTGTAAGAATGCAAACAAAATAACCACAATTGTTTCGTATGTTTTAAAAGGGCTCATGAAACTCGTAAGATTTCTTGTGATTGCTTCCTATAACAATCTTTTATTACAAATTACAAAATAAGCTATAAATAAATGTTTCAGTGTGTGTCATCATTTTTGTTTTCTTTTTTAGGTAATTCTTGGCTTGGAGCATATGCACAAACGTTTTATCGTGTATAGAGACTTGAAACCCGCCAACATTCTTTTAGATGAAAATGGCCACGTTCGAATATCTGATTTGGGTTTAGCTTGTGATTTTTCAAGAAAAAAACCACATGCGTCAGTTGGAACACACGGCTATATGGCTCCCGAAGTGCTATCAAAAGGAACTCCATATGATTCAAGTGCTGACTGGTTCAGTTTTGGATGCATGTTATATAAGCTTTTAAAAGGACATTCTCCTTTTCGGCAACATAAAACAAAAGATAAACATGAGATTGATCGCATGACATTAACAATGGTAAGTTAGAATCAAAGGATGGTATTTTTTATGTTTTTTTTAAATTGATTAATAACTATTTTAAATGCAAAAACATTCGGATGGGAGAGTACATACATATTTGGGAAAGAGATCTTTTTAAAATGTTGTCATTTCATCTTCTAAATTATTCATAATCTCAAGTTAGTAGCAGCTGATAAAAAATTAATTGTTCCTATTATCTAGGGTTCGAAAACGAAAGTTTTTGCAAGTAAATATTTGTAGATAAAAAAATCGCTTAAAACAGCAGCGACAATATTATAATTTAACGCACACAAATGTTGTTGGAATGTCGAGGTTTTACAGGGATATGTTCCCGACCCGATTTCTTAGCTGTGTAGGAGTATTTAAAACTAGCAGACTGTCGTTGGGGCAATTATGGTCAGTAATACTGCAAAAAAAAAAAAAAATGCCAAAATAATTAAGATAGCGAAAAAAATTGTGGTCACACGCTTAGAACTTTGACATTGAGTCTTTGATATTGTGATCTAAGATGAGACTCAATGGCTACAGAAAGTAAACTATTTTTTTCGTGTTGCTATAAACGTTTCCATGTGTTCATAGGTCTGAGTTGCAAGCTGAAAAGCTATTCTATCGCAATTCCAATATCGAGTCCAAAGAAAATTAACGGATATGCGCACGATCATATCAGTGAGTGAGCTATTTGTATTGACTGCGGTACGATGCTTGGATAATCATTTCAAAACGTATTACTTACTTACTTAAGGTGGCGCAGACAGTCCATTGTGTTGTGGACCACGGCCTCAACCAACAATCCTGGCCAGCTAGGCCAGTCCCTAGCCAGTGGCCTCCAGTTGCGCACACCAAGTTGGTTAAATTCTTTTCAAAACGTATTGGAGAAAACATATTTTCCCTTGAAATCCATAGCAAGACTTTATTGTTTTGGACATTTTAATTTTAATTTTGAATGACCCTGACAATGATTCTTATTCAATGAATTAGAACAATATTTCTTTGCGAGGGGGTTGGTGGATGGTAAATTTCATCATATTCTTGATCATACTGAACTGAATGGATAAACTTTTAGATTAGTAGAATCAGATCTTGAAGGGATATACATAAAATGAGGTTACGTTGTGACAGTGGGATTTGGATTGGCTTGGTTTACGGGCAATTATTATTATAGTTTGATGTTACATATATCCAACAAATTATACAAAATATCTAGTTTATAACAAACAAACAAAGAATTTTAGAGATTTTCAGAGAGACTTTTAAATAAATTATAATAACTACTTTATAAGTAAAATTTGGGGACAAACTTTTGGCAAATACACCATATTATGATTGAAAGTTCTTATTTTTCTAGTCAGGCTTTTTAGTAAAATCTAAGTTAATTTAAACTATAAGGTTATATAAATTTGTATTTCAGAATATCGAATTTCCGGAGATTTTCAGTGCCGAATTAAAAAATCTTTTGGAGTGTCTTCTACAGAGAGATACTGAAAAACGTTTGGGTTGTATGGGCAAAGGGTATGAACAATATTATTTTTTTGTTTCAACTAACACATGCATAATTGGTTGTTGTACATGCTTTTTTTAATTTAAGAGCTTTTTTTGTGCTTAGTGTTTCGTAAAACTTTATTTTTCAGTTTAATTTTTAATCTTGTGTGTTTAAACAATTTGTTTTTAAAAGCGAGTTTAATATGGCTTTGCACGTAGTTTAATTTTTCGAGACACAATCCATGGACGCGATCGCTGTGGAAAAAATGAGAACATTGAACGGCTTTATAAATGTACTCGTCTAACAAAATTAAAATGTAATGCAGTCAAAGCTTTGAATTTATAATCGAAAATCCAAGAAAGTTTGAATTTATACACATTTTATTTTTTAAAGCTCTGCACACCTGTTGGATGTGTTTGCCATGTAACATTATCGTCGAACGTCGCTCATATTTATTTAAACCACTTGTTCCTAACTTTTGACTTTTATAAATTTTATGTGTTTCAGCTATTCAGTGTTCTTTTAAAGATCAAAACGTTGTGTTCTCTGCAACCTGCTTAACTTAAAACTGTATGACATTTAGGGTCTTTCTTTAAAATTTCGTGCAACCCAATGTTTTATTCCCAGATCATTTAAAAACCCTATTTCCTGAATGTTGACGTACATAGAAATTTTTGTCAAGCATAGTTTGGACCGCAAAGACAGCAGAAATCACATCTTTGTGAAACATTCAATTCCCATATACACTGTTGATGTTTATTTTAGTTTTTCTTCCTTCTAAGTGAAACAACTTTCGATACCAAACAAATAATTCTTCGACAACATTAAATGTTGCAAGAAATAAATTATGCGTTCCTCGATCATGAGATCGCTTGCATTCTAGGTTTGTTTTGCTTTGAAAAAGTTAAAGGTACCGACAAAAAAAACCATAAAATAAAATTAGTTTTGAAAGACCCAAAATCTCAGAATTTTCTCCAATGCTGTTCCTATTTTGAAGAGTGTGTTTTTAGCCGTTGATCTTCGTACTCTTTTTTCAAAAAAGTTAAGCACTGTTAATGCACAGCGGTGGAGGAGGTAGTCTTCTAGCCATAGCCATATTGGAATTTCATCCTTAAATGTTCACTAATTGCTGTTGTTTTTTGAAACTGTGACGGTGACCCGTAGAACAATAACATTGTATGTAAAACTGAGAGTTTTACTGTAAACCACCATTTCTTTCAAATTCTAGTCGTGACTTCGCTGTAGGTAGTCATGAATTTGGCGAATACCCTCAGTCATGTTAACTTCAAAACATCAATCGAATCTGGTAGCTTATCCACGTAGACCCAAAGAAAAGGACCTATGCATGGGAATGGTTTAAATGGTAAAACCAGCGTGGCTAAATAAACCTTTTTTTGGAGCAGTTCTTCAGCAATTGAATCGCAAGTAGCACAAAGTCAATGAAAGTTGATCGAAAGCGGTGATGATAAAGTCCCGGCCATCCTTATTTTTGAAGAAATAAACCAAAAGATATATGTAGTTGCAGATCTTGGTGCTATTCGGCCTAAATTAATTAAGGTGCTTTCGGAATCGGTATAATTGCGAATCTCAGTTTGTTAAGAAACGATTAATCCTGGAATCCGCGTTGACTGCCCCTTACTTTGTAAAAAATGTGCATCTTCCATTTTTGTTAACTCTAATTTTCGATAATTTTTTTAATTCGAACAAAGCTGTGTATTTTTTAAGTTTATTATTTATGAATTAAATCACCTGCTTATTTTACAGAATGCGCAATGTGTAATATTTGTTTTAAGCTAATATTTTGTGTATCATAACAAATAAGCTATTATTGATTTCAAGATTTCTAATCATATACGCAATAATTTGTTTTACAAAACAGAGCTGAGGAAATCAAACAACATCCGTTTTTCACCGGAATTGACTGGAACCAGGTTTATATTCAAAAATATACACCACCACTTATACCACCGCGAGGAGAAGTAAATGCCGCTGATGCATTTGACATAGGATCATTCGATGAAGAAGATACGAAAGGAATAAAGTTGACGGAAGCAGACCAGGAGCAATATCGATATTTTCCTCTCACGATATCCGAAAGGTATGAATAATCCTCCAATAACCATATATTGCCGCATGTGAGTTTGAAATGTATTTTAAGTCAAATAAAAAAAAATTACATCAGTAGATGCATGCAGTCCTTTATAAGATCCAACTTCAAAAAATTAAAACATTCATATTTTTTTTAAAATTTATTCTTTCGAACCACACCGAGTGAGTCAACTTCGCATGACTCGTAAGGTCGTAACTATGTATTTCATACCTTAATCAATTTATTTTCCAAAAGTCGTTCCTTATCGTTTTATTCATTTGAATTGTAATTTTTTAGATGGCAACAGGAAGTGGCCGAAACTGTTTTTGACGCTGTTAACATAGAAACTGATAAAATTGAACAAAAACGTAAATCAAAGCAGAAAATGCATTTCGATGCTGACGAGCGAGAATCTGACTGCATACTCCATGGTTACATTAAAAAACTGGGAGGCTCCTTTGCTTCAGTGTGGCAAACCAAATACGCAAAGTTATACCCCAACAGGTAACTTAATTTTTTTTTATTCAATAATATTTCGAAAGTTAAATATTTTTCAAACAAAATTTCAGACTGGAACTTCATACTGAGAGTGGCAACAATAAGCCTGAGCTCTTTTTCATGGATCAAGTTGAAGAAGTTTCACCAGATTTTGTACTTTACAAGGGTGAACAATGTATTCAAATTCGTATTAATGATGGCATTCGCGATGGAAGGCTTATTTTAACCAATTCAGTAATTATTTTAATCTTAAAATTAAAGTAATAAATCTTAAATAACATTCAATATACAATAATATTGCTTTCAGGATGAAATCGGATTGAAGGAATGGGCATTTTCATTGCGTTCTGCACACAAAGTCTCTCAACAGCTGTTGGGCAATATGGCCCGCAAAGCAGGCAAAATATACGGCAGTGAGAGAGAAGCGGCCAAACCATTGTATATAATAAGCGGCAATCCATCACCAAAATCCAATATATCCAATTAGCGTAGTCAACAACGTACATATTTATTTAACATTTACATTATAAATTGTTTCATTTAAAAATGCATTATAAAATCAGCTTGTTTTTCAAACATTCTAACATATAAGTAAGATGTTAAAGAAGAAGGTATGAAAAAACAAAAAAAAAAAAACAACAAAAAAAAATCATTCAAAATGTACAAAAAAAAAAAAAATATCTGCCTAATTAAATCTGAACATTTTAGAACAGAACTAAAAACGAGGAAAACAATGTTTTTTTTATGTACCGGTTTTATTTTTAAGTAGAAAAAAAAGAAGAAAAACTAAAATAAATAATTTAAAAGTAAAAGAAAACAAAAATTATTAAAAATAGAAAGAAAATAAATTGTTGCTCGACACAAAAATTGCCGTGGATATTCTATTTTATTCAACATTGAGATTCTCCTAATAGGGTATAAGCTCTGAAGAATAAAGGTAACTAAAAAAGTAAAAATATAACTGACTTTAACCTTATGCGACGAAAAATTTCACAAAACCTGATTTCGCATTTAAAATCCATAGTTGAAATTGCAAACTTAAATTTTAGTTTAAACGGATATGTAATAATTTGTAAGCAATACAAAACTCCTTAAAGACTCGGAAAATGTTTGAATAATTATTAAAATTGGAAAATGAAAATTATTCGTATGAGTACCTCAGTAATAGTAAAATGGGTGCAGGGAAATAACTTCACCACCAGTGGGAAATAACTTCACTTTTTTGATGTGAAGTTATTTCCCACTTTGAGTGGGAAATAATATCACTTAAAATTTGGTGAAGTTATTTCCCGCCTTGTTTTCTAAGAATTTTTTGATAAAAATAGCAAAGAGTAAAGGGTTTTTTCTTTTTAATAACAATTTATTTGTCCCAGTATCTTGTGGCTATAAACAATTGTTAATTGTTCATTTTGCTTACATGTTGTAGTAATAAGTATACTTATTATTTTCATGTAATGATCCGCATGATTTTTTTTATAATTAGGTACATACTTTATATTTAAAAATTTTTTTTTGTATATACATAATATAAAGTAATTGTGAATTGCGGATCATTACATGAAAATAATAACTATACTTACATGTTCAGAGTAAGCAAAATGAATAATAATTAACAATTGCTTATAGCCACAAGATACTCGGACAACATATTTTACTAGCACGAGCTGTTTGCAAAGAAAATGAACTTGTAACCTAGCAACGTGAATAATTGCAACAACTCTGATGGAATCTTCAAAGCTTAGGTTGGAGTGAAGTTATTTCCCACTTAAAGTGGAAATTATTTCCCACAAAAAAGTTAAGTTATTTCCCACTCAAAGTGGGAAATAACTTCACATCAAAAAAGTGAAGTTATTTCCCACTGGTGGTGAAGTTATTTCCCATGTGAAGTTATTTCCCAGTGAAGTTATTTCCCTGCACCGTAAAATGAACTCCGTCCTAACACAAAGTGTAAAAAGTCATTGTATTTATATTTTTATAGTAATTTCATGGAACATTTTATTTTAGTACTGAACGTCGTCAATGGTGGCGCTAGATGTCTTATCTACTTTACATCTATTGCTGTTTTTGCTTCCCATGGGAGTTTAGACAAAAACCACTCAAATAACTCTCCAATAAATGTTTGTGAACGTCGTCCATAGATGCCGCACAAAACGTTCCTCTTATTGGGAATACTATAGATTTTAAATACAATGAAAAAGTACACAAAAGTACAAAGCAGTAGCCATTGTATATATAAACTATAGTACTACCACTTGAGGTGCGCCATCTATCGACGAAAAACTAAGCTCTAGAATACCATGGGAAGCAACAACAACAATTAAAATGGTGGAAATTGTTGTTGTTACTTCCAATGGTATTCTAGAGCTTAGTTTTTCGTCGATAGATGGCGCACCTGAAGTGGGAATACTATAGTTTATATTATATGCAATGCAGTAGCTCACATACACTGGTGTGACATCTACGAGAAAAATGTGAACCGTTTTTTTTTTTTTTAGAAACAAAACATACATTTATTTGAGTAGATGAAGAGTTTGAATAGTAAGTAGTAGTAATGACAATGCATTTAAAAGTAAATTACAACATATGCCTGAAGTACTGAATAATGTCACGGTTAATAGTTTCATCATTGCCGGCGAAACAAACATCATACTCCAAGTTCAGTTCAATAAAACAATGGTTACTTATTGTTTTGGATGGAATTATTTTCTTGCTTGGCTTTATATCAAGGGCTCTTAGGAGGTCACCCACACGTTCATTATCACTTATATAAGGAGTTCCATCGCTGAGGATGCGTTTGGCTTCTATTTTTAAATGGTCGTAAAACTTTTCGAAGAAAAAATGGCGATCAGATAGCAATTCGCCAGGTTTATCTTCAGCACCGGACTCGGTTAGCTCGCGATAAGTCTTCAATTTTTTAAAACGACCTTCATTGCCCTCTTCAATCCTGTCTTCAATTGAAGCAATTTGAAGATCTTCAGATAAGCGATGAACTGATCGGACAATTTTTAATATTTCCAGAGCGGCCTTTTGTCTGGCTGCTTTTTTTGTATTAGCTACACCATATCGTTTGATGGTGGCCAATTGACACAGTACCGTGAATTCTGGTGCTTCAGCTGGACCGGCTTGTTGAATAATATCAAACGTTGGAAGTGGATGATTTTGTTGAACACAAATATCTCGCAATTGAATTAGTGCATCTGTAGTCGGTATTGATTCGTGAGGAGCTTGAGCGATCAATATGTCGGGATGCATAACCTTTACCTCCTGGATGAGATTTGCAGCGGCATCATGTTTGGCTTCCTGCTTTGAACGTCCTTTGCCGAATAAGGTGAGGGTTAAAGCTTCAACGGAACAAATAAAGGATTTGCTGCCATCGGTGGCATCCATACAAGTATATTTTGGTAGGCCAACTGCTTTCTTGGCACAGTACTCTTGAAGAGCATGGACTGGGGGCTTCCCAAACATTATGAGACAAAACAAAATAAATTAAAGTAATGCAAATAAAATAAAACAAGTTATATTGCAAAAGAAATAACGACGTAGTTTGCTTGATTTGTCTTAAGATGAATTCCACGAGCCACGACAATTTCAGATTACATGTAGTGCGTTCTTTTTCTCACGACTTTTGTTGTAAGATCTTCCAGTTTAACAACAATAGAGAAGTATGCGAATACGTCAAAGAGAAATGTCAAATCACTACTTTGAGGGAAAACATCAATTAAATTCTTCCTGTTGTTGTTGTTGTTTCCAGTTGTTGTTTTCCCTCAAAGTAGGATTTCACATTTGATTTTGACTATAGGAGGGAGAGGGAAAGAAGTATATTGCCGTTTGCTTAAAATCTCTATTTTCGAAACTAACGCATTAGACAACCTGATCGAAAGGCAACAATAGGCGTTTTTCTTTTTTAGTTCACAACAGAGCCCGAGTTGTCAAACAAAATAAGTGTTTCTTTTTTGCTTCAGAGACTTCAGAGCTAGAATTCGTATTTCTTTTCTCCTTCAGAGTGTGTTCAGAGTGCGCTCTATGAGCTCCAAATAAATAGATAGGACAGACTGAGATAAAAGCTGAACAAAAATATAAACGTCAAAAGTGATACGCTTCCAAGCCAATTCAATTGATGAAAAGAAGTTTTTAGTGATGGTATTTTTAGGTATTTTTTTCAGATGGCATGAGAAAAGGAAATAAATGGGATATTAAATTTGTTTCATTAATAGTTCAGAGCGCTCTGAACACAATTGTTCAGAGCGAGCTCGATATATTCGAACTCTATTCAGAGCTCTTTTCTGAATGAAAAAAGAAAAAAACGCTTAATGAAATAAAACACAACAAAATTTGCCAAATATGTAAAAACAAGAGACAGAAATATAATTTTCTCTTATTTCATATTTTTCAAATGTCATTTGTGCGAGCTCTTTCATTCAAAAACGACAGTAATTCATTGATTGCAGCGCGATCTTGTGGGATGTCAGTAAAATACTTTTTAAGTGTTAAGAACTTTGTGTACAGTGAAAGCATGGCTTTAGCTTTGTTTATTGAACTTTACCTAGGGTCGCCCCAGGTTTATCGCTTCTCAAAAAACACATTATGGCTGCTGAATGTATATTTGTCACAACCCACATAATCAAAAGTTTCCATTTTGCTTTAATTGTCTCTTTTTGATTTACTTTTTTGAAAATATCACAGAAGAAAAATACAAAAGAAATGCCTTACAGCAAACGCCACTTATGATTCGTTACCTTAACTCGCCCAGCAAAATATCCAAGATTGACTTCAGAGTGACTTCAGGGCGGCGACCACAGGTTTAAAAAAAACAGAGAATTTTCTCTTGAGGACGAGTTGAAGTTTAAAAAAAAAGATTTGTGGCGACTCCAGGAGGACTTCAGGGCTAAACGAACAAAGCATAAGTTGTGAACGTCAACAGAATATTCAAAAAACGAACAGATTTTCCTTCCTTCCTATTCCTATTCTTTATCTTTATTCAAAAACCCAAACAATTGCTTTCTCCCTCACAACATAGAGTCCTCTCTTTCCCTATTTTGGAAATGTTTAAACTTTCTTTTGTTCTAAACTTGATTTTAGCACTGCAGTCTGTCTGTGCGAATTGTGAAGATACAACGTTTAAAAATATACAGTCCAAAAAAAGTTTAATTAACATTAATAATCATTTAAAAAGTTTATGTTTATTTAACACAAGTATTTATGTATGTTATAACATTTTTTCAGATTCACAAAAAAAAAAAATAGAGTTGAATGTTAACAAAAACGCTTGCCTTACCGAAAGAGAGTTCCTTAAACATCGATAGTCTATCGATAGTTATCGATAGTTCATGTGTATCAAATACATCGATGTTTTCAAAACTATCGCAATCGCAAGTGCGAAAAAATGAATTCCAGCAGCAAATGCATCACATTCTCTGAATCTGAACTCTCAAGGTTTGAACACAAAGACCTTGTGTGCATGGGCAGCCGCAGACAAAAAGGTTAAGGGTTAACCATAATTGAAGAAGTACGCTTTTAGTCCTACATTTTGACCGAAAATCTGACATTTCTTTTCTTCTTAAGGCTAGATGTTCTTGTTCTTTCTTTCTTCTTATTTCTATAGGCTATTATGGCCAACTTATGTATTTGACAGATAGGAAAGGAACTTTTCGTTCGGTTTTGACACTTGCTTCCTTTTTCTTCCGCGTATTAAGGTTGGTTTGTTCTCTCGATTTTTTATCATTTTGGAAAAATTGTAACAGTAGGTAGTTACATGTAGCGTAGGGGGTTGGTTACGTTTTGTCGAAAATCGTTTCACCGAATATCGTTTTACCGAATAACGTTTGACCGAAAAACGTTTCATCGAAACTACGTTTTGCCGAAAAATGGTTTGCCGAATCACGTTTGACCGAATAACGTTTGACCGAATTTCGTACTATTTTCTTAATACTAAATGATACTATTCATTTCCATATGAATCAGGGGGTCAAATGATGAGAATCACCAAGAACGAAATTTCGTACTATTTTTCCGATTTCTTCACTACTATTTTTGTAGGTATAAAAGACATCCATAGGAAATCCAGTTGGAAAATTGTTCGTCGAATTGAGAGTATATAAGGAGGTGTGCTGATCGATTTTTTCTTAGTATAACTTATACGTTGTACTAATACTGTTCTTCTCAGGACTAAAAAAGTTTTTAAAGAGATATACATTTTTATTTCAAAAGAATTTTTTGTTTTTAAATTCGATTACGAAAACTGTTTGAAATATAGAAAGAAATGTGCGAGATATCAAATTATTAAAAGCAATCTTTAGTTTTTGAGCATAAGAGTAGGTAAAAGCAAGAAATTCGCGCGAATTTCTTACTTTTACCTACTCTTATGCTCAAAAACTAAAGATTGCTTTTAATAATTTGATATCTCGCACATTTCTTTCTATATTTCAAACAGTTTTCGAAATCAATTGGGTGGGTGGCCCGCTTCGCGGGATCTCTTGATTTTCTCCTCCTTTTTCGGGGGCACACCGCGCTCACGCAGCTTCGCTGCTCCACTAAGGGTATGTAAATTTGTCAGGCAGGCGCCTGTGTCTATAACATTTGTAATTAATTTGACCTGGGTGGCCCGCTTCGCGGGATCTTTTGATTTTCTCCTCCTTTTTCGGGGGCACACCGCGCTCACGCAGCTTCGCTGCTCCACTAAGGGTATGTAAATTTGTCAGGCAGGCGCCTATGTCAAACAGTTTTCGTAATCAATAGAACCTGGAAGTCCCGAAGGATATATTTTAATCAAAAGAAGAAAAAATAAATTTTTTGTGTTTCAATATTTTTTTGGATTTTGGTCTCTCGCTCATATTTTCATCAATAACTTTTGTAATAATTGGGCTTTCGTTCTAATTTATACATATTATTAAAGGTAATGAATGTACCTTTCCAATGATATATAATGTTTTACTATTTGTACGCATATTATGCTTTATATATTGGTTTTAAAACGATTAAAAACGAAAAAAATCGAATAATTTAGTCATTTTGTTTTTTGGCTGTAACTTCGTTAATAGACGTCCTAGAGGGTCGATTTTTACTCCGTTTTTTGTCAATAACTTTTGAAATATAGCACCTATTATGATAATTTTTGCATTTTCTGATAGGTAATGAATGCCCCTTTCCAACAATATATTTTTTTTTTTTTTGCAAAATAAATGAAAATTTCTCGATTTGCCGATTTTTTCAATTTTTTCAAGGGAAAAATCAAAAAATTCATTCACATGCTAATAGAAATGTTCCGTCCAATCAGAACAAATTCTTCGTCCAATTGAGAGTATATAAGGAAGTGTGCTGAGCGATTTTTTCTTAGTATAACTTATACGTTATACTAACACGGTTCTTCTCAGGACTCAAATTATTTCTTTAAGAGATACAAAATTCAAATTTCATTGAAAATTCAAGAAAAATGTGAGAATTTGTAAAAAAAAAATTAAAATTTAATAAAACAGCAGAAAAAAAAAAAATGTGTGCGTGTACTAGTGTACACATGTAAGAAGTGAAACTTCTTTGGCAAACTAATTTTTATTTTCTTGCACTGCATTAACCGACCAGTGCAGCTTCTTAAGACCGCTTACCCGCCTAACACATTTAATATTATACACATCACATTTTTCATATCAACCTTCCAGCGCTCATTTAACCACATACCAAGTCACATCCCTGCTACCCGCCAATTTAAAACCATCAACAACCTGCCTGCCAATGATTCCAGATGAAATATAAGAAATCTCACCGAATTCAAAATAAAATCCCACTAATTTTGTACTGTAGGAAAAAAAAATGTGTGCGTGTACTAGTGTACACATGTAAGAAGTGAAACTTCTTTGGCAAACTAATTTTTATTTTCTTGCACTGCATTAACCGACCAGTGCAGCTTCTTAAGACCGCTTACCCGCCTAACACATTTAATATTATACACATCACATTTTTCATATCAACCTTCCAGCGCTCATTTAACCACATACCAAGTCACATCCCTGCTACCCGCCAATTTAAAACCATCAACAACCTGCCTGCCAATGATTCCAGATGAAATATAAGAAATCTCACCGAATTCAAAATAAAATCCCACTAATTTTGTACTGTAGGAAAAAAAAAAACACCATATTTTGTTTAAAAGAAAGTTTAACACTAAAAGCTTACTCAATGCATTTTTCAAAAAAAAAAAAAAAAACCTTAGACCCGCACGTTTGCACTTGTGTCAAAAATTTGATATCCCAGTTTCAAACCGTAGTCAATTTGATCGCATTAAAGTCAACTCGTTAAGTTTGCGCATGTAATTAAGTATTGAAAGTACACTATTCAGCTTAACTTCAATCGATTTAGCACCAGTTTGAAACTGGAATTGCAAAACGGTTTATTCGTGTAGGGATACCCTTATGGAATGAAATTAATGTCTTGTATGTTTTCATTAGTTACCTAGATTATAAAAATAACAATTGTCATTATTCGGTTTTCGGGAAACAACAAAAAAATCTTGGTTTTTTTTTTTTGTAAAAAATGCTTACTGAGCTCAATTACTATTTTTTTGTAAGTCAAACTTTAAGCCTTAATTGTACATATTTTTATTTTTGCTGATAAAATAGTTTTTTAATATTTATGTATGTAGGTACCTACATATGTACCTATGTCGTACTGAATTATCCTTAAAATAATATCACCCCATAAAATAACAATCCAATCGGAAATTTTCCAACCATACAAACCACCAAGAATTTTTTTCCCACTACTTTACCCACCAAATAGTTTTTTTCCAACCATTTTGGCGGGAAAAACAACCAATCTGATGGGAACAATGCGGTGACTGCCTACAGTGGTTATACGAAACAGTTTTGTCTGCTACGACACAAATAATGCATACCGTCTCTGCTACCCACCATTCTATTTTTAACCATCAGCCGCCGACCTTCCTACAGCTGATATGCAGAACCAGTTTGTGCTATTATAAAACAAACCTAACCTAACCTAACCTATAGTTCTCTCCCCATGGCACTGTGCGTGATGCCTGATGCGACGTTAGCTCTATATCACTCTCTCTCTCTCTCGGTCTTTCTGACTCGCTTGCTCCCTACTCTCGCTCCATGGCTATGTGCAGTGATGGAATCAAAACAAGAAAAAGATTGCGCGTAACGAAAAAACGTGACGCGTAACCGAAAAATGTGACGATAAATTTTTTTCCAACGCCGATAAAGAAGTTTCACTTGAGAAACAAAGATTTAAGAAAAGTGGGCGTGTCAATGGGCGGATTTAACAAAATACATTTTTGTTATATTTTCCTTGCTTATAAGAATGAATACAGAAAAGTTCATCCAAATCGTTGAAGCCGTTTCCAAGAAACGCTAATAAAGAAAAAGTAGACTTGACAGTGCAAATCCACCTCTAAATCTAGACTGCTGCAAGGGGTAGGTGGTCGCCATTTTGGACTTAAGTTCACCACTTATACCGGAAACGACATGAAAAAATTTCAGCTTGCCTCTATTTTTTTCCATTTGATTACTAGTATAATATTGCTCTATTTACTGGACTATGTGTACTTATTTGTATGTGACACTTTTTTCACTAAAGTGTAAATGCACTGCGCACCTAAGCTTTGTGCTTGCGATGGTAAAAAAATGTTTGACGACATGGTGGCAAATGGGTTTTCATGGCTAATTACATAAGCGAAGAGGTATGCAGAGGTCTTATAAACACCACAGACATACAGGTACAGACCGCCAAAATAAAAATATTTTATTCACCACCGTACATATATGTATGTGTATCTCTGCCTGTGAATTTTATTTTTTCGTGTATTGGTTTCCCATTTAAAATGCACGGGAGAGCTGAAGAGAGAGCTTAAACATACTCAAAATAAAATGCACTTCAAGGTTGTAGGCAAAGCGAGAAAATATAAAGAATTGGCGGTCTGTATCTCTATGTCTCTGAACTGTGATCATTGATCAACATCAACACTAGCTGCCTAACAAAGTAAAAAAAAGTAAAAACTAAATCTATTTGATCTCGAGCACTTTTCCTTTTCTATGAAGGAAAAAGGGCAATCTAGTTTTGGTCAAGAGCGATTTTCGCGAACCTTGAATCAGAGCCTGGCTTACACATACTTTCACCTACCATAACAAAATTGACATTCCTAAACGTCGTCAGTTGGAAATTTATTTTTCTCATTCTGGTATTGCGATTTATTTGCAATATACTCGTAATATTTTAAAATTTACCTGCTGTTCCGGCAAACGTTGTTCTGCAGATAGCCCGATGATATAAAAGATGATAGACATAAACATTTTGAAAATTAATTGTGATAAATTCGACTTTTTAAATATATTTCTACCGTCCAAATAATTAGTCTAAGATATTTATGTAATTCAATACGTTTGTCTAAGATAAGAGAACATGGATGATTTTTTTTAGATTAAATAATCTAAAAAAAGTACGCATACGCCAGAGTGTACCATACTGTTTTATCGTTGTTTTTAGGTTTAAAAATGGCAATTGCAACAAATTTTCTTTTAAAGTTAAATCCAAACATTAACATTGTGAAATCAATTATAATTGGATTAGAAAAAAATGTGTGCGTGTACTAGTGTACACATGTAAGAAGTGAAACTTCTTTGGCAAACTAATTTTTATTTTCTTGCACTGCATTAACCGACCAGTGCAGCTTCTTAAGACCGCTTACCCGCCTAACACATTTAATATTATACACATCACATTTTTCATATCAACCTTCCAGCGCTCATTTAACCACATACCAAGTCACATCCCTGCTACCCGCCAATTTAAAACCATCAACAACCTGCCTGCCAATGATTCCAGATGAAATATAAGAAATCTCACCGAATTCAAAATAAAATCCCACTAATTTTGTACTGTAGGAAAAAAAAAAACACCATATTTTGTTTAAAAGAAAGTTTAACACTAAAAGCTTACTCAATGCATTTTTCAAAAAAAAAAAAAAAAACCTTAGACCCGCACGTTTGCACTTGTGTCAAAAATTTGATATCCCAGTTTCAAACCGTAGTCAATTTGATCGCATTAAAGTCAACTCGTTAAGTTTGCGCATGTAATTAAGTATTGAAAGTACACTATTCAGCTTAACTTCAATCGATTTAGCACCAGTTTGAAACTGGAATTGCAAAACGGTTTATTCGTGTAGGGATACCCTTATGGAATGAAATTAATGTCTTGTATGTTTTCATTAGTTACCTAGATTATAAAAATAACAATTGTCATTATTCGGTTTTCGGGAAACAACAAAAAAATCTTGGTTTTTTTTTTTGTAAAAAATGCTTACTGAGCTCAATTACTATTTTTTTGTAAGTCAAACTTTAAGCCTTAATTGTACATATTTTTATTTTTGCTGATAAAATAGTTTTTTAATATTTATGTATGTAGGTACCTACATATGTACCTATGTCGTACTGAATTATCCTTAAAATAATATCACCCCATAAAATAACAATCCAATCGGAAATTTTCCAACCATACAAACCACCAAGAATTTTTTTCCCACTACTTTACCCACCAAATAGTTTTTTTCCAACCATTTTGGCGGGAAAAACAACCAATCTGATGGGAACAATGCGGTGACTGCCTACAGTGGTTATACGAAACAGTTTTGTCTGCTACGACACAAATAATGCATACCGTCTCTGCTACCCACCATTCTATTTTTAACCATCAGCCGCCGACCTTCCTACAGCTGATATGCAGAACCAGTTTGTGCTATTATAAAACAAACCTAACCTAACCTAACCTATAGTTCTCTCCCCATGGCACTGTGCGTGATGCCTGATGCGACGTTAGCTCTATATCACTCTCTCTCTCTCTCGGTCTTTCTGACTCGCTTGCTCCCTACTCTCGCTCCATGGCTATGTGCAGTGATGGAATCAAAACAAGAAAAAGATTGCGCGTAACGAAAAAACGTGACGCGTAACCGAAAAATGTGACGATAAATTTTTTTCCAACGCCGATAAAGAAGTTTCACTTCAAAAAAAGAATTCACTTAATTCATTTATAGTACCTCCCTATAAGGCTTGGCTTCTTATAATAATTAAAATGAATATTTCATGGACTTTTTCTGAATCATACAAATTACTTCAATAAATTTTGCCGCTGGCCGCCTAAGGCTAGGCGGGCACTAAGCTGCCAGGACGCAGCGGCCAATGAACATTTCTAGGAAGCATGCAAGTGCGCGCATTAGGCGGCCAGCGGCCGAGAGCGTCCTGGTTGTGCACTAGCCACTAGGTCACTCTCGATTTTTGTAAGGGTAAAGAGCTATAATAATTTGAAAATATATCTGATGGAAGTGATGGATAATTAAGTTTTATTTGAGACTAGTTCTCTAAAAATTTTAAATAAAAAATATTTTGCATGGTTTTATGTTAGAATTAAATGAGTTCGTGTATTTATTTTGTAAGTCATTACTGAAAATAGCTTTGGCCATTTCTCTTCCCCTGCTCAGATCTTTTTCAATATTTATCTATAGCCCAGTGAAATTATTGTTTCACCTCGGAATGAGTGATAATAAGCTGAAAATTGGCACAAACCTTCGTTGTGGTGATCTTAAAGTTGTCTCAAAAGTCTTATAAATTGTGGTGCCAAAGAATAGTCCTAATCGAACTAATTTAATGAACTATTTTGACCCCAAAAAGTTTCATTAAATTAAACGTTTGATGCTTGGGATTTTTTGAACTGCAGTAACTTTTAAACGGTACATGTTACAGACAAAATTCTTAACCATTTGTGTTGGTAATTTCCTTAGCTACACGTTTGTGAAACAAATTTTGTCCCTAAAACAAATCGGTTTTGAGTAAATTAAAAAGAAAACTGGACACGAGGATTTATGAGACTTTTGAGGCAACTATTAGATCACCACAACGAAGGTAGTGTGTCTGTGTACCAATTTTTAGCTTATTATCTCTCATTCCGAGGTTGAACCCTTTTTTTGCTCATTTGACTGGACGACTAGTGCGCGTCTGTCTTATTAAAAAAACCTTACTAAAAATAACTACATAATGGCTTATTTAATACAAATTACATTAATATAACTAAATCTAAAAAAGGGAATCTTTTCGTTTTTTTTTTTTTGGAAAATCAAACAACAGGATAGAAGGAAGGTACTTAGCTAGGATGGTAATGACAAAACCACGAAGAAGGTGACATGAATTCCTCTAATATATCTGTAATATGTTAACAGGTGATATTATGGCTAAGCCTCACCTACTTCTAAACACTTCGATTAAGCTTTAAAACATAAGATGAATCCTTAAATTAATGCGGGTTCGTTTGTCTTTATTTTGGAAGATGCTGGCTTTTTTTTTTCATTTTTAACAATGTTTGTAATGGTTTCCTTGAAAACCCTAAGAGTTTTCAAACTAAACCTGGGTTCTTGTGTTCTAAAAAAAAACATTAAGGTTGCTGATTGTGTATTTTTCACAACACTTTACATCAAAAGTTTCCATTATGATAAACTTTCATAAAAATAATGTCTATATTCATTTTCATTTCTTATAAATAAATTAATAAATTAACTGCAAAATTAAATGCAGAAGAAATAGAAAGCAAAGAACACTTCAAAAAAGCTGATTCTTTACCTCAACTCGCCCCAGTAAAAAACCTAGATTGACTTCAGAGCAATCCCATCAGTTTTTTAAGAAAAACGGAGAATTTCCTCGTTGAGAGGAGTTGGGGTTTTAAAAAAAAAACGATTTGTGGCGACTTCTGGTCTCAACGAATAAAGCTTCTATCTTCTCATATTACTCAGTGAGCAGTTACAAATTACAGTTATGATTAAAACAATATCTATAACGTGCAAGTAATAATTGGTTTATGAATAAATAATACAAAGCTACGAAAGGTACGTGCGTTGCCGCCACCATCTCATCGGTCGTGACTAATTTCTAGTTTAAACTCATAATTTATAATTAACTTTTCAATTTCCCATAGCTTAACTTATTTTCACCTCGGAAAATGATTTGAAAATATTGGTTTTTATTTAAAAAAATAAAATCCGTTGCACTAACACCCCCCAAGGCTATTCTTGAAGCATTGCACTTGCAGTTTTATTTGTATTGATTATAGTTTACGTAACCTCAATTATAGACATTTTAAGACTTCTCTTTCTCTATACTTCCACTATATAGAGAAAGATTATGTGTAAAAGTCTGAAATAGTTTGTTTTCCTTCGTTTTGCCTATTCAATAAGATAAATGCATAGTTTAAAGTCACGGATATATAGATATGGTATTTTTTTTTTTTTTTTTTTTTTTACGAAAAGTACGAACAAAATTCTCAAAGCTCTGTTGACAAATTGTACGTTCAACGTTCTATATCAAGCCAAGCAATAATTACTATAGTACCTATATTTCGAAAGCTACAAGAAGCTTTATTCAGTCTTCATAGGCACAATAAATTTGCAAAACTGGCTTCACTATTTTCCAGTTCCAGTCGTTAGCAGAAGCAGACAGAGAACACTTACCATAAATCATAACATACGAGACCATACCATACCATACCGCATACTATACACCGACCCGACACCCTTTTTTAACTTTATAACGCAAAGTTAAATTAAATTATAAAAATAAATTAAATCTATTTAAATAAATTTTTAAGCAACATATATAGTGTCGTAATTGGCTATATTGTTTCCTGTCATGAGTTGGGGATATGATACTGAAAATGGTAAGTGATCTGTTAAATTCAAATTTCGGCCAAAAAATGTCATATGATCATTTTTCTCGTGAGTGCAATAGTCTTTGATTTCGGTTTGTTATCTAAGCGCAATTTAATTAATATGGCGGCTTGGCTTGTGAAAAAGTTCATAATAAATCGAAACTGTCAACAAATAAAAATGAATCAAATCGAAAACGAAAACGAAAGGAATCTAATTTTTTATTATTTTTCTCGTTTGTATTCGTATAAAAATGATTGATGATTGAATTAAACTGTCCAAGTGCTGCAAACAACTTAAGCTCATTCTTTTTCGCTCCGATATTTGATGTGTGTTTGAAAAAATGCCGAAAAAAACTTGTCACGAGTTTTTGATTTAAAGACGAACAAATATTTAGATTATTAAAATTTATGCACTTCAATTGTCATAATATCTAATTTTTCTTAACAACAATAAATTTAAGGAAGCTAGCAGAGCTGATAGTATTGTTTTACTAACGCTCCGTAAATTTGTTGATACAGAGATGTATATTTATGAGCATATAGTGTGAACGAACCTGGGATTTAGATTCATCTTTTCCGGCTTCCAATCAAATATTTTATCTGAACTAATTTAAAACTATTAAATTCCACTGGTAGGTATGTAATCATACAAAAATATAGTCATACTTGATGGTTTGAAATGTAAATTTATTAAGGCAAACAAATTAAACCGTATAGTTGTGTAAGTGTTTTAGTTTAAGTTTAGGAAGACAAAAAATGCGCAATTCGATTAACAAGCTTGTTAAACAAAACAATGATAGGTATTTTTTTTTTTTTTAGAAACAATGAGAATTTAATTAATAGCTGGCACTAAACATAACCAAACAAAGTATATAGGTAGTAATTAGAAAGTAATTGTTAGTTAATCAATAAATTAGTAGCGTTTTTTATTAGAAAAGGTGTTAATTATAATGCGTCAACAGTTTTTAATTTAATTTACGCTCACTTGAAAATTAAATTCATAGTAGCTTTTTGATCATAAAATAAAATAATAATAGTAATTGAGTTTGTGGTTTTTCATCATGTGAACTAATATAAAAATGCAAAGTAGAAATATAAACAGATTAATTAAGGCGGGTTTTGTATTGTTAAGAAAAGATTTAACTTAGCACGCGCTATGCTTTAGTGGTCTGCTCAGAATATATGTAGCACTTTTCTTATCTGTAGGTTTTCGCCCAAAATATTTTAAACTTTTTTTTCCAGTTTGGATGTATTTGAAATGTTTGCAGTTCCAGAAGAACCTATAGCTTATGTGTTCGATAAGTTTACCTTATTGTGCATCAGCAATACCGGTTGCAAATATGCATTTCTTCTAGCCTTTTCTTAAATTACTCCTTCAAAAAATGTTTAGAATATTTAACGATAAACTATGTTTTACTGAACACCCATTACTACAAAATCGACACAGGTTTTCTTGAAAACCTCAAGAGTTGTCAAATATACCTGGGATTTCCGTTTCTCAAAAAAAACGTTTGGGCTAAACGATTTGTCACAAAACCCACAAATCAAAAGTTTTCGTTTTGCTTTATTTGATTGATTTTAATTTACTTTTATCAAAATAAATGAAAAGTCAAATTACAGCGCGTGGGCTCATAAGAAATGCTTGACAACAATCATCACTTCAGTGGTTATTTCGTCACATCCAGCAAAATAATTAGAACGACTTCAACGTGACCTCAGGTTTAAGAAAAAAAAGAATTTCTTCGTTAGGGTGACTTGTGGCGGCGGCGCCAATTGTACAAAACTTAAAAACAATTTACCTCGGTTTTTGTGTACATAATTAAGGTGTAGACGGTGGTTCAAGAGTTAACCCGCCGATTTCCGTGGATTAAATAAAGTTGACACATGGATCAAGAATTTAAAAACGAAGTTCAGTGCTGAACCACTATTGTACAACTGGTACTTAAGGACTCATTGAACAAAGATAAAGCAACTTGGCAAACACTCAAGGTGTAAAGGCCAACAATTAATATTAATGAGTAGTTTACCTGCCAAGCAAAAGCTAATAAAGTTATCATTTTTATAAGTAAAAGCCAATTAGACAATAATATAACATTATCTACAGACATACCCAGAAACAAGAAGAAACATTATTTTTGCGTATACTGCTTGACTCATCTGAATAGATTCAACAGTGAAGTAACTGTTGCTCCGAAAATATTAATGGAGTCCTTCGAAGGATTAATACAAATAAGATATCGTATAAAAGGGAATAAATATGTAAATGCATTTATTTGCATTTCTTTTAGTTTATTTCGAAAAAATTAAATGAAAAGTCAAATACAGCCCGTGGGCTCATAAGAAGAAATGTTTGACAGAAAACTTCTATTCAACGGTGGATTCGTAACCTTCAGTAAAATAGCTAAAACGATTTCAAGATAGCCTCAGGTTTAAAGAAATAGAGAATTTCTTTGTTAGGGAGATTAAAGGTTTCAAAAAATAAAGCTAAAGCAACTTTGCACACAGGCAAGGCATAACGGCCATCCCCCATCCATGTGAATAAAATTTGCGTGATGGCTTGAGCAAATAATGTACATATGTAGTTTACCTGCCAAGTAAAAGCTAAGAAACTTATAATTTATTAAGTAAAGAGCTTATAAGACTGTTAAAACTATTAACAGATTCAAAATTGGTTGATTAACTTGCTTGGATGTATGTGTGACTAAAACAAACACTAGAGGGGGAAACTCTTGTTTCGTCTGATATGTTAACATACCTAACATATATAGGTCGTCCTATGATGGAATCATAAACACATGTGCATAAGAAGAAAATAGGAGTTTAGCACGGAAATGGCCTATTATTCATACCTCTAAGATATGTGTATGTTAAGAAAAAGAAAACAACATATTCTGACGATCAATCGTTATTGCGATACATCGTCTAGATCAAACTCATTAATTCAAGTTAATATTAGAATTCCTAAATAATTAAAACCATTAAAGAAAATATATAGAGTAAAACAAATGTAATTCCTCAAACCCCCACCCCCCCACTAACCCCCAAACAACCACCCACTATTTTTGACAATTTTTTCCTCACCCAACCTTCAAGTGAATTTTTAAAATAACTTCTTGATGTTTTTCTTTTTAAATAGGTAAGATAAATTGCATTAAAATGTTAAATTTCAAATTTAACATTTGATTAAGATCATTATCCTGGCCTGAACCACATATTTAATCCTTGATTATTCCGGTAGAGCCTTGTATTAAAAATATGTACATACATAGAATTCTTCGTTTTGTTTTTCATGTAGTTGGTGCCCTGCTTACTCGCTCTGTGATTTCTTTAATAGTGAGAGGGTTCTCAGGTCGTAGCCATTGGAAGCGAATAAGAAACCTTTAAATATGAAGATATATCAAAAGCTTAGACAAAAAGTTATACTTCTAACTGTTTTATGGGGGTAGCTATTTTATGGTGTTTTCCACTACAATTTTCAATTTGCTCTAGATTTCTCAATTTTTCTGGTTGCATGAAAAACGAAAAAAGATTGATTTTGTTTTGGTGTGTGTCGTGTGTGCCTTCAACAGCCTGGTTTGTAATATTATAAATGATCACAACACCATCTTCTAAATCTTTAACGGAATGCATATCGCTTTTGTCTTTCAAAAATTTTCAATTTTGAAAAATTCTCCATCTCATCTATACATATAATAAAATTGTAACGGGTCCATGTCTGTACATTGAAGATATAGATGCAAAACTAATATGGGGAGTCTCTATTAGACCCACAGAAGCCAAAACAATCGTTTTTAGAATTTTTGTCTGTCTGTCTGTCTCTCCGTCTGTCTGTCTGTCTGTCTGTCTGTCTGTCTGTATGTTTGTACGCGCATCACGCAAAAACTACTGCATGGAATTGAATGCGGTTTTCGCAGATTTATTGGTAGTACGCCAACTTATAATATAGGCTACATTTTATCGCAGGAAAATATATAATTCTGGTCGTTTTTTTAATATTGCTGCAATCGAACGTTATTCAATGATCTTAACGCAAAATTAAAAGATTTTAAAGAAGTTAGCGTCTTACTTACATAATGGCGCTGGAAATCATAAAAATAGCTCCACACTTACCTACATATACATGAATAGAAATAAGTTAGTCGTTCTGAATAGAAGTTACATCAAAAACATCATAGATGGCGCTATAGAAAATTTCTCATTCAGCGAAAGCAGAAAACGAAAAATAATGTAACTATAAAGAACGGTGAACGAGCAATACTTGCGCCCAAAACTGACGAAGCGGAGCTGCCATAAATAGCAGTATCGGCGCGTAGCATCGTTTTGAAAGTGGGCATTCCAATTAGGTATATTGCTTCAGAACTTAAATCTCCAACTTGGCAATTTAAACCGTTATGATACTTCGAAATAATATTATACAGAAGCCAAAAATCTTACGGCTGTAGAGCTGGTAAGCTATGTAGCTTTAATACCACGCATACCCCCATTTTGAACCGGTTCACATAGGGGTATTTGCCCCGAAAAACCGCTCAAAAATCAATTTTTCAAAATGTAGAGTTAAGAAGTAATTTTTTTCCTAGCTGTTGTTAAATACCCATGGAATAATATACCGTACTTTTTTTTTATTTGAATGCACACATTTCGCCACAGCATCAGTTGAAGGTCGTCGATCGTAAAGCTTGCACTGTGGATCATTTGAATTGTGTGAAAAGTAGCCGCGCTAATTAATTCCGTTTACATTGTTTTTTATATTGTATACATAGTTTTTTGATATGGAGGGTTCATCTGCAGGTGCGTTCTTTATTATAAGCTGTTTTTATGCTTATTGAAACTTTTATTTAATAGCAAATTAATTTATTTTCAATGTATTTATGGAAAAGCACATTATTATATTTTTTTTTCTATTGTGGAGCTTTTGTATAATTATTCGCAGTTATTCGGTAATATTTTTGATATCAGCTTTAAAAGAAAGATGTCAAAAAGCAAAAGCAAAAAAAATAACCTGCCCATATCTGCCCCTCGAGAATTTATCGTCCCTGATGTGTGTCTAGTCCAATGCAAAGAAAAAAAATATTTATTATCAAATTAATTCTTTTTATTGAAGGATCGTCAGGCTTGTGCGTTCTAACTAAAAGACAGCTATATGATGTTATTAATGAGTGTGGTGAGAAAGATTTTGAAGCCAAATTAGATCATCTTGAGAGCTATTTGCTCAATAAAGCGTCTTGTACGGAGGAAAAACTTAAAGATTTTAAGCTTAAAATTGGACGTTTAAGGTATTTTATTTAATTGAACTTTTTTTTATAATGCAGTTTCAACTCTGAGTTTCTTAAATTGTATTAAGGTATGAATTTAAGTTAAGATGGTTAAGTTCACAACGGACAAATGATAGATTTTTAAAAAAAAATGAAGTTTGGCTTCAGGGAGTTTTTGAGGTACCAACTTTGACTGGGCGTGGCCGGCCGTTGAAACTATTCACAGAACTCAGCGTACAAAGCAAAAGAAGACGAACACAGAGCTTACGTGAAGATAATGAAACGGAGGAACTTGCGTTTGCTACTGAAATGAAGCTACGTGAAACCGGTAAATCGCAAGCTGCAAAAGTACTACAAGAAATCATTGAGTCTCCTGGTAGGGTAAAGCGATATAAAAAAGCATTGTCTGAGAGTTTACAACGGCCACGTGAGTTATCCACTCTTAAAGCTCTTTCTATTTTTGTTGAAGCAAATCTTTCACGTAAACAGTATGAAATAGTGAGATCTAGTGACAAAAAACTTTTTCCTTGCTATAGCATTCTCCAAAAAGCAAAAAAGCAATGCTATCCAATCCCCGAATCATATACTGTTACAGAAACTTTGGCTGAAGTTAACTTGCAGGATCTGCTAAACCATACAACTGGACGCTTATTGTTGTATTTGGATGAGGTACTAGAAACCTTAAGTGAAAACGAGTGTAGGTCCTTAGAACTGGTATCGAAATGGGGATGTGATGGTTCGCAACAAACGCAATTTAAGCAAAAATTTGAAAACAGTTCTGATTCAGATGCAAATATCTTCCAAAGCTCATTTGTGCCCCTGCGTTTGTTTTGCAGTTTAACCAACAAAATTGTTTGGCAAAATCCTACGCCATCCTCACCACGATATTGTCGACCAATAAGAATTTGTTTTGTAAAAGAATCTCTTGATATTACGCAAAGTGAGAAAGCTTATATTGAATCCAAGATAAGTGAATTAAACAAAACTGTCATAGAAGGCGATAGAACATTCGATGTAAAACACGTTAGCTTTTACAATGGTCGATGGAAAAGTGTGCAATGCGGCAACAAACACAAAATCTACAATGAAGTGTTATATTTGTGGAGCTACTTCAAAAAATTTTAATGATCTTTCTATTAGTAAAGAGGTTGATAAAGATGCCGTAAAATTTGGGTTGTCGATTTTACATGCTAGGATACGGTTTTTTGAAAGCATTCTTCATCTTGCTTACAAGATTCCGTTGAAGAAATGGCAGCTTAGAAGTCTTTCAGAAAAAATTATTCTAAAAGAAAGAAAAACTGAAATCCAAGAAAAGCTTAAATCAAAACTCGGAATCATTGTTGATATACCCAAACCTGGTTTCGGGAACACTAATGATGGCAATACAAGCCGAAGATTTTTTAACAATCCTGAACTAGTTGCTGAAATTACTGGTGTTGATTCGCAACTTATATTTAGACTGAAAATCATATTGGAAGTTCTTTCTAGTGGATTCGAAATAGATATTTTAAAATTTGAAGTGTTTACTTTTGATACGGCTAAGTTGTATATTGAGCTCTATCCGTGGCATCCAATGACTCCAACGATGCACAAGATTCTTATACATGGACCAGAAGTAATTAAAAATGCTCTTTTACCTATTGGGCAGCTATCCGAAGAAGCAGCAGAAGCACGGAACAAGCATTTTAGGTTGTACCGGTTAAATTTTGCGAGAAAGTTTTCAAGGACGGAGTGCAACTTTGATGTACTTAACAGGTCTTAAAATAATCATTAGCAGTGGGAAATAAAATAAAGTTCTATTTTTTATTATGCAGGTTACTTTTGAGTTCAGATCCTCTAATAACAAGTTTAAGACCCTTGCCTGTTAAAAAATCTAAGCAATTTACAAAAGAAGCTCTTGAAATGCTTATTTCCGGGATTCCTGGTTCATCGCCTTTAGAGATTACAACACATAATGAAAGTGAAGATGAAGAAACAGCTGAGGAATTGACTGATGGAGAAGAATCTTGGAAAGAGTTTAATGAATAACTTTAAGTTCATATATTTCAATCCATCCAAATTTTACGCATTAATAAAAAATTACCTAAATATATTCAAGATACTTTATTTATACATTAATTCTATAAAAATAAGCTTTAAAACCATTTTACAGTTGTTTCAGCCAAGTATCACTTCATTAAGACGAAAAAATATTTTTGAGCGGTTTTTCGAGACAAATACCCCTATGTGCGGTTGTGCAAAAACAAAAATATACTGAGATACCTACTTTATTCAAAAATCCACGCGTACGAAGTAGCGGGCAAAATCTAGTATTGAAATATAATTAATAGTTGCTGCTCCTTTTTTTAATCTATATATCTACATATATGTAGGCGGACCTTGTACCTAAAAAATGGACTCCATCCAATTGAGCTCAAACTTTGAGAAAATCTTTGGTATTTTTCCGAGAGTATTTCTGTAAGGATTGGTCAAAGTCCCAGAAACCACACCTCCAATTTCAAAAATTTGAATTGAGAGCCAAATATGTTTCGGAAGATTAAGCTATTTAAAGGGTGAAATGGGCGCTAAATCCAAAGAGTGTTATCCGATACTTAAAATCCTAACTGTGTTTCAAAGGTTAAACGTACATACTTAAAGGCATGAGCCTGAGGGGTGATATAAAAATCAAAAAAAATAATACCAGTTATGCTAATTTCTTTAAAGTCCTTAAATGGAAACCTGTAACTAAGATAATAAATGGAAATTGAAAATTATGAACAGAACAGATGCTTCTATCCATCATCCAACGCACAATCGGGGCCCATGAGACTTGAAAACTTAGCCTCACCTTGAGCGCCATCTGTAACTAAGATAATTATATCTGAGCGCACAAATAGGGCTGGTAGGGCATATAAATCTTATGCCCAAGTTGAGCGCCACCTGTAACGTAGATAATAAACAGAATACAAATGTAAGAGGACGGTCCCATTCAATCACGTGTACGGCAGACCACCATACCTGTGACTAATGTGACCAGACATAGACCAAAGCACTAAAACTGATCCCGAAGTCACCTCGGACCAAGGGCATCAAACCTCAAACTAAAATTTAACTCAAAAATTATCTCACTACCGAAATGTTTCGAGCGGGCTGAGACCTAGTCCAGCCTGTCATACACCCGATCAAGCTACTAGAATCGTATAACTAGGCGAAGGCTAGCCCCCAGACCACACTCTCTCCTATACCTCCGATGTTCAGGTATCCTTAATTCTTACTAAACCATAACTAAACTGAACTGGAAAAACCACTAACAAACCTCCACGAACTTTAAACAAGATCATATACTTTCCTAACTCGAACCACGCCCAGTCCTGTGAACACCTAGGAGACATACCTACGTATCCTCCCGACCAAATAGGCAATTATAGAGACGAGGTTAGTACGTACATGTCCCGTTCGTAGTCCGAAAGAGTCCCGAAGCTGCATCCTTACATTCCATTTAATCATGCCCCTTCAATCCCACGACAACATAGAACACTCATCTCAAGAGTAGCTTCCTCAATCGAAGGTCTATAAAGTCGTCGGACAGCGAAAGGGTGTCGTGGATCTAGCACCGCGGCTGGCCTGCGCTTCACCCTGCCATGCTCAGTCCAGGGGTGGAAACTTGCAATGCGATCACGACGGTTGTTACCTCGTTTTGATATCGCAGACCATATGGTTCTGATGTTCCGAACCTCCTTTACTTCTATGAATCCTAGGGCTGCCCATACAAACACCGCTTGTGGCGACAGGTATCAAGTCTACCGGTTGAAGCTTAAACACCCTAAATGACGTCTCTTTCGAATAAACAATCTCTATCTACATGGCCCCTTCAGCTACCATTGTGCACTATAATGATGTAATTAATAATGCGATACCCTATTTATCTATTCTTCCCTAGTATCGGTTAATATAGGAAGATCTCCTGGACAGGGTGACTGAATTTGTCCAAAGAGGGGGGGGGGATACTGAAGATGGAAATGTAACCCCCAAGGTCTCTAAACCCACCCATATCCAATGAGGAGGGAATTATACCAACTCCTTCACCACTGGATCCATGGTTCCGTGTATGACCTTAACCAAAAACAATGTTTACGAAACCCCTTAACCAAAGAAAACCCGCCGAAGCGAGTTACTTTAACTCCAAAACATCCTATAAACTCCTAACTCCAAACTAACTCAAACAATGTAAACTCACTAGCTCACATAACTCCGTTGCGTACTGCTACCATCCTAAACTGTCCGTTCCTACGTTGTTCACACAGCGAAATGTCCCATCCCCCACGAAAATATTACCTTAGTCCATCAGAAATAACTATGTACAACCAAGGATAATAAATTCCAAACGTCCTGTCTCAATAACAGGAAGTCCACGACTCAAAACTTCAAAAAGAAAATGAAAAGCAAAATTTTCATCAACGTTATAAAATAAAACGTATTAATTAACTTATTTATTCATCTAAATAACAAAATTCTTAAAAAGAAACTTAATTATTTTTACTTAACTTAATTCTAAAAATCTTACAAACGCTACTTCTAAAAAGAAATATAATCATGAAATACTATATTCGTAATTAAATCTAATATGGTCTGAATGAACTTTAATCTTGTTAATTAAAAAGTATATGAATAACTAAACTTCATATAAAACTGAACTAAGCGAACTGTCATAAAAAAAAAAAAAAACTATCAAGGACACGAAAAAGTATCACTACTTTCTAGCCTTACTGTTCGCGACCGATAGGTAATTATTATGTAGCGAAAATTTACTCAATACAAAAAAAAATTAATTGTTTCAAACACGTATTGTCTCTTTGAAAATAAAAATATCGGATTCCGTCCGATTCCATTCAATAATGTGACTGATAATAATATAATTATCTATCAAAGCTAATCACATTGACTTATATTCATTTATTTACCGAATTTACTTTATTTACAGACGACTGTTGCGTATGTGTATGCATATACTTCTTCATAAAACAAACAAAAAGAATCTTTTCTCAAAAACCCGAAGCAAAACGAATGAAACTTTAACGTATAGCTACGCGATCAAAAATTCCAACAACAAAACCAAATGAAACCCAAGCACCCTCAAAAAAAAATTATGGACCGTTTGTCCAAGGGTACGTTATTTAGGATTCCGTGTACGATTCCAATTCGGCACCGTCACTCAGATGTAGTAGGATGGGAAGGGAAAGGTATAAAAATGAGGATGAAATATATATGTTCAATAAATATATATGTATATGATTAATGTAATTATGTATGGAAATGAAATTTAATAAAAAAAAAACTAAACCAGACCTTCCGGAGGGTAGTGCACTGCTCTCGTCCAGGTACTAGCTGAAAAGCAATTGCTGTTAAATGAAAGGTATTATATTATGTATATGTCAAATGAAAATGTATGGGCAATAAAAAAAAGTTGGGGTAGGTCATTGATGTTTGGTTTCGATATGACTTTCGTTACTTCTTTTCGTTGCGATTCTTCTCTTTTGGTCGAATAATTGTTTATTTATGCGATCTCTGTCGTTCTCGTGTTCAACAAAATTGTTCTTGATTCGATTCCAAAAATAAAATGTTTCTCAAAATTAGGCACTAATAGTTCGCACTGATATTTGATTTGATTGATTAGGCTTTTCAATAAAAATGACCACATTTACATCCGTAAAGAGAAAGACAAACTTAGATGCTAAAATAAGAAGGAAATCCTATCTTAAAACTAACTTAATCTCCGAAGATTTACTGCGTAGATTCGACGACGACGATGACGAAATACCAACAGGGATTTGGTCGGCATTCACAAAATAACTCCACTGGAGAGATTTGCTTTTCGACGAATAACGCTGCTCGAACCAGAATATGTTTGTTGCGGCGAACAGTATCTTTATCTCTCGTAGATTTGGTTGCGCTGAATGTGCGCTCGATAAGGTTTCATACGCATGTGTATGTTATGCGTTTATTTATTATGTGCTCTTGAATTGTGCGTGGTGTCGGTGTGCATATTTGTGCGTAATCGAAGGGACAAAACAAAAAAAAACTGTAGGTATATCCACTCAATATTATTATCCCCAATGTATCGGGATGGGTAAATCCAGGTAGGTATCTTTTGCGTAGTATCTTATCGTGCTTGTCGAATATGATTCTGCTATTAGGATGATGGTTGTAATATGCAGAACAAAATTTGAAACCAATTCGTGCGTAGGGTTAGGGCGTTGACAAAAAAAAGAATTCCAAAAATGCCGCGTTGACGTTAACCGTCTGCGGTGGCGTTTTACTTTCTTTTTGTTATATCTTTTCTTATGCGGTAATTCTGAAACGTTCCTTAGGATCCCACAAGGTTAAATTCTGGAAATTACCATCCAAAAGTTCCGTAGGGTTCTATATAACGTATGGGTCTTACAGAACAGAATCGTAAGGCGCACAAAAAGGCGATAATGACGACGTAATCATATATATGTAGGTAGATCATTAATTAATAAAATAAAATCGTAGGGATAAATAAAATTCGAAAAATTGCAGAATAAAATCACAAAAATCGAAAATTCGAAGCATAAACTTTGAAGCGTAGGGATTGAAGAAAACTTTCGATGCATAAAATTTGAAGCGTAGGGTCGAAGCGTAGGGTCGAAGCGTAGGGTCGAAGCGTAGGGAGCACTACACACACACTTTGGCACAGATTTTTTGTCGTTCGGAGCACTTCCACTGATTTAGGTATTTAGATTGCAAAAAAAAAGGTATATATCTCAGTTACCTGGTATTCCAGCGTGTAGATTACCACTGGTTATAAATACTTTTCCAAAACCAAATCCTTTATTTGACTCCTGGTCAAAAATACCAACACAAATAAATCCTGTCCTCGCAAATGCTGTTTCTTTAATTTTATTATTAGGTGCTCCAGAACACAAATGTAGATCGATTTAAAAGGTGCTCCCGCGTTGAATGTGAATTCTTATTACACATTATTGGTGTGATGCTCCCGCGTTGGATATGCGTTTTTGCACATCTTGTTGGGTTGCTCCCGCGTTGGACGCTTCCAAGATTGGCGTCTGATGCTCCCACGGTGATCTCTGATTACAATTTGGATTCTATTATCGGCGCGGCTCGTCCCGCTTTACAGATTTCCCTTGTTAAACATACCTAAAAGGACAAAGAAGATGGGGTGGAAGAATTTTTGCCAAACCACAAGAAGACTACCTAATCTTTAATAATTGGGGTTTTTACACCACTAATCCAACTTGATAAATCCTAAATAACTACTCCACTGTATCCAATATTCATTCTTCTTACCTTCTATCGGCTTTCCTGGTGTTGATGGATGCTGATTCCTCAAATATTTTGAGATTACCCAATGTAGATGTTGGGCAGTCGGATTATATTTTTTTGTTAATAACCCGTGAAGAACAAAGTAGCAGATGTTGTCTGCTCGGTGGTTGAATGGCAAAGAGAAATAATGATGGCGGTTTGTCTGCCAGGAAGTATTCGAATAGCAAAAAGGAGTCAGCTGTCATTTGGTATAACGACAGTTTGAGGAATTTAGGTTTACGTCATTCAATCATTAGGTGAATTTATATGCGCCTTAAGGGCGGTTTACATCAGTATGATTTATATTTGCTGATGCTGTCGTCGGATGTGGTGAAATAAAATGAGTTTTTGGTATTGCGACGATGGTAAGTAATCATTTTATTTTTGGTTTTCAGATATAGATAAGTATTTCATTATCAATTCTTATGGTGGCAAAAGTCTTCCCTACAAAGCTTGTGACTTTGACATGAGCCCCGCTCGTGACAAAAACACAAGAAAACGAAGACTGATAAAACAATATACATAGACTTAGGCATACCCAATATATGATATGAGCTAATACCTATTTATAACTTAATATTAACTTAACCTACTTAATTTCTATAAATGGAAACAGAGTCTCATGCACAGCTGAGCGCCGGGCATAACTACCTCTGCTTATATCACACTTTACTATCTTTTTAAATCTTTTGTATGGGACGTCGTCCTATACCCCGTATTATCTTCAACTTCAAATAAGTTATTACCAATTACATTTGTTACGGTGACTTTCACAAATTTCGGCCCCAACTTAGCATTAAAATGCTTAGTGGCGTCGCTCAACACAGTGTTACGTTTATAAATTATATCTCCCACTTTAAAATCAACCTTGCGACTACGAAGGTTATAAGTTTTTTCGTATGCGTCATGAGTCTTTTCGAGAGCGGTTTTCAGATATGTGTGCAAGATATTCATCTTGGCCACTTTCGGCAACCAATCGATTTCTGAATGGTTCAAACCACCCAGGTCTTTTAGTAGGCGATAGTCTGCACCATGCTCTATCATCCTTTGGCCGAAAAGAGCCTCATATGGGGACATTGTTAAAGTCGAATGTACCGTGGTCCTTAACGCGCTGCTAATCGACGACAAATGGGCATCCCAATTTGATTGTCGAGGGTCGATATATGCTCTAATCGCAGCCAAAATTGATCGGTTCACCCTCTCGCTGGCGTTAGATTGTGGAGCATATACTGCAGTTCGGTAATGCTTTACTCCAAACTTTTCCAACAACTGTTTGAAATCGTGGCTCAGAAACTGAGAACCATTGTCCGAGAGTAAGCTCTCGGGTACTCCATAGATTAGGAAGATCTCGTCCCGGAGGAATTTAATAACATTTACAGCAGTGGCCTTCCGAAGGGGTTTTATGAACACGAATTTTGTAAGTTGGTCTACAACTATGACAATATACACATTCCCGCTTCTGGATCTGGGATAAGGGCCGAGGAAGTCCACGTAGAGGTGTTGGAATGGACGTTCTACCTTAAAGCTCTCCCCCATCTCCGCTCGCAAAGTCATATTGGAGGCTTTCGTTATCTTGCATGTTTCGCATCTGTCCACAAACTGCTTGACCTGCGAATACAAGCCTGGCCAATAAAACTGCTGCCTGAGCCTATAAATGGTCTTAACCACTCCCCCGTGCGAAGCTCTTGGTGGACGGTGTGCCAAGGAAATCAAGGATTCCGTCAACTTTGTCGGAATCCATAACTTCCATGACAGATCGTCCAACAACGGATTTCCCACTGAATGTTTGATTCTCTTATATATGAAACCCTCAGAAATTTTGAGGTCGGGTAATCTCTCCTGCTCCTCTTTGATGCGGCTGATGAGCTGAAGGTACTCTTCAGACTTGAACGCTGGGTCCTCCAGGTCAATGTGGAGCACCTCCTCGGTTTCGACTTGAGCAATACATGCCATGTAGCTTTCTGCCGTTAAGGCATCAGATTCGTACACCCTCGAAAGAGCGTCAGGGACCACATTAAGTGTACCCTTTCTGTGCTCAACCTCGAAATCGAAACCTTGGAGTCTCATACTCCACCTGGCCAGTCTACCAGTAGGGTCTTTCAGGCTCATCAACCACTTCAATGAGGAGTGATCGGTTATTACCTTGAAGTGATACCCTTCCACATAGGAACGGAACTTATGAATCCCCAAAAATGCAGCGAGGCATTCGCGTTCGGTGACCGAATAGTTTCTTTGCGCAGCGTTCAGCTTCTGGGAGAAGTAATAGATCGGGCGTTCAGCCCCGTCTTCGTCCCGCTGGCAGAGAACACATCCGATACCGGACGCGGATGCATCGCATAAAATGACAAATTCTTTATTGAAGTCAGGATTAGTCAACACAGGTGCAGTAGTTAGAGCCTGCTTGATACTATTGAAAGCAGTCTTTGCATCTTCGTTGAGTGCGAAAGCTTTGCCTTTCTTCAGCGTATCGGTCAAAGGAGCGGCCAAGGTGGAGAAGTCCTTGACGAATCGCCGGTACCAACCTGCCATTCCTAAGAATCGCCTCACCTGGCGGGTGGTTGTTGGCACCGGGAAGTCAATGATGGCGGCGACTTTGTCTGGATCCGCCTTCAGACAACCTTGTCCTACCTTATAGCCGAGATACTGAAGCTCGCTAAAACAAAACTTAGATTTCTCGACATTGATGGTGAGTCCTGCATGACTCAACCGTCGACTTACAATATCTAAAACTCTTAAGTGATCGTCGAAGGTCTTCGACACTACCAAAAGGTCGTCTAGGTAGACGAAAACCTGGTCTCGCAACTCCGAAGGAACTACCAAGTTCATCAGATAAGTCAAACTTTGCGGAGCGTTGCAGAGACCAAATGGCATCACCTTAAATTGATACAGGGGACGCCCTGGTACCGTGAAGGCAGTCTTCTCCCGAGAACTCCTCTCCAGCGGTATTTGCCAAAACGCGTCCTTCAGATCCACGCTAGAAATGAAGCGTGTTTCTGAAAGGCGCGCCAGCAACCCCTCTATATGCGCAATTGGCCTCGCATCTTTCTTGGTCACACTATTCACCTTGCGAAAGTCCAAGCACAGGCGGTTCTTACCGGGTTTGCGCACTAGCACAACCGGGGAACTCCACGCGCTTGTACTTTCCTCGATTACTCCCAAAGAAAGCATGCGATCCAATTCCGCATACATCAGGGTTTGAATCGCCGGAGAGACAGGATAATACCGCTGTTTGATAGGAGTGGCATCACCTGTATCTATATAATGTTCAACCAAACTCGTTTTACCTAGCCCTCTGGCAGTGAACGAAGGGAAACTTCGGATCACTCGATCGAGTTTGGTGTACTCATCACTAGTCAGCTTAACCTGGTTGACTAGTCTATCGTTCAATTTATCTGTCACGTCTAGTGACAATCCCGAAATAATGTTCGGTGCAATCTTAAATTTCTGCCAGAAATCTACGCCTAAGTACAGTCTCTGTGCCAATGTCGGAACGACATAAAAATTCATTTTGTGAATGACACCCTTGTACTTAACGTCGGTCGTAATCATTCCGCAGATCTTTTGTTTCTTGCCATCCGCGGTGGACACACTTGATTCGATCGTTTTAAGAGAAACACCTTTACCAGATAAATATTCTAAGGCGTCGTTGCCTATACAACTAATACTGGCCCCCGAATCTAATAGACCTAGTATTTTGTCCCCCAAAAGCTCGACGGTGACATAGGGACGGGGATCACCAGAATCGCCCAATGTCGTCGAAGCTATATTACGATATAAAATTCGTTTCTCAATAAATCGATCTCTAGTGCGCCTAATGCGTTTGGATATTTCCGGAAACGTCACTATGCGTTTTCGGACTTCATAATAGTTTTGTAACCTTTCGTGGAAAGGTTTTCTTAAAATTTCATTAGTTGGTTTGTTAGAATTCATAAAACGTGTTGTTGTAGCATTTACAACTGGTAACTTATTCTTATCTCTACTTAATATGGATATAGGCCCCCTCTATGAGTTGACCTTGTCGCGGTGAGGGGGCTTACGTGAGATTCTTCAACACATACACACACACACACACACACACACACACACACACACACACACACACACACACACACACACACACACACACACACACACACACACACACACACACACACACACACACACACACACACACACACACACACACACACACACACACACACACACACACACACACACACACACACACACACACACACACACACACACCCACACACACACACACACACACTTCAACAATTGCAGAATCACACTAACTAAAATAACTCAATCTAACTAAAATCATGAACTCAAAAGCTACAAATAATAATAAAATTCGAGTGGGGATGTCCACTCAAATGTCGGCAGGAGTCACGACTGCCGGCACGGGCTTTGCCTCGAAAGAGGAGGAGTCGCCAGTGACCAAAAGTTCATTAATGAAAGACAAAAAGAAAACATATAAAAAAGAAAAACAAAAACAAATTCAAACGCCAGGCGATATGACCGGTAGGACGACCTCAACTCCCGGGAAGGCTGTAAAGCCGTCCGAGAGTAGGGGAAGTGCTACCAGTCTGGACGCTCCTCCGCAGCTGTCGGGACAAATCACGGTCGGTAGTGGGGATGCTGTGACTTACAGTACCTCTGCTGCCCTCCGTGACTGCCCCCCGACAGTTGCGGATGTAAATAACAAAAACAGTGGCAGTGCCACAGTGACACACTGTGACACTCCCACCGCACTATTGAGCTCAGACTCTCAAGAAATTCCCCTCCTTGACGGGGGTGTAGCTGTGACTTTCAGCTCCACCTCGGACAAGGAGAGGAATACCACCGCCCAACAAAAACCTTCGGGCTCAGGAAGGGGTGTCCAGGGGGCTGATGGTGCCGTGACTTACGGTTCCACCGGCGTCAGGGGTAAACCTTCCTCGAGCTCCATGGGGATTCCCCCCTGCGACGGTGAGGCTGTGACTTACAGCACCACCGCCGGAGGGAGGAGTGTAACGTACTCACGAAAAGACAAACGGAACGCGGAGAGATTAGTGAAGATGCTAGGTGACTTACCGGTGTCGGATCTGGACTCGAAGCAATCTGCCAAACTCGTGTGGGCAAAAAATATAATTAAAAGCGAAGACTCTACGTCTAAGCGCCAGCGATCCTTTGAGGGAACCGGTCCGGAACCCAAAAGACCAAAGGCCAATTCCAATACTCTTTCCAACATCAGGAAAGATCTATCCTTTAGTGACGTACTAAAGGATAAAACCATTTTAGCGGTGATTGATAGGAGTAATGTAGATGGTATGATCTCCTTCGATCGGTGGACGACGGTCTTGAACAAGCTTCAGGCTTCCTACTGGACCCTCATGATGGAAAATCCAGGTGAACCTGCCATTTTTGAGGATGCCGGGTGGTACCAGGGGCGCGTCAAGCTCGTCGCCTTCGATGGTCGGAGGTCGTGCGATCTATATAAGCTCGCTATCAGTAGGTTGGAGGGACTCTGGCCTGGTGCTAAGCTCGAGGTTGTGGCAAGAGAAGACATTCCTTGCAGACCAAGAGCTCGTACCAGATTACCAGCTGAACTCTCCGACAAAGAAATCATCCTTAAAATGCTACAATATGGTAACCCATCCCTGCCTACTCATGACTGGAAAGTCGCCAAGCTGGAGGATCCGGAGGGTCCTTATAGATCGGCTATTATAGTCATCAATAGGGATTCACTGGCTCCACTAGCGTCGACCAAAGGAGTGATTAGGTTTGGATGGTCTACCATTACGCTGAAAGTGTATAGGAAAGACGAAGAAAGTGCCAGACTAGCACTCACAACATCGGAGGATATACCCGCAGTGGAGGAACCTGCTGGTGTTATCAACCTTCCAGAAATGGAAATAGATGCACCCAGCACTCCTTCTATAGGTATGCCCTCCTCCAAACCAGATACCGCATCCGACTTGGATGCTCACACTGTCGACAGTCCTTCCGACATGGAGACTGAAGACTACATTAATGAAGATTTTCTTTTACGGTCATCCTCGGAGTCTGACTCAGAGGAGGACCTCAATAGCACTGTAAGAGGTGGTCTGGAAAACTGCAACCGAGATGGTTCAGCTACTACAGATTAACCTCCAACATTCCAAACTGGCTTCGGCCTCCCTTCTTCTCCGACTGCAAACAAAAGGGGAAGATATTGTCCTGATCCAGGAACCATGGATTGTCAAATCTATTGTTCATGGACTCAGGACTCCTGGGTACTACTTGCTGTATGCATTGGACAAAGGTGAGCCACGATCCTGCATATTAGTGAGAAGTAATATTAATGTATTTATACTCCCTGACTACAGCGATCGAGACGTTACCACGGTCAGACTGCAGACCAAAAAAGGCATATACTGGCTTGCCTCAGCTTACCTTGGCCACGACCATCTCGGCCCCCTCCCCAGCGACATGCTGAGGAGAATTATAGAGGATTCAGAGCGGCTAAATACGTGCCTCCTAATTGGTTGTGACGCCAACGCACACCATACAGTCTGGGGGAGTACAGATATAAATGATAGAGGTGAGTCTCTTTTTGATTATATTCTCAGTACTAACCTAATTGTAACTAACACTGGGAATGAACCAACATTCATAACCAGAAACAGACAAGAAGTCTTAGACATAACACTTGTCTCCGATTCGATTCATCATAGGATCACGAATTGGAAGGTGTCTGCAGAGCACTCATTCTCTGATCACAGATACATCCAATTCGAACTTATTGATGACACTAATAAACAACCAGCCTTCCGTAATTATCGAAAGACTGATTGGCAAAAATACAGGGATACTCTAAAAAGTTTAATTAAACCTGATCTTTTGAAAATCCCTTCTAATATAAACGAACTTGACAAAAAAGTCAACGATCTAACAGCAGCCCTTAACAAATCATTGTCAGCCTCCTGCCCTCTTACTCGTATAAGAGGAAAACGGAAGCCACCTTGGTGGAACTCGGGGCTTGAACCGCTCAGGAAGACTTGTAGAAAGTCCTTCAACCGAGCTAAATACTCCAAAGAAATCGTAGACTGGGATTCCTACAAAGAATCCCTGAAATTATATAAAAAAGAGCTGAGGAAAAGTAAAAGAGCCTCCTGGAGGAACTTCTGTGGTAAAATAGAAGACACTTCAGAGGCTTCCAGATTAAGGAAAATCCTCTCTACCAATCCTACAATGCCTAGCTTCTTTAAAAAAGCAGACGGCTCATGGACCAATACCTGCGAAGAATCGCTTAACTTGCTATTTGACACCCATTTCCCAGGTAGCTCCCTTAACATAGTAAACCTTGATTGTAGTCCAATTGGATCAATCAATAATAATACTAGTAAACTTGGTCTAGTCACTAGGGAAAAACTAAAATGGGCCATCAACAGCTTCAATCCATATAAATCTGCTGGACCTGACGGCATAATACCAGCAGAACTTCAACAGTCTATGGATATTATTATCCCTATCCTGGAAGTAGTACTAAACGGATGTTTAGAGTTGAAATACATTCCATCGTTATGGAGGGAAGTAAAAGTTGTGTTCATTCCCAAAGCGGGAAAATGTTCCCAAGTGTATCCAAAAGACCTCAGACCTATAAGTCTATCATCATTCCTTCTTAAAACTTTAGAACGTCTGATTGATATCCATTTGCGAAATGCCATAGACACAACTCTAGTGTCTACAGCACAACACGCTTACTGCAAAGGAAAATCGGTAGACACTGCCTTGCATACCTTAGTAAGCGCTATCGAATATTCCCTACATCACAAAGAGTATACTCTGGTAGCATTCCTTGATATCGAGGGTGCCTTTAACAACGTCAGCAACCAAGCAATCACAACGGCACTAGACAATCTTAAAGTAGACAGATCCTTGAGTGAGCTTATAAATCTTATGCTAAAAAGTAGGCTAATCAACTCAACCCTAGGTGACGTCTCCCTAAGAAGATCAGTCAGCAGAGGTACTCCACAAGGTGGAGTCCTATCCCCTCTTTTATGGAACTTAGTTGTCAATGAACTTCTAGTTGACCTGGAAGCAGAGGGATTCAAAGTGATTGCATACGCTGATGACGTCGCCATTGCGATATCAGGAAAACATGCTCAAATTCTTATTGAGCTAATGCAAACAGCTCTTAACAAGCTTCTTAAGTGGACTGGTAAATGTGGGCTAGGAGTAAACCCCCACAAAACTGAACTGGTCCTCTTCACAAGGAAATATAAAATTCCACACCTAAATGTTCCGTCCATTAATGGAACTCCACTAACTTTCTCAAATGAAGCTAAATATCTAGGCCTTGTTCTAGATAAGAAGCTCACATGGAAACCCAACATTCAGGAAAGAGTAAAAAAGGCCACGGTGGCTCTCTTCTCTTGCAAAAAAGCAATAGGGAATAAGTGGGGTTTATCCCCACAAATTACCCACTGGCTATATACAGCGGTCATAAGACCGATACTAACTTATGGGATAACAGTATGGTGGACTGCTTTGGATAAAGTGTCCTACCGGGACCACCTAAGCAAAGTCCAAAGATCAGCATGTCTATGTATCACTGGAGCACTGCGTACGACACCTTCAGCTGCCTTAGACATTCTTCTTAATCTTACACCCCTCGACATTTTTAGTAAACAAATGGCCGCGAGTACAGCAATCCGTCTCAGAGCCACGTCTCAATGGACCAATAACTCAATTGGCCACACTATTATTCTGAATTCATTCAGAACGATTCCAAGTCACTCTGACTACACCATACCCCAACTGGTTTTTGAAAACAACTTTCGAGTCTCCATTCCATCACGGTCTGACTGGGACGAAGGACATTTCTCGAGAGATGATTCGATTCATTTCTACACTGATGGTTCAAAAACCGAAGATGGAGTTGGGGGCGGAGTGTACTCAGAAGGACTAAATCTTAGTCTATCTTTCCGACTCCCTAACTATTGTAGCGTGTTCCAAGCGGAACTTCTGGCGATAAAAGAGGTTCTATCCTGGCTCAAGGAAAACGTGATATCCACGTCGAATATCCGTATCTTTTCAGACAGCCAAGCAGCCCTTAAATCATTCGAGGCGGTTTCCACGAACTCAGCAACAGCCCGCAACTGTCGCACATCTCTCGCGGAGATGGCAGAACAGTTTAACATTCACCTTTTTTGGGTGCCGGGACATAGAGATATCCCAGGAAACTGCAAGGCCGATGAACTCGCTAGAAATGGAACTACTGAACCACTTTCACCCGACAGGAGGAATATTGGTATACCTATCGCTACATGTAAACTCATGCTAAAATACGATGCCATGAACGAAACAAATCTAAGGTGGTCAAATTTGACTACCTGTCAGGCGACAAAACAGATCTGGCCAAAACTAGATCCAAAACGCTCCATATGTTTGTTATCTCTTGGTAGATCACACCTTAGCTCCTTAATCGGTGTCATAACTGGACACTGTCTTATAGGTAGACATGCTACTAGACTCGGTGTCTTCTCGAACGACTTCTGCAGAAGTTGCATGGACGAGGAAGAAGAAGAGACTATAACACATCTTCTTTGTTCATGCCCTGCTCTCTCACAAAGACGAAAATTACATTTGGGAGATTTCTTCCTCAACGATATAAATGACCTAACTCAGACAGACATACACTGTCTCCATCGCTTTGTTAAAAGTTCCAATTGGTTTTAAAATTAGTGAGGTAGTGCCTTACTTTCATATGTGGTATCACAATGGACCTAGTATCTGGTCTAAGTGTGTCAGTCGTTGACTGACAGCCACCTTAACCTAACCTAACCTAACCTATGGATATAGGAGTTTTAGATGACGGTTCGTCCGCTTTTAAAACTCCGGTTCGGTCTTCACGGAACGAATCCCCCCGGATGGTGGATTGTTCCGATATGCGTTTCCCGCACAACGAGGACAATCTGGACTGTAGACATCAGCGAGACCACAACGGAAACAGAAAATCTTGTCTTTGTCTCTAGGCTCTCTACAATCCCGGAAACCATGACCCACGCCCTGGCAATTCCAGCACTTATTTTGGCTCGGATCTCGTTTGAGCGCTTCGATTTGAGTTGGAGTGGCAACAGCCAATTCAATATTCGGTTCGTCATTTACTTCGTTTACGTAACGTCTCACTGGTGGTCGTTGCGTGTTCGGCACAAAAGGGCCACGCGTGCTCTCCGGTCGGTCAAGGGACTTCTCGATCAAGCGACAAATATAGGCCAGCTGCCTAAGGCTATGGGTACTATAAGTGATCAGTAACTCTCCCATTTTACGTCTAACGTTGAGCTTGATGGTTTCGATAAGTTCCTTCTCCGACTTTGGAACACGCATACGACTGTTAAGAAGCATCAATGCGTCATAGAAGTCGGAAAACAACTCTCCTGGCAACTGCTTCCTATCAGCAATCTTACGAGACAACTCTGAGTCGGTCTCAAGGCTTCGGAACTGTTCAATTAAAGCCGATTTGAGTGCTCTCCAAGGAGCGTCTGGATTACTTTTCACGTACATCCAGTACCAAGACTCCGCGTTGCCTCCCACAAAGTGGTGAAAATTTCCAACTACTTCATCCCAAGTTACGCCATAACTAGATCGTATTCGGTCTAATCGAAATAGAAAATCATCGACAGACATACCTTTACTGTCGAACTTGATTCCCCACTTGTGGTATTGCAGTAACCTTGAATTGGAATTGGAGTTGGATGGTGTTGGTCGAAGTGGCGATGAAGAAGGATGGTCATTGAAATTGAAATCACTTAGTTGCTTCAAGAAATCATCAACGCTAGCTCCTTGTTCCATAGCCGCCGGAGGAAGAACATGTTCCGTGGGCCTAGGCGGTATTGGATCATACGTTGGTGTCAGTAAATCAGCGAGGTCAGGCTGACCTGGCGCTTGAGTTTTAGGTACAGAGACTGTAATGTCTCGAGCTACTGTTCTCTGTGGAACGCTACTAGGGCGAACCTGGGGTCCATGAAATGCAGCATTCGATCTAGGCTGAATGCCTTTTGAAGTAGACGGAAGTTCTGGTTTGTTGCTATTTGCTTTGAACAATTTAGCGACTTGCTCGTACAGAGCCTTCTGGCTAAGAGCCAATTGTTCTTGGATGAACCTACGTTCATCGACACGATGAAGTTCGATGGAAGCAGAAACTACATTTTGTATGTACGAAGAATTTTCGGCGACCATTCGTATGGCTGCTTGACGATCTTCATCGCGTCCAGTAGTGCCTCCTTCGTCTAAAACTTGACCTTCAGAGTCTTCGTCCGCCGACCTATCAGTAACAGGATCGACTGGAATTATTACCTGTGCGGGCGCATTATCTTCCCCCCTTTCTGGTGGTACAGGTGGTGATGAAATAACAACGTCTATTGCCTGGCCTTGCGCCCCAGCGGCAATTTGTTTTCTATTTGGTGGTCGCACCATATCTCAGCTGTGCTTAGAGACTCTGCGACTTAATATATATAAAAAAAAATTGTAAGAACCTAAACCAGAAATAATTCCTTAAAAAAAAATTGAATTTAAACTTAACTATAGACTTAATAACTCAAAATGAACTTCCTAACTATATACTCCAAAACTCTAAAGATAGATTACTAACTCTCAATACAATACTTAACTTAATGAAAGAAAATCTAAACTATAGCAAAAAAAAACTCAAACTGAATAACTAAACTCTAAACTTAAACTTCAAAAAAAAAACTAAAAATAGCTAAAATAAATCAAAAAAAAAACTACACTATCCTTCAAAATACTTCAACCAAAAACTTAACTCTTTACTCGAAAATAATAATTCAAAAACTTACTTAAAGATACTTAAACTTGAACTTTACTTCAAAAAAAACTCAATATAGGCGGGCACTATCCCAAAAATGTAATGAACTCAAAACTCAAAAATATAGGCGGGCACTATCCCAAAAATGTACTCAAGAATAACTCAAAAATCTCAAAAATCTCATAAATAACTATAATCTCAAAAATACTCAAAAATAACTCAAAAATCTCAAAAATTTCATCAAAAATACCGGGGGACGGACACTCCCCTAAGCAACTTCGAAGGAACGGCGGACTAAGGCAACTACTTAGCCCAAAAGAAAAAAAATACGTCTTCACTAAACAGGACAGAAATACTATAACTCAAATCGTTTGACTTTGTAGGAAAGAGAATAGGTCATTATGCTACTACAGACGTGCGTCGGGTAAACGTCCCCAACCACCGGATAGCACTTCATGACTACTACTCTACCTCCATCAACTCAAAAAAAAACTTGAACAAACTAATTCCATAAATATGTAGATTAAGGATTATTGTATTCTTGTACTACTGGAGTAATACTTAAATATACTTCATCTCTGAAGAATTGAAAGTGAAATTTGGAGTAAGGAATTGTGGAAGAGACGTATTGTCTTCGCAACAGACGTGTGTCAGGAAAATATCACCAACCGCCGGTCGAACGACAAAACACTTCTTCCCACGGAAACCTATTTCCTGCTAACGAATCGGAACTCACTGACCTAGCAACAGACAATTTAGAACCAATGCGTCTAAATCCGGACAAGGGAAGAGAAGTTCCTACTCGAGAGGCTGAGAGACTGCGAGTGGATCCAATGCAACAGACAAAGATCGGGAATAGTCACCAATCTTCCGGACAAAATGGCATCCTCTGCACAGACTTCGATGTGCTACCTCTAGCAAATGAAAATCACAAAACTCCACAACAAAACTTCAACTACTATTGATCAAAGCGAAAATCGCTCAAATCACCCAAAAATTGTTTACTCAAAAAAAAACTTCATAACTTCAAAACTCGATTAAAATGATATTGGTAGATCTCAAAACTTGAAACCTTAATGTAATTGTTAGGCAGCCCCACGTTGGGCGCCATCTGTAACTAAGATAATGAAATGAGAGAATGATAGTAATATCTTAGCGCACAAATGGGGCTGGTAGGGCACATAAATCTTATGCCCCACGTTGGGCGCCATCTGTAACTAAGATAATAAATGGAAATTGAAAATTATGAACAGAACAGATGCTTCTATCCATCATCCAACGCACAATCGGGGCCCATGAGACTTGAAAACTTAGCCTCACCTTGAGCGCCATCTGTAACTAAGATAATTATATCTGAGCGCACAAATAGGGCTGGTAGGGCATATAAATCTTATGCCCAAGTTGAGCGCCACCTGTAACGTAGATAATAAACAGAATACAAATGTAAGAGGACGGTCCCATTCAATCACGTGTACGGCAGACCACCATACCTGTGACTAATGTGACCAGACATAGACCAAAGCACTAAAACTGATCCCGAAGTCACCTCGGACCAAGGGCATCAAACCTCAAACTAAAATTTAACTCAAAAATTATCTCACTACCGAAATGTTTCGAGCGGGCTGAGACCTAGTCCAGCCTGTCATACACCCGATCAAGCTACTAGAATCGTATAACTAGGCGAAGGCTAGCCCCCAGACCACACTCTCTCCTATACCTCCGATGTTCAGGTATCCTTAATTCTTACTAAACCATAACTAAACTGAACTGGAAAAACCACTAACAAACCTCCACGAACTTTAAACAAGATCATATACTTTCCTAACTCGAACCACGCCCAGTCCTGTGAACACCTAGGAGACATACCTACGTATCCTCCCGACCAAATAGGCAATTATAGAGACGAGGTTAGTACGTACATGTCCCGTTCGTAGTCCGAAAGAGTCCCGAAGCTGCATCCTTACATTCCATTTAATCATGCCCCTTCAATCCCACGACAACATAGAACACTCATCTCAAGAGTAGCTTCCTCAATCGAAGGTCTATAAAGTCGTCGGACAGCGAAAGGGTGTCGTGGATCTAGCACCGCGGCTGGCCTGCGCTTCACCCTGCCATGCTCAGTCCAGGGGTGGAAACTTGCAATGCGATCACGACGGTTGTTACCTCGTTTTGATATCGCAGACCATATGGTTCTGATGTTCCGAACCTCCTTTACTTCTATGAATCCTAGGGCTGCCCATACAAACACCGCTTGTGGCGACAGGTATCAAGTCTACCGGTTGAAGCTTAAACACCCTAAATGACGTCTCTTTCGAATAAACAATCTCTATCTACATGGCCCCTTCAGCTACCATTGTGCACTATAATGATGTAATTAATAATGCGATACCCTATTTATCTATTCTTCCCTAGTATCGGTTAATATAGGAAGATCTCCTGGACAGGGTGACTGAATTTGTCCAAAGAGGGGGGGGGGATACTGAAGATGGAAATGTAACCCCCAAGGTCTCTAAACCCACCCATATCCAATGAGGAGGGAATTATACCAACTCCTTCACCACTGGATCCATGGTTCCGTGTATGACCTTAACCAAAAACAATGTTTACGAAACCCCTTAACCAAAGAAAACCCGCCGAAGCGAGTTACTTTAACTCCAAAACATCCTATAAACTCCTAACTCCAAACTAACTCAAACAATGTAAACTCACTAGCTCACATAACTCCGTTGCGTACTGCTACCATCCTAAACTGTCCGTTCCTACGTTGTTCACACAGCGAAATGTCCCATCCCCCACGAAAATATTACCTTAGTCCATCAGAAATAACTATGTACAACCAAGGATAATAAATTCCAAACGTCCTGTCTCAATAACAGGAAGTCCACGACTCAAAACTTCAAAAAGAAAATGAAAAGCAAAATTTTCATCAACGTTATAAAATAAAACGTATTAATTAACTTATTTATTCATCTAAATAACAAAATTCTTAAAAAGAAACTTAATTATTTTTACTTAACTTAATTCTAAAAATCTTACAAACGCTACTTCTAAAAAGAAATATAATCATGAAATACTATATTCGTAATTAAATCTAATATGGTCTGAATGAACTTTAATCTTGTTAATTAAAAAGTATATGAATAACTAAACTTCATATAAAACTGAACTAAGCGAACTGTCATAAAAAAAAAAAAAAACTATCAAGGACACGAAAAAGTATCACTACTTTCTAGCCTTACTGTTCGCGACCGATAGGTAATTATTATGTAGCGAAAATTTACTCAATACAAAAAAAAATTAATTGTTTCAAACACGTATTGTCTCTTTGAAAATAAAAATATCGGATTCCGTCCGATTCCATTCAATAATGTGACTGATAATAATATAATTATCTATCAAAGCTAATCACATTGACTTATATTCATTTATTTACCGAATTTACTTTATTTACAGACGACTGTTGCGTATGTGTATGCATATACTTCTTCATAAAACAAACAAAAAGAATCTTTTCTCAAAAACCCGAAGCAAAACGAATGAAACTTTAACGTATAGCTACGCGATCAAAAATTCCAACAACAAAACCAAATGAAACCCAAGCACCCTCAAAAAAAAATTATGGACCGTTTGTCCAAGGGTACGTTATTTAGGATTCCGTGTACGATTCCAATTCGGCACCGTCACTCAGATGTAGTAGGATGGGAAGGGAAAGGTATAAAAATGAGGATGAAATATATATGTTCAATAAATATATATGTATATGATTAATGTAATTATGTATGGAAATGAAATTTAATAAAAAAAAAACTAAACCAGACCTTCCGGAGGGTAGTGCACTGCTCTCGTCCAGGTACTAGCTGAAAAGCAATTGCTGTTAAATGAAAGGTATTATATTATGTATATGTCAAATGAAAATGTATGGGCAATAAAAAAAAGTTGGGGTAGGTCATTGATGTTTGGTTTCGATATGACTTTCGTTACTTCTTTTCGTTGCGATTCTTCTCTTTTGGTCGAATAATTGTTTATTTATGCGATCTCTGTCGTTCTCGTGTTCAACAAAATTGTTCTTGATTCGATTCCAAAAATAAAATGTTTCTCAAAATTAGGCACTAATAGTTCGCACTGATATTTGATTTGATTGATTAGGCTTTTCAATAAAAATGACCACATTTACATCCGTAAAGAGAAAGACAAACTTAGATGCTAAAATAAGAAGGAAATCCTATCTTAAAACTAACTTAATCTCCGAAGATTTACTGCGTAGATTCGACGACGACGATGACGAAATACCAACAGGGATTTGGTCGGCATTCACAAAATAACTCCACTGGAGAGATTTGCTTTTCGACGAATAACGCTGCTCGAACCAGAATATGTTTGTTGCGGCGAACAGTATCTTTATCTCTCGTAGATTTGGTTGCGCTGAATGTGCGCTCGATAAGGTTTCATACGCATGTGTATGTTATGCGTTTATTTATTATGTGCTCTTGAATTGTGCGTGGTGTCGGTGTGCATATTTGTGCGTAATCGAAGGGACAAAACAAAAAAAAACTGTAGGTATATCCACTCAATATTATTATCCCCAATGTATCGGGATGGGTAAATCCAGGTAGGTATCTTTTGCGTAGTATCTTATCGTGCTTGTCGAATATGATTCTGCTATTAGGATGATGGTTGTAATATGCAGAACAAAATTTGAAACCAATTCGTGCGTAGGGTTAGGGCGTTGACAAAAAAAAGAATTCCAAAAATGCCGCGTTGACGTTAACCGTCTGCGGTGGCGTTTTACTTTCTTTTTGTTATATCTTTTCTTATGCGGTAATTCTGAAACGTTCCTTAGGATCCCACAAGGTTAAATTCTGGAAATTACCATCCAAAAGTTCCGTAGGGTTCTATATAACGTATGGGTCTTACAGAACAGAATCGTAAGGCGCACAAAAAGGCGATAATGACGACGTAATCATATATATGTAGATCATTAATTAATAAAATAAAATCGTAGGGATAAATAAAATTCGAAAAATTGCAGAATAAAATCACAAAAATCGAAAATTCGAAGCATAAACTTTGAAGCGTAGGGATTGAAGAAAACTTTCGATGCATAAAATTTGAAGCGTAGGGTCGAAGCGTAGGGTCGAAGCGTAGGGTCGAAGCGTAGGGAGCACTACACACACACTTTGGCACAGATTTTTTGTCGTTCGGAGCACTTCCACTGATTTAGGTATTTAGATTGCAAAAAAAAAGGTATATATCTCAGTTACCTGGTATTCCAGCGTGTAGATTACCACTGGTTATAAATACTTTTCCAAAACCAAATCCTTTATTTGACTCCTGGTCAAAAATACCAACACAAATAAATCCTGTCCTCGCAAATGCTGTTTCTTTAATTTTATTATTAGGTGCTCCAGAACACAAATGTAGATCGATTTAAAAGGTGCTCCCGCGTTGAATGTGAATTCTTATTACACATTATTGGTGTGATGCTCCCGCGTTGGATATGCGTTTTTGCACATCTTGTTGGGTTGCTCCCGCGTTGGACGCTTCCAAGATTGGCGTCTGATGCTCCCACGGTGATCTCTGATTACAATTTGGATTCTATTATCGGCGCGGCTCGTCCCGCTTTACAGATTTCCCTTGTTAAACATACCTAAAAGGACAAAGAAGATGGGGTGGAAGAATTTTTGCCAAACCACAAGAAGACTACCTAATCTTTAATAATTGGGGTTTTTACACCACTAATCCAACTTGATAAATCCTAAATAACTACTCCACTGTATCCAATATTCATTCTTCTTACCTTCTATCGGCTTTCCTGGTGTTGATGGATGCTGATTCCTCAAATATTTTGAGATTACCCAATGTAGATGTTGGGCAGTCGGATTATATTTTTTTGTTAATAACCCGTGAAGAACAAAGTAGCAGATGTTGTCTGCTCGGTGGTTGAATGGCAAAGAGAAATAATGATGGCGGTTTGTCTGCCAGGAAGTATTCGAATAGCAAAAAGGAGTCAGCTGTCATTTGGTATAACGACAGTTTGAGGAATTTAGGTTTACGTCATTCAATCATTAGGTGAATTTATATGCGCCTTAAGGGCGGTTTACATCAGTATGATTTATATTTGCTGATGCTGTCGTCGGATGTGGTGAAATAAAATGAGTTTTTGGTATTGCGACGATGGTAAGTAATCATTTTATTTTTGGTTTTCAGATATAGATAAGTATTTCATTATCAATTCTTATGGTGGCAAAAGTCTTCCCTACAAACCATTCAATAATAATGACTCACATTTCCAGTATAGGTGTGTCGGTTTGGTATCAAAAAAGTAAACAAATGAAAGAATTGAACTTGAAAGCATATTGTCTGCAATTGCCGATTTTTAAACCTAAAAACAACGACAAAACAGTATGGTACACTCTGGCGTATGCGTACTTTTCTGTGATTATTTATATTGAATTCCATGAAGCCAAAAAAACAATCTAGATTCGATCTTAGATTGAATCTAGATCGCTTTTTGCGAATCTCGATTCAGAGCCAGATTTACACATACTTTCACTCACACACAAATTGACATTCCTTAACGTCATCAGATGGAAATTTGTTTTTCTCATTGTGGTTTTGTGTTTTATTTGCAAAATAATATTTTATTATTTTTTTAAAAGTGGAGCAGCAATTATTGATGATGAAAAATTTTTCAAAACTGGAAATTTGTTAAAGAAAAATGGTAGACATTCCGTTAAAGCTGTTGTTGCATATAAATCAAACGAAGAAGTTGTTTATCATTTCAGCTGTTCATGACACACACAATAACAAAACAAAATCAATCTCATTTTATTTTCCATGCAACCAGAAAAATCGTGAAATCTAGATCCAATCTGAGGGTGAATCCGAAAATGTCGTGGAATTCACCATTAGACTAACTATTTGGACGGTAGAAATATATTTAAAAAGTAATTAATTTTCAAAATGTTTATATCTATCATCGTTTATATCAGAAGAGCAGAAAAACGTTTGCCGGGACAAATGGTAAATTATAAAATATTATATTGCAAATAAATCACAATATGTAGCAGAATGAGAAAAATAAATTTTCAACTGACGTTTTTAGGAATGTCAATTTTTGTTAGTGTGTGTGAAAGTATGTGTATGCCAGGCTTTGAATCGAACTTCGCGAAAATTAATCTAGAACAAAAATAAGATTGCTAAAAGTGCGCGAAATCAAATCGAGGGCGGCTTTTTTGGTTGCATGGAACCCAATATTAATTTGGGGTTACCCAACGTTTTAATGTCGCGTTTTCACAAGCTCAGGCGTCCGAATGGAAGAATGTCTAAAGATGATTAAATGGTAGCAACGTAGACGATATTTTCGTTTTTTTAACCTACAATCCCTTACTGTCCAAATCATATACAAGGTGTTTCTCGATTTGGTGTCATAAATTGTTCAATAGTTATTTGAAATAGTAGTCTACCATTTTTGTATAGAAATAATTTGAAAGTAAAAATGTATGAAAGCAACAAAAAGCTGAACAATCTTAGAAATTGTATATCTAAAGAATCAGACTAGATATCAAATTTATTAAAAGGCAGTTGTTGGTAATAATTTCTTTTAAAGAAGACAACTTTTTTCGTCAAAACGAGTCAGGGTGCACCGATGAATGCTTTACAAATTTGAATACAAATAAGTTCGTAAAATGTAACGAAAATATTGGGACAAAATTTAAAAAAAATGTACATTCATGACGCTTTTGAGTTAGAATGCTCCACTATTAAAAATTAGTGTTAATTAATTGTTTAAATAATTTGGCTGCGAATCTGACACGATGATCCAAACCCATGACACATAAAGAACCTTGACTCCTTAGACTATGTTTACACCCAGCAAATAGGAAAATTGCAAACCTAAACAAAATATTTGTTGTTAAGTGTGAATTAAAAATATTTTGTTTAAAATTTGCACAAGGATAATAATTATTTGAATTGTTTATACAAATCCCAGTATTGATCTCCACACCGCCGATGTATTCCATTTGACGAGAATATTTCAATCTAATTCAAAACAATAATAAAATTTTATCAAAATGTCTTTAATAGGACCACAGGAGTGGTTTAAGCTTTTCCCACAAGCATCAGGACACAGACAGTCTCCAGTTGATATAAATACTTTGACTGCGAAGCGCGACAGTGATCTGAAAGAAAACCCTCTTGTTTGGAAATATGTGGGCAGTGAATCACGCAGCTTGGATAATACTGGTGAGTATATGGCTCTAAGGATCTAAAATTTGTGTTACTAAACTTTTTTAATATTCAAGGACATGGTTGGAAAATTGACGTGATTGGCAATAATTCCCTTCTTACTGGAGGGCCGCTTGGTACAAATCAATACCGTTTAGAACAATTTCATTGCCATTGGGGTTGTTCAGATCAGGAAGGATCAGAGCACACAGTGGATGGCCAATCATATTCTGGTGAGCTACATTTCGTGCATTGGAACACTTCTAAATACGATAGCTTTATGGAGGCAGCCGCTTTTCCAGATGGTTTGGCTGTTTTAGCTTTGTTTTTGAAGGTAATAAAGTATTTTAAAAGTACATAATAAAAATCATATTTTATTAGGCAGGAAATTATCATTCCGAATTGGAAAAAGTCACACAACTGTTGCCTTTTGTAATGCACAAAGGAGATCGTATAACTTTGCCCAATGGTTGTGACCCAAATAATTTTCTTCCAAAAGATTGTACATACTGGACATACGAAGGATCGTTAACTACCCCACCTTGTTCGGAGTCGGTCACATGGATCGTTTTGAAGACACCAGTGGAAGTTTCACATGAACAATTGGATGCAATGCGTAATCTTAATTGCTACGATGTTAAAGCCGAATGCCCAGCTAATGAAATCAAGGGAAAGCTCGTTCTTAACTACAGACCTCCTCTTCCCTTAGGAAACAGAATTTTAAGGGAACCTGGAGAGCATTAGATACTTTACTACTTTTATAGAAAAAAAAAAAATCATACTAAACCACTGTATTATCTACTCGCATTATTAAGTATTATAAAAAAGGAAAGTATTTTTTTCCGCAAATGTGATACAAACAAAAATAGATATTTATTTTGAATGGGTTTTTAGTTTTGCAACCAATATTTACAAGTTCATTTCAATATTCTTTTCATTTTACTCATACATTTTTCGAACAAAATATTTAAATTTAAAAACAATTTTACAATTTTTGAAACCAAGGCAGACAATCTACGGATTTCAGTTATGAAACAGTCCTAGGACAGGACTAAAGATAAAAATAATTTTTTTTAAAGTTAAACAAGTATGAGATCAGTAACCTACTTGAGCTGTTGAATGAAAAAATAAATAAATACATTGTTGGCACAACAGCTCCAAGCGAAGCCGGGGCCTGTGACTTACACTCTCAACCATTCATGTGTGTGCGTTGATACTCTGCAGGAATGGAAGGGACCTACAATTTACGGCCGAATTAGAACGGCTAATAGAGAATCACTTTCCATGACATCTACTACTCTTGGAGGATTTGTCACTTCCTCATAAGAGGCATTATTCCGGAAAAGAACTAAGTTAGAGGCAGGGTTTGATCCCCCAGAACCTTCGGCGTGGTAGTCCGACACACTAACCACTACGCCACAGGGTGCTGTTGAATGAATACTTGCAAAATAGTTAATATAGAAAAACCGTTAATGTTTTTTTTAGAATGGGTAGGTATGTATATTGTATTTGGTGTGGAGTTTGTAACATAGAGAAATAATACCGTTAGGTATAGAAAAGTATATATATTCTGACTCAGAATCAAAAGCTTAGTCGATTTAGCCATGTCCGTCCGTCCGTGAAAATCGTTCACACCGGACTTTTCAAGTTTTCGTTTGACATTTCACTTCATTTTTACAACAACTGACTATCAAATTTTGAAAGGAAAATATTTTCGGCTGCTATGATTGATTTGTTTTTTTTTTGACGTTTATGCGCTTTTTAGGTGTGTTTGGAAAGAATTACAACAAACTAAGGTGTGTTCTGAAAGAATCACAACAAACTTAGGTGTGTTTGCGTTGTATTACAACAAGTTTTCGACAGGTTTTATATAAAACTAGTTGTTTTCGAAAACTTGTGTTTAGCAAAAATGTATGGTAAAACTTGTGTTTTCGTTCAGGTTTTGGGGGTTTTCAACGAAAACCGTGTTTTCAGCTCGGTAAAATCGCCCACAATCGCCATTTTTGTTAAACAACCTCAATTTGGTAAAATTAAATTATTTTTTTTTGTACAGTTACGATAAAAGCATAACGCTAAAATTTTGCACGCGAAAGCTTCAGGTAAACTTTCTTTCAATTAAGTTAAAAAAATTCAGTTTGGGCGTGGCTGACGCCCATTTTTCATACAAAACCATCAATATTGTTTTTGTAAAAAACCAATTGTTATATTAATGCGAAAACATTAAATTTTGTGGATATTACTTGCACATAAACATCTTGTGTATGAAATCAAAAAATTTGATTTTGGGCGTGGCTTACGCCCACTTTTCACTAAAAACATAAAAAATTGTTTTTGCAAATAAACGGTATTTATAGTGAATCAGCAAGCCAAAATCTTGCGTCTCTAGTAGAAACTAAAAACTTTGTGTATGAAAAGAAATTTTTGAATTTCGGACGTGGCTTACGCCCAACTTTTCGTGAAAAAACAAAAAACGAAGTTTTAAAAATTTAAGGTACCTACATACCAATATTCAATTTCAACCTTTTTTCCGTTCGTTATATGAAAAATATATCTCTACATTTGTTTGTGTAAATTTTTTCAATACGCCCACTTTTAAGGGTGTGATTTTTATAAAATACTTTTATCCAGGTAAGATCGTTTAAAATCTACTCGATTCTGCTGTAGTTTTACACATATGCTCAGAAAATGACTAACCATCAAAGCTCAGTTAGTGCTTTAAATCTATTTTTAAATTGCTTGGACACGCCTACTTTGAAGGGGCGTTTCCGTCAAAAGGCGTATGCATTGGTTTTTTCTCTCGGTCGCAGTTTTGAAGTAAGAAGATGAACAATTTGGTTTTTATACCTTGGTTATGTAGCAGAGTGTGGTTCAAGAATTGTTAAATACACCCATAATCGCTATTTCCATTCAAAATCTATTTTTAAAAAAATTAAGTTTTGTCTTGTTTTATTCAAATCGATCTGCAAGCTTAAAATTGAATGTCACTGAGTTCATAGTAATTACCCTGGCAATAAAAAGTCTCAACTTTGGGCGTGGCGCACGCCTGGAACAGGGGCCGGCTGCGGGAGGCGAACGCATACACCTACAAAAATATAGGGAATAGGGTATCCAAACAGTTCGTTGAAAACGTACTGTAGCTCTCGCTTATGTTTTTTTTATTATTTTCATTTTTAGGTAGGTTTAGATAGGTTAGTTTTTAATTCAAAGCACTATACTTACATGTTCCTTCAGGTAGCGTCCATAGTCCTTAGATCTGTGGTAACTTTTCATAGCTTCATTCATTCCTCTTCCGAACTCCTTTTTCTTTCTTTTAACTTACTTCTTTTCTGGCACGATAATTTTGATTGTCGAGCTGGAGGGATAAGTGGAAGCAGCAAGGAACCACTCCCGATTCCGTCGAGCATAGCCGTGCAACGACAAGCGTGCCGCCGTCCTTCTACTTTCCCAAAGTAATTCCCCCGTGGAACCCTGACTCACAACAATGGCAATGTTGAGTTTTATTGGATGGAATGGAAAGAATTTTTCAATCACACTTCATGATAATTATTTAAGTGAGTTTATAATTCCTTTTATTCATCGTACCAATTCTGTATTCTTAAAACAAATTAAAAACTAAACTAATTAAGGAATAGGAATGGGGTAGCAAAATGTAAAAGTATTTGTTTTGAAAAAAAATTTAAATAATATTTCATATTGTATGTGACAATAATTACAATAGGCAGACTAGTACACATACATAGTTATTATTTTTATTAAAATGTAAATAATTACGTAATAAATACTTTCAATATAAGACGTTAACTAAAACTGATTAATCTCGTTTAACCTTATTTGAATACATATCTTCACATTCATTAAGTTTTTTGGCCAAAAAGTAAATCTCAGCCAGTGCAATAATAAGCGCACACATTATTCCCAATAACAAACGGAATCCAAAGTCCAGGTTTCCCACAATCAATTCTATGCCCAAAAATCCAAATACAAATCCTGCTATTACTGAACAAACAAATTGAACCACAGCAATAACTTGGCGGTTGACTTCCTTCACTAGAATAATAAAAAAAGGAAATGTATGTTTAAAACAAATATATACACTATTCTATAAAGTTTCTTTATAACATTTAAGAACCATGCAACATTTGAATCAGTTACTAGTTCTAATGTTTAAACAACATTTTTGATTAAATGATTAAATAAATATTTTAGATTTGGTACTCACATTGAAAGGCAAACGAATCCTCATGCCTCTGCTTGATACTCAAGTCAACATTTTTTGTTATATTCATATAAGCTGTGTTGGCTTGAGCTGCTCTAAGCTTTTCGCATCTCGCTTCCAAAGCCTTGTTACGGGGCACAATTTCGTTCTCTGGCAAAATTATATTGCATTTCTCCAAAAACTCATATGCATACCGATCTGTTTTATTTTTGACTCTCAGTTCATTCAAAAGTTTTTTCAAACAATAAAAATCGTATAGACTGAGGCATAATGTGTTTTCATCTTCGGCGGCGTTGGTATCGTCATCTTTTTTCAAATCTTCTACCAAATTGTTTGCTTTACTTATAGCTTTTGATTTCTTTGGTGATGCACACAATGATTTCAAGGCTTCTGGCAGTTCTTTGAAATCATCTAAATTAAGTTTGATAAAATCTATCAACTCTTCTGTTGGTATTATCTTTAGTTTTGGGCTTTTGATTGTTTCTACAGGCATGATGTTTATTTGTAGAGTTTACAGCTAAGCATATGAAACAGTTTGAATCTAAAAATAAATTTAATACATGTGCATTCTTTTAAATGTTGTTGTTAGTTAGGAAGTTCTGCTTTTGTGCATTTTATAAAATCTAAATACATAATGTGCAAAGCATATCTTTGTGAATTTTGTATTAATTTGAAAAAGTTTTTACTGCAATCAAGTTTATTTTAAGGTGTATGTTTTAATATTATTCTTTTGAATGCATTTGGAGTATTAGACTCCCGACTCCTTTATATTCAGTTGGTTGGTGTAAGAAAACAGTCAGTATGCTTTTTTGTATTAAACTTGCCTTCCATTAAAGTGGACGGGGATGTACGTTTCTATGCTTCATCTTATGAAGACTATGGTGCTGAATTGGGTACTTGCAATTAGAAAAGTTTTTCTGACTAGATTTATGGTTATAAAACGAGGATTTCAAATCTTATTGGAAAGTGGTCTCAAGTTGCTTTTGTTTAGCCGATGTTATTTAACTATTATTAAAGGACGCTGTTTGAAATGAAAGTTTGAAAAGGACGCAGGCGCCTGAAGAGTCTCAGAAATGAAGAATCTGGAAATGGGACTTTAAAACTCTCAGACCATGATAATATCTAGCATTTAGTTTGTAATGGATTGTTTGCAAGATTTTTAAAAATTGAAGGACAGTCTTTAATATTGATTCTAAGAAAGAAGAGCATACAAATGACAAGACTTTCAGGAGATATAAGCAACTGAGTACAAATCGTGCAATTAAAAAAAGCAACCAAGGAAAGAACTAAAGTTGATTCATCCAAGGATATTAAAATATGTATGCTTAAAATCCTGTCAGCAATAACCTGCGTGGTACAATATAAATGTTTGGTTGACTTATGATTTCAGACGAATTGGTCAAATATAGATTTTATATGATTGGTAGGTATTTAAAAACCCATTTTTATTAGTTCTCTACTATTTTGGTGAATAAGCAAAAGAAACATCAACCAACTACTATTGCTGGAGTTTCACCTTTGGCAGTCGTGAACATAAAAGACATTCCTCAGAAGATTATGCTTTTGTTGTTATTATTTTTTTATAAAAAAGGTATTAGAAGTAAAATAAACATAATTTTTAAATGTTTTAAAAAAAATAGCCATTCAGGTTTTAGTCCAGTGTTGAAGAACTGAATCATTCCCGAACTATTCGTAACAAAAAGCAGAACTTGAGAGTCAATAAGAATTCACTGTAACTTAGTCATAATTAAGTTAAAATAAACAGAATTTTCAGAAATTCGGCATAATTTTACCTGAGATTTGTTTATCACGTGAAAAATGCAAAGTAAAAACAAAATATACAAATTTCGAGTCAAACGAGAAAAGGCCGTCAACCTATCAGCTGTCAACTGTCAAACAGCTGTCGACCTACCCAGAAATGTATGGGTGCGTTCAGTCGAACAAATTACTCCTTGGACCGGGCTCACACCACAAGCATACAGAACAGACCAGTGACAACAACCGAATTTAGGCATTGTTTATAGAACCTATAGTAATATAACTTGAGAGTTTTTAGTAATGTCTTGTGTTGCCGTTAGGAGCGCTGCGGATGCAGCAATTGTGTAGAAATAGAAACAAAATTCATTTTATTTTTTACTCCCTTGAATACTTGTCACTTTTTGAAATCGTATTATGTAGAGCTTTCATTATTATTTTCAATGATGAAAATATCCTCAGCATGTTCTTTTCTTAATTCCATCTTACAAAACCTGTGCTGTGAAGGTGGCATCTTTGCTATAATAACGTTGTATATATAACCTAGAAGTATCATTATCATATGAAGAAGCAGCTTTAAGTGTTGCAGGTTTTTGCCGCTTGAGATTGCTGCATTACGACAGCAGTTTGGACTCTTGTTTTCAATTGTGACCATTCTCGGTATATTCTTTACTCTCTTCCATCTGCTCCTCCTCATCCTTGTAAATATAAATACATACATATTCAAGTTATATATATACATGGTCGGCCTCATCCATATTATATCTAAAGACAGTTGTATTGTTCTGACACACAGTTGTGCACCAAACGATTCATGTTTTAGTAGTAGAGCAGCTGCTCAGTCCAGATTGCCCTTAATATAAATATAAGCTATCAAAAATTAAGTTTTGAGGCACCAGATGGCAACACGGTCAGACGCTACCTCCAGAGTAATATAGATTTTATAAACAATGGAGGCTTAAAACTTCACTTCAAATATATCTTTTATATTTGATATCTTTTATAAACGCAACTTAATTGAAAACAATTGAATTGATATTTTCTAAAATGTCAAATTGCGAAAAAAATCCAAGGCAACGGCAAAAGTAAACAAAACAAGATGAGAGGTAACGGCAGAAGTAAACAAAACAAAACTACAATTTCTAAATAAATTCAGTAGTAAACAAAACAAAACAAAACAAGAAGAAATAATGAAAAGGATTTATACAAAAGTAAAAGAAGGAAGATAGCTTGGTGTCAAATCAATTGCGCAAACCTAGATGAAAACACTTTTTAAGCACATTTCCAAATTACCTTTTTTCAGCCAAAATGAAACGTAGTCGAATAAAAACATTTATTTCTTGAAATTTAAAAAAAAAAAATGCATTTTGAAACAAGACTACAAACAAACTACGAAGTGAATTTAATATTCCCGGTGAGCAGCCAGCCTCAAGTTATAAACGCCAACGAGCTGTCTTTGTTGAAGGGCACATTTACAAATTTTACATCAAGCTGTCCAATATTTCGCGCCTAAATATTTACCTGAACCGCGAACTGTTGTGTCAATTTATTTTCCCTGCGTCTTTATTTCTGTCGTTTTAATTTTTTGTCGCTTTGATTTTATTATTTTTATTAATTTTACACTCATTTCAATTAATTTTAATTTAAATATTTATATTTCAAACGAAAATGGATGCAGGGCTTAGTAAAGCATTTTGTGGAGTTTACAATTCCTCAAAAGAAATAATAAAAAATAACCAAAGGCATTTGTTTTGCAACGTAAGTAGTGTAAAATCTGTCGACCACCTTTTTTTTTTTTTACAAAAAAGATACGAAATTCAACCTAGTTACGTGATGATGCAGATATTAGATGTAATAAAATTATAAATAATATTTCAGATGCTTGATTTGTTAGCAAGGACAACTAAAACCACGGGTGACAAATACTTGAATACGGATGAGTTCATACTTTTCTGGACAACGGATATTCTGCCTTTGGTCTTTGACGAAGATAAAGACATTCAAAAAAGTGCTATCGCAGCAATGGAGACTGTTGCGCAAAGCTTTAATTTCAAAGCTCTTCATAGCTTGCCAGCTTGGGGTGCCATCAAAATCAAAATAGTTCAAAACTATTCGAAGGAAATTCCAAAATATCGTGAGGTTTCCAATTCCTGTTGGTATAAGATCTGGTGCTTATTAATAAGAATCCTTGACAAAGAAATCGTAAAAGGAGCTTCCACCATTAATGCCTTCTTGTCCGTTGTTGAACTGGGATTTCGCAGTCCCGACTATAATGTTCGCATAGAGGCATTCTACTGTTGGAAGGTTCTAATTGAAATCTTTGCCAAAAATGAAGAACTCTGCTCTCCCAAACGCATTCGCCTTATTTACATACCCCTCAAGTCTTCCCAATCAAAGACCCCCCAAGCTGCAATTGTTAAATTCAGAGTTTGGTGGTATTTGATTTGTAAATTGGGTAGCCAAATCGAGCAGTATGTCGATACAATTTTGGAAACATTTTTAGCTTTCTGCTATGGTTCACTCCAGAAGGGAGGTTGTGGTAGTGTTGAATTCAAAGAGATGACTATTCTTAGCTTGATTTCAATGCTGGCAAGTTCAAATCCCAAATTTGTGTCTAAGAAAATGGAACACTTTGATATTGACACTATGCTTGAGCACAACATCAAGAAAAACATAATGAATAAATTCTGGAAATCTATAATAACCTACACTGTTGAGGGATTGAAAGATTGTAAAGTAATTCAAGGTTCTGGGAGCGATCTTTCGGAGTTACTTTTGAAAAATGTTTTAATTAATGTGATTGCTACTGAGAATAGCGAAGCCATAGCGTTTCTCTTTTCAAAACTGCACACTTTGGAGGACAAAAGTGCAGCACGCCACATGCAAAATATTGTTAAAAATAGCCAATTTTCATCTTGCTTAGGTGGGATTGAAAATGGCAACTTTTTTGGAACAGCACTTGGTGCTATTTGCATGTTTTTGATAAGCGATGACCCTCAAACTCTGGCTGTCGAAGAAGTCGTCAAAAGCATCTTTGGCTTAAACTCTGATCGGTTTCGACATGTTTTGGATGTTTTTCTTAATGAAATCCTTGCTGACGCCAAAACGCTGACACTTAAAGGTGTCATTGCCACATGGAAACTGATATCGAAAAGCCTTCTCAAACATTTCGGCCGATCTCATCAGAGCGAATGTGACGTTAATTTGAATATCATAAACGTTTGGATAATCTGGCCATTGAAGACCTATGCGGAAGTTCAGAATTCTACATCAGAGAAAGTTTTTGATGATCAGTTTGAGGCTTTACTGCACATGACCGTTGAACGGTTAAATAACGCGATAAATAAAACTGCCTTTCTTAAAGAAACTTCGGTGCTCCTACAGAAAATGTATAATCTAAATGCCATGCATTCGGATTTGAATTCTTATTTTGCTTGTTTCATAAGAATCCTTGTTTCGGCTTCATCAACCATTGAGTACAACGAAGAGCTGATATCTGTTGTTTTTAATATACTCAAAATAAACTTGGCAGGAGACTTCCATAAGGGAAACTTTGAGCTTTGCATGAAATGCTTCAAGGCTCTGGTGAGTTATTTGGGTGAAAAAGGACTGCAAAAGTACTTTGCAGACATCAAAGATGTATGGTCGCATGTAATAAATAAGAAAAGAAGTAATTACATTGAGAAGGCCATCTTCGATGATTACCGAAAGCAGTTTTTGGATGATTCTCGGCGAGTGGCTTCTAAAGCTCTATATAACAAGATCAAGAATTACTTAGATAATGATGATTTGTTTGTTATTATTCCGGCTGTTTGGAGTCTTAATCCAGACAAACTAACCGAGAGGCAAAAAGAAAAATTTTACGAAAAATCTGACATACCGGCTCTTTATAATGACATGAGTCAATCGCAGGATGCTTTTATAAAGCCATGGACACCGAAAAAGCTTGTTATTGCCAAGGGCACAGCTGATGAAATTGTTATTGGTGAGGGTAGGAGTGAATTGAAACCTGTATCACCAGCAACACCCACGGCATCAGTACCTGCACCAGCAACTACATCGTCGTCACCAGCAACAAATACAAATTCAAATACTGACAATAATCGAAAAGATAAAACAAATTCACCAAAGAAACTAATTCAGCCGAAACAAGAAGAATTTTCAACTGTTAAACATAAAATTGAACCAGTATCTGATGTAACGCAAACACCTGATAAAAATATTGTTCCCACAAAAGTTTCAGATGAGGACGATAACGCTGCTTCAAATTGTCGATTAACAAGAGCTAAGCTGTCGTCAATTGAAGTTGAAGAAATCGACACGAACGGACATTTGGAGGACTATGTTGAGCAAGTCGAAGCCATAATATTAAAAGACACAGTAAGTAGTAGCATTTTTTAAAGAAAACATTTTGTTTATCAATTTAATAGTTTTTTTCAAGGCCATTGTTTTGATTGTTGAGTTTAAGAAAGTATGTAATTTAATAGATTTAGGAAGTCTACTAGTCTGAGCTCTGTTCGAGCCCCCAGACTTGATATCAACTTTTCTATTTCCCCCCTCGTTTTAACTCCATGTCAGCCGTGGGATTTTCGTGAGATAATTACCACATAAATCTCAATCCACTGTTCTACCAAAAATTCTTTACTAGCTTTCTATCCCTTCTCTCCTAATTCACGATAAGGGTATTAATAACCCCTTGAGTGTGAGTACATTATAAAAAAAAAGGTGTTTCACATTTAGAAGTACTTTCATCCTAAGAATTCAGAATCATTTAATATCTGGTTACCCACAAAATCTTAAAACTTGTCATCGAAAGAAAGTGGGTGTTTCTCCTTTACTCATTCAGCATGCTTATAATAGTGAGCTTTTCATAGAAATGCTTTTATTTGGCTCAGAAGGAACAATTTTTGAATATTCCATCTTTTTTGGGAGAGAATGCAAACTGTAATTTAGAACTCCGTTTCCCTAAACTGTGTACGAATTATGCTGCCGACTAAAGCTTAGTTCTATTCACATCTTACATGAGTCATTATTGTTTCTCTGTGTAATGGCAGGGAGCAAGTAATTTCAAGTCATTTTCTGCTTAACAGTGAGTAGTTAGTTGGTTATTATGTAAAGCGCAGTTAATGATTTTTCGGGGTGCATATACATATGTAGTTCAAAATAGCTATTACTTCTTTTTCCTGTTTGTGTCGGTTATCTTACGTTTGATTTTTTTCCCTGTTTACTAAGACAACTTCTGATTCGTCTTTTTTCCTGGAATTGAAGGTGCTATACCAACTTACATACTTAGAAGTTTCCGTCTTCTTCACCTGCTTCACTTGACTAAGAATAAACCCTCTCCTACACCTTGTTGCCGGTCACATTCACTGACATGCCATAGCATTAACCTTTTTGAAAAGTGTAAATCTTTCTGTTTTGACTCTCTCCACCAGACAGCACCCTGTGTTTGCTATATAATTTATTTCTGAGTCAAATGTGTGTCTAAATTAGACTTTAATTATCTTCTTTTCTTGTCTGTTTATATGAATATGAGAGCTGTTTGTCCAAAGCTGAAATGATAACAGAAGTGATTTTTCTTGGAATGAGAACTTTTGTCCCTCACAGAACAAAAGGTATCACACCAAACGAAAAGTCTTGGTTTACCGCAGAGTGTAAGGAAGCTATCAGGTTGAAAGAAGTAAGCTTTCGATCTTACAAAGCCAACCCTACTGAGGAAAATCGCAAGAAACACAAACAAGTTAGGAACTCGTGCAACTCCGTTAGCAAAAAAAAAAAAATGAAAATGTTACATGACCAGAAGTAACGGCAAAAAATTCTGCACCCAAAGGCAGTAAAAACTTCTGGTCATTTGTAAAAAAAGTCAAGACCTCAACGTCATCATCAGTTCCTACGATCATCGTGATAAATAAATCGTCAGCTCTTCAGAGAAGGCGAATATGCTCTCGGCTCATTTTGCTGCAAGTTCTAGCCCCTCCTGTACTTGAGAACATTAATTTTTCTATCGGACAAGTATTTTTCCGCATTCGTACAGTAGCAAGAGTTCTTCAAGATCTTGATATACACACATCCGCTGACCCGGATGGTATACCCCCTATTCTTCTGAAGAGGTGTTCTTCATCGCTGGCAAAACTCGTCCTCCCTCTTCTCCTACCGACTAATTGCACTTACGTCTCTTCTTTCCAAGGTCATGGAATTTCCTTGAGATTTTTATCACCTAAAATCTCAAACCACTGTACCACCTTTCTTTCCTATCTTGCTTTTCCTTCTCTCCTTGCTCTTACATGTTAAATCATTATAATGGTATTCATATCATCATATCCACTTGAGTGCAAGTGCATTATATAAAAAAAAATGGAAACACTGAAAAATCGTCAGCTCAAGAACTATCTCGAAGATCGGGAGCTTTTAAAAGACCGACAGTACTGCTCTCGAAACTATCGCTCCACTGGTGATCTGATATCATATCTCACCGAACAGTGGAACAAATCTTTGCATCACTTTGGCGAAAGCAAGATTATTGCGCTTGATATTTCAAAAGCATTTGATAGAGTTTGGCATGAAGCTCTTTTATCGAAAATGCGTGCATTTGGTATCGATGATACTCTTATTCGTTGGATTAGAAGCTATCTTCTGGACCGTTCAATACAAATTGTATTAGACGGTTTCAAGTCTGATCTCCACAAAATAAATGCTGGTGTGCCCCAGGGCTCCGTTCTGTCTCCGACTCGCTTTCTCATTTTTATAAATGATCTCTTGCCTGTGACTTCTAATCCAATAAGCTTTTTTGTTGACGACTCAACCCTCAGCTTTTCATATAGGTTGGATAATTCACGGCCTTCGCCTTCAGACGTGTTATTACAATGATACCGTATGATAAGCTCATTAAACTCCGATTTGAACAACATTGTGAATTGGGGTATTAGAAATCGTGTGGAGTTTAATGCGTCGAAAACTCAATGCTGTCTTTTGTCGTTAAATCTTAACATACCCCCTATGCCCTATGCCATTATCCATGAATGGTATTTGCATCTAGGAAGCCAACAAGCACCCATCTCTGGGCAGGTGCTTCTCAAACATTTCTACACCTGCTCGACAGAGTTCAGAAAAAAGCGTTGACATTGATAGGAGGGAGAAGTATTATGGAAACATTTTCATCCCATGAACATCGTCGAAATGTTTCATGTCTTTCCTTATTTTACCGGTTCTTCTACAAAAAATGCTCACTCGAGGTAGCCAGCTGCGTTCCAACCCTTAAAAATTTCCCCCGTAACACTCGTCTTGCTAGAAACGCTCATCAGCTAACACTTGGGCCCAATTTCGGAAGTACCCTGAAATATAGATTCATTCTTTAGCCGTACAACACGAATGTGGAATAAATTGCCTGATACAATATTCCCTTGCCATTTTGATCTTCAACCATGCTTTCCTTCCTATTACTCACGCTGTGACTTATCATTAAAAGGGATATCGAAAACCCTTGAGCGCGTATGCCATATGAAAAAATAAATAAATCACAGACCTCTGTCTATTCCACTCGAGACTTTCTGCTCCCATTATAAGAAGCTTTCGGATTGCATTTAGAAGCAATTGTTAGTGCTCATGACTAGCCCTCCTAGAAACATTTTTTTTGATTTAACAATAATTTCAGAATTTCTCTTCTGATGTGCTTTAGAAAATATGCTTGCTTTAAATTTCATGAAAGACTTACGTCGAAAATACCGTTTTGTTCCCTCTTCATACACAAAAATATATAACAACTTTAGCATATAAATATTAATAATTACTTAATTTTTTTTTAGTCATCCCCACCCGATCGTAAACAGACAAATAACAGCACAAGTCCTGTGCTTAAACCCAAAACAACCCACCTCACTGGCAGGGGAGCACAGCTCATAAATATGATTAGAAACAAAAAGCATGACAACTACAGTTCAAAGCAAATGGAAACGAGTACACCTGTGTCAAAAATGGAAGCCAATCGAGATAGAACAGAGACTTACCTAAACTGGTCCAATGGTGAGAACGACTCCTCCAAAGCAAGTCCCATGAATTTGTTGGTTTTCTCCAAAACCCTGCCATCACCTTGTGCCAGCCCCTCGGCCAGCATTCTAAAAAGAAAGTATCACAATGATAGCATTGAAGAGATCTATGATTCGCAAGCTTTTAAACGAAAACGAGTGAGCTTTCATGATCCCCCAGTGTCTGTTACAAAGGAATACCTTAAAGATGATGAAAACAAAAACAATTCAAAACGGTTTGTTAATTTTTTTAATAATCTGAATCTCGACAGTTTAATAATTCAATGTGTCTCTTCCTTAGGTGCCTGTTATTAGACCAAGAACAAAAAGGAACAACAAAACACATGCTCAGAAGAAGTGCCAAAATCGAAAACCAAAACCAGACCAGTGAAAATATGACAGACATTTCTGCTTTGAATGGAACCCCAACCCCACCAGTAAAGAAAATCAAATGTAATCTAATGAAACCCGAAGACAACAGTACAAAGAATATTGGAGGTGCAGAGTTGAATCAATCAACATCAAGTGGAGAGAAAGCCTCATCGTTTCCCTTTCTGTTTCGAACTGAAACAGAAGTTCTTAATTTTGTTTTAAAACAATTCACTATCGAAGATATATTTGAAAAATATTTATCCGATGAAAAGATAGATAAGGCCGGACTCAATTTCAGTAGATTCATATCAAACTATATGAATGTAAGTCCAAAATTCAAATCAACCATATTGGAAACACTTTCGGAAAAACACCCGAAAGAATTTCTTGACTATGCAATCCAAGAGAATTTGTCCTCCGTTGTATGCGATCGCTTGAATTCGAATACAATAATTGATTATGTTTGCAGCAAAGCACAAACAAACATTTCATGCAGACAAAGGCTATTCCAAGAAATGCAAGAAATTTTAAACCATGATAAATTCTCTGACGAAAAATGTGAATTCATACAAAAAGCAGTGACATCGAAGAGTATGTCTGACCAGCAATTATTGAACTTAATCGAAATGCTGTTCGAAAGTAAACGTAAACACCAAAGAGCGGTGTCGGAATCGGCCATTGATTCGTCTTCTACTTTATAATTTTTATTTAAAATAAAAAGATGTATTTTATTTTCATTTTATTTAGTTTTGAAATAAATTGATTTAGGAAAGATTTCAAATTCTTATTGATCAGAAAAGGTTAATGTTTTAACATATATTACTGCTGCGGCAGGCGGTTGGATACACGGATTGATGAAAGGTTGGCATATCTAACAGCATAAGATATTTTAAATAAATACTTTTAATCTGCGCTTAGATAATTTCCTGTGTCCTCCGGTTAAAAGGATCTGAAAACAACAAAGCGGTGGCTAGCGCAGTGGAAGTCTTTGAGTGCTCCAGAATAAGAAGTGGCTGTTATTTCAATCTATTGGGAAGAATCTAAAGTCAAGAAGCTTAATCAATGTATAATAAATTGAATCAACAAGGCCTTTTCTTTTCCATATGTTGGTGTCATGTTTCCGAAGAGGAAGAAGGAACCTGACTCCAATGTGGTTTGTTTCCGGGGACTAATTAAAGTGTTCTCTGTTTTTTCATTTAATAATTTCTGTCTAATTCACTATAAACATTTTAAATTGGACCTTTTACTTATGTTATTGATGCATTTAAAGGTAGCTAAGCCTATTTATTGTAAGAACACGCTCAATACTGTACCTGATTACAGATTGGAAACGCCATATTTTTAAAATATTGCAGGATCCGGAAAATAAACAATTTTCCTTTTACTACTCGTTGGAGCAGAATTTTGTTGATGCGCTGACGCCACGTATAGATCGTCAACTCTGGGAGCAGTTTAAGTTGTCCCATAACCGCTGAAAGCACTTGAATTCTCATAACGTGGCTCTTTGATTGATGACGTTTCTTGTAATTTGTGACGGATTTTACACAAAATGTAAGTACTTCCTCCATAAATATTTCCAACCTTAAAACATTTTTCAAACAAGTTTTAAAAACGCCGCATGAAAGGTATTCAGCGTATATACCTACCTACATAATATATTTATCATTTTTGAAAAAAAATGTAGAGTTGTTTTCGAAATATATGTACATATGTATAGCTATGTATGTACATATTTAAATATTTAAAAATACATTTGAAAATACAAAAATATGAAATATATTGGTATGCAGCATGGATTGAGCTACCTACACCTATCTAAATGTGAAGTTTTGAAAGAATCGGTTAAGCCGTTTTCGAGATAGTCGTTGGCAAAAAAAAAACTTGGTTGTCTGTAAAGTCGGTTTACTGACGATAATTTTACGCGATTAACAGTTTGCAAAACAGTTCTCCAAACACCAACCACCCACTCCACCTACAATCACCCACCATTTTCGAATTTTGTTTTTCACCCCTTTCCCCCAAATATCAACCTCCCACCCCCACATACAACCACCAATAAAAAACCCACCATTTTTTTGACCCCCCCCCCCCACACAGTAAATATAAATAAATAACCAACACCAACCACACACTATTTTCGACAATTCCCCCTAAATCCAACGATTTGCTACTCAATAACCATTTGTTCCTCCCATCAACAACCCACCCCAACTATTTTTGACAATTCACTCCACCATCCCAAATCCCCCCAAATCCAACTACTCCACCTACAACCACCTGCCACTCACCCACCATTTAAAAAAATGTTCTCCCCCCAACACCAAATCCCCCCCCCCTCACACACACACACCCAAAATAAAACCACCGACCACCATCACCACTTACAATCACCAAACCTCCCAACACCCTCCCCACCCACTTTATTGACTTTCTATGCTATCAAAGCAGATATTTAACGTGACTGTGACATTGTGACACTTTTTCGTGCGTGCTGCCCATATATTCCGATTTATTAGACGTCTTCACGTCAGTAAAAAAACGGTCCTATGAAAAATACCGTTCTGAGCCATTATTTTTAATTTTTTTTTTCCAGCCATATGATAGTTCCTACCTAGAAACCTACACTAAATATTTTAAATCAAAATCGTTAGAGCCGTTTTTCAGAAAAATAAACTTACATAACGGTTATATGGCAAGTACCGTTATTCTGTGAGTTAAAAAAAAAAATCGATTTGCACTCTGTACAATGGGCCCTATCATGGTAACCGATCGGAGAATCCTCCGACCATCCGACAAAGGTCCTCAAGTAATTTGCTGCCGGAGACAATCGAGAGAAATACAAATATAAAAAAGCCATGCATCGCATGAATTCGCTGTGCGTCACTGTCATTTTGACATTTTCAACGTATGCTTTATTATTTTTCGGATGTGTGTCCAATTTATTAATCGGAGAGGTACCATGATACGAAATTCGTACATTTCGTCCGAATTAGAGACAATTTTTCTCCGATCGGTTACCATGATAGGGCCCATAATACCTAAAAAATTCTATATACCCAGTTTGAAGTAATTCGGACCACACGTTTGGGCTGCTGTTGGTATCAATATTTACAGACAGACAGACATACACAAGGTCAGATTTGCTAGACCAACTTTTTACGTCTTCGCTATCATCGTAATTTCATGTTTGATTGTTATCTCAAAACTTTTTTTCTTCGAATAACTTGCCTTTATATATATAAATATACCTATAATCGCAAGAAAAAAGAACAAAATATCACATGTAAAAATTCAAACTGAATAAGACTGATTTAAAATAAGAATGCTGAATTTAAAAATATGTGACAAATATTAGTAGGTTTACCGTCTGTTCAAGCTGAAAAATGTAAAATAAGAAGTTCCTGGAAAAATAGCATTTTGCAATGAAAGAATTAGTTTCTAGCTGAAATTTGGCACGATAGTTGAAAATGGAAACATTTTGTAACCTTAAATAAAACGTTTTTGAGTTATGTAAAAAATCGCATTTTCGTGACTTTCGGCCCCTCGTAACTGACCTAGCGGTCATCGGATTTCAGCCAGGAACTAATTTGTTCCTTTCGTTGGATGTTTTTTTCTAAACGACCGTTAAAATATTGTCATCCTACATCTTAGACAAACTGTGGCTTACTTCCTTCTTTAATTTGTTTAAACATGGCTTTTCAAATGCCAGTTTTCCTCAAAAATAATAATTTTCAAAATTTAAGACAGTCACTTCAATAAGACTGCTTAAGAAAATTAAAAGCATTGTAACATACCATTTGCCTGTTCAATTCCTTTCTGCCCCGTTGTGCATTTTGCCCTCATATCCCCTACATGCATTTAACAATTCTTGAACCACAATCTGCTACGTAACTAAGGAATACAAACCGAAATGTTCAACTTCTTACTTCAAAACTGCGAACGATAGTTAGAAAACATTAAAACATTAATGGCTATTAAGAATTTCAACGATAACGCCCCTTAAAAGTGGGCTAGTCTTAAAAATTTGTAAAAAAAAAAATGAAAGCACTTAGGTACTGAGCTTTGATCGTTAGTAAATAATTAGGCAAATGTGTAAAACTACACCTGAATCGAGTAGTTTTTTAACAATCTTTCCTGAATACAGGTATTTTATAAAAATCACGCCCTTAAAAGTGGGCGTATTGAAAAAAATTACAAAAAAAAAAAATTCATATAACGAACGAAAAAATGCTTAATTTTGAATATTGTTGCCTTAAATTCTGAACACTGTTTTTTGTTCTTTCATGAAAAGTCAAACATTTCTTTTCATACACAAGCTTCTTCTTCTTATGTAGTTTGGAATAAGAAATGCACACATTTGGGTTTGTGGATTCATTATAAACACCGTTTATTTACAAAAACAATTTTTTTTATTATTTGTAATGAAAAGTTGGCGTCAGCCACGGATTTTACCGGTTCAAGACACTCTTGAACCAAAGATTATATACACCAAATTTCAGCTTTATAGCTCAAAAATTACGACCTCTAGAGAGTATACATACGGACGGACGGGCTGACATGGCTAAATTGACTAGGCTTTTGATTCTGAGTCAGAATATATATACTTTATCTATACCTAACGGTATTATTTCTCTATGTTACAAACTCCACACCAAATACAATATACCCATTCTATAGAATAGATAGGGTATAATTCAACAAAAACGATCAAACCCAGCCTGTGCAGCAACTTTTATTAATTCCCCCAGTTTCAACTGGACGCCACCCGTGGGATTTTTGTGAAATAATTATCACCTAAATCTCAATCCATTGTATCACCAAAAATTCTTTCCTATCTTTCCTATTCCTTCTCTGCTTGCTCGCACATGTTAATTCATTATAAGGGTGTTAATAACCCCTTATTGAGTGCAAAAAGTAGTTAGGTATTTTGTCATTTGCGTCCTTTTGACTCCTTTTTAAAGCATGAACTCCAGGATATCACTATTTAAAAGTCGCCAAAAACGGACTCTTTTAAAAAATGCAGGACTCTTGAGAATTGTAATAATTTTTTTAATGCTAATTTGCGTTAAATATACTTTTCTTATGCATTTGTTTGCATATTGCATTCTTTTTGAATTAAGCTTAAAGCTCATTCAAATCCTTTTCTAAAGCTTCTCCTGTTAAACAGCAAGCAAATCAAGTACATTTATATTTAAAAAAAATAAACTAACTTACTCGTATCATCGCGCCTTAAGCTTGACATAATGTACAATGCTTAGTATAGACTTGCTTAAAAGTGTCATGGCGCATTTCCGTTTCGTCGAGTTTCAAATCACACCGATATTAAAGAAGTTTCACTTCGAAAAAAAAAACTCAACTCAGGGAATACTTTCTGTTACTGCGTGGCATCACCCACGCCCCCACCATATGTATGTTTAAATAAATTAAATTTAATAAGACTGAAAATATATAAATAACTTTAACAGTTTTATTTTGAAATTAAAATTGTCTGCCAATTAAGAATAAAAATTAAATAAAAATTATTGTTTTTGTTTTCTTTGTTTAACAATTTTTCATTACTTCATTTGTTTTATACATCAAAACAGCTTTATTATTAAACGCACGAAGATAATTATTTTTTGTTTTAAAATGTTGTCATCAACTCATCTTGGATACTATTGGATCTTAAAAGTTGTCTTGGTGTTGGCCCACTACCCAACGCAGCTAGATTTTCCGAAGAGGATGCTTCTGCGTCTTTTTCTGCGTGATATGCGTCAGAGAATTCCTGAAACAAATTATAACAAATTTTAGAATTTTTTTTTTTGCAATTTTATTCTTGGATCCTAAAAACAAGATTGATTCGTTGGATTTGAAAGCAAAAGCAATAATAAAAATACTATTTTGAGAACTATTTTACCTTTAGTCTGTTTCCGAGGAACACAGATCTCTCACGCTTCTTGTTCATGTAGTCCGAAGCAGCCAACCACCTGTGCTCGAGACACTCCTCAGAGTAAGGACGTTTGCTAAAAATTTAAATAAAGATTACAACTTGATAGTTTCCCCCTAATCAAATATTTACATACCTTGGATTCCGCTTAAACAAGAACATTATGAAGCGTGTTGCCTCTGGCGTAACTTCACTATAAAGATTTTCAAAACGATAACGGACAAATGTAATATTCTGCCTAGTTTCCGCATCATCATTTCCCCTGAACGGACTGGAACCGGACAAAAGAATGTAGGTAATAACACCCACTGACCAAATATCACTTTGGGGCAAAATGAAGTCTTCATTTATCATTTCTGGCGACTGATAGTCAAGTGATCCACAAACTGGAACCGAGCTACCTAGTTTTGATATTTTCCTCGATGATCCGAAATCAACAAGCTTAATTTGTACCGAACGTACAGTCGACATGACAATATTATCCGGTTGGATGTCAAGATGACAAAAACCTCGCCAATGGAGGTATTGTAATGCGTCTAAAAGCTGAGTGATAACAGTTGCCACCATTTGCTCGGTGTATTCATGTCTGCTGCTGAAATAATTCAATACGTCAGCACCTTGTAGCTTTTCCATGATAAATATTTTAATTGGCAGGTTTGGAGGGCTGTATGCAGCGAACAGAGAAGCTATGCGTTCGTGCCGAAGTGTTCTCAAATGTTCGAATTCGGATTGAATAGCATTTTCGTTGTTTTTGTCGACTTCGAATATTTTACCCACAATCATGGCGTTTGTGGACTTTTGAATTCCCTTAACAACCGTGCTAAATTTACCTCGATGAATTTCAGAAATAAAACTATATTTATCACTTATGTCAGAGTCGGTTATCCAGTTGAGAGGTTCGCGTTCCAGCAGATAGTCTACGTGGACTTTCTTTTCTTCGGCAACAATTTCGTGTCCACTTTCGGTTAGTTGCTGGAGGTGCTTCATTGCTTTGGTTATGGTTATTTTGGGAGCACCTCCTTCAGATGTTTTAACGGTTGTGGGTATTCCCATTTCACTCCAGCCAATGTGGTTTCTAGATGCAAGTCTGAATTGATAATTTTCATTGGGTTGAAGGCCATGAACTAAGTAGAACTCATGATCGATGTTGTCAGCGATCGTCGTCCATTGGTCACTTGATCCATGCTTGTATTGCAAGCTGTAGCAAAGAACAGCGGAATTTCCATCGCAACGTGGTTGTTTCCAACGCAAAAGGACTTCTGAACCACTGGCTGCAGACACTTCGGGAGAATCTGGAGGGTTTGGCAAGTCGGCAATAACCACACGACAACGAGCGGTGGTTTGGCCAACCTTGTTTCTGGCAACAGCCTTATAGATTCCTACATCATAATGATTTGCAGGATCGAATTTCAATATGGATCTGCCATCGTCGTCAATAACGGTTTTAATGCGCTTGTTTTCGGTTAGGACCATATCGTTTTTGAACCATTGTACGGAAGGCTTTGGATCACCCACGGCAAAACAATGAAGATAAGCAGGTTTGTTGTCGGTAATTGCTAGAGTTTGTGGCTTTTCTCTGAAGAATGGTGGGTAGCCATCTCTTTGGCTTTCAATAAGGGCGTCTGCTTCAGCATATTGATCAAGTCTTGGACCAAGTTCAGTGCGTAGTCGTCGAATTGAATATGATTCATTTACGCTGTATGAACCGATGCGGCTCCTGCGTTCATCGTCGATTTCTTCGTCCATAACGTCTGTGAAACGTCTTCTTTCCCTAATGACTGGTAGCTTTGGAAAATAAAGGAACGACATTTTTGTTAAAAAATAAAATTTAATTACAAAAAAAAAAAACTTACACTCCAATCCAAGTTATCGTTCAAGGCAAATGTAGGCGATCTTCTGTGAGCAACTTTCATGTACTCACGCAACCTTACAGGGAAGCTTACATCTCTTAGTTGTAGCAGATAAGTATCTGGACCGTATTGATAGCTTCAAGAGGAAATAATTAGCAAACAAGTAAAGTGAAAGTCATTTCAAAGATTAAAACACTTACTGACTCTCTGATTGTATTAGACCAAGCTCGTAATCAGGATGCAAATATTTCGAACCTGTGTCTTTCCATGGAATAGCCGTTCTCTTTGTTCTAGTCTCAGAAATACGCTCTGGAGAACCTTCCGGAGTGTACTTGTAACCGGGTGGGTAAACCATTTCCGAAGGATGTGTAAAGGCATCGTGTAAAAATCTTCGGCGATAGTAATTGTTGCAGGAAGCATTGGCATACCAATCTGAATAGCCTCTGTAGTAGTTTCTAAGACGGTCTGAGCTAATCTTATAGCCATCGTAATCTTTTCGATCAAGCATAAAGAACCATGGATGTCTTAAAGCTGTTGTTACATCCAATCGCTCTGCTGGATTGTAAACAAGTAGCTTCTTTATGAAATCTTTGGCTTCGAAGCTAATGTCCTTCCAGAGTGTTTCATTAAAGTCCCAATATCCTTCGCGAATCTTTGTCAATGTTTCTCGATCTGTTGCTCCTCTAAATGGATTGAAACCGGAGAGTAGGACGTAAGTAATGATACCAACGGACCACATATCGTGCGAGAAACTAACTCCCTCACGATTCACTACTTCCGGCGAAACATATTCAGGCATTCCAAAGTCCAAAGTCGTCAGACGACTCAAGTGGATTTTTCGTGCAAGACCGAAATCACAAATCTTAAGATTATCACCTCCAGGTACCCAAATCAACAAGTCCTTGAGCTAAATTTAAACATTTTTGTAAAAAAAAAAACCATTTATACCATAAAATTATGTTTACCGTTAATCCCATATGGCCAACACCAATATCATGCATATATTCCAGTCCCAGCAAAAGCTGATGCATGTAGCTACAGATATCCCTCTCAGTGTAGTAGTTTCGTTTAAGTAAGTTGTCCTTTACCAATTCACCACCGGATGCAAGTTCTATGATGAGATTGTATCCATGATCCATTTCGTAAGCATCATGGAGTCTTATAAGTTTCTTGTGATTCAGCATATTCATTATGTCGATTTCATTCAACATAAATGGACGGAGTTCTGATCTTCCATGCATAATTTTGGCTGCATAACTTTCTCCAGTTGCACGTTCAACAGCATGGTATGTTATGCCTTGTGTACCACGGCCAAGCTCATCTCCGATATCATATTTGTCTGTAAAGGCTATGGGCTTCGACCTTACGTATGGATGTCTTCCATATGTCTTATAAATGTATTGGTCTTCATCTTCTTCGATATGGACCATTATAGAAGTGCTTATCGATCCGGCAACGTTTCTTGCACTGATCGAATATAGACCTTCGTCTTTTCGAATGGCATCGCGAATTGAAAGTACGCAAATATCAGGTTCGTAGAAGTTAATCTGTAGATAGGAAATAATTAATTATAATATCCGTACCTTTTTGTTATTGAAAAATCAGGTCAGCGTTTTTGGTATAGAATCTTATATGAAAAATGTTTTGCTATACTCCGTCCAAGAAAAATTGTCAGTGGATACCTTATGAGGGAGCTAATTATGACTGTACGCTCGTAACAAGCACTTGCTACTGAAATATTGGGCCCTATCATGGTAACCGATCGGAGAAAAATTGTCTCTAATTCGGGCGAAATGTACGAATTTTGTATCATGGTACCCCTCCGATTGATAAATCGGACACACATCCGAAAAATAATAAAGCATGCGTTGAAAATGTCAAAATGACAATGACGCACAGCTAATTCATGCGATGCATGGCTTTTTTATATTTGTATTTCTCTCGATTGTCTCCGGCAGCAAATTACTTGCGGACCTTTGTCGGATGGTAATAAAAAAATACAAACTATTTAATTTCTTGTGTATTTGTTTTTTTTTGTATTCATTTTCCTTTGTTTGAGGCTTTCTGCTTGTGTTATGTATTTCATCCCCTAAAAATACAGCTGCGCTGTGCAGTTTTATTCGACTACAAAGGACGTTCATACTTTATTTTTATGTTTTCCTCATGCCATGGTATGCGCGTCGGTACGCATTTGTATTTCTCTTCCGATTCGGTTACCATGAACACAATAAATGCTCCGATCGGAACATTTCCCCGGTCGGAGGATTCTCCGATCGGTTACCATGATAGGGCCCATTATGTTTGTTAATTTTGATCTTTCTGTTCTCGGTTGTCTGTTGCGAATATAATGTACATAGAAATAAAAAAAAAGTGCACGATTGGGTCGGACCTTGCTCTAATGTGAGACAGTGGTCTTGGGGTTTGAGATTTTGGAAAAAAGCAGGAAAAAACAAAGTACATATATATGAAATTTTATTGATCACTTAAAAATCAATATTTAAAAGGTTTTTTTTTGGAAAAAATTAAGTAAGCCATATGATTTTGTTTATTGTTAAGAATTTTAAGAATTTTTTTTTTTTTCAAAATCGTTCGACCAGTTTTTTTTTTGAAAAACTTTTCCAAAATATATTCAAAATTTTGTTTGGGTATGCCAACTTCTAGCACTTTGTAGTTTTTATCAGAAAAATAAAATTTAAAAAAATAGCTTGAACCATTTTTGAAAAAAAAAAACAAAAAATAAAAAAAAAAAATTTAATTTTTTTAAAAAAACTCAACAAAACTTTTTTTGAAAAAATTTGAAAAATTATATTATTTCGTCTTTAAAAGGGCTTCTATATTAAAAATTCCATCAAAATCCGTCCGGTGGATTACGAGAAAATCTGATTTTAAAAAACCGGTCCGTTATTAGACTTTTCCTGAAAAATCTATTCCAACCAAAACATAAAGTTTGCACAGAAAACACTATTCAGTTGTATCAAAATCGTAGTAGCCGTTTTCGAGAAAAATTAAATCTCCACCGTTAGTTTTAAAGCTAGAATGCAAATTCGAAAAACCCCTCTGTTCTCTGTAGGACAGCAAAATAATACTATATACCAAGTTTGAAGCAAATCGGTCCAGCCGTTTAGGCTGTAGGTGCCGATACAGACAGACGGACAGACAGACAGACAGAATTGTCGGACACGCTTTTTTCCACTTCTCTATCATCGAAATGTTATGTTTGATTGTCCAAACAAATTTTTTGTTTACGAATGCATAACTTGCCTTATAGTACCTATAATCGCAAGTAAAAAGGCTACGAGGTAGGTATCACCTTCTGAAAAAGACATCCGAAGCCGTCAGATTTAATTTATCTTTTTGACGTGATAACGTCTAATAAATCGGTTTGGAATATATGGGCAGCACGCACAGAAAAATGTCCAGTCACAGTCACACTGACGTTACCTAGCTGCTTTGATAGCCTAAAAAGTCGTTAAAGTGGGAGTGGAGGATTTTGGGTGGTTGGTTGGTTGTGGTGGGAGTGTATGTGGGGCAGGCGGGTGGTGGGAGTGGGGGGGGGGGTATTGGTAGTGTCAGGAAGAGGAAAAATTGTCAAAAATGGTGGGTGGTTGTAGCTGGTTTGGGTGGTGAGACAAAAATTGTCAAAACTAATGGGTGGTTCCTTGGTGGCTGTAGGTGGGATGGGTGTTTGGAGTTGGGGGTATTTGGTATGATTGGGTGAGGGGGGCGGTGAATTGGCAAATATGGTGGGTGGTTGGTTGGCGGTTGTAGGTGGGTTGATTGGTTGGCAGTTTTGGTGGTGGGGATGGTTGATTTGATGGGGTGTGATGAAAAAGTTGTCAAAAATGGTGGGTGAGTGGAAGGTGGTGGCAGGTGGGGTAGGTGGTTGGATTTGGGGGATTTGGTGTTGGGATGGGGTTGGGGAAAAAATTGTCAAAAATGGTTGGTGGTTGGTTGGTGGCTGTAGGTGTGATGGGTGGTTGGCGGTGTTGGGTGAGTGGCAAGTTGTTGTAGGTGTAATGGGTGGTCGGATTTGGGGGGAGGGTGAAGTGGAGGGAATTGTCAAAGGTAATTGTACTGGGGAGGGGGAGGAATTGTCAAAAATGGTCTGTGAGTAGCAGGTGGTTGTAGATGGAGTAAGTGGTTGAATTTGGTGGTTGGTTGTTGACTGTAGTTGGGATGGGTGGTTGGTGTTGGAAGATTTGGAAGGGGAGTGAGGCAAAATTTTCAAAATTAATTTGTGGTTTGAAAAAAAGGTTGCTGAGTGGCAAGTGGTTGTAAGTGGAGTGGGTGGTTGGATTTGGGGGAATTTGGTGTGGTGAAGGAAATATCAAAAATAGTTGGGGTAGGTGGTTGCTGGTGGTGGTTGTGGGGGGGGGGGTTTAGTGGGGTGGGGTGGCAAGGAAAAAATTGTCAAAAATGGTAGGTGAGTAGGTTGGATTTGAGGCAGGATTTGGTGTTTGGGAGGGGATTGTCAAAAATAGTGGGTGGTTGGTTGGTGGTGGTAAAAGGAAGGGAGATTTATTGTGTTGGGGTGGGAAGAAAAATTGTCAAAAACTGTCAAAAATGGTGGGCTGTTGGTTGTATCGTGGGGTGGGAGGCCGATGTTTGAGGAGAAGGTGTGAGAAAAAAAAATCAAAAATGGTGGTTGGTTGTAGGTGGGGTTTGTGGTTGGTGGTTGTAGGGAAACTACCTACATATGAACTGTTTTGTGAACCGGTTATCACGTAAAACTATCGTCCGTAAACCGACTTTACAGACAACCAATTTTTTTTATCGGAATAAATTCTAAATACAATTTTCAGGAAAAGAAATCAAAGAGGTTAATTACGTCATTCAACACAAAAGAAACATAATTCTGGACTCAAAAGCATAGTCAAGAAGCTTAAATTGCTTGTTTAAAAAAAAAATTAATTAAAATATTTCTTCACAATTTAACGTCACTTGGGTGAGCAAAACAAATAAAAAAACTTGATTGTCTGTAAAGTCGGTCTACGGACTATAATTTTACGTGATAACCAGTCACAGTCAATGTGTAGGTTCTATCTCCCCCACCACCAACCACCCATCTCACCTACAACCACCAACCAACGACCCATCATTTATGACAATGTGCCCCCCCCCCCACCCACACTCACACAGACCAAATTACCCACCCCACCAACAACCGCCAATCACCCACTCAACATTTTTGTCAATCCCCCCCCCCCATTAAAAGTCCCCCACCACCAATAACAAATCCCACCTACAGCCACCAACTTACCATCACCCACCATTTTGAACCATTTTTCCTACCCCCTCACACTTACACTCCTCCCCCACCTCCCACCATTTTTGTAATTTTTTTATCACCCCCCCCCCCTTCTACAAACCCCCCAAATCACAACCACCAACCCCGCCACCAACCATTTTTGTCAACTTTTTGATCGAGCCGCCAATAAATTGAGCTTTAAAAAAAACTTCTTATTTGATATTTTAAACAACATTCATTGTTGTTGTTTTAATCACACCAAAATCATAAATGTAAAAAAAAAGCCAACTTCTCCTATGTACCAAAACACTGTGCGTAACAAGTCAGCCTTGAAAAGTAATGAGATCTAAAAGTACGCCAAGTTTCTACGAATCAGTATACTTTTAACTAAATATTTTAAGTGCAGCAATATGGAATCAACTCTTGGTTATCAATACATACGAGTACTGATTAAAATTTTGTTGTTTTACTTGGCAGGTTTTCTTAAGATATTCAAAATTAATTGCGTTTCGAAAACTTGCCAAATAAAACAACAAAATTCCTTGTATGTATCACAAGGTCAACCGCTGTTCTGCGAAGTTAGAGAGGGGTCGAATATGGCCTGAGTTGGTTCCTGTAAATAAGGGTGTAGTGCCAAAAAGTTGCTAGAACTTGGTTGGGCACTACCATGCCCCTTGATACGATCTGTTCCGCTTCTTAAAATCTAATGATTTTCCCGGAGTGTTTTTTTTTTAATTTTTGAGCAACAAAGCTTTCAACTTAGCTACATAATGTGATCTAATCGAACTTTCTTATAAAGGGCTTATCAATTAGCGCTTATGGCGGCCATGTTGTTTTGGAAATGTTGAATTGTACTTTCTAATAACATCAAAGAAAAAGACGATTAGGTTTTTTTTTTTGAAGAAACATGAGTTTCATTTTGAATGGTTCCCGTGGGATAAATTTGTTTTAATTTTTGAAATCACGACAGAATGGCGTAACGTATCTGGATGAAATTCGGCACGGAAATAGATTATAGTCTGGATTTGCACATAATGCTAATATTTATCCAGAAGGTAAATTGTATGGTTAGTTTAGGGTTGATTTGTTTTAATTTTTCATACAGCAAAGGATCAACATGTTTGTTTGCCTAAGTACTGGTAGTTTAGTTGTTCGAAATTTAAATAGTCTAATTTTATCACGGCAAAATGCACGGGTCATATATGATAGTATACAGGAATTGTGTTTCGAATTATGTCAAAACAAACGGTATGCACTTAAATTGAAAATAATTAAACTACAATTGAACAAATCTAATAAAATTGGATGTGTGTATGTATATTGTATGTATGTATTTTATGGACTCCTTAACCGCCCAACGGAATTTTGTGAAATTTTTTTGGGTAAATATAGTTTAGTCCAGTGATGGTTTCAGTGAAGGTTTTATTCCGATCAGGCGGAAGACAAAAACAAAATGCAGGCTTTTAAAATTTTTTGGTGCATTTTTTTTTTTTTTTTTTTTTTTTGATTATTTCATAAATTTTTTAGCTGTTTGAAACAACAGCGAAAACTCCGCAATGGCCGATCGGGTGGAAAACACAAACAAAATGCAGGCTTTTAAAATTTTTTGGTGCATTTTTTTTTTTTTTTTTTTTTTGATTATTTCATAAATTTTTTAGCGGTTTGAAACATCAGCGAAAGTTCCGGAATGACCGATCGGGCGAAGGCAAGAAAAATGCAGGCTAACCGAAAATATTGTTTATCCGCTAGCATTGAGATGAAATAAATAAATAAATTTAATTTCACATTAAATAAGTGTTTTTTTTTGGCGTAGCAACGCGCGCCGGGTACCGCTAGTATATAAATAAATGACTATTCGTAGTTTGCATCTGGGAAAATAATGTTAAACAAATTCAATATACCCGTTTCCAACATATTTCGAAAACCAAAGAAAATTATCAAAAAAAAAGTTTTTAGAATTTTAAAACGCCATATCAATAGGGTTATGAATGACTTCCTTTATTTAAAGTTTTATTGAAATCGGGTGTTAGTTTACAAGAAAATTTGACAAATTTCGAAAAATCTTTCCTATTAAAAAAATATATTGTCCTAAAAAAATTGTATTCTGTTTTGTTGTACCTACCCGTTTTCGAGAAATTCAATTTTCTTCTTTACGATTGTATGGCAGTTACCGTTATTTTTGGAACTAGAACAAAAATAAAAAAAACTTTCCGAGGGACGTCCAAATAAATATTAAATACCAAATTTGAAGCGATTCGGCCCATTTGTTCAGGCTCTAGAGCTGCCAACAGACAGACGGACGAAATTTCCAGACCCACTTTTTCGACTTCTCGATCATCGTTATGTCATGTGTGATTGTTATCTCAATTTTGTTTTTCTTCACGAATCCATATATTGCCTTATGCAAGTAAAAATTCGATTGAAAATAAGAAAAAAAAATTCCACATACGCCCGAGTGTCCCCATAAAATAAGTATTATTAGACTAAGTTGAATTCTATAGAAACACTTTGATCTTATATTATTTTGTGAAGACCTTTATTTCAATCTTAAAACTAAACCCAAATAATTGGTGTTTCGTTTAACTGTTGACATTTTTTGAGGCACCAGTGTAAAATAATACGTTTTTGCATTCTTGCAGTTTTGAAAGACTAGAAAATAACGAAGGTAATACAAATCTGTTATCGAAATCAAACTATTTATAGTGTGAAAATCTTAGCGCGGTTATCAAAAAGGAGAAATCTATTTGTTAAAAAAAAAATAATAATTCTTACCTTAATTCTGCTGGTTTCAGTAATTGGCTGCCAGTCCTTAAACCACTTGATTTCTGGATAAGGAACTCCAACGACATGTGCTTCAATTCTTCCACTCTTTCTTGACATAATGAACAATTCATCTGGTCTTTTTTTGAATCGCGGGTGTTCGGCAATTTCCAACCTAACTCTTTGACGAGCTTCTCCGTGCTCGTTGCTAGCAACTGCTTCATAAATTCCAACATCACGGTCGAGCATTCTGAATGGTAGACAAAATAATTTTTTAATTAAGAATTTGGATTTTAAGTGGACATTCTTAGAACCACGCATTCGAAAACCGAGTTTTTAAAATTTAGTTTTGTTTTGTTTTTTAACATAAACTAACCTGTTTATAAACAAAGTCGCCTGACCATTTCTGGTGTAGCTGTAGTCAAACCTTCCGCCAGACTCAATGAGAACGTCGTTGAAATAATAAGTCATCTTAGGCTTAGGATAACCATAGACAAACCACATTAAGTTTGTGTCATGACCCTTGACACCATATGTAACATCGGCCTCTCTTCGCAGGAATCTACAATAAAATAATTATTTTTTTTAAAGAAGGTATTATTTCAAAAAGGGTTGCCATATCATTTATATATATTTTGCACAAAATGCGTTAACCCCATGGTTGAAATTAAAATTTTAGAAAGAGCTTAAAAAGATATATACATTTTATGTACATTGTACAACTTAAAAATCTATATTTCTCTCCATTTTACCTATATTTATGAAATTCAATATTCGGAGTACCGCAATTTTAAGCATAAGAAATTTTAATTAATAGATTTTTATGTGACCAATTATTTTAATTTAATATTTGTTTGTGGTTTTGTTGGGCTTTTTTGGTCAATTTTTTTGATTATGCAAATAAAAACATAACATAAATTTTATCCCGACGTTTCGCTGGAGTTTCTCAGCATCTTCAGGGGCGTTTATTTTGTCTATAGGTACATATACATATATAAATTTTTAAATTTTTTTTATTAAAAATGAATGAACTTACTTTAATTTTTATTGCATTTTAGTTATACTATCTAACATTTTGGTAACTTCCCTACATTTAACATCAAACATTTATTTAATACACGGATTTAATAAATTAAAAACAATTAAAGAACTAACAACATTTATAATTAACTTTAAATTAAACTTCTTAACACAAGACATAAATATCACAGAATGGCAATGTTGTAAATTGAATTTATCCCGTCAATGTCTTCTCTTAAATTCATGGAAGTCGTTCTCTTTTGTTGAATTCTTAAGCTTTCCAGTGTATATCTTGTCCCCCACCTCCTTTCTTTGTCTAAGATCTTGGCATTGTCTACGTCCACCATATGTCCAGTCCAGTGTTGTCACTTCCATTTTAAAGAACGTGGTAGATTGGGATACAAAATAGAGGTAGATTCAGATTTTGTGTGGTAGATTTAAAAAATTTCTAATCATTACTATAAAAAAATGTGTAAATTGATGAAAACAAGGAAACGTATTGGGCCCTATCATGGTAACCGATCGGAGAAAAATTGTCTCTAATTCGGGCGAAATGTACGAATTTTGTATCATGGTACCCCTCCGATTGATAAATCGGACACACATCCGAAAAATAATAAAGCATGCGTTGAAAATGTCAAAATGACAATGACGCACAGCTAATTCATGCGATGCATGGCTTTTTTATATTTGTATTTCTCTCGATTGTCTCCGGCAGCAAATTACTTGCGGACCTTTGTCGGATGGTAATAAAAAAATACAAACTATTTAATTTCTTGTGTATTTGTTTTTTTTTGTATTCATTTTCCTTTGTTTGAGGCTTTCTGCTTGTGTTATGTATTTCATCCCCTAAAAATACAGCTGCGCTGTGCAGTTTTATTCGACTACAAAGGAGGTTCATACTTTATTTTTATGTTTTCCTCATGCCATGGTATGCGCGTCGGTACGCATTTGTATTTCTCTTCCGATTCGGTTACCATGAACACAATAAATGCTCCGATCGGAACATTTCCCCGGTCGGAGGATTCTCCGATCGGTTACCATGATAGGGCCCATTAACTTTGGTGACTGGAGCTGGTAGACTGCTGAACAGTGTATGCTAGAGTTCTTTGGCCATGTCACAAGGATTATATTTATAGGAGCTAAAGAGCAGTAATTGTAGGTGCTATTGAATGTGACGGCCGCAGGATCACAGAAGATAATGGTTTTATTGAAACATGAACATGACTTAATTTTTGCTTTATAAAACGAGAACGAAACTATCGTGTTTTTAGAAAAACTGTTCATGTCATGAAAATTTCGCTACAAGTGGGTTGTAATGGGAGGTGAAGCATTAGAGAACTGGCATGAAGTTTTGCTGTTGATTAAATATACCTAACAATTTCAAGTTTATACAGAAGTATTAGAGGATAAGACAGTTGTGCAAAGTAAATCAATTAATGCCGTCATCTGTAGATTTAAGTATTTTCTGAGTAAAATGGAAATAACTATGGAATTTTACAGGGTATGGTTTAGATATTCAAAAATAACCGAACCTACTTCTTCACAAAAACACGAAAAAATGGGTTAAATGATCACTTGTGCCATCCTGTAAGCCTAGATTTTCTTGTTTTTGTGAAGAAGTAGGTTCGGTTATTTTTGAATACCTTGGCAACAAAAAGTTGTAGAGCCCTACGGTTTCCAGTGTTGGATTAAAGATTGATGGGAGCATTGAATTATGAGAACAAAAATTATACTTAATTACGTAAAATTTTGAAAAAATTAGTTTTCAAATTATTTTTTCAAATTTTTTTTTCAAAATTTTGAGTTTGAAAATTTATATTTTTTAAACTATTCGTTAAAACAATTTAATTTAAAAACAAAATGAAAGAAGAAGTTTTTGGCTTTCCAAAAAGGTATAACACGGTGTTGTAAACGCAGCCGTTGATTTTTAATATTTTTTTTTACAAAATAAGTCAATTTTTCAGAAAATTGCCCCTCGCGGCTATACGGGGGGGGGAATAGACCCCCCCTCCCTTACGATTTTTTTCTTGTCTCAACTCATCCTACACGCTCTAGCTTTTTGGCACAACGCTCGTGAATCACCCTGTATATGTACATTGTACAAAATCTTTGGATTCCAACAGAATGTTAACAAATCACTTCAAAATTAACATTTTTCAACAAAAAAGAATTTATTTAAACTAATACTACGTTTTCATTAGGGCAAAAAATGTGATTTCGTTGAAAATTTCCAAATTTGAGTCCACTTTCCACACAAAATAATATTAAAATTTTGTTTGATTTGGACGAAATCAAGGTTGCAAATTATGTGAAAACAAATCAAACGCAACTAAATTGAAACAAATTGAATAGATATTTTCTAAAATTCAAAATAGCTTTTTATGGCCTTTAGTCCAACAAAAAATTGGCGTTTCATCCAGGAATCTCACTTTGGAATCATCAGTTGACATACAGTGAAAGAAACCTTGTCAATACGCAATTTTTAAATTTTTCTAGTACAACTTACATAGAATTTTTGACAAAACCCTAATGTGAACTATATCCAACAAGATTAAGATTTTAATCATTAAGAAGGAAGTTTAAGCCCGTGGCCTGGATGAAACGCCAATTTTTTGTTGGACTAAAGGCCATAAAAAGCTATTTTGAATCAATAATTCAACAGTCCATTATTAGTGCTGAGTCTTCTACTTGGTTGATTTTATTTTATTTAATTTATCAATGCAGTATATAGAGTTTGTATTAAGAAAAATTTAAAAACTACTTCTGAGCCAGGCCACGGGCTTAAACTTCCTTCTTAATGATTAAAATCTTAATCTTGTTGGATATAGTTCACATTAGGGTTTTGTCAAAAATTCTATGTAAGTTGTACTAGAAAAATTTAAAAATTGCGTATTGACAAGGTTTCTTTCACTGTATGTCAACTGATGATTCCAAAGTGAGATTCCTGGATGAAACGCCAATTTTTTGTTGGACTAAAGGCCATAAAAAGCTATTTTGAATCAATAATTCAACAGTCCATTATTAGTGCTGAGTCTTCTACTTGGTTGATTTTATTTTATTTAATTTATCAATGCAGTATATAGAGTTTGTATTAAGAAAAATTTAAAAACTATTTTCTAAAATGTCAATTTAAAACAAAATCCAAGGCAACGGCAAAAGTAAACAAACCAACATGCAAAGCAAACGGCAGAAGTAAACAATACAAAATAACAATTTTGAAATAAAATCCAGGGCAACGGAAGTAGTAAACAAAACAAAACAAGAAGAAAAAATGAAAAGGTTGTAATAAAGAAAAGAAAAGAAGATAGCCTGATGTCAAAACAAATGTGGAAACCTAGATGAAAACACTTTTTTAGCAATTTTTCAAATATCCTAATTTCGGCCCTAATGAAAACGTAGTATAAAATTCATCTACAAAAAAGAAATTGATATGCTAATAATTTAGTTTCAATTATTAACAACAATTATTTCAAACCTAAAAAAACTTTTTTTAATGAATAAACTATGTTAGTAGTGTTTCATTATCATAACCGATTCCGATTGAACTCGAGCAGAGTGAACTGCTATCAAAATAAACTGGAAACGAAAAAACGTAATCGAGATAAGCTTTGCCTTAATGACGCTTTGCTCTATTAACTGAAATGCAAAATAACCAAAAAACGAAGCAAACTGTAATAAAGTGACAGAAAAGCGAAGTGATCGAAAGGCAAAGTAAAAGAAAAACTAAATATAGTTTTGTCAACTAAACAAAAAATATAATGTATGAAAACGGAACAACTGATTTCGAATTGAAAAAAACGAAACAATAGGCACCCAATTTTACAAACAGCAGCATGGTGAATTTCTTTAAACTAGCTAAAAAGTAGAGTTAATGAAGCCGTTAAATAGGAGATGTTCGAAAGCCCTCAGAAACAACTGCAATTTTGGTAACCTTTTTTTTTAAATTTTTGTTTTGTATAGGTACTATTCAAAATCAGAAAACTTCAGAGGGTTAAAATAATTATTTCTATTTTTTAACTTAACAATGTATAGTATAATGTTCTTTGTACAAGGTGATTCACCTAAGGTGTGCCAAATTTTCTAATTTAAGGGTAGTTTTAAAAAAAAAAGTTAAATTGACCAAAAAATTATTTAAAAATAACGGAGACTCCTACAATGCCATTTTATACCTTTTTGTTAAGCCAGGAATCTCTTCTTTTATTATGTTATAGAACCGTTTTTGAATCATTTATATTTAAACCCAAATTATGAAAAAAAAAAATTTTAATTTGAAAATTAAGTTTAAATTTTTTTTTCAAAATTTTGATTTTCAAAATTTATTTTTCAAAAACGGTTCGCTAAAATAACATTTTTTTAATGCAATAAAACAAGAGATTCCTGGCCTTACAAAAAGGTAGAACATGGCATTGTAGAAGTTACCGTAATTTTTTAATAATTTTATATCCAATTTGATCATTTTTTAGAAAACAAAAGGAAATATGTACGTACAGGCTTTTTTTCTTTTCTCAACCCAATCTATACGCTCTAGATTTTTGGCTTACCTCAGGTGAATCTCCATATTATTATTGATTAAACAAAAAAAAATAATCATTTCGCCCCTTTAAAAGGTTTCTGAGTTTGAATAAATAAGATAAAAAAAAATCGAAAACGGAGCTGTTTCTGACGACTTTCGACGAAAAAGTTTATCGACTCGACTAAAACTATAGTTGTTTTTCTTATTCTACTACGCACCAAAATCACATTCCCTTTCCATAAGGTCGTAAATAACTGCATTCCTGAGAACTGAGAATGAAAATTTGTATACTTAATTTTCCTTTTTAAAATAAATCTAAAAATAGTGGTAGAGTTTCCTTCTCCCGTGGTAGATGTGGTAGAATTTGAAAATCTTAAAAAAGTGTGGTAGATCTACCACAATTGTGGTAAAGTGACAACACTGGTCCAGTCTCTAAAATGTGTTGGCATAGTCCAGTTGCATGTCTCTTGTTTTTGATGTCGCTTTTGTGTTCAGCCATTCTTGTAGCTAAAGCTCGTTTTGTCGTGCCGATGTATACAAGATTGCAGTTTTCCCCTTCTTTTCCATTGCAACTGATTTCATAAACTACATCGTGTGTGCGATCTTTTGGAATTGGTGTTTTTGTATTAGTGAAGAGTTTGCTGAGTGTTTCATTAGAACTGTGTGCGAATGTAATGTTGTTTTCTTCTCTTATTATTTTAAAGAGATTTTTATTTTCCGTCAAGTTGGGAATGTAGGAAACTTTTGTAAATATTTTAGGGTTGCCGTCTGTGTTTGTTAATTTTTTATTGTTATTGTTTTGTTGTGTTTTTTTCATGAGGTTGTCAATGATGTACCGTGGAAAATTGTTCATTTGCAATATTGTAACAATTTTTTAAGTGTTTTCTTTTTGAAATCGTTCATCGCTTAGGTGAAATATTTTGTTTATGAGGTTTCTTGCAGTATTAATCTTTTGAGTCAATGGTTGTGTTGAATTGAAGTTAATAAGTCGTCCAGATGATGTTGGCTTCGAATACCAGTTGAATATTGTTTTGTTGTCAGTACGAATTAGCAGTGTACTGACAACAATTGTTACAATATTGCAAATGAACAATTTTCCACGGTACATCATTGACAACCTCATGAAAAAAACACAACAAAACAATAACAATAAAAAATTAACAAACACAGACGGCAACCCTAAAATATTTACAAAAGTTTCCTACATTCCCAACTTGACGGAAAATAAAAATCTCTTTAAAATAATAAGAGAAGAAAACAACATTACATTCGCACACAGTTCTAATGAAACACTCAGCAAACTCTTCACTAATACAAAAACACCAATTCCAAAAGATCGCACACACGATGTAGTTTATGAAATCAGTTGCAATGGAAAAGAAGGGGAAAACTGCAATCTTGTATACATCGGCACGACAAAACGAGCTTTAGCTACAAGAATGGCTGAACACAAAAGCGACATCAAAAACAAGAGACATGCAACTGGACTATGCCAACACATTTTAGAGACTGGACATATGGTGGACGTAGACAATGCCAAGCAGGGATGCCAATGCAGAACCCAAAAAATGAAGCAGATTGCCGAAAAAAACGAAGTAGATTTGAAAAAAGTGTAGTAGATTGTGAAAAATACAAAATATTTTAAAAAACAAACAAATTTATATATATTTCGTATTCAAAACAATAACAGCCTTTTATTTTACAACTTCATAGGTACCATATGTAGTTTAGTTAGTTTTAAAATAAATAGAAACTTTAGGTACATTAAAATAAACACATAAAGAAAAAGGAACTTTTTGTTTCATTGTTTGGTGGTTTTCGCCATACCGTCCGTCGGTCTGTCTGTGCGGATGTGCGCTTTTTCACGTCATGCTACAGCCTAAACGGCTTGACGGATTTTATTCAAACTTGGTTTATAGCAGTTTGAAGAAAAATCATTGTCGAGGATTTTTTTATTTTGTTTTAGCCCGGCTCAAACTGGTACCTTTCAAGTAACGGTTTTTTTCATTTTTGATTTGCTCGACAACGGCTCTAACGATTTTGATTAAACGTAGAATTTAACTTACCTAAGATATTTCTAACAAAATTGCGTTTTTTGTTTTCGGCTAACATGGTCGTAACGAAAATCAGGTTTAAACATAACTTCGAGACGGGTCGATTGAATTGATTCAAACTTCGTTTGGCATAGGTCTTTATAGTGTTCTATAGGATGGTTTTATACATTTTTCAGTGCAGCCTTTCCAAATGGTGGCTCCCATACAACGAGCCGTTCAGTTTTAGCCAACTTTTTTTGGTTTTTTATAATTTGCTCCAAAATGGCTCTAACGATTTTGATTAAATTTTGTGTGTTCTTTTAGTGTTCTTAAGAGAACTGCGTTTTTAGTTTTTGGCGAAAAATGCTTAAAACGGAGATCTGGTCTTAACGTATTTTTTTCAATTGGCCAGAAGTTTTCAACGGTTGTATCGAATTCAATCAAACTTTGTTTGGTATAGTTTCTTACAACTCTCTATCAGATGGCATTGCCTTTTTTTTGGTTCCTCTTTTTTAAATAGTGGCTCCCATACAAAGAGGTTTTGGCCAATTTTTTTAGTTTTTTTCTAATTTTTCAAAAAAGGCTCTACCGATTTTTATTAAACTTTGTATTGAGTATACATAGAATGTTTTGAAGAAAACTGCATTTTAGTTTTTGGCTTCAAACGGAAATTTGTTTTTTACAATTTAAATTATTTGGCCATTAGCGGATATTTATATCATTTATAGCAACCAAAAGATGACATCTCAAATTGAAATATTCAAAGGTTTCTTTAAGTAAGTCAGGTATATCGGGTTTTCCAGTTTTAACCAAAATTTCGTTATTTTTCCCAAATTTTTCAAACATGCGTTTTTCATATTGCTCGAAGACTTTGTTTTCATCGTACTATTGCACCAACAGAGCCAGTACGTGCGACCAAGTCGTGCATTTTATTTTGTTTTTACGTTGCTAAAATCTGAAAACCGTCTTTCGGCTGCTGCACTGCTATGTGGTAGGCTAGCTAGTGTAAGCATATAGTCAGGCAACACCAATGTATCTATCTGCTCTTTTTCTACACGATAGTAAGGTGTTTGGAAAATAAATTGTAGTAACTAGGAGGTTTTTGCGATGAGTGGATTCAGATTAAGCAAATGGCTTTTTCGATGTGCAAAAATGAATCAATTCAACACATATTATATGAAATTATGATCGTTATATAAAAATGAGAAAAACGAAGTAGATTAGAGTTGCTACGTAGTAGACACATATAAAAAAATAAATGAAGCAGATCTACTACATATGTAGTAGATTGGCATCCTTGATGCCAAGATCTTAGACAAAGAAAGGAGGTGGGGGACAAGATATACACTGGAAAGCTTAAGAATTCAACAAAAGAGAACGACTTCCATGAATTTAAGAGAAGACATTGACGGGATAAATTCAATTTACAACATTGCCATTCTGTGATATTTATGTCTTGTGTTAAGAAGTTTAATTTAAAGTTAATTATAAATGTTGTTAGTTCTTTAATTCTTTTTAATTTATTAAATCCGTGTATTAAATAAATGTTTGATGTTAAATGTAGGGAAGTTACCAAAATGTTAGATAGTATAACTAAAATGCAATAAAAATTAAAGTAAGTTCATTCATTTTTAATAAAAAAATTTAAAAATTTATATATGTATATGTACCTATAGACAAAATAAACGCCCCTGAAGATGCTGAGAAACTCCAGCAAAACGTCGGGATAAAATTTATGTTATGTTTTTATTTGCATAACCAAAAAAATTGGCCAAAAAAGCCCAACAAAACCACAAACAAATAAGAAATTTTTATTTTTATTTGAACAATGGAAAAAATATGTCCACAAAAAGTATTAGAATTTGTTTATAAAGCGTTATTTTAGTTGTCTTTTAATACCTGACCTAGTTTTTTGTTGAGATTATAAAGGGTGTTTTTGTTTAGACGTGTGGTTTTCAAGAAGAAGTAAAACGCATATAATTTAATTTTATGGCCAAGAATTTAGCTTTATTATAAAGCTAAGGGTTTGCCATTATGTTTTAAATATTTTCGGGCCGCCGCGGTTGGCTCGAATAAATTCCTGGGCGATTATGTCGACCGAACTGAGCCATTATTTTGGTAATAAATTTGCACCATTTGCAAACGTTGTTCAGGAGTAAGTCTATTCATTATGAAATGGCAAACCAAATTGAGCATAAATCAAGTGACAGCTGTCAAAAATACCAACTTCGAAAAAAGTATTGCCAGATTGCACACGTCTAAAAAAACACCTTTTATTAAAATTAATTCATTCGAGTCTCATTAATAGAAACCTATTGTTCACTCATATTTGAACTACCTGTGTCTACCTGTGTAGTGTGTGTGTACTATAATTTTCTACTCACTGAGGTGCATGGGCCAATTTATCATGTGCTGGACGTTCAATGTCAAAGTCTTTTGGAAAGTATGGTGAAATATCTGGTCGGAAATCGATTCCTGGTGGAAGATATGGATAAATCTTTGGTACTTCTGGAACCAGTTTTTTCCTGCAAACATATTTAATATGAAATAAATGATTTGATTGCAAAGCGAAAGAGTTTTTCGTATGTTGGTTGGTACCTATAAGTTTGCAAATATGGACTTGGGTCACTAACACCAAATTGGTTTTCTACTCGAACTCTTAGTCTATAATCTCTTTGTGGATCTAGATCTCTTATGTCAAGGGCACATCCACGAATACCCGTTTTAATAGTACGCCAATCTCCTTCTGGCATATCCATAACTTCAACCTGTTAAAGAAGAATAGTTTTTAAGTTATTCAAGTTTGAGAACATAAGTGAGAATTTTGAGACTTACTTGATATGTTACAGGATATCTTGGCGTTAAAGGCAATGATGGTTTCCATGCTAAATTGAGACGCCTTTCGGTTAACTTTGCAATGTATGGCTTCTCGGACAGAGAAGCTGGAACTCCTGATCGCTTGTGCTTGTCAAATCCAACATATTGATCACCAATTGATGCATGTGGATGTGGATCCGAAGATGCTGAAATATACATTTTTTTTTCAAGTGGTATTTTTTTTTTGTGAATTAAGGTTGTCTTTCGGTCTATACAAAATAATTTTCCTTAAAAAAACTATATTTTTTAGCCAACATTTAAGACTTGATAAGGATTTTTGAACAGTTATACTTTTTAAAGTGCAACAACCTCTTGATTTGTTTCACGAAATTCATTTTGGAATGGATCTCAGAAATAAGCACTTTTCCATTTGCAACTTCGAATTGAGCTTTTGGAAAGAAACCTTGAGTCAAAAAAGGGAAATACTTGGTGAACCAAAAAAAAAAGAAAAGAAAGGCTAATACTATAATACACGTGCATTAATACATAAAACGTATGAAAATGACAGTTGAATTGTGTGTCTCAAGTCTCGTTGTAATTGAATTGTGTTTCGAGTATCGAATCACTTTAAAATGACACAAAACATGTCGCTCTAAAACAAATATTTAACCTCAAAAATATTAAATTATGAAAATGACAAATAAGCATATTTTTATTACCATCATAGAAAAGTTCTCCATTGCATGTATCTTCGCCAAGAGGATTAAATACTCTACAAGAGTATCTTCCCACATCCGAATCATCAACATCCTTGATGTTGAGGCGTAAAATTCCATTAGGCTCATGATCAAAGGATATTTTATCGGTTGGGAAAAGCTTTTGTCCGTTTTTAAACCATTCAACTTCTGGCTCTGGGAATCCTGTGGCACAGGCTGTGAATTTAGCTGACATTCCATGTGACACTTCGGTGTCTCCAATTTTTTTCAAAAACGATGGTGCTTCCGATCGGGAATGTTTGGTCCTTTTCAATAAATTAATGATAATTTTACTGTTCATGTTCCTATATACAGACCATAATATAGTATACTTACGTTTCTGGAACTACATCCAGATGACAAGTGGTTATGTCTTCACCTTCCCTATTTCTGGCGATGCATTTGAAGGCACCAGAATCATCATGGGTTAGGTTTTTAACATGAAGTACATGGTGGTCACCATCATTCTAAATTTAGATAAAATAAAAATAAATAAATGGAACGTTATAATTTTATAATGTGAATGTATTTCAAAAATATCATTACTGTATTTTTAAATGTTGTCTCAAGAGACACCATTCGATAGACTACTACGAGATCTGATATGGGTGGCCCTCACGCAACGAGGAGTTTAAGAAACCTAGCTATGTGCTGATGGTCATGGACATGTAACAGTGACAAAAATAAGACGTCTAGCTAGAGTCACCAAAGAATTATTCCAAATCACAGTAGGTGTTCACCAGTTAAGCGTCTTGAGTCCCATGCTCTTTATTGAAGTCTTTGATTACCTGTTTGAAGTCACGGACCGCAAAGTGCATTATTAATTATTTGTTGACGATGGACCCATTATAAGCGAGGATCCTTCTTCCCCTCCAAAGAGCACTTGATGACTTTTTTGAGGTAAATGGTTACGGTGTCCAAAAGTCCAAAGAAGATTGAATACATGTGCTGCCCGTTTTTTGGTCCACAATTCCCAAGTGTGAAAAGATTAAATAACTGGGATCTATGATAAATGGTAAAGCAACTTGTGATGACATCATTTATCGCGTAAACGTGGGTGGATGAAGTGGTGAAAAACGCTGTTATCTTCTATGACCGAGAATTCTCCCCCAAGCTGAAAGGAAGACTCTACACCTCAGTTTGTTCGTTCGGCACTCACACACGGTTCACAATGTTGGACAATGTACAAAACGTATGAGAGAAAGTTAACAGTAGCTGAGTGCTGAGATGAAGATGCTTAGGAGTAACAAGGCTTGTTCAAATAAGGAGTACCTACAAAAATCCGAGGAAGCGTCACGTTACAAAATTTGAAAATACCATCTCGCTAAAAATAGAGCACGACCGGCTTCTCCGAAAATTGTCACGATCAAAGGAGTAACCCTGAGAACTTCAAAACAAAGAGGCAATAATTATAAAGGGTCTTTTTTTAGACGTGTAGTTTTCAATCTGGCAATACTTTTTTTTGGAGTTGGTCTTTTTGACAGCTGTCACTTGATTTATGCTTAGTTTGGTTTGCCATTTCACAATGAATAGACTTACTCCTGAACAACGTTTGCAAATCGTGCAAATTAATAACCAAAATGGTTCGCTTCGCGCGATGCATCGCGCGCTGCGTCCAATATTCGGTCGACATAATCTCACATGAATTTATTCGAGCCAGCTGCGGTGACCACTTGCCCGAAATCATTTCTAAAACATAATATCTTTATAATACCTAAAGCTAAATTCTTGGCCATAATATTAAATTATATGCGTTTTAATTCTTCTTGAAAACCACACGTCTAAAAGAAACACCCTGTACAACGTTCCAATACGATCTCGAGAACGGGAGAGGAAAGTCAGGCCTGCTCCTGCTACAAACAAACGAAGCGACACCAGTATAGAGTTGGAGTCAGAAATGGAACAATCCGGAACCGGGAAGCTTGCCGAAGTTAACCCATCGAAACCCACAGGCTTGTTTTGACAGAGGACAATCAGCAGACACAGATATTTACGAATTAAAACCAAACGCCCAATTGTGTTGGGCGGTTTAACATATTTTTTAATACCTCTGTTCGCGTACATTTTGTGCCAAAAAATGAAAACTGTCAAAATTTCTCAAATGAGAGAAAAATTTCTCTCACTTACCGAAAAGTACACGAACGCTTTTTGTGTAAAAACTTGAAAAACGTTAAATTCGAATTTTTTGATTGGTTAGCTCTTCGCGGTAAGGGTCATCTGCAACAACAATTGTTTACGTCATTCGCTTTTGACAGAGTTCAAGTTTTTACCAGATGAAATTTCAGTGGGTAAAAACTTGCAAATAAATGAACGAAAGAATAAAACAGCTGTTATTTTCTTTCGTTCATCTTTCGTTCATCTCTCAGTACGCGAACGCTTTTTGTGTTAATGTAAACGTATGAAATCGAATGCAAACTGTTTCATTTGGGTACGCGAACAGAGGTATTTTTGGGCGATCTGTCATAACTAATCGCACAAAATTTCAGACAAAGTGAAGTTTTTGATTTTCTTGGCATGGGGCCATCAGAAGTAGGAAGGCTCCTTTTTGGTGAAGGGCTAGTTTTCCAACAATGGTTTGCCTTTACTTTTGAACTGACACCTTGAACACCTGACTGGCTTAGAATTCAGCCTCTTTAACATAACTGGTCCAAAAAAAGAAAAACTAACATGGAGATATTTGAGTTCGTGAATCACGCCCCCAGCTTTTTTCAACTTTGGGGATTCCGACGAAATTTTTTGTCTCAGAAAAATTAAACCTTATGCTATGAACTAAGTAAAAGTAGAAAGTAGAGCTTATAATAAGAAAGTAGAATATTACCTTGACATCATATTTATTGCTGTCTTGTAACGGTTTATCTTGGTAATACCAAAACAATTCTGGATATGGAACTCCAGAAACAGTTACAGCAAGCTTAGCATCTTTTCCTACTGCTTGTTGAACATTTATAAGTTTCTGTGTGAACTGTGGTTTCTTGTAAATTTTGCGGACATTTGCAACGCACTCGGAAAGATCTTCGCCCAGAGGATTTGCCAGCAAACAACTGTAGACACCAGAATCGGATGGTAAAGCTGGATTAATTGATAGTGCCACAGATTTGCCATCGCAAGTCATAAGTGTTCGCTCATTTGGAGACAAGGGAATGCTATCTTTGGACCAAATTGTCTCTGGCACTGGATTTCCAATGAATGGAGCTGATATTAACAATTCTTGTCCTTCGTCAGCATTCACATCACGCAGAGACGAAGCGAACTGTGGTGGGTGCTCAATAGCTGATTCGTCTGCTTTTGGCACGATACAAAGCTTTCCTTTAGATGATATTTTTCCTTTGTCATTTACAGCCGCGACCTCAAACAGTCCCGAATCTGAAGGGGAAGCATTTTCTATGATTAAACTCATGCTGTGATCAGGGTTTTCGACAATGGCAAATCGTTTGTCTTGCGCTCCAATTTCCTCTCCGTTGTGGTACCATTTTAGAGCTGGAGTTGGGAAACCAACAACTTTGATATTCATCTTGACGGGGTATCCTTCGACACTTTGAATGTCTTGCAGGTCGGCTACAAAGGAAGGCTTTGCTGATTGTGGCACAACTTGAACATTAACCTTCTTTTCAATTTCTCCCTCGCTATTGGCAATGACTATCTTATAGCATCCAGCGTCTTGAGGTTTAACTGGGTCGATGCTGTTAATTTTTGTTTTTATATTATTTTTTATAGAAGAAAATATTTAAAAAAACATACCATAAACCAATAACTCCGTTGGGCTTATTGACAAAGTTAAGGGATTGTGTAGGATGTAGTGGGGTACCGTCTTTGAACCATGTAACTTGTGGTGATGGGAATCCAAGGACCTTGGCTTGAAGTGTTGCAGGAGTTCCTTCAACAGCTTGGATGTCTTCAAAGGGCTCAACGAATGTTGGAGCCATGGGTTCCGCTAAAAATTGAAAATCAAATAGAATTTTGAAAAGTTTTTCAAAAAAAAATTAACGAACGTTTAACAGCAACAGCGCACTGTGTTTTGATTTCTCCATTCGGATTGGTAACGACTAGTTTGTATGAGCCGGAATCACTGGGGAGAGCCTTTTCGATTTCCAACCGAATATGGCCATCAGGAGATATTTCAATTTTCACACTGCAAGTATTTAAAATAGAAGTATTTGAAAATGTTATTCTTTTTTTCAGGACAGCAGAAAAGCAAACAGAAAAGGTCAGGCAAGTGGGCTTCAAAGACTTCTGCATCATGGAAATCAAAGTTGACCATAAGGTATTGAATTTAATTCCGGTATACCTAAATTGTAATAATTGGGAAAACGACTTCACCAAGCTGGAAGACAATCTGTTTAGCAATGACTTATCCAACATCATGCTCATTGGCAATTTCAATGTGGGAGTAGAAGAATTAGAATCCCAAAATTGCACAAGGAAACTCAGTAATCGACTATGTAATAGTGTCAGGAAAATGAATTAGTCTATTAGATGAATTTGAAGTTATAACTGATATACACTCCGACCATTTACCGATTCAATTGACATTTAAACCCAAGGGATTCAGTCCGAAGAACCAGCTGCCCGAGTAAAGTATAAGAGGAAACATGCGTTTGCAACAAAGAAACTCCCTACTCCATCTTCCTAACTTATCAAATCTCGACGGAATTGTTGAATGTGCGATATCAGCAGTCAGCACAATGTAGACCTAGCAATAACACCACCATCCAGTACAATGAAAAATGGTTCGACATAGACTACCTGCATTCGCAGAATTTCCTTTGCATGGTTAAGATTGCTTAGAAAATTTCCCGAAAGCAGCTATGTATTTCAAAACACAATATCACAATATCATTCCGTTAATAAAAGCTATAAGGAATTAGTCAAGTTTAAAAGGAAAAGTTACTCAAGGAACATTGCTGGGGATCTTGCAACTGTAGAAATACTGGGGAGTTCTGGAAGACTGTTCAAGAAATAAATAAAAAACCTAAGAAACAAATTGCTCCACCATTTGATATCGAGGACATAGTGGAACACTTTCGAATGATGACGGAAAACTATTTATATTCTGAAATTATAGCATTCGCACATTTAATTAACACAATAGCAAATAAGTTTAACCGAAAAGCAAATAAGTTTAACCCAAACGCAAATATATTTAACCCTTTAGCAAATTACTTTAACCCAAAAGCAAATATATTTACCCTAAACGCAAATGCATTTAACCTTTTAACAAATATATTTAAACTAATAACAGAAGCTTTGAAATCATAGGATATTTTTTTCTGAATATAGCTTGTAATGCTCCCGTATATCGGTTTTTCCAGTTTTGGTTTAAATTTTTTAGTTTTCCCCAAATTTTTCGAAAATAAGTTGTTCTTATGCTTGAATTTTTTTTGTAATCATCGTGCTATTGCACCCACAGAGCAAGTACGTGCGACACAGTCGTGCTACGAATTGCATACTCAAATTTTTGCCACCTTACTCCCCAATGCTTAATCCTATAGAAAAATCTTTTTCGAAAATGAAAGGACATGCACGACAATTTTTAAGTGAGCTAAGCAGAGACCAAAACTTGGTTGCTGATATTGAACAGAGCTTGCAGCAAATTACACAGGTGGATTGCGCAAAGTATGTAAGGGATATGGTTCTCCTCATTCCAAAGGCAGCGAATGAAGAAGTCATTTTCTAAAAATATGGGTTTAATTATTTTTTAAAAGGAAAATTACAAGTTTTGATGTATAATTATGTTAAATGAAATAAATTTTCTTTTCAAAGCCATCTTCTATTGGTATAAATATATTTGTTAATTTTTTCAGTTTTGCCCAATGAAAAACAAAGTTTGCTAAGAAACAAAATATCAAAGTTTATTGAAGTGCCTTATAGCTAAGCGCATTACAAGCTATATTCAGAAAAAGATATCCTATGATTTCAAAGCTTCTGTTATTAGTTTAAATATATTTGTTAAAAGGTTAAATGCATTTGCGTTTAGGGTAAATATATTTGCTTTTGGGTTAAAGTAATTTGCTAAAGGGTTAAATATATTTGCGTTTGGGTTAAACTTATTTGTTTTTTGGTTAAATTAATTTGTTAAGGGGTTAAATATATTTGCGTTTTGGTTAAACTAATTTGCTTTTATGTTAAACTTATTTGATTTTGTGTTAATTAAATGTGCGAATGCTATATATAATAAAGGTGTGTCGACAAAGTTTGTAAACATTCTATAACGACTGTACGACTCAACAACTTCTGCAGTGTCTCTTAGAGGAAAAGTATCTGAACGATTTCCAGTAGAGATAAGGCTGAGACAAGGCTACTGCTTAAGTCCCATACTTTTTTCATTGTTTATCGACGACATGGCGAGACGTTGCAAGGTGGAACAAGAGTTTCAGCAGACATTTTAATAAAAGTGCTTATGTTCGCAGATGACATCGTTCTGCTTGCGGACTCGCCTGGAAGTCTCCAATTCATGATCAATAGATTGTTTGAGTACTGCAATTAATGGAGGCTCCAGGTAAACCTCAGCAAGTCTTAAGTTATATTTTTTTGCGCAAAGATTAGTCACAGAGCAAGCGATAGGAAATTAGGGAGGAAGGGAAAAAAGGTGTCGATGAACATTGATCTTGAATGTTTGAAGATCAAAATGGCAAGGGAAAATTGTACCAGACAATTCATTCTACATTCGTGTTGTACGGCTAATGAAAGAATCCCTATATTTCACGGTACGACTACTTAAGCAAATAACATTGCTGATGCAAATGAAAATATTATGGTTTGAGTCTTGGAATAATCTAGCTGAGTACTGTGGACTTTCATTCTCTCTTCCGGAAAAATCGACTGACACGTGGAAAAGGGAACTATATGAACTAATCAGCTTAGTAGACGAAAAAAATAAAATGCACGACTGGGTCGCACGTACTTGCTCTGTGGGTGCAATAGCACGAAGAAAACAAACTATTCGATCAATGAGAACTACTCATTTTTGAAAAATTTGGTAAAACCTAAAAAAATTTGACTGAAACTGGAAAAACCGATATATGGGAGCTAACGTTAAGAAACCTTTAATATTTAAAATTAAGACGTTATTTTTTGGGTGTTATAAATGATACAAATGTCCACTTATGGTCAAATTAATAATACTGGTAAAAGCAATTTCCGCATTATCATGTATAGCCAAAAACTAAAAATGCAGTTTTGTTTGAAGTATTCTATGTATGTTACATACAAAGTTTCATAAAAATCGGGGGAGCCTTTTTTGAGTAAATTAGAAAAAATGAAAAAATTAGCCAAAATCTAGTGGCTCTTTGTATAGGAGCCACCATTTAAAACAAAGAAAATGAAAAAAAAAACCATGCCATCTGATAGGAAGCTGTAAGGAACTATACCAAACAAGGTTTAAGTGAATTCGATGCAACCGTTGACAACTTATGGCCATTTGAAAAAAAGGCGTTAAGAGCAGATCTCCGTTATTTGCATATTTAGCCAAAAACTGAAAACGCAGTTCTCTTAAAAACACTAAAAGAATATATCACACAAAGTTTAATCAAAATCGTTAGAGCCATTTTCGAGCAAATTAGAAAAAACCAAAAAAAGTTATTTAAAACTCAACGGCTCGTTGTATGGAGGCCACCGTTTAAAAAGGCTTCAGTGAAACATTTACTAAACCATCCTATAGAACACTATGAAAAACTATGTCTAGCAAAATTTAAGTTGCTTCAATAAAGCCGTTCTGAAAACTTATGGCTATTTGAAAAAAAGCCGTTAAAACCTGATTTTCGTTACGACCATTTGAGCCAAAAACAAAAAACGCAGTTTTGTTAGAAAAGTTTAAAGTTAGCTAAATTTTAAGTTTAATCAAAATTGTTAAAGCCGTTATCGAGAAAATCCAAATTGAAAAAAAAACCGTTACTTGAAAGGTACAAGTTTGAGCCGGACTAAGACGAAATAAAAAAAATCCCGACAACCGTTTTTCTTGAAACTGCTATATATCAAGTTTGAAGAAAATCCGTCAAGTCGTTTAGACTGTAGCATGACGTGAAAAAGCGCACAGACGCACATACGCACATCCGCACAGACCGACGGACGGTATGGCGAAAACCACTTTTTTGGGCTTCTCTATCATCGTAATGTCATGTTTGATTAAAACCTCGATTTTTTTGTCTGCACGAAACCAATACTTGCCCTTTAGAGCAAGTAAAAACGTGAAGATAATATTTGAAAGCCCAAAGCTCGTTTCACAGCAGCATTAATTCGCAGCTCGACTACAACTTAACAGTTAATAATTACTTCAGACCAGAGTTTTCAACCGACCTCATGTCACTTGTTTTAAAAACACGAGAAGAGTTACTACCCCTGGATTGGATTATTACCCCACAGTAACGACTCACAACAAACTTGCGACCTATGCAACTTAGAGAAAGAGAGAACGTGTTTCACTTTCTGGGTAGATGTCCTATACTTATTGAAAGTCTTTTCAGACCAATTGCTATACTTCAAACTCTCACTTACCCTTCTTCTGGGAATATCTCGGTTCCATCCTTAAACCACTTCACTTCTGGCGCAGGACTTCCCGATACAACCGTTTCCAAAACAAGAGGTTGTCCTTGCGAAACTTCAACCGATTTGCTTAAAGGTGTCGTGAAAGCAGGCTTTGTCTGCACCAATTGCAGTTCGAACTTAACTTCAGTTGTTCCAACTTCGTTCTTCGCAATCGCTGAATACTAAAAAATTACAGAAAATACTTTAGTTGGCATATTGAAATATTAAATTCACTAATTGTTAAAAATAATTTAAAGAGCGGACTCATGCGTACCATTCCTTCATTTGTTGGCCTAAAGTCTTCAATTGAAAGTGAGCTGAAAATTTGATCTTCATCTATTTCTTTGAACTCTGCAACGTATGTGTTCTTCTTTTTATCATTTTTAGTGCTGAAGTCAATTGGCTGTCCATCCTTGAACCATTCTAGTTTTGGTTGAGGTATTCCATGGACTTGAACCTCAGTCTTCATTGGATGGTGATCGCATATTTTTTGGTCCTCAGGAGCGATTACAAATGCAGGTTTCTCAACTAAAATGTATTTTTTTGTAAATTAAATTGATAATTTAATTTTTTTTTAAATTACCGTGAATATTAAGTTTAAAGTCTTGTTTGGTTGTGCCACAGTTGTTGGTGGCTGTTATTGTGTAAAGACCTGCGTCTGCAGGTGCTACAGAGTGTATGACCAACCTATACTTTTCAGCCTCAACGTCGGCTATGACCTCGAAGTTTTCATTATTGGAAAGGTTCTCGTTTTGCCTTGACCAAGTAACTTTAGGTTTAGGATTAGCATACACAAGGACATCATACACAACTGCTTCGGATGGAATGCAAAACTGATCCTTTAAACCAACTATTTCTGGTTTCGAAAGAATATCCAGCCAGCAACTTGAGTTGAGTGATCCATAAGTATTTTCAATACGAATTTCATAACGTCCAGTATCGAAATGTTGAGCTTTAAAAATAAGACGGTGGTGATTTATTTTTTTAAGATTTAAAAATAATGTTTCATACTTTCGGCAAATGTAAGCTGGCAAGTGAATTCCTTGAGTCCATGCTCCAGATCTTTTTTGATAACATTGATTTCAATATTAGCATCTGGTTGAACAACGTTGCCATCCTTCAACCAAGTTATCTTTGGTGTTGGATCTGCAGTAAGAACTACCGACAAGGTGTGCTTGTTTCCCTTTTGCTCTGAAATGTCCTGCAGTCCTTTGATCAAGATTGGTTTTCTATATTCAGCAACTCCTGTAAGTTATAGTTTATAAAATGAGTTCCTCCTTCTTTTTCTGGTGGAGAAGTTCGCAGTAACAAACCTTGAAGCGAAAGTACACATTTTTGAGATTGCTGTCCGACCTTGTTTTTGATAATGGCCTTGTATTCACCCGCATCTCCGAGTTCCAGCTTCTTGATTTCCAATTTGTATTTTTCCTAAAAAAATTTAATAAAAATAAGTTTTTTTATATTTTTCGAAGATCAAAATTAATAAAGCTCGACTTAAGTATATTGACATACCCCTTCGTTGGTTATGCTGATTCTGTCATTGGCAGTCATTGGTTTTCCATTGTGTAACCACTCCACTTCTGGTTTGGGTATGCCACGAGCGATTACCTCGTATTTAAGAGGAACGGATTCATATGATTTTGTATCAAACAAATCTCCATGCAGAAGTTCAGGAACAGCTGCAAGAAAAAAAAAAGATGTGAGATACCTTCATTCCCAATCAAAAAGAGCGCCCGAGAATTTTTGCCATTTTTCAAATTGTTCCATTACTAATTAGCTAGCACAGTGGCCAAAAATTAATTGAGAATCATCGGCTCCCGGAAAAGTATTCGGCTTTGGATTACTGTTCTATCAAACTTAGTCTAAGCAAATTAAATTTCGTCTAAAGGTACTATAAGCTATAAGATAACAATCAAACATGACATATGGATGTCCGTCTGTATGTCTGTCTGTCTGTATGTATAGATACCTACAGCCCAAACGGGTTTGCCAAATTGTTTCAAACTTGTGAATAGAGTTTTTTAGGTATTGTACAGAGGGGAAATTGAATTTTTTTTTAGCTCAAAAAATAACGGTACCTACCATATAACCGTTATACGTTAAAGTTTTTTTTTTCTCAAAAACCTCTCTTTTTGATTCAAAAAATCAGTGTTGCTTTTAAGGTACGACCAATCATATGGCTGAAAAAAAAGTTTTAAAAAATTTCTAAGAACAGTACTTTCCAAAGGATCGTTTTTTTTTTTTTGCTTTCGACTATCTCGAAAAGGGCTCAACCGATACTTTCGAAATTTCACACATATATTTGCTAGCTCAATTTATACTGCATACAAATATTAAAAAAACATTTTTGTTGTATTTTTAAAAGCATTAAAAATAAAGTGCTTAGTGCTTTAGATTTTGGAAAAAAGCAATGCAAAAATCGTATGAAAAAATCATATGAAATTTTTGTAATCATTTAAAAAAACAATAATTAAAACGTTTTTTGGAGAAAATGAAGTAAGCCATCAGATTTCTTTTCCTTTTCTGAATTTTACGGCATTTTTTTTCAAAATCGTTGAACCAGTTTTCTAAAAAAACGGTTTTTTTAAAAAAAACTTTTCGAAGACATATTCCAAATTTTTTTTTAGTATGTAAACATCTAGTGGTTTTAAGTTCTTATCAGAAAACAAATTTTTTTTTAAATTTTGGACTAACCGTTTTTGAAAAAACCAAAAGTTAAAAAAAAAATTAACTTTTTTTTAAGAAACTCAAAAAACTTTTTTTGAAAAATTTAAGAAATTTTATGATTTTGTTTATATAAGAGCTTTTATATTAAAATTTTCATCGAAATCCATGAAGTGGTTAACGAAAAAATCGGATTTCAAAAAACTGGTCCTATGGGAGGTACCATTATAAGACTTTTCCTGAAAAATCTATTATGTACAACCAAAACATAGCGTTTACACAAAAAACACTATTCAGAAAGTTTTATCAAAATCGTAGGAGCCGTTTTTGAGATAAATGAGTTTTTCATAAAAATTCATATGGCAGGTACCGTTAGTATTATAGCTAGAATGCTAATTCCAAAAACCCTTCTGTAGGACATCAAAATAATACACTATACCAAGTTTGAAGCGAATCGGTCCACCCCTCTAGGCTGTAGGTGCCGATACAGACAGACAGACATACATACAGACAGACAGACATAATTGTCGGAACAACTTTTTAGGCCTCCAAATTTATCAAGAAATAAAATAGCGTACTTTTTTCAGCTCAAATTAGTTTAAGTAGGTATTTGTTTAAGTATTTTGAAAAATTTATTTTTATCAAAATCTCAAGCCCCTAGACCACTGTCACACATTAGGGCAAGTTCGTGCGACCCAGTCGTGCATTTTATTTTTTTTAAAGATCCGATAAATATAAGTCCAGTCGACTGGTACTTTTAGTTAGTGAATCTTGAGGATTTTGTTCAGGGGTAGTTGACTAACACTATTCTAAGGTTTTAACTTCAAGGGCTTTGCGGAAAAAGAGAAGAAAAAATCGTTGCCATTTTTTTTTGTGTGAATTATATGCATTCGGAAAAAATCGAAAAAATGATCACCTTGTGACGGTTTTTCAAGTGCCGTGATTACAAGTCTTAATTTTTCTAAATTTGTTTGTTGTTATGGAACCTTTTCTAATTTTTTATTTTTATGGAATTTAATTGAATAAGCGTACTAACAATTGCATTCAAAAATTTGAACAAACACACCTGCATCAGTTTTAAAGAAAATATCACTTTTTTTCTCAACTAAGTACTTAAAATGTTTACATGACCCTAATTCAATGGACTGTAGTGTAAAAAAAAATGTACTACAAAATGTTGGCAAGTTACCTTAAAAGTTGGTGTGTTCTTGTAATTCAAATGTTATTCGGAAGTAAACCGGTTTTAAGATAATTCATTTTAAAACAATAAACAGACTTTGAATGCACTCTAAGTTTTCTCGTGTCTAAGTTTAAGTTCGAGGGGAGTGAACAAAAATGTATATGTAAACTAGCTTTTGCCCGCTACTTCGTACGCGTGGATTTTAGAATAAAGTAGGTATCTCAGTATATTTTTGTTTTTGCACAACCGGTTCAAAATAGGGAGTATGCGTGGTATGAAAGCTACATACCTTACCAGCTCTACAGCTGTGAGATTTTTGGTTTCTGTATAATAATATTTCGAAGTATCATAACGGTTTAAATGGCAAAGTTGGAGATTTAAGTTCTGAAGCAATATACCTAATTGGAATGCCCACTTTCAAAACGATGATACGCCCCGATACTGCTATTTATGGCATCTCCGCTTCATCAGTTCTGGGCGTTAGTATTGCTCGTTCACCGTTCTTTATGCTTACATTATTTTTCGATTTCTGCTTTCGCTGAATGAGACATTGTCTATATGGTGGTAAATAGCGCCATCTATGATGTTTTTGATGTAACTTCTATTCAGAACGACTAACTTATTTCTATTCATGTATATGTAGGTAAATGTGGTGCTTTTTTTATGATTTCCAGCGCCATTATGTATGTGAGACGCTAACTTCCTTAAAATCTTTTAATTTTGCGTTAAGTTCATTGAATAACGTTCGATTGCATCAATATTAAAAAAACAACCAGAATTATATATTTTCCTGCGATAAAATGTAGCCTATATTTTAAGTTGGCGTACTACCAATAATTCTGCGAAAACCGCGTTCAATTCCATGCAGCAGTTTTTGCGTGATGCGCGTACAAACATACAGACAGACAGACAGACAAAAATTCTAAAAACGGTTGTTTTGGCTTCTGTGGGTCTAATAGAGACTCCCCATATTAGTTTTGCATCTATATCTTCAATGTACAGACATCGACCCGTTACAATTTTATTATATGTATACTACCATCCCAGAGTACCGCGGGCTATAAGACAGTGATTCATACGTATTATTTTGGTTTAAGTTTTAAATAAAATGTTGTTTTGTTTGAGATTTGGTTGCCTTGTCGTTTAGTGAAAGCGATCCAATCCTTGGGATGTTTTTGTTGTCCTTTGGATTTAAGTATAATCTGACTTCCACCATCACCATGCCATCTTGGTACACTGCGCAGGAATATGTGAACACGCATCTTATTTATGGAGAATGCAGAGTTTACCGTGAGAAATATCCAAAAAATTTGTAATCACGGCACTTGAAAGACCGCTACAAGGTGACCATTTTTTCGATTTTGTTTCAAACGAAAAAGGTGGCGACGATTTTTTAAATTATTTTTCTGATAACTTTCACCACCTACCTACCCTTTCACCCCTTTTTGTTTCGATTTTGACTTTTGGGACACCTTGTATATGTCATGTTTGATCAAGATTCGATTTCTTTTTCTGCATGAAACATTATACATATATGTACTTGCCCTCTGTAGGAATTAAAAATATAAAAAGTAAATAAACTTACTTAAAACTGCAACTTCTGCCTTTTGAGTGCTGTATCCTTCTTTGTTCATTGCCCTGACTTGATAGATTCCAGCATCCGAAGTCTTACACAAATTCAATGTCATATAATACGATTCGCTTCTTTTCGAATCACGGCTAATTTTGATCCGTGCATCTGCAGATACTTCTTGTCCATCCTTATACCTTTCAATATCAACAAAATTTAATTTCATTCAACCAATTTAAAGTCCTGTTGCCTTCTTACCAAGTTACTTCAGCCTCTGGCAAGCTATATATTTCTGCTTCCAGTTTCAAGGTTTCTCCCTCAAGTATTTCACAATCCTTTGTGAATTTCTTTATTTTTGGTACACCTGGATAATAAGGTGTTAATATTTTTGACCTTTGGAAAAATATTAAATTGAATACTTACAATGAACCTCAACCTTGCATTCACTTTCCAAGCTTCCATAGGCGTTCAATAACTTGCAGGAATAGCTTGCTTGCAAGGCAACAGTAGCTTCTTTAATTATCAGTTTAAATTCATCGCCTTCTTCGACGCGCCTGAACTCCTTTCGTTTTTCATCAATTTCAATACCATCAATATACCATTTGATTCCTGGCCTGGGGTATGAATCAACATTAATGTTAAGCATGACATTCGTGTCACCCTCCTTCACAATAATATTCTGAAGATTTTGCCTGAATACTGGAGGACACTTGATACGCAATTTTGTTTCATCCTTTGCAGTTCCATGTTCGTTCTTGGCTTCCATGGAATATTTTTCAGCGTCAATTCTTGTAGCATCATGAATTTTCAAAGTGTAGCTATTACCATCGACGGACATTGTGTATCTTTTATCTTTTGTGGTAAGTTCAGTTTTACCTTCGAACCATTTAACAGTAGGAGCAGGAAATGCGTCTATTCTAACTGACATTATAACATCTTCATGTTCTCCATAAATATACTCCTCTTCTAAGTGCTTAACTATAACTGGTCCGCTACGTACTTCACATTCCCAGAATTCAGACGTTTGACTTAGTTCGTTGGTTGCTGTTATTGAGAATGATCCGGAGTTTTCAAGGCTTATCTTTGAGATTGTTATCTTGATTTTCTCTTTGCTCTTGCCAGTACTGGTGGAAGTGATTTTAACATAACTCTCACTCGTAATGTCCTTTCCGTTGTTGTACAGTTTTACATCTGGTTTAGGGCATCCTTCTACTTCAACTTCCATTTCGACAGTATCACCAGCAAAACAGGTGACATTGGAGGGCTTTTTGATTTTCGGAGGAGCTGTTAAAAAAAAACATTTTAAACTCTTAAATTCGAAACAAAACACGGATTTTGTAAGATTTCATACCTTGAACAACAAGACTTATTTGGCTCGAAGCTTCGCCAAGCTCGTTTTTGGCACTGATGATGTATTCACCAGCATCCTCGGTATTTGCATTCTTAATTAGCAAGGACATGCTCTCTTCATCTTCAAATAATATCCGATGACGACTATCAGCTGCAATAATCTCACCGTCATGTGTCATTTGAACAGATGGTTTTGGGAATCCTTTGCATTGAAGTTCCAAAATTGCAGTTCCTCCAACCGCAACATTCGCTTCCCTATGTTCTATTATAAGTGTTGGCTGTTCGGGTTCTCTGTTTAGAGTTTGGATTGCTCCTTGAACTGTTAATTCGGCACTGCATGAAATATTTCCTGTTGTCGTTTGGGCAACACAAGTATAAATTCCAGCGTCCTCTGGCTTAACATGTTGAAAAACTAAAGCTAATGAATCTTCATCTTCGCCGAAGAGCACCTTAAAGCGTTCCTCGGGATCAAAATCAGCTCCATTTCTTTTCCAAGTAAATGCAGCTTTTTCACCAGTTGGAAGAATTTGGCCACTAAGTGAACCAAAAACATTTTTATCCTCTAAAAAAAAAATGATAATAATTGTAAATCAACATAAAAATTAAGCTTGGACCTATTCGCTGTGTGTGAAGTGTGATTATTAGATGCATAATCGACTGAAGCGCCAACTGTTGGCAAAATAAAAAAGTAAAGCGGTTTCAAATTCAAATAGAAATTTAAAGCTCTCTCTAAACTTGTAACTTGTTTTGGATGTCAAAAATGTGACTGTTCCACTTAAGTTTTTGAAACATAGAGGCGCTATCGTCGCGTTGCAAACACAGCGAATATTCGTCAAAAAAGACATAATAATTTTTTTTCACTTACCTATTGTTGTGACGTTAGCCATGCAAGATGTTTTACCAAATTTGTTTTCAGCTTCACACGAGTAGACCCCCTCATCGGACGAAAGAACCTCTGTTATGACAAGTTCATAAAATCCTAAATAGTCCTTATCACGTATAATTTGTACCCTTTCCGATTCCGATATTTCTACGCCATTTTTGAAACTACATACAAATCACATTTCAATGTATTGCATATTTATTTTATTAAATTAAATCATCTTACAAATTAACTTTTGGCTTAGGATCACCAAGGACTTTAACCAGAAATCTGAAGAAAGAAAACTCCAGCATTTCGGTGTCCTTTAGACTAACCAAAAACACAGGTTCTTGATCCATTTCTTTAACGCCTACTGCTTTATCTAAAAGGATAACAGTTTTGAAGAAAAAAATCGCTTGTTAATTTGTGTTGTAAAGTTACCTTCACCAATAACAAGTTGACTTGAGCTAGATGTGCTGTGAATTCCTGATACAGCCTTGGCAGTATATGTTCCAGAGTCTCTTTCGCTGCAGTGCTTAATAGTTAAACGATGGTAGTTCAATTCGTTGTCTGTAATGCTCACACGATCCGCTAATGCATCATTTAATGCCTTATTATCTTTTAGCCAAGTTACAAGACCTGGTTTTTCGGCATATTGAATTTCAAAAACTGCGTTTTCGCCCGCTACAAATAAAAATCAAAACAAAAAACTATTAGTTTTTCAATTCACAGTGGATGCCCAGTATGAACGCTTAATTTTTTTTTTTTTTCAAAAACGATAAAATTAGTAATATTTTGTGTTTTCTATAATAGCTTACATTTAACATGAACACTTTTTAAGTTTCTTGTAATTATTGGTTTTGTAACCGATTTTGAAGAGTGTTCATCATGGATTTCGCTTCGTGCTTTTGATGTTGCTCTCGAATAACGATCTTCGTGACCAGATTGAAGACGATTGTCCTTAGTTGAAAATATGGAAGCAGCACGTTCTTCCGTACGGCTTGTGGCAAGCCTAGATGATTGTGTTACCGATCCGCTGTAGCTGCTCTGTGAAGCTTCTCTTACGTTTCCTGTGAATTTTGATTATGGATTTAGTTTTTTTGTATTTATTGAATATTTTCAAATTTCAAACTACATAGTACGAGTGTAGGTAATCCAAACAAAAGTAACTTTAATTTTTATGTGCAACATTGAACATGGTATTTTAGGATATAAGCAAATCTACGGCTTGTGATAAGAAAAAAAAATACCAGAAAGTGAAACCAAAATAAATATATTGTAAGCCAGCGTTTTTTCAACTTTTTGCTTGTTTTTATTAGTTACTCGCATAAAATTGTTTCAAAACTAAACATAGTGGAGTATTTTCTACTAACAAAAAAAAAGCATAATATAAAATATGTATACGAGTAAGTCACTATAAAATAAAAAATTGTCCAAAAAATAATAATTCAAAGAAAACTGTTAGCTTATTTCAAAAGCCAAAATAAAATAAAATTTAGTGCTGAAATATTTAGCAAATATGGTAGATAAAAAGATAATATTGCTCAACGCTAACAAAAATTTTATTCGGCGGAATGCATCGAATGAAACGTAGATAATAAATTCCTTATCTTAATAAGTGGCCATCTTTAAAGTTATAACATCATGTTTTATTTATATTTTCAGAACATTTGTAATATTGCAAAAAAAAAAATAACGAAGAAATTGTGCTCATCGTTTTTAGGTAGGAATTATAGGAAGGGTGCGAAGGAGGATCTGATGGAACATTATGTTTGTGGTTTGATTACGTATATCATTAAACTCCCCTGAACTGAACCAGCCTGAGTTATAGATGAACTTAAGGATGTTATTAATTGGTTTGTTCGATATTTCGCCCATATTGGTTTGGTGATAGATTCCTAGATATTCGACAAGTGCTTACCCAGGACAATGTCGTTTGCGAGTTTGAGAAAATTCATCATAATCATTTAAATTAGTTGAACGGAAATATTCACGATTCAAATTAATTTTTTGAATAAGGTGAATGTTTCAAAAAACTTTATAATGGCACTGTTATGACTAAATGTTCCAAAGAACGATTACTATTAAAAATGTCCAACATTACGATGACAATGTCAATTGCCGTAAAAGGTGTTTTCTTAGATGTGTGGTTTTCAATCTGGCAATACTTTTTTCGGAGTTGGTCTTTTTGACAGCTGTCACTTGATTTATGCTGAGTTTGGTTTGCCATTTCACTCCTGAACAACGTTTGCAAAACGTGCATTTTGTTACCAAAATGATGGTTCGGTTCGGGCGACGCATCGCGCGATGCTTCCAATATTCGACCACTTGCCCGAAATCATTTTTAAAACACAAATGGCAAACCCTTATCTTTATAATAAAGCTAAATTCCGCCCTAAAAACACCCTTTATTTTAATTGTTATTTAATTATATTTATCTTTGTTATGACAATACATTTTTAAAGTCATTATCATGACAGAAAACTGTGAAATTTTCAAATATCAAAATCAGTTTATTGTCGACCTAGAGCTCACATCTATATTTTGTATTGGAAAGGAACTTTTTAAATAAATTTGATGGCAAAAATGAACGTCCCACAGAGCTTCCCTTCCCGAAAACAAATAGCTTTTGACTTATATTAAACTACATAGATCCTTCTGATTGTAAGATGCTTTCAAGGTATAAGTTTCGCAGTGCATTTTATTTCCATAAACGTTTCCATAGCTGTTAAAAAGACGCATTTTAATTGCATCAGTGTAACTACTAGGTCCCGCAAGAATTTCAATTTTTGAAATCCAATTGCCTACCCACAATCACAAAACTTTTTGTTAAAAAAAATGAGAGCTCTAAGTCTAACATTGTTTAGCTCGCCAAGAAAACTTCTTGAAATGGATTAAGCTTGGACATAAAAAAAAATGTTGTATCGTCTATTAAAATAACAATTGGGTGGAACTTTTAATGGCATCTTTTTGGATCCACCAGTAATAGGTAGGGAAGCTATAGGACAAAATATACAATGAAGCATATTATTCTTTGTAATGTGCTCTGGTTTAAAAAAAGGTAAAAGGTTTTTGAATTTTTGATATTTGTGTCTAATGCATGTGCAGTTTATGAAAACTCTTGTAAATACTGTCAAGGGGAAGGTGTTTTTTTTTTTAAACAAATTCAATGCAAACGAAAATATTAATTTTCTTTATTTTGTGCACAAGTAAGTTTTCAAACTTAAATCCCAAATCAAGCGTAAAATAAATAACATTGAAAAAAAAAAATTGGTGTCAAATATATTATAAAAATAGAATTGAATTATTGGTTTGTCACATCAAACTATGTAAATTTTGTTGGATCACACACATTTTGTTTCTACCAAAAACATCAAAGAATAATTCATTCAAATTGAAATTTAGTGCGATGTGAATTAAATTAATTTCATTTTTGAAAAGTTGTAATCAGATGATAACAATGTAGAAATCCAAAATACTAACAAAATAATTAAAGTGCTACATATACGTAGATGCACAAAAGTGATCTTTAAATTAAATTGAACACGGTTATCTCGTTCGGCTCTTCATAGCTTGTTTAGTTTATGATTACAAACAATTAATCCGCGAATCAAAAATTTGTAATTGAGTTAATCCTTGCACTAAACGTTTCTTTTTTAATTGAAATTTTGTTTTATAAAGAACATTCTTTGTTTCGATTAAGAAAAGTCATAAGTATGTTTAAGCTTAATCAAACTACTTTATATTATTTAAAATCAAATATAAAGCGCTTCTTAAGTGAAGATATTTTAATAACTCCTTAATACAAACAATGGATTATTTTTGAGTTGAAATAAGGAATATAAAAGGAATGTTGATTCATATGAACTATTAGATAAGTCAATATAATCTTCTTCGCCTCTATCCTGGAACCCGAACATATCACGAATGCGTTTCACTACTTTTTCTTCAAAAAGGCATTGTGAACATTTGTCAAATTTTAAAATTTTATTAGAAAGATGATGTGCTATGTGCAATTCATTGAAATTTTCGAAATTCCATTCTCAGTTCCAATCCAAATTTATGTTTCGAAATTGTCTAAGTTCTCGTATAATAATTGCATTGCTGAAAATCCAAGACTTGAAATGAAAGTCACGATTAAATCAGTGTAAGCCCACACGTTTCAACCTTGCCAGTTCAAAGTATGGAGTGAAAATCTCATCAGTAGTAAAAGATCAGATCTGTAGAATTCCACGAAAGAGTCCAAATTTTTTTTTCGTCTAATAATTGTGGAAATGTGTTTAACACTCAAAGGGCATACACGGATATCAAAAACTATGCTGTTAAGTATAGGTACTGCAGGATGTCATGTGATATTGTGCGTTAAACTTCCAGTGAAAAAAGGATTAACTAAAATGTTAAAATTTAATTCATAATTAAATATAATCCACCTTGCTATTGAACAATATTGTATTTATTAGCTTTGTGTTTTCTTTAATAGCTCAAAGTATTGTTATGAAATCTGTCCCGTCATTAAAAATACATTGAGGACACGTGTAAATGTGATAAAGTTAATGTATTTCTGGTTCAAAGTTTATATCAATCTATTGATGGGAAAATAAAATCCTGGAAGAATTGAGATAGAATCATTAATTGTATTTAATATTGTATAAAGTGGGTACGGGAAAAACTTAATATCTAATGCCTATTAATGAAGATTAATGTTTGTTGAAAAATGTATGATCGCGTATCGATATTTTTTTTTAAATATCACATGTTTATTTTTAACAAGTTTTTCAAAAGTTTGTTGGCCAATTGATTATTGCTGACAATAGTCTAATTCATTACAGCGTAAACTTTTTTAACTATATTGAAGAGCTATTATTAAAATTTATTTGGATATCTTCAAAAAGTTATTTGTGAACGAGAAAATTCAAATTCATACAGAAAAAAAATTGAAAGTTCAACGGTTAATTTTAGAAGACACAGAACAGAATTGTACTAATGTCGATAATTGAGAACCGAGACATTAGAAAGTTTCCATTCGGAAAATTGAACGGGTAGAAATTCAAATGACGAATTGATTAGATCGACAAAATTCAATTTATTTCTGGAGACTTTACTAAATGAAAGTTGCTGTAAATAACTACTTATTGATACTAGAGTTTAAGTTTGAAGTTAGTTTCATGTTTGAAAAGTGTTCAATATGGCTGCCAAAGTCAAGTTAGGTCAAGAAGGCTGACACCTGAAAATTGACAAGTCCCCGTGTAAACGACCTGTCAAAAACCTACCAATTTTCTACTGCTATGCTTATGTTATCAAAAAACTGGACAATTTAGAATCTGAAGAACACTTGATTGGGGAGTTAGGAGTGGTTTTTGTCTAGATTGCCATATGAAGCAAAAACAACAATAGAAGACATTTGATTTAAAGTAGATAAGACAACTAGCGCCGCCATTGACGAAGTTCACAAATAGAAAATCATGTTCCATGAAAACTACTATAAAAATATATATACCATAACTATACGCTTAATTGATCAGATTCTTTATAGTTAAGTTTACCTTATACATATGTACATATATACGATTAACAAGTCTTAGGATTATTTTTAGATATTTTTATTTTGAGATTACATTTTTGGGGTTAAAAACGATTAATTTGATTTTTGAAACATGAATTTGTTTTATGTTGACACTAGCGACAAGGAATTTTGCTTATGAAATATTTAGATCTAGAATCAAAATCTTGTCTATCTTCAAATAAACTTGGAAAAGTGTTGCTTTCTTATATTTTGGTTTGGTTTGTTCAAAATTTGTTTACTTAACAGATTTGTATGTTTGAAAACTCCTATTGAGTTATGGTATATAGGTACATGCGCTTTTGTTAGAACGAAAAAAAAAAAACACAGAAGTTAACTTACTTTCTCTGGTTGATCGCCTGGAGTATCGCGAAGATGAATATTCGTCCATAGCACAGACGCTGGGGTCTCTTGAGGTTAAAGTACTGTGCTCCCTGAAATCACCTGCTAAAGAATCTTCGGGTTCAATTATTAGAGGTACATCAATTAATTCATAAACAGGTTTCTTTGACATTGGAGGTGTAAAAATGTGCAAAAAATCTCTAGCTTTAGCTTTTTGTACAGTGTCTTCAGCGTAATTTGTTGTTTCGGTTGATTTTAGAACAGTGCTTTTAATATAGCGCATCTTTTGTCTAGCTGTGCGCAAAGAGTTATCTAAGCCAAGTGAATCGGTGAACACCTTATCAATTAACTCGCGAGATTTTCTCTCAAGACTTTCAGTATGAACTAAAACTTTTTTATCAATGATTGGCGGCGGTGGTGGTGGGGGGTAATTAGTTTTAACAAGGAGTATTTCAAATGTTGTTTCGTATTTTATTTTTGGCAGAGGTTGGAAAAAGCCAGGCATGCGAAAGGTGTTTTGCGGAGCCCTGTATGGGGTCTCCATGCGCCCACTTTCTTCAATCATATCCGAAATTTTGTTATTCCAAAGCATTAGAGAAGCATTATCTGTTATGTTAGTGATATTAGAAAACTGCTGTGTGCCATCATGAGCAGTATTAATTTGCGTAATGCTTTCGGCATTTCTGTCAAAAGAATCTAAAAGCAAGTTAGTGTTAAAAAATGAAGCATTAAAAAATCATAATTGTGCGAAACTAAAAGCAAATTTCCTCTTTTTTTACCGTATTGGGTATTTTGTGCTGCTGATTGATCCACTTTTGCAATGTATTAACCTGAAAGAAAAACTAGATTAGACATGTTCATAGTAGGATTTTTAAGTAATTCTAGTTCAAAAGCTTGGGAGCACAATCTTTAATATCTAGCATACAATTTTTCGTCACTATATTTAAGTGAGCATTGCATTCTGGGACTTATCGAATGCAGAATCTGGAATGGATTTTTTTTTTTTTTAATAATTCAAACGCTCTAATTTTATGAAACTATTGCTGACAAGAATCTAAATAAATTACTTTGTAGTATTTGGTATTTGTACACTCTTTAACTAAACAAACTGCCATTATAAAAAATGGCGCGGGAAGTCTTTGGCAGTTTGTTGCGGCCATGTTGTTTTAGTGACAAATATGTCAAATTTGCTGTTTAATATTAAGTTACTGATGGCAAATCATCAAGCAAGTCAGCACGTCCAAATGATTACACTTTTGAATCAAAAAGAGTGTTCATTTCTACATCTACCCACCCTCATTGAAGTCCCTTTACTTTTATTGTATTTCCCATGTAGGTGCCTTTCTTAAGTGCTGAAATTGCTGAAAACACAATTTGTGAGGTACAAATCATAATAAGTTTCAACATATTAAAGAAGAAAATTTAACTATAAGTCTAATACCAAAGTTTTAAAAAAATAATGTGATGCATATTTCAATTTTAAAATTAAAAAAAAAAATTAAACAAAAGTTTCCGAATGGTCCCCTGTCACACGTATACAGTCAAGTTTAAGTTGAATACAACAAAACAAACAAAAATTAAATATATTATTGCAATAAAAGAAAATTTATAAAATAAATTTAAAATACTACTTACCTTACGACTAGCGAACACTTTGTGCTGCTTCAATGATTTCTATCCAAGCGTTTAAAAAATGTACTTCGTTTTGCAGGGATTTGGCTTTGAGATGCCCACTTTATATTGACAGGGGATATGAACTTAAGATGGGTGCTTATATTTCGTCAATCTGTAAAGAGAAAAAAAAAGAAATTGTAAGGTATGTCCGTCGGGAGCACAAGTAAAATAGAACAAAATATTGATACTTCAACTTTTCAAAACCGCATTCGAGAATTTCGAATTTTCGCATCGCGAAAAATAAGTAAAATGCATAGCACGATGATTACACATTTTTCGAGCCTGACAAATTTGTTTGACTTCGAGTTACCAAGTCTGAACCATTTCGTAAATGGCCAGTCCAATAAAACTGTTGAAGCCAAAATTTTAATTTTTTGATTATTTAGTCAAAAGGTTAAAATGCGGTTGTCTTAAAAAATCTAAGTATCATATCATATGCATCATCATACATATATATCTTTGTTTACGCTTTCCCATAAACCACTAAACCGATTTTAAAAATACTTTCAATATAGCCTATACTAGTTTTTAGTCTCGACAAGAGATCTCTATACCAACAAAAATGTAACCCAAGGTCATTATTAAACATATGCGTGCCCTGACATATTTCTTTGACAAAATATTCTGTTTTGATCTTTTTTAAAGATAAATTATGATTTTAACTTATATTTACTTACTTTCAACTTTTTAAAAAATTGAATTTCTGTTATTAATCGTTATAAGAAAGTATGTTTTCAGTTTTTTAAACTTATAGCACGATCAAAATCGAGAATTGCACTTTTCAATGAACCTTGTTTTGGCAATTTGACTTTTTGTCATTTGGTTTTTGTCTTTTGTCATTTTGAATGAATGAAACTGTTAAAAGTGAAAAAGATCAAATCTTTTCACAGAAAGAGCAATTCTTTTCGTAAATGAATCTCGCTATTAGCTGAATTTTAGAGTTTTTAATCAAATTCGTTAGAGCTTTAAAATGGCAAAAAAAAAAATTGGTTAAAATTTAGTGGCATGTTGTATGGTAACCACCATTTGAGCAGAAGTAACTGAAAATATTGCAATGCCATCTTTCGGGAAACAATAAAGATCTAAGTTCGTTGGTTTTCGTTATGTGACCATTTAAGCCAAAAATTGCTGTCGGAAATGATTAAATTATGAGTTTGATTAAAATCGTTACAGCTATTTTCGTTCAAATCCAAAACCTTTACTTGAAAGGTTCCAGTTTGAGTCGGGCTTAAATGAAATTTAAAAAAATACTTGACAGCCGTATTTCTTTAAATTGTTATATATTTGAATTTTTAAGAAAACCCGTTTAGCCATTTAGGCAGTAACTTGACGAGAAAGGGCACAAACATATCAGCGCAGATGTACAGACACGGAGGGCATGGCTTAACCCACTTTTTTGGGCTTCTCTATGAATGTAATGCTGTGTTTAATTAAAACCTCGATTTATTTTTACCATATCAGGTTTTGTTCAAAAATAATCCATATAATTATTATATTATTACTTGTTGCGAAAACATAAACAATAAGTTTTATTTTTTAAAATATTACACAAAGTTTTTCTTTGTTAAATTAAAAATGGAATTAAATCGTTCGCCAAAAAAAATGAATTTTATCGCAGTTCTACAGGAGGTACCAGTTAAAGACTTTCCCTGGTATGTGAATAACTTTTTCAATTTATCAAAAAAAAACTTTTGTTAAAGATTATATGAATAGTAAGTAACATGTTCTTCAAAGCCAAACTTTATATGCAAACATTACATTTTTAAAGTAGAGTTGGTCACAAGTAATACTAAATAAAAAAAAAATAGTATTAAAAAAAATGAAATACTAAGAACAGAAAGCATTTCTGTGTTTCCAACAGGTGTCCTCCGTGCCTTAAGCAGTTGAGGTATGTTATGTTTTTCGTACAAAATAAAGCTTTAAGCTTTGTAAAATTTTCGAAAATTAAGTTCCACGTGCTATTATTAACTACCAAAAAACTTATTACAATACGGTGGAGGTGGTGTCGAAAAACTGGGAGGTGGGAGTATTAAATAATGTTTGTGGACATTGCTCTCGGAAAAACAATTATTTTAATTAAATTTAAAGAAAAGAAATATCATAATTTGGCAACAGTGCTGGATCGAAAATTAAGTTCTATATGAAAGAAGAAGTCCATGATCGTACACACTTTTTTATTTAGGATATAGAGCTTAGTTAAAACTGAAATATGTAGGTATAGATTGGTTTTATTTTTCCAATGAGATACACATGTGCTTCGAGATATTTCTTAGTCTATGAAGAGAATGATATAGTTATATACACTATGTAGGTCAAGGGAATAATAATGCGCCTTTTTTCTTGTGATTATAGAAGATGCTATGATTCGAGTAATGCTAGCAAAAAAAAAAAAGTTGTACAGTCGAACAAGACATTTCGATGATAAGGAAGTCGTAAAAAGTGGGTCAGACAATTTTGCCTGTCTGGCTTTCTGAATCGGCAATCATAGATTGATCGTTTGGGCTGATTTCCTTAAAACTCGGTACCCAGTATTGTTTGGGAATCCTACAGATGGGTTTTGGAATTGGCAATCTAGACATAGAACTAATGGTGGCTGTCATTATGACTTTTTTGGAAGAAATATAGTTTTTCTCAAAAAACCGCTCCTACGAGTTTTGTTAAGCTTTCTGAAGCGTGTTTTTTGTGTGAAGTGTATGTTTTGGTTTCAAAATGTTTTGAGAAAAAAGTGTAGTACATTCCATTCCATATGGCCAGTTTTTTTCAAATGAGATTTATTCGTTAGGCACTTAATTTAAAAAAAATTTCAAACCATTTTTCCAAATGGAAAATTTGGAAAAACAGTTTGAATTTTTTTCCTTAATAAAAACTACAAAATTATAGAAATTCGTATACCTACTTAAAAAAAATCAGATGGCTTGTTTTATTTTTTTCCAAAAATGTCTCCAAAAAAACTCCCTTGAAATGAATCTCCAAAAAAACGCTCGAGCTGCCTTCGGTGCGCACTAAGTTGAGGTTTTCATATTAACCTTTTGATAAAATTGCAGGCGTTTGTAAATCTCTTTTCGTGCAAACCATGTCAAAACACGAATTGATGTGGAGTAGTATGAATCAAATCCTATTGGATATCGATTGTCGATGTTATGGAGCGAAAAAAATATCATTCATGTTTTATGATCATTACTAGAGTTCCCAACCTCCTATAGCACTTTTGCGATGGTGGCAATATTGAATTTAAGGAAAATTGGTTTTTTCTAAATAACTTGCGTAGGTATAACTTTTAAATTGAACTGCAAATGGCTAAATTGTTTAAAATCTTAACACATGGCTTGCTTTCAGAAATTATGCACATTTATTTAAAAAAGGTGAAGCTTCCCAGCTTCCGTTTTATATCGAATAAAATAACTTGTTCGTTCATGAGAAGCTATACATTTAAAAAAACTTCAATATCTTTGTGAACCATCGATCGAATCAACCTTTTTATTCGATTTATAACGAACGAATTTTCTTCCCGAATTGACCTTTTAAAATCAAATATCATCAAATCAAATTGCACCCCATCTCCCTACCAACGAAAAATGTTGTATTCTAGATTTTAAGCAACTTGCAGTCCTTTGACGAGTTAAAAGACAAAAAAAACATGAAAATCAAAAATCCTGAAAGAAGCAAGAACCCTACAAAAAACATGGTTTCCGGTGAAATATCTAGCTGCAAGTCGTGAAGGTTGTAGAAGCATTTTGGGCAACCTATGCCAAAATCCGGGGATTTGAAATATGATGATAATATTTTTGCTGGAATCTTGGTGATTTTAAAATTTGATAAATCGAATAATCACAAGTTGTATTGCTGAAAATGTTAGTTTTCTTCTCCTAAGGCGAGGTTCCCACTAGATGCTTTCTTTTCCAAAACAATTTGGTTGCCGTTTTCGAAATCGGTGATTGCTAGTCTAAGCACTCTCATATAACCAATGGTACTCGTAGTCAAATGAGGAACCAAACTGTTCCGTGACAAAATGTAGCTATTGGGCGTCTGGCCTTAGGTTCTCCTCTTCATCTTAAAATAAAAACATAATCGATCTCCGAGTTGAGTTATAAGAAACATAAGTCAAGTAACTTTCTCAGTATTGAACTGGGTTGATTGTAATAGGTCTCCTATTAAATTTGTTTAACGGATCGTATTTATTTACCTTGCTTATGGCGTTCTTGTTTTGAAAAGGTTTATTGCGCTGCCCTGTCCGAGATATCAAACAAAAAAATTAAAAAGGTTGAACGACGAAGAAGAGGTTGTGTTTTAAAATAGTCTTGACATTCAACAAAATTTGTTTTTTTTTCAGTAAAACTAGTTTATTTTGAAATAATCTCTTTCGAAATAATCAAATGTTGACTTTGTTCAAAACAACAATCAAAAATAAATTTTAAATTGTGACATTTAAACATTCTGTAAGTATGAGTGCTTGTGAGTTAGATTCTGACCTCGAATCTAGAATTATGTTTCTTTTTTATTCAGAACAAGCACTGGGTGCCGAAAGAACGCTTTCAGAGCATTACTGATGGGAAAGCCACATGACGCTTTTGAAGACCAAACAAAAACGCTATTAAATTTACTATGTTTTTGATATAAATGCTTATTACAATCCTCGATGTTGCTTAATTATATTTTAAATACTATTTCTTGCATATAATTATGACAGACAACTGATGAAACTTTTTTACTTGCTCTATAGGGCAAGTATTGGTTTCGTGCAGAAAAAAAAAATCGAGGTTTTAATCAAACATGACATTACGATGATAGAGAAGCCCAAAAAAGTGGTTTTCGCCATACCGTCCGTCGGTCTGTCTGTGCGTCTGTGCGTCGGTGCAGTTTCAAGAAAAACGGTTGTCGAGATTTTTTTTATTTCGTCTTAGCCCGGCTCAAACTTGTACCTTTCAAGTAACGGTTTTTTTCAATTTGGATTTTCTCGAAAACGGCTCTAACGATTTTGATTGAACTTAAAATTTAGCAAACTTTAAGCATTTCTAACAAAACTGCGTTTTTTGTTTTTGGCTCAAATGGTCGTAACGAAAATCAGGTTTTAACGGCTTTTTTTCAAATAGCCATAAGTTCACAACGGCTTGATTGAATCAACTCAAACTTCGTTTGACATAGTTTTTCATAGTGTTCTATAGGATGGTTTAGTAAATTTTTCACTGAAGCCTTTCTAAACGTTGGCTTCCATACAACGAGCCGTTGAGTTTTAGCCAACTTTTTTTGGTTTTTTCTAATTTTCTCGAAAATGGCTCTAACGATTTTGATTAAACTTTGTGTGTTATATTCTTTTACTGTTTTTAAGAGAACTGCGTTTTTAGTTTTTGGCTAAAAATGCAAATAACGGAGATCTGCTCTTAACGGCTTTTTTTCAAATGGCCATAAGTTAGCAACGGCTTGATTGAATTGACTCAAACTTCGTTTGGCATCTTTTTTTATGGCGTTCTATAGGATGGCTTTGTAAATTTTTCAGTAAAGCCTTTCTAAATGGTAGCTCCCATACAACGAGCCGTTCAGTTTTAGCCAACTTTTTCAGGTTTTCTAATTTGCTCAAAAATGGCTCTAACGATTTTGATTAAATTTGGTGTAATATATTCTTTTAGTGTTCTTAAGAGAACTGCGTTTTTAGTTTTTGGCAAAAAATGCTAATAACGGAGATCTGATGTTAACGTCTTTTTACTTGTTTCAAATGGCCATAAGTTGTCAACGGTTGTATCGAATTCAAACAAACTTTGTTTGGTATAGTTCCTTACAGCTTCCTATCAGATGGCATTGATTTTTTTTTCAGTTTCTCTTTTTTAAATGGTGGCTCCTATACAAAGAGCCACTAGATTTTGGCCAATTTTTTAATTTTTTCTAATTTACTCAAAAAAGGCCCCCCGATTTTTATGAAACTTTGTATGTAACATACATAGAATACTTCAAACAAAACTGCATTTTTAGTTTTTGGCTATACATGATAATAGTGGAAATAGCTTTTAACAGTATTATTAATTTGGCCATAAGTGGACATTTGTATCATTTATAACACCCAAAAGATAACGTCTTAATTTTAAATATTAAAGGTTTCTTAACGTTAGCTCCCGTATATCGGTTTTTCCAGTTTCAGTCAATTTTGTTTAGGTTTTACCAAATTTTTCAAAAATTAGTTGTTCTCATTGATCGAAAAGTTTGTTTTCATCGTACTATTGCACCCACAGAGCAAGTACGTGCGACCCAGTCGTGCATTTTATTTCATTAAATTATTCCACATCAAATGCATCAGATGCGCGGGTTTAGTGTCAAGTCTAAACTATTGTGTCATTTTAGCTTTTTATAGTTGAATGAATTTCAGAGTTTTAAAATTAATTAAAAAACGCTCTGAAGCAGAAGTCCACAATCGTGTGTTGTTGTTGTTGCTGTTGTTAGTAAATGCTTTTGTTACATTGTAGAAATTTTTGTATCGTAATTTTTATTTGTGTTAGTTTGCTATCCTATACGTGCCAAACATTTTTGGCGATAACACTCTACCTTGTTGTAAACATATACAAACAAAAATTCTAATAAATTATTTACGTAGACATGGCATTAAGCCAATTAATCGAATCGTAACTTACGGGGGCAAGGAACGATACGCGTGTTAGAAAACGATTTGGTTGACATAATTGATTTTTAATATAAGAATTATTAACATCTCAATCGGTTTGACTCATTGCAGCATCAATGGCCGCCACGCAATTATAGAACGAAATATAATAGCTTTTCTTACAACGTTTTTTCAGCTTTAAGGAAAGTTGTTTTTTTTTTATAATGAAGCACATTGTGCATGTGCAATCTGCATATATGCAGATTGCAATAATTTATTAAAGATGAGATGTTACAGACATTTCAAAATGTTTGTTTCATTAACAAATCATTCTCCTAAACTTGTACTAATCCCTTATTGTTTTTACAAAAGAAAAATTACAGGGCATTAACATTGAGATATAAACGTGTATTAGAAAAATTTTTGTTTCTTTAATTTTTGTAGAATAACAAATTTTAAATTTAACAAGACAGATACATTAAATTTGACGATAATTGTGTTCATATGAAAAAAGAGTTTTTGTAGATGGATATGATTTTGTGAAACTTGTGTCAGCAATTAGGCGATCTGAACACATGCCTAGATTAAAACAACGGATAGGCAAGTTGACTTTCAAGTGGAAGATCCAAGATCCGTAGTTCGATTTAAAAAAAAAAACGAATAAAGTCGCTATTGAAAATAGAAAAATAAAAAATGGAGACTTACTATTAGCCCAGTAGAAATCGACACAAAAAAGGCTGAAATCGCAAAGCATGATGTAGTTTTGATTTTTTGGTATGTTGTGTGGACCAGTTAGAATAGTGCAAATCCAAATTAGCAACTTCGAAAAACTTGTGCTCGCTGCGCGTAGCAAGCGAAAAACTGCACAGTCTTAGGACTTTTTTAACTTTTTGCTCTACAAGTCTTAAACTATGCATTTTTTGACAAAGAAAATAACCACTTTCTGTAAGTCCATTAAACTTACAACAATTTAAACCCCATAGAGACCGAGCTATGACTCTTTGAAGATGGTCCATTTTTACAGAAAATAAATTATTTTTAGTTTTGCTGCTGTAAGGATCAAAATATTGGCAAAATCACTCGTCCTATGAGAAAAGTTAGAAGGTATAAAGTTGAAGTAAATTTCATTTCCTTTCGTTTAGTCTGTGAGACTAATAGTTCAGTAACAATCTTGAAAAAACATAAAAATGGATTTTTGAAGAAGAACTGGGACAAAGCTCTTTAAATACCTATTTGCTGCACAGCGAGCACAAGTTTTTCGAAGTTGCAAATTTGGATTTTCACTATTCTAACTGGTCCATACAACATACCAAAAAATCAGAACTACATTATGCTTTGCGATTTTAATGTCGATTTCTACTGGGCTGTATTTTGCATTTTGTTCAACATACTAAAATTGATGCCACAGTGGAATTGCTAAGTTTTCCGATCACAAAAGCCAAACTTTTTAAAAACAGTTATTTGTGGACCTGGTGATTAAATTCAAATTGCAAATCAAATTGAATAAAAGTTCACGAGTGGGTTGCACGAACTTGCTCTTATGTGTGACTGTGGTCTGGGGGCTAGAGATTTTGAAAAAAAAAAAAAATTGACTCAAAAATTATATGAAATTGTATTAATCACTTAAAAACCGCTAATTAAAACGGTTTTTTTTTTGAGAAAATGAAGTCAGTCATCTGATTTCCTTTACTGATTTACGAATTTTTCGAAAAAAAAATTCAAAATTTTCGAAAACATTTTTTGCAGTTTTTATTGAACAAACTGTTTATAAAAATCCAAAAATGAGCAAAAAATTTATTTTTTTTTAAATTCCAGAATTAATATTATTTAGTTTATAAAAGTTCTTTTATGTTAAAATTTTAATCGAAATCCGTCCAGTAATTTATAAGAAAATCGGATTTGAAAAAAAAACAGGTCCTATGGGATCGGGATGTGCCGTTATAAGACTTCTCTGAAAAATCTATTCCATCCAAAACATGAAGTTTACACAAAAAACACTATTCAAAAGGAGTTAATCATAAAAAACAGTATGTGAGGTACCGTTAATTTTAGAGCTAGAATGCTAATTCCAAAAACCCCTGTTAAAAACCCCAACAGTTAAGACTTAACACTTTGACGGAATTTCTTCAGTTTATGCTAAAAAGGCTTAGCGAATGGCTTGAAAAGGTGCATCTCATTTCCCTAGTAATCGAAAAATGGATATAACGATTTCGATTAAACTTTGTATAGGGTTCTCCAATAAGAGGTGTTACTTTGAATAACCCGCTATTTCGGTAGTTGTCACTTTTGAAGCTGTAATTTGTTGACATTTGACAAGTAGAAACTACGCCATTAATAAAAATGGAACGATACACGCTTCAACAACGCATTAAAATTCACAAATAAAACCTATAAATTTAAAATCTTTTATGGAAACAATATTATATACAAGTGATTGAAGTTAGCTGACTTTATTGAACGCGTCCGCAAGTCGTTTCCAATTTTCATTTTTTATAAACTTATTTGTTTATAATAGAAAACAATAATTGTTCAAAAGTAAATGCCATTCGAGCGCTTTAGATTGTTTTTGTAGTGAATTTTAACAACTGTTTGTTTTGGCAAGTATACCTAATCTAAAAATATTTTTTTTGAGTTGAAAAAATAAACTAAAGTAATTATAATATACTCTTGGCAATATGCGAAAAGGAATATTTTGATTTTATTGACGGAAACAATAAACTACTTAAAAAAACAATACATAATTGAAAACATGTCTAAACTTAATAGTTTTTCGAAATCACGCATGTGTGTGAGATAAGTTTCTCAGAGAATGTAAATGTTAACGAACAGAGCTTGACGTCATCAATAGATTAAATAAAGCTCGTAGTGCTTTCGGAATGCTTTCTCCAGTGTGGAACTATCGATCGCGTTGTCTTCTTGACATCCTTAAGATCCAATTTTTGCGTTTGAATGGGTTTTGAGCAAAAAAATAGAACAAAAAGGTACCTATAATTTGACTCAAAAAATATAAATTTTTATTTTAAAGTTATCAACTTTAACTTTCTACTTGCGATTATAGGTACAAGGCAAGTTATGGATTCGTGCAAAAAAAAAAATTTGAGTTAACAATCACACATGACATTACGATGATGGAAAAGTCGAAAAAAGTGGGTCTGGAAATTCCATCCATCTGTCTGTCTGTGTGTCTGTATGTCTGTTTGCGCCTCTAGAGCCTGAACGGATGGGCCGATTTGCTTCAAATTTGGTATTTAGGATTTATTTGGCAGTCCCTTGGAACATATTTTTAATTTTTGCCCTAGGCCCAAAAATAACGGCACCTGCCATACAATCGTGAACAAAATTGATTTTCTCAAAAACGGCTCTAACGATTTTGATAAAACTTTCAGAATGCTAAGACAGTCTATCTTTTGGTTAGAAAAGATATTTCAAAATTTGTCTTATAACGGTACTTGTCATAGAACCAGTATTTTCAAATCAAATTTTCTCGTAAAGTATACATCCGATTTCAATAAAATTTTGGGCACAGGGAGTCATTCATAATTTTATTAAAATGGCATTTCAAAACTTTCAAACACTTTTTTTTTTGATTTCTTATATTTTTTTCACAAAAAGTTTTGGTTTTCGAAATATGTTGGAAACGGGTATATTGATTTTTTTTAAATTACTTTTCAAATGTAAACTACAGATTGCCATATATTTACATGCGAGCGACTCTACCATTTAAATTTTGTTTTCTCAAGACGCGAAGCACGGTTTCGGTTGATACGGGTCTATTTATCAATGTTGCCATGGCATTTTCTGTCGTCCTCTCCCAGCTCTATTTAAGGTAGTTCCACACTATCCCACAGTGTAATACGACATGTCAAAAATGTGTGATGAAACAGATGTATAATAGTGTGGAAACAGAATATGACAGCGCAGATCTCAATCGATTTGACATGTGTTTAGATCTGAAATATTTTTTTAGGATTGAATGTAAAACCATCACACATTCCTTCACACTTTTTTTTGACAAGTCGTACCACACTGTGGGATAGTGTGGAACTACCTTTAGTAGCATACCTTCCTACGGTCATTATTTATTATTTTTTGAACCGTGGAATGAGTTCGCCCGACGATTTCGCCGATTTCCCGCAAAAATATACCCTTACAATGCATATTAATAATTAATTTTCTGGTAGAAATATCGGTTTGCTTTCTATTCACAATTTCGACAAAACTTTTGTAAGAAAAATCCTTATATTGTGCGGTGTGAAAAGAGTGAGTTTCAGTAATGTTGGTACTGGTAGGTAACAAAAAACAAATTGATTAACGAACGGTAATTTTTTAATCATACGAAATTGCAAGTATTGCTAACAAGGTGTACGCTCAATTTTGTGCTATGAAATTGTTCAATATTTTAGATTTTTAGTTGTTATTTTAGTGGTTTAATTGCGTTTATAATTATTTTCTTTAATATAAGTTCTAAAATATCTTAAATAAAATATAATAATTGTTTTTATAATAAACATGACCCATAAACCATTGAAAGGACCAAAGAATTTGTTTTTTGTAGGTGTACGCTCAATTTTGAGAGTAACTGTAGATTTTTATTTTATTTTTTGTTAGGTTTAGAAGATAATGAGAGTTCAAATATTTTCAAAACGACGATGACCGCAAAATATGTAGATAAAACCTTAATCCTCAAAATCGATATTTGTATCGAAAACATAGCCGTCTTCTATCTACAAGCTGCATACAAAATCTCGGTGACTGTGAAACATGTTTAATTAGAATCTATTTTTTCCAACTTTCTGGACTATGAAGCTGGTTTAGGAATTAAAACAAAAAAGATATTAGGGGTATTCACGATCTGGTGTAACTTGTCTTGCATCATTGTAAAAGTGGAGAAGTGCTACGTTTTCTTGCAATACAACAACAAATATACTGGCTGTCATTTTGTTACACTTTTGCACTTTAATATACCTCAACCCCATTGCAACAGGAAAATACAACGGTGCAAAATTTGTACTTTTCGATTTTGACATTTGTGTCAACCTAATTTTGACATTTGTGTGAGTTTTGCTACAGATTGCAAGAAGTGAGTTCACGATCTACAAGAAATACAAACAATTTCATTATTGTACTGAAATAAAGAAGACCGCAGTTTTAATATTATGGTTTAGTTATTATAGTCAATGGTGAATACGACCTAGTCGCCATATTATGTACCTATTTTTGTATGTATGCTTTAAACTCTATAGAACCACTGAACCGACTAAACCTAAAAATGTTCAATTAATCTTTGGTATTAGAACCGGGAGTGTTTGTGTTTGGTGAAAAGGTTTTGCCACAGAGTACAGTCTGAGTCACTGATACAAGTTAGTATTTCGTTCTTAAGTTTGATTGAATTTTCTGAAACAACTACCGAAATTCAAAAGTTCACTGCAATTTTATATCCTACATCTCCGATTCAAAAAACCAAAGCTTGAACTCGTTTGTGTCACAAACAATAGTTAATGTTGATATTGAATAGAGAAAATAATTGCGCCAAATAGGGTGTGTTCAAAGGAAACTAGAGAAAATCCTCAAGGATAGTTGGTAAATCAAAGAACAACAAAAACAAATGTCTACTACTGTTTTGACGGAAGCTAAGTCCAAAAACTTATAAAACTATGGACGCAGTTAAGGTTATGAAATTTAAATATCTGGAGGTTTCGAATATTGTGCTAGATAATATTGGAAAGACAAATACCATATTTCAGATGGGTGCTTCTTAAAGTTTCGAGACCTAAATGAACTAAAGAGTAAAAACTATTACGAGATGTCCTCTTGAATAAACGAATTTGAATCTTCGTATCTTATATCGTCTCGAAGCCTTAAAAAAAACGTTAATGGACCATGTTAATATTTTCCAAGGACTAGAATGCTATCTACAACAAGTAAGTGCTTGGTATATGTTTAGATGCTTTGAAGTGAAAAGTTTTTAACAAACAAGGATAATTTATGCTACCGTTGTTTTCATCCATTACAACTCTGTCCATAATTTTATATAAATAAAAAAGTGTTTTTCAATCATGCCAAGTCTCTTTCACGACAATGTACATGGCTTTTAAACATAAGTACAAATTAAAATGGGACAACCAGTTCTGATCACAGAAGAGAAAAAAAAAGTTCTTACTGTCAGTTATTCAGATGATCTTCAATGATTTATGGTGAATTCCACGATCATTTCAGATTTGCTCTCAGATTTGATATAGATCTCACTATTTGTCTGGTTGCATATGGGAAAACAAAAAGAGATCGATTTTATTTTTGTCATTAACAGCTGGTTTGTAATATAAGGCGTTTTTCTGTATTAGTTCACAGCATAGCCCGAGTAGTCAAAAAAAAAAGTGTTTCTTGTTTGCTTTAGAGACTTCAAAGCATATAATTCGTATTTCTTTTCTCCTTCAGACTGGGTTCAGAGTGTGCTCTACGAGCTCCAAATAAATAGATGCGCAGACTGAGCTGAACAAAAATAAATTTCAAAAATGAGACGCTTCCAAACCAATACAATTGATAAAAAGGAATTTTTAGCGGCGGCAACTGGAAATTAGAAAAAAAAGTTAAAATGGCCGATGAATGTATTTAGGTTGTTTCAAAATGAAATAACAGCTTAGTCCTTTTTTTTCCTTAAATTCCTTAAATTCGTTTCATAAATAGTTCAGAGCGCTCCGAGCACAATTGGTTCAGAGGACGTTCAGAGCGAGCTCAATTCAATCTGAGATTGAAATATAGATTGCTTTTTTGGCTTCATGGAAAATGTAAAGTGCTCAAGATCAAATCGAGAGTGGTTTTTTGGTTGCATGGAATTCAATTTTATGGTGAATTCCATGACATTTTCGGATTCTCCCTCAGATTGGATCTAGATTTCACGATTTTTCTGGTTGCATGGAAAATAAAATGAGATTTATTTTGTTTTTGTCATTGTGTGTGTGTCATAAACAGCTGAAATGATAGTCCACTTCTTCGTTTGATAGATATGCAACAACATCTTTAAAGGAAAGCCTATCGTTTTTCTTTAACAAATTTCCAGTTTTGAAAAATTCTCCATCATCGGATAATATTGTAATATAATTAATAATGCTGTTTTAAAAAATAATAAAGTATTATTTTGCTAATATAAAACACAAAACCACAATGAGAAAAACAAATTTCCATCTGATGACGTAAAGGAATGTCAATTTGTGTGTGTGTGAAAGTATGTGTAAATATGGCTCTGAATCGAGATTCGCAAAAAGCGATCTAGATTCAATCTGAGATCGAATCTAGATTGTTTTTTTGGCTTCATGGAAAACAAAAAGTGCTCGAGATCGAATCGAGAGTGGTTTTTTGGCTTCATGGAATTCAATATTAGTCAATTTTTTTTTAAATATAACCTAACTTTTTCGCTTGAGCTTTGAAATAATTAAGGAAGTGATAACTTCAAGATGTATCAAAATAAAGTTTGCTTAGAAAATCCAAAAAAAACTTTTTTATATAGTGCGAATATACACTTACCTATTTTATTTTTGCGTTTATAAGTTAGTTCTATAAATTTTATTAAAATGTCTGTGGTATTTTGTCAGATCAATTTATTTGTTTACTTTTTAAAATGGGCTTCTTGAAACTCATCTTATAACGGTGATAGAACCTTATATTTTATTTCAGATTTTCTCGTGAACCGATTTAAAAAAAAGTTGTATTTCAAACATTTTCAAAAAAAAACTTCTTTAATGACAACTAAAGATTTTCTTATACATAAAAATGTAAACATTTTGCTCTCAAGGAATTTCTTAATACAAACATAGCCCCAAACAATGACGCAAGTTCGTGGGACTCAGACGTACATTTTGTTTCAAATTTGACATTAATTATTATAATTTAAATATTTTTTTTTTCAAAACAATTTAATTTCTTGACAACACAATCGCGGTCCGGTAGTCAGTTTAAAAACTTCTAGGAACAGAATCATATATATTAATACGGAGTTCAAAAATCCAGTTTCCACCCTTTTTTTCTGTCATAATCAAAACAAATATGCCAAACCTATATATATTCTGAAAGGGGACCATGTAAGGAAACAGCGAATGTATATATGAAGCAAAAAAAAAAAAAAAAAAAAAAAAAAAAAAAAAAAATGAGAAATGGTCGAATTTCGACCACGGGGCGAACTCTAGTCTTTTGTTATGATGGAGTCCCTCCATTAAGCCTTTCAGATTGGGAAAACAAATTAGGGTTCCTTAAATTCTACAAGATTCAAAATGCCCACACAGGGTTAGTTAAGAAGGTAGTTGTAGCTGAAGCCACTTCGGTACCGGCTTTGCTTAGAGCAGACCAAGACCTAGGAGACCATCTAGCAAAATTAATTTCGACATCATGTAAACATGAATTGTTTAGTGTTTAATCAGATAATTCTAAAAAGTAGGTAAACATTCTTTAAGTATTGTTTTAATGAAAAACTTTTGATGTGAAACATCTATTGGCGCACCTAGGCAGTAAAATCGATCGTAAGTGTAACAAAAAAATGTCACGACCATACAATTTTTCAAAGTGGAAAGTGTTGGGTGGTTGGTGGTTGTAGGTTGGGTGGTCGCTGGTGATGCTGGGGCGGTAGTGGTGGAGGGGGTAGGGTGATAGTGGAGTAGGGTTATGGGGAGGGGGGGGGGATGGTGAAACATTGTGGATGGTCGGTTGGTGGTTGTAGGATGTAGGTGGGCTGGATGGTTGGTGAGGGTTGTAGAAAGAATTTTAAAAAATGGTAGATAGTTGGTTGGAGGGAAAAATTGACAAAAATGGTATGTGGTTGGTGGTAGGTGGGGTGGGTGGTACTGGTGGGTGGTTGATGTGGGGTTGGGTGTGGGTAAGTTGGTGAAGAAAAAAATGACGAGACAGGTGTGGGATTTGTTTTGGGGTGGGGTGGGTCGTTACTGTTAGGAGGATTTGGTTGGTGGTTGGTTGGCGGTTGTAGGTGGAATGGGTAGTTACGAGTGCGGGTGATTTGGTGTGGGGATGAGGAAAACATTGTCAAATATGGTGGGTGTGGGGAAGTTGGTGAAGAAAAAAATGACGAAAATGGTTGGTGGGTGGTTGTGGGTTGGGTGGGTGGTACTGGTGGGTGGTTGATGTGGGGGTGGGGTGTGGGGAAGTTGGTGAAGAAAAAAATGACGAAAATGGTGGGTGGGTGGTTGTAGGTGGGGTGGGTGGTTACTGGTGGGGTTTTGGTTTGGTGTCGGGGGGTATTGACAAAAATTTTGGGTGGTTGGCTGTTGGTTCTAGGTGAAGTCGGTGGGAATTACGTTTTTTAATCTTTTCACCAATCAGAAAAAAATTGTTAAAAATGGCGGGTGGTTGGTTGGTGGTTGAAGGTTATGTTGGTGTTGGAGTGGATTTTGAGGAGGATGTTGGGGGTGGGTGAGACAAAATTTACAAACATGGTGGGTAGATAGCGTTTGTGGTTGGGGGTTGGTAGGGGGAAAATATTGACAAAAATGGTAGGTGGTTGGTTGTAGGTGGGGTGGGTGGTTGCTGCTTGGGGGGATTTGGTGTGGTTGGGGGGGGGGGGGGTGAGGGAAAAATTGTCAAAAATGGCGGATGATTGGTTGGTGGTTGTAAATGGGCTGGGTAAATGGTGGTGGTAGGGGGGACTTACTCGGGGGAGGGAATCGAGAAAAATGGAAGGTGGTGGGTTGGTGGTTGCATGTGGATTGTGTGGTTACTGGTGGTAGGTATTCGGTGATGAAAAACTTATAAAAAATGGTGGATGGTTGGTTGCTAGTTGTAGGTGGGTTGGGAGTATGGCGGTATCTGATGGGTGGGTTGAGGAAAATTTTGTTCCTATGTGTTTATAAATGAATATAATCTGTAATAATTGATATTATAATAAAATGATAAGACAAATATACTGATTAAATTAACGAAACACTAAATTATTAAAAATTATTTCACTCCATATTTGTTTATGGTTTTTTTAAATTATGAATTTTAATGTAAACTTGAATGTTTCACATCTGCCGGGCGTCCCGTGACGGCTAATTTTTTTTTTACATACCAACATACATATATTCCTAGTGCCTTAATCATTATAATTATTTGTATGCAGTTCAAAGTTTGTTGGCCGTTCAAATTCTTTATTCATAAAACTAAAAAAAATAATGTTTGCAATTATTTATTTTTTTCGGGAATAATTACAGTACATCGAAATTTTGGCAGAAACGAAAGCCCATTGAAATGTTAAAAATTACACCACGTCAAATAATTGTCGCAAAGCAAACACTGCCGTTAATTATTTTACAAGGTAAACAATTTCTCTAGCGCTCTATTTGCAAAAATGATGTATACATATACATGTTTATTTATAAAATTTAATTTGATTTATATTTTTTTAAGCTTCTAGGCTATCTACATAATTAACAAAATAATAACAAAAAATTCACTTTTAATTCTTCAATTGGCAAAATAAAATAAAACCCGTCCAGAATAATTTGGCAAACCAGCAGCGGCAGAGCGCAGCGGAAGCTGACAAAATATATAAACCAACTGATGCTATAATTTAATTTTATAAAAATAGCCCAGTTTATTTTTAGTTTCACATTTTAAATAGAACATTGGCTATTAAAAGTAAATATTTATACTTTACATCAATCTTATAGCAAATGATAATTTTTTGAACTATCAATAATTGATGTAGGTAGGTAGTATTTCGACGATGCCAAAATGTATCTTTACCTTTACACACATGCATTTGTTGTCGAAAGTTGTTTGTGTAGGTATTTTTTTGGTGTTTATTTGCCATTTACCTTTGGATGCGTGTGGAAAGTGACGACAGGTAGAAAACTTATATGTCACGGATATAAATATACAAAAATTGTTTTTATTTGTTTACATCTAACATTTGAAAGTGTTTTTCGTTTTACCTTGTCCTTACTCAATTAAGCTTTTATGGGTAATTTTTTTTCGAAATTCGAATTTTATTGAGATGTTATTTACGCGTAAATAAAGGAGCGTTATTAACTTTATTTTAGCCAATATAAATACATTATATACTCCACGTGTGGGTCTTCATTAAGATTGTTTTTTTTTATAAAATCAAAAAAAAAAAGATCAATTCACAGACATCGTCTACTGAAATGAAGATCGAAATGCTAAACTTTTTCAGCCAAAAGTTAGTTTTTATTTTAAATTCGTTGAATAAGATTTATTTGCGAATTGCGAGACAAAATATCAGTGTTTAGGTGTATTAAATTTCATATTTTATATAAAACATACACTTTGAATGTGTGTTAAAAGTTTAGGCTTATAGATATGCACAACATTACATACCTCTACTTTCACTTTTTATTATTTTTTTTAAATTTAATCCCAAAGAAAACTGCAACTGACTGAAAGATACTTTTTGAATTTTTCAGCACATAGATACATACTTACGAAACATTGTATGTATTTCAAAAATGAATAAATACAATTTCATAATATAATTGAAGTGTAGAAAGATTGACATACAACCTAAACGGTATTTTTTTTTTAATTAAAAGAAAAAATAATAAACTTGAGGTCGCAGCTTTGAAAATTTCACCACCACATAGTATTTATATACTAAACTTTATTATATTCATTAAGAAGTAGTATTGATTGTAGGTTATATTCATATACAGAGACACTTTTATCAATACATTAACTTTTCATTAGATACGCAAGATTGTGTGCGAATATTTGGGAGATTTCGAGTGGGTGTATGTGTTTTTTGAAAATACGTATATCCGAAAGCAGATACGTATATACCTATACATATAGGTTTTTAAAATATATATATTTTCTTTAAAAATATTTTCGCCAGAATTAAAATATTGAAATATATTTTTTTTTAATTTCATTTTTCTAAGCACAATTTAAGATTTTTTATATTGGCCAGACAACACTCACGCACGTTAAACATTAAATATATAATATTTTCCTATAACTTAGTTATATCTTAAATTTTATCTGAATTTCACAAAATTTTTTGTTACACAATTTTTTTTTTCTCACATTTTCTTTTTCGTTCGCTAAAACAATATTTCGAATATTGGCACGATCTTATCCCTCGCGATGTAGGAAACCGACTGGTCTTCTCATCCTACAAATTCTGCAGGAGCTTTCGAATATTCAAGAATCTAAATATAAATTGCCGGTTTATACTGAAAGAACTTTTTTATTTTTTGAAAAAAATTGTTACAGCATTTATCGAGCAATAATTCTTGCCATTCTTGAATAGATCTTCATACAATATTTTGCTGCTTTTCGATTAGAACTTTTCATTAATTTAATTGCAAAAATAGAGACGAAAATCACCAGATGTGATAAGTGATTCAGATTAGCAATGTTTGGTTTTTTTTTTATCACCTTAAAATTTAAATGCTTGTAGGCGTATTTAATGCCATTTTTCAAACATTGTATCTGCACTAAGCTGAAAAACTAACGAAGCTTTCAAAAACGTCGGGTCATGTTTGAGATGTTGGACAGAGAAATGTCTGCTGCTACATCCTCAAATTTCAACCACCTGTCTATAACAACCCTGGTTGAAGTCACTTCTCAAACGCCGCGCCGTATCTCAGTGAAAAAAATTAAATCTTTTTTAATGAATCGATTTGCACATTTGATGAGCGATATTTACCAAATCTCTAAAAAAATTTATCAGTATGACTCCCCAAAAATTCTAAAACGTATGTTCCTATAACTAAATTCGAAATAACCAAATCTGGAATTTTTCAATTACCTTTATCTACCATAACACAAAATTTGGAGACTGCTGAACCCTGAACGAAATATAAGAAATGTTCACATTCTATTGTCTCATCTTAAAACAGAATCCCTATATCCCATCCACTATCAGGTGCCTTTACTGCTGGAACACAATAGAAAAACGCAGCCGGAACCGCAGCCGCAACCGTACCGCATGCCGTACGTACCTAATTAGAAGTGCCCACAATGGAGTCGTACGTACTCCACGTTTTTTTTACAATTTCCACTGAGAAACATACATATATATGAATATAAAAGATGATAAAACATATATCGCATCATGTATAGTCTTTTCAATAAATTTTTAATTACCTGACCTAATTTCTAAAAGGATTTTATTAGCACGTTGCTCTTTTTTTTTTTTTGTATGGAATGTCAAAAATACGCACGTATTTATTAAAAGTTGGCCAACTCGTCCGTCGCGGTTTGCGGCTGCGGTTGCGGATCCGTCTCGTTGTGTTCACAACATTGAATTCGTGTGTATTCAATATTTTGACATGCGATACGGCTGCTGCTGCGGTTCCGGCTCCGGCTCCATTGTGTTCCAGCAGTTACATGGAGCTGCAAGCCCTGAGTTGCAAAAAAAGAGGATGCAAAATCAATAAATCATACTTGTGTGATAGAGAGGGAAGGCAAAAATGCAGACGGTCTTCGTGGATGCAGATTATAGGAAAATTATAGATGCAGCTTGAAAATTATAGTGAAGATGAACATGTTCGTTTTCATCGTCTGCACTATGATTGTTGTTGTTGCGTTTTCGTCTGCATTTGCAACTCCATGTAAAGCCACCATTAAGTATCTTCAAAAATGGTTGGTATTTAAAAAAAAACGGTTAAACAAATTACTGGAAATCAATTTTCCGATTCAAATCAAGCAAGATTGAGTTATGACGGTGACGGATGTACGTTTAACTTGCGATTATAGGTACTGTAAGGGGCCAGTTATAGCGAAACGGAAAACCAAACCGAACAAATTTTCAAATTTAAAATTTGGTATAGTTTAATCAGATTTAAAACACAAATGCTACACTGATCGATGGCAACCAACTCAGAGAATTTATTTTGCAAATACAAATTTGAACTGAACTTGTACTTTTTGTTAAAAATGTATTTAATCATTTTTCTGTTATATGTACGTATAAAAGAAAAATAAACAAATACATTTTTAACAAAAAGTATTTGTTCAATTAAAATTATTATGAACAAAAAAAATTCTCTACATTGATTGCCATCGATCAGTGTAGCATTTGTCTTAAAAATCGAATCAGAACATACAAAATTTTCCATTTGAAAATTTTTTCGGTTTGGTTTTCCGTATCGCTATAACTGGCCCCTAAGGCAAGTTATGCATTCGTCGAAAAAAAAGTTTTGAGATAACAATCAAACATGACATTACGATGATAGCGAAGACGAAAAAAGATGTTCTAAAAACTCTGTCCGTCTCTATGTCTGTCTGTCTGCCCAACTGGTTTTTCCGAATTGCTTCAAACTTGGTATGTATATAGAGTTTTTTAAGTATTGTACTGAGGGGAAATTGTTTTTTTTAGATCAAACATTAACAGTACCTGCCATATAACCGTTACGTTAAAGCTTGTTTATTTTGAAAACTGCTCGTAAAATTTTTTTCAAAAATTATAAATAAATGTATTTGCTGAATACCTATGAACTGAATTTTTTTTGAAAAATGTTTTCAAAAAGTTTTTCAAGTTTTTTTCCGCCCACAAACAAGCCCCGTCGCTTTCGTTCAACAACCTCTATTTGCTTAAATTAAATTATGGTTTTTGTACAGTTACGATTTAAGCACAATGCTCAAGTTTTGCACAGAAAACTTATAAAGGTACATTTTCAATAAATCAAATATAAATATTTGAGTTTGGGCGTGGCTGACGCCCTTTTTCATACAAAACCATTTGTTTTGTCTTTATAAAATAGTGGCACTTATATTGAAGCAAAAACTCTAAAGTTTTGTGGCTATTAGTTGTTAGTAAATATCTAGTGTAAGGAGTAAGGCTAAGATTACACATGTAAGTTTTGCTTGCGTAATTTACTCACATAAGCAACTTCTGAAAAATTATGTACTCATGTAAACGGTTCTGTAAGTATCTAATAGTGAGTTTTATCAACTTACGTAAGCTGTAAGTTGAAAGAGAAACTGACAAGTAAGCGATAAATTTAACAACTTACAGGAAGCATTCCTTACTGCAAATTCATCTATAATGTAAAATTTTCTGTAAGTTACTTCTAAGTCTTAAGTGTTAAAACCCCTTTAAAATAAAATAAAATTTATCAGTCGAAACTAAATACATACCTTGTGGATAATCATTTTTTTTTAATTAAGGGCGTGGCTGACAACCACTTTTCATAAAAGAACAGAAAAACGTATTTTAAAAATTAAAGGTACAATTTTTTCATACGCAATATGAACAATATTTAAAAAAAATAAAGTTTTCCATTACGCCCAGTATTTTCATAAAATACTTCTATTCAGTTAAATTAAAAAAAAAATACTACTAAGTTTAATGACACGCCCACTATTTGGGGGCGTTTTCGTTTAAAGTCTATATTTGCGTTAACCTTCCAATGTCAACTAACTCTATCGGTCACAGCAGGGTGTGGTTCAAGGATTGTTAAGATACTCCAACAATCGCCATTTTCACTCAAAATCTTAGATTCCATAAATCAAACTGAGTTGTTTTGTGGTTTGAATCCAGCTGAGAGCCTATTTTTTGCGCCATAAGCTCATGGAAACAGTTTTGTGGCAAAAAAAACTTAATTTTGGGCGTTACAAACGTCTTTTTTTTTTTATTGCGCGGACAGTAATAGATAGAATTATTGTATTTTCTGCTGTTTATTAAAGGAGAAGGAGAATAGTATTTCTGGAACCGGCAGACGCCAACTATTAATGCACTTAGAAAAGAATAAATAAAAAAAAATAGAGTGCACGACTGGGGCGTACGAACTTGCTCTAATGTGTTACAGTGGTCTTGGGGCTTGAGATTTTGGAAAAAATCATATGAAATTTTATTAATCACTTAAAAATCACTAATTAAAACGATTTTTAATAAAAATATAAATTAAGCAATCTGATTTCGTTTTCTGTTTTTTTTTTTCAAAATCGTCGGACCAGTTTTTTTTTCAAAAAACATTTTTTTTTATCAGAAAACAAAAATTTTTAAATTTTTGAACAAACCATTTAAAAAAAAAAAAGGAAAAATAAAAAAAGGAACTTTTTTTTTTTAAATCAAAAAGTTTTTTTTTTGAAAAATTTAAGAACTAATATTATTTTGTCTTTTAAAGGGTTTCTACATTACAAAATTCATCGAAATCTGTCAAGTGGTTTACGAGAAAATCTGATTTAAAATAACCGGTCCTATGTGAGGTATCGTTATAAGACTTTTCCTGAAAAATCTATTGTATGCAACCAAAACATAGCGCTTACACAAAAACACCATTCAGAATGTTTTATCCAAATCGTAGGAGCCGTTTTTGAGATACAAAAATTGGCAGGTACAGTTAGTTTTAGAGCTAGAATGCTAATTCAAAAAATCACTCTGTAGGAAGTCGTAATTATACTATGTACCAAGTTTGAAGCAAATCGGTCCAGCCATTTAGGCTGTAGATGCCCATACAGACAGACAGAATTGTCGGACTCACTTTTTTCGCGGCTTCTTTATCATCGTAATGTTAAGTTTGATTGTCCAAACAAAATTTTTTTGTACGTATGTATAACTTGCCTTAATCACAAATAAAAATGTGTTTCCTGTGAACAATGAAACTTTAAAAGCTTATTCCAACGTATACATTTTAATTTTTCCATGAAAAAAAAGCTATAAAAGGTTTAAGGTTTTATTGGCACACTTACTTAGGGCATGCATTTTTGCAAGAAAAATTATTTAACAAATTAATTTGTCAAAAACGAGTTCATGTTGGAATAGGGCAGTCAACAGTTCGTTGGAAGTGTACTGTAACTCTCAGAGAATGTCAGAGAATGTATTTGATTCAATGCATAAAATAACAAATTGTTTCAATTAAAAATTGAGACAGTGGGAGTGAAAACTTAACAAACAACCAACACACCTAAAATTTCAGATGTTATATAAAATAAGACCAATTTTAAGAGTGCATCACTATCTATCCCATTGGTGGGAAAGTGTATTTGAAACTTTATTATTGAATATTTTAGGGACTTTATTTACATAAGAGCTTAACGCTCTTTTAAAAGTTTTGTAAAAGTCAACAATATAAAGTAGGTTTTTAAGGATCAAAAGGAACCCGGCCCCTCAAAAAAAATCAAATCAAAAAGATAAAGAAAAGAAAAATCTGTGAATCCTATAACTTTTCTTTAATACATTTTAAAGTATTAAAATGGAATCATGAAACTGCCCGCCTGCGGCTTTGGCGTTGGAATATATTATCGATGTTGGCAAAAACGTCGCTGGCTTGCTTGGCAGCGTCCACTCTAAAATGTAGCCCTCTCTGGGCATAGTAATCAATCAGAACCTTAGTTTGCTTGTGATATGACTCGAGCCTTTTTTTCAAAGCCTCCACGTTATCATCTGTCCTTTTGATGAGAGGTTCTCCTGTAACCTGTTGTCAAACAAATGAAGGTTTTGATTAATTTATTAGTGTGCGAGTGCAAAATTATAATATATTTACATCATCACGCATTGCGACCTTAGGTGGATGGAATTCTTCGTGGTAGGACCTACCACTTGCAGTGTGGATGAGCCGTCCGGTGATTCTCTTTACAAGCAAACTGTCATCAATGGCAAATTCAACGACAGCGTCCAACTCAGTTTTTCTTTTCTCCAGCAACTCATCGAGCTGGAAAATCATAAATAAATATAATTGTCGCTCAAGGACATTTGAGAGTCAAAAACTGTACCTTTTTCGCTTGCATCGCTGTCCGTGGGAAGCCGTCAAGGAGGAAACCATTTTTGCACTCTGGCTTGTCCAGGTTGTTGTCAATCAAATCAACAACAAGTTCGTCAGACACGAGTTTGCCTTCGTCCATTACTTTCTTCAGATCAGATCCCAACTTTGAACCAGAGGAGATTTCGGCTCGGAGCATATCTCCGGTTGACAAGTGGCAGACACAAAATTTTTCTTTCAGAAGTGGAGCCTAAATTTTAATTATGTTGAGAGTTATACAACAATTAAGATAAAATCTTTGAATAATAAAAGTTTTTTTTTTCTTTTACAAAGTTGCATGTGCATACCTGGGTTCCTTTTCCTGAGCCTGGAGGTCCAATGAGGACGGCCTTTATTCCAACATTTTCAGGCTCGTAACGACTGAGCGGTATTGATAATCCAGGAGCCATTCTTTATCAATTTATTCTTGCACTGCACTTGAAAGAAACCTTACCTCCTCAGATACGAATAGGTTAAGATATATAATAGAAAGAAATATGATATGAATTACTTTAATCAGAAAGTAAGTGGCCTCGTCCAGAGTCCAATTATTTAACTTATTCCCATGATTTTGAATAAGTTGGTTGTCGTGGTCCCGTACAGATATATCTGTCAAAAATGTTGGCAGTTTATTGGTAAATTCATTTTCCATTGCTTTTTCATCAAAGTTTATTCTTTCCACATTCCAGTAAGGAACTCAAAATTGATGTAAGCGCCATGTGGCCAGGATTTGAAACTAATCACAAATGATAAATTTTGATTAGTTTAAAACCAAAAGTAAATGTTTCTACATTCTCACTTTTTTTAATACCACTTTATAATTACTGAATTTAATTCGTTATTCAAACAAAAGACAACGTATGCTTTGTATGAGTTAAATAGCACTTTAATGCCCCAACTCCAGTATATTCAGTGATTTTCATTTAACTTTTTAGAAACGAAGCCTTAGACACTAGAGGGCATCACATACATCATGAGAGAACTGTAGATTCAGTTTACTTTGGCTTTTTTTATGCAATCATTGTATATGATGCAATTAAATTTACACAGAGAACTAATTACTGTCGAAAACTTAAGGTGCTATCTTTATGTGTATGGTATAAGCTATAAGAATCAAAGTTTTGAGGCACAAGAGGGCGACACAATCAATTGACATCTCCAGAGCACTATACATTTTGTATACATAGAAGGCTACGCATACATAATTCCGACCTCATCTGGAAAATCGTATTTGCTTTGGGCTGCCAGATTATAAAATAAGTTGCATAACACTTTTACAAAATTCCAACTACTACGTTTTCAAAAGGGGCTAAATTAGGATATTTGGAAATTTGCTAAGAAAGTGTTTTCGTTTAGATTTGCACATTTGGTTTGACATTTTTTTTATTCTTTTTCTTCTTTCTTTCTGGATTTGCTAACTTCTGCTGTTGCCTTGCGTTTTGTTTTGTTTACTTTGCCGTTGCTTCGATTTTGTTTCCAACTTGACATTTTAGAAAATATCAATTCAATTGTTTTTAATTTAGTTGGGTTTGATTTCTTTCCACATAATTTGCAACCTTGATTTCGTCCAAACCAAAAAAAAAATTGAAATTTAGTTTTGTATGGAAAATGGAGTCAAATTTAGAAATTTTCTACGAAATCACCTTTTTTGCCCTAATCAAAACGTAGTATTACAAACTTTTGAAATTTACGACTGGAAAGAGTGAATTCTGGAAAAAGATATGACAGCTGAGGTTCTGGTTTTGATATTCTGTGGTAAAAACAAACAAACGTCAAAATCTCGAACTTTTTTTTTCATTTTATTTATTATTCGGTTTATTATTTTATTTGTTAACATGTCTTCACTAGCACTAATAAATATTAAGGAATGTTTAAGACTAAGTAAAAATCTTTTGGCACAAAACGTTTCTAATAATAAGAGATATCTCTATCCGTATGCCATATCTAAAAAAGTTCCAAGTGCATTATGTTCATTCGAGCAACATGCTTCCTTTTGTACAAAGCCGAATGATAACCAAAATAAGAGGCAACGAAGCCTGCCAGCGTTGATGCAGTTTCCAGAAATTGTATGGCCTTCATTCATAAATACTGTTCGAAACTGGGTTCTCATCAATTTTATTATTCGCCCGTACTTTGATAATGAATTCAATATAAAAGATTTTATTTATGGAACAAAACACGCAGTTCACGTAAGTTTAAAGCAAAGAGTTACCTTATATTTCCGAGAAACCAAAAGCTATTCCGCTATTCAACGTTTGTCTTATTTGAAAGGGTCAACCTTTACAAAGTACAAAGTAAAAGTACATCGAAATAGCTTCCGGTCTGTCCAATTGTGGAGTAGTGACATGTCTTCCAAAAGTTGTCTTCATTGTCCTTTCTGTTTATTTTGCCGGTAAGTGTCGAAAAGTTAACTGCCTTCAACTTTGTTGTCTTCAATTGTTTCAAAAATTGCAAATGGGATGTCTTATGCCGTAACCCAGATGAAACTTACGCAGAAGGTAGAATTGCGCTCAAATAAGGTTTTCTGTTTATAGTTTAAATTTGAAAAAGTTTGCTTCCACAAAGAGCTCTCAGGCTTGCAAGTTGGCTTTTCTTTCAAACTACTCTGTTGGTGTTGCTTTCAATTGATCAAGGTTAGGTATTGAGAACAATAAGATGCTTATTGTCACATTCTCTGGTAGTAACATATCAATTCCTCGCCCTATCATACTCTCAACAAATTTCTGAGGATTGTTTTAGGTGGCAGAAACTTGGAGAGTGGCCGCATTGTCATTGTCAAGTCATAATTTTGATTGGCGGGCTATTTACAGAAGCAGCAGAGTCTGCTAAAACGGATATAAAACTTGATACTGACTTTTGGTCTCTTGAAGCTCTTATTTTTTGGATAGTGCATGTTGTTCTTATTTGAATTGGTCTTGTTTTTTTTTTTTTAGACAATATCAACAAAACTAGTTAATTCTAATTTATTGGAACTGAAGAGCCTTGTGTCTCAGGAAGCCCTTGATGAAATAAAGCCAATCATAGAAAAACTGTCAGTGTCTCAGAGAAAGCAGCTTGAAATAAATAAAGATGATATTTATTTGGCCTTCCCATACCAGGTAACTTGAAAACAGAAAACAATGTAAAATTTTAGGGGTCCAAGTTTTGTTAGACAATGCATGGTGTCACAATTAAGATTTGTATTCGACCAGAAAATAAAAGGCTACCCAGCCAAATACCTACTTTCTGATGATCATGGAGTTCCATCCAAAAGGAGCAAAAGCTAAAGGCGTGCGGCTTAGGTTCAAAAATACGAAAAAGTTAAGCCTTGTAACTCGCATATACACCACATGCAATTAATTATTTAAAGACTCGGTTTTAGCTGAACAGAGTTGAAGTACTTGGAACAGCAACTTGGATAATGTGGCAGCTTAGATTATGATGAACATTTGGGTTTGCCAAAAAATGAGTTACCGATAATCATAAGAGCCGAGTAGATAACTCTAGAATGAAAACGAATGCAGAGGCTGGTTGCATTTCTGTAGAATATGCGCATCGTATTATATTGAATGAGGGTTTCGACTTCAAAAGCTCGCCGAGCTGAAGTGCTGCAAATGCGCACTAAGAACCATAAACGCATCTGGGAGCAGCTAAGGCGCCTAAAAGAAAACTTTTGGCTATCCAGCGGTTACAACTCCAAGCTGACGAAGCGATATTACTCAGCGTTTTTGTTTAAACAACAAAATTATTTCAACAAAGAAGATTTCTAACCCTTTTAAATATCTCTTAGGTTGGAATAATGTTCGATGAATCTAATGAAAACAAACAAAAGCGATTCGTTGAGATTACAATGGTGTTTCACGTTTTAAAAGGCTTCCGAGAAATGCAAAGACAAGGCGAAGTTCTTCCTTGGAATATGGGGTATGTATTTTTATACTCGTTTTATTTCTTCATTAGAAAATTGTTATTTGTTTTTTTTTCTTTTCTTTCGTAGAGGACTACCGGAGTATGAAGATAAGGTATTCATTTGCAATTATCGTTTTATTAAAGAATTCACGGTGGGAAGCGAAACAGATTGGACGGTCAACATTATTAATCATTTCAAGCCCTTGGACTTGATGATCGATGAATGAAAATCACCTTAATAATTGTTAATATCATCAGTGCACTCAACTAGCTTTAAAAATGGCAAAACTTTGGAACACAATACTGCTTGAATTTGTATGATTCTTTTTATTCTGTTACATCAATTTATATAAATACTAGACTTAAACGAGGTGCTACATTTCATCATTAGGTGAGATGAATAGTCTGAGTTGGAATTAAAATGAAGAAACAATAAACAAAACTAAAACCTATTTGTGTTTTGGTTTTAATTTTAAAAAGTTTGTAGTGGTTTTATTTGTCAACTTGCCACTCAGGATATGTGTTCGTTACTTTAAAATTTTTGAACGTAATTCATTTAAGTTTTGACGAATAATAAAGCCTTCAAAACGTTTGAACCTGAGGAGTCGTCTCTCGTAATCTAGCTACTTATATAGCCCGAGCTTTATTATTCCATACATTTTACCGGGATAAATAGTAGCGTATGTGCTATTCCAGACTATAAAATATCTCTATGCTAACGCTGTTCTGGCGTTATTGAACAACAAACATCCGAACATCGATACTTTCACATTTACAATATTAGAAGGATGAAAGGGGTTATGGCTTAGTAGTCGAACGGGATCCGCAAGGTGCACGACGGCGGGTTTAAGGTTAAAGAATAACATAGACATCGAAAGTTTTAACAGACTTGACTACTGTCAAATTATCGAGCTGCAGAACGTGAAGGTAGGAGAACATTTGTTGACGCGCTATGTCCCAGTTGGGATTTTCAGGATTTGATTAAAATTGACATTGCTTTAAATACGAACAGGCAAGCAACAACGAAATTATTCGAATGGTTCCAATACTTTTTAAGCCCTATCATTCTAAAATATGTAACAGGAGACGCAAATATATTTTGCTATAACAATTGTTCTTAGATGTTACTGCAGTCTTAAAGCCGATTATTCACCTAATGAGCAATGAATATCGAAAATTGAACTGAAAAAGTGTTAGCAAATGTGTGCATGTGTCATACAAAAATTTTAATTGATTTGGGTTGTTTTTTATTCACTTTTTTTTTTATATTATTAATTAAAACAAACTAAAAGTTACACACAAAAATAAACATCATAATATCATGAATAATGCCATAGCATTTTGTCAAAGTAAAATAAAGGACTGTTCTTTCTAATCTAAAAAAAATTAAGAGCTACTATGTGAGTCAGAAATTAAATTGCTAATTAGAAATTAAAACAAATCAAATATCAAACATGGAAATTTAAATTTTTAATACTTTTGCATTTAAAAAAAAAGTATATAAACTTAGACGTCTGTCCAGGTCCGACCTTAAACAGGAGCAAATTTATTTAATACCTTAGAATGTTACCTTAATAATATTATGTATTATGTAATCATAAAAAAATATTTTTTATCTTATCGAACATAGTCCAAATATTAAACTGATTCTTTATTATTTTACTGTAAATCTGATTGGAATTATAAACACCGCGATTGTTAATCTCATACGAAAAAAAATTGAAAACATTTTAACAAAATCTTTGAATTCTATATTATAATTTTAAGTATTAAAATGTAAGCATTGTAAATAAAATAAAAGAATTTGTCCTAAAATAAAATCTAACAAGACTATCTACTGGCATAAAGTAAAACATATTCTTTAACTTTTGTCTGGAATTCTTTCTGATCTCGTTGGTATTGTTCAGCAGCTTCGCTGTTAAGAGGATCATCAAAGTTAAGTAGATCCTAGAAAAGAAGAATTGTTTTTATTCATAACCCATAACAAGTACAGATATAGTACATAAATACAAACGTTAACATTAATAAATTCATCTGATGTGATTAACAAAATTAATTAACAGGAGAAAGATTTCAACTCTGGCCCTGATCGTATTCCCGCGATAGTCAATAAAGTGTAACCAAATGGTTAAACCTCTTACTTCCCTGTTTAAACATTTCCAAAGTTATGGAAAGACTTTTATTATCCCTATTCATAAAAAGAGTAACAAAGCTGAAATTTCTAATTATAAAGGGGAATTGCCAAAATGGCCTGTATACCTAAGCTTTTTGAAAATATAGTTTACGACACAATGTTCTTACATTGCAAATAACTCTTTTCGCCTAAGCAACATGGGTTTCTTAAAGGAAGATCCACAAACCATAACAACTAACCTTACGGAATTTGTGATTTAAGTAATGCTATCGACAAAATGTCCCATTCAATTATTTTGCTTAAACTCAATAAATTTGGTTGGATTTGATCTTATTTAGTTGACCGTCAGTATAGGGTCCTATTCAGATCGTGTCATCCAACCCTTCCCGTGCATCATCCGGTGTATCACAGGGAAGTCATTTTGGAACTCTTATTTTGTATTAACTATTGATGACGTTAAACATTTATACTGGATCGAATCTGGAAATATGCACTGACGACATGAAAATCTCTAAACAAGTCTCAAACTCTGGTGTTCTAGTTCTCTGTTGCAAACTGATCTGAAAAAATGTTGTACATAGTGCCAAAAGAAACCTTTTGGAGTTCAACATTCAGATATTTCAAGCAATAACCTTCTCCCGAAACCACCTTATCTCTTGACTTAGGCAATATTATATTAATAACGAATCTGTCCTTACTTACTTACTTAAGATGGCGCAGACAGTCCATTGTGGACCACGGCCTCGACCAACAATCCTCGTCAGCTAGGCCGTTCCCTAGCCAGTGGCCTCCAGTTACGCACACCAAGTTAGTTGAGGTCGTTCTCCACTTGATCGCGCCACCTTTGATGGGATCTGAACCTACATTAAGTTCTATTCGTGATCTAGTCTTGGTCTGTGGCTCTCAACTCAACCAATTAGTATGGGTGATTAACAGTATTATAAATAGAGCTAACTCGGCACTTGGTTTCATTAGGTCTAAAGAGTTCTCTTGTCCCTATGTTACTAAATCCTTTAATACGACCGACGCGAGGCCACTTTTTTGAATATGCCTCCCAGGTTTGGTCTCCCTATCACCAAGTCCACGTTCAAGGTATAGAAGCTGTTCAGCGAAGATTTATTCATTTTGCTTTGCGGGGTATCGGTTAGAATGATCCGTATAACCTACTTCCATATGAAAATAGACTTATTCTTCTCAACCTACCAACCCTAAGCCTAGTCTGCTTCATGAAATCTCCCTGTCCACTCACCCCCATCGTTTACAGTCAGTTCCATTTTTCAGCCAAAGTATGACCGTACCCAATACGATCAGAATGACCCATTTAACTGGATGCAATGTAAAGCCAACAGGTGTAACATCTTTGATCTCTATTAAAGCTAACATATTCTCAGAAATGCACTACTTTTAAACTCAGCCGCCCCAAAATCTAAATTTATTTTTAAGTTAACTATATGTTATCTAGTCTATAGTTAGATTAAAGGCTGGATTATAAGTCGGAACGGCGCAGACGGGCCCGTCCGTAAATTGCGAGAACGAGCAATTCGTATCTCACGCCCGAAATAGCGGATTGCTCCGTTTCAAGTTTTGATCAGTTTAATTTACGGACGTAAACTGCACTCGCTATCGCACTTTAAGGACGTAAATTTGCATCTGACTGTGAATTGCTGACTTTGTGTGTGACTTCACAGCAGAGAGAATATATGAATTTTTTGTATGTATTCCCTCTCTGCTTCACAATCATCATTGTTAAGAGGAAAATTCATGTTTTGCTTCCGCGGTAATCCATTCCATTATGGGTAGCGTGTTCATTTCACAGGTTGGACGGCAACGTTTCGTTTGGTTTTGACACTAGCTTCCGTTTGTTGCCGACTATCATAGTTCAGCCTTAAGTATTTGTTTGGAGGTGTTGCATTCACCAAAATTAAGAAAATTGTTGTTGGACCATTTGTGTGTCATAAAAGATCTATACAAAAATATTTAACACTCAACCTAACGATATTATATTAAGTTAGCCCCTGGTTTAACCAGTGTTACATTAAGGCCAAGTATCAAGTCTTTCAAACAATTAATATAAACTATAAAGATTTTCCAAACAACAATTTAGACTCCTAGCGCATAGCCAGCACAGTAATTGATAGCGTTTGATTGAGCAGATAGAAAGATGGTCAAAAGCTCAGCTTGTCTGTGCAAAAGCAAACAACTTTGCTCGACTAGTGCCACCGCACTGGATATCCTAGTCCATTTGAAGCCCCTCTTTACTTTAACGGAAGAAGCTAGATATCGAGTCGGCTGGAGAGGCATGCCTTAACACACCACGTCCTAGTTGAGCTATCAGAAGCAAGTAGTAACTCGGTCATAAGAATACTTTAATAGTGCTTAATCGCTTTATGTTCAATTTAATTTTTGAAGATCTTTTGCCCGACCTGGGCTTGAAGAAGTGACCTAGCGTGTGAGGAGCTAGTACACTAACACTACGTGCAACGCCATATCGGAATACATACACTAAGCCGATAAGCGTGTTACACACTATTGTTGGTTGTTGTTTATTCAGGATTCTTTCTAGTTTCCCCGCTTTTTTTTATAAAGGCAACAATTCGTATGAGGGAATGTTAATTGAAAACATAACAAACTTATGCTTTGACATTTTTGCGGGTTCCTCGCTTGCCGTCAGGTGAGTTACTCGCATGATTGGCCGGCCCCGTTGAAGAGTTGGATCTTGACTCCTGTTAAGACCACGCACACAAAACTCATGCTAGGCTTTGTCTCGAGATGTGATGAACTAGAAGTTTGTCTTTACCCACCTTGTCACGGTGATATAAATTAATGTTCATTTGTGAACTTACCGTAAAAAGAGAGTTTAGTCCCCATATTACATCTTTGATTTTGCGTGTGGGTGCCCATCCTAGTCCATCGATAGAATTTTGTCTCAGAAGCGACAGGCAAATGTCACCGGAGACTGATATATTTGGATGCCATAACTTTGTCACACATTTAACATTTGGTGGCTGTAAAAAAGAAAAATTAACAAACATTTAGTGTTACAAGGCCAAACTATTAAGAGAGTAATATTGTTGCATTGTTTACAATTATTCAACTACGGCCAACTGTTATGTTGCAGGTTGTTGAAGTTAAAAGAAAATAATATCCTCTGCCGTCTGCCGGGTAAAGAACTCTGTTCGGTTTTAGTTAAAACCATTTACGGAGGAAAATCGAATCGAATTAGCGTCGTGTGAACCAGGCCTTGGAGGTACGTTTAAGCTTTGTATATCAAAGTATTAATGAAATACTTGACTGGATTTGCTGGCCGTAGTTTATTTGTGACTTACCAATAATTACGGAAAATATAAGACAGGAATATATGCTACCAAATAGTTTTAGAATGTACAAAAGTGGCGCAACCGTTCCGAAGCTGTAGTTAGCACGCTCGAAACAGTGCCCACCCCAAAACCACTGAAAGCAAGACACTGCCAAGAGAATATTCTTTTTTTTTTAAAAGGTATTTACTTTATCAAAAAACAAGGAACCTACACATGCGAGTATTGCTATTAAATAAAGTCAAACAAATCAATAAAAATTATCAAAGCAAAAAGTAAATATACTTCCTACTGCATATATCTTATCCTTATTTAAGTATTAAACTAATTGTATACTTACTACCATATTATATTCCTCTGGGACTTCTATAACAAATTTATAAGTTCCACCTTTCCAAAAACCTTCATCGGGACATATACAGAGGATAAATTCATGCAAAATATTAGGATCACTGAATGTCGTTCTACAAGTACTAGGTAAGGTATTTTCCATCTCTTGGATTTCTTTAACCAGAAGCCGGTCTCTTATTGAAATTCTTTTAGACATATCACAGTTTTCCTTAACTTCGCCACTTTCTTTTTTTAATTTTCTGGATAAAGTTATCATTTTTATGAAACAAAACTTATAAACAAACTATGCAAGTTTCAGTTTGGTCTGCTGCCCCTGCCATGAACAATACAAAAACCTTAAACGTATGTCATCTATCAGTTTTGCACAAAGAGTTATAATAAATTAGAGGGAGAATTGTGTTTTGTTGTATACAGTGATGTCAAACAATGTAATGAACATTATTCCAGATTCCAGGTAACTTTTCCATTGGCCTTTACTAATTCACTCATTGTATTTATGTAGATTCCTTATACTATGTTTCCACAGGCTTAATTTAGGCGTCAGTTATAGCGACCAGTAAAACGCATCAGTAAGCATTTTCTTTTGTAGTATTTAATATGTTTGAATGCGTTTTGAAACAAAAAGTGTATACCAATCGGTGGCGAATAACATAAATTAATTTATTTAAAAAAAATATATTGATTCGGTAATGTATTTCTTACGGAAAAGCAATAATTTGATTTTACTGGCAAAAACTCATTTTACGTATCAGCTGATTGTCATGTCACTCAAAATGAAACAATAATTCATTCTAGTTTCTTACTGTTTCGTTCATCCGGAATAAATTCGTTCATCCGGAAATAAATTACTGGTACATTTGCGAACAGAAAGAAGAAGAAAAAGACAGGATGCGTTGCTATTTCCATTTTTTTACCGACATAATTTTACTGATCGCTATAAACGACCGTCAGTAAAAAAGCTCCAAATTCATTTGTTTTCGATTTTTACTGATGCTTTTTACTGGTCGCTATAACGGACGCCTTAGCTAAATCACTTTATTTAGCTATATATTATTAATTATGTGATTTTAACATGCCTTTTCATAAATTAAACTAATGTGATTTAAGGTCGTTTTATTTTATATTACGTATCTGTCATCGCAAAACTTCACAAAATAAAATTCAACATACTCGCCCTCTTGATTCAGGAAAAAAAATAATTATTATCAAACTGTCAAATTTTTAATTTATATTGCTTGTGATCGGTGCGTTTTTTGGTTTTTTAATTGGTTATTTATATTTAAAAATGAATTTATCACTGTTAGAAATGCAAAACAAACCCAGACAGATTAAAAAAAGAATGAAATGGGCCGAAATGGGAGCTTTGGCAGTAGAGTTTTGTGAAATTGAAATTCAGAAATGTAATGTCAAAGTTGACATACATGTCAAACTAAAACAGGTAATTGTTTGGTGTGACCGCCTTTCGTGATTTATGCGTAAATCATTTAGCTAAATCAGGCCGGTGGAAACATAGTATTAGATTATTATTTTCTTACCAATTGTGGACGTTGTTGAAATGCGTCTTTTTTACATTACAATTTATTATTACTATAGAGGTTCTATATACAATGGTTGTTGCATTGTAATATCACCTGGGAGTTTTAAGTATTGTTTTGTTTTGCCGCTGATGAGCGCTGCTGATGCAAAAAAGTGTGAAAACAAAATTCATTTTATTTTATTCCTCCTTCCAATACTTGTTACTTTTTGAAATCGTATAAAGGAGAGCTCTCGTTTCATTATTATTTTCAATGATGACAATATTCTCAGCATGTTCTTTTCTTCCTTCAATCTCTTCCTTCGTCACCATTAATCTGAAAAGAGTTAATGCCTTGTTTTGCCATACACCGGTAACCAGCAAAACTCCTAAGTGATATTTCTCTATGTTCTATCGTTCTATATACAATGGTTGTTGTCCTTTCCTTTCGTTGTCATTATCATTTGGCGCAATTCAATTTTACTTTTTGGTTTTATTTAAAAGAAAAAAGTTTGTAAGTGAGGAAACATATTTAAAAATTAATAAAAAACAATGAAGTGCTTTATTATCGGGTGCAAAAACATTCGTTCTAAGCGTGTGTCCCTTCATAGGTAAGATTTATTGCTTTCCTAGTGCAGCGAGTCAATAAAAGAGAGAAAATCATGACGTTCTTTATTTTGCTTGGTAAATTGTGTCCCCGAAAAGTAATACAATGAATAACGCACTGTTCCTAGAACTTCTGTCTGGATATCGGCTTCATTTTCTAGTTTGGCAAAACGACTATGGTCTATATTCAGTGTCTATCGCAAGACTGCATGGTTGTGTAGAAACTTTGTTTCTCAGGAGATGATTTGTAAGAGACATAAACAATGCAATTCCTTATGTAAAACAGTTTGTAGAAAGGGCAGCAGGGCGCATAGAAGAGTTGTGATTAAATCGTCTGACAACATGTACGTGTAGTACGTACTGATGTTATCCTTTTTGTCTGCCATGTAGCTCTACCTTGTGCGATCTGACTGTTAGGACCATGATGTGTAATCACTGATCTCTATAAACACTGGATAGCGTATTTCTTTCTTTCTTTGAGAGAAAGATTCTTCGGGTGATATTCGGGCCTGTATGTATCAATGGAGTATGGAGGAGAAGATTCAATGACGAACTGTACGGGCTATACAGCGACATTGACTTGGTTAAGAAGCTGAAAATTCAGCGGCTTAGATGGCTGGGTCATGTGGAGCGTATGGACGAAAACGCTCCTGCCCGACGAGTCTTCAATTCCAACCCGCAGGTCCGACGCAGTTCTGGAAGACCCCATCTGAGGTGGCGCGATCAAGTGGTAAACGACCTCAACCAACTTGGTGTGCGCAACTGGAGGCCACTGGCTAGGGACCGGCCTAGCTGGCGAGGATTGTTGGTTGAGGCCGTGGTCCACAATGGACTGTCTGCGCCACCTTAAGTAAGTAAGCGTATTTGTTAGAAAGTATAACGTTTTTGTGTGGCAAATTGAACATGACACTTTCTCTATGGTTGGAGGTTGTTAAACACATTATGCGGTCGCGATATTTGAAACAATTTTTTATAGAGATCAGTGATTTAACATGTAAAGAATCTTTTAAATAAACACTAAAAGTTTTGTGAAGCTATGGCTACAAAATGTAGGTAGGTATATTGTGTACCCACCCATCGAATCGATATGAACCTGGACTTTCGACTTTCGAGAATTCCATTCTCAAAAAAACAATAACATCCTCGCGCAATTGGCGAAATGCATTTAATCATATTGTATCTTTGATGGCAGCTCTTTGGTATGCAATCCCTGCTTTAAGCAATTAGTTGACCATGACAGAATAATGACGAAATTTCTTCAAATTGGAAAAAAAATTCTTAAAGTTGTTACTTACAAAACGCTGTCATTTCAAAACTACTTGCTTCATTTTGAAGATTGAAACGGTTCTGAGTCAAAATATTAATTATCTAAATGATGCGGGAAACCATTTTAAATTTTAACAAATATTTCAAAAAAAAAGTCATATAGAAGACGTTTCAACAATATTTTGTCGCAAAAAAAATCTTGAAACGTCCCTATATGAAATGTTTTTTAAATATTTGTTAAAATTTAAAATAGTTTCCAGCATTATTAGGATAACTAATATTGAGACTCAGAACTATTTGAATCTTCAAAATCAAGCAATTGGTTTTGCAAGGACAGCGTTTTGTAAGTACCAATTTCAAAACTAATTAGTACCAAGTTGGAGTTTTCATTCTGAGATAAGCGGTTTCAGCTTTTCTCCGAACTCATAGCTTTAGATTAGGAGGAGTAAAGTTCTGTTCAATATTCGAATGTGGTCGAATGTGGCAGGCTGTGCTCTTAAGATTAATGTGTCTTATTTTTAACGTAGTATTCAGATCGAAAACAACCGACAAAAGTTTCATAAAGATAACATTTTTTGTTGCAAGAACCCAAAGCTTTGTCATTAAAAAAGAAAGCCGGAATCTTAAGTAAATGTTCTATGAAAGGTACCGTCATGTGACTTATTCTTAAAGAGACATTGAGCAAAAGTTATTTTGAACGTAACTGGTTGCATACAAATACGTAAGTGTACTAATTGTTCGCTGAGAGCTTTACCCATTTCTTTTTTACCATAATCATCTTCAGCCACATGAAAACAGCTTTTCTAAAGAGTATGTTTGGTTTATTTAGGGTGATTCGTAAAGGCAAAATAAAAGAGGATTGGATAGATGCGATTGAGCACCTAAACGGACAAAAACTGGACAGTTCTACGGTCTTGACATCGTCTCTTATATGCGAAAATCATTTTGAGCCAGAATACATAAAAAACTATGGCCATAAAAAGTGGTTAACTGATGATGCAGTTCCAACTATTTTTGAAAAACAAATGTAAGCAAACCTAATATATAGGACAAACAAAATATCGGAATTTACATTCCTTTAATTGCAGAGAAAACGTAGAGTTCATAGATGTAGACACAGATTCTCAGCTGGAAGAAAATTATTCCGGAGCTGGAGCTTCAAGAGAAAGGTAAGTTCCAGGAAAATAGATGACAATGACTATATGATATATACATATATATTATATATGCATTTTAAGCTAATAACAAACCTTCGTTTATATACCAATATAAAGCAGTTTATTTATTTTGATTCCAGTCCACAACTTGTCCAAAGTCGGAAGCGGCCGTTTAATGTACAAGACGCTACTTCTACGTCGCTTGAAAAGCGCTATAAACGTTTGGAGCAGTTGTTTGAAAAAAATAAAAATGCTTTGAAAGAAGCAAGACGTACGATAACGAGGAAAGACCTACAAATTAAATCTTTAACATCGATTATTAAAGATTTAGAAAACAAAAAATAATATCAGAAAATTCTTTCGAGGTTTTGCAGGTAATTTTGAAATGAATACACTATGGACTTAGGTCTTGTGTAATGAAAGTCTTTAGTTGGTTATAATATCATCTTATCTTTTTAAAGTAGGGTATCCAGAAAATTATTATATTTAAAATAACTCAGTTTGTTAAGTTTTAATTAATAGTAAGATTTAGATTAAATTAATATTAAGATAAGCGAAAACGTACCTAATTTGTAATTACGCTTAAGAAACGATATTTATTATCAATCATACGAAATATTCTTACCATTCCTGTTGACTAACTTTTTTTTTGGTTGCCCTCTAAATAAGGATTCTGGTACATTCAGTTTAATTTAGCTTAAGACTTTTTTTTCAATGAAATTAATCAAGTGCGAACGAAGATTACTTTGAACTATTGTAAAAATAGCTTAAGTATACTTGGTTGAACAAGTTAACTTTTAAATGTAATACAAATAGCTTTAAGTTATCTATTTATTAATAATATTAGTTATTAATTATATTAAATAACAAAGAACATAATTTTAAATATATTTGAATAATTTTCTATAAAACATATTTTTTCTTTAATTTTTAGACATTTGACAAAAACTTTTTAAAAGTTTTGTCAAATGGGAAAGAAATGGGGAAATATCCCGAAGATGTGAGATCATTTGCATTGACACTCCATTTGTATAGTCCCCGAGCATACGGATACATCAGACCCTTGATTAAAAACAATTTTCTTGCACCAAGTAGGTACGTTGAGAGCTTGGTACAGTCAAACGGAGGTTGCAGCTTGATTTACTCGAAAATCTCGACCTGCTGACCCTTAAAAGTATTGCTTTAGAAAGGAAAGGTCAGAAAGTAGTAGCATGTCCAATGATGGACGAAATGGCCATAAGGAAGCAAATGCCGTGGGACGACGTAAAACAAATTGTTAGTACTATTGACTACGGCAGTGATTTTTCCTCGAACGACGAGCTTCCTCTTGCAAAGGAAGCTCTTGTGTATTTGTTGGAAGGTTTATATAGTGCATGGAAGCTTCCAGTAGCATATTTTTTGAGCAATGGACTTGGATCTTCAGAAAAGGCGAGTCTTACTAGACAAGTTATTAGTTTTCTTTCGTCGTCCAATGTAGAAATCGTAGGCTTGACGTTTGATGGCCACACAAGCAATATAGGAATGATAAAGCATTTAGGGGCCACTCCAAACCAATTTGAACATGTGTTTGAAAAACCCGGAAACCGATTCAAGTATTTTCATTTTTGTTGACGCCTGTCACGGGTTAAAGTTAATAAGAAATACTTGGGGAACAAAACAAAATCTTCCTTGACCAAAAAAGTCACGCAATAAAGTGGAGTTTCATAGAACAATACCAAGGAGAGCTGGAGCTTTACTTTGCAAATAAATTAAATAATAGGCACCTTAATTGGCACTCAAAAATAGTGAATGTCAAAATTGCAGCAGATTCGTAAGCGAGAGCGCAGCTAATTCCCTTTTGTTTTTAAGTCAAAATAGAAGAGTACCTACCTGGTTTTGAAGGCTGTGATTCGACGATATTATTTTTAAAAAAGATCATTTTTGGTTGCCTGACCACAAAATCCAAATTTGGTTTTGGGTTTAAACAGGGCTTAAATGAAATTTATAATAGGAATGAAAAATTTGACAAAAATTGTATATTAAATATGTAAAGGAAAAAGAGTTTTCTCAGCTATATTTTAAGCTATAAGCTTTAACAGGACCATCTTGAGTTATTTTTTTTTCAAGCATTCGCTCAAGGGGTGGGTTCAACAACAACCCACCAATCTACCCAGTTTGCCTCTGCATACAAGAGGCTGCAAATTCATAATGAAGTTCGTTCATCTGCTGAAGCGAATTGCATTTCGTTCGATGATAGGAACCTATTAGTTGCATCGTCTTCTACCGTAAGCAGACACTAGGAATATGATGATACAATTTGGTATAAAGAAGTTATTATTTTTGAAGGAGTAAACCCAAACCTCTTAAGAAATTCGCCTTTGGAGGAAATAATTTCCTACATCAGAATGGGTTCGTAGAATATAAAATTCTGAAGAACTGCATTGTAAGAAATCTAGAGTTCCCAATTATTTCTGAAAAGGTAAAGTCTTCTTTGATATCAATCAAAAGCAAAGGATTGCTAAGATATCCTCACAAAGATTAGGTTCTACGTTTTGGTCTCCAATGTTCTGCCTCCTACTGAGGAAAATTCATTTAAAAATGAATTTTTAGTCTAACGTGGAAAAGACTACAAAGTCCAAACTTTAAAAATACTATCACTTGAAGATTTCATGAAAACTTTAGCAGAAACAGTGCTATTATTGCTGCTGCGATAAAAAATGTTCTTGAGCATCGAATTAATTTTCATTTCCTATATTCTCATTCTGTCCTTATTACCAAAATCAATCAAATTAAACTTATATTGCTACAAAAACTTAGGTTTTTTAATTTCATGGCCATATAAGCCGGCACATTTCCAGTCTATTGACCAGGTCAATGTCGCTGTATCTCGTGATTCACTTTTTTCTTCTACAGTCTTGATACATACAACACCGAATGTCACACGAATCTCTCTCTCAAAGCACTACTGCCGTTTTTCATTTGAGTGTGTCAGGGTCCGAGCTTATGCTCCCCACTCAACTCGACTGGGAGAATTATAGCGAGTTTCATTCAAATTTGGAAGAATTGTTCTCAGAATCGAGAATTGCCCTTTTGAATGAAACTTGTTTTGGGTATCCATGTCAATTTGAATTATACTTTTTGTCATTTCATTTTTGTCTTTTGTCATTGGAAAAAGTAATCATTAGATAATTGATAATTAATTGGATAATTAAAGTACATATTAAGTTCTTCGTTCATTATTTGTTTATTTTTGTTATATTTATTACATACTGGCACAATTTCACAACAAACAACAAAAAATAACAAATTATTTCTCATCTGACTTTTGACAGAAAAGTATTCAGAACGATTCTCCCAACCCATGAGAGATGCATTCTTTCGTGTTGAGAATCGATCTAGAATTGCACTTTTTGAATGAATGAAACTCTCAAAAGTGAAAAAGGTCAATTCTTTTGACAGAAAGAGCAATTCTTTTCGTGAATTAAACTCGCTATTAGTGTCTCCTTGGCGCTTCTAAGCTCGAAGAAACAGCAATAGGATCTATCAAAAACTGTAGTTGTGTAGTTAACATGCGAGTTGGGTACAATATTGTCTCAAGAACACCAAGTTGATATTTTGAAAGAAGTCACTACAAAAACTACCAAGTATTCTGAAAACTTAGACCAAGTTGCTAGGGCATTTGGCCGCAAAGTCAAACGCAGTTTTATAGCTTAACAACTTAAATAAATAACTAACCTGACTTAAATGGTTAACGCCAACGATTGACAGAATATGTAGAAGGGGTGGGTACTCATTACAATAAGCTGTTGCTTAACACATTTCTCATGAAATTGCATTTGCATTTTGTTGTGAAATAAAGGTCAACAATACCCTTTTGTGAAATCAGCATTTTAATATCAAATTAATTTCGTAAGTATTCGAAATTCCTATTTAAACTAACTATGTACATTTTAAAATAGTCGGAGTGTGAAACCTTAACTTTGGAACTTGGTAAATCTTTTTTCCAGAGTTACAAGATTGTTTATTCTTTGCAAGCATATAAGACTTTAAATCGTGCTAGCTCAGTAGCACGTGTGCACACATGCCAGCCAAAATAATGTCTTGTAAATCGATAATCCGTTGATAGATGGAAATGAGTCAAGTTAGCAAGTGCTCCAAATGAATAAACAAGCCTCTCTTCTTATGTCGCGGGTAACATCTTAGTTTGTCCAATTGGAAGATTTCTCATAAGCAGGTGTTAATTGCCAATTGGATCTACCAATTGGAATAATAACTTCACAAATAAATAGCAAAGCCCAAGATTGAAAACTTTTAAAGACCCTTTAGGAGCACACTACATCTTCTGACGTTCCTTGATGCACAAACTTAAAGATCTTCCATTTTAAGAAAAAATAATGTTTTTGGATTTTTTGTTAATTTATTTAAAAAGGAATTAAATACAAACCAAACAAGAAAAACTACTTTTTGCTTGGACCAGTGGTGGCTGCCAAAGCTGCAACTTCGTCTTCCTTAGCGTGAATAAGCACAAGTTCCTGCTTCTTGTTTGCAATACGCTCCTCTCGCCGCTTGCGGGCTTCACGCACCTTCTGTCTGCGGGCCTCAGCTTGGTCAGACAACATTTTGCTACGTTGCTTCTCGGCCTTCTTTTTGTGAATGTATTCCATAAGGACACGCTTGTTCTTGAACACATTACCTTTGCACTTCATGTACAAATCGTGGAACAAGTGCCGGTCAATTTTTTTGTTGTCCCTGTACTTCTTCAACAATCTACGCAAAACTCGCATCCTCTGCATCCACAAGTATTTTGTTGGCATACGGGCATTAGCTGTACCCTTGCGTTTACCAAATCCACAGTGACGACCTTTGCGTCTGGCTTCTGTGTTCTTGCGGACACGGTAACGAGAGTGGACCACAACTGGTTTTTTGATGATCAAACCATCTTTGATCAATTTACGGATATTTTGACCTGAAAACAAATAATAAATCAAGAATTAGGAAAAAATAATTCAATTATTGAGGTTATAACTTACGTGAGTTTGTGTTTGCAATCTCATTGATTTCATTAGGATCCAACCAAACCTTCTTCTTGCCACATCGCATCACCGAGGCTGCAAGCCTCTTTTGAAGTTTAAGCGAACTAAAATATTATAAGAAAATACAGTTTAATTGGTTGTTAACAAATTTCATATGAATATTTTGTGAATTGGAATGTTTAGAACACATTTTAACTTTTATTTATTATTTTTTCGTGAGGAAAACGTACCTCATGGTGTTCACTCGTACTCGCAGTTTCTTGAAAAGAAAGAATATTTGAGAGGGCGGAAGTGGCAGCCATTTTCGAAATGTTAAATTTCGAATTGAATGTATTCAAAGGTTAAACAACAAATAAAAGCATTCAGCGAAATTTTTACACCACGTTTCCATACAACGTAGACAAGTGTGTGTAAATAGAACAGTATGTCAGTACCTACAGTATTATGTCAATGCGCAAAAACTTAGGTTTTGATAACTCATCGAGAAAAATTAGCCAAGTTCAATTTATTTCATAACAAGCACGTAAGAGACATAGTTATTTGGCCTTTATCCTTGTTTCCAAGTCTCTGCTTCAATCACCATTTCCATAATGATTCCTGTGACTTGTTGAATACAAAAATACTTAACAGGTATAACGTAACAAAGGTTAATCCTGTGCTAAAGTAAAATATGCGATAAAAGATAAAAGTGAACTGACCATGAAATATTTGTATAGGCAAGAAAAATAGAGCATGTTTATTTATTGAATATTATCTTGGGGCAGATTATGTAATAACGAAAAGAAAATCACCGTTCTTTTCTTCAAAAATTAAATATATCGTGAGAAAGATTTTGTCAGCTCATGTTTTGTATCGCATTTCATTTTGTTTCAAATCCTTCGCTTAAGTTTGGGAGCCATGTTCTTCATTGCATACTTTTCGGTGCTAGTGTATTTTCGCTAATGCCAATACTTGTCATGTGAATCACCGAAAAAATGCAATTAAATTCATGTACATAGTATTAACAAAATCGAATGCAAAACATCTCTTCTTTTAAGTCCTGACCACGGACCGATAAGATACAGACCGCCAACTCACTGTATGGTCTCTCTTTTTAGCATGTAGGCAGAAAATCACCATTTATTTTGAGAGTGTGACGCTCTCCCTTGCTTTTTAAACCCATTTAGCAAACACACCAACAAAATAAATGGCTTACGCAGGGATGATTGCCATCACAAAATGCATAGACAGAGATGTACAGGTATTCACAGACACAAAAAATATTTCGATGGTGTTTCAGACAAGAAGAGTACGAGTTGTGGGTCTTTTATGGTCTGTGGTCCTGACCTCAAAAAATCTTAATTTTTCATTTTTCCAACATGTTCCTCACCTCCAATGAGTCAATGTCTTGTTTGGACGTCCGTGGCTAACCAGTAAAACTTCTAAGTGATAGTAATATAGTTTCTATATATACAATGAATTTGTGATACGAAATGCCAGAAAAAAGTTTGATAGAATTCAATCCTACTTTTAGAATTGTCCGTTAAAAACACTTATTCACATTTTTTTCTCCCACGTCAGCATCTTTAATTGAATTATAAATCGCATTTGCGGTTGCATGTTCCATTCCAATCGAGTGTCACATTTGCGTATTTGTTTGTCATTTACAGAAGCGTCAGATGAGCTCTTTCGAAAAGAAAATAATTTTAACATTTTCCACCATTTCTCTAACTTCCTGTTGAATGCACCCATTTGTCAGCTGACCATGAAAAACGAAAAACGACAAGTAAATAACCAAAACCAACTATCAAAATCAAAATGGTTAGAAGAATGTGAGGAGATTTTGGTTTTTAGAAAAACTATTCTTTAAACAATGTACATGTTGGATACGAAAATAGCCATTATGGATAATAAAGAGAGTTCAAATTTGCTACAGCATTCTGAAAATTTAAGTCTATCCGACTTGGAGCTACCCGAAATAGAGCACCAAAGAAAGCGTAAAGTAAGAAGGTAAGTAATAACAACGGAGGCGCAATCCTTGTATTTTAAATTTTTGTTATGAACTCTGACTAATGTAATGTATTTTTTTCTTGATTTTCTATAGAAAAACAAGACCGAAACTAACAACCAGCAGACAAAGGATTGAATCTGCAACTTATGGCCATCGTAATATCATTGTGCTAGGAACTGTGTTCTTTATTACATCGTGTTGGTTGTTAATTCTTTCATATACAATGTCAGTGATTCACATAGAGAATCAACGATTACAAAATGAAATTAAAAAAGGTAAGTAGAAATATATAATAGTGACAAGTGACTACTGACTACTCCTCCACTGGGACAAGACAAATCATAAAAAATTCAAAAATTAAATAGTACACAAGCAGCTACCTTCCAAGTTGTTATAAAACATTCCAAATACAAGTCATTATAACCTTTATAACATTGGATAGGTATGGTATAATCGTATAATATGCATAGATAGGTAGATACATTCTTGTAACATTGCGCAGAAACCATTTCAATTGGCAGTCGATACAATAGAAGCCCATGTTGTTAGAAGTTCTCTTTTTTTTTCTGTCATTGTTTAACGCAAAATATCCTGCCAGCGCCAGGTTAAAAAAGTTCCCAATAAAATAATTGTTAGAGGCCAAAAAATGGATTCAGGCTTACAAATAAGTCTGCCCATTAAACCTGGAGCAAAGAAAATAAGAAAGAGACGAGAGCTTGATGCCTTAGTCTCATATTCAATCGCCAGAAGGTACTTAAAAACGATGAATAAATTGCGATACATATTATTTTTATTTGTGAGCCTTATAGAAGCAATGTTAACAAACCAATGAACACCACGAAAGGAAAACATTCTCTTGAGAAACTGATTAGGACGTCCACGGACGATCAGGACCAGGAGGAATGTAACTTGGTATTATTCTTCTATTTCAAAATTTAAAGTATATACTTCATTGTTTGGATTAAATTGTTTGTATAAACTTTACAGGAATCAAATTATAAAAAAATGGACACATGCCGCGTGAGAAAATCCAATATTCCAATTCGGATGTGTGCGCCACTGATTGTGGTGATTGTCATTATAATCTTGTTTGGTTTCGTACATTGGTTGTATTTTGATTTGAGGCAACAGTTCATTGAGTACCGCCAAAAAATTGAAGAAGGTTAGCCAAGAAAGAACTTAAATTAAGTGTTGTAAAGGCATGCAAAACTTTTATTCCTTATTTTGTGAAATATTTGTAGCATAATCAATTTTATTTTGTTTTAAAATTACCTAGTATCAGGAACATAGATGGATCCAAGATGTTTACACCATTTTGTTTGTTCAAATAGAGCTGAAACTGCATGCAAGACTAAGGGTTTCGCAAGCTAAACATTCATATTGAAAATGTCTTATTCGCCTGGAAATCCAACATTTGGGTTTACTTTGAAATTCCACGGTATGGTGGCTCTCTTTTCCTACAAAAAAGCCATCGAAAACAAATAAAGCAAATCCCCACATATTACCCACTGGCTAAACACGATACTTATGTGCCACCGCACCTTCAGCCGCCTTAGACACACTCCTTAATCTCACGCTCCTCGATATTTTTAGCAAGCAACGGTCGCTATTCGTCTCAGAGCCATCCGCTATTGGTTTTACAGCTAACTCTCAACAGACCAACAACATAATTGCAAGTCCTATCACTTCGAATTCATACAGATTTATTCTAATACACTCCGACTACACCGTCCCAACAATTTCCAAGTCTCCATTAAATCATGGTCTGCTTGGGACGTGGGGGAATTCTTGAGAGATTATTCAGTTCATTTCTATACTGATGGCTCAAAAACCAAAGATGGGGTGGGTGGCGGCATGCACTCAGACAGAGAAAATCCTAGTCTCCCTGACTACTGTAACGTGTTCAAGGCCGAAATGTTGACTATAAAAGAAATAGTATCATGGCTAAAGGAAAACTTGATATACACATCAGATATCCGCATATCAGACAGCTAAGCAAGCAGCCCTTAAATATCTTGTTGCGCTTTCCACAAACTCAGTAACTCCCCGCTACTGTCGCCTATCTCTCATGGAGATGGTAGAACAGTTTAATATTCAGTTGTTAGGGGTTCCGGGAAACTGCAAAGCCGATGAGCTCGGAACTGCAACACCAATCTCGCCCAGCAAGAAAGAACATGGCGAATTTAAGATGGACAAACTTAACTAATTTTCTGGCGTCTAGCCAGAATTGAATGAAATTATCTTTTAGCAGATCCCTTAGCTCCGTAATGAGTGTGTCATAACTGGACACAGTCTTTTAGTTTTATCAAATGACTTCTGCAGACGTTGCATGGACGAGTAGGAAGAAGAGACTACCCCACACCTTCTCTGTTAATGCCCTGCTCTCTCCAAAAGACGAAAATTACATACCCTTCTTCAACGATACCAGCGACACACAGACATCCACCGTCTCCAAGCTTAATTGAAAGTGGTCCAAGTGGTTTAATAAGTGAGGTTGTGCCACGATTTTCTATATGATATCACAGTGGACATGGCTTCATGGTTCTTCGTGAAGTGTTCCTTATTGGACAGTTTCCAGAATCCATGTGGGACTATATCGAAATTTCAAATCAAAATACTTTATTTACTTTCTTTTTATGGCTCCACTAGAGAGTGGTGTTCCTAGGCCTTCCTTAGTATGCCCGTCCAGCCGGCTCGATCTCTAGCCTGCCGTCTCCAATTTCTCACTCCAAGTTGTCGGAGGTCTCCCTCTACCTGGTCGCTCCATCGGAGATGAGTTCTACCTTCAAATCGATGTGTATAATATTTTTGCTTAACTTTCCTAATTTGGTCGAATTTCAAGACAATCGATTTTAACACTTTCGTTGAAACAAAACAGTACATTTTAATATAGAATCTAGGAACTTCTATCCAGCCAAACTTCTACCCCTCTTCTAACTTTATTTAACTTATCAAATGTATGTTTCGATTTACGACGGCTTAAAACAAACACAAATTAGAAGATTACTTTGTCATAATCAATTATTACAAATATTTTTTTTTTAATTTAATTTGCAACAGTTTCTGTGATAAGCCAAAATCTTCCTGAAGAAATGCAAAAATGGCATGAGAAGTCATCGTTTTTGGAGAAGAACCAAAGTATAATTTATGAAAAACTAAGTGAAATTCAAGCAACTATAGAAAGCTTAAAATTGAATTTCACAAAATTCGCGGCAAAAGCAGACAGTCGCAATGAATATTCCAAAGATGATAAGTTTGTTGCCAATTTGGGTGCAAAGCTTGAAGCTGTTGCCAGTGATATGGAAGTCATAAAAGACCATTTCACAACTGTTCAAAAAAACCAATCCAGGTTACAAGAGGACATCGATAAACTAGGGGTATTTGTATATTATACTTTTTTTTTTAAATCATGCTAAATATTTTGTTTTGTGTTATTTTTTGAAGGTACGATTTAGTGACATATCGAACCATATCCCAGAAAAGAGCAAGGACGATGATGCATGCTTACAAAAAATACAAACCCTTCAAACAAATTTCGAAAATGAAATTAAGGGCGTAACTTCAAATATAAGTGTGGTCAATGATACACTTACCCAGAAAGCTCACCAAATGAGTGACGAACTTCAAACGCATAAGGTATTTCAGTTTGGTTATACAAAACAATAACAAAAAACAATATATGACATTGTATTTTCTGTAATTTAGACAAATATTGATGATCTACAAGATAAATCTGCAAACATTACCTCACATGTTAGTTCCATTAAAAACGATTGGACCAAATACAAGCAGCAAATTGTTGATTGCGATGCCAAAGTGGAGAACTTTGAAAACACAGTAAGTAACTTAACATTCTTTGGTTCTGTTCAATCCTACCTAAAAATATTTCTTTTAATTTTGTTTTTTGAGTCATAAAAACACGAATTTATTATAAAAGTATATAGAACTACACAATAGTGATAATGGACTACCCGACAAATATTATGACTAAAACAGTTATTAGCTTTGTTTGTTGAGCCCTGAAGTCGCCCTGGGGTCGCCACAACTCGTATTTTGAAATACCTTAATTCGCCCTCAAGACAAAATTCTCTGTTTTTGTTTTAAACCTGTTGTCGCCCTGAAGTCACCCTCAAATCGATCTTGGTATTTAGTTGGGGCGAGTTGAGATAACGAATCAGCTGTTGAAGTAGCTTTTGCTGTCAAGCATTTCTTGTGTATTTTTCTGCTATATTTGATTTTTCATATAATTTTTTTCCAAACAAAAAACTAAAAGAAATGGAAGTAAATGCAGCCCTTGTGAGTTTTTTTTTAAACGAACAAAACCCAGGTCTCGCTCTCTATTTCGTTTTCCAAGTGTCCGGAGGGCTGTCAATTGCTCAAAAACCAAGGACTCCTCTGCTTTTTTCATAAAACAATTTAAAACAAATATTGTGGCAAGAACAGCTCCAGGAGGAACCAAAGCCTAGTCAATTAGACTCTCAACCATTTCTGTGTAAGCGCGTTGATCTTTTGCTGGAATAATTTATCACCAAATCCGAGATGTAATTTCTTCCAGACAAGATTTATTTTTTGAGGATTAATCTCTTCTTTGGAAGGGCAGTACCTATCACAGAAATAAAAGGTGGGAGCAGTTATTGAATCCAAACCCATCAGTGTGTTAGTGTGACAAACCGTCCACTCAAGATTGTGAAGTATATAAAACATGTTTACTTTTATCTGCTCCAGAATAAGCGAAGGAAACTATAAAATAAATGCTAGTTTGTCCTACGGCTCCGTTCTGTCTCCGACACTCATCCTTATCCACTTAATCCACTTTATTGTTTAGCTGACGATAGTACGATCAGCTTTTTTATATTTGTTTCCAGATTCACATCCCTGTTCTTCGGATGTTGAACGGCAACGTTTGATAAGCTCATTAAATTCCAATCTTGACAGCATTGTCCAATGTAGGATTATCAACCGTAGGCGCCCACTAGGCGGCCAGGTTGCGCAATCAGCCCGCAGCGGCCAGTTATTGTATGGCCGCCTAATGCGCGCACTTGCATGCTTCTTAGAAGATTAGCTGGCGGCTAGTGCGCGCCTAGCCTAATGCATCAAATATTCAATTCTGTCGTTAAAGCAGTTTATGCCACTATGAACGACCACATATTTGAAGTCGCGAAAAATTCAGGGAAATGCTAAGGTTTCCTTAGTGGATCTGGGCAGATGCTGCTCCTGTTACACATTGTGTCTCCTATGTAGGATTCAAAATAGAGCCTTAAAATTGTTTCTCTTGAACATCACCATAATGTTTCTTGTCTAACCTTGTTTTACTCCTACTTCTATAAACAGTTCTCTTATGAAATAGAAAAATGCGATCCTCACCTTAATCAATTTCCCCGTGACACTCGCATCGCTTTTGAATGCCCATCAATTTAGTATAAAGACTCGGCACTTCAAGAATGTGTCATGCTTTACCCGGCTCGGAGTTACCCTTCCATTGTGATTTATAGACATTCAAACCCAATATGCATCAGTATCTCCTTCTATTTTCTATCCAACTTTCCTAAACGCTTGCACTTTGTTAATTCATGGGCAAATTATATGTAAACCACAATGTATTGCCTCGGTTTTAGGCAAAAGAAAGAAAAAAGTTTGAAATTCTAAATTTTTTGAGAAAGTTTATAACTTGCAATTTCTTTCCATTTCAGATGTCCGAATTTTTGAACAAAACGTCCTATATCGAAAAATCACTCCAAGAAGTTCGTTTGAATTGTTCCCTTAACAACGGATCGGGTCAAAATTGTATCAATTTGACAGATACTACTCCACAGGTAGCTAACAATATTTACAAAACAAAAAAAAAAAATCCAAAACCACTTCCTTCTTGCTTAACTTTTGTTTTTAGATAATTAAAGCAGACCGCCAAACAAATATCAGCGAAATAATAAATTGAACCTGAAATCACAAGTATGTAGAAATTTGTTTACACAAAATAAAATTTAAACAATTATTTTCTTTTTTCTTTTCCACAGGAAAGTTTATAAAAGTTACAACAACGTATAAATAAAGTTTTGGACAAAAACTTTTTTATAGAATAATTCCGCCTGAAAAAATTTCCAGATTGTACATTCAAATTTAGCTTAAATAACGACAATTTTTTGATAGAAATGTTCTTGTTGTTATTGCAAATAATTGAATCGATTGTTCATTTCACAATGTGTACATAAAAGTTTTATTTATCACAATAAATAATTTTAGTATTTCTCTTTAAAACTATTCTTTTTTGATTTCGTTGGTCTTTCAAAAAGTACTTTTACTGTCCAGACTTAATGTTATACTTTGCCATGAGTCAATTTGCGAAGCGAAGTACATAAACTGTATGCAACACTCTTTACGAACAGTTTACTTAACACAACAATCAGTTTTAACAAAAACTGTTTACAAGTTAAGCTACCTTGACTGATGACATCTGGAGACCTGGCGAATGGCACAGAACTTACAACAGCAGGTTATTGGGGGAGTCACTCAGTTTAAATATCCGGGAAGTCACTCGATGGTGAAGCGGACATACACGTCAGCAATACAATAAATTGAGTTCGTAGTGCATTCAGAATCCTTTCTCCAGTGTGGAACTTCAAATATAAATCGCTTCGTGGAACGTGGCAATGCTCTGCCAACACATCGAGACCCTTGTCTGCGTTACATGTTGAAGATCCGGTGGCCAAAAACAATATCCGACAAATAATTGTGGCTTGAGACTGGAGAAACAAAAGTGAACGTTGACATCACACGGAGGCCAAACACTGAGGGAGCCCAATGATTTCATAAGAAATCAGTCTTATGAATGGAATCCTGGTAAAAAGCGGGTTTGAAATAGATAATAGTGGTCAACTGGCGTGAAGAAACGTAAGTTTCCGAACTTAAACAATCTCTCACTGAATTACTCTTACTGATATTGAGTTAGGGCCATGGAGTGGACTCTCTTGTTCACTTTTTCTGCCTTAGTTGCGAGTAGTCCCTATTTTTGGTGGATGCTAAGAAAATAAAACAAAGGCGAGAGTTGTTCACTTCTTTTTGCGCCAACTACTTGAGCACAAAAATGAACGAATTAGTATAGGAGAGCTACTAAAACTTAAACCAAGGCTATATTCTATATTTTTGACATTTTTTGATGTGTTTGGCTTAGTTGAAAATGCAAAATTAAACTTTGAAATGTAAATATTGCTGGGAAGAAGAATTCCAATTTTGGTAGATAACTAAGCTTGGCGTGACAGTGCTCCAGATCAAATAATAATTTAAACAATCATTAGAAACGGCCTGTGTGCTACTTAAATGTTTAATAGTGAGTTTGATAACCCATAAGTATGCCGTGCTTATCAGAGAAAATTTTCCCAGTTCTTTTTTTATTACAATTACAGCAGTCCTTTGAACAGCAATTTTGTTTCCTAATCAAGGAATTGTAATTTTTTCGTGTGAACTGCTATCGTTTTACCAAGTCCTAGTCTCCGATGAAAATTGTGACCAAACAACAGCACATAACTTTGTTGTTCTCTTTACTGGCTATTACAGTTGTATGGATCTGAGTCACCCACCACCCAGGTATCATCCATTTGTGCCAATTGGGAATATAAATAAAGTGTACGACTGGTTCGCACGAACTTGCTCTAATGTGTGACAGTGGTCTTGGGGCTGGACATTTTGGAAAAAATTAAATCACTAGTTAAATGGTTTTTTTTTTTGTAAAAAAAGGTAAACCATACGATTTCTTTTACTGTTTTAAGTTTTAAGGAACAAAATTTTCAAAATGTTCGTGTCAGACTCGAAAAGTTTTTCAAAAAAAAAAACGTTTTTTGAAAAACTTTTCGAAAACATATTCCAAATTTGTGTTAAGTATACCAACATCTAGCAGTTTATAGTTCTTATTCTGAAAACAATTCTTTTTTTTTTTTTTTTGAAAAAAACCAACAATTAAAAAAAAAAATTTTAAAAGTAATATTATTTCTTTTATAAAGGGCTTTCACATTAAAAATGTGATTGAAATCCGTCAAGTGCTTTACGAGAAAACCCAATTTGAAAACACTGGTTCTTTGAGAGGAACCGTTATAATAAGACTGTCCCAAAATAATAGTACCCTGAAAGTTTTATCAAAATCGTTGGATCCGTTTTCGACTTTTTATTTATAATTGTATGGTATGGTCTAGAATGCTCTGTACGATGTCATAATAATACTATGTACCAAGTTTGAAGCAATTCGGTCGAGCCGTTTAGGCTGTAGGTAAGTATAGAGGCAGACAGACATACGGACAGAATTGTCGGACCCACTTTTTTAGGCTTCTCTATCATCTTAGTGGTCATGTTTGATTGTATAATCGCAAGCAAAATTTTTTTAGTCAAAAATTATAAGAGCATCTTTATGTTTGTATGTTTCCATTGAAAAAAGTGCGTTTAAAAATATTGCAGGAGACATTCCAAGGATCAAGTATTTTCTAAGTGGAACGGACGCTTTTTTTTGCAGTGAAGTTGAAGTAGTAAGTACACACATTTTCGGACCAGACCAATTTCTGCTGTTTCCATGTTCCATAAAAGCACACCATCATTAAACATTTTAACAACAATGTAATTTATTTAAACATATATTTTGTGGCTACAACATAATACACATAATACTTAAAAAGAGTGTTTCGTATCGATTATATCATTTATTTATTATTATACTTCTCCTTTAAAATTGTAAGCTTTGCTGAATTATTTTTAATAAATTGCATCAACTTTTTGAAAATTATAGGACTATTTTAAATTTGAAAAAAATTCAAACGAAACAAAATAGGTATTGCAAAGTTTTTAATCGGTAAATTTGCGGTTGGGATTTTTTCCAAACAGAGCATTACGAATTTCTGGGACGAGTTGTTGAGAAATCAATTCCAACCTTGACTCCAAAGTATTGGGTACCTTAACTCGTCCATTCAATGCAATTAATTCCACTCCTCCACATGTGTCTGGTGGCAAGAAATTTTGAGTATCCATAGTTATGACAACATCCTTTCCGATATTGGCTTTGTACTGTTCTATTGAAGTTGGCAAAACTTCATTGACTAAACCTTGATCAGCTTGACGACAACGTAGGATGACTTTAGCTTCCATCGTCTGGTATAGAGCTTGAACAATAAGTTTCTGGAGGACAACTCTGTATTCGGTAGGATTTTTTGTGACTTCACCTAACCGACGACGTGCTTCGTCCAATACACTACGAACATGATCTTCTCGCACTTTGAGAACCTTAAGACGAGCTTGATTTAACATATTTGAAGATTGAATCTTCTTCTGGAGTTCAACTTGTTTCTCTTTCTTTTCATAGTATTCCATAATCTTAAGACGTTGCTGTTGTACAAGACGCCCTTTTTCTATGTTGAATTCTTCCTCAGCTTTTGCATCGATTTCTTCAGCTTTTTCGTTGGCTTCTTGCTCAATGAATGCCATCATATGCTTGATTTGTTTTTGTACATCTGCATCGCTTAGAGCCATTTTGGTTGATTTGTAGTTTTAAATATTCACAAAACCTTTTCAAAAAAGATTAAAATTAGAGTTATTATAAAAGTGTTGGGTAAAATAATGTATACTTTTTTCCAGGAGACACGACCAGTCGTATTGAGAAGATAATTATTTTGACGAAATTTTTCGGTCATATGACACAATGTCGAGTTTCAAGTTCGAAGAAATGAAACATTTCTTGTTTCGTTCCGCCGAACATCGAATAACAAATATAAGGGAGTGTCTATACGTAAGTACCTGTTAAGTTAACATAATTTTTGAATTTTTGTGTTAAAAAAATGTTTTTTTTTTTTAATTAATTTGTTTTGAAATGCTTTTATTTTAAAATATAAGCAAAATTACCTTTCCGATATTTTTGTAATTGAAAATGTACTTTCAAATAATGTTATACAAGCCAATGGCGGCGCTAGTTGTATTATCTATTTTACGTCAAATATCTTCTATTTTTTGTCCTAACTCACCAATCAAGTGTTTGAGAACTTCGTTAATAGATGGAGCAAAAAACGTACCTCTTATTGGGAATACTATAGATTTATAAATACAACGGCCATTATATAAATTAATATAGTTATGGCATGGAACATGTTTTTTTGTTTGTGCCTCTGCTAGGTTGCAGCGCTAGTTGTCTTATCCATTGCATTTATAATCTATAGTATTCCCAATAAGAGGAACATTTGGTGTGCCATCTATAATTAACGAAGTTCACAAACACTTGATTGGTGAGTTAGGAGTGGCATTGTATTTATATTTTATAGTATTCCCAAGAAGCGGAACGTTTTGTGCGGCATCTATGGACGACGTTCACAAGCTTTGATTGTGCAGTAATTTTAGTGGTTTTTGTCTAAACTGCCATGGAAAGCAAAAACAACAATAGAAGAAATTCGATGTAAAGTAGACAAGACAACTAGTGCCGCCATTGACGACGTTCAGAACTAAAATAAAATGTTCCATGAAATTACTATAAAATATAAATACAATGGGAGTGGTTTTTGTCTAGATTGCCATGTGAAGAAAAACAACAATAGAAGGCATTTGATGTAAAGTAGATAAGACAACTAGCTCCACCACTGACGAAGTTCAGAACTAAAAAAACATGTTCCATGAAAGGACTATAAAAATGTATATACAATGCTATAACTGACCCCTTCGATCAAAATGAAACAAATAAATTCGCCTGTTCCGTTCCGATTTCATTCTGTTCCTCTGGAAGATAGCTATCAGAAAAAATGTTTCGTGTGCAATCATGATACAACTAAAACAAGGTCAAGGGCGCAAAATAAATTAAAAACAAAAACTCAAAGGTGATGGCGTCAGTGACGTAAGCGAATCAAAAATGAAAACGCAACGACGACGCTATCTGGTTTAATTGGATCATGGTGTGCAATTTTGTCAGACAAATATTTTCGTGTTAATTCAAGTGTCAAGTTGTTTAATCTCATAGGGTTTTCACACCGAGCTGAAAACCCCCAAAACCTGAACGAAAACACAAGTTTTACCATACGTTTTTGCTAAACACAAGTTTTCGAAAACAATTAGTTTAATATAAAACCTGTCGAAAACTTGTTGTAATACAAAGCAAACACACCTAAGTTTGTTGTGATTCTTTCAGAACACACCTAAGTTTGTTTTGATTCTTTCCAAACACACCTAAGTTTCTTGTAATTCTTTCCAAACACACCTAAAAAACGCATAAACGTCAAACAAAAAAAATCAATCATAGCAGTCGAAAATATTTTCATTTAACTATCAAAGTCAGTTGTAAAAATGAAGTGAAATGTCAAATGAAAACTTGAAAAGTCCGGTGTGAATGATTTTCAGGTTTTCGTAAACTTTTAGCTGAAAACCGGGTTTTCGGCTCGGTGTGAAAACCCTATCATGCTCTAAATCTAAACAGACAAATTTCGAAATTTGATTTTTATGGAGTCGAATTTTGAAATTCACTATAAAATTACTTCTTTTGTCCTTATGAAAACGTATTATAGAAGGTACTTTAACTTTCCAATTAGTTATCAATTATAAATAATGCAATAATCTACTAATCAACTTTTGTTCGGAGGTATGAAATAAATAAATTTATTAATTTGATACTGATACTTTATTTATTTAGCTTCAGCTATTTTGTTACAAACAATATATGTATATATAATATAAAATAAAATAAAAGAAAATAATATAAATTATGTTAAATATAATTAAACTTTACATGTAAAATTAACTTTTTTTTTAAAATGAAATCTCATTATTTTCAGTCTTTAAGTCTAGGTAAAACTATTGAATAATTGAAAACCTTTATGGGACAACATATTTTGGCATCTATTGGTTGTAAAGAAGGGCAATCTAAAATCGTTAGCATTTCTTAAATTGTGTGGTTGTACATCAGATACATAAACTATTTGATTAAATAAATACGTCGGTAACATTTTGTTTTTTACTTAAAAAACAAATATTAATACAGTAGTCTCTCGATAATGTGAATCACCGATAATGTGAATTTCTCCGAAATGTGAATCGCCAAAACTTAACATTGTCATCTCTATAATGTGAACTTCCGAAATTTTGGAACTCTTAAATGTGAATTCCTTTGGAAATTTTATATACCTACCTACACATACATATTTTTTTTTTCTCTTGATAGTTTTGCAAGCAATATAAAAGAAAGGAAGACCTTACTGATATTCATCTGAACAAATTTCGAAGTTTTGCAATAGTAAGATCAAATCAGGCTATTCACTATGTCGATACAGATGTTTTTTTTTAAATGATTTTTTTTGCGTAGTAATTAGGTACTCCTACATAGGTAATGTGTTTTTTTTTTTTCTGAATAAATGTTGAAACTGTGCTTTACCCGTAATTTTGTTTGTAATAAATGGATACGAGTTGTTTCAAACTCTTAATAAGAACCGAAGAAAATGTTCCAGTAATGTGAACACCTCTCAAATCCGAAAACGTCTTGTTTTAATTAGTTCACATTATCGAGGGACCACTGTACATTCATAGTTGTCCTTTGATGTAGGTATAGTTAACCATTGTAAGCAATTTATCATATCTCTAATAAGTGTTAACATATTGATATTGCACATTAAAATACTCATCCCTCTATTTTGTAATTTTTGAAGTTTTTCTGACATTTGACTATTTCCTAAAAAAGTATAGTTGAACAATATTCGAAATGAGGCTTTATAATAACGAAGTAGTTTTGTTTTTAGTGGACTTTATTGAATTGAAATTCAAAATAAAAGTTTAGTGACCTTTAGTCCAAATGCGTTTCGCCCAGGTACAACAGTTGGGCTCATCAGTTAGATGCTGCTGTTCCCTTCTAAGACGCAAAATTTTGGTCGATGGTTACCGACATTTGATAAAATTACAGCATGAATACACTGTGAATTCTATTTTTAGGGGAATTCGTTTGAATTCATGCACCTAAAACTATACATATATAAATATATATATGTATACATCCGTGGTCTAGCCGAAGTTAACGAAGTAGTTTTGTTTTTAGTGGACTTTATAATAACATTATATACATTTATGGTAGATATTATTGATAATCTAAGCCTTATTTAAAAAAAAAAACCAATTTTCTTTGCAATTTTTTTACAAATATAATTAATATGTGGTTCGAATCAGCGCCGGATCTAGGGAGGGGGGCAAAGGGGGGCACTTGCCCGGGCGCCTGGCCTTGGGGGCGCCAAATGGAATATGAAGAAATATAGGAGAGCAAAAAAAAAAAGGTATTCAACATTTAAACAGGGCGCCAAAGTAATGCAATGTTTATTTATTTCTTGTTCCAAATATGAAAGAAATATGCAATGAACCACTTCCGTCGCCCTTTAAACAAATTCGTCGCCCCTCATGGGGGCGCAAAATTAGAAGATGAAAGAAAGAAACGAGAGTAAAAAAAAGGTCTTCAGGTATATACTTTACAAGTAAGATTTCATTTTCAATACCTTATTTGCTGAAACAAGTTTCAAATATGAGGAAGCTTTCTTAAAATCATAATTTATTTCTGCATTACTTACGAAATGCTATTAAAGCATTGAATAATGGATAAATCATTTCAGTTTGAGTTGATGATTGATATTTTTGACTCGTTTCAGCACCTGGATCTATAAAAGTTATTTTTTTTGGCTCAATGCCTTGATGTTCTGAAATAAAAGCGTTATTAAAAAAAATAAGAATTTAATAACAAAAAGGGCCAACCTCGATACAAATTCAGTAATCATAGAAGCGACACATTCTTGGGATGTTTATGTGGAATTCTTGAAATCTAAAACCATAGACCGTTTGTCAAGTTAAAACAAAGAGTCAAATTCCATCGAAAGGATGGCTACGATGTCGACGGATTCAGAAATTTCAAGTTTTTATGTTTCGTTTGGGAAAGGTGCGATTCTAGTGCTTTCGGGAGTTAGTTAAAACTAAATAATATATTCACGTCAAAATATAGTTTGTCCCCGTCTGTCAAGCTACAAAAAGTCGAATTTTATTGAAGGATGGCTACGATGTTGATGGATTAAAAAACATCTTAAAAAAAACTTTGGTATTGTTCGATCAGTTTTTCTGGAAGGTTTGGTTAAAGTTGATCATGTAGCTTAGCCACACGGTGAAGAAAGGTTCGACGCGCCGAGTCCTTGGAAATCTTCTATATTATTTGTTTGTTTACTAAGACTTAACTCGGAAACCACAAAGATTGAAAGGTTGTAATTTGCACGTGGAATAGGTGATGAAAATCTTTGGCAAGACTAAGCTGTCAATAGGGTGAAATGGGCTTAAAGCAAAAAAGTGGTATAAGACTAAGGGGCCAAGTTATAGCGATCAGAAAAACCAAACTGAAATATTTTCAAATGCAAATTATCTTGTGTTATGATTTGATTTTAAACTGCTGTTGATTTAGTATGAAAAAAGTTAACTAGAGAAAGGATTGAACTTAAAAGAAAAAATTGTTGCAATTGCCCATTTCTCAACCTAAAAACAACACTAAAACAGTATTGTACACTCGGGCGTATACGTACTTTTCTGAGTTTATTTAATTTTAAAAAAAATCATCCATGTTCTAATATCTTAGACAAACTAAATGGACGGTATAAATATAATTAAGAAGTCAAACTTATCCCTCAATGTTCAACATTTTTGTATCTATCATGGTTTGTATCATCGCGCTATCTGATGCTCATTAGGGCAGCACAACGTCTGTCGGAATAGGTAGTGAACTATAAAATTTCTAATATACGAGTTTTTCAAAAGTAGTCCTAATTTTTTATCAAAAGATAATAGTTGAATGTTTGAAATAAATAAAATGCACGAATGGGTCGCACGTACTTGCTCTGTTGGTGCAATAGTATGATGAACTTATGGCCATTTAAAAAAGCCGTTTAAATCTGATTTTCGTTACGACCATTTAAGCCAAAAACGAAAAACGTTAGTTTGTTAGAAATATCTTGAATAAGTAAAATTCTGAGTTTAATCAAAATCGTTAGAGCCGTTTTCGAGCAAATTCAAAATGAAAAAAACCGTTACATGAAAGGTACCAGTTTGAGCCGGGCTAAGACAAAACAAAAAAAACTTCGACAACCATTTTTCTTCAAACTGCTATATACCAAGTTTGAAGAAAATCTGTCAAGCCGTTTAGGCTGTAGCATGACGTGAAAAAGCACACATCAACACAACAACACAGACGCACAGACAGACCGACGGACGGTATGGCGAAAACCACTTTTTTGGGCTTCTCTATCATCGTAATGTCATGTTTGATTAAAACATCGATTTTTTTTTCTGCACGAAACCAATACTTGCCCTATAGAGCAAGTAAAAATGAAAAAACAATGTTTGTTGTGTACTACTGAGCTATTTCACTAAAGCTGTTCTATGGATTAGTTATGATTTTGTATATCGGTGAGTAAAAGTTAAATGTGCAATCAAAATATCGGGCAGAATCACAAATAAGCATACAGCCTTTTAACTTTCTCCGCTGTCGTTTATTGAAATAGAAAAATTATCAAATCAATTTGGATTATGGCACATACCCCAAAGGTTTTATTTTGCACATACGCCCAGATTGCATTTTGAGTAATCAGTTACATGAGAACCCTTAGCAATACCTTATTTTCTTAGGTTGGGTCACACTGACTTTTATGACATGTATCGTACATAAGCTATTGCCAACAGCATCAAGCATTAGAGCATAAAGATAAAAACAGGTTAACGATAAGAGTTCAAGTTTTGTACGTAAACATAAAAAAGAAAAAAAAATTGCTGGGGGGCGCCAAATTCAACTTTTACCCCCCTCCCTCCCCCCCTTGAACAAATCCTAGATCCGGCGCTGGTTTGAATCATAGTTTTTTTATCTAAAATAACACCCACATACTTTATTTCTTCAACTTTTTCAATTATTTCATTATTAATTATTATATTCTGAACGGAATCACCATTAATTATTAATGCTTTAGTTTAAGATGTATTTAATTTTAATTTATTCATATTAAGATAACATTCTACTTTAGTATTCAAATCCTCATTCAATTTATTGATACACTCTTCAGCAGATTTTCCAGTAACATTAACATATAATAAAGTATCATCGTCAAATAGTCTGGCCCTAGCATGATGTACAGTACATACAGATTAAGGAGAGATTCACAGATATTTTGTGGTCATAATCCAGACTGATAATCACTCAAGTAATGATTAGTCTCCATAAAATTTTGCAATTGCTTATGAACAATTTTTTCCAGTATCTTGCTTTCTAACATGAGCATATTAACAGGATGGAATTCTACAGGTTTTAATGTTTTTTTCACTTTTTCAATGGGAACAACAATTGAGTATTAAATATACCACTTAGTAATGATTCATTTTTTATATTTAAAAAATGAGTTTCTAAAATATCCCACGCACATAAAATCATTTTTTATTAACAATCCTTTAGAATCTCTCTTATTATTCATTTGTTCTATAGTTCTTTTTAGCTCACTCATATGCATAGGTTTAAACTTGAATAAGATTTCGTTATTTACATCTATTAAATTTGTATACTCTTCAATCTCTATTTTATTATTTAGTTCCTCTACACTTTAAACAAAAAATCGATTCAACTCGTTAGCTTTTTATTTTTTATAGATCTATAATTATTATCACCCACTATTTCAACGATATCATTTTTTTCTTCATTAAGTACTTAAGATTTTATTGTTTTCCACATTGATTTTTGGTCAGTGGCTTGATCAATCTTGTTCGCGACGAAATTATTTTTTGTCCGGTCAAAATAGACATTTCGGTTTGCAAAAATTCGCATAAAGCTGAAAATTGATACAGACGTTGGGAACACCATTTCAAAAAAAAACTAAGCAACATCCCCATCGATCCGACTGGTGCGTTAGAAGTTATTCAAGGTCAAAAGGTCAAATAAATGGTTTTTACAATTTTTCTGGTCAACGGTAGGTTTTATCATAAAAATACATGACACAAAGTTGTAGACCATGAAATTATCTACAAAACTCATTTTTTTGTAAGAATAACAATTTCGGAGATATCGTGATTTTAAAACTTGAACGTTCTTCATGATATGCTCATATATGCCACATGCATAAATTTAGTCCAGTCGACAGGTTGGAAAAGTGGGTGGAAGGTGGAAAAAGGTCGGAAGCTAATGAAACTATCAGATATTGTTCAAGGATAGTTAATAAATGTTTTACGAAGTTTTGGACCTCGTCTTATGCCGTATAAAAATAAAAAGACTTAAAATTTCCTTAAGCCAACCGTTTATTATTGAATCTTTCTTAAGACTAACTTATCGTTCTAAAAATTCTATGGTACAAAATATGATACATAATCTCATACGATATGAGATGCATTAAGTGCTGAGTTTATATTTTATTGAAGTGCTATGCATAGTTTTTTATCGTGACAATAAATTAGAGGAATTTTATGTGACACGTTTTGGTGGCCACACAGAAAGAAAGATAAACGAATTTGCAAGTATCAGATATCAATAACGGATCTGAAGTGGATTCTGGCTTGCAATAAGCAAGATAAAATTATGCTGATATGCAGTTACAGAGATTTGAAAATAATTATTAATAATAGTTTAAAGATACGCATAACACTCGAGGGCCCTATGGAAAAAGAGGTGGGGGAGGGGGAAGGGGTCACTGCAAAATTTTCGACCTTGCAACGGGTTTTCCTCAGTAACTTTTTTTCCTTACGTTCTATAGCAAAAAAAAATCCATTTTATAGTAGAACGTCAAATTTTCTACAATCTTGTTGGTACCCAAATGTTTGTATGTTTATTCTTTACCGAGATATAGCTCTTCGAAAAACAGGTAATTTTTCAGAATTTGCTAAAAAAAAAATCCAAATAATTCAGCTTATTTCTTCTTATAGACGAAAACTAGTGCGAGGTGTTTGTATTACGAGATTTTTCTACTACGATTTGTGCTGTTTATTAGTTTTACAAAAATGTCGTATGAAAATCCCGTAATACAAAAACCTCGCACTAGTTTTCGTCTATAAGAAGAAATAAGTCGAATTTTTTGGAATTTTTTTTAGCAAATTCTGAAAAAATACCCGTTTTCGAAGAACTTTATCTCGGAAAAGAATAAACATACACAAATTTTGGTACCGTGAAGAATGAATCCCTATATTTCACGGTACCTACGTCCGAAATAGGGCTCAAGTTTAAAATGATTAGCGTTTCTATAGCAAGGCGAGTTCATAGAGAATTGAAACAGTCGTGAATGAGCTTAAACAAACTTCGAACATAAAAACAGGGATGGAATCGGCTCAGGTGATTTGTGATAAGTGATAGTCACAACGTACAAATTTTGTCTTTACAAAGTGATGTTCACATAATGATTATCACATTTCTGCGACTTTTTTGTGATATATGTAGCAGTAGCTACTCAGCTGATATCACCAGAAATAGTCACAGAAGTGTGAAAATCTGACAATCACTTATACCGATTCCACCCCTGATTTTTAGCTTGCTTTATCTACATATTTACTTAAAACGAACATAAAATTATCTGCTCTTAGTTGAGTTGCTTTTTTGGACCTTACGTTTAGGTATGAAGAAATGATTACTTTATACCTAACCTATATTCTATAGAATGGGTATATTGTATTTGGTGTGAAGCTTGTAACATAGATAAATAATACCTTTAGGTATAGAAAAGTTTATATATTCTGACTCAAAACCAAAAGCCTAGTCGATTTAGCGATGTCCGTCCGTATGTACTCATACTCTCTAGAGGTCGTAATTTTTGAGCTAGAAAGCTAAAATTTAATATATATAATCTATGGCTCAAAATTAAAACTAAGTTCTTGAACCGGTACAATCCGCTGACAAACACGCCCTGAATCGCCATTTTTGTTGAAAAGCCTCAATTTTGTTAAAATTAAATTATGTTTTTTGTACAGTTAGGATCAAAGCACAATGCTTGAATTTTGTACAATCAATCCATACGTAAATCTCATTTCAATTAAATTAAAATATTACAATTTGGGCGTGGCTGCCGCCCAAACTTTTTTTACAAAACCATCATAACGATGCTTATATTCGAGCAAGAAACCTTAAATTTTGTGAGTATTAGATAGTTGTGCAAATATCTTGTGTATGAAAAGAAAAAAAATGATTTTGGGTGTGGCTGACGCCCACTTTTCATTAGAAACTATACAAAACTTATTTTTGCAAATAAGCGGTTCTTATACTGTATGAAAAGAAGTTTTTGAATTTCGGGCCTGGCTAACGCCCACATTTCATGAAAGATAAAAAAACATATTTTTATCAATTTAAGGTATACCAATATTCAATTTTAACAATTTTTGTCGTTCGTTATGGTAAACTGGGGCACATTCATTATAGGGGCACATTCGTCAAAGTCGATTTTGATATGATGCACTTAATACTAAACAACGATTATAACGCTGAATGTACCTACCTATTGTTCAGTATATGAAGTATGAACATTATCAAAATTTGGCATTAGTAGTTAGACAATAAAAGAAGTTAGGTGCACTTTTGTTTTTCTGATCTCTCGGTTCTATTTTGTACAGAAGGTAAGTAAGATATTTTTTGAGTCAATTTCATCGTTTTAAATCCAGATTTTTGTGGCATGCAAGTTTATTATGTTGTGAAGTGAAATATGTATTTGAAATATATCTATAATTTAAAGTGACAAGAATCAAGATTTGAGAAGATGAGCCCCATCTTCTCAAATCTTGATTCTTGTCACTTTAAATTCAAAACATAAGGTCGGGCCACTTTCAGGAGATGCCGAATGTGCCCCACCATTGTTTTGAATGTATTTTCTGGGTTAAATATAGATAAAATACGAAACTGCGAAAAAAAACCGTTTAACACCATCGTATCCGATTCGGAGAGTCAAATCATTGTAATGATTCTAAATAAACTTCAGAGGATTGACTATATGGATTTTTTTTTAAATCGACAAAAATTTAGTTTTAATTTTGACTTAACAAATTATAAAGTAAAATATTTTTAAAATAAAACTGGGTTATTGATTTCAGCATTTTTAACTATACTAATTTTTCTCAAAAACGGTTTTTTAATGTAAAGTCTAAGTTTTGGTTTAAACTTTATTTTTAAGAAAAGTTTTAATGGTAAAACGTGTAGTGCCGTTTTATTTGAAATCAGTATTCCTCGAAAGCCTCTAAACAGATTTCAAGGTGTTTCATGTTGAAACTATATATAAGCTCAATAAAATTATTTAAAAAAATTTCAAAACATAACTTATCTTGCTGTTTAAAAAGGCTAATTTTTGAATATTTTAGAAATGGATTGAATTTCTTAATTTTCATTTAATGTTTAAAGCTATCTATACAAGGTAAATTCACGTAACTACCTATATCTACTTCAATTTGGAAGATATTTTCAAAAAACCTAACGACGATATTTGCCATATAGATACTTAACTGTTGACGAAATGCTTTTGTTTCTCGAAAATGAAAATAAACGATTTTGATTAAAATTTCGAGGGGTGTTTTCTAGGCATAATCTATCTCACGTTGGAATCTTTTTTTTAAGAAAATTCTTAAAATGGAGCCTTTCATACAACCTTCTTAAAATCCTCTACCATATTTAAATGTATTGCCATCGCATTTCAAAATGTAAAAAAAAAAGAATTTTTCTCGGTAAAATGGAAAACAGTTTAAATAGTCCCATACGCGTACTCCATTTTTTAACAAACAAAAAAGACGGTTTGTGCTGTGATTGTTAAAAGTAATTTATGCGCCCAAATGTATATACCTAGATACCTACAAATTAAATTGTATTTTATGTCAAGCCTCAAGCCCCAAACTTCTTTCAGTCATAAAATCAAACATGTGAAACCCAAAATATTTGTATAAGCTAAAATAAATGCCACTTTTCTTGTGCATAATTTACTTCTCCATACAAATAAAAATATTATTGTTTATTGAATTTTTCAATTAGAAATGCATTCTTCTACTTCTTGATTTTTAAGAACCATGAACATCTATACGACAGCAACACTTTAATTGTCCTGGAGCTTTAAGAACCTTTTTGTTTTCTCTCTATTCGCCGCACGTTGCTGTGTCGATGACTCTAATTTCGGGGACTCATGTTACTTTATAACAGCTGACCTCCTCATCCTCCTCCATCTTTCCTTTGGCCTCACACCCGCCATTCACCTAGAAGGATTCCATTCAAAAGACTAGTTTGCTATCATGGTGTCCGTGTTATTATGATGCTTCCTCAGTGTATACGGACAGTCCAGCGCCACTTATTTGCAACCACTTTACATACTTGCAAGATAACATATTCCATTGGTTTCACAAAAGCTGCATATCCTCGAGAATTTTGGCGAGATTTTGTGCTTCCTTGTCCTCTTGGCCAGAGGCGCGATGATTTTCTGGTACAATATTTTATCATTTGTATCGTTGGCCGAAAGATCATCTTTATAGTGACGTTTCCCGTTTTTGGATGAATGACTAGGTGTTAACCTTTGTTAATACCTCGCCCTCGCACACAGCTTGTTTTAACCCATTTTATCATCTAGCCGCCCATATTGAAAACCCTTTTTTTTACTTGTTTTACAAAGAAATACCCTATGCATACATACAGGTATTTTCTTTTTCTCAAAAACTCATTATTTAAGAGTTTTTGTTTTAAAACGTAAAGGGCTAACCTTAATGGAAGAATGGATACGTACTCGTACGTTGCCTTACGAAACAGTAGACATACATGTGATTTGTATACGAAGCCCGAAATTACTTTTTGATAAGTTTCGGCAAGTTTCGTTCACTTGCGTTTCCGTACGTAATGTTGTACATTACTGGCTGCGCATTACAATGGTGTAGTAGCAGCAGTAGCACGTAGCAATGTCAAAGTTAAATGTACGTAAATTGTATTGCACGGCTACAATGTGAAGTAGCAGCTGCAGCTGCAGCATAGAGAGTAGCTGAAGTACAAGTCGGATCAACTCCAACTTCACGAACGTGCTGAGCTGCAAAACAACAACAAACCAAAATGGCAGACATGATTTTTGTTTGAGTTCAGTGCTGCACATTGTATTCGTGTACGCTGCTATGTGAGCTACTTTTTTTGACATTTAATTTGACATTGCTACGTGCAACTGCTGCTACTACACCATTGTGCGTAGTCAGTTACGTACGAAAATCTGACATTCTTTTTTTTCTAAATGGTATTCTTCTTTTTTCTTTCTTCTTATTTCTAAAGGCTATTATGGGCAACTGCGATGTACTTTACAAATCGGAAGGAAACTTTTCGTTCGGTTTTGACACTTGCTTCCTTTTTCTTTCGCGTATTATGGTTGGCCTTAAGTTTTATCTTTTTTGTTATAAAGATTTAAGAAAATGGCAAATAACTGTTTAACTCCCAGGAACGGTTTAAGATTTTCTCATAACTACCCAATAAAATAAGATAGGTAAGTAAGCCACATTTTTGTATGTGTACATTTATGGTGGGCGTTTTTCAAAATGGTGGAACATTCCAAACAGAAAACTTACTACAAGCTGACAAAGTACAAAATTAAAAGAACTCCCGAACCCAATCTTTTATTTTATACTTAACCTGAGACTATTTTAGTATAATACATTTTAGCTCATAAACGATAAACCCCATAATTTTACTACAAAATAGGGCTTTTTGAAATATACCGACGGCATAATGGGCGGTGGTAGATATTCAATCAATAAATGAAGTTCCAAATTCTGGCAACACTTGACGTCTGATATAATAAAAGTCCAAAAGGGTCAGCTCAAAGAGGATTATGTTTCTGTATAGATAGAGATAGATACTATACGTGAATTAACTTAAAATATACGCCACTGATTATTACATCCTAAAGTTACAAAAGATAAACAAAAAAAAAAAATCCTGATCATGATCTATAAAATAAATTCAACACACACAAACATATACTTGCATAAGTAAAATGTATCTAACTTGGCTGACATTTTACTTACGCTGGCTCTGGCACATAGCCATAGCCTATTGATGTTGATGTTTATGTAACTAAAAGTATTATTATTTATATTCATGTGTCAATATAAGCTTAAAATATTTTGTAGATGCGAAATCGACAAATCGACTACTACTCCATGGAGAATGAACAAGCGCAAAGGTCAAAATCAAATAATCACTAGGCCACGCCTTTTCGGGTGGAGCTACAGAAAAAATCAGAGTTCATGACTGGGTATTTATTTCCCTCTAAGTTAAATAAGGACTACTCTACAGGAATAAATAGGAATATTCTATACAGTATACATATGCCTATACCTACCTACCTACACTACACTACACTACACACCATAAACGAACCTACCCGCCATAGTGATGTCCTATTCCTCTGTGCTAATATTATCGACTTTTCTGTTTTTGAAAATTTGTTTTTGTTTTTTGTTTTTTGGTTTCCGTTAAGAACGATGATGATGATGACGACTTTTTGCGTGGTACAAATTGATTGTGTATACTGTAAGTAGGTAGGTATGAACCTATATATAGGTGACGTTCCAACTGTAAAACAAGAGGAATTGAATTTTGTTCCTGAAGAAGAAAAGAATGGTAATCCCATACCTACCTATATAAGAATTTCAAAAGATGTAAGGAGGCCCACATGGCCCATATTCATCGGTAGTCATTTAAACGCTGCCTACCCACCAACAACTTTAAGTCCTTAATTAGAAAAATCGATAAGAGAAGATTGACGTAGGGGGTAGGTGGGTACCTTATACCTACCTTGCCCTATACCTATACCTATACTAGTTATTACTTAGCTTAATCAACATAATGGTGGACATTAAGCTAAAGAAAGCATTATTTACAGTCTTTCCCCCTTCTTTTCAACAAATTAATGCAGTGTTTTGAACTCTCAACTTTTATTACGAAAAAAAGGAAATCAAAATCAAATCTAAATAATCGAAGCAGGTAGATATAAGATAAACCTTCTCTCACACGCTTACAATATTTTTTTTAAACAACACACAACTTATGTACAAAGCTCTGACTCGGATGCTTTGCTCCTTGTATAGCCTTTTGTAGGGTAGCTGGTAGGTTGGTATAGTTGGTAGGGTAGGTGGATAGATATAAAGGACGATGACGATGTCATCTCTGTGTATCTTTCTGTATATGTGAAGAAGAACATCATGCCGTTTTGATATTTATTGGAGGCTGCGGCTTATGTGGCAAAAGTAAAAGCACAAGATTTCAAGTCAAAGAACGACGAATCAAAGCATAGGAAATAATATGAAAAATCTCTACAATAGGAAGACGCCATCAGGTTCAGGACAGGATATACCAGATACCATATCAGCAACAGCAAAACGAGAAAACGGCATTACGGTAACGGTACTTGTGCAGAAAGAGAACAGTAAATGCCGTTGATTTTGATAATGTAGTGGTGGTGTGACTGTGTGGCTTTTCAACCCTTAATATATTATGGGAGTGAACGTCGTACATGGGTTTTATATTTTATTTTTGTCCCTGTTTTATGATAAATCGCACTTGATATGTCGTTTAAAGGATGCCAACTATAGAGCATACCTACCTGAATCATTCGAAAGTGAAAAGTTAAACATTTCTGTGTTATCCGTGTTATCTATCCGTGTGTGATTCCGGGTTTCCCGCGAAACAAAGCATCATAATTGCGTTCGATTTCCAACCTTTTAAGACAAAAATCAGGATTATCTATCATCATCAGAGTTGGCTTTTATACATTATTTTTTTTTTGTCGTGTTGTTGATTGTTAACTTAAAACCCAGTTACCTTATTTAAACGGAATGGCTTCTGATACCAATACTTCAATTGTTCGGTCTGAAAACCAAGGTCTGTTTAAATATAATTAAATATATTTTAAATCATCCTGCACAGCACATCTGAGTCCAGATTAAGTTTAAAGTGTTCGCAAAGATCAAATTCTTAAAAATGGAATAATTTTTTTTTTTCTATGAGGAGATTCAATTAGTTTCAGTAGCCTGTTTTTTGAGGCCTGCAAGCTTCTCTTATAATTTTTTAAATTAAGTTTAAGCAATTGTTAAGGTGATGGAATTTAAGCTGCAAAGCGAAACATCATTTTTGTAAAGGCATGCGAAAAATTGGTCCAGTTTCCGCGATGAAAATAAAAGATATCTTATTCAAAAGTGAAGGACACTTTTAAATAAATACAAGTGAACTCGAAGTGGAACGTGATGGAGTTAATTTTGTTTTGCGATACTGGAAAAAATAAAATGCACGACTGGGTCGCACGTACTTGCTCTGTTGGTGCAATAGTACGATGAAAACAAACTTTTCGATCAATAAGAACAATTCATTTTTGAAAAATTTGGTAAAAACCAAAAAAATTTGGCTAAAACTGGAAAACTCGATATACGGGAGCTAACGTTAAGAAACCTTTGATATTTAAAATTAAGACGTTATCTTTTGGGTGTTTAAAATGATACAAATGTCCACTTATGGCCAAATTAATAATACTGTTAAAAGCAAATTTCCGCTATTATCATGTATAGCCAAAAATTAAAAATGCAGTTTTGTTTGAAGTATTCTATGTATGTTACATACAAAGTTTCATAAAAATCGGTGGAGCCTTTTTTGAGTAAATTAGAAAAAATGAAAAAATTGGCCAAAATCTAGTGGCCCTTTGTATAGGAGCCACCATTTAAAACAAAGAGACTGAAAAAAAATCAATGCCATCTGATAGGAAGCTGTAAGGAACTATACCAAACAAAGTTTGAGTGAATTCGATGCAACCGTTGACAACTTATGGCCATTTGAAAAAAAGCCGTTAAGAGCAGATCTCCGTTATTTGCATTTTTAGCCAAAAACTAAAAACGCAGTTCTCTTAAAAACACTAAAAAAATATAACACACAAAGTTTAATCAAAATCGTTAGAGCCATTTTCGAGAAAATTAGAAAAAACCAAAAAAAGTTGGCTAAAACTCAACGGCTCGTTGTATGGAAGCCACCGTTTAGAAAGTCTTCAGTGAAAAAGTTACTTAACCATCCTATAGAACACTATGAAAAACTATGTCAAACAAAGTTTAAGTTGATTCAAACAAGCCGTTGTGAACTTATGGCTATTTGAAAAAAAGCCGTTAAAACCTGATTTTCGTTACGACCATTTGAGGCAAAAACAAAAAACGCAGTTTTGTTAGAAATGCTTAAAGTTAGCTAAATTTTAAGTTTAATCAAAATCGTTAGAGCCGTTTTCGAGAAAATCCAAATTGAAAAAAACCGTTACTTGAAAGGTACCAGTTTGAGCCGGGCTAAAACAAAATAAAAAAAACCTCGACAATGGTTTTTCTTCAAACTGCTATATACCAAGTTTGAAGAAAATCCGTCAAGCCGTTTAGGCTGTAGCATGACGTGAAAAAGCGCACATCCGCACATCCGCACATCCGCACATCCGCACATCCGCACAGACGCACAGACGCACAGACAGACCGACGGACGGTATGGCGAAAACCACTTTTTTGGGCTTCTCTATCATCGTAATGTCATGTTTGATTAAAACCTCGATTTTTTTTTTCTGCACGAAACCAATACTTGCCCTATAGAGCAAGTAAAAAATAGAAATAATAAATGAATACTTTGTAAAAAGATTGTTGATAAATGCTTCAAAGTGCAACCATATTAATGGACTGTTATTTTATATTTGGTAATGAGCCATTTTTTACATAACAGCTCGTTATCCACAAACTGTGTCTGAACCACAAAAGTGACTTAAGACAAACCGCGTAATTAAAGCTCACGGATATAAGCGCGTGTTTGCCGCAACACACTGATAGTTTTCATATCCTCTCCAGCAATCAGAACCGCAGTAGGTACCTACTCCGCGGTATAGTCTTTAGTGTGTCAAACTTCATAACCCCTGAGTTCTGGAGGATTTTGTCTGTGGTACTCCTGCCTCTTTTGGGGATACAATATAATCGTACGAAAGTTCCTTTCAGGAAGTATTGCCTATCGAGCTCGAAAAAAGTTGTAAGACTCTTTCACTCCTGCTAAATTACTACGCACACACCCAAATAGTTGAAATATGCATATAAGGTCACTATAGGCACCAGAACCCCTTGGATTGAAACTGTCGCGACAACTATTTAATGAATAAGACAACTGTACATTGCATTTGACTTTCAACTTTTCTAGTTCTGCAAAAACTAATTTATTCTTAAGCTACGAGCACACGGCATATAAAAGCCGCAAATGTTTGCGACTCTGACGTCAATTTTACGTCATCATTTGCGATTCTTGGTCGCACATCGTCTGAACACCCCTTTGGGACAGTCCGCATATGCTCGCAAACCATGTGCGGATGATGTGCGACAACCAAGTCGCACATTAGTTTGCGACTTTTTTGCATATCGTGTGAACACTCTTGCAAATTAATTGTGACAATTTGCAGCCATGTGCGAGCATTTGCGGTCGTCCCAATCATTTGCAACTACACGAAAAAAGGACATCGCAAATGCATTGATGTGCGAGTAAAATATCAGCTGACATTCTCTGTTTTATAAGGAGAATATTGAAAAAAAATAATAAAAAGACAAATTTCGATAAAAAATTACTATTAAAATGGGTAGTTGATGAAAGTTTATTATTGTTTTCGGTTTCCGTTCGTTGCCACCAGAGATCGCAAGTGATTTTTCTAGATGTCAATATAAAAGGTATATTGTGAACTGTCGAATAACATGATCATTATAAAGTCCTTGTCCCGTTAAAGTAAAATGAGTGAATTTTAATTTAAATTTCGTGCAGCCTTCAGAATCAAAGCCGCGAAGCGCGAGAAAGTCAGAGTGTGGAAAAAGAAAGGTTCAGCACAACTGGACCAATGAAGAAATTCAGCGTTTGATTGCTGCAGTGGAGACACGTCCCAGACTTTGGGATGCTGTTTCGGCAGAGTACAAGCTTTCAAAACTTGATGGCTGGCGTGAGGTTATCGAGGAGCTTGGCTTGGATATAAGCGTCAACGAAGCCAAATCCAAGTGGGGTTGTCTACGAGTCACGTTCAAAGCAAATTTATCAAAAATTCGCTTGAAGAAATCAGGGCAGGGTGCTGAACCACCTAGTGTATCATGGCAATTTTTTTAACCAAATGATGTTCCTGGAGGCTAATGACGCACAAAGATCCTTCTCATTTTCATCATTTCATCATTTTCTAGCATATCCAATGCCAAAATAGCAATAGAAGCCCACTTTTTTTTCGACATTTTGAATAATTAAAGCACTTTTTAATATTCGAGATTATAGCTACGTCAAGAATCCCAAGCCAAATACACAAAACACAAAGTTTCACAAATGTTTGCAAACCTGCATATGACTGGAAATTGATGATATGCGGATATTGTTCCACATCGTGTGAACACCTCGCATATAGACCAAAACATTTGCGATCAGATTTGCGAACACATGATGTGCGACGCCTTGATCGCAAATGCATTTGCGACTTTTGGGACAGAATTTGCATATCGTGTGAACACCCCTATATGCACGTTTGCGAGCACTGATGTGGGTATAGAATTTGCGATATGTTTGCGAGTTTTTACGTGACGTCAGAATCGCAAACGTTTGCGGGTTTTCATATGCCGTCTGCTCGTAGCTTTAGTTTTCGTTCTGTTTAAACGAGGACTAAGGGTTTGGGTGGTGTTAACTTTCCTGTAAGAGTTCTTGAAACTAGGATCGGAAATAACGCAGTTGTAAAGCAAGTCGGAGGTCGGACTATGCAATTGGTCTCAACAGTTGTAAATCATGCAGTCTTGTAGTTCGGGTGTACGTCATGAGGTTTCCTTATATCAGGGTTTTCACATTAATTTCACCTTTTTGCAAACCAAATTAATCCTTTTGCAAATGAAATTCTTTGAAAATTGAATTCACGCTTGTCCAAATAAAATTCACCCTTTTTGCAAATCATATGTAATTTTAAATATATTCTATAACAAAATATTTAAAAATAAAAGTAAAATGTTAAAATGTAAGAAACAATACTTTGCGGTTTTTCAATATTAAATATACATACATATATTTCAAAGTAATACATAATTTGCAAGAAGGATGAATATGATTTTCAAAAGAATGAATTCGATTTGCAGAAGGATGAATTTTATTTGCAGAAAAGTGAATTTAATGCCAAAACCCTTTAGATTCTTCCATATAAACGTGTTTAAGGAAACGTTAAACGGTTCTATTTACTCCAGACTATTTATGAGACCCTTCAGATTTCAGGAATTGCAACTAATAAAATAAATCTCCTTATCATTGATATATAGGACCGAATATTTACCGAAAATTCTTTCTTCCCTGTCTTCATCCGATTGTGTCAGTGTCCACGCTTTTGCCTTTCATAGTTAAGGTCCTTTGAGAGAGGGCTTTGATACTAAAATTCTTTCTAAGCCTGAAGAAACAGCGTTGGCAACAATGATTCTTCGACTGATCTCTTCACTGATATTGTTTTAAGAGGTTATATAGTGGAACCCAAATAGACAAAGTCCTTAACAGCTTCAAAATTGTATCTGTCCATAGTGACGTTTTGTCCGAGCCTGGTCCTGGTATGATGATGTTCTTGCTTCTGTTGCACTGTTATTACTTTGATCTTGCGATCTTGGTCTAAACTGATAGTGCCAATTTTTCAAGAAACTATATTAATCTTAATACGTTGTCTAGGTTGTGTAGAAGTACAGTTGTTATTAGTTTCATCTTTGCTATACATTCTAGAGATTATTCTAGATTATATATACAAAGGTTTCATGTTTAAAGTTTATTTTAAATTCGGATCTTTGAGGAAAACTGCAATGGTACAGTCAAGGAAAGCGCTTCCTTATTCTTTGTCGAAAAACTGTTTACAAGCGTGGAAACCGATCAGCGGAGTTCCGTTAGTTGTAGTAAAAACTTTTATCTTGCAACTTCACAAACTCGTATAATATTTTCGAGTAGACACAGGGTCGGGATAATTAAGCAGACGCAATTTTTTCGTGTTCCAAAGTGGTTCTTTGACTGAAATCGATGGAAAGTAAAAGGCTATAAGTCTTTTGTTTTCATTCGATTTTACCGACGCTTTTCATCTTTGGCTTTTCGACTTCGAATGAATGAATTCAACGTGAATCAGGGTTATACAAACAAAAGAGATTTTAAATAAAAATAAACAAATTATTTAAAACGGAAGGTGTTAGAAATGAGTTTCTTGTATGTTCAAATCTAAACACATAAATAAAAATGAAGTGTCTGTTTGTAATTTCAAAATATCAGTTTTTTACTAAACGCGTATGAAAGTACATACGGTACTTAAAACGAAAACGCAAGTTTTAAAATTTTTGTCTGTCTGTCTGTCTGTTTGTTCCGGCTAATCTCGGCAACGGCTAAACCGATTTTGACGGGATTTTCACAGGCAGATAGCTGATAATCCGAATTAATTCAAAATTACACAGTATCTATACACAGATAAAAAGTGTAAGATATCAGCTATTTACTAAATACATATGAAAGAATTATTATTTTCAATACATTGATGAATTTTGGCGAAACGAAGTTCGCGGGTCAGCTAGTTGGAGATATATGAAAAAGTGATATACCATACACATAATGTTCACATTTCTATTTTTAAATTTAAGGGGACAGTTCACGAAGGAACTGGACGACCCGAGAAAATACCGTGCTATAAGACTTTGCATATAGGGATAGGACTATCAGCTCCTTGGAGAGATTCAATAGCATATCATCTACGAAACTTTATCACAAATGGAAATATAGACGCTTCAACCTTATTACGCACGATCTATTGCAAGGCACATCTAGAGCAAATTGGAGCGGTTTTAATTAAACTGTTTGAAACATGTGTAAATTCATTGAACGGTACATTTTCAAGGGAAAGAAGGAATCTTTATCTGAATGTCTTTATGACTTGAAAGAGAAATAAGACCGAGTCGGCTTTATATCACTTACGCAAAGTGAAATAACACCGAACAAATGAATTCGAACAAATAAAATAAGAAAAACCTAATACTACGTTTTCATTGGGGCCGAAATCAGCTCATTTCGAAATTGGAAGGAAAAGTGTTTTCATTTGAGTTTGCTTATATCGCTAGCACCCAGGCTTTTTTCCGTCTTTCTCTCTCTTACTTCGCTCTCGTAAAAAAATCAAAAGAAGAAGAAAGCATTTCTTCTTTTGATTTGTTTACTACTGCCGGCCGTTACCTTTTATTTTATTTCCATATGACATTTTATAAAATATGTGTTCGATTGAAGTTGGATTGTAATTAAGTTGCGTTCGATTTGTTTTCACATAATTTGCAACGTAGTTTCACCCAAATGAGTTAATTTCGAAATATCTTAATTCTTATTTAGAAATTCGTTACGAAATTGCATCATTTGCCCTAATAAAAACGTAATATAAGCAGCAAACACATGGCGATTTTTTTTGGTAATCACAGATTTCAGATTTTACTCGCCCAATGGAAATCAAAACGAGATTGCGGGTGGCAATGGTACAGTGGATGAAGTGCTTGGTTGCTGACCTAAGAGTTGTGGGTTCGAGCCCCAGTCTGGGCAGCAATTTTTCAATATTCCCCCAGCTTCAACTGGACGCCACCCGTGGGAATTTCATGAGATAAATATCACCTATTTCTCAATCCATTGTACCAACAAAAAATCTTTCCTATCCTTTCTATTCCTTCTAACTATTGCCGTGCAGTTTGCATTCAAAAGACCTTGGGTCTTACAGGCATATAGTTAAAATTAAAAAAAAAAAAAAAAAAAAAAAAAAAAAAAAAACTTTTTTTTCGCAATCTTATCAAAATGACAATTGTTTCATTGATTACCACAACACTTGTGCGCACACTTGTGTCGGTGCACTGAAATTTGTGGTGTGTATGGGCTGGATACTCGGAGTGAGACACCGTGTCAGAAAAATCAAAATTTTTGATTTTTAAATTTGAATGTTTTTAATATTGCAATTCTTGTTTTAATAATTCTAACTAAAATGGAAGATAAATTTACCTTTTTTACTTAATTCAAATTGAAAGTAGTCTTCATTGTACATTATGATCAAATCACCTGAATAATATTACGATCTTGGAGGCCCCTGGGCCCCCTCCTCAATACGCCACTGAATATGGGGTACGCAAGAATATGAGGAAATTGAAAAGTTCCAGAGGACTCATTAAAAAGATGTTCAATATTTAATTTATTTGGAGACAGGCTTGCCAAAACTTTTAACTTCAACAACTCTTAAGTTACAAGCAGACTACTTAACAAAAGTATGTATTCGATCTTCAAGATATTCGGTTATGTAAAAGAACAATGTTTTATGACATTCGGAATAAAGATTGGTGGTTGAGTAGATGGGACAACATAGCTGTTTCTTGTGGTCATGCGGTGATTGGATTCAAATGATGGACTTCAGCAACAGTGATCTGATGAAGGCTATAAATTCTACGAAATCAAATCGTACAAAAACCTGAAGACACTGACTGAAACTAAATGATCGTAAAAGGGGTCTGGTTCAAAATCCCGAAAACCAAAATCTCGAAAAATCAAAATCCCGAAAAATAAAAAACCAGAAAAATCAAAATCCCGAAAAAATCCCGAATAGCAATCAATACTGAAAAATCGGATTAGTGATGCAGGCAGGCGCCTGTGCCAACAGTTTTCATAATCAGCAGTACTTGGGTGGACCGCTTCGCGGGATCTTTTGATTTTCTCCTCCTTTTCGGGGGCACACCGCGCTCACGCAACTTCGTTGCTCCGCTAAGGGTATGTATGTATATTCTTCAGGCAGGCGCCTGTGTCAACAGTTTTCTTAATCAGCAGTACTTAGGTAGCTTTTTATCATTCGGGATTTTGAACATTCGGGATTTCGATTTTCCTGGATTTTGATTGTTATGTACTTTGATTTTTCGGGAATTTGATTTTTCAGGATTTTGAACTTTCGGGAATTTGGTTTTCGGGATTTTGAACGGATCCCTCTTGAAAGCCATTCAATCGCAAATCAGAATATTTTGATTGCCCTTCTTCTTTAATCCCTTCTAGACAAATCAGGTCCCTAACTACTGGCTCTTTCGGAAATATTGCACCACCACATTTCGTCTGCTATAAAAAGTTAATCTCAAAATCATGTTATGTCGATACAAGGAAAATATTTGAAGGGATAAAAAGGCAACAATTTGCATAATAATAAATTCATTCTTAACTTTACAGCATTACTCCATCAAATCACAATTTGACCGAATTCCTATTTCGCCACAACTAAACAACCCTTCACTTTTATACTGTAATACATCCCAAATTTATAGGAAATTCATTGCGTTAAACTAATTAATAAAATTGACATTTAAATATCCTTATACCAAAAAGTAGCATATGATGTTAATCCTCATGAAATTGTAAGCTCTGTTGTATAGTGTTTGTGTTGTGTGCTTGTTGTGCTCTGTAACTGTTACCCTAACAGCAACAGAATAAAAATATAACCATTCCTTGAACAGATGAGGGTTAAGTGCATCAAAAAATCACTACAATCAAATTAGGGTGTGATGAGCAAACAATTTATTGTCCCAAGGGCATAATACGGTTGCGGGTGCGGGTGTTGGTGTTGGATTGATGGTGTGAGGATTCGGTTATATAATCTTCTAATCGAATGCATAAATAATTTTTAAGAACCAAAATAAAGAAAACTAAATTTTATTGAATAAGTTTAGATACGGCGATGACGACAGACGACATTCGTATAAGATTTATGTGCATATATTTATTTATTTCATATAAGAACAAAAATTTTATGAAATACAATTTTGGATGCATTTTCAGATAATCGGAGTTCACCCGGAATGTGTTACTCTCCACATAGCCGTTTAGCTGCCTGGGCAAATCAGGGTGTCACACAATCTGGAATTGAATCTAATGGCTCAACAGTTTGTAGAAAAGGACAAAATTTGGGACTTATCTGCGTGGTTTGTGGTGATACGAGCTCAGGGAAACATTACGGAATATTAGCATGTAATGGATGCTCTGGATTTTTTAAAAGAAGTGTCAGAAGAAAATTAATTTATAGGTAAGTGCTTGAACATCAAAGAAGTCATATTTGCTTAATAAACTGAAGTACTTTAAATAAGTAGGAAGTAATTACTGTAAACATCAGTCAGTATACTAGGCGCCCCCGCTGCTATCTTCAGATTATTGTAAAAGGCTATTAAGAAATGAAATTTTTGGGCACTAGAGGGCGACCCGGTCAAACGCGCTCTCCAGAGTACTAGATTTTATATAGAAGAATGAAGAAAAACAAAATTGCCAACTTTTAGTGATTTCAATAAATTGAGGAAAAAATAACAAATAGATTCTGGAATTTGACTAAAAATACTTCCCCTCAATCCGATAATATCTGCGCATTTCTCTCCTAACAGGGTCAGTTTGGCTGAAAAAAATGTCTCAAAGATTTTTGTTCTGAAAACAATCGAATAAAGTAATTTGTATTCTTTCTTGAATACTGAGATAAATACATTTTATAACCAACAATGGAGTAAACAAAACAAATCTGTCTTAACTCAAGGAACAAGGGGACGGACGGTGCTCACAATTTGTGGACAAACTTTAGCTCAATTTTATGCAATTAATAATCAATACCTATTTTGACTGAGAAATTAAGTTTGTAAATACGAACTTCAAATGTATTGAAAAATATTACTTAACAATTTACTTACAATTACTTGCATTTAAAATAGTTTATTGAAACATGTTTTTTGAATTGGTGACCAACCAGGGGACTTTTTCTTCGGTACTTAGAAAATCAATAAATATTGATGAGAGAAATATTTTCTTAAATTTTATAACATATTTAAGATCAAAATTACAGTGTTTTTAAAAAATTTCGCTTAAAAAATAACGCTAGACACTGAGTTGCCCAGTTAGTGGAAAAATGCCCATCTACATATTTTTTTTTAAGCTCCACATGTACATACCAAATAATTCAAAGATGTATCAGTATGATTCAAATAGGTTGGTACTTCCTCAAATTAAATAGCGATTTGATTTGAAAAACTTAACAAATACCTACAGGAATTGACAAGTGATAACATTTCACAATATTTTGTGGGCCATATTTCTTATTTCACAATGCATAAAGACCACATGAGGAAATCAAATGGACGTGAAAAATTTGACATTTGTCAAACTGTTGGTTTGAAAAAGATAAGCTGTGTATGGTAATGGTGGTGGAATAAATACATATAACGGGTATTTTGTATAACATTTTCATTTTCACTCGAATTGTGTGAAATAGACTAGTGCGAAATGAAAAATAAATACGTTCTACAACTTTCTAAGAAATATTTTGAATTTAAAAATGTTTGACCATTTCAATTTGTTGGAAACTTATGATGCGAAACGAAGTGTTAGACGGAAGTTGGAGTAACAAGTCTTCTTTTATTCATTTTGGCATTCTTTATATACGTCATTATAGTAGACAGGTTGTACAAAATTTTGGTCGCTTTAATAACACATTATACATACATACATATATTATTTGCTTAGGCTGTATGCAGATTGCGTAAAAACGCTGGCAGAATGTTGATCCTCTGGCTAAATTTTGACAGGTTAGATTGGGTTAGACAGTTGGCTTAATTTTCTGTAAAAAGAACGAGCTCAAATCTATAGTGTCCACAGCCAAAAAAAAAAAAAAAAAAAATGATTTGCGGTGTGAATTTAACAAAGATAAAGGATTGTTATTTCAAAAAATTACATTATTAGGTACCTATAGTGAAAACAAAACAATTGAAAAGCATTAAAAGTAGTTACAAATTTTGCTTATGTATGTGAGTTGAACAATTTAAAAGTTTTGTTTGATATTAAAGTGGGAAATAAAGGCAAATAACAGTAGGTAGCTATGGTTTAAAAATATCACTTTTAATCTAGACACAGAGAGAAGCTAAAATTGTGTCCATGTTGACGCAAATGTACAAAATTAGCTAGGGAATCAAGTAATTAAGCCTGCATTTTAAGGCAATTGACACACGCCCTTAAAAGAAAATTTGAAAAGTATAGATTTCGATATTTTTGAATATCTTGGAAACTAAATGCCCACTCATACCTACCTACACCTACCGATTGATACAAACAGTATCTTAGTTGGGATTGAAAGAAGCGTTGAATGATAAAATCTAAAACAATCAAACTCGTAAGATTGTTGGTATTACTTTTAGTTTCTATCATTTTGACGTACCCTTCTCTTCAATCGTTTAACTTGTCATGGTGATTTGGTATCTTTAATTGTATAATAAACAACAGATTTGACAGGTGTCACCAAAACAACATGGCTGCCACAGGCCACCAAAATCTTCCCGCGACAATACAAAATAACACATTTAAACTTTTTTTAAATTTCATTTATTCGTATAGCAATCCTTTAAGAAATGGACTATTTTGTATACTTTATGTTACAGGAATTCTACATCTACAGCCAGGGATATACAACATGTTTCAGTTCTAGATGTGCGATTTAAGTGCAATAAAACTATTTAAAACAAAATTATTATAGTGTCTGAGCAAACATAATGCGTTTTTTAAAAAATGCGCAGAAGCGCAAAAGGGTGGCAGTGGCAGTTGTTGCTATACACTAAATGTGCGAAGGTCATGGAGAAGAACACTTGCATTGCTGAATCTGAATAATTATTTAAAGTACTTGCCTATTTGAGTGGGATTAGGTGGATAAATTAAAGCTTTGTATTCGGTAGCACCCAAAATCATGGCCTCAGTGGCGGGCGTCGCCGCCGTCGCAGGCATCAGATGTGCACATTTGAAATTCAAATAAAATTCCTGTTGTTTCACATAAAGAAGAAATTTAGACAGAGTGGGTAGAAAAATTACAATTTATAATGTCATTCAATTTTTTTGTTGGTAGGGGTGGTTTTTTGTCAAAAAAAAGAAAAAAAAAAAGTACACATTTGTTTCTTTAACAGATTCAAGTAAGCATAAAACCTCAAAGAGCTCCTAAGTTTTATTTTGAAAGATTTTTGATGGGTTCCTTTCGTGGTAGACAAATCAGTTAAACATATTAAGGGTACACATTTTGATTTATCATTTAATTTCGATTGGATATCATCACTTTTGACTTTTATGTCAAATCAGAGACTTTACTGTTAAACAATTGGATTTTTCCTGTACCTATATTAAGTTGTACAATTGTGGTTCGCCGGTGATTTGTCGATAAGAGGATTTCTGCGTAAACAGAAAGGATTCCGCTTAATTTGACACTCATATATATGAATAACATTATGTAGATACATTATGTTTTATAAGTTTAACTTTTTTTTAAGAACATCGGTTGAAGTCCGGTAGAAACTTTATTTCGGACTTGATATTTTCAATGCTGAAAAATTATATACTCAGCCATTTGGTATTCTGTAATTTTTGTTAATTTTCGTGGGTTATCAAAAGCTATTTTATCGTCGGAATATCAAGGATGAAAAATTATATAGAATTTTTTTTTTAAGTTAGCGTTAGGTATATTGCATATTTCAGCTATAATCAATTTGCATGGTGTGTGATTCACTAACCGCACCCAATTTCAGTTTACACGAATTCGTAAGAAATAAAGTGCACGACTGGGTCGCACGAACTTGCTCTAACGTGTTAAAATGATTTTGAGTGCTTGAGATTTTGGGAAAAAACTTTTTTAAAAAACTCAAAAAAACTTTTTTTGAAAAATTTAAGAATTTTTATTATTTCTTTTATAAAAAGGCTTCAACATTAAAAATTTCATCGAAATCCGTCAAGCGGCTTACGAGAAAATCGGATTTAAAAAAACCGGTCCTATCGGAGGTACCGTTATACCTAAGACTTCCTGAAAAATCTATTCCAACCAAAACATAAAGCTTGCACATAAAACACTATTCAGAAAGTTTTATCAAAATCGTATGAGCCGTTTTTGAGAAAAATTAATTTTTCACTAAAAATCGTATGAAGGTACCGTTAGTTTTAAAGCTAGAATGCTAATTCCAAAAACCTCTCTGTAGGACGTCATAATAATACTATCTACCAAGTTTGAAGCAAATCGGTTTAGCCGTTTAGGCTGTAGGTGCCGATACAGACGGACGGACGGACAGACAGACAGACAGACAGAATTGTCGGACCCACTTTTTTAGGCTTCTCTATCATCGTAATGTTATGTTTGATTGCCCAAAAAAAAAATTTTTTATTCTTCCGTCTTTCAAAATAAGTTAATTTTTTTATTTGTAGGTATAGGTATTATTAAATAAAATAATAACTTAAAACGAAATTAACATTTAATGAAAAAAAAACCCTGTTAACGTACATAAACATAAACATCTTCATTTGTTTAAATAAAATAAAAACTTCAAAAAACATAAATTCCTTTCAATGTTTTGCCGGCTTTAATGTGCACCACAATGTAGTCAACTTCATACAACATGCAGCTTTGTTTATATAGTACATTTGGAATATGGTTCAAGATTGTGAAATGAATAAAAGAAAAAAATATAATAGTTTTAAGGTTCGTTTGTTTGCACTGACATAAAAAGGGTATTTTTTTACTGCCTAGGTAAATTTTTGAACAATATGCTTTAAAAATATGCATTTATTATAAAAATATGCAAAAATATGTAAAATGTGCACTAACGACTGGATGCCATTTTAAATGAAATTCCCTGATTCGTATACATGCCTTATAAATGTTCCTAAAAAAATATGCATTCGCATGAAAATCCGACCCCTTAATAATTAATACCACATATTAGGTGATAGGTATAACATTTTATTTAATTCGATATCCTTACTCTAAATTTGCGATCTCTCAATTAATTGTTGCGATTTAAAGCCACCCTCGATTCAAATGTTTACAACAGACAGAATTCGTAAAAATGTTGATGTTGAAGAGGGTGACCCTTTAAGCAAGCGAATACGTTTTTTGTCCGATAAAAAACCATGAAGTTAAGAAAAAAAAGAGAACTACTCAGGAAAATCTGATCTTATCCCATCCACTTCATTTGAAAACATAAAGATATTATTGTTCTTTATTTACATGCATATACATATGTGTGAACAATGTACATACATACATAGTTTATTTGTTTCGCTATCAATTTATCGAACAAAAAAATATAATTTGAACAACCGTAACCGACCGCATCCTTTTTTTCTAAATCGTGATTTTTGTAGTATTTTTGACACGGTGATGGTTAATGACGATGAAGAGGCTAATGTTGTATTTTGAAATAGTATAGATGTCACTAAACATCAATTTTTAATTTAAATACATATGTAAATAAATAATAAATAATAATAATAAATGTGTATGTAAATAATTTTTACATACATACTGTACATATATACCGACTTACTTATATAATGTAATCACAAAAAAAAAATGGAAATTCTTAAATGACATTTAATGTGGAATTTAAAGAGTTTGATAGTGTTGTGCTCCTTAATCGGTCTTTGGACTTCAAACTCGGAATCAATAATAATCGTATCTTCTTTTCAGAAAAACAATTGTCATTTTTCACCAAACAAAAATTTTCATAACATTAACGAAGCTCATTGACGAGGAAACAAAAACGATGTTAATCCCGACATTGTATTTAAAATCTATAGTAGTTAGTAACGTTTGGTGCGCCATCTATGGACGAAGTTCACGAACACTTGATTGGTGAGTTAGGAGTGGTTTTTGTCTAGATGTCCATGGGAAGCAAAAACAACAATAGGAGAATTTCATGCAAAGTTGATAAGACAACTAGCGCCGCCATTGACGAAGTTCAGAACTAAAAGAACATGTTCCATGAAATTACTATAATAATGTGTGTATACAATGATCTCGATCATCAAAAATAAAATGCACGATTGGGTCGCACGAACTTGCTCCAATGTGTGATAGTGGTCTTGGTGCTTGAGATTTTGATACAAATACATTTTTCGAAATTCTTAAATAAATACTTAAACTAATTTGAGCTGAAAAAAGTAAGCCATTTTATTTCTAGGCTAAATCTGAATTTATGAGAATAAATTTATAAAAATCTGTGGGGGGGTTTTTGCGAAAAACAAAAGTTTTTGAAAAACTTTTTGAAAACATTTTCCAAAAAAATTCAAGAACGCCAACTCATAGGTAGCAAATACATTTATAAATATTTTTTAAAATATTTAATGAGCAGTTTTCAAAATATTGATTTAAATATTTTTTGTTTTTAATATATCTATAGGTACATACATACCTACAAAAAAATACTTTTTAAAAATATTGGTATGCAGCAAAAATATTAAATTGAGCAACCTACACCTATATATTTGTGAAATTTCGAAAGAATCGATTGAGCCGTTTTCGAGACAGTCGAAAGCAAAAAAAAAAAACGGTATACGGAAAGTACCGTTTTTGACATTCCCAAGGAGCTTCACTGATTTTTTAAAATCAAAATTGTTAGAACCGTTTTCGAGAAAAAAAGCTTTAACGTAACGGTCATATGGCAGGTATCGTTATTGAGCTAAAAAACAAATTCTATTTTCCCTATGTACAATACCTAAAAAACTCTATACATATAGCTACCAAGTTTGAAGCAATGCAGCCCACCCGTTTGGGCTGTAGGTTTCTATGCATACGCAGACAGACGGACAGATTTTTTAGACCATCTTTTTTCGTCTTCGCTATCATCGTATATCATGTTTGGTTGTTATCTCAAAACTTTTTTTTTCAACGAATGCATAACTTTAGCCTTATAGTACCTACCTATAATCGCAAGTAAAAATTACGGCATTATTATTTAACCAGGAGTCGGTGGCGCATTAAGGGCTTGAAAAATTATTTTTTATTATTTTTATTGGCAGTTTCAGTGGCACAAATATCTTAAATTTAAGCTTATAGTTTTCAAATCCTTATTTGCTTAGAAAATTAAATGCTATGCGAATTGTTTTCCTCCCTACGTTTACTTTTAGGCAACGTGATTCTTCCATTTGTGGGTTCCAATAAAAAGGCCTGATGTAAGTCATTTTTATACATAAATATGTATAATGTAGATACCTATATGTAATGGCCAAGGAGTCTCAACTCCACAAATGATCGCTTTCATATATACAATGCTCGTCATCAGGTTAGCACACCCCTCATAAGCTTAATATAATTAACCGTGTTGTTGTTAAAATTTAGCTACTTTTTGGGATTCTATTTTTCTCACCTTTGTATAAACTATCATTGGCAATTGAAACCTGCAACGAAAAGACCCCGTCAGACAGTTTTTGCTATTTTTTTTTTATTTTCGTTGGAAAACTGTGCTCTATTTTTAGGTCATCACGTTAGCACAGGCAAATTCTAATTAGTTTTTCTTCAAGAGTTAAATGCGTATGACAACTTTTTTTTTTTTTTGTTCAAGTAGTGTGTTTAAAACAATATGGGTAAAGAAAAATCGTTATCTGTGGAAGAAAAATCGAAAATTGAAGCTTATAAAGAAGTAGGGCTATCAATAAGTGGAATAGCTCGAAAAATCGATAGGAGTCGAAAGGTAATATCCGCATTTCTGTGCAATAAATCGGGATACGGTAAAAATAATAGAGGCGGCAGTAACAAAATAATTTCTAATACTGATAAGAGAGCTATACTTAGAGAAGCATCGAACTCTCATAATTCTGCCGCAAAGATCAGGGCAAATGTAGGTGTCCAAGCGAGCCTATCTACATTTCAAAGAGTGATAAAGAATGCTCCACATTTAAAAAGATTGAAACTAAAGAAAAACCCCCACTTAACAAAGGCTCGAAAAGAAATGCGCTTGAATTTGGCGCGAGCGCACATGACTTGGAATTCTGAATGGCGCTATGTTGTGTTTTCGGACGAAAAAACATTTAATTTAGAAGGTCCAGACGGATACAATTTCTATTTCCACGATCTTCGCAAGGAGGAACACCAATTGGATGGCCTTCATAGTCGGGTGGGGGTTGGATGGTTTGGGGAGCCATTTCTTACTACGGGACGTGTGAACTACAATTTTTGACTGCAAACATGAATGGAAATTCGTACAAAAACGTACTTGAAACTGCTTTTCCACATTTCAAAAATTTGTTTGGTCAATTGCCATGGCGTTTTCAACACGACAATGCTCCGATCCACACTGCCCGGGTGGTTAAGACATGGATTTAGGGCCAAAAAATCAATGTAATGCAGTGGCCGCCTTACTCACCCGACCTTAATATAATAGAAAACGTGTGGGGATGGCTGGTTCGTAAAGTTTACGAGTCCGGGTCCGGGAAACAATATTCAAGCAAAGCGGAACTTATTGAAGGCATCAAGAGCGCCTGGTCAGCGATTTCTTTGGGTTACATTGGGGTTACATTGGAAAATTGTACGAGTCACTTCCCAATCGAATTTATGAGGTCATTCTCAACAAGGGAGGATCAACACATTAGGTACTAAATTTATAAAAAATTCTTTAAATTACTAAATATGTAAGTTAAGAAATCTGTTCATGTCTTAAACGCTTTACTTAACTTACAGAAAAATGATACATATGTGCTAACCTGATGACTCAAGTTTAATTTTTATTTATTGTGTTATTTTCAAAAAAAAATTATTAAAAAATAATAAAAAATGGAAAAACCATTATTTTTGCTTCATTTAATTACGAATCGAATCGCGACCACAGGCAACAATAGTTTTAAATTGTCAGCTCATTTCGTTTGGCAGGAATCACTTACGCGAGAAGATGTGCTAACCTGATGACGCGCAGTGTATACATATACACATACACATATATAACATATTTTTGAAACAAACATTTTTGAACACCATTTTTTCTAAACCAAATACATACGTTACAGTTTTAATCATTCAGTCCAAACCTCAAAGACAAAATGATTAAAGCAAACTGTCCGAGTACTGCAGAAAAGTCGAGTTCTTTGAACTCTAAGACCATTCGAGTATGCATATATCTTTCAGGAACAATCATCCATCATATCCAGCAGACAGTTTTGGTAACCAAAAACCCTTTCCAATGTGCACTGGTCACTGTTTACTGAGTAATTCTTCATAAGATCTTTGTGTATCGGTATTTTTTCCCACACTGATGGAACTAACCACTTAGTTTGGACTGTGATGCCTTGGAGCAAACAAATCACCAAAACATACAGAGTTGATATACATAAGTATCCAAAAATTAATTTAAAATTGCAAGGAATTTTCCCTTTCCCTCGAAGTAACGTCAAATTGACTTCAACTGTATTCTCCTTCACGCCCTTTAAAAGGGTGACGCGCCAATTGAGTAATTTTTGCCATAGAATTGTCAAAAATCTGTACGAACTATGCATCAATAAAATTAGACCATATTTCGCAAAGAAAATTCTTCCAAAATAGCAAAAACCGTTGATTTCAAAACATGAATGATCAAATCAATTTGCATTTTTCCCTTAAGCTATAATATAATATTGTATTTAAACGATTTCGCTTAGGATTTACAATCCCACCAAGGCATAACTCAAAAAAATATGACTGACATTAGTATTCAGTTTTTTTTCTTTTTTTTTTTTTTTTTGCGTATATAAAACACAAAATATACATTTCTAAATTGAAAAAATGTCAACATCCTCTTTTTATGTCCCAAGAGATCGATATTGACTTAAGTCGGATGTAGTCGACCAAATGTGACCGCATTAAATTAAGTAAATCACATCCCTATTGAGTGTGTGTGGTAGAAAAAAGGATAGGAAAAGAAAACAAGTGCCTGAGATGAGGATATACTTCGAGAACGTCAACTTCCCCTAAAATAAACCGATATGATACACGATACACCTCATCTCTTCTAACCCCAGAGTACGGCAAGCAGCATTCAATCATTTCATTCATTCACACTTTTGTTATCTTTTTCCTCTTCTTTGCCCTCACACTTCACCTCTGCCCTCTGCCCTCTAGCACTGGTACTGATTCTAAAGCTGAATCTGAATCCGGCTGGATATCTGGCTGCCATTAATGGGGGTGGATATTTGTATCATCAAGCAGACAAAACGAGAGGCATACAAATTATAGGGCGCTCCATATCCTTGGTTTTCCGCATAGTCTTCTATTCCTTTTTCCATAGCGCATTGTAGATTAAATAAGATTTGTGCCTCCGAAATGCCCATACTTAAGCTGGTGTGGTGACTGAGGCAGATGGGTATAAAAGTAAAACACCAGCACATTGAACGAACGAACGAACGGAGTACATTGCTTCCATCAGGATCTAATGTACTTTGCTGCGGATGATTTTGAGTGGAATTAATTTCGCACGACATAACTTCAATCGTTATTCGATTAAATATCAAGCACAACAATAAGCGACCTAAAATAGAACTTCAATTGCTGATGCTGACCCGAGAGAGTGCTTCTTTGAATATGGAATTATCTGCGCTAAAACCAAAATAAAGGTTGTCCCCGTATAATATACATCACGCGAGAGATGGCAACTGTTACGATTTCCTTGGCATAATTTAATAAAATTGATTTCGCTAGGTACTTCAAATAAATTTGCCTTTTTTTTTGCTTTTATAGATAAAAGATACATATAGATACGTACAGCTATCTTTATTAAATTTCTCCTTTTTTTAATTGAAATTACAGATGTCAAGCTGGTACTGGTCGATGTGTTGTAGACAAAGCTCACAGGAATCAATGTCAGGCTTGTCGACTAAAAAAGTGCCTTCAAATGGGAATGAATAAAGATGGTAAGAAATTTTGCATTTAATTATTTTTTTTATTTTGTTAAAATCTATAAATTTGTCTACGTATTTTTGCAATTTGTCTATCTCTATCAGTATTTTCTTAAATAAGAAATGAATATGTAACATTTGAAAGATATATGTACCTACATTCAAATAGCAATCTCGACTTTTCCAAATTTGCCCCAGGTTAGAGTAGGTAGGTAGTAGAGTAGGTATCTTCCTATCAACTACTCTACCCCATTATCCCAAAAACGAAAATTGTAAAAAGAAGAACTTTGAAGCCAAACATTTTGAATCTTAAATTAGAAAAAGTACACGACAGGGTTGCACGAAAATATTCTAATGTGTGACAGATGACAATGACAGTGGTCTTGCTTCTTGATGTTTTGAAAAAAAAAAAAAAAACATAAAAGTAAAACAATGATAAAAATAATATGTAAACATAAGCGAGAGCTACAGTACGTTTTCAACACACTGTTGGATATTCCCTTTTTTATGTGTATGCCTTCGCCTCCCGCAGACAGGAAAAATTCAATAAAATTAATTTTGTTGTTCAATAACCACTGTCGCAATAAAAAAAGGCGTGTGGCACGCCTTAAATTTTTAAAAATTAGATTTTGAATGGAAAAGGCAATTCTTGAGCCTCATTCTGCTGTGTAACCAAGTTATAAAAACCGAAGTGTTCATCTTCTTACTTCAAAGATGGGACCGATAGTTAAAAACCATTAAAAAAGTAATTCATATTATACGACTTTTGACGGAAACGCCCCTTGAAAGTGGGTGTGCCCTAAGAATTTGTAAACAAAATTTAAAGCACTAACTGAGCTTTGATTATTAGACAATTTTCAGGCATTTGTCTAAAACTACAGCTGACCGAGTATTTAAAAAAAATCTCGCCCTTAAAAGTGGGCGTATTGAAAAAATATAAGTATGTACACAAAAAAAGTAGAGATATAGTTTTCATATAACGAAAATTGAATATTAGTACCTTAAATTTTTAAAACTACGTTTTTCATTCTTTCATGAAAAGTGTGCGCATTAGAGACACCCAAAATTCAAAAATTTCTTTTCATATACAAGCTTCTTTGTTTCGACTAAGAGATGCACTAATTTGGGCTTGTTGAGCGTTGCGCTGTGATCATAACTGTACAAAACACTCAATTTAATTTTGCCAAATTGAGGTTGCTTAACAAAAATGGCGATTGTGGGCGGATTTCACCGGTTCAAAAACTAAGTTTTACTTTTGAACCAAAGATTATATGTACCAAATTTCAGCTTTCTAGCTCAAACAATTGCGACCTCTAGAGAGTATGTACATACAGACGGACGGGCATGGCAAAATCGACTAAGCTTTTTATTCTGAGTCAGAATATTTATATACATACTTCTTTATACCTAGAACCTAAGAGTATTTTTTCTCTATGTTACAAACTCCACACCAAATACAATACCTATGCCCATTCTGTAGAAATATGGTATAAAAACCATTCAAGTAGATTTATCAAAATCGTAGTAGATTTTTATTAAAAGTCATATGTGCAGGTTCTGTTAGCTTTAGAGCTAGAATGCCAATTCCAAAAATCGCTCTGTAGAATGCCGTACAAATATACACTGTGCCATGTTTAAATCAAATCGGCCCATCAGTTTAGGCTATAGGTGCCAATATAGACACAATTGTCTGACCCACCCGATGAATGACCCGAGCGATTTTATCTGACAGTCGAATACCGTGCCATATATGGTATAATTATTAATTAATATAGGGCAACTCCAAGGGACTTATTTAAGCACCTAAAAAAAAGATGGCAGCCATCTTTTCTTTTGTTTTAATACTATAGGTATACAGGGTGGGCCAAAAGAAAAGTCATCCATCCGATGTTTTTTGGCTCTTTTTTTTCTAAATGAAAAACTTCGATTCTGTTTTTTGATTATGTTTATTTGAACCTTTAGAATTGTATTGGTCAAGTCGAGAAGATGATATCGGGCAATTTTTCATCACTTCAGCGAGAACTTCGGGCGACAGATTCTCGCACTTGTGTCGAATGTTGTCCTTCCAGAGTCTCGTTCTTGTTCACGTAAACACGGGACTTCAAAAAACCCCACAAAAAAAGTCTGAAACGGTTAAATCGGGGGACAAATGTCAAAACAGATTTGACATTGGCGGCCATTTGCAAAAATGAGAGCATCTTCCAATAGGGTGATTTCTTTTGGCCCACCTTCTATTAACTTCGAAGGTAGTCAGCGTTTTCATGTGAATATGGGAACTTTTGTATCTTGATCTTCTTTGTTACACCTTAACTATAGGTACTCAACTGATCATCATTTTTTATTTCATTTCGTTAAAAACTAACGGTACATACATTTTTTTTTAATTTTAACAAAAAAAAAAAGAAAAACTTATATCTAAATTACATTATGGATTATTTTGAATAAAAAATATTGTTCTTAAGTTGAGTGATTTTACATTGTCATTGCTGGAATTAATTAAATTTGATTTTTTATTGTAAATATTAATTAAGAGATTTAAAGGACTATTAGCACCGTAGTTTGATCTACTATAAATGTTGGAAATTGACAACTGCCTTCTCAAATTATACTGACTACTTCAGTTTTGGAGATAAAGTCCGAATAAAGAAAATTATAGTAATCAGTAAACTCATCTCTTAGTTTAATGTAATCATTTTGAGCCTCGACGCTCCAGAATCGATTCAACTTCACCCAAGCCTTGTTTCTTTTATTTTTAAGAGTTTTGATATGCCGATCAAACCACAGTGGAGTGTTATTTAAAGGTCTTATTTTTCGTTTCTAAGAAACAATCAAATAAAATTTTATGAAAACGAAAGACCATTTCATCAAAACTGACATTAAAAAATAAACTATTCCAGTTAATATCATCCAATAAACGATAAAGTTCTCAGAAATCACATTTTTTTAAATTGAATTCATGCATATTCTTACAATGATAAGTTACATTAATAGTATTTAGGTTTAATGAGATAGATAATGCAGGATGATGACGATCTTCCTCAATGAGTTTTGCATCCGAAAGTATCACAGTTCCATCAGAATTATTGAGGTCAGAAAAGTATACAAGGGCCAAAATTTTGCCAAATTGGTTTTTGACATTGCCTAATTGAATAAGACCAAATAAAGTCATCCCATCGATGAAAAGAACTTCGTTATTGCTCAAAAGAAAAATAGGTAGGTAATAAAAGCTAGCAATCAATGTATTTAATTTTAAATATTTTTTTAAATTAGTCTTTTTGACTTCGCTATCGGAACTGAAAAATCACAGCCCGCCCTAATTTACCCACATATGGTTACACCTCAAAGATTTTGTTCCGAGATCTACTTATTTTTATTTTAATATTCATGATTTTACAACCTGAATTGAGTTTGAGAAAACTATTCTATTGCATAAAATGTTCTGAACACAAAAAATCGATCCTTTTATATTTTTGAGTTTATCTACCATCATGATTTGTGATGTTATATTTTTGATTAAAATCTCGATTTTTGTTTTGCCACAGAATCATTAAAGATGTATCTGAATTTCCATCTTCGTAATACTAGGCAAATTAAATAGTTTCTACAAAATTAACCCGTTGCGTTGTGAGCAGGGATGCCAATGCTGAACCCAAAAAATGAAGCAGATTGCCGAAAAAAACGAAGTAGATTTGAAAAAAGTGTAGTAGATTATGAGAAATACAAAATATTTCAAAAAACAAACAAAAATATGTATATTTCGTATTCAAAACAATAACAGCCTTTTATTTTACAACTTCATAGGTACCATATGTAGTTTAGTTTGTTTTAAAATAAATAGGAACTTTAGGTACATTAAAATAAACACATAAAGTAAAAAGGAACTTTTTGTTTCATTGTTTTTTAATAAACAAAATAAACCTAGTAATGCTATAATACTTTGGAAATTGTGATCACTCAGTTTTTAAGACGTAACCATCCGAAAGAAATTTAAATCTATAAAAATATGATATTAATTGTTTCGGAGGCTCGAAATCTTCCAACCCAGCCACAAACTCTCTTATAAGTAATAGGGAAGAAGCGGTACTTATATCAGGATAAGTTCTTTTTTACTTGCTCTATAGGGCAAGTATTGGTTTCGTGCAGAAAAAAAAAATCGCCGTTTTTAATCAAACATTACGATGATAGAGAAGCCCAAAAAAGTGGTTTTCGCCATACCGTCCGTCGGTCTGTCTGTGCGGATGTGAACTTTTTCACGTCATGCTACAGCCTAAACGGCTTGACGGATTTCCTTCAAACTTGGTATATAGCAGTTTCAAGAAAAATCATTGTCGAGGATTTTTTTATTTTGCCCGGCTCAAACTCGTACCTTTCAAGTAACGGTTTTTTTCATTTTTGATTTGCTCGAAAACGGCTCTAACGATTTTGATTAAACTCAGAATTTAACTTACCTAAGATATTTCTAACAAAATTGCGTTTTTTGTTTTTGGCTAACATGGTCGCAACGAAAATCAGGTTTAAACATAACTTCGTAACGGCTCGATTGAATTGATTCAAACTTCGTTTGGCATAGGTCTTTATAGTGTTTATAGGATGGTTTTATGCATTTTTCAGTGAAGCCTTTCCAAATGGTGGCTCCCATACAACGAGCCGTTCAGTTTTAGCCAACTTTTTTTGGTTTTTTATAATTTGCTCCAAAATGGCTCTAACGATTTTGATTAAATTTTGTGTGTTCTTTTAGTGTTCTTAAGAGAACTGCGTTTTTAGTTTTTGGCAAAAAATGCTAATAACGGAGATCTGGTCTTAATGTCTTTTTTTCAATTGGCCAGAAGTTTTCAACGGTTGTATCGAATTCAATCAAACTTTGTTTGGTATAGTTTCTTACAACTCTCTATCAGATGACTGCATTTTTTCGGTTCCTCTTTTTTAAATAGTGGCTCCCATACAAAGAGCCACGAGGTTTTGGTCAATTTTTTTAGTTTTTTCTAATTTTTTTCAAAAAAAGGCTCTACCGATTTTTACTAAACTTTGTATTGAGTATACATAGAATTTTTTGAAGAAAACTGCATTTTAGTTTATGGCTTCAAATGATAATAACGGAAATTTGTTTTTTTACAATTTAATTAATTTGGCCATTAGCGGATATTTATATCATTTATAGCAACCAAAAGATGACATCTCAAATTGAAATATTCAAAGGTTTCTTTAAGTAAGTCAGGTATAGCGGGTTTCCCAGTTTTAACCAAAATTTTGTTATTTTTCCCAAATTTTTCAAACATGCGTTTTTCATATTGCTCGAAGACTTTGTTTTCATCGTACTATTGCAACAACAGAGCCAGTACGTGCGACCCAGTCCTGCATTTTATTTTGTTTTTACGTTGCTAAAATCTGAAAACTGTCTTTCGGCTGCTGCACTGCTATGTGGTAGACTAGCTAGTATAAGCATATAGTCAGGCAACACTGGGCAACACCAATGTATCTATCTGCTCTTTTTCTACACGATAGTAAGGGGGTGTTTGGAAAAAAAATTGTAGTAACTAGGAGGTTGTCAAGGATTTTGTCTATTTGGGTTCCACTATAACCTCTCAGAACAACATCAGTGAAGAGATCAGTCGAAGAATCACTCTTGCCAATCGCTGTTTCTTCGGGCTAAGAAGGCATCTTAGTAGTAAAGCCCTCTCTCAAAGGACCAAGGAGACACTATACAAGACCCTTATCATCCCAGTCCTGCTGTATGGGGCAGAAGCGTGGACACTGACACAATCGGATGAATACAGGCTGGGCTGGGGTGCTTTGAGAGAAAGATTCTTCGGGTGATATTCGGGCCTGTATCTATCAATGGAGTATGGAGGAGAAGATTCGATGACGAACTGTACGGGCTATACAGCGACATTGACTTGGTTAAGAAGCTGAAAATTCAGCGGCTTAGATGGCTGGGTCATACAGAGCATATGGACGAAAACGCTCCTGCCCGACGAGTCTTCAATTCCAACCCGGAGGGCCGACGCAGTTCTGGAAGACCCCATCTAAGGTGGCGCGATCAAGTGGTAAACGACCTCAACCAACTTGGTGTGCGCAACTGGAGGCCACTGGCTAGGGACCGGCCTAGCTGGCGAGGATTGTTGGTTGAGGCCGTGGTCCACAATGGACTGTCTGCGCCACCTTAAGTAAGTAAGTAAGTAACTAGGAGGTTTTTGCGATGAGTGCATTCAGATTAAGCAAATGGCTTTTTCGATTTGCAAAAATGAATCAATTCAACACATATTATATGAAATTATGATCGTTATATAAAAATGAGAAAAACGAAGTAGATTAGAGTTGCTACGTAGTAGACGCATATACAAAAATAAATGAAGCAGATCTACTACATATGTAGTAGATTGGCATCCTTGGTTGTGAGCTCTGTGCTTGTTTGAAAAATAAACTTTTATCAGTGAACCATATTATTTCACAAAAACAAATAAATAATAAAATGATAAATAAATTTCACAAATAATTAAATTTATAATTGGTTTTGATTGAAGTTTCAAATATTTGGAATAAATTATGTACATCCTCTCAGTTGTTAAAAATTAAAAACGAGATTTGTGTTAAGCACCTTAAGATTTATTTTATTCCGAAACAAGTGGTTATAAAATTTTAATAGTTGGTCTGTGTTTTCATTTTTAAATTTTTAATATATAGATAAATTATGAACTTAAAACTTATTATTTACATACACATACATACATGTTTGTATATATTTGAAATAATTTGGTTAAAACCGCACACGATTAAGAATTAATGCTACCAGACATTAGATCCGAAATTATATTTGCTGTATCTACGTTTTTTTAAAGAAGCTCTAAACGCCATCATCAGTGAAAAATGTATGTCCTTTGAACATTGCTTACTTTTGTTGTTTAGAGAGAACTTTTAACTCTTTTTACAAATTTAAATCCTTGCAAATAAATATGCCATATACAAACATGTGCGCATGTCACAGTTCCAACAAAAAGTATCTCATTCTCATATAGACTCCAAAAAAAATGGAGGTGTCTATCTACGGATTATTTTATATCAACTCTCCGTCGGCGTCGCCAACCGACTCTTTATTTGCAAAAATGAACCCACTGAGCTGCCATCTTGAAAACACTTTATCTATTGAATTTTTGATAAATGATGGCTGCCTCTTGTCCGACGTCATCACCCATAGGCCAGGAAAGGATTTTTTAGAGCTATCTATAGCTTTCAATATCCTACGAGTAGTTTATTTTATATGTAGATACGAGTAAATATTTATTAATAATGTGCATTGATTAGCAGAAAGTAAAAGTGAAAGCAAGGCAATTGCAATGTTTATCAAAATATAATTAAAAGTAAATATATAAAAAAGATTTCAAAATTTACTAAACTTAATCGGAAGTATCACTTTTCATATTGTTGGAAGCTTTATATAGACCAATCACGGTTCAAAGTACCTACATGATGTTTATTTTAATTTGTTCACTTTGATTTAAAAAAGTTAGTTTGAATGCAGTTTGATCTACAATTTAAGTTATATACGTATATGTAAATCAAAATGAAACATTAATTGACCATATCCCCTTTTTTTAAAGTTTAAATTGAAAAATAAATAAAGTATCTTACTTTGAAAAGTCACTCCATTGGTAAAAACAAAAGTGTTTATATGAACATTTATCTATCAAGGTAATTTTGCCTTCGCTGCACGCGGTATCCAGCAGAGTTTGACGAAAATAAGTTTTCAACTGAATATAAATGGTTTGTGTTCGTCCTCTTATTTAAAAAAAAAAAGGATCGTCCCAGCCAGACTTTTATTTTAAAGAAGTTTTGTCAAGTAAACGAAACAGAAGGATAAAAGATGATATTGAAGGCATATGACTGCTTGCAATATAGACTAGGTACGTTTTTGATTAAGAAGCTGCAAGTATTTCAGTTAACATAAGATAACAGCTAAAACTGGAGGATTTAAACAATCTCCCTTAGCTTAACGAACATTTCTACTTTTTCTATAAAATAATTCTTAAATTATGTAAAGCCGTCGGGCGGAATTCGTTAAAGCAATTAAGATTCAGACTCAAAACTGAAAACTTTATTATAACATCATTTCAAAAAGAAACATTTCAACCCAGACGAAAATTCTTTTAAAAAATGACTTTTCAAAAAGGTCAGGAAGATTTTGAAATAGAATAAAACAAGCTGTGTGTAAGGCATTGACAAAAATTATGCATGAAATATATGATATTGTTCAAATGCCCGACTCGGCTTCTTACGGGTGCATGGTTCCACCGCCGCCGACAAGAGGCCGCGCAGACTCGAAACCCACACCAAACTTTATCTTTTCAAGGATGCATTGCTCGTATAGAAACGCGTCGTGTGTAAAAACAGGCATTCACCCGAGAATGCTCTTGTTACTAAGGAATAAGATTTTTCGGCCAAAGTTTGTGTCCTCTTCCAAACGCTCTGAAGTACAGTTAGCGAACAGACTTCGCTGGCTATACGGTCATGAACTTTGAGCTCCTATGGGTCAGATGGATCTAGTACGGGTTCTGGTTTTGATGTACATTTTCACAGACGACCGACGGCGATGTTTCGGCTAATCTTAGGCTGATTGTTTATCAACCGGTTGTCTCAAATATGGACACAAAACGTTGGAGATTCGACTGTTAAGGCCCATCATGCTAAACTGGGAGCAACGTTTGCACTAACGAACACTCATTTTGATATATATATAAGTCTTGTCATTGGGACATGCTGTTCAATCGAGTTACTTGTCAATGTGATTTGGCATCAGTAACTGAATAATAAACAAAAGATATGACAGATGTCGCCAGCGATTTGGCATCAGTTACTGAATAATGAACAAAAGATTTGATGGATGTCACCGAAACAACATGACCGCTGCATATACCGCCAAAATATATTAATCTATCCGCTCCAAATGAAAAGTCCGCAAAATATTTTTCAATACAACTCATACAGACACATTTAACTTCTAACTGCCAATAGTTTAAGGATTGGGTACGATTTGTCCACTTTCGAAAAGTCGATTGACAAAAACACCGACTGATCAAAATGTCGACTCTTATGAACTCGATTACATGCATGCGGTCGACATTTTTACCGACACTTTTTCAATTGACATTTTCATAATCTGGATTTTAAACTGTCAACTTTGTTTTTTTTTTTTTCGATCAAACACCAGTCGACATTTTGACAGTCGACGAATTTGTATTTATCCAGTCGACATATATTTTTGTCGACCATTCGTACGCTTTCCCCAATTAAAACATATCGCAATGTTTGCTTAGCAAAGATTGTAAGCAACATGGTAAAACGAGCTGCTGAAATTATTTAAATTCTGTGAATTTTTTCGCACCCAACTCATAAAAAATTACTTATGTGTATAATTATACGCTAAACTCTTGTTTATACCGCGTAATCTCTTCCTAGACACCAGCAGAATATTAATAAGATTCTTTATCCAGTCGAAAAAAAAATTAAAGTAAAACAGGGCCCTCCAATGTTATTTTTTTCCGCTGTTTTACTTTTATTTTACAAAGGGTGAAAAAATTGTCCTTACACTTAGAATTTCAAGTGACATTTTTGGTTTAGGTATGCTCAGTGCATAAATATTGCATAGGTATGTTGATAACTTCTAACACTTACTCAACATTGTCTTTACGAACCTTAGAAAATTTAAGAAGAGCAAATTAACAACCCGATACTTTAGGAAAATATTAAGTGCTTTAATGTTGTAGATTTGCAAAGCAATTATTATGAATATTTTTTATTCCTGGTACATCTTTAATGCTATGGGTTTTTCGCCAAATTTTCTCTTTTATCATTAATTCAGTTGTACAAAAAAAAAAAAACTGAAAAAGGATGAATTCTTGAGCTTCAGTAATAAAATGACTGCTATTTTAGATACAGCACGGTTGGTCCTTTTTATGAGGACATTGCACATTAAGTCCTGAAAATTCCAAAGAAACTTTAGCACTTACAATTGTACAATTACTAGAAATCAATCAAAGTCTCACTGATTAATGCAGTGGAATATAATTTGATCACATGATTCGAATAAGAGAAGGAAGACTCCCAGTTCTGTCTGAATGTACAACTATATATACATATAAAGAAAAGTTATTTAAAAGAAAGAACAAAAAACGCAATAACGTAATATTTTAATGTTTCATTGATATCTTAAAGTTCAAACAGAACAAAAGAGCTAGGATGAGTTTGTACACGCAATGGAAGTGGAAGCTGTACCTCTTTGAAATTTGAATACACGTAATGGTACCTCAAAACGTTGAGATCATCTTTGATTATCGAAGCAGAAAATCAAAAACATGATAAAATGATTGTGATAGTGAATTTGCGGACGTCTATATGGGTGGCCAAATGTATGTATGTATAGATCCAACGCTGCATGATTATCAATATGCGATAAATTATTCCGTTGGTTTGTAAGTAACTTTGAATTTAATTTTTATTTTAGTGAACGTTTTGGTTTTATAAACCTTTAGAAACCTAATCGGCAATATATTAAGAGGACCGACGACGCTTGGCAGACAAGAGTTTGATGCAAAAGAGGAGACGAACATAATAGGAAACACTGTATACTTTTCTTTCAATATCATTTTTCACAGGCTTAATCCTTTAGTTTAGAAAGATGAATAGGTCTATAGTGTAGGTTTCCCGTTTCATTGTTCTTCAAATCAGAATATTGTTAAGAAAGTTTTCACTGCAAAAGTCTACTTTTATGTAGAGTGCCATAAGCAATAGTGGGACATTAAAGTTTCAAATTTCAAACGTTGGAATGTTGCTATGGCTAAAACAGCTCCCCAAAAGAAATAACTCAAAAAAAAACTTAGTTGTCTGTAAATTCGGTTTACGGACGATAATTTTACGTGATAACCAGTTCACAAAACATGTAGGTTGTATCTCTCCAACCACCAACCACCCACCATTTTTGAATTTTTTTCACCCCTTTCCACCAAACATCAATCTCCCACCACCACATACAACCACCAACCAACAGCCCACCATTTTTGACAATTTCCTCCCCCCCACACACAATAAATACCCCTTCCATACCACCACCAACCACCCACAGCCACCAACCAATCACCCGTAGTTGACAATTCCCCCCACACCTAACCCCCCCACCAGCGCCAACCGCCCAGCCCAACTACAACAGCCAATCAACCACCCACCTTTTTTGACTTTTTTGACTTTTTTAACTCCCCCAACACCAAATCCCCCACCAACCACCCATCCCACCTACAGCCACCAACCAACTATCCAACATTTTTTCCAATTCCCCCAACACCTAATCACCCCCACCCCTTCACCACCACCGCCAACCACCCACCCGACATACACAGCAAACCACTCACAATTTTTGACAATATTTTCTTCAACCTCCCCAAACCAACTACCACCCCAACCACCCACCCCAACTATTTTTGACAATTCCTACACCCCACCTAAAGCCACCTTCCACTCACCCACCATTTTTGACAATTTTTCCTCTTCCCGACACAACGACCTACCCCCCCCCCCCCCACCCTTAAACACATCCCCATCAACACCACCCTTCCCACCACCACCACTTACAATCACCAACCACCCAACACCCTCCACTCCCACTTTATTGACTTTCTATTCCTTCAAAGCAGATACATAACGTGACTGTGACTGTGACACTGCTTCGTGCGTGCTGTCCATATATTCCGATTTATTAGACGTTATCATACGTCAACAAATTAAATAACCCCCCAAATTGGGGCTTTATTTCATTATGAAATAAGTCACCAAATAAAAAATGAAATAAGCCCCCAAAAAACATGAAATAAATTCCCAAAAATGGGGAGTTATTTCATATGAAATCTGTTACAAATTTTTGGGAGGTTATTTCATTTCATTTTTTGGGGTTATTTCTTGGGGAGTTATTTCACGGGCCAATATTTATAATACTAGCTTACTTATGTTGGCTCAACTAGAGCGTCTTGCCATTAGGTCATGCTTAATAGTAGGTACCTATAAGTTATAAAATCAATATTTTAAACAAATAATGAAAATTGATTCGATACTCAAGGCCACATTTTTAGGTTAGGTACCTATTGTTTTCACAAATTTCCAAGATTGTCGGTGTTTTTTTTTTCCTTATTCTCAATAACCATGCTATTGATCACAAAATAAATATATTACAAGTTTCCAAATAAAAATAAAATTTTACTGAATCATGGTTCAAAAAAATGTTAAACGTAGTTTTGTAACCGCACTTCCCTCGGCAAGTTATTTAAAAATGGGCCATTTCATCAAGATTTCAAACTGGTACAACACTTGCTATGCTATACTTTATTCATTCGAAAACAATATTGTTGCTCTTTTTTATATGGTGTAGGTACATTTCATACATTATAGGTACATCTTATATATAGTACACATATATGTAATTTTAAAATTAAATATATATGTATGTACATAGGTACAAACAAACGTAATATATGTATTATATTTAAATGATAACGTGCACAAATATTATTTATGCTTACGCAGCGGGTATTCAAACACACACATTTTGTTTAAAGTTGTGTGCATTCGACAGCTGTCAAAAAATTTGTTTGTTTTTAAATGTCAGTCGTAGGTACTCATAATCTCAAATCATTTCTGTGACGTCTAAAAATTAAATAAAAATTATTTGTTTTAAAAAATCCTAAGCTCATTCATCCATCTTACAATCAACAAGTTCATATTTCAGTTACATAACTCCACCAGCCACCACTCGGCAGCCCTCTTCAGATTTTAAAATCTTTCGGTCATTCAAATAATTGTGGTGGTTAAGACTCTATGTAAATAAAAATTAAATTATTCATGTGGAATCATAATAATGCTAAAAGGCGCGTGTCCTTTTGTTTGAATTCTTAAGTACTCTGTTTTCACATGAATAGATAGGTGAATGTCTAGTCTAATAGAACATCTACCTGAAGGATGCTTTATATTTATCTATAGGTACAAACAAAAACAGGAATCGCACACCCCCTTAATGGCTGACAAATTTGATGTTATTGACAACTTATTTCTTCTGTTTTACGATTCAGATTGCACCCTTTTGAATATTCAAACGAAATTGAGTGACGTTCCTTTGCTTTGGGGGTTAGGGTTTTTTTTTACATACTGCTCATCGGAGTGGTAAATATTTTTTTGAAGTACAAAAGAACATTTTGAAACGCGTTATTGCTTGTGATGTGTGCCCATCATCGAAATTTTTATAAATTAGGTTGGAAGATATTATAAAAATTGTATGTATGCCTAGCCTAGCCTACGTACATGAATAACTTGATCAAAAGTATAGACACACTAACTGTTAAATATAAAGAATACCTTTTTAGCCGCACTTTACGAATGTGCAATTCTTCTAAAGAAGATAAGACACGGAGAGAAGATAATAAAAAATTGTCTTTTATGAACAAATTTTCCTGCCATGACAATAGTTTTTTATTGTCCTTCACAATATCCTACTGTCTTCTCTTCAATGTAAGAACAGATGAAAACAACAATTAACAAGACATTAGTTAAAGTGGCTTTACATGGAGCTGCAACATATTATAGTGCAGACGAAAAAGCAACAACAACAACTATAGTGGAGACGATGAAGATGAACATGTTTGTCTTCACTATAATTTTCAAACTGCATCCATAATTTTACTATAATCTGCATCCATGAAGACGTCTTTATTTTGGTCTTCAATCTCTATCACACAAGTATGCAACCTTTTTTTTTGCAGATCATGGCTTGCAGCTCCATGTAAAGCCACCTTTATGAAACAAACACGGCTTTGATCTCAGAAAGACAAATTAATGAACTAACCACCCTTGCTTATATTTTTGTTTAAATTTTGATTCTTTTGCTTTTGAGCAAGTATCGATCGATTATTTTTGAATAAATATTGCCCAATTTAAATCGGCCCAAAACAATTTTTTGGAAATAAGAGACTTAATTTTTTTTGAAAATATGTACATATGTATGTATTCCTAAAGTGAATACTATAGTATCAATGGCACATTAGATGTTGTGCGTGGTTGCTTACTTAGAGTCATCAGTTCGATCCCCAGACTGGGCAGCAATTTTTCTATATTCCCCCAGTTTCAACTGGGTGCCACCGTGGGATTTTTCGTGAGATATCACCTAAATTTCAATCCACTGTACACCACCACCTAAAATTCTTTCTTATCTTTCTATTCCTTCTCTCCTAAGGTCTCGAGAGGTATTTATTTATGATAAGCTTTTATAAAACCACGATGCAAGTGAAACTTTTTTCGGATCATTGGCATTTCGCACTATTTTTGGTTTTTCCCTTGTTAAGGGGTTTATTTGACTCACTTGCTGTATCGGTGTCCATCACGATCAAATGAACAACAACATTCAAAACACACACATACCGCGGAGTACGTGCACGAATGAGTGAAAATTTAAATGCATCGGCGCCGCGCCGCCATATTGCGAAATGCGACAGATTACCGACAAATTTGAAGCAATGGAAAAAAAGTTTCACTTTAAAAAAAACTCCTTCTTTCCTCATATTTTCAAAGTTTTCCTCAAGTAGGCATGAAATTGTCTGTCCGGACTTCTACGCCGAAGGTTATGTGTTTCATCCCTAATTCCACCCTAGATCTTTTCTTTTTCGCTTCTTATTTCGAGGAAGTGACAATATTCCTCCAAGAACAAATTATGTCATGAAAACGTGCTTCTGTTAGCTGTTCGGGTTCGGATGTAAATAGAAGATCCCTTCCATTCCTGAAGAATATATTAACGCACACACAAGTATTGTTGAGAATGTAAGTCATAGTCCCCGCCCGGAGCTGCTGTGCCAACAATTTAGTTTATATAAGCTGGCATGGAAAATGTTGTTGAAATGTTTCACTCGAAATTTGGACCAAACTTAACAAATCATTAAGATATTGATAGGTTGGCTTTAAAAGTAGTTAATTCATTTTTTTAAACTTGGTAAATCCTCCGGATTTTCTAGGTTTAAACCAGAAAGAACATTTCAGTCACCTCACCTAATTATATGCACGTTATGCCACTCAAGACTTTTTCTAGTTCTAAAGAGCTAGTCATAGGTACTGTACCAAGTCTAAAGGCCCTTTTTCTTGCCCTAATCTAGACACAATACCATGAAACCTTATGTGCGGCGCAATATGCTTGTAAATATGTATATAAGTATAATTTACATAATAATTAAAATAAAACGAATGCATGTCTCTACACTTTTTGGGCAAAGATTCCTCTCCTCTAAGCGACTGACTGTTGGGGTAATTATTTTTATTCACTTGATAAACCTTAAGCGTGCGGTTGGTTCCTTACAGATACTTATACCTATTTAAATTCATTTTCACACGAACTGTGACAGAAACAAAAAATCACTATACCTTCTTCATCATCCCATTCTGAATGGTGACACTCAAACCCTTTGTATTAATGTATAGCTTTGCATATATGTCACTCCATTAAACACCAAACCACGCACTGCGTGAAACCAAATGTTTTGAAAATGTTGCCGATGACGGACACGTGTCAATTTGCAAAACTTGTTAACAAACTAACGAATTCCTCACGTGTATTCTTCTGTTCTATGATAATATGCCTACAAAACCTCAATCCCAATATATACGAGTACAAGGAGATAATTAAAAGGTGGGTTGTCCTTTTTTATATTGCAGCCGTACAGAATGAACGCCAGCCTAGAAACACAGCCACTATTCGACCAGAAGCACTGCGGGATATGGAACATGGACGTGCGTTAAGGGAAGCAGCCGTAGCCGTTGGCGTTTTTGGGTAATGTCGTCGTCAATCTCAATCTCAAACTCAATACATTTTTCGAAAATCGAAAGTGTGAAAAATTGAAATTATATCACGTAACGTAATTGTTTTACAGGCCTCCAGTCTTGCTGTCACCCCCGTGTTATGGCCCAGCCTTGCTTTCTCCACCTTGTATGTGTTTTTTTTTTAATACCAAAAACATTATACAAACTTATTTCAAAACCTTTTATTTAACTATTTTATATTGTAGCTTTGACAGGTATGCCTACATCGCGGCTGCTACATCACCCTCAAATTTCTAGTTCGATGCAATTGTCAAATAATTTGTCACACCATTCGAGTTTTGGTTTTAGCAACAACAACAATAACAATAACACCAACAACAATAACAACAATAACAATAATAATAATAACATGGTCAATAATAATAATAATAGTAAATCATGTAATTTGACAAATATTGCTATTACGTCAACGAACTCGAGCAATAATTCAATTTCGCCTAATTTGCCTTCTATAGAAGCTGGTAAGAAATAAAAATTAATGTGTTTTTAAAACTTCAGTATTGAAACTTTATTATTATCTTTTTTTTTTCTTTAAAAGGGGGAGGCGGTGAGGTCAATCCGACTAATGGGAGTGCGTCATCTATCAGCTCCGTAAGCCCTCTGCCAGAAAATGATAACGATGGTAAGATTCAGTGTTATTTCAAAGCTTAAAAACTTATTTTACCTTCAGGTTAAAAAAAAAAACAGCTTTTGAAACATTATTTTCAAATGGCAGTTCATTTATTTAGATTCGTTGACAAAAAAAGAAACGAGATTTTACTGAGTTAAAAATTAATTCAAATATTGATTTTTTTAGAACTTTTAAATGGAATAAAACAAAGATGATTTTTTTTTAATTGACATGAAATTTACTTTATTCAAAAGATAACCTTCTGGAATTAACGGGTGATTTTTTAAGAGGTTTAGAACTTTTTTAAAAAAAAAAACACAAAAAATTCGAAAAAATGAATGAAATATTTATTTGAATCGATAGTTTGAACCTTGCAATTTAATGTTTAAAGATAATTTCATGCAAATGTTGACCGCGGCTGCGTCTCAGGTAGTCCATCCGCTGAGTCCAATTTTGGCATACTCTTTCACACATATTGGCCGGTATCTCACGAATGAATGCATGGATGTTGGCTTCCAGTGCGTCAATCGAAGCGGGCTTGTCCCTATAGACATTAGCCTTAACATACCCCCACAAAAAATAGTCTAATGGTGTCAAATCGCACGATCTAGGCGGCCAATTGACCGGCCCGAAACGTGAAATTAAATGTTCACCAAACTCGCCTCGCAATTGCGCCATTGTTTCGCGTGCTGTGTGGCATGTGGCACCGTCTTGTTGAAACCACATATCATGCAAGTCAAGAACTTCCGTTTCGGGCAAAAAAAAGTTTGTTATCATCGCTCGGTAGCGTTCACCATTGACAGTAACGCTGCGATTCGCATCATCTTTGAAGAAATATGGCCCAATAATGCCGCCGGCCCATAAACCGCACCAAACATTGGCTTTTTCGGGATGCATTGGTAGCTGTTGCAATGCTTCTGGCTGATCTTCACTCCAAATGCGGCAATTTTGCTTATTTACGTACCAATTCAACCAAAAATGAGCCTCATCGCTGAACACAATTTTTCGATAAAAAAGCACATTTGAACATTTCGAACCGAGCACGAATTTTGATAGTAAAATTCAATAATTTGCAAGCGTTGTTCATTTGTAAGACGATCCATGGTTAAATTGCAAACCAAACTGAAGCTGTTTGACAGTGACACAAGGTACTAAACACACGTCAGCTGTCAAAACCAGTGTTGCCAAAACCAAACCAGCTAAAAAATCACCTGTTATAATTTAAATACGCTTGTGACCGCGACGGCTGGCTCGAACGTAGTCTAATCTGGAGGTCCAATTTTCGATGACTTTTTCCAACATTTGTGGCCTTATATCGGCGATAACGCCGTGAATGTTGTCGTCCAACTTCACATATCGACGCACAGAAAATAGTCAAGCGGCGTTAAATCGCACGATCTTGGAGGCCAATTCACATTGCCAAAACGCGAAATTATGCGCTCACCGAAGTTTTCCTTCAACAAATCAATTGTGGCATGAGCTGTGTGACATGTTGCGTCGTCTTGTTGAAACCACGGCTGATGAACGAAAAAGTCAGTAATCATGGCTCTATATAGCGGTCACCAGTGACTGTAACGTTCTGGCCGGCATCGTTTTTAAAGAACTTCGGACCAATTATTCCAACAACCCATAAAGCACACCAAACAGTCAGTTTTTGTGAATGTAACGATGACTCAACATACACTTGAGGATTATCATCACTCCAAATACGGTAGTTTTGTTTATTGACGTAGCCATTCAACCTCAAAACTGAGTTCCATCGCTGAACAATATTTTCTTGTAAAAATCGCGATCAACAGCAATTTCGTGCCGAGTCCTATCTAATTAAAAATAAATCTCTTCACAGCTGACAAAATGGCCACTAGTTAAAATAGTGTTGCCAACTTAAAGTTTTATACCTCTAAAAAAACACCCGTTAAAACACTTAAATGATTTCAGCGAATCACATCATTTCGCTGAGCAAAATGGTGTATCTACATGAACTCGTTCTTTTTTAATAGACGACAACAATATGTATATAGTTTTAGTTAATATTACTTTCCAAATAAGTAGGTTCCTATGATGTTCGATTTCATGGAAAATCCTATGAATTGAAATATTTTACATTCATTTCATTTAGGTACTTCACAAAATCCTTTTGAATTGGCTGGCCAGTCCCAGCCGTGTACACAATGCATTGTTAAGTTTAGTAAGATTTAGGCAGTAACAAGAAGACCAAAATATTATAAACATTTTTACTACACTAAATGCTGTCAAAAATGGCGTCAGTCAAAATCGAAAACGGAACGGAACTAGCCCTCGAAGCTTGGAGTTGTTAATGATCCCCTACAAATGAATCTTCATGTTCAATATTAGCCATACCTGGGATATGAGCAATCAGTTTACGGCAAATTGAAATTTTTATAATTTTTAAGTGAAACTACCTTAATATCGGGGTGATTTGAAGCTCGACGAAACGGAAATGCGCCATGACACTTTTAAGCAAATAAATCAAACAAATAAATATATCGCAACAAGCCTGAGAGAAAACTAATGAAAAAAAATATTTAAATTCTTATACTGAATTTCTGAAAGGAGTCCATTTTCTAAATAGTAGCGTCTTGGTGTTCAGCCTTTAAATAAAAGCATAGACTAACTAATTATAAAGACAGGCCGCTTCATAGAAGAAATAAAATGCACGACTGGGTCGCACGAACTTGCTCTTATGATAAGCAATTGCTTATTGTGGCTGCATATATGGCTATTAAAAAAATTTAAATAATTTCGAAAATTCTTTGATTTTTTAAATTAGTTTAAGAGTTTTCTCGGAAAAACTAAGTATGCAATAAAATTTCAAAGCTATACGTCAATCTAGGAAAAAAAAATATTGAAAATCGTTCGACCAGTTTTTTTTTAAAAAGGTTATTTTTGAAAAACTTTTCCAAAAAATATTTTGAAATTTATTTGGGTATGCAAATATATGGCAATCTGTAGTTTACATTTGAAAAAATAATTAAAAAAAAAATCAATATACCCGTTTCCAACATATTTCGAAAACCAAAATTTTTTTTGAAAAAATTATAAAAAATCAAAAAAAAAAAGTTTTTGAAAAATTTGAAATGCCATATTAATAAAATTATAAATGACTTCCTGATGCCAAAATTTTATTGAAATCGAATGTATAGTTTACGAGAAAATTTGATTTGAAAATACTGGTTCTATGAAAGGTACCGTTATAAGACAAATTTTGAAAAATATTTTCCAACCAAAAGATAGACTGTCTTACAAAAATAGCATCCTGAAAGTTTTATCAAAATCGTTAGAGCCGTTTTTGAGAAAATAAATTTTTTTCTTCACGATTGTATGGCAGGTGCCGTTATTTTTGGGCCTAGAGCAAAAATAAATAAAATGCACGACTGGGTCGCACGAACTTGCTCTTATGATAAGCAATTGCTTAGTGGCTGCATATATGGATTTAAAAAAAAATTTAAATGATTTCGAAAATTCTTTTATTTTTTAAATTAGTTTAAGAGTTTTCTCGGAAAAACAAAGTATACAATAAAATTTCAAAGCTATACGTGAATCTAGGAAAAAAAAATATTGAAAATCGTTCGACCAGTTTTTTTTTAAAAAGGTTATTTTTGAAAAACTTTTCCAAAAAATATTTTGAAATTTATTTGGGTATGCAAATATATGGCAACCTGTAGTTTACATTTGAAAAAATAATTTTAAAAAAAATCAATATACCCGTTTCCAACATATTTCGAAAACCAAAAAAATTTTTGAAAAAATTATAAAAAATCAAAAAAAAAAGTTTTTGAAAAATTTGAAATGCCATATTAATAAAATTATAAATGACTTCCTGTGGCCAAAATTTTATTGAAATCGAATGTATAGTTTACGAGAAAATTTGATTTGAAAATACTGGTTCTATGAGAGGTACCGTTATAAGACACATTTTGAAAAATATTTTTTAACCAAAAGATAGATTGTCTTACAAAAATAGCATCCTGAAAGTTTTATCAAAATCGTTAGAGCCGTTTTTGAGAAAATAAATTTTTTTCTTCACGATTGTATGGCAGGTGCCGTTATTTTTGGGCCTAGAGCAAAAATAAATAAAATGCACGACTGGGTCGCACGAACTTGCTCTTATGATAAGCAATTGCTTAGTGGCTGCATATATGGATTTAAAAAAAAATTTAAATGATTTCGAAAATTCTTTTATTTTTTAAATTAGTTTAAGAGTTTTCTCGGAAAAACAAAGTATACAATAAAATTTCAAAGCTATACGTGAATCTAGGAAAAAAAAATATTGAAAATCGTTCGACCAGTTTTTTTTTAAAAAGGTTATTTTTGAAAAACTTTTCCAAAAAATATTTTGAAATTTATTTGGGTATGCAAATATATGGCAACCTGTAGTTTACATTTGAAAAAATAATTTTAAAAAAAATCAATATACCCGTTTCCAACATATTTCGAAAACCAAAAAAATTTTTGAAAAAATTATAAAAAATCAAAAAAAAAAGTTTTTGAAAAATTTGAAATGCCATATTAATAAAATTATAAATGAATTCCTGTGGCCAAAATTTTATTGAAATCGAATGTATAGTTTACGAGAAAATTTGATTTGAAAATACTGGTTCTATGAGAGGTACCGTTATAAGACACATTTTGAAAAATATTTTTTAACCAAAAGATAGATTGTCTTACAAAAATAGCATCCTGAAAGTTTTATCAAAATCGTTAGAGCCGTTTTTGAGAAAATCAATTTTTTTCTTCACGATTGTATGGCAGGTGCCGTTATTTTTGGGCCTAGAGCAAAAATAAAAAATACGTTCCGAGGGACGGCCAAATAAATCCTAGATACCAAATTTGAAGCAAATCGGCCCATCCGTTCAGGCTCTAGAAGCGCGAACAGACAGACAGACAGACAGACAGACAGACAGACAGACAGACGGACGGAATTCCCAGACCCACTTTTTTCGACTTCTCCATCATCGTAATGTCATGTGTGATTGTTATCTCGAATTTTTTTTTCTGCACGAATCCATAACTTGCCTTATAGTACCTATAATCGCAAGTAAAAATATGTTCCGAGGGACGGCCAAATAAATCCTAGATACCAAATTTGAAGCAAATCGGCCCATCCGTTCAGGCTCTAGAAGCGCGAACAGACAGACAGACAGACAGACAGACAGACGGACGGAATTCCCAGACCCACTTTTTTCGACTTCTCCATCATCGTAATGTTATGTGTGATTGTTATCTCAAATTTTTTTTTCTGCACGAATCCATAACTTGCCTTATAGTACCTATAATCGCAAGTAAAAAGGGAAAAGGAAAGAAGGATAAAGGTGGAGGCAATCTCAAATCGGTTCCTTTTTCTTCTATGAAGTGGCATGTCTTAATGAATGCGTTCAGCACCAAGTGTTTTTATACAGGGTGGGCCAAATGAAGTCATCCATCCGATGTTGTTTGGCTCTCATTTTTTTCTAAATGAAAAACTTCGATTTGCAAAAATGAGAGCATCTTCCAATAGGGTGATTTCTTTTTGCCCACCCTGTATAACAAATATTTTTGTCTATACCAAAATCAAAGAGCTAAACAAAAAGCTTTTGTGCCACAGAATTATTTTAGTGCGATGCACTTTCATGCCACATCGGCAAGAGATCGGACGCTACGGATAAATTTCAATTTTCCGATTCGCCAAATTGAACCACAAAATAGTATCAAGTTTCATCTGTTTTCAAATCACAACAATTATTTCATTCTTCACTGTCACTTATGGTTTTTGTTTTTATCTTGTAGAAGGGTTTATTCTTTTTTTTATAACATACTCGCTCTCAAAGGAGAGTTAATACCTTTAAAATTGGGGGAACGTTTAAACATGAAGGATTAGAAAGATAGTTATAAAGAATTTTGGGAGGTACAGTGAATTGAAATTTTAGTTATATTTATCTCACGAAAATCTCTCGGGTGCCATCCAGTTGAAACTGGGAGAATATATGCAAAGATTGCTGCCCAGGCCGGGGCTCAAACTCACAACTCTAGGTTATAGCAATCAAGCACAATATCAACTGTACTAATGGCAACCGTTAAAACTTTAAATTTAAAACTATAGGTTTTCGGCATTTCGGCCATTAAATCTGTCAAGACAAACAATATTAACAACAACAAAATTCAATTTTAATAGGTTTACAAATAATTTAATTTCAACAGATGATTCTATAGATGTCACCAATGATGAAGATTCAATAGATAGAAAAAATGTATCCCTAAAACAATCACCCATCGCTCAATTTACATCGGCTTCCTTGTACGGTCATCCCCAGGAAACAATTTATGAAACCAGTGCAAGGCTATTATTCATGGCCGTAAAATGGGCCAAGAATTTACCTAGCTTTGCCAGTTTGGCCTTCAGAGATCAGGTAAAATTTAAAAAGTTTAATTTTTAAAATATGTTCCTTTGAAAACTTTCATTAATATAGGTTATCCTCTTAGAAGAATGCTGGGCAGAGCTATTTCTTTTAAACGCGATTCAATGGTGTCTTCCACTAGACTCGACTGGATGCTCTCTATTTTCAGTTACAGAACACTGCAATAACAATTCGTTCAATTGTTCACTTAAAGGCGAAGTAAGATGTTTTCTTTGATTGATATTTTATTTTAAAAAAAATATTTGTATAAATATATAAGAATATAAAGGCATGTGTGTGTTGTAAAGTTCTGATAAGTGCACAGAACAACGATTCAAAATTGAAAAAAAGATGGTAGATAGTTAAATTTTTTCCGATTTCTCCAGAATATCTAACTTTTAGTTTTAAAAAAATCCGATTTCTTTTGAGGAAAACGGTCAGTAATAACGCGCCGAATATTCTCTTCTAAGGCGTCGATCGTCTCGGGCTTACCTGCGTAGACAAGCGACTTCACATAACCCCACAAAATATAGTCCAGAGGTGTTAAATCTTACGATCTTAGAGGCCACGCCACAGGCCCACGACGCCGACGCGAGATAATGCGCTCACCAAAAGTTTTCTTCAATCAATTGGTTGTTTCGTTAGCTGTATGGCATGTATTGCCGTTGTTGGAACCAAAGGTCGTCCAACATCTTCCAATTCAGGCACGAAAAAGTCATTAATCAAGGCTCTATAGCGTTCCCCATTGACTATAACATTATGGCCGTCTTCATTTTTGAAAAAAAATAGACCAATCATTCCACCAACCCATAAAGCACACCAAACAATCAGTTTTTGTAGATGTAACGGTGTCTCAACATACACTTATCCATCGCTCCAGATGCGAGGTACCCAAATCCGAACGAATTCACAGTTATTCAAATTTAAAATTTAAAAAAAAAATGTATTCATCTAGACCAAAAAGTTTTTCAGTCCTTTGCATATCTACATTTGATTTATGATTGGAATGATATTGAGCTTAAGTCACAATTTTAAAATAGAACCTTTTTAATCTATATAAATTGCAAAATATTGTTCCCACTTTTCAGATTGCCACGGATATTCGTACCTTAAATGATACCTTTTGTAAATACAAAGCAGTTTTTGTGGATCCTGCCGAGTTTGCATGTCTTAAAGCCATTGTTTTATTTCGACCTGAGACAAGAGGACTTAAAGATCCTACTCAAATAGAAAACCTTCAAGACCAAGCTCATGTAAGTTACAACCTTAAAAGTATGCAATTTTGTTCCGATACTAATAACTTTTTCTTTTTTTTAGGTTATGTTAGCCCAACACTCAAGAACACAGTTTACAGCACAAATAGCTCGTTTCGGCAGACTGCTGCTCATGTTGCCTTTATTGAAAATGGTCAACTCACACAAAATAGAATCTATTTTTTTCCAAAAAACAATTGGTAATACACCCATGGAAAAAGTATTATGTGATATGTATAAAAATTAAGCTCGTTTTACAAATTTTTTGTTACTTTGTAAAATAATTTGCCCCTAATAAATAAATTTTATTAAATTTTTTTAATTTTATGGTATGATTCTTTTTATGTTTTGATTTGTTTCGTAGTTGAAGCATTGTATATATATATTTTTATAGTAAAGTCATGGATCATGTTTTATTGTTTGTGTATTTTTTTTTTTTTTTTATAATACACACGCGCTCAAGGGGTTTGTTATAGCCCTTTTAATGATAAGTCACAGCGCGAGCGATAGGAATTTAGGGAGGAAGGGAAAGGAGGTGTCGATGAACATTGATCTTGAATGTTTGAAGATCAAAATGGCAAGGAAAAATTGTGCCAGGCAATCCATTCCACATTCGTGTTGTACGGCTAAAGAAAGAATCTCTATATTTCACGGTACGTCCGAAATTGGGCTCAAGTGTAAACTGATGAGCGTTCCTAGCAAGACGAGTATTACGGGGGAAATGTTTAAGGGGTGGAACGCAACTGGCTACCTCGAGTGAGCATTTTTTGTAAAAGAATCTGTAAAATAAGGAAAGACATGAGACATTTCGACGATGTTCAAGTGACGGAAATGTTTCCATAATGCTTCTCTCTCCTATCAATTTTAACGCTTTTTTCTGAACTCTGTCGAGCAGGTGAAGAAAAGTTTGAGAAGCACCTGCCCAGAGATGAGAGTTATACTCGAGTTTAGGGCGTATAAACGCTTTGTAAATTGTAGCCAGATCAGAAGGGGTGAAAAACTTCTTGCATCTATTAAGAAAGCCTAAGCATCTTGCAGCATTCTTGGCAATCTCAAGTATATGATCATTCCAACGAAGATTGTCACTGATACACATACCGAGTACTGATAGCTTTTCGGCCTCCTCGATGCAAGTACCATTCATGGATAATGGCATAGGGGGTATGTTTAGCTTCAACGACAAAAGACAGCATTGAGTTTTCGACGCATTAAACTCCACACGATTTCTAGTACCCCAATTCACAATGCTGTTTAAATCGGAGTTTAACGAGCTTATCATACGATTTCGTTGTAATAACACGTCCGAAGGCTAAGGCCGTGAATTATCAAACGTATATGAAAAGCTGAGGGTTGAGTCGTCAGCAAAACAATTTAATGGATTAGAAGTCACAGACAAGAGATCATTTATAAAAATGAGAAAGAGAGTCGGAGACAGAACGGAGCCCTGGGGCACACCAGCATTTATTTTGTGGAGATCAGACTTGAAACCGTCTAATACAACTTGTATTGAACGGTCCAGAAGATAGCTTCTAATCCAACGAATAAGAGTATCATCGATACCAAATGCACGCATTTTCGATAAAAGAGCTTCATGCCAAACTCTATCAAATGCCTTTGAAATATCAAGCGCAATAATCTTGCTTTCGCCAAAGCGATGCACAGATTTGTTCCACTGTTCGGTGAGATATGCCATCAGATCACCAGTGGAACGATTGCTGCGAAAGCCGTATTGCCGGTCATTTAAAAGCTCCCGATCTTCGAGATATTTCTTGAGCTGACGATTTATCAGCGTTTCCATGACCTTGGAAAGAAGGGACGTAAGTGCAATTGGTCGGTAGGAGGAGGGGGAGGAGGAATCACCTTTTTTTGGGACGGGCTGGACAAATGCTGTTTTCCATCTACTAGGAAAGATTCCTGAACGATAGGAGCGATGGAAAAGCTTACGCAGTGGTTTTGCCAGAGATGAAGAACACTTCTTCAGAAGAATAGGGGGTATACCATCTGGGCCAGCGGATTTGTGTATATCAAGATCTTGAAGTACTCTTGCTACTGTACGAGTGCGGAAAAATATCTGTCCCATAGAAGAATTAACGTTCTCAAGTACAGGAGGGGCATTGTTGCTTGCAGGCAACGTAGAACTTGCAGCAAAATGAGCTGCGAGCATATTTGCCTTCTCTGAAGAGCTGACAATAGGTTTATCGTCGACGATGAGCGTTGGAACTGATGATGACGTTGAGTTCTTGACATTTTTTACAAATGACCAGAAGTTTTTACTGCCTTTGGGACATTGCAGAATTTTTTGCCGTAACTTCTGGTCATGTAAAAATTTCGTTTTGTGTATAACGGAGTTGCACGAGTTCCTAACTTGTTTGTGTTTCTTCCGATTTTCCTCAGTTGGGTTGGCTTTGTAGGATCGGAAGCTTACTTCTTTCAACCTGATAGCTTCTTTACACTCTTCGGTAAACCAAGACTTTTCTTTTGGTTTGATACATTTTGTTCTGTGAGGGACAAAAGTTCTCATTCCAAGAAAAATCACTTCTGTAATCATTTCAGCACTGGCATCAATGTCATTATCGAGGAAGCATAATGACCAGTTAAAGTTGCGAAAGAAATTATTCAGACCGTCCCAGTTGGCTTTCTCGTATTGCCAAACGGTCCTAGTGGGAATTTTTTCTTTAACTGGATGGTTGGAGATCGAGAAATTAGCTGAAATGACACAATGGTCCGAGGTGCCAAATGGAGAAGTTACTTTAATAGTATATTTATCAGGATGGGAAGTAAGGAACAAGTCAAGAGTATGGGCGGAATGTCCATCAACATCCGGTATACGAGTAGGCTCATCGACAAGCTGGGTAAGATGGTTATACTCAGCAAAGATCTCGGTATACCTTCCTTCGAGTGTTGTCTGGCCAGAATATCGGAGCCAACTTGAATTGTGTACATTGAAGTCGCCCGTAATCACGACTTCAGTGTGAGGACAATGGGAAACAATTCGGGAAATTGAATCTGACAAAACATCTAACTCATCACAAGTAGACATGCTGTCAAGATTCGGACTCCTGTAAAGAAAACAGTAATGAATGATATGCTTGCGGACAGTGAATTTGAGCCACAGGAAGTTAAAGTTCGTATTAGAACAATGCCCATATTGGGGAAGGCTCTGGCAAGCAATATCATTCCTAACATAAACGACAAGACCATGGTGGGAAAAAAGTAATGGCACTAAGTTATATCCAAACAAACAAAATTCTGATAAATCAGTATTCTGTCCAACCTGGGTTTCACTTAATGCCAAAACAGCTGGCCTGTATTGCACAGTATGGGCGTACACAGAAAAGAAATTCTTTCTTAGCCCACGAACATTTGAATATACAACACAAAAATCACTTACCATTTTGAAAAACTAAACACAAAAGATTCAACTTTGACGAAACTAATTTCAGCCGTGCAGTATAGGCCCATATTAATTCCAATTATAAATAATAAATTATCTGTTCAATGGCGGCGCTAGTTGTCTTATCTAAGCCTGCATCAATTATTGTCTTCTATTGTTGTTTTTGCTTCCCATGGCAATCTAGACAAAAACCTCTCTGATCAAGTAAAGTTTGTGCACTTGATCCATAGAACTTAAAAAACAGGTTTTTCTTTAAAAAAATGGTTTTCGTGAATTTTCATTTTATCAAAAAATACAAGACATTTTAGCATCCGGTTTTCTGTTTTTGACTAAAAACAAATAACAAACAAGAACATTGAATTTGGGAAAAAAAGTACTTAAATAGGGTAAGTCGGGTGAATATGCCACACTTAACAGTAAACAAATAAAAATAAATAGTAGATGACAAGCTTAGTTTTTAGGTTTTCTCAATTTATTCAACAAATAAACAAAGAAAAAAATAACTTTATCTCTTAAAATCCATTGTAAATTCAGTTTTAAAAAAACCTTAAAAAGTGGCATTTTACCCACACGAGCGGGTAAAAAGCCACTTCTGAAGGGGTAAAATGCCAGCAAACATTTTTTTGGTATAGTAGACAGTGTAAGTATGGTGAGTAAGAAGGTTGGCCTAGTAATATGAACCCTAATTCATGGATTTTCGCGATGGAAACGGCTAAGATAAGAGACGGCGCATTGTCTTGGTGAAGTAGACATCTTTCTCATGGATAAACCTTGATTCCTTTAAAATATTCATACACTCTTCAATCTGTCTCTCTTTGGTCCGAGGGTCGTTCTGCGCCATTTGGGACATACAGCTTGACAGGAGTAGGTACGTTTAAATTCAGTTGCAAAAAATTTTACGGTGGTAAATCACTGACATTTGCTTAGGAGTATTCCCTTTCAAAACAAATATTTAACGACCATCCGTTCCTCATTTCATTTCCACTGGTTTGTGATCCAATAAGTGTCAAGTTAAGCATGTCTGTAAGTTTATGCTTACCAGTTTTGAACACCTACGCTATAAAATAAGTTTCAGTTAAATTAATGAATGTTCGTTCACATAAGAAAGAGAAATCAAAATTGTCAAGAACAAGGAAGTTGAAATTTAAAAAAAAATATTCGAAGAAACACCCTTAAAAATGACTCAAAACAATGAAAATTATATTTGTTTTATCAATCGATGAATAAATCAATCAATCAACAATATTTTGTATGACTAAACAGTAAAACATTAAAAAAATACTTCCAAAATGTTCTTGCGCCAGTAATAAAAAAACGCTTGTCATCCAAACCCCGTCTCGACACATTCCTAATAAGCAACCAACGAAGAAAACTTATTAAATAAACTTGTGGGGTAAAGTCTACAACACCCTTTTGGTATTCAAGCCTTTAACTATACAGACAATCTCACTGGCATACAACTATGCCAGTCAGATAAGCCGGCAGTGGCAGCGGCGACGCACGACGACGACGCCGACCGACGCCAACGGCGTCTTCTATCGTGGACAGGCCACTCAACATTTCCTTTGAATATTCAACAATCGTTTATAAACTAGAACGCAATTTTATAACAATAAATTGTACACACAAACACACAAAGTTTGAAGCCAATGATAACCACCGGGACCGCCAACGAACGTTGCGAATAAAACAGCTGAGTTGAGATTTTTCTCAATCCCCCTCTGCTTTGTTCACTAGTTCAGCCCTCTTGAAACAAAGTTAATTGAATCAAACAGGAAACCGTTAGAACTAAATAAAAACAAAGTTAATTTAAACTAAATCATGTTCAAGTAATTTCAACTATGAGTTACCATGTTCATATTAAAATTAAATAGAAACAAAATTAATAGAATCAAACAGGAATCGGTTAGACCTAAATAAAAACAAAGTTAGTTTAAAATAAATCATGTTCAAGTAATTTCAACTATGCGTTAACATGTTCATATTAAAATTAAATAGAATTAAAATTAATTGAATCAAACAGGAATCCGTTAGAACTAAATAAAAACAAAGTTAATTTAAACTAAATCATGTTCAAGTAATTTCAACTATGAGTTACCATGTTCATATTCAATTTAAATAGAAACAAAGTTAATTGAATCAAACAGGAATCCGTTAGACGTAAATAAAAACAAAGTTGATTTAAACTAAATCATGTTTTAGTAAATTCAACTATGAGTTAACATGTTCATATTAAAATAAAATAGAAACAAAGTTAATTGAATCAAACAGGAATCCGTTAGACCTAAATAACAAAAAAATAAGTTGTTACCATGTTCATATTCAATTTAAATAGAAACAAAGTTAATTGAATCAAACAGGAATCCGTTAGACCTAAATAAAAACAAAGTTGATTTAAACTAAATCATGTTCAAGTAATTTCAACTATGAGTTACCATGTTCATATTTAAATTAAATAGAAACAAAGTTAATTGAATCAAACAGGAATCCTTTAGAACTAAATAAAAACAAAGTTAATTTAAACTAAATCATGTTCAAGTAATTTCAACTATGAGTTACCATGTTCATATTTAAATTAAATAGAACCAAAATTAATTGAATCAAACAGGAATATGTTAGAACTAAATAAAAACAAAGTTAATTTAAACTAAATCATGTTCAAGTAATTTCAACTATGAGTTACCATGTTCATATTTAAATTAAATAGAAACAAAGTTAATTGAATCAAACAGGAATCCGTTAGAACTAAATAAAAACAAAGTCAATTTAAACTTAATCATATTCAAGTAATTTCAACTATGAGTTACCATGTTCATATTTAAATTAAATAGAAACAAAGTTAATTGAATCAAATACGAATCCGTTAGAACTAAATAAAAACAAAGTTAATTTAAACTTAATCATGTTCAGGTAATTTCAACTATGAGTTACCATGTTCATATTTAAATTAAATAGAAACAAAGTTAATTAAATCAAACAAGAATCCGTTAGAACTAAATAAAAACAAAGTTAATTTAAACTTAATCATGTTCGAGTAATTTCAACTATGAGTTACCATGTTCATATTAAAATTAAATAGACACAAAGTTAATTGAATCAAACAGGAATCCGTTAGAACTAAATAAAAACAAAGTTAATTTAAACTTAATCATGTTCAAGTAATTTCAACTATGAGTTACCATGTTCATATTTAAATTAAATAGAAACAAAGTTAATTAAATCAAACAAGAATCCGTTAGAACTAAATAAAAACAAAGTTAATTTAAACTTAATCATGTTCGAGTAATTTCAACTATGAGTTACCATGTTCATATTAAAATTAAATAGACACAAAGTTAATTGAATCAAACAGGAATCCGTTAGAACTAAATAAAAACAAAGTTAATTTAAACTTAATCATGTTCAAGTAATTTCAACTATGAGTTACCATGTTCATATTTAAATTAAATAGAAACAAAGTTAATTAAATCAAACAAGAATCCGTTAGAACTAAATAAAAACAAAGTTAATTTAAACTTAATCATGTTCGAGTAATTTCAACTATGAGTTACCATGTTCATATTAAAATTAAATAGACACAAAGTTAATTGAATCAAACAGGAATCCGTTAGAACTAAATAAAAACAAAGTTAATTTAAACTAAATCATGTTCAAGTAATTTCAACTATTAGTTACCATGTTCATATTAAAATTAAATAGAAACAAAGTTAATTGAATCAAACAGGAGTCCGTTAGAACTAAATAAAACAAAGTTAATTTAAACTAAATCATGTTCAAGTAATTTCAACTATGAGTTACCATGTTCATATTAAAATTAAATAGAAACAAAGTTAATTGAATCAAACAGGAATCGGTTAGAACTAAATAAAAACAAAGTTAATTTAAACTAAATCATGTTCAAGTTATTTCAACTATGAGTTACCATGTTCATATTTTAATTAAATAGAAACAAAATTAATTGAATCAAACAGGAATATGTTAGAACTAAATAAAAACAAAGTTAATTTAAACTAAATCATGTTCAAGGAATTTCAACTATGAGTTACAATGTTCATATTTAAATTAAATAGGAACAAAGTTAATTGAATCAAACAGGAATCCGTTGGAACTAAATAAAAACAAAGTTAATTTAAACTTAATCATGTTCAAGTAATTTCAACTATGAGTTACCATGTTCATATTTAAATTAAATAGAAACAAAGTTAATTGAATCAAACAGGAATCCGTTAGAACTAAATAAAAACAAAGTTAATTTAAACTTAATCATGTTCAAGTTATTTCAACTATGAGTTACCATGTTCATATTTAAATTAAATAGAAACAAAGTTAATTGAATCAAACAGGAATCCGTTAGAACTGAATAAAAACAAAGTTAATTTAAACTAAATCATGTTCAAGTTATTTCAACTATGAGTTACCATGTTCATATTTTAATTAAATAGAAACAAAATTAATTGAATCAAACAGGAATATGTTAGAACTAAATAAAAACAAAGTTAATTTAAACTAAATCATGTTCAAGGAATTTCAACTATGAGTTACCATGTTCATATTTAAATTTAAAAAAAAAAAACAAAGTTAATTGAATCAAACAGGAATCCGTTAGAACTAAATAAAAACAAAGTTAATTTAAACTTAATCATGTTCAAGTAATTTCTACTATGAGTTACCATGTTCATATTTAAATTAAACAGAAACAAAATAAATTGAATCAAACAGGAATCCGTTAGAACTAAATAAAAACAAAGTTAATTTAAACGTTATCATTTTCAAGTTATTTCAACTATGAGTTACCATGTTCATATTTAAATTAAATAGAAACAAAGTTAATTGAATCAAACAGGAATCCGTTAGAACTAAATAAAAACAAAGTTAATTTAAACTTAATCATGTTCAAGTAATTTCAACTATGAGTTACCATGTTCATATTTAAATTAAATAGAAACAAAGTTAATTAAATCAAACAAGAATCCGTTAGAACTAAATAAAAACAAAGTTAATTTAAACTTAATCATGTTCGAGTAATTTCAACTATGAGTTACCATGTTCATATTAAAATTAAATAGACACAAAGTTAATTGAATCAAACAGGAATCCGTTAGAACTAAATAAAAACAAAGTTAATTTAAACTAAATCATGTTCAAGTAATTTCAACTATGAGTTACCATGTTCATATTAAAATTAAATAGAAACAAAGTTAATTGAATCAAACAGGAGTCCGTTAGAACTAAATAAAACAAAGTTAATTTAAACTAAATCATGTTCAAGTAATTTCAACTATGAGTTACCATGTTCATATTAAAATTAAATAGAAACAAAGTTAATTGAATCAAACAGGAATCCGTTAGAACTAAATAAAAACAAAGTTAATTTAAACTTAATCATGTTCAAGTTATTTCAACTATGAGTTACCATGTTCATATTTAAATTAAATAGAAACAAAGTTAATTGAATCAAACAGGAATCCGTTAGAACTAAATAAAAACAAAGTTAATTTAAACTTAATCATGTTCAGGTAATTTCAACTATGAGTTACCATTTTCATATTTAAATTAAATAGAAACAAAGTTAATTAAATCAAACAAGAATCCGTTAGAACTAAATAAAAACAAAGTTAATTTAAACTTAATCATGTTCAAGTAATTTCAACTATGAGTTACCATGTTCATATTTAAATTAAATAGAAACAAAGTTAATTGAATCAAAAAGAAATCCGTTAGAACTGAATAAAAACAAAGTTAATTTAAACTAAATCATGTTCAAGTAATTTCAACTATGAGTTACCATGTTCATATTTAAATTAAATAGAAACAAAGTTAATTGAATCAAACAGGAATCCGTTAGAACTGAATAAAAACAAAGTTAATTTAAACTAAATCATGTTCAAGTAATTTCAACTATGAGTTACCATGTTCATATTTAAATTAAATAGAAACAAAGTTAATTGAATCAAACAGGAGTCCGTTAGAACTAAATAAAACAAAGTTAATTTAAACTAAATCATGTTCAAGTAATTTCAACTATGAGTTACCATGTTCATATTAAAATTAAATAGAAACAAAGTTAATTGGATCAAACAGGAATCCGTTAGAACTAAATAAAAACAAAGTTAATTTAAACTAAATCATGTTCAAGTAATTTCAACTATGCGCTACCATGTTCATATTAAAATTAAATAGAAACAAAGTTAATTGAATCAAACAGGAATCTATTAGAACTTAATAAAAACAAAGTTAATTTAAACTTAATCATGTTCAAGTAATTTCAACTATGAGTTACCATGTTCATATTTGAATTAAATAGAAACAAAGTTAATTGAATCAAACAGGAATCCGTTAGAACTAAATAAAAACAAATTTAATTTTAAACAAACTGAAATACGTTTAAGTATAATAGAAAGCAAAGTTTATTTAAACAAAATCATGTTCAAGTTATTGCGACAATGAATTAATAGATTTCTATTAAAATTAAACCCATACCGTTTCCATGCCAAAACGTATGTATTTGAGTTTGATTTAAACATGAATATGTTTGAAATTTTTCTCAGTGTATATTTAACTTTCATCGATGGGACATATCGGGCAGCCTCCATTGTCCAAACAATCCTTCTGCTTCCATTTTCATATTTTCGAGGCATTCTGAAAGAAATTAAAAGCGAATATTCCACTTAAGTGGGTAAAATGCCAGTTGGTGTGGAACAAATGTGGCATTTTATCCCAGAAAGTCAAAAAATATAAAAACATCCCTGCGCAAAAATTGAGGGAACATATTACGTCTAGACATGGAGAAACACTACGTATACAAAACAAATCTTACCTTCTTTGAAGAAACTTATATTTAATTGAAAAACCTGAAAAACAAGCGTTATAAATTACACTGAATTTTATAAAAAGACGCTTGGATTTATACTTCACGATATATTTTCTAAAACGAATTGCCTAGTAACATGCGCACCCGTATGTCCAAACAACAAAGCGATAAGCGAAACTGAACGAATTGCATTGTCACAGTTGCCAATATAGACTTAGAAGTATGTAAAGTATAAAATATTTAAAAGTGGCATATTACCCACACTGGCATATTAACCCGATTTACCCTAATACAATTTTGAAAAAAAAAACAAATTTATTTTTCAAAAATTGTTTGTTAAAACAACTTTATTTAAAAACAAGCTGCCCGGTTAACACCATACCGCCTTTTTTTGAATATTTTCGAAATTCCTGGCTTTTTTTTTTTAGTGCCGATAGTTTGCCAACTTCCGACCACACAACGTACAACGGTCGATGCAAGAAACGGATCAATTCAAGATTTAAGGCCCAACCGTAATAAGCGAAAGAAAAAGTAAGCAAGTGTCAAAACCGAACGAAAAGTTTCCTTCCGATTTGTAAAGTACATCAGTTGCCCATAATAGTCTTAAAAAATAAGAAGAAAGAAAGAAGAAGAATACCCTTTAGAAAAAAAAGGAATGTCAGATTTTCGTACGTAATGTACGACTCAAAGCGTACATTACGTACGAAACCGCAATTGAACGAAACTTGCCGAAACTGAACAAAAAGTCATTTCGGGTTGGGGGTATACAAATCACATGTATTTCTACTGTTTCGTAAGTCAACGTACGTGCCATTCTTCAATTATGGTTAGCCCTTTATACAGTGGCGGATCCATTAATTCTGTTTGGGGGGGTCATGCTGCTCAATGGTTACCAATTTTAGATTGTGAAGTGTAGTGTCATATAAAGTACCTAAAATAGATATAAAAAACTAAGAATGCAAGCTTTAGTCCAAAGAAAGTGACGAAAATGTAGGTAGTACGTACGAGTATATGAAACGTATTAAAATATAATTTTTTTTAATTTATTGGTACAAAATTATAGAATAAAATAAAGTTTTCTTTGTTTTTGGTTAGCAAATTTCGTAATGATTTCATCGATATCAATTTTCACATCTTTGTGCTCATTCATTAGAGCAAGACCAGTGAGACGTTCTTCTCCCATATTTGATCGCAGCCACGTTTTAAGTCGTTTGAGGGTAGAGAACGACCGCACTGCTGTTGCGACACTAACAGGAAGTTAAGCTAATATTTTGAATATTACATGAATGTGTGGATACAACGTAATGTCACAAACATCTAACAATTCTGGAAGACACTCGGGAAATGGCAGCCACTCTTCAGTTTCTCGCTGCCATTTCCTTATCCACAGCTTATATTCTTGGACAACCATTGAGATGGGTGGATGATTTAAAAAGCTGACTTTACGTATTAGCTGTTACACGCACAGATTCCAAATCAGCTTCGGAGTAAGTTGTTTGCGGCAAAAAAAACTCCTAGCTGAAATATTTCTAGCACATCGGTGGAGAGACGATCTTTTAAGTCTGTCAACACAAAATCTAGAAGGGGGTATATAAACAGCCCTTCGAAAATACTTCTCTGCAGACTGAGTTGGCTGATTGTTTGTTCGATGAATTTGCTTTGAAATAATTCTGGGTTGTCTTAGAACAACATCTTAATTCTCAGCGATCTCCTTTGCTTCTGTAAAAAGTTTTTCAAAGGAAGTTTCCACATTTCTTCATTTTTCCTCCAGTTTGTTTTAAAAAACTTAAATTTTTTTTTTTTTTTTAAATTCAAAAACGCCAATTCATAGGTTTTCAGAAAATACATTTGCTTATAATTTTTGAAAAAAATTTAATAAGCAGTTTTCAAAATATTAATTTTAAAATTTTTTCTTAAAATTGATTTTAAAAATACTAAAAAATATTTTTTAAGAATATTGGTATGCAGTATAAATTGAGCTACCTACACCTATATATGAGTGAAATTTCAAAAGTATCGATTGAGCCTATTTCAAGATAGTCGAAAGCAAAAAAAAACGGTCCTATGGAAAGTACCGTTCTTAGACATTTTTTAAAACTTTTTTTTCAGCCATATAGTTGGTCGTATCTAAAAAGCTACACAAAATCGTTTTAGCCATTTTCGAGAAAAATAAGCTTTAACGTAACGGTTATTATGGCAGGTACCATTATTTTTTGATCAAAAAAAAATTCAATTTCCCCTCTGTGCAATACCTAAAAAACTCTATGTAGAAAGTTTGAAGCAATTCGGCCTATATAATGAAACAGGAAAAACACTCCGAAATAGACTTGCATTTATCTATACATATTACTATTTGAATTATAAAATCAAAGTGTCTATGCCCAGTCACTTTATTCATGAGGGATAACTGAGAGGTTGCTGAGTTGAAAAAAAAAAAATGGGTAATCCAGTTTATCCATTGAAAGTGGACCCATGAGGAAAAATTCGTACCTCGTAAATCTATATTTCGTTGGAAAGGTATTTTAATATTCTATAACTTTCATCATCATCGCGTCACATATCAAAATGCTGTAGGAAAAAAGTTATCCACATCCACACGCTACACAAAAAGGCGCAACTTGAGAATGAGGCTAATATGTTCCTATCTTTGAAGTGCCTATACGGTATAAGATTTAAATAAAACGAAGGATGATTCAAGCTTGTTTAAAACAATTCTTTGTCATTTTAATATTTTATTTGCAGTCTAATAATTTTAAAATTTTTAAAGTTTTATTTTTTTCCTAATTGTTTGATGTTTTTAAACTATTTTTGTTGGTTCTGGGGGGGAGGGTCATTACCCCCATGACCCCCCTCTGGATCCGCCTTTATATCATACACTTCTAACTTCTAGCTAACCCGGCGAACTTCATCCCAACTCCTGCTTAACTGCGGGAACACAATGGAGCCTTATGAGAATAAAATTATAAAAATCTGTGGAGCGGATTTTTGGAAAAAAAAATTTTTGATTTAAAAACTTTTTGAGAAGGTTAAAAAAATGCTTTTAGAAATACAGAAAAAAAAATATTAAAAATTTTGGTAGATGCAGTATAAATTGAGCTACCTAAACCTATACCTATATGAACAAAGTTCGGTTATGTTATGCAGGTACGTACAGTTATTTTTTTTAGCTAAAAACATCAGTTTGTTTGTTCAAAACTTAGCAATCCAATTGTTGACAGCTTTTTCAGGTTTCCGACAAAATGCCTAGAAATGCATTTCTGGCAAATTATTCTTTACCGAATTTTTACCAAAATTCACACAAACCTTCGTCGACGTCCTCAAAAGATCCTTCCAAAATATTTATTATTAATTTGACAAAATTTGTCATTTCTGGCAAACCTTTTTACTGAAGTTAGATTTTTCGCATTAATAAAGGGTAGTAGCAATGCGTTGTAATAGATACACCTACTTTTAATATTTTTTAATAATTTTTCTCTGAAAATGGCCCCTCCCGGCTAAGCGGGGGGGGGGGGGGGGAATGCGAATACCCCCTCCCACCACTACGAATTTTTTCTTCTTTTAACCCAAACCTACATGCTTTATCTTTTTGCCATATCCCTTATAGGTGAATCACCCTGTATATGAGGCGTTCAGAATAATAGTGGAATAAGTGCAAAAAAGCTTAATTCTAGATATTTGAATATCCTTGGCCTCTTTTTATTCGTCAAGGATATTCAGGGAAAATAAAAAACCTTATGTTTATATAAATGTAAAGCAGAGTACGCAGCTCGAGCTAAAATTTGGCTCCCATACAAAATTCTCTCAAAAATTTAGCTAATAATTGAATCTTAACCGAAAATTTGTTTTAAGGCATAAAAAAGCTATTTCGAGTAGAGAAAATGCTAATACATACAAATAACAATTGTTCTGCTAAAACAAAAGAACACATACTTATTTTAAATAGCATTGTTTACAAAAATAGTCCAAAAGCGAGGATATTTTAATGCCCCTCTTTAACTTTTCTCTGATGAGATAAATGAAAAAAAAAAAAAAAAAAAAAAAAAAACATTATAGAAAAAAAAACATTATACAAAGATCGTCGGCACTTAGAAAGAAACATGCACTTGGATCCATTTGGATATTATTAGGCTGGCACTTAGATTTTCCTAAAAGTATTGACTTTTGATTTTTTGCCACTTAGACCCTTTAGACTTACAACTCTTCAATTTAGCTCGAGCAGCGTACTTTTCTTTTGTTGCTAAAATTTTTGATAGGTAAACAAATTTAAATATAATAATTTGTTAAATGCTAAAATCTTGATTTTTTAAAAAGTGGTTTTAACCCATTTTTATTGTGAACGCGGAACGCCTCATTTAATGCAATACCTAGTATATAACAATGTTGGCACCGATGAATTAATGCATGTAAAAGCCCCCAATTTATAAAAACAAAACCATTTTGTTGTATTCAATGCCAATACTTTCAACTCGCATTGCATTGCTGAGTTGTAAATACATTCTGATTGTAGCCTTTTATAAATAATACACTTTGAATTTTAACCAGCATCGATTTTATGATAACATAGTATTGTACATTTGGAATAAATGAACCAATATGTTGTTTCTGCTAACATTCCTTGACAATGGTGGGAAAATAAATGCACAACTACTGTTAACTAAGATAATGCTAGAATTAAATAGATGGCACTCGAATCGCCACGTCTGTAGTAAGTAACCAAGTTTCTTAGTTCCACCAATAACCACCGGAGCACCGCATTGTTCACTACCAAAACCGCAAAGGCCAAACACATTACTCTTACTGTACATATGGAATTTTGGCCACCTGGCGCTGAATAGTGCTCGACAACGCATTGTTGGGAGAGGTTTATGTATTAAATAATACTGTGCATGCTGAGTTGCGTCCTCGGCCCTTTTGACAAATGGAGGAAAAATGTGTGGCGCTAGTGTAAAAAGTGTTAAGGGTAGGCTCCTAAATATTTAAAATATTAGTTCTTATCTACACCACAGACCATACACAGACCGCCAACTCGTACTCCCCTTGCCTGAAACACCCTCGAAATATTTTTTCCTGTCTGTGAATACGTGTACATCCTCTCTGTGCATTTTGTAATGGCAACTATACCTGCGTATGCCATTTATTTTTTAGGTGTGTTTGCTAAATGGGTTTTAAAAGCAAGAGAGAGCGTCACACTCTCAAAATAAATGGCATATCAGCTGATTTTTAGCTTGTAGGCAAAAAGGTGAGTTGGCGGTCTGTATCTTCTTGGTCCGTGATCTACACCATCTATAGGGCAATGCGCAACTGAAGGCCACTGGCTAGCAACCGGCCTAGCTGTAATACTACGGTTTCATTAGGGCAAAAAAAGTGTTTTCGTAGAAAATTTCCCAATTTGACTTCATTTCCCCTTACAAAATGAAATTTAAATTTGTTTAGATTTGAACGATAACAATGTTGCGAATTATGGGAAAAGAAATGAAGCGCAACTAAATTGAAAACAATTGAATAGATATTTTCTAAAATGTCAATTTGGAAAACAAAATCCAAGGCAACGGCAGAAGTAAACAAAGCAAAACAAAAAGGAAGAATGAAAGGTTATCAAAAAGAAAAAGGAGGATGATAGCCTGTTTGTGAAACCAAATGCGCAAACCTAGACGAAAACACTTTTTTTTTAGCAAATTTTCAAATATCCTAATTTTGGCCCTTATGAAAACGTAGTATAAGGTCGAAATTGACTCATTCCGCAATCAGAAGAAAAAGTGTTTTCATTTGAGTTTTCTATTTTCGTTTGACAATTGTTCGATGCAATGGAACTTGAAATTTTTTAACGAAGTTAGCTCATTTGCCCCAACAAAAAGACAGTATTACTACAAATTATTTAAATTACGAATATCTACGAATCAACGGATGTTAATTGTTCCAAGATATAATACAAAATGGTTGAAATTTTCTGGAAGGAGCTTATTGCTTATTTAAATTTCAAATTAGAAAGAATGATTGTGACTCCACAATCATAATAACGCAACCGCAACCTTTTTATTGCATTCAAAAATTTCCCGGAAGTTGATAAGGGATATTTTGAAGAAAACTACAAACAGCAAAAGTGTAAGCTCCACTTAATAAAACTACAAGTATCTGCATCCATCTCTTTCATAAAAAAAGCATTGTCTTTGTCTTTCATTTCAACCATTCAAATTCAACTGCGCGCTCTCTCAGTCCATCCACCACAGTTTTGTTTTACATTTTACATCTGCCGTTGCCGTTGCCCGTTGATAGATGCTTTGCTTGCTTTGATGTAGTCGCGAAGGGGTAGTAGTGTTGTATATTGCATACTTCTTCGTTGTTCGTTGTCGTTCTTCTTCTTCATGTGTTGTTGGTTTTGTTTTGTTATTATTTCTTTTATCAAAAGTCTCAAGTAAATTTAACTCAAGCACAACAATTGAACAAAAAATAATTATGAATACAATTCGGTGTTATTGTTTTGCACAATTAATATTCTGACTATGCAATTCGCGTTCGGTAAAAAATTTAAAATAAAAAATAAAGCAGAAAGGAATGTTTTCATCAGAGTAGTGTTTCGTGTGTGCTGTGTTTCCCATCTTCGTATAAGATTTTTGTGATTTAGTAGTTTCGATATACATACGATGTTTCCTTTAAATTTATCCAGAAAAATGTGTTTTTAGGTAAATAAAAACATCAATTTAATATATTAAACTATTCAAGATAACCATCCCCCTTTATTTAGTCTATAAAACTTCCCACAAACATTATAATACTCAAGCAGTGAAAAAAAAATGTAAAAAATTTCAAAATGATGAGAACTGAGAACCACAATTTGGAATTGGGTTTGGGATTTGGAAAGAGGAAAAAAGTCCTACGCCTACATAACATCTTGTTACCGTATGTACGCATTTAATTTTCATGTGTATCTCTCATGAAAGAGTAGTCTTCGCTACAAGCTATCTAGAAGTCTATAAACAATTTTAAATTGCTTCCTTTGAATTATTAATTGCCTTAATTTAAGAAAGAAAGAAATGTAGTTCATATATATAAAAACATAATTGAATAATTACAGTCCTCGGTTTGGTCGGGGTCTGAATCTGAAGAAGTTTGCTGCTTCCCTACCTTCAGCTTCAGTTCAGACTTCAGAGTCCACGAAGCACGAAACTAAATAGTAATGGATTCATAGATGGAATGGATGCATCATAATCGATGTCTTTTTGTTTACAATGAAGGCCAATGAATTAAAAATTGTTCTGTACCTACGTATACGCTGTGTACGCATCCCGATCCCGATCTCCGACAAAGTAATACAACACAATTATTAATTATTATATTTATTTTCATCTCTTCTCATTATAAATTGATTGGTTCGGTCGTCGTCGGTACGAATTGAACATCATGTTCCACAGAGTTGTAATTATCATGCTGGGTCTGGGTCGTCCATTCATTTCGATTTAAAATGATGGTTGGTTTGATGACTTGTCTTGTGCAGTGCACCATTAACACAAATACAAAACATTCTGTCCATAATTATTGTACATTACTATCGTTTTGGATATTTATGAAAATCTGATAAATTGATTTTCGCTTAAATACAATCTTGAACTCGCTAAATGCATAATTAGACGGCAAAGAGACCATTATTGTTTTCAGAAAACATTGCTATTCGGGTACTCTATTATCTGAACGGATTTACTTAGCCGAGTACGAGCTTCCCACCTTTGCTTTACAAAACCGGAGACACTAAATTTCTGAAACGGCTTGCTCCACTATGCTAATTTTCATAAATCTGAATTGATGTACAAAAGTAACATAATTATGAATCTACAGATGATAGGGAGAATTTTAGAGAGACATACGATTTGGGAACTCGTCTATTGAAAGTGAAGTAACAGACAATGTTTACCTTCAAATGTGTACCTAGAAACATTTTGTCTGAATCTTGTAAACAAGGACTTACTTTTCTATATTTTTAAAAAATAGCAACTAAAAAGAGGATTTTAAGAAATAAATAAAATGCACCACTGGCTGCGTCGAAAGTAATTTGCTCTGTATGTGCAATAGCACGGTATAAAAAATCTACTACCCATACCTGATACCAATCGCAGTTGTATAAAATAAATCAAGAAGCTTAAATTCTTTATTTAAAAAGTATTATTTATCGTACCTAGGTACCTCATTTTGGACTGTGTTCATAATTGCCATTTTGTAAGACCTTTAATTGAATTAAGTTGTAAATCAATATTAGGAATTAAAAACAAAATTCACGACTGGGTCATACGAACTTGCTCTTAAGTGTGACAGTGGTCTTGGGGCTGGAAATTTTGGAATAAATTCTACGAAATTTTATTAATCACTTAAAAATCACAAGTTAAAACGTTTTTTGGCGAAAATGAAGTAAGCCATCTGATCTCTTTTACTATTTCAAATTTTATAGGTAGGTACCTATATACCTACAATTTTTTTTTCAAAATCGTTCGACCAGTTTTTTCAAAACTTCGAAAACATATTCCAAGTTTTTTTTTTTGAGAATGCTAACATCTAGTAGTTTATACCTAGTTGTTATCAGAAAACAAAAAATTTAAAAATTACAAACGGTTTTTGAAAAACTAAAAATTTTGAAAAATATAGGTAGGTACAGTGAAACTCCCTTAGGCGGACAGCGACGGTCGATTGCACTTCAAAAACTAAAAAAAAAAAAAAACTAAAAAAAACAAAAAATTATTTCAGGTAGGTATGAAAATTTTTTTGTAACAGACCACAAACACACAGCTACATTGCAATTTTGCTGTTTTATTGGTTAAATTAGTTAATTTGTCCTTATCATTCTCATAACATGTAAGAAAAGCTATGGGAAAATGTAGCTGATGATGTTTTTGTCCGCTAAGAGAATAGAATTTACCAAATTGTGGCTTATGTGCCTATCCGCGTCCGGGTAAGGGAGTGTCCGCTTAAGGCATCATAAAACGTACGGAATTTAAATTCAAGATCCACGGTCGGGAGAATTTGTCCGCCCAAGGGGATTGTCCGCCTAAGGGAGGTGTCCGCAATGGGAGCTTTCACTGTACCTAACTTTTTTTTTAAAAACTTTTTTTTGAAAAATTTAAGAAATAATATTGTTTTGTTTATAAAAGAGCTTTTACATCACAAATTTCATCGAAATCCGTCAAAAGGCTTACGAGAAAATCTGATTTAAAAAACCGGTCCTATGGGATTTAGGTTTCAACCAAAACATAAAGCTTACACAAAAAACACGATTCAGAAAGTTTTGCCAGACTCGTAGGAGTCGTTTTTGAGAAAAATTAAATTTTCATTAAAAATCGTATGGCAGGTAGGTAGGTACCGTTAGTTTTAGAGCTAAAATGCTAATTCCAAAAACCACTCTTTAGGACGTCATAATAATACTGTGAACCAAGTTTAAAGCAAATCGGTACAGCCGTTTAGGCTGTAGGTGCCGATATAGACAGACAGATAGACAGAATTTTCGGACCCACTTTTTTCGACTTCTCTATCATCGTAATGTTATGTTTGATTGTCCAAAAAAAAAATTTTGTTTACGAATGCATAACTTGCCTTATAGTACCGATAATCGCAAGTAAAAATAGTACCTACCCTGAAAGTTTTATCAAAATAGTTGAAGCCGTTTTCGAGAATAACAAACTTTTGTTTATTATTGTATGGCAGGTACCGTTATTTTTCGGCAAAGAACAAAAATTAAAAATAATTTGCATAGGGACGTCTAAATAAATACTACCTAAATAACAAATTCGAAGCAGTTAGGCCCATTCGTTCATACTCTAGAGGTGCGAACAGAAAGGCAGACGGAATTTCCAGACCCATTTATTTCGACTTCTCTATCATCGGAATTTCGTGTGTGACTGTAACCACCTACCTCACTTTTTTTTCGCACCAATCCATATCTATGTATGTAGTAGGTTAGGTCCCTATAATCGCAAGTAAAAAATACATGAATGCCAAAGAAGTGCCTTTAATTCTTAAGGCCGTTAATATGGCTCGTTAAATGGTTCTAACGTTAGAAAATAGTTAAACTACATTTAATATCATTTTATAAAAAACTTTCAAAACATTGTAAAACTATAGTCTTATCACATAATTTTTAACTTGTGGTCAGTTCACTAAGACATTAAAGGCCAAAATCTCAAAATTCAGGTTTCTTAAAAAAAAATACCTACTTCCAATATTGTCATATTCAAAGTTTGAATAATACCTACACTACAGTCTCACATTCGTTATTAGGTAAATACACAGAAAAGTAAATATTTTGATTTAAACTGAGTCGCCCGTTATACAATTTGTCCTTTCATTGGATATTAATTTTTCAAGGCATGATTCCTAGGTATATTCGAAGAAAAGAAAAATGGTTCTACAGGAAGGATTTATCTCCAATTTTTTTCTCAGAAAAATTACCTTACAGTACCTATACAAAATTTTGTATGGGAATATTTTTTTTCCTGCTGCAGGTTTTCCCAAGTATCATACAATATATCAGTTTGTCCACAAACGTGGTAGGTATTGATTTTTATTTGCTTTATTGGTTATGTTCATTAAAAAAAAATAAAAATAACTAAAGATTTTGTACCAACAGCATAAATACCATTAAATGGTCAGTAATCAGTATCTATACCAAAGTAAGTATTTTCTTAAAACCCAAATAAATGATTTCAAAATTGGCCTTAAAATATTATTGCGAATTAAGGGACACCCTGTCTATCATTTTGTTAAGAAAACTTTAGTTTTTAAAACTTGTATGACATCTTGAAGGATTTATTTAAGATATGTATATATAAATAAAGTTATTAAATTAAGGGTGGATAGATGTTGAAATGAACACTCATTTGGATGATGTACTGTTCAATCGTGTTACTTTCCATGATGATTTGGCATCAGTACCTTACTGAATAATAAACAACACATTCAACAGATGACTCCAAAAAACATGGCCGCCACATTCCGTCAAAATTTACCTAATTATCTTATGTCCTCGTAGTCAGAAATATTTCGGAAATGTGGTTGTCACCTTATGGTCACTTTAATAAAACAATTAATAAAGCCAGAAAATTAAATCGAAGTTTTTAATACCTACCTAAAATGTAAAATTAAAATCGTTCGAGCTGTTTTTGAGAAGATGGACTAGGTACCTGGAGAGGTAGACAATAAAATCTTGTATCAGGTTCCAATTTTTAATTTTTTTAATTTAGTAAAATTGATTGCTCTTATTACATTTCTTAGGTATATTTGAACTGTATCAAATAAGAGACATTTAAGCCTTATTTACAGTTTGACAATCGAAATTTTAGAAATAATTTTCAATAAAACTAGGTAGGTATACAAATTTCTTAAAAATTAATCTAAATGATAGAAAATGTACACAAGCTTATTTAACAATACTAAAATTTGCTATTTTAACTCATTATCTAGGTAAGGGGCCAGTTATAGGGATCAGTAAAACCAATCAAGAACATTTTTCAAGTAAATAATTATTTAGCAGGTATGTTAGCATTCGATTTAAAACATAAATTTTACTACTACAATAATCGCAATGACAAACAACTCAGCAAACTTTTTTTTGTAGAAGGTATACATTTCAATTGAACTAATACTTTTTGTTTAAATTGTATTTCAATCTATTTTATTTTATTTCGTACCAACTGGCTGTCATTTCGATCAAATGGAACAAATTGTCTCAACAGTTGTATTACAACTTTTTCCTGTTCCTTTGTGTGGTTCACTTCGCGGAATAAATACATTTCTTGGCCAGTTTCGCTCATGCCACTTGGCTGGCCCACTTAATTTTTGTTTAGCCGTCAGAAGTTTCTAAGTTTGACAATGCCGAAACTGAACAAAATATTGACATACTTACATATTTTTAATGCCATCCTTTTTCCTGATTGCTTTAAACGATAGTTAGGAAAAAATCCAGTTGGCGTAATATGTTTTAACTTTTTCTCTTTCGCTATAACTATCCACTAAGTCAGTATCTTTGAAAAATTTGAGGACAAATCAAGAAAAGAAACCCAGAAAAAATAAATCTAGCAAAAAATCTCGAATGACCAAATTCGTGAAACAAAATAATTTGTCACATTTCATTTTTTAAAATTTACCCCTGGAAATTCTAACTTGACTGTCAAGTAGTGCTAACTTGACTGGCAATGGCATGAATTAATGTGATTTTTTGAGACCATTGCCTCAAACATAATATTTTTATATAATGTTAATAAAAGATGCTAATTATTTCATAAATGTTTCTCGTATCTAAATAAATTAAATGAGATAACCTATGTATAAATATTACAAGTATAGTAGTTTTATTTAAAAGTAAAAAGCTTTGCATAGCAAAACAACCTTTTTTAACTTCACTATACGAAAATAGGTACTCTGGGATTTTCATGAGATAAATATCACCTATTTCTCAATCCATTGTACCTACAAAAAAATCTTTCCTATCTTTCTATTCCTTCTAACTATTGCCGTGCAGTTTGCATTCAAAAGACCTTGGGTCTTACAGGCATATAGTTAAAATTATTATTATTATTATTATTATCTGTCCATTTCCTCATTATCTAAGATCTGCTATGCCACAACTCTTGGCATAAGCGTTTAATGTAAAGAATAAATATCAAAAAAAAAAAAGCAGAAAATCACAACATGAGCACCGCAGAGCTATCGCGGGTACGCATAACAAACTTATTTTCACGGGACAGAATTTCTTTTGAAAAATATTTTTGAGGCACAAGTTCCCAAAATTGCATGTGGCACCTTGTTAGACGATATGTAAAAATGCATCTTTTCGTTATGCGCATTGGGCTCTAGGCATAATGTGGGTATTATTTTTATGGCTTCGGAATGATAAGTGGTGTCGAAGACAATAATTGTGCGTGAATTTCCTTTAGAAAAACTAAGAAAACGAAAACAGAGGACATTAACAGAATGGCAGACAGCCAATAATTATTGTTTATTTATCAATTAAAACCTTACGAGATACTTACCTTACCAAGACTTACATAAAATGTATCCTGAGATTTTAATCAAAGAAGTCAGAAATCGGCGGTTTCATCTGTTTTTACCATATGTGACAAGTGACACCCATAGAGTCATCATCGGAAATCCAAATCTATGTACTAAATGTGTAGTAAGGTCTCGCATTTTTAACATTGACCTGCAGAAAAGAACTTGTTCACTTTGAAACCAGATCCAAAAGTGGATTTGCAGAAGGTGATAATTTAAAAACCCATTAAATACTAAATAGAAAGAGAACATAGCCATTTAATTTGCACAGGGCATTGTATTTTAAATCTATATTATTTCCAAGAAGCGGAACGTTTTCTGCGGCATCTATGGACGACGTTCACAAGCTTTGATTGTAGAGTAATTTTAGTGGTTTTTTGTCTAAACTGCCATGGGAAGCAAAAACAACAATAGAAGACATTTGATGTAAAGTAGATAAGACAACTAGTGCCGCCATTGACGACGTTCAGAACTAAAATAAAATGTTCAATGAAATTACTATAAAATATAAATACAATGCACATGGTCATTCATTTCGTTGTTTGGAGTAGGAGCCCTGGCATTTGACACCTGTCAAAGTCAGATGTCATCTGAAGTGTCATAACTCATAATATTAGTTGAATGTTTGCCATTTAAGATATTGGATCGCTTTACAATGAAACAACACGTTAAAATTAGTAAAACTTACTACTAAAGTGGGTGTTGGAACAACATACAATATAAACACCGATTTTCCTAACAAAATTTTCTTGAGCGATGATGCTAAATAGTCACTCGATGGGAATGTAAACAAACAAAATCGCCACACATGGGGCTAAGAAAACCCTTCGAAGATCCCACTAGGCTCACGGTTACCGATAACCGATAACCGGCCAAATAAAATCGGTTATCATTCGACCATATAAAGGGTGTTTTTTTAGACGTGTGGTTTTCAATCTGGCAATACTTTTTTCGGATTTGGTCTTTTTGACGTCTGTCACTTGACAGCTAGTCACAGTTTGGTTTGGCATTTCATAATGAATAGACTTACTCCTGAACAACGTTTGCAAATCGTACAAACTTATTATACCAAAATAATTATTCGGTTCATTTTTAAAACATAATGGCAAAAACTTATATCTTAATAATGAAGCTAAATTCTTGGCCATAACATTAAATTATATGTGTTTTATTTCTTCTTGAAAACCACACGTCTTAAAAAACACACTTTATTATGCTTACGCGAATAATCCCCGAACCTTAGACGCATTAAAAACCAACATTCCTCAAACTATGTCATAGATACCGAATGAAATCTGCTAAAAAGAGGGTTACAAAATTACCTCGCAAGCAGCGAATCTTCCCGATGCGGTCTTTTGATATTCTTTTTCACACTGAATGGCAAAGTCCAGATTTTATAATGAAATAAAATGTTCATACAAAATGTATCGCGTGTGTTTTTTAGCTTTACTTTCGAAACTGAAAAGTTAAGGACCCTATTTACAGGGTGATTCGTATAAGGTGCATCAAAAAGCTATAGAGCGAGTAGGTTGGGTTGAGACAAAAACAAATTGTATAGGAAGGGTAGTCTTTCCACCCCCTTTAGTCGGAAGGGGCAATTTTCTAAAAAATATTATTTAACATAATAACAGTAACAACTGCAATGCCATGCCATACCTTTTTGTAAAATCAGGAATCTCTTCTTTTATTGTGTTTTTAAATAAAGTTATTTTAGTGAACCGTTTAAGAAAATTAATTTTCAAACTCAAAATTTTGAAAACGAAAATTAAAATTAAATTTTCAAACCATTTTGTTTCAAGATTTTATGTAGGTAATTAAGTTCTGTTTTTGTTACCAAAATTATTAGTTTTTAGTCCAACGTCAATGGTAGCAGAGTTTAACGCTGGAAATGCAGTTAAAGACATTGCAAATATGTAAATTTCTCGCTTCAAACTGTGCACTATTGAATTAATAAGTTAAAAACGCATAATGACATTAGAAATCTTACGAGATCAGGTGCTAATCGCAAAACAATGCCCTTTGAACCCCGGTTCCTTCTACGGGAATTTAAAAAAAATACTTTTTGTCAGCCTCAATCTGCTGCAGATCAATGGAATTTGACGGCCAAGAATCCAACAAGGGAGCACACTGTTCGACGACGTTTAAAAGAAGGAGATTTCAAGACATTTAAAGCTAAGGACGGGCCGTACATATCGAAGACAAACAAGCTTAAAAGACTGGTCTTTGCAAAATAAAATCTGCACAGGCCAAAGGAGTTCTGGGGAAGCACTCTATGGACAGATGAATGATCCTTTGACTATAACTTATCAAAAAACCACCTCAAATTCCAAGAACTTAAATTTAAAAGTTATACTCAAAATTGCACGATTTTTATTTTATATTGTATGTATATTGTCCGGCTGCAAGAACTGTAGTTCTTCAAACTCCTGAGGGTGCATAAGGCATCAACAATATCCATTAACCTGTCCCGATTCGCCGCAACTGTCTTTAGCTGTGGCCATGATTGAATTCCTTGAGACTAAGCGTATGTAACCAGACCACAGATGACCTCTAAGTTTTTTTTTTGGTCTCCCAACGCTATTATTACGCTGAGGATTCCTTTCGAAAGATTGTTTCGCTTTATTGCCATCAGGTTCTTCAATGTATGACCTATCCAACAAATATTTCGGATATTGGGTGTTTTTTTTATACAACTGCATTCTCAATGGGTGTTCTATTTCTCGTTATTTAAATTAAAATACTCGACAAAAATATTTCAATGAAAAAATAATTTTGTTTTTATTTTAACTTGATGGATGCTTTTTTGAGTTCGATTTGCGAGAATGCTCATCGCAAACAATTTTAAGTGAGGAAACAAAAATTGTTTGAACTATATCCAAAGCATTTGAATTGGATGTATTGTGGTCCGACAGTAATTCACCCACTTTATCATTCAACACACCACATTCTTTGCTCTCCGAAAAGTTTTTTTTTTGTCAGCTGCTTTGAAGGAACTCTTGCTCTTTCCTCTTTTGGCTTGTATAAAATGTTTCCATCAGTAATTCAGAAATTAATGTAAGAATAATATTTGGGACGTAATGTAAGCGTTTTTTTTTTTTTTTTTATAAAATCTTGAGCTTTCAATTTCTATAATCAGATTGGCCGAGGAGCTCTATATTTATGGACATTTATATTCACACGAACTTGTGTTCTATGACTTGCTTGATTTATGTGTTGAAGGGTTGAAAGACAAACCCAAGTTCAACATAAAATATGCGATTATCAATTTAACCCTATTCTCGTAATAAAATCGTATAAATTCTCTAAATTGGTTACGTTGCCTAGCATTCGAGGTCGTGGCTTTATTTTTATAAAAAGAAAAATATAAATCGATTTAAGAAAAGTTTAAATAATATAAAGTCACGATTGCCATTTGCAAATTTGATTACATGGTCAAAACAGATGAGTTTCGAAGCATATGCTAAACTAGGACAACCACTCAACTTCAATCACTAGTCAGGTCATTGAAGATGCCACTTTTATGGTGTCAAAAAAAAAACATCTATGGAAATGGAAACGCTCTTTCTTCATACATCATAAACAAAACCAAAATATCCAGAACATGAATCGCAATCTATAGAGACATATGCAAGATGCTTCCTCAACTTTTCAGTTAACGTAGCTCTTTACTTGTCTTGTTGGTTAAAAATAGTATTCGAAATGCTTTTTTTTGTTATCATCATCTAACAAGGAGAAAGAATGAATATTTTATAAACAAAACAAAAGTTAGTCCATCTTTCATGTATTTTTTTTTTTTTTGGTTTCACCTATCAAAAAGTATCTGTTTTTTCGTTTCTTTTTAAATAACTTTTTTTCTAGTGACACAGTTTTATACTATTAAAGTCCACTTTCATAAACGACTTATAATTGTACAATAATTAATTACATTACATAATAAAGGTTGAATAATGTCTGAACATGTGAGCACTATCCTTGTAATTTATATTAAATCACTGTTAAACTCAACTTTATAATTTATGATTACAAAACTCAAAAAGTTCATGTTGAACACTGCTCGTCCATCACTGAATAAATAATTGACCAATTATTACAGCCATTATTAGGAACTGGGTAACTTGTATGGTTATAAGTCAATTTAGTTAAATTAATAATTTTTATTGATGGATTTTTTGACTATACCTGTTTGAAGTTAAAGCGACCGACCCATCATAAGCGAGGATACTTCATCCCTGCAACGAGCACTTGACGTGGGGTGGATTAAGTTGCGAGAAAACTCCACTATCTTCTGTAACCTAAAAAGACACCATAGCTGGAAAGAAGACTACACCTCAATTGTGTGTTTGGAACTCACATAGGTACGGTTCACAATGTTGGACAATGTACAAGATTAATATCAGCTGAGATGACGATGCTTCGTATGACAGCAGGAATAACAAGGCTTGAAAATTCGAGGAAGCTCTTCTTCACGCCAAACTTACCATCTTGCTAAAAATAGAGCACAACCGGCTCAGTTGGTATTGTCACGTTCAAAGGAAAGACTAAGAACCATGTTAAAAAGGCAGTATTATATAACGTTCTAATCTAGAATCGTTCGTTCTACAATCTGGAGGGAGGAAGAGAAGATACAGGCCTAAAAACTTCTGGTACAAACAAATGCAGCGACAGCAGTATTATTGGTTGGCCTCATAAACGGAACAATCCAAGACCGTTTCTGAAGTCAACACGAAAAAACCCACAAGCAGATCGCCAGTGTGAAGCAAGACAAGTGGGTGAGGTGATTTCTACTTGAATCATAACACATTTACCTAAAGAAAAAGAAAAAGGGTTCTTCGGCGAATCAAGCAAAATAATCATCAGAAGACACGGCGGCGGCGGCGGTGGGCATTTATTACAGTTTAACCTACACTGCAGTCCTGCAGAATTTCTCAACATCTCAATAGGTGTGCCTTCCCATGCACTGGAACCGAAGATTGGCGTACCAGTTCTACTGATGCGTAATATTGATATGATCTCAACCACCATACCCCACCAGCCAGTCAGATCCCTAGCCATAGACAGTTGAATCCAGTAACGCACGTCAAATTGGTTGAAGTCGTTGTCCATACTTGATTAAGCCACCTTAGATGAGGTCTTCCATTGGAATTGAAGACTCGGCATGCTGGGCCATACGCTCCACACACCCCAGTCATCTAAGCCGCTATATTTATTGATTTTTGACCAGGTCAATGCTGCTGTATAGCCCGTGCTCCGTACTTCTCATTACTGTCTTGATACATATAGGACCGAATATCACCCGAAGAATCTTTCTTTTAAAGCACCCCAACTGCTTTTCATCCGATTGTGTCAGGTTCCATGCTTCTGTCCAAACAACAAGACTGAGATAATAACTAGGGTTTTGTATAGTGTCTTTCTGGTCCTGAGAGTGATGTCTTTCTTCTAAGCCCGAAGAAACAACTATTGGCAAGAGGATGTTGAAGATGTTACATGACAGCACGTCACCTTGTCTAAAGCCTTTTTCGACATTAAAAGAGTCAGTATTGTTCTTACCAACCTTAAAGGGGCAGTAATTTTGCATAATCGAACGACTTTAGCATGGATGCCTAGTAGTGACTCTGTATAGCTCGTCCGTATTCACTCTGTCTTAGCCGACTTTAGAATTTGTAGAGAGTTGGTGAGTATCGATCGGGAATTCTTGAGTCTATTCTAAAATCCGTCGAATTGTGAAAATTTTGTCGAAAGTTGGCTTACCTGGAATGAAATTACATAGGGGTAAATCAGTTTACGCGCTAAAGGGTTCCGATGTTCAAGCAGAAAATCCGACAAGATTTAATATGCGACATTTAGGAGACAGCTCTTTAGTTTGTGCAGTTCAGAGTAGGTATATTTCCTTTCTTGTGGAGGCTTAATTTAATCCGATTGTTGTATGCTCCTCACCAAGTCATCTCCCGCTGCTTTGAAGAAATCGCCCGGAAGGCCATCCTTCTTCATCTTTTTTGGTATTAGTTTAGATATCGCTACCGAATTTCTTCCTCGACGGGTGGCCGGAAGTTTTGTTCATCAGCGTTTAGATCGAATAGATCATTTTTGCTTCACAGCCGATTAGATTTTGAAAAAAAAGGAACAAATCATATGAAATTTTATTGATCACTTAAAAATCACTAGTTAAAACGTTTTTTGAAAAAATGAAGAAAGTCATCTGATTTCGTTTACTGTTTTGAATTTTTAGAATTTTTTTTTTTCAAAATCGTTTTTTGAAGTGAAACTTCTTTAGAATCGTTGTGATTTTAAACCGGATGCAACGGAAAAACGACAGGTAAGAGACACAAATACAAAAATGTGTAGGATGAAGCCAGGAAAGAATGAGACAGAAATATACATACTATTTTTCTGACGGAAGTAACGCTCAGTATTCCAATATGGCGGCACTGATTACTCGCATTAGCTCACCGTGTGCACGAACGAGTGAGAATATAAATACTATAATCTTACTCCTTCATGCACGTGCTCCATGGCATTTGTTTGTTTTGAAATAACGGACATCTCTGTTTATAAACGACTGAATTTAATAAATTAAAATGCGGAACATAAACACAAGAGTTTGAACTTCTTTGCTCGGAAACTGTGTTATGTTTCATCGTATGCATTTTATTTTAAGTTGCATGAATGAATTAAATTGGGGAAAAGCGCACTGCGACCTTAAAGATCTATTGTGCCCCTTTTAGAGCTGGATGAGGATACTCGTCCTACAGCACTTCCTCCAAATTGGTTTCTTTTAGGGAGGTTAGTATTTGAGGTATTTTTAAAGAAGGTAATCTGCCCTTATTTATCTGGTAACTCGTAACTACTCAGGTTTTTGAAGTGAAACTTCTTTAGAATCGTTGTGATTTCAAACCGGATGCAACGGAAAAACGACAGGTAAGAGACACAAATACAAAAATGTGTAGGATGAAGCCAGGAAAGAATGAGACAGAAATATACAAACTGTTTTATATTATCGGTCTCTCCTCTTTGTCCCATACTTCGTAGCGTCCCCACTCCCGTCTTCTAAGCATAGTCGCCTGTAATTTTTGAGCCAGAGCGAGAGAGCAGATGTCGGTGTGTATGTATATTGCACACTGTTTAATACGTGCTTCTATTTGAGCATTTAACGTGTGTTAGTGTATGTGAAAACTACGTGAGCTACTGTACACTGTATGCGGCTGCGTATTACAGCTTTTTAGTAAGATGTCAGCGTGGTGTGTTATTATTGAAGTGAAACTTCTTTAATATCGGGGTAATTTGAAACTCGACGAAACGGAAATGCAATATGACACTTTTAAGCAAATATGTAAATCAATTAAAAAAAAAAAATATATCGCAACAAGTCTGAGAGAGAACGAATGAAAAAAAAGTTATGACACAGTATTTTATATTCTAGCTCTCATTTTCTCCTATCATACGTTTTGCCTCTCACTCAGGTCTACTAAGCATTATGTAAAACAAAAGCGAGTGAGCAGGCGCGTTGGTACGATTAAGTTAGTATGTTAGTTAATATAGGTACGTGATTTGAATGCTGTCTAACATAGGAAAAGCTTTACAAAAGGTTTCAATTAACTTAATTCAAGAAGAATGTAAAATTCAAACAAATACATAACAAAAGTATTTATAGAAAATTGGCATTCAAAAAATTATTTAAATTTTAAAAAAGTATCCTGAATTTTTGAAAATAGTCAGTTTTCGAATATTTTTTTGACTTGTTTTAAATAGTGGCGTCCTGGAGTTCATACTTTAAAAGGGAGTCAAAAGGACGCAAAGTATGTCGGTACGTCTGTATGCTTGAATATGTGTTGAAACTTTTGTATTTGTATAGATACGTGTTGAAAGCATTTAGTCATACATAACATAAGGTTTGAAAGTAATCCGAAAACTGGTGCTGTTTGGCTGAGTTTTTCATCTCATTCTCTCGTAAATTAGGTATACCAACTTCTTTGAAGTTTCACTTCAACCGAGTGTGAATTACGCACACACATTTTTTTTTTTAAATTATCAAACCGTTTTTGAAAAAACCAAAAATTAAAATAAAAATTTACTATTTTTTTTTTTAAACTCAAATAAATTTATTTTCAAAAAATTTAAGAAATAAAACTATTTCTTCAATAAAAAGGCTTCTAGATTAAAAATTTCGTCGAAAACCGTCATGTGGTCTACGAGAAAATCTGATTTCAAAACACCACCGGTCTTATGAGAGTTACCGTTATAAGCTTAGCTTAGCTTAGCTTATGTTGGCGCCACTGGAGCGTGGTACTCCAAGGCCTTGCTGAGAATGCCCCTCCAGCCGGCTCGATCTCTAGCCTGCTGTCTCCAATTTCGTACTCCAAGTTGACGGATGTCTCCCTCTACCTGGTCACTCCATCGAAGATGAGGTCTACCTTGGCTTCTGACTCCCTCGGGTTTGGCGTTGAAGACTTTACGAGCTGGAGCGTCGATGTCCATTCGCTCTACATGGCCCAGCCATCTTAGTCTTTGGATTCGAATTTTTCTGGCTAGGCTTATGTCGCTGTACAGCTCGTACAGTTCATTGTTATATCTTCTTCTCCAAACGTTGTTTTCGCGATTTACGCAGACAGGACCATAGATCGTACGCAGAACTTTTCTCTCGAAGACTCCAAGTGAATTTTCATCCGATTGGGATAGGGTCCATGCTTCTGCACCATATAGCAGGACCGGGATGATGAGTGTTTTATACAGTGTCACCTTGGTTCTTCTCGATAGGGCTTTACTCCTCAATTGCTTACTCAGCCCAAAGAAACAGCGATTAGCAAGAGTTAGTCTGCGTTTGATTTCAGCGCTGATGTTGTTGCCTGTGTTTACAGCAGTGCCCAGGTAGACAAATTCACTGACTACCTCGAAGTTATACCTATCAATGGTTACGTTCTGACCAAGTCGGTGGTGGGATTGGACTTTTGTTGATGAAAGCATATACTTCGTCTTGTCCTCGTTTATTTTCAGCCCCATTCTGCTTGCTGCTGACTCCATAGTAGTGAAAGCACCTGTTACTGCTCGCTTTGTTCTTCCTATCACGTCTATGTCGTCAGCAAACCCAAGTAATTGTGTCGATCTATTGAAAATGGTGCCTGATGTACTGGCATGGGTGCTCCGTATTACATTTTCAAGCACAATATTAAAACAGCTGCATGACAGTGCGTCACCTTGTCTTAGCCCTCTGGTGGTTTCGAAGGTTTCAGTAGAGTCTCTACCAACTTGGACGGAACAGCGAGCATTCTCCAACGTCATCCTGATAAGGCGTATCAGTTTAGCAGGGATTCTAAAGTTAGACATGGCACGATACAGTTCGACTCTATTAACACTGTCGTAGGCGGCTTTAAAATCGACGAACAGGTGGTGGGTGTCGATGTTATACTCTTGGGTTTTCTCCAGGATCTGGCGTAATGTGAATATTTGGTCGGTGGTAGATTTTCCAGGTCTGAAGCCGCATTGGTAAGGACCTATCAGGTCGTCAGCAAACGGCTTGAGACGTTCACATAAAACGCTGGACAGGATCTTATAGGCGATGTTTAAAAGGCTTATGCCTCTATAGTTGGCGCAGAGGAGGCGGTCTCCTTTTTTGTGAATCGGGCAGATGGTACTGAGATTCCACTCATCGGGCATACTTTCCTCCGACCATATTTTGCAGATGAGTTGGTGTATGCTCCTGACCAGGTCATCTCCAGCGTGTTTAAAAAGCTCCGCTTGAAGGCCATCACATCCAGCTGCCTTATTCATCTTTAGTCTGGTGATGGCTACTTTGATTTCATTTTGGTCGGGCGGGTGTAGTTCGTGGTCGTCATCTAGATTAACTGGAACAAGTTGATCTTGGGCGGGATCTTGGCTGTCATCGCCATTTAGCAACCGGTTAAAGTAGTCTCTCCAGATGGCTAACATCGCCTGCGTTTCCACTATGGTATTTCCATCCTGATCTTTGCAGGGCCCAGGGCGGCTTGTGAAACCGGATGTAGACTGTTTCACCTTTTTATAGAAGTTTCGTACCTCTTTTCTGCAAAAACATCTCTGCATCTCTTCGACTTCGCGTTGCTGGTGTTCTTTTTTCTTTCTCCTGAGTAGACGTTTCTCAACTTTCCTTCGCTCAACATAGAGATTTCTTGATGCTCTAGTATCTCTCTGGAGCCACGACTTGTGTGCCTCCGTTTTGGCTTTGTTTGCCTGAGCACATTCGGAGTCGAACCAGGGGTTTCTGGGGGGTGGATGTGAGAAGCCCAATACCTCTGACGCAGCACTTCTTATGGCTTGTTGACATAGCTGCCATTGGTCTTCCGGGTTCATGTCATCAGTCGAAGGATTTCTCGCAAGCTCAAGGGATACGCGGTCGGCATAGGCAGCGGCGGTCTCTTCCGATTGAAGACGTCCAACATTGAATTTCCTAGGTGTAGTCGGTGTTCGCCTAAGAACTTCCATGGAGATCCGTACCCTAAGTTTTGCACCGACTAGGTAGTGGTCCGAATCGATGTTTGCTCCTCGGAAAGTACGGACATTCATAATGCTGGAGGAGTGCCTTCCATCAATCACAACATGGTCGATTTGGTTGCAGGTTCGACCATCTGGGGATCGCCATGTGCCCTTGTGGATGTCGGGACGTGGGAATCGCGTGCTGCTCAGCACCATGTTTTTTCCCGCTGCAAAATCGATGAGCCTGAGTCCGTTGTCGGAGGTGGTGTCGTGCAGGCTGTGTTTTCCGATCGTCATACCAAAGATGTCCTCTCTCCCAATTTTGGCATTGAAGTCTCCCAAAAGAATTTTAATGTCATGTTTTGGGCACTGCTCATATGTTTTGGCGAGGAGCTCGTAGAAACATTCTTTGGTAGCGTCGTCTTTCTCTTCTGTAGGGGCATGGGCGCTAATTAGGCTTATGTGGTGGAATTTGGCCTTAATGCGGATCGTTGTCACTCTCTCGCTGACTTCGCGAAAGCTCAAGACCTTTTGCCTAAGTCTTCCTCTGACAGCGAATCCGCACCCAAACAAGCGCGATCTCCCATCAAGGTGGCATTTCCCATAATAGAAATTACAGTTCTCCGTAATTCTCAGGCCCGGTCCATCCCATCGCATCTCCTGCAGGGCTGTTATATCAGCGTTGAGACTGGCGAGGGTCTCGGCTAGCTGTTCGGCTTTACGCGGCCTGTTTAGCGTACGCACATTCCATGTGCATATGCGTAAATCGTTGTCCGTTTTTCGTTTGCGGGGGGGGTCGTCAACATTTTTGGTTCTTTCATCCGAGGCATTTTCTGCGGTTTTCATCACAATCTAGTTTCCCTTTCATGACCGGCTTGTGAGGCCTGTGCATGACATAGATCTTTGTGGTGGTTGGATCTTCAGAGCGTATCTCTTTCTTCCTGCTCCTATAGTTCCTGAGAAGATAACTCAGGTATCTACAACCTATGGATCCGATGGATCCAACGTTCGTCGTTAGTTCACCTTTCGGCTATCCAGCAGGCACCACTTGGAGGTGACGATACGATTTTGCCCACCGTTTTTACCGTTATAAGACTTTTACCGTTATAAGACTTTTCCTAAAAAAATTATTCAAGCCAAAGCATAGGTACAGTTTATACAAAAAACACCATTCAGAAAGTTTTATCAAAATCGTAGGTGCCGTTTTTGAGATAAATGCATTTTTCATAAAAAATCGTATAGCAGGTAGGTACCGTTAGTTTTAGAACTAGAATGCTGATTCCAAAAATCACTGTAGGACGTCGTAATAATACTATGAACTAAGTTTAGAGCAAAGCGGTCCCGCCGTTTAGGCTGTAGGTGCCGATACAGACAGACGGACAGACAGAATTGTCGGACCCACTTTTTTAGGCTTCTCAATTATCGTAATGTCATTTTTGATTGTCCAAAAATTTGTTTTTATTTTTACGAATGTATAACTTGCCTTATATAGTACCTTTAATCGAAAGTAAAAACCATACGATCTTTGAACTGAACCCAAAATCTGAAGTCCACGCAGACGAAACTCCGGGCAGAATCTAGCGATTTTCGGTGTGCTTGTTCCGCTTTCACGCCTTAATTGCTTGACCGATCGTCATAAAATTATGTACACGCATTGTCAGGGTACAAAAGGGACAAAGAGTACCATTTATTCATGAGTAATGGTAGCAACGTACAGGTACCTGGTAGTTTACCATATTTTTATATATTTTGCCCGATTTTAAAGCCTTTCAAAATTGTACTTCTAAGTACTACCCTACCTTAAAATGATAAATTTCTTAAAAAATTGAAATTTATCTTTTAGGAATATTTAATGTCTTATTTCGTATCCACTCGAGGCTCACATAAGCATAAGACCAAGTCTTTGGTTTGAAAAGGAAAAGATATTTGTAATTGTAAGCATGTTATGTTCGTTTATTGTTCTGAAAAACAGTAAACACACTCATAATCACGTAATTTTGTTTCTATGTATTTTTTTACGTTCTTACATGCATCATTATATTGCCTTTAAAAGTATTTCTCCATATTCTAAATTATTATTCGAAACGTTAATTTGCACCTAAACGCCGCGCCGTCCGGCATTATTATACACGATTACTCAGTGATTTTCTTATAAAACTCTGGGGTTGGGGTACAGTATACAGGACGTAGACGTGCATGTTTTTAGCTGCGGCCTGAATACAAATTGATTATGGTCTTTGAATTCCTTGTAAAAGAGGAAATCAATGACAATGATTGCCTATCAGTTTCCCATAACATTTTCCATTCCATCACTCATGAGCTCTTTAAAGTCGAAACTCGAAACTCGAAAAAAGTAATTTCTACATAGATGTGAAATTATTTTATTATGTCAGTAACCATACAATATCTTATTTTAATCTTTCAACTTTGGAAACCGAAACCGAAACACCATCAGAATCAGAGAATTGTACGTAAATGCGGCATGCAGAATTTTTTAAATGAATATAAAATTGCAAGCACGAAATCTATTAAGACATTGTGCAGCTTGAGTTATACTTAATACACGTACTTAAGTATGCAAAATACAATTCCGGCCTGCCGGCCGCGCCGAATGTGACTGCGACTGGTGCTGATGGTGGTTTTCTTTTGAAATATTAACCAATAAATTCTGTATTGATTTATAAATGATGTGGTGTTTCGAATACTGTTATTATAAACCTTGATTTCAGTCATCGTATTTTGTATAGATTGTCTGAAAATTGTCTGGCTTTGTGTTTTTGAACTGTGTATTTCGAAAAAGTGCTTTCAAAATTGCATTCAGCTTTTGCCATTAAAATATAAATGTTTTATATTCATTTGTTTTGTGCAGATAATTATTTAATTATTAAAATACAAATATTAAAACAGTATTTTCCAAAAAAATCAAAGTATTGCAATCAAAAGTTTCGTTGTACAGTTAGAAGGTAATTTACGATACGAAGTCTTAAACGCAAATAGTTTATAGTCATTCATTTTGTGGTTTCAAGTTGGCAGCGCTGGCATTTGACACCTGTCAAAGTGTCAAACCCAGCGCTCATCTGAAGTGTCATAATATTAGTTAAATGAAGAGAGTTGGCAACGCTGTGCAAGTGAACGGTTGTAATTATTTTTGCTCTATTTAAAATCAAATACAAATCCATCCTTTTTTGCGAAAAATACAAACAAAATTACTTTTCAATCAGTTTTTATTGATAATAATCCTGAAACCAGGTAAACCCTAATTATTTAAGACAAAATCACGCTTATTTAAGGACTGCGAACTATTATAAGTCTCATGAGCGATAATAAAAGAAAGAACTGTCTAACACCACCCAAAGACTGCAATTTATCTAACGCAGAAGAAAATTCCAATCAAGCCGCAAAAATATTCAAATCTTCAGCAAAAATGTCAATTTCCGATATGGACTTAATTAAAATAAAATCAATTATTGATAATTCAATCGATGCAAAGATCACAACGAAGCTCATTAATCTTGCTACCAAAGATGACCTTCAAACTTTGTCATCAGAGATAACCGCATTAAAAAAACAAAATGAGGAACTAACAGCCAAAGTACAACAAATTGAAGCTCGCAACAATAATCTAGAAAATGAGCTAGAATTACAAAGCCGGGAGCTAAAGGCAAGTAATATAATCATCACCATCCCCAAAAACAACGATGACCCACAAAAAGCGGTAGAGGGCATAGTTCATCTATTACTTATGGAACTGATCAAAAACACGAAATGCCACCAGCTGTAAAGTTAAGTGAAAATCAATCAGTAATTAAATTGAAATTGTCCACTGGCTCAGGTTTCTTGGCAACGAGAATGCTTAAAAATGCTACAAAGTTGAAAGGAACAAATGTCTATATTCAACGCGACCTAACTAAACAATCACAGCACAAACGACGAATTCTGCTAAGTTATAGAAAAGTTATCAAATCTAAACAACCCAATGCACAAGTTTTATTAAAACACAACGCTTTAGTTATTGGAAAAGATATATTCTATTTATCAAATAATAATAATTTAACACACAATAATAATGATGGCGAACAGGTGCTGGTGAATATGTTTGGAGAACAAAATTTCGAAGCTGTCAAGCTGACAGTAATGTCAAACTACCAAAACAATCAACAATCCAATGGCGCAACAACATCAGGGATGTCAACTTATTTAAGAAACGGAGTAGAAAGAAGTAGACAAAATTGATATAAAGAAACCGTCAGCTCAAGTATTATTAGTTTTCAAAATATTTTATCTTATAATATATCAGGATTAAATAATAAATTATTATATGTAGATTTTTTTAAATATGTACAAAGTTACCAAATCTTTTTTTTATTTGAAACTCATATAACACAGGAAAATTCCAATAAATTTATAAAATATTTTAGTGAATATAAATTGCATTGGGCAGCAGCAACACGTACATCGAAAAGAGGTCGGGCAAGTGGCGGAACTCTTTTTGGAATCAGAAAATCACTTTTACAAACATACGAATTTGTGGACTTATGTGGATATACTATCGTTAAACATTTAGTTCAGAATAATATGTTTATAGTACCTTTTTATATCAACTGTAACAATTGGATCGAAGATGCTGAACAATTAAATAACATACTATTTCACCTAGCAAATAAAAGCGTAATGGTGATTGGCGATTTAAACGCTAGGATAGGAAATATGCAGACTACAACCTCTTTGCAGGAAAGGAACTTCACCCCTATTTACAATAACCGGACATCCAAAGACACCGTTTACAACCAAAATGGAACAAAAATTCTTGATGTTTTCCAAACCTACGATTTATGCGTTTTGAATGGATGTACCGAAGGAGATCTTGAAGGTCATTATACCTTTATTGGAGGCCAAGGTAAATCTGTGATAGACTTTTGTGCAGTAAATAACGATTGGTTAGACCTTATAACAAAGTTTGAAGTTCAGGCAAAAACTTACTCCGATCATTTGCCTATAGTTGTGGAATGGACTGATAACGCCATAATCGTCGAAAAAAACCTAAATTTGCTTCCAAGAATGAACTGGAAAATACAAGAAAAAAGCCTTTATCATCAAGCTACAGACAATTTTTTTGCAAATATGCTCCTCAGCACAGAGTCGGTAGAAGAATACGCATCGCAAATAACATCGTGCATTAGAAGTTCTGCTTCAATTAGAACGACACCTGCTGTAAAACTTTACAAGGAAAAGTGGTTTGACTCCGAATGTTTAAACGCCCGTAAAAAATCTTTTGCACTATTACACGCATGGAGAGAAACGGATTCCATAATTCTAAAGAAGTGGTATACCGAGGCAAACATTTCTTATAAAAATATGTGTCGAATGAAGAAAATCAACTTCAAAAACAACGAAGCTATTCAACTTTCAAATATTAAAAACTCAAAAGAATTCTGGAAAGTAGCAAAGGAGATAAATGGCTCTGGATTTAAAATAGGTATCGGTGTTTCTGCAACACATCTATCACTGTACTTTCAAAACCTACTTTGTAATCAAACAAATATAACGTTTATCACGACTGAACCTCTTATCGTCGATGATATTCTTGATTGCGAAATATCTTTGGTGGAAATTGAACACGCTCTAAGCAAATCAAAAAATGCAAAAGCACCTGGAGAAGACGGAATCCCGTATGAGTTTTTCAAAAATGCATCCCCCGTTCTTCTAATACACCTCGCAAAATTGTATAACAATATTTTTGCGAACTCTGTTGTACCGAATTGTTTTAAACGGTCTGTGATTTTCCCCATACACAAAAAAGGCGCATTAGATAGAGCTGAAAACTATCGTGGCATTTCCTTTATGAATACCATTGGCAAACTCTTTTGTGCTATACTAGTCGCTAGACTTGAGAAATGGGTGGATGAAAAAAACATTATGACTTAACTGCAGGCAGGATTTCGTAAAGACTACTCCACTATTGATCACATCTTTAGTCTATCAGCAATAGTAAAAGCGTTCCAATCCAGAAACAAAAAGGTGTACGCACTTTTTGTGGATTTTAAGGCGGCTTTTGATCTCGTCAATAGAAACGCCCTTTTGTATAAGCTGTCACACATAGGACTCTCTACTAAATTCATTCGTATCATCAGAGAAATGTATTGTGGAACTAATGCAGCTGTTTAAGATGGAATTAATTTCTCGGATAGGTTTAAAACCGATATTGGTGTGAAACAGGGATGCCCACTTAGTGCATTGTTATTTATTCTCTTTATTAACGATGTTGTATCCGAACTACCAGGTGGAGTTAGAATCGCAGGCAGTATTATTAATGTTCTTCTGTACGCTGATGATTTGGTTGTTTTGTCTGAAACCCCAGAAAATCTACAGTTGATGATAAATCGCCTTGTTTCATTCTGTGAAAAGTGGGGGCTTATCATAAACACTGATAAATCGAAGATAATGGTTTTTTCAAGAAATAATCGGGGTAATACAGCGCAAAACTATCATTGGTTCCTACAACGTAACCGTCTTGATGTCGTCAGGGAATATACGTACTTGGGGGTAAAGCTGAATTCATCACTAGATTTTAAAACCCACATCGAAGAGAAAACTAAAACTTGTCAGAAACTTATAAATTCTACTTGGAAAAATGTTCTGTCCAACGAACACGTTAGCCTGTCTACAAAATATAAAATCTTTGATTCAGTCGTTAAATCAACCATGTGTTACGCGGCACAAGTATGGGGAGCTGAAGAATTTGAGGAAATAGAAAAACTGCAGAGAAATTTCATCAAAAAATTGTTCAACCTTCCAATTAAAACACCAAATTATGCTATCTATTTAGAAACAGGTTTGCCTAAACTTTATATTAGTACGCTTAAAACACAAGCCGACTATATTATTAAAGTGCTCGACCTCCCTGAAACGCGACTCGCACACAAAATGCTCCAGTATGAAATAAGAAACAAGGATTGGTAGGGTGTCCATATGGGATTTTTTAAAAAGAGAACATTTTCCTCCAAAAGCTTTTGAAAAAGAGAACATCACAAAAAAAAATAGAGACAAAAAAAGAGACAATAAAAAAAGAAAAGCAATGTTGATTTTTGTTTGTTTTTATTGAATATAAAAATATTTGTTTTAGGAACAATTTTACATAACATTTTTTATTAAATACCTAAATACATACAAAAATTAACAAAACATAACAAAAACAATAGTTAACAAAAAAATAAAAGCTCTATTCAGTCTGCTTTAGTTTTAGTCCATTTAAATTAATATAAATCACATACAAAATTAACAATAACAGCTAATTTTTACATAAATAGAATGAAATCTTTTAAGTTAAAAAATTTCAGCGTTTTACAAGATACGAAGAGTGAAATTTCTTCGAAACGTCGGGAAGAAGAAATAAATAAATATTTCTAATAATTACGCGGTAAGCTTCCGAAAATCTTATAATATTACAATGATTAATGTCCGCGAAAAGAAAAGTTTAAAACTTCATACTTATAAATACCTAAATTTGAATTGAATTCATTTAACTCACATTTTTTCAAAAACAGTAATGATTTGTGCTTAAATCTCCCTTATTCGATGGCGCAACGAAAAAATATTCAAAACATTTAAATTGAATCTGACATTTTGAGTAAAAAGTAGTAGTCTTTTAAATTTTGTAGTAAATCGAAGATAAAATCATAACACAGTGGTTACATGGGTTATAATAATAAAGATTACTTGTATTATTGAATAAAATCAATTCAAAAATTATCGGAACAAAAAAAAGAGACATTCACGAAAAAAGAGGACAAAAATAGATCCTTAACGAAAAAGAAAGTGTAAAAAAGATCTGAACAAAAAAAGAGAACATGTTCTCTTTTAAAGAGATATGATGGACACCCTAAGGATTGGTGGATGGAGAAATGGCGAAATCTTGGCGAAGTCTATGGAGAAGATACTAACACTATTCCAGGTGATCGAAATACGTTGAAAGATCGGTTGTATCGTACAATTCAAAAGTTTGAAGATACCCAAAGAGAGTTGCTTGTAGTGGAAGCCCAGCATTCGGAGAGTAGATTTTTGTATTCAAAACTTAACTTTAATCTAGAGGCCGAAAACTATTTTTGCGACTTGCTAAGTTACAAGCAAATTTCTTTAATTTTTAAAACCAGATGCGAGGTACTTGGACTAAATGGAGCGCCATACAATGGAAGTTTTGATCAGTTTTGCACTTTATGTAACCTTAAATCAAAGGAAGACTGCTTTCATCTAGTTGGAATGTGCCCAACTTATGCAACACAAAGACAACAATATTTAGGAGCAAAAACCCTAACGGTGCAGGAAACTGTGGATCTTCTTAATGGCCCAAATTGGAAAAATCTTTATTTCTTCTTAAAAAGTGCTTATAAATATCGAATGCTATTGATAACTGAATTTGATTAGGAAATTATATATATCATGTTATATTAATTTTTAAACCAACATTATAAATTACTTAAATTATTTATTGCCAACTGAGCTGACGGCAATGCCATAGCTTAAAATTCATTTTTATCATGTAAATTTAGTTCCTTTATGAGATCAATAAATGAATTACTTACTTACTTACTTACTTACTTATTAGTTAAATGTTTGCCATTTACGATAATAGATCGCCGTTGCTTCCACACACAGTGATTGTTTGGTATCTGCTATGGTGTCATTGGTCCATATTTCTTCGAAGATGCCAATGGACAGACGATTACAGTCAATTTGGAACAATATGGTCGAATGATAACCAATATTGTTTTCGTGTAAAGTTTCCAGTTCGCCTAATTTTACGTTTTGGCTACGTCAATTGGCCACCAAGATAATGCGATTTGACACATGATGTATAATGGGATATATATTTCATGAAACATTTTAGTTAATGACGATGATATAAAGTCGCAGCCTTTGCAGTTTCAAGTTCTCAGAACACTTTTTTAAATTATTCTTTGTGGCCTAATTGTTGACAAGATTTTTTACTTGCGATTATAGGTACTATATAAGGCAAGTTATGGATTCGTGCAGAAAAAAAAAAAATTGAGATAACAATCACATAACATTACGATGATGGCGAAGTCGAAAAAAGTGGGTCTGGGAATTCCGTCCGTCTGTCTGTCTGTATGTCTGTTCGCGCCTCTAAAGCCTGAACGGATGGGCCGATTTGCTTCAAATTCGGTATTTAGGATTTATTTGGCCTTCCCTCGGAACAAATTTTTTATTTTTGCTCTAGACCCAAAAATAACGGCACCTGCCATACAATCGTAAAGAAAAAAATTGATTTTCTCAAAAACGGCTCTAACGATTTTGATAAAACTTTCAGAATGCTATTTTTTTTAAGACAATCTATCTTTTGGTTAGAAAATATTTTTCAAAATTTGTCTTATAACGGTACCTCTCATAGAGCCAGTATTTTCAAATCAAATTTTCTCGTAAATCGTACATCCGATTTCAATAACATTTTAGGCACAAAAAGTGATTCATAATTTTGTTAATATGGCATTTCAAAAACTTTTTTTTTGATTTTTTATAATTTTTTCAAAAAAATGTTTGTTTTTCGAAATATGTTGGAAACGGGTATATTGATTTTTTTTAACATTATTTTTTCAAGATGTAAACTACGTATTGCCATACTCAAATAAATTTCAGAATATTTTTTGGAAAAGTTTTTCAAAAATAACCTTTTTTAAAAAATACTGGTCGAACGATTTTCAATATTTGTTTTCCTAGATTGACATATCGCTTTGAAATTTTATTGCATACTTAGTTTTTCCGAGAAAACTCTTAAACTAATTTAAAAATAAAAGAATTTTCGAAATTATTTTAATTTTTTTTTTTAATATCCATATATGCAGCCACTAAACAATTCATAAGAGCAAGTTCGTGCGACCCAGTCGTGCATTTTATTCTATGTGTATTGAAAGTTGGCGTCGGACACTCCGAAGAGATGCCAGATTTCAAAAATTTGTTTCATTTGACCTGAAGCCCGTCCAACAATTGCTTACGTTAGTAGTAGCTGTACAAAAAACATAATTTACTGGCTGCGCAAAATGGTGTAGCAGTAGCAGTAGCTCGCAGCAATGTCAAAGTTAAATGTATGTAAATCGTATTGCACGGCTACAATGTGAAGTAGCAGATGCAGCAGAGAGAGTCGCTGAAGTACAAGTCGACTCGACTTGAACTTCACGACCTGCTGCGCTGCAAAACAACAACAAACCAAAATGGCAGACATGATTTTTGTTTGAGTTCAGTGCTACATATTGTATTCGTGTATGCTGCTTTGTGAGCTACTTTTTTTTGGCATTTACTATGAAATTGCTGCGTGCTACTGCTACTGCTACACCATTGTGCGCCAAATAGAGGTTGTTGAACAAAAATGGCGATTGTGGGCGTGTTTGTGTGCGGATTTTACCGACTCAAAATGTTAGCCTTACTCTTGAACCAAAGATTATATTATATACCAAATTAAGGCTTTCCAGCTTAAAAATGCGACCTCTAGGCTCTAGGGAGTATGCTTAAGGACACACGAAAATCGCTAAATCGATTCGGCTTTTGATTCTGAGTAAAAATATATGCCTATGTACATTTCTGCACCTAACGGTATTATTTCTCCATGTCACACACTTCTTACTAAATATACAATAGACCCATTGTGTGGAATATACAAATCATTACCTACAACAGTTTTTGAGGAAATATTATAAAGCCTTAAAATATAGGTTAGCTTAAACTGAGCTTTTTCGACCTTGGTCCAGTTTTTTCTCAATGACTTTTTTCCCTTACATCCTAAGGCAAAAACATGGTGGACTTTTTTGTAGAACGTTAAATTTCCTTCAAAAAGTAGAAAATTGCCCATACATTAAACCCCAACCTATTTAAACTTATCTTTGTGGAGAACACCCTTTCTCCACATATCCTCATATTTTACTACATCTTAGACAAAAAAACTAATACGATCCCTTTTCTTATTTCTTTTAGAGACGTTTATAAACCTTACGAAGACAAAGTCAGCTGTGAATACAAATTGTTACAATGCGTACTCTAAGGCTAAATTATTTAGTTGCGTTGTGCCTTCTATCAAATTTAACTGGAAACTGTGGACTTAAGTTACAAACCTTCGACTATCACAATTTTTCAACACAATTTGCCGAAGCGGAACCAGTTTCATCTTTATTAAAAGATGGAAGTTCCGATGAAACAAAGGAACAAATTCCAGTATTTGGTAGTCCATCAGTGGCTAAAGATGAAGTTAGTGACGAATTAAATAACGACGAATACATCGCCAGACCTGATCCTGATGAAAAGCAGGACTTTTTCCAATATCCAGATGGCTTCGATGAAACAGAAGATGCTAAAACTTTTAAAAATCAAGAATACGAAGAAAACCCATTGGGTACGAGCTTAGCGGCTTTTGGATCAAAAATAAGTGCCAAAGATGTTGGATCGACATTGCCAGTTTTTCTAAACGAACCACAAAATTCGTTTGTTGTTAAAAATCGACCAGTTACGTTGAAATGTAAAGCAGCATATACTTTACAGGTAAGATAATCAGTTTAGTATTCAATTACATATTTATAATATTGAGTCTTTTAATATTTAAAAACTGGAGATTGATGGTTGAGGGTTTCGCAAATATAATACATAGATCATTAAAACGTTTTCAACAAAAGTTTTATTTTTTTTAAGACACCTGAATTCACAAAAAAATCAAATCCGGCTCTGGCTAATATGATAGATTTTTCAAACTAGGACCATTTCCCTTTGGCGACCCAACATTAACATGATACATTATCGGGTCCCTGATGGTCATAAGTGCTGAAATTTCATAAGGGATAGATTGAGTCTTGAATCTGGGCCTTTTCCTTTTCTGTGAGCAACATTCAAGACAGAAGTTTTTTTCTAGAAGCAAATACAGTATTACCCGCTTAATTGCACTGACAATTTTGTAAAGTTTTTCGGTCAATTATCCGAGTGGTTCAATTAACAAAATCCAGCTTTATTGACCGACCTGTTCAACTAAGCGAAAACCGTATAATTGCAAGAGTCCGCCAATTATAAGACAACATATTCAGAACTTTAAACATTTCAGTGTCAACTTACGAAAATCTCGACAAAACTGAAACTCACAATGTTGACAGAAATAGTTGCTCCTGAAATTCTCATTTGGCCGAACCAGGTTAAAAAAGCTTCTTCGACGTCTGCACAATTATTGTATTTGGCACAAAATTCAGTCTTTTTTTTTCCCTCGATTCAGTTAATTTTTTTAGTTTTTCTTTAATTGTTAAACTTGTGTATTTTTTCCCACTCATTTTTATTATTAATGTTTATTATTGTCAATAAAATAAACGCACCACAGTGCCTGAGCACAATGATGTAGCTGCAGCTGTAGTACGTAGTACTGTCAAAGTTAATTGAACGTTATTCTTATTGCACAGCTACAATGTGAAGTTGCAGCTGCAGCACAGAAAATAGCTGAAGAACAAGGCGACTCAAGTCCAACTTCACAAACGTGCTGCGCTGCATTTTTGACATTTCAAAAGGAAAAAAAAAACTACAAATGAAATGGCAAACACGATTTTTGTTTAAATTCAGTAGCATACACGAATACAATGGTGTAATTGTATTCGTGTATGCTACTTTTCGACATTTTGTACTACAGCTACTTTCTTAGCTTCAGCGATTTTCTAGATTGGCAGTGGAATGTCAAATGACAAAATGAAAATAATAGATGCCATATTATGTTATTCACCAAGCAGTGTTGCCAATTTTAGTGCTTCCAAAGTTACTTCAGTTTATTATTAAGTTTGTTTTAAGCGAAAAGTGAAGGTACATGTTTCAATCTTTTTAGCTGCATTTTTTATACGGGAAATTTTCGAACATATTTTTTTCGGTCATTTAAGCGGGATGTTCAATTAAGCGAGGTGCAATTATGCGGGGATTACTAATGGCCAATACCTATGTCCATCATTATTTCCACGTGCCACTTAAGCATTTATAAAGGCATTCGAGCGTTTATTAGCACAAAATTGTATGATCAAAGCGACATGCAGTTTTTATCCGTGCAGTCAATATAGTTTACACATGTTCTTAAATGTTCAATTTTATGCATTGTTCGCAGTGACTGCACGATTTATCTATTTATAATTTTTAAATTCCGATTCCTATAAAAAAATCTGTTCTTCTTTCGAACAAAGGCAGCGTCTATTCGCACTCACCAGTTTCGGAAATTAAACCAGTTTTTACTTGCGATTATAGGTACTATAACGCAAGTTATGCATTCGTAAAAAAAAAATTTTCAAATCAAACATAACATTACGATGATAGAGAAGCCTAAAAAAGTGGGTCCGGCAATTCTGTCTGTCTGTCTGTCTGTCTGTCTGTCCGTCTGTCTGTATCGGCAACTACAGCCTAAACGGCTGGACCGATTTGCTTCAAACTTGGTACACAGTATTATTATGGCGTCCTACAGAGGGGTTTTTGGAATTAGCATTCTACCTCCAAAACTAACGGTACCTGCCATACGATTTTTAGTGAAAAATTGATTTTTCTCGAAAACGGCTCGTACGATTTTGATAAAACTTTCTGAATAGTGTTTTTTAAGTAAACTTTATGTTTTAGCTGGAACAGATTTTTCAGGAAAAGTCTTATAACGGTACCTCCCATTGGACCGTTTTTTTTAAATCAGATTTTCTCGTAAACCACTTCACGGATTTCGATGAAAATTTTAATATAAAAGCTCTGTTATAAACGAAATAATATAAATTCTATAATTTTCAAAAAAAAAATTTGGGGAGAGTACGATAACTGAGGCGCCAAGATTTAATAACGGTTTTGTGTAGAGGCGTCAAATGCAAGTATTTTTTACTATGGGAGGGGGGGTCTACCTCACCCCGTTTAGGAGATAGGGGCGATTTTCGAAAAAAATGTCTTGAATGGAAAAATAAATATTAAAAAACAACGGCAATACTTAAAATACATTACTATAACGGTTTAAAAAGCCAGAAGTCTGTTCTTTAATCCTACATTTAAATTAAATTACTCGTTACAATAGTTTTCAAAATATTCGCTTTCAAACTCGAAATTTTGATAAAAAAACGTAAAAAAATATCTTTAAACCAATTTTGTTCAAAATTGTGAAATGGATAATAAATTTTTTTTTTCTGTGATCCGATGCTTCAATAAATATTTAATCGAACGCAAAAAACCAAAAGCTTTTATGTCTTCTAGTTCGTGTGAAAATTGAAAATTACTGAAACTACTTTTTTATGAAATTTTAGATTCTTGGCATATATTGTGATTTCATTAGAGGATTAATGTTGATGAAAGGTTTATCGTTGAAAGTAAAGTACAGCAATTCAGTTAGCGTTACCCAGAATGCATGCCGAGGAGTTAGAATTGCGTTGCATTCCACTTTCTAGTCAGTCAGTTTGTGAGTAAGGAGTCAGTTGAAAAAATCAAGTCAATTTACAACTCACATGATGTATTTAAAGGGTAATGTCAGTCTTGTCAATGAAGTCATCGTCTAGGTTTTCACTTTGGATGGTCGAAGTCTTTAAGTTGCAGACCAACACTTTCTCTCCCATAGACAAGACCTGACTATACTTTTTTGTATGTCCAATGTCCGCGACGCGGGCCACCCAGGTACTGTTGATTAAAACTACTATTGATACAGGCGCCTGCCAGGCAGCTGGAACTTCCCTTAGCGGAGCAACGAAGTTGCGTGAGCGGGTGAGCTCCCGAAAATGGAGTTGAAATGCCTAGATCCCGCGGAGCGGGCCACCCAGGTACTGTTGATTAAAAATACTATTGACATAGGCGCCTGCCAGACAGCCAGACCTACCCTAAGCGGAGCAACGAAGTTGCGTGAGCGGGTGTGCCCCCGAAAAGAGAGTTAAAATCCCTACATCCAGCGAAGTGGGCCACCCAGGTGCTGTTGATTAAAAATACAATTGACACAGGCGCCTGCCAGCATACACCCGACCTCGCACATACCCCAAGTCCTATAGTGTGCCCAGGCAGGGGGTTGCATAGGTCATTGCTTATACACCGTAATATTATGCGTCGCGGATATTTTGACGCGGATATTTTGTCCGCGGACATTTTGTCGCGGATATTTTTACCCGGATATTTTGTCCGCGGATATTGAGGCGTGCAGCCCGAAAAGGGAGTTAAAATCCTTAGATCCCGCGAAGCGGTCCACCCAGGTACTGTTGACACGCCTCAATATCCGCGGACATAATAACCGCATACACCGACCTCGCACCTACCCCAAGTCCTATAGTGTGCCCAGGCAGGGGGGTTGCAGGGGGGCAGCATGCCCCCCCTTACATAGGTCATTGTTTATACACCGTAATATTATGCGTCGCGGATATTTTGTCCGCGGACATTTTGTCGCGGGTATTTTGACCCGGATATTTTGTCCGCGGATATTGTGGCGTGCAGCCCGAAAAGGGAGTTAAAATCCTTAGATCCCGCGAAGCGGTCCACCCAGGTACTGTTGACACGCCTCAATATCCGCGGACATAATAACCGCATACACCCGACCTCGCACCTACCCCAAGTCCTATAGTGTGCCCAGGCAGGGGGGTTGCAGGGGGGCAGCATGCCCCCCCTTACATAGGTCATTGTTTATACACCGTAATATTATGCGTCGCGGATATTTTGTCCGCGGACATTTTGTCGCGGGTATTTTGACCCGGATATTTTGTCCGCGGATATTGAGGCGTGCAGCCCGAAAAGGGAGTTAAAATCCCTAGATCCCGCGAAGCGTGCCATTCAGGTACTGTTGATTAATCCTTAAAGTTACGAGTAGATCACCGTAAATACCAAAAATAAAAATCTCATAAAAAAGTAGTTCAAGTAATTTTCAATTTTCACAAGAACTAGAAGACATAAAACCTTTTGGTTTTTTGCGTTCGATTAAATATTTATTGAAGCATCGATCACAGGAAAAAAAATTTATTTTCCATTTCACAATTTTGAACAAAATTGGTTTAAAGATATTTTTTTACGTTTTTTTATCAAAATTTCGAGTTTGAATGCGAATATTTTGAAAACTATTGTAACGAGTAATTTAATTTAAATGTAGGATTGAAGAACAGACTTCTGGCTTTTAAAACCGTTATAGTAGTGTATTTTAAGTGTTGCCGTTGTTTTTTAATATTTATTTTTCCATTCAAGACATTTTTTTCGAAAATCGCCCCTACCTCCTAAACGGGGCGAGGTAGACCCCCCCTCCCATAGTAAAAAATACTTGCATTTGACTCCCCTACATAAAACCGTTATTAAATCTTGGCGCCTCAGTTATCGTACTCGTGCCAAAATTTTTTTTGAGTTTTAAAGAAAAAAGTTAAATTTTTTTTTTTGACTTTTGGTTTTGTCGAAAACGGTTTGTTCAAAATTTTTAAAATTTTTGTTTTCTAATAAGAACTTTAAACCGCTAGATTTTGACATACTCAAAATAAATTTGGAATATGCTTCCGAAAAGTTTAAAAAAAAAAAACCGTTTTTTGAAAAAACGGCTCTAACGATTTTGAAAACAAAAATTCCTTAAAATTCAAAAAAGTAAAAGAAATCTAATGGCTTACTTCATTTTCTCCAAAAAATGATTTAACGTTGATTTTTAAAATGATTAATAAAAAATTCATATGATTTTTTTTATTGCTTTTTTTTCCAAAATCTCAAGCGCCAAGACCACTGTAACACATTAGAGCAAGTTCGTGCGACCCAGTCGTGCACTTTATTTTTAGAATCGATACGGTTGAATTTTTTGAACTGAGAAACTGTTGAGGTATTAGCCAGACAACTAAACATGGCCACCCACATTATTTGCAACTTTCGAAACTGGTGACACTGGTTCGTACGAATAGACATGCGCTAAATTCATTTTTGACAGATGTGTGCATCAAATTTAAAAAAAAAAATATGCACATTTTTGCATAACCGTACACTGTTTTAGGGAAGCAACTGCACGCAGGCCCACTGTTTATGGGCTTATCTGTTGCGTCGTGGTTTGAAACAAATTACTTAGGTAATAAATACATCTCACCGCTGGCTGGCGCTGGCTGGAATCCTCCTCAATTTCAAGGATTATAAGCCGTTGCTTTGTTTTAAAGTCAAGACAACTCAACACAATACAGACACAGACACCCTTCATTATATTCAATTCTTGTTCCTCCCACATTATCCGCCATAACTTCAAGTGCTCTTCTGCATCCAGACTTTCATGACAATTACAAGCACTTGAAGTTCTTCCGCCTATTGAAAGATTATTTCGAATTCAATGACAAGCCTGTGGCCTAGTGATTACAGTTCGCAGTTAGAAACGAGAATTAAATTTCCTTGGTACCTTTAAATCGGACAGGCATATGAGGAATAAGGAGAACCATTTTTTTAAATGTCAAGAAACTAAAAGTTGTATCTGTAAAAAACTTGAATATTCAAATGAATTTGTAATCTAGCAGTAATCTATCCTCTGCATGAGTAATGTTTTGGGCCCTTAAAACACAAATATCTTTCACATCAGTTCGGATACTTTTTTAAATTTTGTATCTCATCAAATCTATATAGTTGCTGGCGGTTGGATATTTTCGAGATAGAATTTAATGCTATATGTTTCCGTTTGCAAAAACATCTCAACAAAAATTAATAGTTGGAATATTTTCGGAACGCCATCACCATGGCATCGGCATCTTGTTTTTCTTTTTTCAAAGCCTGTACTTATCCCAAGAAGAAGAGCAAGAACAAACGAACTAACAAACTGCAAACGCACAAAGCGTTCCTTTACATCTTCTTTTATTTATATTTTTATAGATTTTTTTTTTCCAATTTTTTTTTTGTAATAAAATACGACGATTACCCACCCTCGTAATGTCGTTGTCACACAATGCGAGTTGTAAGGAAATATTTGAGAACAACTTGCAACCTATTGGATGTGAATGACTGTGGATTTTTAATATTAAGATGCAAAGTGGGGGGTACAAATCATTTCACTTTGCATTGTACTTTTACAAAGATTTAGGGTGGGTTGATGATTCATGGCTTCCCTTATTATAAGGGTGAAGCTGTAGGAAGCAAAAGAATGCAGCTCTTTGCTATTTATATAAGTTGGAGCATTGCTTGATGAATCCGAATCCGAATCCGGATCCCAGTTGTACATATTCGACATTTCTATCGCTTCATTCTCTATTTTATACATATAAAAATGTATAGGAGAAAATCAAAAATCAATTTCGTCTTTATCCATGGTTCATGGCTTACTATGACGGAAGAAGAGTTTTTATTTAGTTTTTGGGGGTAATTGACATTTGAATTTGAGGAAAATTATTTTGGCTTTAAGAAGACAAAAACAACAAGGACATGGCAGGAGACGGATACGGAGACACGCAATGAAAAGAACTCACCCTTATCTTATATATTTTTTTTTGTGGTTAGAAAGGAAGCAGGACATAATTTCTAACAATTTTACAAAGTTATACTTTTATGTAAATTGTTTTCTTTAATAATTAATGGACTAAAATTATTTTTCAGTGTTTTTTTTTGTGTGGGATATTAAAAATGTAGACGTAATAATGTTGTTTTGGGTTTTAAAGGGTTTCGTGACACTCTTTTTAAAATGTATTTATTTTTTAACATTTATATTTAATTCTTCAACAGGTTCATTTTAAATGCAGTGGCAGCTCACAGCCCCCGCCATCTGTTCATGAGTCTCACGTTGACCCACATAGTGGTGTTCATATGGAAGAAGTCACAGCTACCATTCATCGAGACTTGGTAGACGAATATTTTGGAAAGACTCCTTTCCAGTGTGAATGCCATGCTTGGTCATCAAGGGGAGTGACAAAGAGTCAAGCAGCTACTATTAACGTCGCATGTAAGTTTAAAATAAATTATCTGTTTTAAAAAATTTAATGGGATTTAATATTGATTTTTTTTTATTTAAAACAATTGTTTTGGTAGTTTGATGAAAATTAGGGCAAGGCAAAGCTTCCAACCTTAAAACCGACCCAAAATGTAAAATGGACAACCTTGATAACACTGGGGCAAAAATAGAAATGCCTACAGCTGGTCTTGATAACATACTCAATTTCCTTGTTGAAACCCATAAAAATGAACACTTTTAATTTTTGCACAACATCCTTTTTAAATTTTTGAAAGAATGTTTTCACATCCTTTCCTAACAAGAGACAGTTTCGATTACTAACAACCAACAGACGAATCAATGGTACACATCTGTTGAAGTGGGATTCAGAAACTCTAGAACTTTCTCCTTCAATCTGACTTCTAATCTTGGCAATCTTTCTCACTAAAATATGGCACACCAAAGCCCCAATAAATGCGATTTCTGTCGTTTTTTTTCTGGGTGCTGAAAATGATAGAGTTGTTATAGGCTATCAAAAAGTGTTGCCAGTTTTTTAAGTTGTACTGGTGTTGACCAATACTAATAGTAAAATAATAACTTAAAATTTATAGTGTGCTCATTGATTTGAGGATTTGGTTTTCGATTTATACAAAATTAACAAATGAGGATTTGGGGTTTTCAAGAGACTCCGTAGTCAAAAAAGAAAACGTCGACATTTTTTTTACTGAAGTGCCTAAGGGTGTTCATGTGATTCGAGGACATGTGGTTACACAGTTCACACATATAGGTAATTAAAGTATAATAGACACGCTAATGTGTCTGTTTTATTCACTTCTGCGCATCTGTCAAATTGAAATAGGAGTACCTACAAAAATGCCATTTTTACAAGTTTTGACACTTTAGATTTTGACAAAACATAAGCACAATAATGTAATACGTACCTTTGATTTTTGCACTATGATGTCGTAAGTCAAAAAGTAGATTCTTACACTAAACTTTTAAACGATGTAAAAAGTTTTTCTAATAGGTGTGAGGTGTTAAGAAATTCCTGTTTTTATTTGAAACGCCCATGCATGCCATTATGTTTGGAATATGACATCTTCCAATTTTCAATTACTCTTGCACACAGCTCCGGCTGATTGTGGTTTATTCGCTAGACCTACAAATTCAGGAAGCCCTACAAGAAAAAGTGGGTCATATCGCATGATATTGGTGGCCAATGACCCTCAAACCGTTCATGTAGAATGTCAATCGTAGCTTTCACTGAGTGGCCGTAGAACCGTTTTGCTGGAAACTCATTTCGTCTTGGTCGATATGGTTCAATTTGCTCCCACCATTGACGACGGTGACTGTCTTGCCAAAATCGTTTTCGAAAAAGATGCAGACTGATGACGCCACCTATACCTAACAAACAGTAACTTTTCATATACTTAGGGGTTTGTTGCACCATTTTACGAATGTTGGAGCCATAACTTCTGTCGAAAATTGAGCGCAATGCGCGCATGTTTCATTTCATGTTGATAATAGTGTTATTATTCGGACTTGCTGTCTAATCGTGTTACTTGCAATGGTGATTTGGCATAAATACCTAAATACAAACAACAAACATGACGGATGTTACGAAAACAACATGGCTGCCTCAGGGCATTCCAATTGGAAAACCCATTACAAAACTATGACAAATATAGGGTGTTTTTAAAGAGCTTGAGAACTTTAAATAATTGTACAAGATTGTTGGAATGAATTTTGTATTATTATGATCTGGCAGATGCTTGTAAACCGCACTAAATAGTCAATTTTAATGGATGTAAAGGTGATTCGTCAATGTCTTGAGGATTGTCTTCGTTTCATATACAGCAGTTTTGCTTAATGACGGAACCAGAAATGAGGCCGATTATGTTGACTGTAAAATGGACGAAGTGCTCTATGAACTTCAAGCGCAGATTTATTTTTTCAAACTAAAAAGCTTTTCTATCTTTCTATTCCTTCTAACTATTACCGTGCAGTCAAAAGACCTTGGGTCTTACAGGCATATAGTTAAAATTACTATTATTATCAAATTTCCGCAATTTAAAGGCGTTCTTCCGGTGTTAAACGATTCATGATGAATTGTCAAACCTTACTGAACAGTAATATCAGCACAGTTTGACATTCTCAACTGTCAAACCATAGACGACAACCCTTTAACAAGCAAACTTCATGAAAATACATCATTTTTGGAAGAAATGCATTATCCTCGGGAATCGTTCGCCTTTCAAACTAATTCTTCACCAAATTTCTTAAAGAAAGTTTGATTGATCAATCAACCTTGTTTTTCACTCACATTAGATTCGTGTTTTAGAAAATATTTATTTTCACAAACCACATTCGACAGCCAATATATGGAGCAGTATCAATTCGATATCATTAAAACATGTGTGTGATTATTTGTGTACGCCAATGCTGACAATTTTAGTTGACAATATGACTTTGACAACAAATATTTTCTATCTTCTATCTGCATATTGCTATATGGTTGTACTTCAAGTAGACATTATGCCCGATCCGATTTCTTTTCCAAATCAAAAAAAAAAATCAATCGAAGAATGCTACACAAGAAAGATACACGCCAGCAAAATTTAATCTTGGTAATACAAAAATGTTGATTGGTTCATTTGGAAGTTTACTTTTGGAGTAGGAACCCAAGGGTGCTAATAAATTTGTAGTGCTGAGAAAGTATTTTTTTTTTTTTTTTTTTAAGTTGAAACAATCCTTCAATATGATGGTTACTGACCAAGAGAACATTTTTTTTATATTTTTCACAGACATTCGAAAACAATTTGCAGTATCGCCCACCTCCTTACGTGTGGAAATTGGATCACGAGCAGAACTGCATTGCAAACCACCAAATGCAATTCCTACACCGACCATAACATGGTACAAAAACGATTTTCCCATAATTGATGTCGAGGGTGTTGAAATAACGACAGATGGAAGTTTAGTTTTAAACAAAGTATCCTTGCAGGTAATGAATATTTCCTTTCCTACATATAACATTTCGTGTGTTAAGTCTTCCGAATCAAATGAAAAATGTATTTATCGTTTTAGGATATGGCGAACTATACATGTTATGCAGACAATATAGCTGGAAAACGGATATCTGACTCTGCAGTGCTCATTGTGTATGGTATGTCCCAAATAAATTATTATTGTATTTATTAAGTTAAATAATTTTTTTTGAAACGATGCGAATGTGAAATTTTTGGGATGTTGTGTTTCAGTTTTTATCAAAAATTGCAATATAATTACGATTTTTAATCATTTTTAGACCAAAAACTTTAATTTGATTTGAACTAAATAAAATATGCAATCAAAGAAACGCATTCCATACCATTCGAAGGACCTATCTTTTATTTTTAAATACATTTTTTTATTTTCAGTCAATGGAGGATGGAGTGTATGGAGCCCATGGAAAGATTGCAAATGTATTGGAAAACCCAGCCAAGGACGGAAAAGAACAAGAACTTGCAACAATCCAATGCCATTAAATGGCGGCATAGCTTGCAATGGACCACAAATTCAAAAATCTGCTGATTGCCTTGGTTGCCCAGGTATGTTAATTTAGAATATTATTCCTTCGTTGATGTTCCTACTAGGCCTGTATCTCAGTCTTGCCTTGATCACGTTTTTGGTCGTTTCAAAGATTTGTGTATGAGTCTTTGCCACGGTGTTAATTTTGATCTGCACATAACTGATCATTGTATGACTGGAATGTTATTTAGCGCTTTGAAAACTTCCAAGTCCAAAATAAATTCATCAACCTCCACCATTAAGAAGATTAATTTTGTCATGTTAAACAATGCCCTCCGTTTTGAAGACTGGGATGCTGTCCTTGCAGATCAAAATGCTTCGAGTGCCTATGATCTATTCTTAAGTACCCTGCAGTCATATATAAGCTCCAATAGCTATAACTGGATGGCTAAGAAATGTGACAAGAAACTTAAGCCCTGGATAAACCAAAAAGTTCTTAAAAAAATAAAAATTAAAAATAAGTTGCGAATAAAGTGTTTTAAGCATCCAACCAACATGGCCCTGAAGGTGCGATATAAGACTATGTGTAAAAATTTAAATAATGAAATCAGAGCTTGTCGTGATATATATTATAACTCCTTGCTTAATAAATCTGTAGGTAATCCTAAAAACGAATGGAAAGCTATAAACAGTATAATAAACCGAAATGCTTCTAATACGCTCACTCAAATTTCACTAAATAATAATGGATTTGTTTTCGATGATCCTGTTACGGTTGCTAATATTTTCAATACATTTTTTGGATCAGTTGGTCAAATAGCAGATTCAAGTTTTCAGTGCGATCACTGTAACGGTGACATGGGATATATTGAACATGTTGCTCAAGGGAGTTTTTACTTCGAACCTATCACTGGGTCAGAAATTAATTGTTTAATAAATTCACTCAACAAATCCCACGCATGTGGGGAAGATGGCATATCCAACTATATTTTGAAAATGATTTCACTTAATGTATCTGATATCCTAGCATATTTGTTCAATTTAAGCTTTAATACTGGTGTTTTTCCCTCGAATTTAAAATCCGCCATTGTGATTCCTGTATTTAAGAAAGGTAATAAAAGTGAAGCTAACAACTATAGACCTATTTCTCTATTGTCCTCGATATCTAAAATTTTTGAAAAAGCAATTAAAAACAGAATGTTACGTTACCTTAAGAAAAATAAATTCTTCAGTTCGTCACAGTTCGGCTTTAGGGAAGGGTTATCTACAGAAGATGCTCTTTTAGATTTTTGCTCAATTATTAATAAGGGCCTTGATAGCAATAAGTTTTGTTCGGGTTTGTTTGTAGACATAAGTAAAGCGTTCGATACGGTTGATCATTTAATACTCCTTAACAAACTTCTATCGGCTGGATTTCGAGGATTTGTTTATAATTGGTTTGAGTCGTACCTTAAAAATAGAAGCCAAAAAGTTTTAGTTGGAAAAAACTTCAGCGATTCCAGGAATTCAAACATTGGTGTGCCACAAGGGTCGGTCCTCGGTCCCATTCTGTTTCTCATCTACATAAACTCCTTGTTTGAATTACCTTTCTCTGCTAAGTTAACAGCTTTTGCGGATGATCTTGGTCTAGCTTATAATTCATCTAGTGCACTGGATCTCCTGGCTAATTTGAATTATGATGTCCATTTATTGAGGATCTGGTTTGCTAAACACAAACTTTGCATTAGTAACAAAACTAAAGTAATGTACTTTGGTCTAAGAATGAGAGATGCTCCTGATTTAAATATTGTTTTCCATGCCCAAAGTTGTTTAAAATATAAAATCTCTTATTGTTCATGTAATGTGGGTCTAAATTCATTACCTTATGATCATGAGGAGAACTGTAGTCCAAAATGTTTTAAAATAGAAGAAGTAACTGATTTCAAATACCTTGGTGTTATTTTTGACCAAACTATGAGTTGGTCCAACCATATATCGGCTCTGAAACAATATTTAAGATCTTCGGTTAGAGCTCTCTTCCATCTCAGAAAATACTGTAATAATGCAACACTCAAAACTGCTTATTTTGGTATATTCCATTCAAAACTCCAGTATGGCTTAAGCTGCTGGGGAGGGGCATACCATACTAAAATCAATCCTCTTCTTGTTCTTCAGAAATGTGCTGTTAGAAAGATTTGTGGTGCCAATCGGTTTTCTCCTTCTATGGCACTATATAGGTCCTTAAAGGTTTTACCTCTCAGACATCTTTATTACTTCAAAACTTCCAAAATATTTTTCATGAGGGGTGGTTATTTACAAAGCCCTATTTCTAATGTACGTACTATGCGAAGCAACTTTGATTGTCTTGTAACCATTCCCCATTTCCGTACCACTCATCTAAGAAATTTCTACTCCATTGTGTCCTGCAAGCTCTTTAATACGTTTCCTGCCAATATTCGTTCTATTCGCTCATTATCTTTATACTTAAAAAAAATTAAAAACTGGCTTTTTGAATTTGATCACAACCAGATCGAGGTTTTGCTGTCCTATGTCTCTTGATACTCAACTTTTTTATTGTTCATTAGTTACACTTTAAACTATTGTACTTATACCATTTTAGTATTATCATTTTTGTATATTATTTCTTGTATTCATTTTAAAATTTTGTGTATGTTAAATTATTGTAGCTTTCTTTAAAACATTAATCACCCCACCCACTCTCTAATGTTCAAAAATAGAGTTATGTTTATATGTTTGTAAGTGGTATTTAATTCTATTTTAATCTCTAAATACAAAATGTCACTATAAATAATAATAATAATAAATAATAAAATAAATAAATAAATATAGTGGTCATTCCATGGGAATAAGCAGTGCTTAGTCTCCGAATACACAAACCTAGATGAAAACACTTTTTTAGCAAATTTCCAAATTACCTCATTTCGGCTCTAATGAAAACAGTATAAAACACCATCACTTTTGATTTCCAACTTTTTCGCGCCACAATAGAATACAAATAAGCAATGACAGCTGTCAAAAGAACTGAGTGAGATATCGGATCCAAACATTTTTCGATTTTTGTTCAACTTAAAAAATCTCAGAATTCTCAGTTGGTGGAACTAGCCTTATTTGGATAGGATTTATTTTGACGAACGTTTTCATTATCTGCAAAAAAAATTTTCTCCATCTGACTTAAACTAGAATTGTTTCTATATCTCTGTTGTAAATTTTTTTTAATTTAGAGCAAATAAAAACTATTCTGAAACTCATATTTTCTGAACACATCCCAACAGCTGACTACATTTGACATTTCTCCGACGGTGGTGAATTTTTACATTAAATTGCATAAATGTGTGTTTGTGTCCAAATTCCCAGCTTGTGGGTTAAAAGAGAACCACCGTCGAATTTGCCTCTCTCTATTAGTTCTTTCTCTCTGGTAACGGTGTCTCAACATACACTTGAGGATTACCATCACTCCAAATACCACAGTTTTTTTTATTGACGTATCCATTCAACCAAAAGTGAGCTTCATCGCTAAACAAAATTCGCTTTTAAAAATTGGGATACGTATTTCGAACAGAACCAGGATTTTCAAAATAAGTTTGCACAATTTGGAAGCGTTGTTCAGGCGTCAGTTTGTTCATATGGGAATGCAAAACTAAACTAAAAATAAATCACTTGACAGCCGACAAAATGGCCGCCAGTTAAAATAGTGTTGCCAACTTAAAGTTCTATACCTCTAAAAAAAAATACCTGTTGCATTGCAAAACTGGAAAATTTTTGACAAAACTGGGTTTTCGGTTTCTGGTTTATGAATGGTTGGAAAATTAGACTAACGCCTTTTTTCAAACGACCATAGGTTGAAAACGGCTTCATTGAATTCTCTCAAACTCTTGTTTGGCATATGTACAAATATGTATGTCTTCTTCAAAACCCGTCACTGTTGACGTGAATATGAACAACATTAAAACCCGGTCTCATAATAGACACTGTGTCACCACTGTCGCGGCGGCTTGATAGCATTACAAGTAAGATCACCCATTTTCTATGGAGCTTCGGCCAAATGCATACACTAATGAGACTTGTAACAAATGAAAGCTAAGGTTATACCCAATCTATCTGCCAGATATTTTCGAATTTTATTTGGAGATTTCAAGATAATTAAGCTTCTTTCTCGATAGTTATGAGTGCACACACGGACAACATTCTCTTTTATATACATAATAACGGGTGATTCATCGTGAGGTTTGATTTTCAATAGGCTTATTCTGACATCACGCGTGACTCCTATCAAACTCAGACCACGAGGGAGTGTCTTCAAATTGTTCAGCTCTATTACGAAAATCAGCGTTCTGTGAGAAATGTTTTTCGTGATTCGAGGAACTTTGCGACACCACTATTGTCAATACCATTCGAAAATTTGAGTCCCAGTTTGGCCGGTTAGACAACATCCAGCACTTAGTGGTGAGACTATAGCAGCTGTTGCTGAGAATGTACGTGAAGACCGTGACAAATCGGTTCGTCGTTGTTTTCAAAAGCTTGGCTTGTCTTATTCGACAACTTGGCGTTTTTTACATGAGGACCTTGGTCTTAAAGCGTACAAAATTAACTTGTGCAAGAATTTAAGTCAGGCGGCTTAATTTGCATCGTATTTTCAGTGAATGGGCTCTGGAAAAACTCAATGAAAATCCGGTGTTTAATCGTTAAGATCTGTTCAGTGATCAATGGCTAATAAACAAAATTGCCGTATTTGTGCTGATGAACAACCCGAACAGTAGCAAGATCTACAATTACATCCATTTAAAACAACTGTATGATGTGGTCTATGGGCTGTGGTGGAATCATTTGTCCATATTTCTTCAAAAATGAGCCAAATCAGAATGTAACCGCTATCGCGCCATGTTAACGCACTAGGTGGTTCCTGAAATTCAAGCCCATGGTCTCTTTTGCTACGGTAAATTGGCCGCCTAGATCGTGCGATATCATACCTTGGGACTATTTTCTCTGGCGATATGTAAAGTCTCAGGTCTTCAGGAATAAGCCAGCTACGATTGACGTTTTGGAAGCCAACATTACTCGTGTTATTTGCTAGATACGAGTCGCTATGCTCGAACGAGAATTCCTTCCGAATGCGAATGGACTACCTTAGACTTAGTCGTGATAAACATGTACAATGTACATGATATCATTTGCAAAAAGTAAATGCCACGAATTGTTCTTTTAACTGATAGTAAAAATTTTAAGTTCACTCTTTCAAATGTATGTGTTTTATTTTACATCATAAATCAAACCTCAAGATGAATCGCCCTTTGTATAGATTTATAGAAGTATAGCTTATGATGAGCCTTTTGCCTTAAAATGTTGATGGCGAATCAATAGTAGCCATTAGAATAAATGTATAAAATACTTCAGCTGTATAGTCGTACTACACGAATGTGGTATGCTTTTGTCGAATCATTTTTCCCTCCAAAAAACGATAATCATACATGAATGTGTATCGAAATCTCTTTTTTTCGTTTAAGCCAAGTCATAACCTCATAAGTGCGCGTAAACAAAAAAAAAAACCACAAGGGTATACAAAACACAGATAACTTCTGCATTGATTCATGCGAACGATGTACCAGATATCCTTTTTGAGGGTGGTTTATCCCATCCATCGCATCGATCCGAAAAGGAACAAAATATCTCATATAAATGAATAAGTCTGCTACTTCACTCCACTAGGCTTATTTCAATCAACTACATGATTATGTTAAAATTCACCCAGCAACCCCCTAAATAAAAATATCCTCTTCAAGTCCTTCAAATCCTTACTATCAATACACATTCTAGCTTCCAAATAGCCATGCATCATAAAGGATCAAGATTTGCATAATTTTCGATTCTGTAAATTTAGAAAAAAAAAAAAACTGTATTTCGAAACTCCACATAAAATTCCAGTACCTACCTATTACATGTTGATATTAAATCCCTTTGTAAAATTATCCTTTTTGTGATTTTCTAAGTTCTAACCCATATAAATGATACTGTTTGAATTCCAGAAGACATCCATATAATTAATTCGGACAGTTCAGATGCATTTGCTGGTAAGTAAAAGAAAAATAATAACCAAAAACAATACACAAGTATTTATAGTGTGTGCTTAAAACCGTTTTGCACGTCGGTAGCGTCCTTATACAGTAGTTATAGATGAAGACAAAAAAAAAAAGTAGAAGAGGATATATATTGTATCTAAAAAATATTATTTCAGCAGGACGCTGGTCGGCATGGGGTGAATGGAGTTCATGCTCCGCTGACTGTATACAAGTACGTCGTAGGAAATGTATTACTCAGTCTGTGGATGATGCTTTAATGGATAGTGGCAGTGCACACTCGCTAAACAATGGCTTTGTAAAATCATTGTGCTCCGGAAAAGATTTTCAAACAGCTGAATGCAGAGGGGAGCTTTGCCGCATAGGAAAAAGTGGTGAGTACAACCATATGATGTGTTTGATTTATAGCGAACATAATTGTTAGCTTCTATTCTGCTATCTGTTTATGCAACCGTAAGTATTAATGTTTTTATCATCTTAACTGCTGGGATGGAATGTTCACTCGTATTTGTGACTTTACGTTGGATACCATACTTGTTTTTATACTTTATTTCAATTTCAATGCTAACTCAAAAAGGTATGCGATAAAAGCAGCATATACCTAGTAAGGTTTGTTGGATCTTCTTCTGCCTTTTTTGTTATTCCCTTTTGAAAAAAAAAAGTTAGATTAAATGTTTAATGGCGCCTTTCACCGCGTCGTTGACTGTCGTTAAAATCCTGATTTGGGGATGTTTTTTAAGTAAGCGGTTTAAGGGAAAGTGCATTTACATATACATACCTACCTACCTCTCTGCTGTATTGGATATGAATAAAAAATACTAAAATTGTTCCAAAAAAACCGTAGCAGCATGGTGGCTCCATGGAGAAATGTTCTCATGCGTGTTCTGTACATTGCACATTGCATTTTCAAATTGAAATTCAAATAACTCGATGCATTCTATTTTGAAATATTTGTGTAAGCATTGGAAAAGCTTTGACTTTTGAATTGTCATTTTCAATCCTGCCAGGATGGCTGCCATTTTGGATCTTAGTTTTCTGCTACATCTCGGTTTGTAAAAAAATCAAATATCGATTTCTCATATGTACCTCAAAGCAACCTCTTTTAAAATGCAGTTGACCGAGGGGCATACAAAATCAGTTAAAAAAAATGTGTGTGTGCTTAATTCACACTCGGTCGAAGTGAAACTTCAGAGAAGTAACCTACAAAAAAATGAGCCAAAGACTGCTTCCAACACCAGTTTTGGGTTTACTTTGAATCTTTATTTATGACTAAAATGCTTGCAACACGTATACAACCGTTTTGACACACATTTTAGCATACAAACGTACCGAAACGCTTGCTCTTTCGCTTTAGATCTGTAGAATGGGGTTGCCTTTTTGGCGACTTTTGCTTCATTTTGACTCCTTTGTAGAGCCTGAACTGCAGGACGCTAGAAAGCTGAAATTAAAAAAAATTGGTATTTATAATGTTTGGTTCAAGAGTAAGGCTTAGATCGTAAACCGGTAAAATCTGCCCACAAACACGCCCCCAATCGCCATTTGTGTTAAACAACCTCAATTTGTCAAAATTTAATTATTTTTTTTTGTACAGTTACTATAACATTTTTCACACGCAAGCTTTGCCGAAAACTTCTTCCAATTAAATAAAAATATTTCTGTTTGGGCGTGGCTGATGCCCACTTTTCATCAATCAATATGGTTTTCATAAAATAGCAATGCTTATATTAGAGCGAAAAGCAGTAAAATTTGTGGGTATTACTTGCATGTAAACATCTTGTGTATGAAATAAAAAAAAAATGATTTTTGGCGTGGCCAAGTGGGCGTCCACTTTTCATTAGAAACTATAAAAAAACTGTTTTTGCAAATAAACGATTTTTATAATGAATCCACAAGCCCAAATTTGTGCGTCTTTTAGTCGAAACTAAGAAGCTTGTCTATAAAAAGAAATTGTTGATTGGGAGTGGCTTACGCCCACTTTTGATGAAAGAACGAATAAATTAGTTTTAAAAATGTAAGGTACCTACTGCAAATATCCAATTGTAACCTATTTTTCCGTTCGTTATATGAAAAATATATCGACTTTTTTTGTGTACCTACATTTTTTCAATACGCCTTTTTTAAGGATGATTTTTATAAAACATCTTTATTCAGGTAAGATCGTTAAAAAACTACCCGATTCAGCTGAAGTCTTACAAATTGACTAACAATTAAAGCTCAATTATTGCTTTAAATTTTTTTTAAACTTTTAGGAAACTCCTTCTTTTAAGAGGCGTTTCCGTCAAAAGTCGAAATATGCATTAATTTTTTAAATTTTTTTTAAACTATCGCTCGCAGTTTTGGAGTAAGAAGATGAATACTTCGGTTTGTATTCCTTGGTTTTGTAGCAGAGTGTGATTCAAGAATTGTTAAATATGTACACCCATAATCGCTATTTTCATTCAAAATCTAATTTTTTAAAATTTAAGTTTTCTCTGGTTTTTTTTTCAAATCGATCTACAAGCTTAAAATTGAATGTCACTAAGCTCATAGTAATGCCCCAGCAATAAAAAGTCTCAACTTTGGGCGTGCCACACGCCTTTTTTTATTACGCCTGCAGTCATGGAACATGAGCCACGCAAAATTAGCGTTATTGAATTTTTTCCTGTCTGCTAAAGAAGAATATTGTTTCTGAAACTGGAACAGCGGCTGGCTGCGGAATAGGGTATCCAACAGTTCGTTCACGGAAAGAATTTTTAGATCAGATCAAGAAAAATGAGCTGCAAATCACGAAAATCTTATGCAGTTTCTCACCCTAGCTCGGGGTTTTGTAAATTACGACTCCTTGTTCGCAATTTTCAAAATTGAACGAAATGAAGATATTGACACTCAAAAATAGCAAATTACCACTTTTTTGGGTCAATAATTCGATCCTGAGAAATAAAACATTGCCATCGCGAATCGAAAATTGATCCAAATTTGTATCAATTTTATATTTACTCGATTGTAAATTGCAAAAAAGCTAGTCGTAGATTTCCATCTTTTTGTTTTGAATCAAAAATATGTTTTTGAAAAAATGAGTGGTAACGTCGTAAATTGCAACCCCATTTTACTCAATTTGTAACAAATTATATTGCTTTGAGAGGAGCAACGTTTTCTATTTATTGAAAAGCATTTATTATTTTTTATTGAAAAATGTAACTTTTACTTACTTGGCTGATTCTAGGAATCGAACTCGAGACCCTCTGCATACCAACCTAGCACACATCTACTAGGCCATGGTGATGCATCCAAGTCGGATATCAAAATTAATAATAAGAAGCAACCTGAATATGAGTTACATTTTAGGGGTGTTCTGAATTAAGATTATGTTTTATTGGCGAGACAAATATAGTCGTGTTATTTTGCACGTCTAACCTCTAATGTACAATTTTTTGTGATGATCATTTAAATAAAGGTAAGAAATTGTATGTAATGTGTAGTTGAAATTCAACCTTGTACTCCCTATGTACATATACATAATAGAACTACAAAAAAGGCATTATTGGAGACACAAGCGGGCCAGGGCCTAATGACTTATATTCTAAACGATTCCTGTATGTGCGTTGATATTCTGGTGGAATATCATTTCCCGCTGAATCCGAATGGCTTACAAAGATCCACTTTTAATATTAAATAGATTTATTTTTCGAGGATTTTACATTTCCTCAAAAGAGACAGTACCAAAAAAAAAGAAGATAATTATTAGTTGGAGGCAGGGATCGAACTCCGGACCTTCGACGTAGCCGTCAGACACACTTGAGTTGATTTTAATACTCAGTTATTTGTAAATCACGAAAAAATTTTAGCAAATCCAGATTGGTAAAAAGTATAACTGGAATTATTCCCTTGAAGTAGTAAATTGCGACAAAAAGGTTGTAATTTACTTTGAAGGGCACAAGCTTGAATTATAACTTTTAATTGTAAATCGCAACTCAGGAATTGTTGTAATTTGCGATGAATTGAAAGTTAAATTGACAATTGTTCTATCAGTTTCGAATCAAAGCGCCGTGATTTACAACAAAAACATGTTTTGTAAATTGCAACTGAATATTTCGCAATTGGTGATTTTTCAATTCTCTCCGTGTTGCAAACGGACTGTAGCTCTCGCTAATGTTTATAATTATTTTTAATGGGTATACACATTTATGATAAATTCTTTAAAAAATAGCATTTTAGTAAATCAACTTCTGTTGAAGCATTTTTTGACTCCTTTCGTCCTTAAAACAGGAACAAGGAATACAAACAACAATAATGAATTTCACCATAACTAAGCGCCAAAAAATGCTTTCCTAAAAACTTGATAATTTAAAAAAAAAATATTTCAGATTCCGATTGGGCTTTGTATTTGGGTCTCGGGTTCATAGCTGCAGTTTGTATGGCTTTCGGAGTTGCTATAATGTGCTGTGCCCGGAGAGGAATCACAAACAGTCCAGACTACAACATTGCTCGAACAGGTAACCTCAAATGAATTTCCGGCCAACAAAAGTCCAAATGTTTCAATTTTAATTTTCATTTATTTAACAGTTTTAGAGTCAAAATATGTAGGAAGTAGCGAAAAGAAGATGATACACCGAAACTACGTTGCAGACGGAAACGTCAATTATGACTACGCTAATCCTGGCCACACTTCGTTGAGCGGCGAACAGGCAATATCTGAGCACCATTATGACGTACCAAATTTATCAGCCAAGTGAGTTCTAATTACATAATTGGTTTAATTTTTCAAGAACGTAATAATTTACATGACTTTTTGTTTTGTTTAGCTATACGAATCCAATTGATGGAATCAGTGTGGATTATATAAGTGATACAGCAGAAACATCAACATGCACATGTAAGACGACCATTTTTAAAACTTTCCAGAAAAAGATGTGCTTCATTGTTTCTAATTTATACAGCTGACTCGACAGATTACGATTATGCAACGAAGCAAAAATGTCTCTCAGTATCCAAGCGATCTTGCAAAATGAGTTCCATCAAAGATGTTCTCAACGAAGCTGGTGGATACCTTCGATTGTATGATGGCAAAGTTACTTTATATGTCCCAGAATCCGCATTGGGAAACTACGACAAGAAAGGTGTATCCGTTGCTGTTTTGGGTGAAGAATTTTCCAGGATAAATGTTAAATCATTTGACTCAATGTTGATAACCAGCACAATAGTCTCATGCACACCACTCAAATTCAATTTCCTAAAGCCTTGTATACTAAAGATTCCACATTGCTTGACGGACCCCTCTTTGTGGAACATAAGCGTGTACAGTTCGGAAGCAAGTAACAATGACATAAATGTCAAGTGGGAAACAATTACCAAAATAGGTGTTAGTACGAATGTATCTAAGTTTTTTATAAAAGTTGATAAGCATTTCGCATATATTATGACAGAACGTATGGGCCGTTTTGCAATTCTAGCCCAACCAGATCCTAGCATAGAAAACCTATCGATTGAAATGAAATTATTAGCATTTAGTCAAGTCGCTCCTAATTGTGCTGTTGGTAGCCTACGGGTTTACATAGTCAAGGACTTTCCAAATAGTTGTGAAATTTGTTCTCGCATTGAATCCCAATTGGGCGGTTCGTTTATGGGTGAAAGTGAAACATTTCCATTTAGTTTAAACGAGAGCGATCTAAACATTCGAATACGTTCCACAGGCGAATGGGAAGCTCTTAGTCACTTGCAGGAACAAGTGATACCATATAATCACATACTTAGTAACAACTCAATATTACATTGTGAATTTAATTTAAGAAGAAAAGAATCACATTTTATGGACATAAGTTTAGAAATAGATTTTTCTCAAGCAAATAGTGAAAAGGGATTTTACACTTTTGCTGTGCCCCAGAGCGAGGTTCACTCACCAGTGAGTCCTGAAAAGGAACGTCAGGTGGTATCGCTCAACAAACGGGGATGTTTAATAAACGAAATATACAACGACTCAAAGATACCACGAGATATCAAAAATATACTTTGTTTGACCCTTGATCCTTTGCGGGTTGATAAAAATGACTGGCGCACTCTATCGATTAAGTTAAATTTATTAGAATACATCGAATATGGTGCATCGAGACCTAATCCCACAGAAAATCTTCTCAATTTGTGGGAGTGCAGGAGTACGAATGACAAAAATATTTACGATCTAGTTCGTATACTTAAAGAAATGCACAGAGATGATGTGGTAGATTTGATAGAAAGAAGCATTGGCCCAATTTGGCTTTAAACACTCCACAATTGCTAGGTACCATAACAAAAGGGCTCAGAATTTACTTGATAGAGAGAACCAGCTTTAAAAAAAAATATAATGAAAAAATATTCTACACACTTAAGCATGTAGTTTGTACATTTGTGGCCAAAAATTATACAATAAGTAGGTTAAAATAAGTATGTTTGTATGCTATAGTCGAGATTGATTAAGATAATATACATAGTTGTTAATATAAATTTATAAACATATATTTAGCGTCGTAAAAAAAGAGATTTACATTCTCTTTAAACTAAAGTATTTTATTGATTTTACTTTTAAATTAGTTATTTAACTTAAGAAACAGGTATTTTTGAAGCCTTCCATATTTTTTTTATGCTATTTTTATACGTTAACGAAAAAAGTATCTTTTAATTATTATACATATTGTTAATTGTCATGTTTTTTGGCAGCTTATTGTCATTGTTTTGGATTTCGATGACTGATTGTTTTAAAAACGAACTTTAGTATTTTCATAGATCTGGGAATACTCTTGTCAAATACTCCAATAATTACAAAAAATGATATGCGATTACCGCATTGGAAGCTATGCCTTTTTTACCGCATATATCATACAATATGTAAGATTCTCCAAGGCAGCGCTACCACTTTACTTCAATTGAAGTAGTTTAAAATCGACTTCCTATGTACTTCGCACCAGGACCAAAATATTGAAATCTGCTTCATTTTATGAATCTCTGGCTTTGTTTGTTGAACTTTACCCAGGGTCGCCCTGGGTTTTCTTGACAACTCCAAGAGTTGTCAAAAAAACCTGGGTTTTTCGGTTCTCAAAAAACGCATGACGGCTGCTGATTGTATATTCTTCACAACACACAAAATCAAAAGTTTTCATTTTGCTTTATTTGTTCGATTTGTATTTACTTTCATCAAAATAAATGCATTCACTTGCATTTCATTTAGTTTTATCGAAAAAAAGACATGAAAAATCAAATACAGAAGAAAAATACACAAGAAATGCTTGACAGCAAAAGTCACTTCAACAGCTGATTCGTTACCTCAACTCGCCCCAGCTAAATAGCAAGATCGAGTTGAGGGTGACTTCAGGGCGACCCCAGGTTTCAAAAAACAGAGAATTTTGTATTGAGGGCGAGTTGAGGTAATTCAAAAAACGCGCTGTGGCGACCCCAGGGTGACTTCAGGGCTCAACAAACAAAGCTTCTGTTTCAACCTTCTTCAATTTTACATTAAAAGTCCAAATTGCCTTTTTTTTCTATTTCACTCTGTAGCTCACGGATTTGTTGGGTGGCATTGGTCTTGCTTGTGCTTTAATCGCATTTGTCGTGGGTGCTTTATTTCGGCCAAAGCTTTTGGACAATGTTTGAGCTTCATATTACTCACTATGATACTGACTTTCTGTCAAGATTTTTTTTTTCTTTTCTTAATAGTTTTTAACCATATGCCCATATACCCTAGATGTAGATTTATCTAAAATAGGTTAATTTTGAAATCTACTTCGATTTTGTTCAATCTACTTCGACTTTTTGTTCACAAGTAGTAGCACTGCTCCAAGGTGATAAGGGATGTCTGAGGGAGTAAGATGTGTAAGGTTACTTTTGTGTGCCATAAAATAAAATGGACAGACTCAAAAATGTAATGAACTCTTTTACCTTTCTTGAAGAGTTAAAAGATGATGGTGTTTTGCTGGCATCAGTGGAGGAAACTCTAAGGGCACTTAAGGCTTTGCATAATGCCCACAATGCCGCTTTGAGCTGCGCTTTGACAGAACGCAAAATTTCAGACATAGGAATTCGTGTGTAATTCGTCACAATGACGCGTTGAGCTTTAACGTCACGTTTTAGAATCAAAAAGCAAGTACACACACTACGTAGCATGAAATAGTTGAACATTTGCGCGTGTTTGACGTTGTTCTCATAGATTTTTTTTTCTAGGTGAGGCTCAATGAGTGCCCAAAGCAATTCAAAAGATTGTAGACATCCTCGTTATTTAAAAAAAAATTCCGGATCTTTTTATTTCATAGCTTAGAAATGCAGTGCAAAGAATACTTCTTCATCCCTTCTGAGATTTAACTCCCCAGCGCACCAACTCTGATTTGAATCCTCTTTATCAAACTCCCCATGCTAAAAACGCAATATAAGCCACTTTCCCAAAAACTTCTATAATTGAAATTAGATTTTCTGTATCCATTCTGAATTTCAAGACAAATAATATTAAATTACTTGAAAAAAATATTTGTTTCTTTATTATTAAGAATTATTATTTTCGATTAGTTGATTTACTTAAACGTCCTCTTTCATCTCGACGCGTCCGTAAAGCTTGTTCGACACGTAACGTACGCGAAGATGAGGTGAACGGGTCGTTGTGATTCAGGCATTCAAATCTAGACCATACAGACTACTCCAAAGTCCAAAGACGTGATTTTATCCTATACGGAAAAAAAGAGCTCGTTACTCATTTTATATCGAAGGTTTTTGTAGTCTTCGAAATCTAATTTGGTTTCTCAGTGAGACTGGCAATTATTGTAAGATCGTTCACTTGTCAACTTATCTCTTTGTGCCAAAATGAAAAATGAAAAAGCAAATAAAATTTAGCGAAAACCCAACTATGTATACATACGTTTAAATTCGGTTGTGACATGTCCAGTCATTACGAAAAAGAATTTTCGTTGAACTTAGCTCGTTTTAAAAGACGATTCAATCCCATTTTTTTACCATGACAAATGTTTTAAATAACTGGTAAACCACACAAATAGCACTTATATGACATAAACATAACCTTCTGTCAAACCTTACGGTGACAATGTCAGATTCAACACTTGCGTAGCCATACCTATCTTATAGCGAGTTTCATTCAAATTTAGAATCATTGGTTTCCATTTTATCGATTGACTGACAAGCACACATATTTTTTGACATGACACGCAGAAATACATAGTTTGTTGATACATCTCAAATGTCATTTTGGTGCTTTGTGACGTCACAATCATCTTTTATTCTTATTTTATGTTGTTAATGAGTACTTTTTTAGAATTAAGAATTAAAAAGAATTGTTTTACGAATATGAGAGATGTGAAAATGAAAAACATATTAAAAACTGCAAAATTAAAAAAAAAAAAATATTTTTTATTTCATCCCCCCGAACAAAATTAGATTATTGTGACGTCACAAGAAAAGTCAGCATACCTTTCTTGGCCGTGTATCCATGGCAATTCGACTTTTTGTCATTTGGTTTTTGTCATTGAAAGAAATGAACATTGGATTATTGCTAATTGATAATTAATTTGATAATTAAAGTATATTAGGTTCCTCGGTCACTGGCGAAATTTCACAACAAACGACAAATTATTTCTGATTTGACGCTTCACAGAAAAGTATTCAGATCAAATCTCCCAACCCATCAGAGATCAATTTTTTAGAGATTTGATCTAGTTTTAATCTTTTTTTGCAATGAAACTTGTAAAACTGAAAAAGAGCAAATCTTTTCTTGAATGAAACTCGCTAGTAGCCACATTTAATGTAGGTGTTGATTGATCCTATTAGCTATGGTTTTCTAAATATCTGCACACGACGACTGCCGTTTTATTTTGAAGCATTCTAAATCTTTAAAAAATTATAAAATTTCAAATCAGCTGACCTTTTTGACGATTCTAAATTGACTTGCACTAGCTTAAAGATAGACACAAATTTTACTTAACGATAGACTACCAAAGCTAGAAGCAAGCTCATGAAACACCGTGCAACTCATTTTATGTTCCTTCGCTGATTTATGAATGGGCTGAATGAATAGATAGAAAGCATTTTCAGATTTCTCTCCGCTAATGTAGCAATGAAATTAATGTTCCCTCGTAACTATTTTATTGGCTAGCTTAGTTCTATTAAAACTTTGAATCCGGCCGAACTTACGAGCTCTTATTAATATTGTAATAAAACCTAAGTACAATAAAGAAGTGAACAGAATTCGGAACTTTTCTTACACATTTTTCTGTTTTTGTTTGGACCTGTCTCAGTCTTCTTTTATAAAAGTAGAAACACACAAGAATTGACTCCAAAACTATTCAACAGATTTCGCTGAAATTTTCAAAGTTTCTTCGTGATCTTAAACAGAAGGCCTGGAAACAGGTTTTAGCAAAACCATTCCACAGCTATGTCAATTTTTAAAATATAACATACCTGGGAAAATTAAATAGTTTCAGCAAAAAAATTGGCAGGGTTTAACTAGTCAGAAAATAAATTCAATTGGTATCTCAGAAGCATGTATATTTCATTTCACATACAATTGAATACAAAATTCGTTTCCAATCTATTGAAAATAATTGGTATGAAAAACTTTTTACAAAACAATGATAAGAAAGTCGAACATTTAAAGGCCTTTTGTTAAATATTTATGTTAAACTCAACTGCATCACAATATTTCTTAGAAATCACAAACATTCATGAATTATGTTAATATACATTATTTATCGATCTATAACGAATTTTTTGCGCCTTAAAGAAAGTTATTTCATTAGAATTAAACGATTTTTTTACAATATAATATTTAATTTGTAAGCTTATAAAGATTCATCTTTGTTTTTGTCATTTGATAAGTTTAAACATTTATGTTAAATAAAAAAATGTGTAAATAAATAGTGTTAAGTAAAAACGATATACATACATACATACATAGACATTCATAAAAAATATTTTCATGTAAACTCCACTGCCAAATGTAACACGTTTGACTATATGTAAATTATTTTATATTTTATATACAAAAAAAATGGATGCGTTATAATCATAAAATTCATTGTCATAACTCATAAGCTTCCTAAGCCAAAAGAAACAACACAAATTATTATTGACTCGTACATATAAATTTATATAAAAACATAATTACAATATAACAAGTTAACTCAATTAATAATATAATTTGAAAAAGAATTGTAAAAAATTATTACGTTAAGATCTGCTGAGCTTAGGCTTGTAAATTTTTTTTTTTAAACTTTATGCAGCTGAAACAATCTTGGACGACTCTTTTAATTAAAGATGAAGAATTTTTTTTTTTTGTAGAATTCCATTCAAACTTAACCTTTTTTTTAATTAATTTGGGATCCGAAAGCAGCTTGCTTAATTTCAAATTTGTAAAATTTTTTCGGAAAATACCTTCAAATCTCTTGTTATTACAACAATGTCTTTTTTGAAGAATTTCGTCGGAGGATAGAATCAGACGATAATCCACGTTAAGTAAACGGGGCACTCTCTTTTATGTCGGTATGAGACTATTTAGCGTACAAAAATACAAAATAGTCCAGCAACCGATATCCCCCTTGCCTAAAACTCACTTTAATTATTTTGTTGGTGTTCTTGAATACGTGTGCCCGAATGCAACACAGTATACATCCCTGCGTGTGCATTTGATTTTATTCGTGTAGTTAACTGTCCCCATTTAAAATGCCTTAACGTATTATACTTCATACTAAAATTCAGCTGATTTTAACCTTGTAGGCAAAAATAGAGAACAAAACTTCGGTAGCTGGTCTTTTGTATGTCTGGGGAATAATTTTGGAGGGTGCAATAATACCAGTATTTATTTGGCTTGGTACAAGCCTCAAATCTTAATCTAATAAAATTTAGATGTATTCCAAGCGACGACGTGAATGGTCTGTCGGCATAATATTCTGGGAGTCAATTGCACTTTATACCAGGTTCCAGGAAATTCTCCCTCTTACCGCTTCAACCCGTTCATTGTTACGTCGTAAACGTTGATAAACGGCATGTCAAAAATCTTCCAGTCCCGTGCTCAACAAAATTCGAGACCAACGACAAATAGTTTTGTCAGACGTTACCTTTTGGTAAGAATATGTTCGACGACAACTGAACCTGAACGATTTTTTTCAATGCAGAGCGTCACTTTTTCAGAGCAGTGTGTGAAGCGATTCATGCTTAAAATTGTGACAGATATATATGGGATAATAAATGCTAAAGTTATTCAATATTTTAATACCAACGTAAAAGTTGGCGCATCCGTTACTTTAACTGTCATTTTGACGACTAATTTCATAGTAAGAAGCCACCTGAAGTGCGTTCTTTTTCTAACCATTGGTATAGCTTAAATTGAGTTTACTTCTTTTTGTACTTCAGATACAACTTCTTTTATAGCCGAGCCGTGCTATACGAACTACTTATGTACTTTTAACTCTGACAGCGCTACGTACTACAGCTACATCTACATCATTGTGCAAAAGAAATTGGTTATTACATCCCGTTTTCATTTAAAATAGCTGCTGCTCGAATTTTTGTTTGTATGTTAGGATTTTTTAATTAGTTTTGAATGAAAAAATGTTATTTGAACAATTTTACTTAAAAAATGTATCCGCCTAGATTCTATACTGTAATCGTGTCTGTTGATAAAACTCTTTGCTCAAATCTTCATCAGATACAAGGACATGGTGGATTTCGGTGGATCATTATGCTCATGTATGTGTAAAATTACAAACACATTCAAATAATTTAAAAATATAACATTTATTTTTGATAGTAGATACTATGTATTTTACACGAATGTACAAACTGTTTTAACAAAATTACGAGAAATAATACAACGAAATTATTATTACAACACTATTTATAAAATACTGTGTATTGATATATTATGTTTTTAACAATGTAAAATATAAACAGAAACAAAAATAAAGTAGGTTTTGTTAAATATAATATATTTCTATTTGCTTTTATTGTATTGCAACGGAAAGACGCCGTCATTGTATTTATATCTTATAGTAATTTCATGGAACATTTTATTTTAGTTCTGAACATCGTCAATGGTGGCGCTAGTTGTATTATCTACTTTACATATTATATTGTTGTTTTTGCTTCCCATGGAGTTTAGACAAAAACCACTCAAATTTCTCTCCAATTCAAGCTTGTGAACGTCGTCGCCAGATGCCGCACAAAACGTTCCGCTTCTTGGGAATACTATAAAATATAAATACAATGACGCCGTGATTTACATTGTATTGTAAATGAAGACCTTGGAGGACTGATTTATTGTCGCAGTGTATCCAATAACAAAATAAGGATAAGTATATCGATGATGTTGACAGTGACCTATTCCAGTATTCAATTTGAATGGGTGATTCATCGTGAGGTTTGATTTTCAATAGGCTTTTTTTTACAGATCACGCTTTGTCATTTTTGTTCAATATCGTTTGTCAAGTCATCATGGAAAGACATACACCACGACAGTCCAAATTGTTCAGCTGTATAACAAAAATCAGCGTTCTTTGTTCTGTGAGAAATGAAAATCCGGTTTTTTATCGTGAAATTTTGTTTATGAAATAATGGATTTGATAAGAAATCATCAATATCGTTTTGCTACGATAAATTGCCCGCCTAGATCGTGCGATATCACACCTTTTGTACTATTTTCTCTGGGGATATGTAAAGTCTCAGTTCTTCAGGAATGAGGCAGCTACGATTGACGTTTTGGAAGTCAACATTACTCGTGTTATTTTCGAGATACCTGTCGCTATGCTCGAACAAGTCACTCAAAATTGGACGTTCTGAATGGACCACCTCAGACGTAGTCGTGGCCAACATTTACATGATAGATATCATTTTTAAGAATTAAATACTATGAATTGCTTTTTTAACCGATATTAAACATTTTAAGTTCACTTTTAAATGTATGTGTTTTATTTTACATTAAAAAACCGATGAATCACCCGTTACTTAAAACACTTCGTCATTGTATTTATATCTTATAGTAATTTCATGGAACATTTTATTTTAGTTCTGAACGTCGTCAATGGTGGCGCTAGTTGTCTTGTCTACTTTACATCGAATTTCTTCTATTGTTGTTTTTGCTTTCCATGGCAGTTTAGACAAAAACCACTAAAATTACTGCACAATCAAAGCTTGTGAACGTCGTCCATAGATGCCGCACAAAACGTTCCGCTTCTTGGGAATACTATAAAATATAAATACAATGCCTTTGTACTATTTTCTGTCGGGATATGTAAAGTCTCAGTTCTTCAGGAATAAGGCAGCTACGATTGACGTTTTGGAAGTCAACATTACTCGTGTTACTCGCGAGATACCTGTCGCTATGCTCGAACAAGTCACTCAAAATTGGACCTTCCGAATGGACCACTTCAGACGTAGTCGTGGCCAACATTTACATGATAGATATCATTTTTAAGAATTAAATACTATGAATTGTTCTTTTAACCGATATTTAACATTTTAAGTTCACTTTCAAATGTATGTGTTTTATTTTACATTAAAAAACCGATGACTCACCCGTTACTTAAAACACTTCGTTGGAAAACATTCGTTAGAAGTTTTTTTAAATAATTGAAAGTCAAGGCACAAACCATATATTTCGATTTCGACAAACTTTCCGACTCCGAATTACAAATTAAAGTCAATTCTTGCAGTTTGTGCTTCGAACATTTTGCAGTTAGTGGAGTGGTTGTTGTCATCACTATTATTGCAGTTTTGTAATAACGTAACGTAAGGAGGTACACTGAGGAGAAATTTTTGAAATTATTTATAGTGAATTCCATGCAACCGCACTTTTCATTTTCCATGAAGCCAAAAAAGCAATCTAGGTTTGATCTCAGGTTGAATCCAGATCAATGTTTTCGAATCTCTATTCAGAGCCAGATTTACACACACTAACAAAATTGATATTCACTAAACGTCAGTTGGAAATTTGTTTTTCTCATTGTGGTGTTGTGAAAAGCCTTACCCGGCGTACGTTGTTACGCCCAAGGAAGAATGAATGAAGAATTTTATTTCGGATTTTTGTATTAGGTTGTTAGGCTCTGAATACATTGTCGATAATGGCTTGAATATTGAGCTAGGTTTGCCAAAAGTTCGGCGGGGATAAAAACTCATTATTGTTGATCACGCCAACTCGAATTTTGCCATTCCCGAATCCCGATATCCAAGTGATTTTGAAAATGTTTGTGTTGACTCTTACAGCGAATGAGAACACGCATGTTCGTCGATACCGTTATTTTATCGACTGAAGTCCAATGGCTGACAATTTTTTAGATTTGTTAGTAATTTGCAAAGTAAACTAAAAATTAATTTGTTGCAAATCGCTTCGCCGAATTGGGCAAATCCAATTCTATTTATTATGGGTGAAGACTTTACAGTCCAATGGCTGACAATTTTTGAAATTTAATTTAGTACATAATTTGACAAAGTGCACTAAAAATGCATTTGTTGCAAACCATTTCAAACCTCCGTAGGCGTACTCAGAAGATCCTAATAGTTTCATCACAATCTGATCAATCATTTAAATCGAAGAATAATATAAGATTTTTATTTTTGTGGGCTTAAACTGCAGTCCAATTTGTTGCAACCCTTTTAGCCGATTTTTTACCAAGTGTCCTCAGAAAATACTACCAAAGAAGATATTAAAACCAAACTCACCGAATTTTGACCAAATTTCATACGAATTTTATTTTGTCGGATTATGTCGTTCTGTTCCGCTGACGAATAGTGTCCTACAGTGCGGTTGCGTGTGCTTAAACTTTGCAGTGTTCTCGCTGATGATAATTCACATTTTTTAGTTATTTGACAAAGTGCACTTAAAATGCATTTGTTGCGCCATCTATCAGAATGTTACCGGACTGCTCTATAAACCTTCCTTAAGACTTGTAAAATAAATTTCTTTTAGCACTCAATAGGGTTGTGTGCATAGTTTTCGAGACTATAGCGTAAACACACAAAGTTTGAATTTTATATATATAGATAGATAGATAGATAGATAGAAGATAGATAGATAGATAGATTTAGAAATGGAACTATTAATTATTTAAATATCATCCGATAATGAAGGGCATTTTGTTAAGGAAACACAATAACAAAACCAATCTCTTTTTATTTTCCATGCAACCAGAAAAATAGTCGAATCAAAAGGTGCTTTCTGCTTGGTAGGCGTACTTTGTTTATGAAATTTAGAAAATTGCCACTTTTGTCAATGTTATTTGATGTTGACTTGTGCCATAACCATAGTATAGCAACGGTCAGTTTAATGTGGATTTATTTAAGTTTCGCTCAGAAATTTGGAAACAAATAAATCACTTGTTCGCCTCGTTGAAAACTTAATTTTAGATGTTAAAATAACTTAACGGAGAAATGTATGAAGCAAAAATGATTATCTAAAAATCCAGCGGAGTTTATAATTATAATTTGGTCCTGAAAGTTCGCAATTTGCAATTTAAATTTTTATTATCAATATTTTAACAAGCTCAATGAAAGGATTCCAACTTCAGTACCTACTCATCGAAATTGGAAAAGCACCTAATCAACAAATAATAATAGGTAGGTACTGCTCATCGGCACTCTTCCAACAGAAATGGTTGGTCGGGTGAAGTCCTTTACATAACTATTTCCAATGGAAGCACACTCTTTGGAACACATTGGCCACGGCCATGTAAGCCACATGCGACTTTTAAGTCGAAAAATACGTCATGCAATTCTTAGAAAAATTAATTAATTTGATTTGATAAAAGGATACTTTGTTTCAAGATTTTTTGTTTGTTTTATGAATAAAAAAAAGTTCAAACGGCAAATCAATAACACAGTTCCTTATCCTGAGGGCCGATTTTTTCGTATTCTTTATTTTACATTTGAATACAGAAGGCAAAAGTATCTACAGCTATACAAATACACACAAACACAACTAACGATACGAAATAAGAAGCTAGAGTTGGTATATACGAAAAAGATACTTTCAATTCTTTGTTCCTTCTTTTATTTGATTATGAGAATATTTGGTTGTCTCTTAAACTAAATGTTAACTAACCGAAATCTTTCGGATTCGGACAAAAAGAAAGAATAATCAATTGGTTTTCTTGGAGCTGCTGCGGAGACTATAAGAACCTTTTTGTATGGCTTTTTCTAATTGGGTCGAAATTCCTCTCTAACAAGGACTATGTTCCTTGAAATGTGTCGAATATTCTTTATATTTTTGCTGCCGAATATTTTGTGATGTCACCTGCTTGAGAAAAATTGGTAAAGTTGGTTTCTTTCATGGACATCTCAGCTTCAGTAAACATATATGACAAAGGAAAGGAAATAATGTAGTTTTGGTAGGTATCTACATTCTGGATTGGAGGAAGGGAAGAGTGCAGGTTTCGTTTCCTTAGATGTAATGTGAAAATGTGAGAGTTACAAAAATTATAACGCACGGATAGTTTGCACGCTTGTAAATTATTCGTTCATTACCTATTATGTGCACAGTTAGAAAATATGTTATTTAACAAAAAATTAAAGCGATAAAAGCATGAAACTGATGAGTATACAGTGGACTGATAAAGTACATTTGTTCACCACAATGTATCCGATTCATTGAGTCAATGCATGGTACACCGAGAAATTATTTTCAATGCATTAAAAGCCCAAAAAAAAAACTTCATTTGAAAGCTATACCTAGTTTTTCCATTAAATCAATGTAAGTACATTGAGCCAATGAATGTTTGTACACAAAAGGAATTTTTTTTTAAATCAAACTTCAATTATGTATATAACATTGAGGCAAGGTATATTTGTACATTGCCACAATGTATTTTACACATTCGAACTTTACATCGTACATTGATGATAATATGTACTTTGTACATTGCCACGATGTACTTTTTTACATATTACATTGATAGTACCTACATAAAAAAAATCTCGTTGTCACGATACATTAACTTGAATGTAAGTGCATTTACACAGTACATAATTTTGTGCATTGGCACTATGTATTTGTACATTCCGCAATGTAAAAAACATTAATAGTAATTTGAAGAAGAATACAAAATATTACATTTTTTTATTTGACGATGTTTTGTACATAAAAAAATCTCGTTGGGTCTTTGTTCTTTTCACATTGACTTTAATGTAAATACATTGAAGAATACATTGATGCATTTTTTCGTGTTCAGAATCGATCTAGAATTGCACTTTTTGAATGAATGAAACTCTCAAAAGTGAAAAAGATCAAAACATTTGACAGAAAGAGCAATTTTTTTCGTGAATGAAACTCGCTATAACAAAACAACTCCGTTCAACTCGGTTTGTACCCGCTTCTAGAGCCAATGTCACAATAGAATTAGTCAAATCTATTGTGGAATTGGATCCTCTTTTTTTCAAAGAAGATGTGGAATGTTATTTATCGGAATTGCAAATTCTTCTTTTTTCTTGTGACGAATACTCAAATTTCGACGACATTACCAAAGAGGTATTTAAATTAGGAAATGTGATTCCGTTAGCATTCAAACTAGTTTCCTACATGTTAACCGCTCCTGTGACCTCGGCTTCTTGTGAGCGGTCATTTAGTAAACTAAAAATAGTTTTAAATCACTTGCGTACGACCATGGGTAATGAAAGGTTAAATTCACTACTGCTGCTTTACTCCGCAAAAGATATAGTTGATGAAATTCAATTAAGCGAGGCTATTGAAAAATGGGCATTATTAAAACATCGCAGGGTTAAATTTAAATTAAAATTGATGAAAAATGTTTAAATTGTTTTTGAATTCGTAATTTCCATTTTAAAGACAGAACTAATAAAATATGTACTTAATTCATTTTCTTTTATTATTAAATATTATTATTTATTAATAAGTAGGTACCTAATAAATAATGTTTATTTATTTGTTTTGTTGTTAAAAATTATTTTTTTTTATAATTAAATGCTGAATTGTAAAATAATACTTTTATGACTTTTATTTCTCTAAAGGAGTATGGGCAGTTTTGGGCGCTCGCGGCCATTAACAAAATTAGTCTCAAATTAAAGTTTTGTTATTCAGGAACAAGTTTTTCTATGGACATAACAATGTATTTCATTTAGAAAAAAAGATATTTTAATGGTAATATCAAATTTTATTGTATGGAATCAAGTTTCTTCCACGCTTCAATAAACATATTAACCTTGACTTTGTTTATACTATGATAGAAATTATACAAATAATGCAGAATATTAAGTGAAATTGTATAAAGGATCCAAAAAAAAAAATGCATTTTATAAGTTTTAGAACCACACACTACAGTCATAAAACTTCTAGAAAGTAATAGTAGAACTAATTCAAACCAATAAATAACAATATCATTCCTGGCCGCCCACGCCCACGATCCATACAAAATTGCCCATTCTCCTTTATGATTCAAAGAAATATTTATTTTTTTTCGGATGCAGTCGGCAATTTCTTAAAATTAATCGGTAATTCACTGAAAGTCACCCCCCCCCCATGCCTTGGACCCTCGCTACGCCCCTGCACTCAAAGAATGCAGTTACACTGAACTTATGATTGGCACATTTAAAATGTAAAGTAAATTTTGTAGGTATATTGGCTCTTGGCTCATGGAATTTCACACTGACTTAGTGTAAAACAGCTCAATATTCAGCATACATTGATTCTATGTACGATTTTTTATCAGTGTAAATGTACCGTCTGCCCCCAGGGCAGGTACCTAACGCGTACTGATGCTTGATTCTAAACGCTTGTCAGATATTACTACCAAAGAGTTGGCCAGCCCATCCCAAGTATTTCAAGGGTACATCCAAATGTTAATTCCATGGCCGACTCTCAGCAGTAACCCTTAAAATATCAATCAGTTGTAAAATATGCCAGACACGTCATTCTGCCGAATCCTATATTTTTTCATCTACGAAAAATTAGGAATTCATATAATGCTTTTAAGTTTCCTATTTAAAATGCCGTTTATAACCCAAATTATATTCGTCTTCCTTTCTGACTTTCTTCAAAGTTTAAACAAAAACTTGCACATGCTGCGATGGTGGAGTCATGCAATATTTTATTAAAATGGTGATGCGCCAAAGTTGCCAGACAGAATTGTAAAAAGGATGGCTGTTTTTGAAAAAAAAAATCGTTTCTATAGTCCTGTTGACAAAAAAAATTGGTTCGATTCCCGTTGAAATGCCATGTCAAGTAGGGTTAGAATTTAATTGGCACAAAACGCGTGCAAGTGATAGAAATTCGTCGCCACGCCAACGCATGTTTAATTATATTGTTTCAAAATTTTAGTACTGCATCATTTTGCTTGCCACTTTGGCGTCTGTAGTACTGTAGTAGATACTCTATTATATCAAGCTTCTCAGATTGGGATATACAGAAATATAGATGAATAATCTGCTCAAATATATACCTATAACTTTTGTTTTTGAGTATGACCACCTCGTTCTATAAAATGCCTATATAAAATCCACGCATACATCTAAGTAATATAATTTATTGGTTCTCAATAAAAAAAAACAGCTACCATGGCGATAGATACATATTTATCTGATTTTGTTTCTTTCATTTTTTTTTTTGCTCCCCAAAATCGAAAGGATTAGGCGTTTTTTTAATTTGACTCTCTTTGTGTGTTGTAGACCAAAGACCAGTCCCTTGTTATAAATAAGGATCTCGGCTTCTGACAGGTTGCTCATAGATTTTTGTCTCTCCTTGGTTGTTACTGTGTTTGTCTTCTTGTTTGTGTCTTTAGATTGCTTCTGTGAACATTTTTGCATTACAGACTGATATACTGATACTGATATTGTGTTGTGTAGACAGCAAGTTCGTTGTTTCACCCAAGTTGCAATTGAAACAGACAATATCAAAATTATTGAATGAAATGGACCAAAATCTTAAATATTTACTCGTACTTGTGGTCCATCGACCTAGAAAATAGAATGTTATATTGTTTAGAATTCAAAACTTTGCTCGTAAGCTATTTCATTCTACTTTTAACAAAAGATTTAAAACATTAATAATAATTACTGATTTATTCTCATTATTTAAGTCAAAACTCAAAAGATTGGTAGGCGGAGGTTCGCCTATCACATCAATAGTATCTTTTCGTTTATTTAGGTATTTAACGCGTGTGTCTTAAATACTCTTGAGGTGTTTATACAAACACGGTAGTTCATTAAAGGAAGAAAACACTTTATTATTGATTCTACACACATATTTGTCCATCATCAAAGATTTTTTTAAATAGTATCTCCGAAAAGAATGGGAACCATGTCCAACGTTAAAGGAAGCAAATAAAACATCCCCCGAAATACAAAAGTCCTAACAAATAGAATAAACACTATGATCTTATACCGCACAATTTATTTATTACTTAACTCAACAAGAAAGTTGTTTTCATAAAAAAAATCAAAGAAAAATGTGATTTTAATTATTTGAAGAACGATTAAAAACACGCAAATATGTTCCTACTGAGTCTGAAGTTTAAATCAAGATGATGGTTTGGAAATTGAAAAAGATGCGTAGGTTTGGTATGCCGAGATGGTTCTTTCTTCAGGGATATTACACATTATTGAAATTACCTTTAAATTGGAGAAAGGGGTTTTTAGCGTATTGAAAGGCGTCATTTTCGCACGATATTAAAGAATTGAAAGAAATAGCCAATAAAAACGCATTTTCATTCTCAAAAACATATTCCAAAATGCAAATAAATTACACGTTTAAGTCAAATATGTTCAGTGCTACTCTAAAACTTAAATTTACGAATGATTAATAATTTTAAAAGATTTGTAGCTTTTTTTAAATTTGTCTTAAAAAGTAAATATGCTTATGCCTCAAACTTGCTTCACATGTGATATCATCTTTCATGCATATTTGATTTGTATTTAGAATCCCTCCTAATCGTCTTACACAATTTAGCAAATGGTTCTTGGGTGAATTTTAAGAAAACAAAATCATTTTAAAGTTTTAGGTTCTATCTCGTGTTAAATAAAGTCTCTACTCTTAAGCTAGCATTAGACGGTCCTTGTAAATGATCATTGCAATGACACTCTGACGTGAGAGAAAATGTGCCTTGTGCTGTCACTGCATGGTCATTGTTCACCGTGTCATTGATAGCTACAATGACTAGTACACGAATGAACAAAATCTGTCATTGTTGTCCCAAAATACAATGACCAGCAAGTTGGTCTCTAGAAAATATTTTCGTGAGTTTTGTGAAATTTTTCGCTAAAATAATTTAAATTAAAAGCTTCTGCACAGCAGCTATTAGTGCTGAAGTTTGTTGGCGGTTACAATTTAGTTTCCTTTGCCGCTGGCGTTTTTTTTTTGTATTGTCTTTTCGACTTTGGAGTTCTCGTCATTTTCCCTGAATAAAAATAAAATGATTATTTATTTGTATTTACAAAATAATAAAACTTTCATAGCATTTATGATTTTTTATTATTTATGTATTTATTTTTTCCTTTTCCTTTCCTTCCTGCGTTTAAAAAATTTTTAAACTTTTTAAATTTTCTTAAACAGAGCTAAATGCACACCAGATCCTCAAAATCTGATCTGTCACTTTGGCAGCTCATTGAAATTGAGCAACAACAAAATGCAAAGTTGTTTTTGGGAGCAACAATGCCCGTCAGAAATTCTTGCCTAGTCATTGTTGGGACATGGTCTTTGCAGAGACCAATTATTACTGTCAAAAAAATTGGTCATTGATGCGGCCCATCAAATTTCACAATTTCATTGCGAGGGTCTTTGCAATGATCACATTTTACAATGACCATTACACGACATGACGACTTTGGGACAGATAAATACGTCATAATGACGTCAGAGGGTCATTGCAATGACCATTACAAGGACCGTCTAATGCTAGCTTTAGTATCAATAGTTGTAGTTGGGTCAGATGAAGACAATAAATTATTCTTAATTATGCCCGGTGAATAAAGGGGGGTAATGAGCGTCATTAACTCTTCTTGCTGATATCAGAAAATAGTAAAATTAAAGAGATCGGCAGGAAAAGCAACAGCAGCCACGGGGTCCGGATCGCTGATTTAAAAGAATTGGTATCAGCAGAATCTCAATTGCACAGATGGAAGGAACTTTTGTATGTCCTGTTCCTTGTCATAAGGTCATATATATATATGTCATGATATAGGAAAGGGGTGAATGATGGGAAATTAGTTGACTTTTACCTAAGTATTTGATGGGTTTCCCTGAAACTACCCGAGTTCTAAACGAACTCGAACTCAATAATGTTCGTACCGTGCCAGTAATCTGATGCAATATGCCATTAATGGCGGCTAAGTTATTATTAGTGATCTTGATTTTTCTTGTTAACAAAACTATTTCAGCCTTCGTTGGGGTTGACATTGACACCAAGTTCACCAGCTGCTGGCCCAATTGCTGAAGTTTTTCAACGCTGTTTAGTGTTGTAAGATTTTGCACAGTGTGGGAACAAAATTCTCTGAGGCCATGGGTACAAAGTCATCAGCTTTAGCTATGACTTTGACACCGCGCAGACTAAGCCTAACTAAGATTAAGAACTTTTAGTCAAAGCAGGGGAAACACGACCCCAACCTTCCAAATCTCGCTACAAGTCTTTAATTTTTAGCGTGCTTCCACGTTCCACTATCTTGGCTTTTATATGCGTTGTTTGAAGCTTACATTCAATCCGATTTGTCAGCAATGAATCGTTTCCATTGAGAATAGAGCTTACCGTGTGGCGACCGTATCACCACCCTTGCGCATAACTTTCGAGCAGTTTAACTAAGTTTTACTTCACTTATACTTAATTCAATTTTTAGACGACCTTTAACAAATTGAACCGATAGTGCATAAGAAGATTTCTTCTCGGGAGGGGATTTTAACCAAATAAAGTTGCTTTTATATTGTAAGAGCGTCATACAACAACGAAGGGTGGTTGGTCCAACTCTCATTTGATTGAAGGGGGTTTTCTGTAACCAATCCTATTTCTTCTGCCGATAGTGATATGATGTATTAATACTGCCACTGTTCGTGGGTATGGAGGACAGACAAGTTTACAACAGGGAGAGTTTCAAATGCTTAGTCATTTAAACTATGATCCGATGGTATTTGTTCCTGGCAAAGAACATCTATTGGATGACCAACAGAATATGTCAATCACTGTAGAAAACAAATTCTTGTAGGGGGCGCTAAAGTTGATTGATATAAGTATATAAAAACAAAATGATTTAGATCTGAGTTAAATATTCTGTTGTATTCTTCTTTTTCCACAAAGAAATAAGAAACATGTCAATCTCACATGTAACTCCCAAGCTTAGATAGGGATCTTTTTCATAGCCTATTCTATAGAATGCGTACATATATTGTATTTGGTGTAGAGTTTGTAACATAGAGAAATAATACCGTTAGGTATGGAAAAGTATATTTAAATTCTGACTCAGAATCAAAAGCCTAGTCGATTAAGCGATTTCCATCCATTATGTAAACTCTTTAGAGGCAAAATTAAATTATGTTTTTTGTACAGTTAAGATAAAAGCACAACGCTAAAATTTTGCACAGACGAAGCTTTAGGTGAACCTTCTTCCAATAAAATAAAAATATTTCAGTTTGGACTTGGCTGACGCCCATTTTTCATACAAAACCATCAATATTGTTTTTATTAAATTGCAATTGTTATATTAAGCGAAAAAAATTAAATTTTGTCGATAATACTCTTACGTTAACAAGCACATCTTGTGTATGAAATCAAAAAATTGATTTTGGGTGTGGCTGGCGCCTACTCTTCATTAGAAACTATACAAAACTTGTTTTTGTAAATAAACCGTACTTATAATCAAAAATTTGTGCGTCTCTTAGTCGAAACTAAGAAGATTGGTGTATGAAGAGAAATTTTTCAATTTTGGCGTGGCTTACGCCCACTTTTCATGAAAGAACGAAAAACGTAGTTTTTTAAAGGTTATGGAACTACTAATATTCAATTTTAACCTTTTTTTGTTGATTATATGAAAAATATATCTCTACATTTGTTTGTGTAAATTTTTTCAATACGCCCACTTTTAAGGGCGTAATTTTTATAAAATATCTTTGTCCAGGTAAGATCGTTTGAAGATTACTCGATTCAGCTGTAGTTTTACACATATGCCTAACAGTTGACTTATGATCAAAGCTTTGATTTTGAAATTCTTAGGACACGCCCACTTTTAAGGGGCGTTTCCGTTAAAGGTCGTAATATGCATTCATTTTTTTGAAGTTTTTAAATATCGGTCGCAGTTTTGAAGTAAGAACATGATCACTTTGGTTTGTATTCCTTCGCTACGTAGCAGAGTGTGGTTCAAGAATTGTTAAATACACCCATAATCGCTATTTCCATTCAAAATCTAATTTTTATAAATGTAACTTTTGTCGTGTTTTGTTCAAATCGATCTGCAAGCTTAAAATTGATGTCACAGAGCTCATAGTAATTGCCCTGACAAAAAAAGCCTCGACTTTGGGCGTGCCACACGCCTTTTTTTATTGCACCAGCGGTTATTGAACATCGGCGAAACAAAATTAATGTTATTGAATTGTTTCCTGTCTGCTAAAGAAGAAGTTTGTTTCTGAGACTGGAACAGGGGCTGGTTGCGGGAGGCAACAGTTCGTTGAAAATGTACTGTAGCTCTCGCTTATGTTAGTGCATTAAAATAATGGTGAATGCTTGTGATACTATAAGCTTCAGTGATATCGCGAACTTTCAAGAGATGTGAAGTCCTTTAATATTAAAATATTTTTTTTTCGCATATGAACTTAATTTGCAGTTTAACAACATTATTCTCTTGTCATTAAATATCATAATTCCTCTTTGGTAAAGTTTTTTTTTGCACTTTCAAAATTACCATATCCACATCTTCAATATTTTGATCTAATGTTGATGCCGGCAAGCATGTTGATCTCATCAAAAAGCCGTTTCAAGGGAATTTTCCGAATCATTTCATAATCAGTTCATTACTCTTCCGTATGGCATTGCAAATCGACCGTCGGAGTTTCATCATTTTCGCTCTTTCGTCATTATTTTCAAGTTTTGCCGCACAAAGGATATTCAATTTTATTCTGCTCTTTACCTTATTTCAGCCAAAGTATTGAATGGTTTTGAACTAAAAAATGTATAAAGGCTTAATTTTTTTTTAAAGTGAAATTGTCTTGTCTCTTGTGGGATCTTTTTTTAATTTTAAATTGTTATAAAACGCCAGAGAGAAGATAGAAAAAAGCATCGATTTCCTGTGAAATGTTACGGGTGGGCTGGGCACTGTATTCCAAAGCCATAGCCATGATGTGATTCTGTTTGAAAAAGAGTGGAAGCAGCTTATATTTCTGTGGATGGGTTTCTGTTTCTGTGTATATTGTATATTCTACAACGGTTGCACGGTTGCTTAGCAAAATACGAACGTTCAATGGATTGAGCATGTAACTGGGGGGAAGGAGGCCGCTCTATAGTCGTTTTTTATTCCTCCTTAGATACATACATACCTGTCCAAAGAGAAATGTCTCATAGTATTGGTGGTGTTCCGACTTGGGGGATACCAGATTCATTTCAAGGATACGAGGCAAGTATATAAGAACAAACAACAAAATTGTATTGCGGTGTAGGTATAGGTTTGTATAAGGTATCGTATAAATGTACGATAAAAGCGCACATCTTTAACATTAGGTACGCGATGGAATACACTTTGGTAAACATTTATTTGAACAGAAGCAAGTTTAGGTAGGTATAGCTAGGTAGGTGTATGAAGGTAGGTATCTATAAAAAAATATATATATTAGGTACATATATACTATATTATGTACATTTATATCTATTACCACGATAATAAATAATAAGGTTGAAGAGTTAAATCTTAAATACAAATGTATCAGACAATTCAATTCAAATCGCATTAATTTGTTACTTTTTTGGACTAACTATAAACGAGGAACACTTTTGTAATTAAAATGTAAGTCAATTGCATCTGAAAGAGACTTGGAATAGTTTTTTTTTTTTTTTTATCTTTGGCAAGGATAGAGGTTGATGTGCGAAAAAATTTAATTTGTGGGATACCTACAAAAAACCGGTGTCATATGATAATTACAGAAACCTACATATACCTATATTTGTAGTTGTAAAACGTTCTTTGCTTTTGTAACGAAATAAAAGGGTAGACAAATTGAAATTAAACGATGCTAATTGTGATGTTGGGGGTTGGGGCATCCATAAAGAGGTTAATGAAAAAAATAAAATAAAAAGGCTGCAAAGCTTAATAAATATCTACCTAAACAGCCTTTCTCTCTTGGTAGATATTTACGCTTTAAAGCGATAAATACCTAACACTTTTTTATTATTTATTATATGTATCCAGTAAAACTACTAAAAAACACTGATGGATATTTGATGGAGTAAGCTATATTATCAAGTTTGAAAGTATTAACGATCATTCAGAAAATCAAACTTGTAGATAAAAGTTATGTTACGAATCGTCCGGTCCCTTAGAGGTAAGTTTGTTGGACTGAAAAATACTGCAAGAGTAAATCTTACCTTGATAAACGGCATCTTCATCAGCTGTTCAAATTCGGAAAGCTGTATGTCTACTCAATTCCTGCAGAGTATCAACGCAGACACTGGAATGGTTGAGGTATTACATGGTTCAGGGCCTACAAAATTCTGTTATCAAATCAATAGAAATTATAAATGTTTACGTTTAAAATTGTATACCTACAATCTATTAAAAAATATACCTTTTCAACGATATATGACTCATCATTATTGGTCTGTAGGCCGAAATTGCCATTGTCTTTGTCTTATTGCTAAAGGACACATGAAATCAGTATTTTCAAATTGATAAAGCTTTAAGTTTCACTGTAAGATTCGTTTTATTTGAATATATTAATATCTCCAAAACAGATCACAGATGGTGTTTTTTAGACGTGTGGTTTTCAAGAAGAAATAAAACGCATCTACCTAGTTTAACGTTATGGCCCAGAATTTAGCTTTATTATAAAGATAAGGGCTTGCCATTTTGTTTTAAAAATGATTTCGGGCAAATGGCCGGTTGGTTTCAATTTTTTTTTTTTTAATTCAATTTTTAAACTCCGTGTTTGAAAATTACCTTAGTTTTCAGAAACGGTTCGCTATAATATAACTTTTGACGTGATAACGTCTTATAAATCGGTTTGGAATATATGGGCCGCACGCACGGAAAAATGTCACAGTCACAGTCACAGTCACGTTACCTAGCTGCTTTCATAGCCTAGAAAGTCGATAAAGTGGAAGGGGAGGGTTTTGGGTGGTTGGTTGTGCTGGGAGTGTGTGTGGGCCAGGCGGGGGGGGGGGGAGGGGGTGAATTGTCAAAAATGGTGGGTGGTTGTAGCTGGTTTGGGTGGTGAGATAAATATTGTCAAAGCTAATAGGTGGTTCCTTGGTGGCTGTAGGTGGGATGGGTGTTGGGTGTTGGGGGGATTTGGTATGGTTGGGGGAGGGGGGTGAATTGTCAAATATGGTGGGTGGTTGGTTGGCGGTTGTAGGCGGATTGATTGGTTGTCAGTTTTGGTGGTGGGGATGGTTGATTTGATGGGGTGGGATGAAAAAGTTGTCAAAAAAGGTGGGTGAGTGGAAGGTGGTGGCAGGTGGGGTAAGTGGTTGGATTTGAGGGATTTGGTGTTGGGAGCGGATGAGGGAAAAATAATTGTCAAAAATGGTTGGTGGTTGGTTATTGTCTGTGGGTGTGATGGGTGGTTGGCAATGTTGGGTGAGTGGCAAGTTATTGTAGGTGTTATGGGTGTTTGGATTTGGGGGTGAGGAAAAAATTGTCAAAAATGGTGGGTGAGTAGCAGGTGGTTGTAAGAGGTGTAGGTGGTTGAATTTGGTGCATGGGGGAATTGTCAAAAATAGTGGATGGATGGTTGTAGGTGGTGTGGGTGATTGGTAGTGGTTAGGAAGGGGGGATTTACTGTGTAAGGGAAGAGGAAAAAATGTTCAAAAATGGTGGATTGTTGGTTTGTGGTTGTATGTGTTGGTGGGAGGTTAGTGTTCAAGGGGTGAACAAAATTAAAAAATGGTGGGTGGAGAGATACCTATACACATGAAGTGTTTTGTGAACTGGTTATCACGTAAAATTATCGTCCGTAAACCGACTTTACAGACAACCATGTTTTTTTCTTGCTCTAGGGCAAGTAGATGTTGGTTTCGTGCAGAAACAAAATCGAGGTTTTAATCAAACACGACATAACGATAATAGAGAAGCCCAAAAAAAGTGGTTTTCGCCATACCGTCCGTCGGTCTGTCTGTGCGGATGTGCGTTTTTTCACGTCATGCTAGAGCCTAAACGGCTTGACGGATTTTCTTCAAACTTGATACATATGTAGCGAGGTTTTTTTTCTTTCGTTTTAGCCCGGCTCAAACTGGTACCTTTCAAGTAACGGTTTTTTTCATTTTAGATTTGCTTGAAAACGGCTCTAACAAGTTTGATTAAACTCAAAATTTAACTTACCTAAGATATTTCTAACAAAACAGCGTTTTTTGTTTTTATCTTAAATGGTCGTAACGAAAATCATGTTAAAACAGCTTTTTTCAAATGGCCATAAGTTCGCAACGGCTTGAATTCTATAAGATGGAATTGCAATTTTTTCAGTAAAGCATTTTTAAACGGTGGTTCCCATACAATGAGCCATTCAGTTTTAGCCAACTTTTTTTTGGTTTTTTCTAATTTGCTCAAAAATGGCGATTTTGATTAAACTTTGGGTGTTATATTCTTTTAGTGTTCTCAAGAGAACTGCGTTTTTAGTTTTTGGCAAAAAATGCTAATAACGGAGATCTAGTCTTAACGTTTTTTTTTTCAAATGGCCATAAGTTGTCAAGGGTTGTAACGAATTCAATCAAGCTTTATTTGGTAAAGTTCCTTACAACGCTCTCTATCAGATGACATTGCATTTTTTTCAGTTACTCTTTTTTAAATGGTGGCTCCCATACAAAGAGCCACTAGGTTTTGGCCAACTTTTAGTTTTTTCTAATTTACTCAAAAAAAGCTCTTTATTAAACTTTGTATTGAATATACATATAGATTGTTTTAAAGAAAACTGGATTTACGTTTTTGGCTACAAATGATAATAACGGAAATTTGTTTTTACAATTTATTAATTTTCTCAACCCAACCTACCCGCTCCAGCTTTTTGGCTTACCTTATAGGTGAATAACCCATTATTATTGTTTAAACAATAAAAATAATTATTTCACTCTTTGAACGCTTTCTGATTTTGATTTTTCATAAACTCGTGTAAATGTCTGGATTCCTCTGGCTCCTGAGAATTAAGATAGATAGATAGATAGATTAGATAGATAGAATTAAGATTTTTATAAGTAAATTTTAATTTAAAAATAAATCTAAAAATAGTGGTAGAATTTCCTACTAAAAGATGAACATGCAATAAAGATTTGTTTGACATATTGTAATTTTGATTAGGCCTACTACGATACAAAAGAATTTCTGAGTGTAAATGGGTTTTTTTCAACAAAACGACTGTTTAGTCGATTTCGCAGCACTCCTACACTTAAATTATGCATTTGACAAAAAAAAAAGATTTAAGCAAAGATTTTAGAAAATTTTCTTTAGTTTAATTTAGTATACCTACCTATCTATATTTTTATCGTATAAAATGAATGCGAAAGCAGATATTGTCAAAAAACTGTTTTTAGCCGCCATTTTTGTTTAAATGGTGACTCGAGCGGAAACGATACGAGGTCTCAAAATAGAAATTCGGAAAGAGCATGTCGAAATCTATAAAACCATCAATTTTCAAAACTCCCGGAAAACTTTCCAGGTAACCCCTTTTTTGAGCACCAAATAACTGTACTATAAATAGAAGCTACATTTACACTTAAACTTAAACTTTATATTTTTTCTAAAAATTAGACTAAAAATATTGTAGGTATTTGCTTAAATTTTTTTTTTAAATAATTTTAAAGGTGTAACAGAAAGTTAAGCACATACGATAGAATATGTATATATGTACATTGTATATATGGTATAAAACATACCTACCTACAATAATAAACCACCCCATTTTCACATCCTACTTGTAATAATTGTACTCTCGTCATCTCTGCCGTCCTTGGACAAAGACTTCAAAATGCATCTTAGGATTCGGAAGGAACCCGTATGGCTTGTAAATCCACTCATCAAAACTGGAGCATACCAAAAACACCTTCATCTTACATTATCTTTGTTTTCATATTTGCATAATAAGTACCTACTACGAGCACACAAACAACTTCAGATAAGAAAAATCAATAAAAACGTGTTGTATCGCTGTTTTCGTAACAAAATATACTTTGTTGTAAAACACAAATACTCAGGCACATATAAGTAGATACATACTTGGAAAAATCTTTAAGTTTAGTGTAAACATGAAAACATTAAAACTAATAAAAAAAAAAACACAACTCATTACATCTGCCCCTTGAGAATTAAAAGCAGTGTGCTGTACATGTGCTAAGTACCTTTAGTACGTGCCAAGACTAAATTAACCTTTGACACAACTCGCGCATAAATTTAGATAGGTAGGTTAGGTACGAATACGAAAACAAGAACATTATAAATTGTGAGAAAAGTGTAAGGTAAGCAGTTAGTACCTAGATACCTCAACTTTGAATGAAAAAATAGTAACTTTTCCCTTGACCTTTTTGATTTACTGAAATAATAATAAAATCTGAGTTTAGGAAGTGATTCATATAAAAATAATAAATATAAAAAAAAAATTCGATCATGACGCTGAATAAGGTGAAATGAAGTTTTTCAAATATAAACATAATAAAATGTACCTACAGAATGGAACCAACAACTGCTTTTCAACTTATCTATAGACATTTTTCTTAAGGTCCAGTTGGACGAAGTAAAAGCATAGAGACACAATGTATGAAAGTAAGTTTTCGCGCAGGAAAAAGCCCACATATAGCCCAAAGAGCGCGTTGTCCCCCAGATCTGGGGTTGTGCTTCGGAGTTTTATTCCCCTACAACATCATTAAAAAATATTGATTGTGAAAGAACCAGCTGCCTCGGATACGGATGACCTTATTAATGACGACGGGTTTCGTTTTCGTGACACTATCGAACGCAGCATTCCACTAAAGGAGATAGATGATACAGTCAAAGAAAAGTTCTTCCATCTTCTCGAGAAAACGTATAATCAATGCCCGAGGTACGACACTATGATTACTTTGAGTGACTACAATTTGATTGACTGTAACGGAAAACTTCCGGTAAATGACTCAGGCTAATCTACTAATCTGCTGCAGCGATGCGTCATCCAATCTAGCACTTCTTTCACACACCTCAATATACAAGAGGACTTGGTGAAATTGACCAGATTGCAATCGATATAGCATATTTTCCGAGAGGCCGTCGACCATTAGCTTTTAGTAGTTGTAAAGTGTAACATGAGAAAAGTTGATGTCTCTATACTGCGATCGCAGTATACCAACCATGTCTCATTTTACCTGTCGGCAAGGCAGGCATCTACAATGAAACCAGAGGAAAAGTGACAACATTTGCAAACTGGCCATCAAAAATGCAGCTACAGATAATTTGGGTTTCATTAGGCAACCACAACGAAACACCTGGTCGGTGATATGAATGCAGGATGGCTCACACACCTAAGAACGAAGCTTATCAGGCAATGCTGCATTACACCACCTTACTGTAGTATTTCTGACCAAAAGAACCTTAACTTCGTCGCGTCGTGTGCCCTAATCTACAAAAAAGGAGATACCTTTAGGTATACTCTGAACTGTGCCAACTACAGAGGTGTTAATCTCTTATTGTTGTCTTTGTCTAATACATTTTCTGCCTTTGAACGTCTAAACTAAACCCTTTTGCGTGAACTGATTGGTCCCTATCAGTATGTAGTTTCAGGCCAAGTACGTCAGCCAACGACCAATTTTTCATGACGATTCGAAAGATTTTAGAAAAGACCAAAGAAGTTCAGACGATACTCACCACCTTTGTCGGTTTTAAAGTCAAAGCATGAATAGGGACGAGCTATACAATACATGTCGCATCTTGGAATCCTTACCATATTACTCCGTTTATGCTTTATGCAGGATGACGGGTAACTTTTAAAAATCCTTCTAGGAGCAATTGTACATAACTCGCATGTTAACACCCGCGATACGATTTGATATTGATATTTTCGGAAGAACTCTTCACGCTGTCGGGAGTCAGAGAGAATGGATCTGGCGTAAGTGAGGATAAGACAGAGTCCAATTGGCTAAACAGCTGAAAATACAAACTCATACGGTTTGATGTTGAGCGTGTTGGCACCAGCCCACAGAGTTTCAATTCCAACCCTGAGGGCCAACGCGTCATTGGCAGACCCGACCCCATCTAAGGTGGCACGATAAAGTGGAGAACGAACTCAACCAACTTTGGCGAGCGTAAGTGCAGTCCAGCTGGTTAGGAACCGGACTGAATGGTGGGTTATGTTGGTGGGGCATGGACTGTAAGCATTACCTTTACTAAGTTAGTAAACCGTTTCCATTTTATAAATTGGGTGATTTTTGTATTAAAAAGGAGCTACGCTCAAAAGTCCTTATAAAATTGCAATATTTAAAGTAAAGGCCGTAACAATTGAATAGCCTCACATACTGTTTTTTCTTAAACTAACCCTTTTGGGAGGTTTTTGATGTCTATACAGGGAATTGTGCATTGGGGACAAGGTAAGAGTGAGAGTTCCTGAGATTAAGAGAGCTTTTAACCTTTTTTATTAAGGTAACGCGACTTTTTGGGCTTTAGTATAAAACTCATTTCTTTTTGTAACACTAGAATAGCCTCAACTATCTTCTTACTCATTGTAAGTGAAAGTTTAGCAGCGCGATCATCAAAAAGCCCATTCTCTAAGTAAGATTAGAAACGAAGCTGGGGTAGAAGTGAGCCATATGACTATTAGTGGAGTAATTAAAAGTGCCGGACACCTGAAGCGGCTTATAGGCTTTTTCACACTGGATCAAAAACTCGGGTTTTGTCTAAAACCCCAAAACCTACACCAAAACCACAAGGTTTCCCATACATTTTTCTCTTTCATAAACTAGTAGTTTGTGATAAAACTCCTCAAAACCTACTTGCAACCGCAAGTATGTGAAAACAAACTGATTTTTTGGCACCATCAACTCGTCGATAAAACAGTGTAGTGTTCTCAGACTACGGGATTTTTACCGACAAAAGAGAGAAAAAGCGAGGTGTATTTCTTATTTGAGTGGGATTTTCACTAAATGTCAAGGGATTTTTTAGAAAAAGTACCTTCAAACATTCACATATTCATGAAACGTCAAATAAAGCCTAGTTTTTGTTCAGTGTGAATGCTCCAACTAGGTTTGGTAAACTTTTTGAGTTTTTGGTCCAGTGTGAAAACCCTATTAAACATAAAAAAAAAAAACCACCACAAAGCACGAAAACAACAGAGGCTTAGTTTTGCAAGAAAACACATGGCTTGAAACACTTATAGAAGCAGTCATTCAAACGATTGGCGAAAAGTGATATTTTCTGATGAAAAGAAGTTCAACCTCGATGGGTCCGATGGCGACGGGTACAACTATAGCTTTCATGATTTAAGAAAAGAAAAATTGTTTTTGGACCGTTACCGCGTCACCACAGCCGCGAGGGAGGCGTTATGGTATGGCCGCCATATATCATATTATAAAACTATCGATTTGGTTTTTATGAACTGTAATAGAATAACTGCACCGTATTACAAAACTGTTTTGGAAACGGCTCTGCCTCAGTTCCAGGATATTTTTGGACCGGTGTCGATTATTTTCCAGCAGGACAATGCACCGATTCACACAGCTGGAATAATTAAAATGTGGTTACAAGGCCAAAATATAGAACAACTTTCCTGGTCACCTTACTCCCTAGATTTGAACATCATTGAAAATGTGTGGGGTTAGCTGACACGAAAGGTGTTGGTTTGAAGGTGGGAAGCGGAGTACACCAACAAAGAGGATCTTATTGAATATATCAAAGAGACCCGGGCCAGTACTTCTCTTGATATATTAAAATCTTTATATGATTCACTGAAAAACCGTAAGCTGTATTTAATGAATAAAAACACATATAAAAAAAAATGGGTTTTAATTTTAACTAAAATAAACACAGTGGTGCTATTCTAATGTTACAAAAAAAAATGTATAGTAAATCCATACAAAACTAGCCCAAAAGTCGCGTTTCCTTAAAAAAAAGTTAAAAGCTCTCTTAATCTCAGAAACTCCCGCTCTTACATTGCCACCCAATGCATATTCCTTGGATACACATCAAAGACCTCCCAAAACAGTTAGTTTAAGAAAAAACAATAAGTGAATAATACAATTGTTGAAATAAATTTTTTGAAGGCTTTCTTATTTTTAATTTAACATCTTACCAAATTTTTTTAAACAAAATAATATCGTATTTTTCAAAATCTGCTAAATTGAAAATCGGCTGACAAAAACATCCCTTATCCAACTTTTAGGCTTAACATACATTTCTTCTTCAGATTTTCTGCCGACGTGCACCACACACATTTTGCACTTATAGATGCTACCGTGCAGTATGCATTGTTTGGCGAGACTTTTGACGTAACTGGCATTGTATTACCACTTGCACCAGCTACCAAGGAATTAACACACGGCAAGGTTTAACGTGAATTATTAAATTTCATTCAACTATATTATAAGACTTGTATATATACGTCATCATGATCCTTCCTTCATTTGGTCAGGTTTTCCTTTATATTATACATCACCAACCAAACATATACTAAAATAAACGTGCTCAAAAGCCCAAAGGGCAAAGAGGCCTATTCTTCAACCCACAAAAGCGATATTCACCTTTGAAATGAAAACCGTGAATGGCTTAAGCCAAGCCAAGGACCTGCACGTGCACCTTAGTTCTATCAGTGGGAAACTTTGCTTTGTGCACGTGTGTGCAGAGTTTTCACATCATAATTTTTAACGCAAATGAGACATGTGCACAGTGTACAGTGTACACGGATGTACGAACACAGAAATAAGACTTTTACAGGAATTAATTTGACTTCTCTTAAATCCGATTCGGATTGCAACACAGCATTAATACAGCGAGGGGTTGTTCAACCACTCGACTCTTTTTTTAACGTAAAAACGACCCATATAATTTTTTTTATATGTGATGTAAACAGCTATGTATACTTATTCATACATACAATCTTCTTCGTCTTCTTCAACCATTTTGTTTTGAAATCGTTCCTCTAAGCCAAAAGTTAAGCAGGGTTTTTGAAGGTATTTGTTTTGAACTATACCCATCTGCCGCACGCCGCACGCAGAGCTCCTTTGAGAAATCTTCGAGGAAGTACGTTTGTTTAAAGTATTCAAATCTTCAAAATGACAAATTGTCCTTTTCTTAATATTTCAAACACACCATAGTCTCAGCAAATACGAAAATACCTTCAACGTTTACTGGTGGTCAATTATTATCAATTGTTCAGATGTGTATACCTACCTACAACTTCCTTGACAATATACGAATACATCTATATTTTGTTGTCTTTTCAACTTGAATACGCAACACTTATATTTTCTCCATGGCAGTTAATCCGCTTCCGCTTCCCTAATGTTTTCGGACCAACAACTTAATCGCGGAACCAAGTGCGTTCATCAAATAAAATAAAATGTACCAAGGGATTTCAACCCCCTTTTTTTTGCATTCATCAAAAAAAAAAAACATATTGCCAGGATATCGTGTAGTATCGTCTGAAAGTCTTTAGTCTTAAAGTCTGATATACCTTTTTGCAAGGGGAATGAAAGTTGGGTGAAATCAGAAACCAGGAACCATAAAGGAAGAAGATTTCATAGGATTATCCCAATTAAATGCGTGCAATGAACGAATGCTGACACCGGCATCCATCTGAGTACATTTCAATTTGTAAGGGGTAAACATATTTTTTATGTTACACAAAGCATAACGATAACATGAGCGTTTCCTTTGATAAAATTGTTTCCAGTGTCAATTGCTGCTATTATAGATAAAGATACATCATATTTATATAGAAGGGACAAAAATATGTAGGATGTCACCATAAAAATTCATTGAGGGTGTGAAGTCATGGACTCATATGTCCTTAATTATGAGTGATCAATTGTGCTGATGGTAAGTAAGTCTTAGTCTATATGACTTGCTATTTTTATTTTTAATAACAAATTTAAAAAGCAGCCAAATATTAAATTAAATACATATTGAAAATGTAATATAAAAACTTAGTTTTGACTGCGTCTCGGCGTCTCTTAAGCTTTAACAGAACATAAATGATCTTTAACAAATGTACCTATACTCTGTCCATCATTGACCGGCAGTACGGTGAAGATAGGGATGTTAATATCTCATTCGCACTCTTCTGTTTTCCGTAAGGTGCTATTATAACAAAAGCTCTTAGAGGTTACTGAAATAATATTATAAAGGGTTACCGTCCTTTTTTAAGATTGATTTTTTTATTTAATTTGCTTATTTATACAAAAAAAAGAATTGATCTTTTTTGTAACGAAATTACACATTTTTCTCCCCCCCCCCTCCGATCACGGATCAAGTGACGCAATAACCACCGCCACCGACCGCCACGATTATTTTATAAAACTAATTATACACTACGCATAATGAAATCATGACGTGACGCAACACCACCACTATATTCTTCTAAGGCACATCCAACTACTCTTCCACCCCGCACCACTGATTTGGACTGGCATCCACTTTGCAAATACTTATATGAGAGGAATAAGCATAAACGTCCACTGAGCAAGATGAATTACACGTTTGCAAGTATTTTTAACTTTTGACTTTTTAATTCACAGTCTCTTTTTTCAGCAATATTCCATAAGTAGAAGTGCAGTTTGTATGGAAAATCAGACTCGACCTCCCTACCATTGGAAGAAGATTCTATTTTAAATAAGGTACCTTGAATAGAGATCTCACCGAAGGTACGCTGCGGGGAATACCAGCAGAAGCCTCACCTAGCTTTTGAAGTAAAAGTTTTTTTGTCAGCTTTCCACTTGGCTCTTGGTCGAAGTGGATCGCTGACCGGCATTAGGCCAACCCGTTTATTATCGTGGAATCCTTACAGACCACTGTTTATTGTCGTGGCGTTGCTGCTTATTTTATCTTCACCACAAACCGAGTTTGGAACTACCCCTTTATTGTCTTTATCTTTTAATAAAGCCACTTACAATTTTTAACTGCATTTTAACGTGTTTTCCACAAACATGTAATTTTCCGCAAACAGGTGGAGTCGGGCGTCAACACACAGAAAAAAAACAAGGTAAAATCAATAAAAATGATAATGATTCAACATGTTTTACCAATGTTTTTGCTTCATAGAGCATTCGTGTCATTTTGAAATGATTTCTTCTTCATAAAAACCAAGGCTTGGTCATGTTAAAACACCGCGATTATCATGTTGATTCACGATTAACATCATGATAAATAACAATTATCGTCATTTAGAATCATGATGATCATAGTGTTGAATCAGCATGGATTTCATTTTAAATAACCACGATCAACATGTTGTATTACCATGATGATCATATTAAATCTTAATTATCATCATATTGAATCAACTTGACAATCATATTAAATTACAAGGATCTTCATGCAAAATCATGATGATAATCGTGTTGAAACACCATGATAATCATATTAAATTACAATGATCATCATATAGAATCATGATGATCATCGCTTTGAATCAACATGTTCATCATATAAAATCTTCGTTATCATCATATTGAATCACCATGATAATCATATTAAATTACCATGATCATCATGCAAAATCATGATGATAATCGTGTTGAAACACCATGATAATCATATTAAATTACAATGATCATCATATAGAATCATGATGATCATCGCTTTGAATCACCATGGTCATCATATTAAATCTTCATTATCATCATATTGAATCACCGTGATAATTGTATTAAATTACCATGATCATCATGTAGAATAATTATATGATTATATGATTAATCCTGCAAAATGAAATTGCATTCGGATTTAAATTACAAGATGAATCAGCATGATCATCATATTGTAATAAGATTAAAATCCTGTTGAAACAAATATATGTTTTGTAAATTAAATAACTTAAGTCCCATTGAAACATACTTACAACACTTTTATTGAGCCAAAACCTGTAAGAAAACTTATTCCATTGGCCAAATTAAAAAAAATAACATATGTTTATAGAAATCATTTAGAAGTTTAATAATTTATTGAAATAATATTCAATTAAATAAAACATTACAATTATTTGCAGATGAATAAATACGTAGTAATTTGCTTTTTTTTTGCTGTTCTTGAATAAAGAACCACGGACCTCTATAACATTTTGAATATTCCAGTGATAAAAAATAATTATATCAATTTAAAACAAACATCAAGGCTAGTTAAAATATTGTTAAATTTTAAAAGAGTCTTAACAAAATAAACGTATAACCCTTTTAATTCATAAAGAATCAAACCTACAACAATTAAAAATAGTTGGATGGTCAAACCTTGGGTGAAGTATTTATTTCCCAGCTGATTTATGGTTCATTCATAATCGTTGATCGTTGTTAGATGAACGATGAAACTTTCATTGGCATCGGGAACGCTGATTTTTTCGTTAGCTTGTTTGCCTTGTCAGTAAAGTCCAGTGAATCTAAATAGAAATGTGTGGTTAGACTTTGTGTAAAGTTAAAATATTAGAATAGCTTACCTACTTGCTTTTTTTAGAGAGCTGCGAGCTCAAAACTTTTGGAATTGATTTAAGCGTTGATGTTGTAGAAACTATACTGGATTCGCTACCTAACCAAGAAACTACCTTGCTGGCAATTGATTGGGACAAAGTATCGTCATCATCTCGGAACCTTAAAACAAAACAAAAATAATCTGTTAATAACCACTAAAGTTAATTAAAAAACGCAAACATACTTCAGCTCTTTTCCATAAAAAAGCATCTCCCAAAAACGCTCCCGCAAGCCAATTGGTTTTATTGCTTCTTGTATATCCTCTTTCGACAGAAATCTTAAGCTTTCATAACCTATTTCAGCTCCTAAAAAAGAAATTAGATAAATTGTTATTTTTGCGGTGGAATAGTGTGTTTTAAATGACTGTTGCCTGTCATCTTTTGAACGATCGATTTTGATAATTGTATAGGGTCACGCAAAAGTAGTTTCATAGCTTTTTTAAGGATTCAAAACTGTTCCAATCACCCCGACACAACAAGTAGTTAAGCAATAACAGCACGGTTTGTCTACCAATTCGATTTTTGTGTGTAAAAATTCTTGAATTTGTTAGACACAATGCGCTGTAATTTCTAAACTACTTGTCCTGTAGGGATAATTGGATGGTTTTGAATGCTTAAAAAAGCCCACTAAGCGTTCTTCAAAACTATTTCAACCTAACACAAAAATATATGAAGTTTTTGTTTAAAACATTTTTATTAAAATTATCAAAGATACCTAATTAAAATATATGTGTGATTTTTAAAACTCACCAATTAGGTATTTTTTTTGCTTTATTAATGTTGTTTTTTTTTTTTTTGTAAAAATGCATACAATTTTCCGCTTCGATATCCTGCTCAACACCCCTCGTCATCTGTCAGTCAATAGGTTGCACTTCACTAATATTCACAATTTGCGCATGAAAATTAAAACTTTTATTTGAATCCATATTTTTAAGTATATTTATCACTTCCCGAAACTTAAAACGATATGACACATGTCTCATGCACAGCGACTAAAAGGTAACTGATGGAAATTTCTGAAATATTTTTTGGCTTGGCTTGGAAGAAATAACGGGATCCTTCAATTTTTGTAGAAATCAACTACAAACAATGATATTCTTATACGAATTCGCCATGAATCAAAGAGAATTCATTTTGATTCGTGTGGACTTCCGTTGATTGATTCAACGCGATTCAATATTGATATAAAAACCATGATACAGGGTGCGCCTATCTTGGGCCGAATGTATTATTATTTTTGTTTGTAATTGATAAGTTGTTTGTCGTCATCGTTTTTGTTTTGATTACAAAAATTAAACAGATGATATTCTTTTTGGTTTCTGTTTGACGTTGTGTGTCGATGTAATACATACTATGTATTTGTAATAAAACGTACAAAGGGAGTGAAATATAGCTGTTTCATGCTATATTAAGATAGCTCCTTCCCGTATTCATTTTTATTTCGTTCTGCGCAACTACGTCTTGGCGTATATGTTTACAAAAACAAAATTTCGGTGCTGCTGAACCCAATTATGGAAAAATGTATCAGTTCAGTAAATCGAGAACCCTCAGCTAACGTCATAATAATGAACAAAGTCTTCTATAATCCCATCTACTTTGTTCACGTTCCTCAGTTTTTAATTGAGATTATAGGTACTATAATGCAAATTATGCATGTTCGTGCATATTAAGAAACTTGAGATAATAATCAAACATTTTATTACGGTGATAGAGAAACATATTTGAATTAATGGCCGGTTTCTGTCAGTCTGTCGGTTGGGCCAAACTTCCTTAAGTTTGAAACATGAAAACTTTTTTTAATTTTTCTTTAGCTCAAAAATTCGCAGTACCTTTCATAATACCTAACTGTTTTTTAAAAGTTGATTTTTCTCGAAGACGTCTCCAAAAAATTTTATGAAAAAATAACTGTGTATTGTTATTATGTACCTAAGTATTATATTTTGGCGAAAAAATATATAAAGATGATGTACTGAAAATTGTATCTCCAAAGGACCAGTTTTACTCAACAGATCAACCGATATCAATCAAATTTGATATTCAAGAAAATTTAAGTAGCCAAAATAATTTCAAATTAAAATGTTTTCGAAAACTATTTTTTGTATTTTTAAATTTTATTTTTGATTATTTTTACCTTATTAATTAATTTAATTTAAATTATTGCACTGAAAAGTATTAAAGTGTTTTTTTAAACAATGTAAATTTACCTAAATCGAAAAAAACTTTGAAGTTATCTTAATGTTTTTCAAATTTTATTCAAAACTGTGACTGGAAATAAAAGCAAGTAAGAGCTTACCAATCGTACAATTAATTTGAATTAAGGTTAGGAATTCGAATTGAGAAATATACAATTTATTTTTTGCTCCCAATATTTCCAACATCAAATATCATTTTCTCTCTCAACTCAACAAATTTGTTAAATTACTTTAATGACGTTTAACAAACTGCTGTTTGAGTTAAGGCGAAGTTAATAACATTTACAGAAAAGGGCGTTCATGAAACGTCCATGAATACCCTTAATATTTCTAATTGCTTATTAAATTAATCAAAGCTTCATTTTCTTTTTACCAATTTAAAATTTATTGTTACTTCTTCGCTTTATCTAGCAAATGTCCCGCCACACATTGACAATACTCATAAATTATTAGTTTGCATGTGAACTAGGACTAGGAAAAAACAAGGTAATTTGTATTTGTAGGTATCACCCTGTAGTTTAATAGTAGTTACTTAGAGATTCCTTAAGGTCGCGACGTAAAATAACGGAGCTTATTGAAAATTTTGTAGAAATCAAAAGTATGTAGGATTATAATTAAACGATTTCATTTAAAAATAAAAATATTTCGTTTAGTTTAGTTTTTTCTTTTTTTTAATAACGGCACTTGTTGAAAATTTTGTAGAAATCAAAAGTATGTAGGATTATATCTAAATTATTTCATTTAAAAATAACAATGCTTCCTTTTGTTTTGTGTTTGTGCCGAATGTATATTTTCTATCTGCAAAATACTAAAATACAATTTAGTATTAAATGAAAGTTATTTCCGTGGCTAAGAATTTCCTGGAATCTAGCTATTTGACATTTTCTTTATTTGAAGAAGTTTAATGCACCTGGACTCATCGTGTAATAGCAGACATACTTTTTTCCAAAAGTTATTTTTGAAATCACTCCTTTTTCATTGACCTTTTAAATTTTTGATTTTGTTGTATGGAGCTGTCTTTCCAAAAGAAGAAGAAAGAAACAACCGAAAATAACCTGTTATTTTTACATGAAAAATGATTGTTTCAATGTTATGTTCGTTTTACTTGGAATTAATATGAGAATCATTTTATTTCAACACTATTTTAATGTTGAAATTACTTCAATCGTGTTATTTCGTCATGATCATAGTTGTGAAATTTTTTTAAATGAAACATTGATGTTTTAAAAATATTTCCTGTGGGAAAAATACCATGTTGATTCAAAACGAAAGTAGTTGTTTAGGTGTATAACCTGTTAGTTTTACATGAAAAATGTTTGTTTCAATGTTATGTTCGTTTTACTTGGAATTAATATGAGAATCATTTTATTTCAACACTATTTTAATGTTGAAATTACTTCAATCGTGTTATTTCGTCATGATCATAGTTGTGAAATTTTTTTAAATGAAACATTGATGTTTTAAAAATATTTCCTGTGGGAAAAATACCATGTTGATTCAAAACGAAAGTAGTTGTTTAGGTGTATAACCTGTTAATTTTACATGAAAAATGTTTGTTTCAATGTTATGTTCGTTTTACTTGGAATTAATATCAGAATCATTTTATTTCAACACTATTTTAATGTTGAAATTACTTCAATCGTGTCATTTCGTCATGATCATAGTTGTGAAATTTTTTTAAATGAAACATTGATGTTTAAAAAATATTTCCTGTGGGAAAAATACCATGTTGATTCAAAACGAAAGTAGTTGTTTAGGTGTATAACCTGTTAGTTTTACATGAAAAATGTTTGTTTCAATGTTATGTTCGTTTTACTTGGAATTAATATGAGAATCATTTTATTTCAACACTATTTTAATGTTGAAATTACTTCAATCGTGTTATTTCGTCATGATCATAGTTGTGAAATTTTTTTAAATGAAACATTGATGTTTTAAAAATATTTCCTGTGGGAAAAATACCATGTTGATTCAAAACGAAAGTAGTTGTTTAGGTGTATAACCTGTTAATTTTACATGAAAAATGTTTGTTTCAATGTTATGTTCGTTTTACTTGGAATTAATATGAGAATCATTTTATTTCAACACTATTTTAATGTTGAAATTACTTCAATCGTGTCATTTCGTCATGATCATAGTTGTGAAATTTTTTTAAATGAAACATTGATGATTTAAAAATATTTCCTGTGGGAAGAATACCATGTTGATTCAAAACGAAAGTAGTTGTTTAGGTGTATAACCTGTTAGTTTTACATGAAAAATGTTTGTTTCAATGTTATGTTCGTTTTACTTGGAATTAATATGAGAATCATTTTATTTCAACACTATTTTAATGTTGAAATTACTTCAATCGTGTTATTTCGTCATGATCATATTTGTGAAATTTTTTTAAACGAAACATTGATGATTTAAAAATATTTCCTTCGGGAAAATTTGCACGTTGAATTAAAATTGAATTAACGTATCGAGTGAATATCCTGTTGTTTACATGTGTTTTTGCATTAAATATTTTTAGATTGAATTTTAAACATGAATCATTTTATTTCAACATTTTTCAAAGTTAAAACTATGCGCAAACGTTTTAATTTGAAATGAAAATCTAAATACTTGATTTTAATCTTAAATCAACAGGACTTAGACTCAAATTAATGTTTTGAAATATTAAAAAAGAACTAAAACATGTTAAATCGAAATGAAATCCAATGATTTAAAAATTCATGTTTTTTATTGAAATCAACAATTCGTCACGTTGATTTTACATCGCAATATTTTTCTGTGTGAAAGAAAACCGAGTCGCGACAACCACTTTGCATAACTGTGGAACAAACCACACGGTATTTCGAGAATGTTTGTTAATCGAGCCATAAAGTCGATACCTAAGAGCTTTCACAAGTCGAGGACAGTCCAAGAAGCAAGACAATGAGTAGTCCCTCGAATAAGTTCCAAATTCAAAGCTTTGCTCGAACGAATTCGCAGGAATCTATCCGGAAGCAGAAGATCATATCCAGAGATTTGGATTAATATCGATTTGATCCGATCTTCATATGAAAGCCTACGAGAATGTCAATCATCAGGACATCTTCTAATTCTATGTTTTGTAAAATAAGACAAGGACACACACAAATATTTGCGTTACGGATGAGAAAAATTCACAATAGAAGAAGTTTTCAATAAGCTACTATAAGTGACGAGATGTTGGTTCAGGGCTTCAAAGCGAACACCATCCACCTTCTTTAATGGGTTGGTGGAGGGTTTCGCATTAAGGTGTCACATTACTGCATTTTTGTGAAAACATGTTTTAAAGTGTACCAGGAGAATTTCCTGTAGGGCGTAGTAAAGAGATTAACAAATATTATCTCTACCACGGGGAAATATGGGTATTCCAATTCCAACATTACTCTGCTCCGGCACACAAAGCCGAAACAAAGCAAGAGTGGCTTAAGTTAAATATTCCCGATTTCATTACTACTGCTGATTGACTTTCGGGAAGTTCAGGATTACAGTTTGTGGTCAACACTGGAAAACAAGGACTGTAATTTGGAAAACTTTAAATCTGCTTTAATAATGGCGGCGTTTCCGATACCCATCGACACATAGTGCGTGCCGCTTTAGAATTTGAATAACCGCATAAAGTGAAGATAAACATATTGAATCCGATAGCGAACAATATGTGTAGCGAAGGAAAAAGATGAAAGGAATGCAATTTTAAGTAATTTAATTGACCAACTGAAACCTAACAAAGCGTTTGATAATTTCACCAAGAATTTGATAAAAAAGAGAAGATGAGTCATCACTCATTATTTTTAACTTGCTTATTTAGAGTATGCCAATAAAAGAGTTTTTTGTCAAAAGATGTTGATGACTAAGATTTAAAATTGTTTCCAAAAAATAAATGAACACCAAAATTTCATGCTGAGTTCTGACACTAACTGATACTTGTCTGTCTTCTATCACTGTTAAATCTTGTCGCTTCTGTTGAATTAAAAACAATTTTACCAATAGCTTAGTTATATGAACATTGAACACATAGTGATATCGAATATCTACCGATTATTATCAAATTTAGCAAATCATTTCCTCATAATAATATAATACTATAGGGGTCCGGTTGCCCTGTGGTCGAAATTTGACCGCAACTTAATGGAAGTGTTGTATCCTCCTTAAATGTCTATAACTTGGATGTTGGTCGTTTCTTTTCTTTCACAATTAATTCAGTAAATCTAGAAAAAAATTAATTTTTTTTACCCAGATGGAGGTGTTTCACCTGTGTTATTGTTATCTTATTCATCTCTCATTATGATATACGTTTCATCCTTATATATGTTGACGTAAACTAGTCAAAAAGGGAGGAAACCAATAATTTGCAACTGCTTATATTAATTACATAGATTTTTCTATTGTTTCATCACATCACTTACTTAATCATATTTTCCAATGAAGATAGAGAGACAGCTGGACCACCTAAAATTATGTAAAAAATTGAAACGTCTCAAAAATGCCAAGATGCTTTAATATTGTTTTGGATACCTGTGTAAGACATAACCAAGAATAAAGCCACACTTTGCCCATAAAAGAAGTTGCAATATTATATCGAAGATTAAACTCAATTGGCGTGATGAAAAATGGTATAATTAGACAGGAATCAGCAACCGCGGGGGGGGGGTCAGGCGGTCGAGGAGGCAGGCGGCGACGTGCTTACTGACCATTCATCTATTGGGAAGCGATGCTTTATCAGAGCCAAGGCCGTTGACTGTTACAAAACCAAAATTAAATTGGTACAAGAATAATTCTTCTTCGTCTGGTTTTCCAAAAACTGCTCTCGCCAGCAACTCATTAACTCCTCCTGATAGAGCATAGGGTGGCAATCAGATCCTTCCATCTCCCCCTATTCGGAGCACGATACCTTAACTATGGAAACGACTCCAAATTTTAATACTGCAGCTTCCTTTAAAACAGTTGACCTCCAGGTTTTCTTTGGTCTTTCAACCGGCCTTGCACCTTGAGGATTCCATTCAAAGCACTTCTTTGATATGTTGTCATCAGGTCCCCTCATAACATATCATCAATCGCAATTAAGAAAAGAAAAAAATCCGTGAGAGAGCATCACCCTGTCACACACGCCCTGTTGCACATCGAATGCGTGATGTCCACTGTTCAAAAACGAAACACCTTGCGTTGTTGCATTAAACTTTTATAATTCTGCACTTAAGAAACGCCTCTAGAATCAAGAGATCTTCAGATAAGATCGTGATCAAAAGCCTTTTCGAAGTCGACGAACATGACGACAGCTCAAGAATATAAGAATTGAAGCTACTGAATGTTCGGTTCTGCCGAAAATCCGGAGTTTAAAGAAAAATAAATGCGGAAACATTGTTCACCGCGAAGAAAGAGTCATTTCGTATGAACGTGCAGTATTGGACGGTATCAATGACTGATCCCTTGTGTCATTATCAATTACCACTCTATCGATTCAATTTATAATTAAACATTAATCGATTCAACTAAAAACAAAAAAAATCAACTTTTCTAAACTGAATTCAATTTTCAATTTTTCTCAAAAGGACATCATGGCAATGGCATATCTATTTTAACAAAATCTTTTTGAGAAATGCTCGTTTATACAAAAAAAAAATATAGAGTAGCTGCTTTTACTTTAAATCTTTCCCACGAACGAACACCCTTTTAATTTCCGAAGACCTCACATGCTAGCTATTTAGATCACCTAAACAGTCATATTGTTTGCATAAAGAGGATTGAAATTATGTTTTCTCAGAAGTGACAGAAGAACAACAGAACAACCGAACAGAAACAAATCCAATTCAATCCAATCTACTCCTCCATTCGATTGAGCTCCTTATAATAACCTATTAAGAATTTGAAATATTCCTATGGTAGGTACATCGACATCCTGCTTGGGTCAATATTAAAGGCTAGCGTTATTTCCAACATCCAATTAGCTACTGAATTTCGGAAGCTCAATTTCAAGAAAGGTGCGTCACAACAATCAAACATTTTGTTATTCGTGAGAAGAAACAGTCTTTTCAAACAAACTACTGTTTTCGGATTTCGGTAGCATGCGAATGCGAATGCGAATACTATTATCTTAATTTTATATCATCGGAATGTTACGTCTCCCGGTCGGTCTGTTGTGGTTTGTGGAAGAAATATTGGTCCAAAAATGCCACATAGCTACACTAATAAACAGAACATTAATTTTTATCGGATACAGGAAAATTTATGATGAGGATCACGAAGATATAATCAAATCATATACTAGGTTCGATCGATTGGAGGAGTTGAACTTATCACCGCCAGCTGATCTTTTCTGATGGTCGCATGAAGTCAATGGATGATACCTGCAAATTATCAATGGAATAAGTGGCCTTATTCACAAAAATATGAATATACAATACATAGTGAACAAAATTTTGGGTAGAATACAGTTTTAATTTATTCAATATTGATTGTGTATTATCATGCAAAATTAACTTGAACACTCAATTTTTAATAGACACATTGAATACTATGTATCTACTTTAAGTAGATCTTTATCTTTATATTGACTCTTTGAAATATGAAATATTAATTTTTGAGCCTCCGCAATCATTCTGGTCTGAATAATCAGTTGCAGCAAAATTTAGAACCGATTTGAAAAGTATTGTATTCAAAAGCCAAGTGATAAGGTTTTTAATAAAACAGATATAACAGTCTACAAAAATATAGATAAAATATGAAATCCGTTTTTGAGCACATGCACTCAAGGGGATATGAATACCCTTATAATGAATTCACATGTGCGAGCAGAGCAAGGAGTTAATGAATAGAATAATGAAAATAGGAAATAGTTTCTGGTGGTACAGTGGATTGAGATTTTAGGTGATAATTATTTTACGAAAATCACACGGTTGGCATCCAGTTAAAACTGAGCGAATAAATACAAATTGACGCCCAGGCTGATGTTCAACTCACAACTCTACGCTTAGCAACAAAGCACTACATCCACCTTACCATTGCAGCCCGCTGTTGAGGGATGCTTCGTCAAGCATCTGTGCTTGAAAGTCTTAGATTTAGATTTAGATTAGGGAGAGCTGTTATACAGCTCAGACCACAGACCATACACAGACCGCCAACTCGTACTCCCCTTGCCTGAAACACCCTCGAAATATTTTTTCCTGTCTGTGAATACGTGTACAAGTGTACATCTCTCTCTGTGCATTTTGTAATGGCAACTATACCTGCGTATGCCATTTATTTTGTAGGTGTGTTTGCTAAATGGGTTTTAAAAGCAAGAGAGAGCGTCACACTCTCAAAATAAATGGCATATCAGCTGATTTTTAGCTTGGTGGCAAAAAGAGAGACCATATGGTGAGTTGGCGGTCTGTATCTTCTTGGTCCGTGGCTCAGACCAGAGAGAAGATACTAATAGAGAGATGCAACTTCGACGATGGCTCTCTTTTAGCCTACAAGCTGCGATTCTGCCAGCAACTTGCATCTGTATTAAACTCCATATAAAAAAAAATGTGAGGACAACACAGATGCAAGTTGCTGTCCATAGACCTTTAAATAAGAGAGAAAGAGACACTTATTTTTTTTTTGATTTTGTTTGTTCTGGACAAGGATAAAACATGTATATACCGATAGGAATTCAACTCGTTATAAAAAATGTAAACAAAAATCTGTGCGGGGACGGAGGTGAGGAAAGTTGTCTCTCTCTATAGTATCTTCTTTCTGGCTCAGACACTGCTGTATCTTGATGGCGGCTGTTGTGCCAAACCCGTGTGAGATTCTATAGCAGCTCTATATTGCTCCAGACTGAGACCAGAACTTTATAATATTCTGTAGGTGGAAGGTTTTGAGTTTTTCCATGGGAACGATCTCGTCACCAAGTTTCCGCTTTCTGTGGCGGAGGAGTGCCGATGGGCATTCCGTGAGGATGTGCAAACATGTTTCTTCACTTTCGAGGCAGAGTCGGCAAACGAGGTCTGTTGCTAGTCTCATGTTGTAAAGGTGTTTTTTCAGAGAACAGTGTCTGGTTGTGATTCCAGTCACTATTTTAAGAGTTTTCCTAATATTCCTATCTAGGCTGAGTAAGAATTTTGTGGTTTTGCTTGAATATTTTGGTACGAATTGTTGGGAGCAGATTTGACCAAGAGTTGTTTACCAAGCAGCATTGGATTCCATGAGTAGAATTTTCTGGGTAATACTTTTGAAGTAGTTTTTATTTACTCCAGAAGAGTTCAGGATCAATAAATGGCAGTGAGGTGCCATCTTTGGCCATGGGTGTCAGCCCTTTCATTACAATCGTACCCCATATGTGACGGGATCCAATGGAGAATCACAAAGCTCTTCCCTTATGCAAGTTCAGTGAGTCTCCTGGAACAGCTTGGATCTAATGACATGTGACTCCAAAGCTTTTAAGGCAGCCTGGCTCTCTGAGAAAGTCTTGCATAAGGTTATAACGTTCTTCTCAGAGATTCAAAGCTCGGAGAAAAGCCTGTCAATACGAACTTAGAAAAGTGCTTTTATACAGTGTTACCTACCTATAGTTTGTAGACAGAAATTGGTCTATCTCCCTTGGGAGTGTTTTAAGAAAAAAAAAGGTTAAAGGGCCTATCAGATATGTTTAAATCATTTATCCATCACGTTAACGTTAATAGCTCGCTTAATACACTATTGGAAGAACTTCTATTTTCTTAAGAATATCGTTTTAATAAATTTTATATCGGTTTGTATAAAGATTCAAAGATGGAATTAAAAATTAATTTTCAGGCTGTTAAACGACGAACATGGCCACGACCAATCGCCTTTAAGCAGATTACCAAGGAGTAAGGGTTTCTTTGGCTTTATTCAGAATTCAGGGTAGTCTAACTGTAGGAATATGGCTAGAAAGCAAAACACACCTATAATTTGTGTAAATTTCTGGAACCGGCTGGAAGGTCACGTTGCTTGAAGTACACTATTGAGGAGGTGATTTCCAAAACCAGCTATCGGGAAAAAATCGGAAAATGGGATCTGCATGTCATTTTTCAGGTCTTTTTAACGCGCGTCTGATTCAATTTAAAAAAATGCCTAAACAGGTCAGACACGTATAGTAATTCAATGTAAAAAAACGACTTTATTTCCAAAACAGCCTATTGAACAAAAAAATGTCTTTTCCAAAATGGCCTTAACAAGGAGACAAATTCAATTATAATTCCAAAAACAGATATACTGAATTTTAAGTAAGAATTTTCTATATAAGGACTTGAGTAATATTTATTTCGAAAACTTTAATTGTATTAAAATTTCGTGAAGAATAAATTTGTAGAAGATAATTCTGTATTATGAATTACAGGTTTTTGGCATTTTACTCCAAACTACCTCCCGGTCAGATAGCTGGTTTTGGAAATCACGTCCCCAATTTTTCGAAAATTCAAAAAGGATTGAATATTCATTCAGTTCAGAACCAAGAAGATATGTATGATCAGGGGCCGAATTACGGCATCAGTGAGCAAGTGAGTAACATTCAAACGTTACTGAATTACGTAAACAACACATCGGGATGATGGCATACGAAGCATCACGTATCGAGCACACTCTTAATTGTACTAGGGTGAATCTATTACATTTCATTAAAAACGTCATTTAGACCTCTGTCCTATACCTATTTGTCACAGCTGTTATTGTATTTTTACTTATTTTTTTTTTGTAAATATTTTATAATAATTAAAAAAGTATTTAGCACATTACATTCACAATAAAAGCTATTCATTGTTTTTAAATGTTCCAACTGAAGCTTCTTTATTTGCAATTCAATTTCATTTAACTTAAAAAAAAACATTGTGCTTATTCTCTTTAATTTCCAAGAGTCGTTCTTAAATTTTAAGTTTTCTTTCTTCAAGCTCAATGTGTTTCTCCAGGGCATTTTTGTCACTTGTCTGGAACAAATTTTCGGATAGTATATCCTCCTTGCAGACCGAGTTTGGTTTTGTCCCTTTATACAGCAGCCTAACACTTGTCTTTCCTTGAGCAGAATGCGGGAAAATGTTTCTGGCCAAATCCGGATGCTCTGCCACAAAGGATATTTTTTTGTATGGTGTTGATCCTAAAACATTTCACGTTTGATATTTTGTTTTATTATGTATTAAATATAAAATAACTTACGTTTTATCAGCCAGAATTTTTTTTTGTTCCTATCCGTGACTGGTGACTTGTTTACGATTGCCTCGCATCAATCGAGTAAAAAAACACACGTTTACTGACAAGGGAATGCCAAAAATTGTATTCGATACTCGATACCGAGCTCGATATCGTAAGCAGCAATGCCAAATGAAAATAATTCAGTGACGTATTGCTCACCTACGGATGCGGTAATTCGGCCCCAGAACAGTATAACTACAAAGTGGCACTTTAAGAGCATCTAATAGGGTATGGGCTCATATTTCCATAAAAACAAACCTGCGGAAATAATGACCGTCGTAAAAGAAATAGCTCCGATTCAAAGAACTTCAGACTCCAATATTTTGTAGCCCGAAAATAATGATCAACCGAAACCCGAAATCAATGATCAATAAGACTAACTATTTCTAAGCAAATACCTCCTTTTGACATGTTTGATTCCAAGCAAATTTAAACTGTAGGCATTCCCTTTGTCCTTTGATGGGAAATTTAGTAGGTGTATCATAAATAATACCACTTTTATGGCTAACCCGCAGTCCTTAGCCTTACAAAACAATTTAATTATTCATAAAAGTATCTGTGGAGTGTAGACTCAGGCACTCAGGGTTAAAAAAGTTTTTTTTAATGTTTCATTGTAGAACAGCAATACAACCCCTGTTTTTTGTTGTACTCGTAGGTATGGCTGATTATTTTTCCAGTTATGTGGTAGAGTTAAGCACCAGGCAGGTCTGTACAATTTATACAAATCTCTGTATAACCCTTAACCAGAGTCATGACAAAATAAACGGATACATGTGTCAGCAATAGTTTTGGTTAGTCTGATAAACATCATCAGTGTCCACTTGAATTGAGGCGCTATGAAAAAGCATGTGTCACTATACTCGTACACGACGCGACGACCCTCAAAACAAACCTCCCTCAGTTAGGGTAGATATTTATCAATGCAACATTGATAAAATCATGATTCCGAATCAAATGAATGTCATATTTGGTTTTCGTCAAACTCATTGAGTTGTCAACGTACCTATTCACTGTGCGATTCAATTGACAATGCAATCATCCGTCAACTCAGGTTTATTATTATTTTTTTTTTTATAGATATTGCAACTACCTTCGATGGTTTTGTTTATATAGACGTTATTGTAAGTCGAAAATAAAAATAAATATTTGCTGACACATATGTACCGTTCATTGTACTTAATTCAATTAATCAGGTGTGGAGCGTATAGTTGTTCTTTGATAAAGAGGATTTGTATTTTACCGTCATGGGAGAAAGTGACATATGGGAGAAAGATAAAATAATACGGCACGCCTTTCACATAAGGTAGTCAAATAATTATAGGTTTTTAATTTAATTGCTAAGCAATCAAGAAAGCGATAACGGTTAGAGAATCAACTTATTGGCATGCAAGTTTGAGGATATAGTAGATTTCATTATGCGCAAGTGATTTGTAACTTCTGAAAGGAACTTTAAAATGAACCAGTTAAAAAAAATATATATCTATTGTTAAAACCTTTTACACAAAATAAAGTCCTTAGTTAAGGTATTTTATTTTATCTTTTTTTATTCTGACTTTTTTTCGATATTTTGTTTAAGGGCAAAGCCTTGAGAGAGGGCAATGAAATACTATATGCAACCCCATTCCTAATGTATGGGACAGAAGCGTGGACCCTCATACAATCAGATGAAAGCGGGTATGGTGCTTAGCTAGAGAGAAAGATTCTTCGGTAAAAAAGTACAAAATACTGCGGCTTAGATGGCTGAGCATGTTGAGTGTACGGACGAATAATAGGAACGAGCTACAGAGCCATGTCACTTCTTGGCATCCCATTACGGAGAACTCGGGCTGCTAAGTCAAGGTTGGTAAGAACACCACAGACTCATTTAATGTCATGAAACGCTTAAGACAAGGTGACGCTCTATCATGCAATCATACGGAACTCGACTGTCTACACCAGTGGTACGATTTTTTATAAATCCTATAAATTACTTGGCTTTATTCACATCATCGAAAGACCGATGCGAGCTGTCAGTGGAGCATTCGTAAGTATTGAAGTGGAGGCGGCGAAAATTAGTCTGGCTGTAAATGAACATAAATCAAAGTTATAAACTGTCCTTGCTTGCAGAACATCAGCACCGTAGGCTGGGACAAAACGTCGCGATGGACAGATATAACTTTGAAGTTGTCAAGGACTTTGTCTATTTGAGTTCCACTATAACCTCTCAGAACAAAATCAGCGAATAGATCAATCGAAGAATCACTCTTGCCAATCGATGTTCTTTCGGGCTTAGAAAGCATCTTAGTAGCAAAGCCCTCTCTCAGATGACCAAGCAGACACTACTACAAGACCCTCATCATCTCAGTCCTGTAGTAGGACAGAAGCGTGAAAATAGGCTGGTATATGCTTTGAGAGAAATGGTGATGATTGGGTGATGTTCGGTCCTGTATGTATCAATGGAGTATAGAGGAGAAGATTCAATGAAGAACTGTAAGAGCTATACAGCGAAATTTACCTTGTTAAAAAAGCTGAAAATACAGTAGCTTAGATGGCTGTGGCATGTGGAGGGCATTTACGAATTTTCAATTCCAACCCTGAGGGCCGGCTCAGTACCTACTGGAAGACTTTATTTAAGGTGGCGCAATCAAGTGGAGGACGATCTCTACCAACTTTGTGTGCGGAACTGGAGGCCACTCGCTAGGGACCGGTCTAGCTGGCGCGGTTTGTTGGTTGAGGTCGAGGTCCCCAATGGGCTGCCTGTGCCCCCTTAAAGAAAAGAAAGATGACAATGTTAGGAATTAAATAAAAGTGCACGTTCGTAGGGAGGAAGCTCAAGACACTTATAAATTGAAATTGAAACAGGGGAAAGAACAAAGACATAGACTGGAAAAAGAATAATTAAACAATTTTGAGACTTAAGTAAACTTGAATTTTCTTACCAATATACATATATAGTCTTCTATTCATAAAAAAGGATTCACCAAAGGATGCAGTTTAATGGACGAAATTGGCGTATGTTATGAGGGAAATTGCCATGAAGTGCAGGTACCGCACCCAAACCTCTCTTTGGCGAGATAAGATCTAAGTTACGACTTTAAGAGAAAAATTGATGGTGTAGCTTCGGAGAATGTACCTACTTAGATGCTTATCTTGTCTTTTTGGTGTTATCTAACCTGTTATCCTTTCTTGGATAAGGGGCGACGATTAAACTTTCAAGCTATAGATTGAGTTTTCCTTTAGTTTCAGAATTTTTTCTTTAGACCAGAATGATTTTCAGTAAAAATAAATACTGCGAACTATAATGGACAGACGTAAACAGAAGCTTATGTCAAAACAAACAAAATGTTCCATTCCGTTGTGTCAAATAAAAACGTTACCTATAATCGAAAAACGGGCACATTCACGTCAGAATCAGTTTTTTTTTTATTTTTATTTTATTTCTGTAAATGAAGACTGGTTAAGAATTGAATTTAAATAAATTTGTTTTCCTATACTATGTTAACGTTCACTTTATTGCATGATTCAATCATAGCAATCATCGAAGCTAAAATAAGCAAAAGTCCCCACATCCATATCACGATAACATAAACAAAAGACCCTATGTCCGATTCAAGAATGCTAACATAAGCAAAGCATCCCTTCGGACAACAAAATCCATTCCCACGAAATCTGCGACAAACTCTATTTCGTCGTTAGATCCCATTTACAGAAAATGACGATTAAGCATTATCTCGTCATCAGGAAATTTACACCATCTCTTATTGGCTGCCGATCACATCATCATACTACGATAAATGTATCTGATGGATGATCAATAAGAATCCGAGATGAAGTTGGATTCAGTCTTTCTTCGCAGCTCGATATATTCGTACGATTAGTAACTCGACCGAGAATTGAATCACTCCGCTTGAACCGCAGTTTTATAAATTACCTACTAACTTTATAATAAGTGAATAGAATAAATAAAATAATTTTTTAAAACATAAAACGGTGAATAAGTGTATTAATTGGCGCCCGAGAGCAGGGACCCGTAATTTTTATTGTGTATAAAGTGAAAAAAAGTGATTGAAGTAATTTAAACGGGTATAATTACACCCTATCACAAAAAAAATATTTGAATGATTAAATTAATTTTAAATACGGGTAAAATTAAACCCTATCATTCAAAATCACGGCAATAAAAAGTGCATTCGAAGTGATAAAAAAACAAAGTAATCACTAGCAACGGGTTGAATAAAAATATTACAGTAATCCTACTCAGTTTAAAACCCTGAGAGGTAAACGTCGGGAAAAGAATTCTTAGACAAAAGATTAAGAGAAGTACGGTTATAATTGCCGGAAAATCCTATAACAACGTAAACAGTGTTTTAAAAGAAAAAATATTCCAACAAAATAAATTAGTGGGAAAGTGTCTGAAGATAAAAAAATTTCGAGGAGGCTCAAAAGGATAAGAGCGATAACCACGTAAATAGTGTTTAAAAAAAAAAAAAAAATAAAACTTAACAGTGTAAGTGTAAATTGAAGCTGACAGTGAACAATAATAAAGGGCAACAACGTAAAGTGAAATTCTAAGAAATTATCACTGTTGTTTGCTCCAACGAACTTTTATTGAAAAAAAAAAAACTCCAACAAACTTTTATTGAAAAAAAAAAAAAAAAACTCCAACTAACTTTTATTGAAAAAAAAAAAACTCCAACTAACTTTTATTGAAAAAAAAAAACTATTAAGAAAAAAACATCAAACAGTGAGTGAAAGCAGGAAGCAGAACATTTAAAAAAAAAAAATTTTTAAAGTAAGAAATAATTTAAGGATTTTTCATCTACAATTTGGAAAACCACCTATATAAACTGACCAAATTGTATTGTTTAAAGAATATTAATTATATTTTAACCATTATTATATTTATACTCTAAGAATATTTATATATATTTGTATTGATAATGGCAATGACAGCCGATCAACTGCATGCATTAATTGCACAATCAATAGCTGATAGCAATGTAGAATTGAAAAAACAGATAGATTATTTGACAGAATCATTAAGTAGATTAGCACCGTCCGACAACATAATTCCATATGTTGACGTAGCGATTGACCCCAATAACATAAAAAAAGAAAGTTTAGAATTAGTTAAAAGCTTACAACAATTTGATGGGGATAACTATATAAGTTGGCGTACTTCAGTAACGCACTGCATGAAAGCTTATGATCATTGTAAGGGAAGTTCAAGCTACTTTACAGCTGTGAATATCTTAAGAAATAAAATTATAGGTAAAGCAAATGATGTATTAACTTCACATGGCACACCATTGCATGTCGACGCAATTTTAGGTCGTCTTGATTTAACATATGAAGATAAAAGACCAATTCATATGTTACAAACTGAATTGTCTAATGCTAGACAAGGGAAACAAACATTGCAAGAACATTATGATCAGGTTAACAAACTTTTAACTTTAATAACAAATAAAACCATAATGAGTTATGGGGTAAGGACAGCAGAGACAGATGTCTTAATTCAGGTAGCTAGGGAAAATGCTTTGAGGGTATTTATAACAGGGTTAAACCAACCCATGAGCAATTTGGTTTTTTCTTTATGTCCAGGGGATCTTCCCAATGCTCTAGCGAGAGCTCAGGAAATTGAAGTGAACCAATCAATAAGGCACAGAGACTTTATTGGTAATCCGCATAAGACAGATTATCATCATTTTAATAGGGTACCACCTCAAAAACAGGTACAACGCCCTTTCTTTCATTCTCAACCAAGGTTGAATAATAATTTTCCGGGTTCGTCAAATCAATATCAGCGACCCAATAACCAAATAGTATCACCACAACAAATGGATTTAGGAAGTGGCAATTTCCGCCCAAAACCACAATTTAATAATAATGCCAATAGGTATTATGGTAATAATCAATTTAGGGACCAACGATTTAACAATGAAATCAGAAATAATAATAATCCTTTTAAGCGCGACAGGCCACTCAGTGACCAGGTTCAGGTATCAAAAAATCCAAGATTAAATAATCTTAATGAGGGAGATAATTTTTTAGAATAAGGAACGACTTGCCCTATATTAAACGGACTGATCCAAGGACAGGTCGTGTTTTTAACATTTTAATTGACACCGGTGCGACACATAGTTATGTCAAGCCAGGGCTATTTAAAAATAAAGACTTAGAAATTGTAACTAGAGTTAGGAGCGTGCATGGCACAAGCTTGATAAATAAATATCAAGAAATCAATATATTAGGAATTAAGGACAAATTTTATGAATTAAACGAATTGCGAGAATATGATTTGATAATAGGCATGAGAACCCTTAGGAAGATAAAGGGAAAAATTAATATAGTCGATAGTACGCTAGAATATGAGAAAGGCATAGTACCTTTACTATTCAATGAGGAATTAGTGAACAGTTTAACTATCTGCATGAGTACAGAAGAAACGTTCATAGAGCGGCTGAAAAATATTCTAAGGAAATTTCAGGGAATTTTTACAGACAAACCAAGTTATCTTCCGTATAATACAAATATTATTGCAACAATAGAAACAACTAAGGATGAACCAATATGGTCAAAGTCATATCCTTATCCTCAGGCAGTGAGCGAATTTGTGAATAATGAAGTGAATGATTTATTAGAAAACAATATAATAGCACCAAGTAGATCAGCATATAACTCACCAGTGTGGGTAGTAGATAAAAAGGGAGTTAATGAAGATGGATCAAAAAAACACAGATTAGTTATAGACTACAAGAAGCTTAACGCTTTTACGAAAACAGATAAGTATCCAATGGCAGATACTTCTGTTATCCTATTCAATTTGGGAAAATCTAAATTCTTTACAACATTAGATTTACAAAGTGGGTTCCACCAGATTATGATGAAAAAAGAAGATAGGGAAAAAACAGCTTTTAGTGTTAACAATGGAAAATACGAATTCCTTCGTATGCCGTTTGGATTAAAAAATGCACCCTCAATATTTCAGAGAGCGATGGATGATATTCTTAGGCCTTATATAGGAAAATTCTGTCATGTATATATTGACGATGTCATTATATTTTCTGAATCAGAAGAGAAACACTTAGAGCATATCGAGATCATAATCAAAGCACTTAGTGAAGCCAATATGAAAATTAGCAGTGAAAAGAGCAAATATTTCATGCAGGAAGTCGAATTTTTAGGATACGTAATTTCCTATAATAATATTAAAACAGATCCAAAGAAGGTTCAAACAATTAAAGAATATCCAGAGCCAAAAACATTAAGGCAACTCAGATCATTTTTAGGACTTAGCGGTTATTATCGTAAATTTATTAGAAACTACGCAATGATAAGCAAGCCCCTTACTAAATTTTTAAGGCAACAGGATAATAATGCAAAAAGCAAAAAGGTAGTAATAGAGTTAGACGAAGAGGGAAAGAGAGCATTTCAAATTCTAAAAGATAAACTTCAAGAAAATATTGTATTAAACCAACCAGATTTTAAAGAAGGATTTGAATTAACAACCGACGCTAGTAACTCAGCCATAGGCGCAGTACTTAGTCAAAAGAATAAACCTATTACATTTATTAGCAGAACGTTAAGTAAAACAGAAGAGAATTATGCAACCAATGAAAAGGAATTGTTAGCGATTGTATGGAGCTTGAAGAATTTGAGGAATTACCTCTATGGAACAAGTGGCATCCATATATATACGGACCACCAACCATTGACGTTTGCCATGTCAGATAAAAATCCTAATGCTAAAATGAAACGTTGGAAGGCGTTCATAGAAGAATACGCTCCAGTGATAACTTACAAACCTGGGAAAGAAAATGTAGTAGCGGACGCCTTAAGCAGGCAAGAGCTCAACATATTAGAAGAGGATAATAATGATTCAGTTGCTGGAACAGCACATAGTGCAAGCAGTAGCCCCGTTGAGATTATTAAACGTACAGGTACAAGTGTAAATCATTTCAAGAGTCAATTAGTCATTAGTGAAAGCCTAAATAATAAAATAATAAGCAATCAAATACATAAGGGAATTTGGAGGCATATCGTATTATTCAAGGATCTTGAAATAATTAATAAACTAAAAGAAGTTGTTAGAGAGAACGTAAACATAGGTATTTACGCAACTGAAGAAGTATTTTATAAAATTAAAAATCGTTTAGTCAGTGAGTTTCCCAACATAAAATTCATATATACTAATAAGATAGTAGAAGATATAACCGATGAAGATAAAAAAATAGAGATTATCAACAAAGAACACGAAAGAGCTCATAGGCAGGCAAAAGAAATATATAAACAAATTATTAATAAGTTTTATTGGCCAAATATGTTTGCACAAATAATTGGTATAACTAAGATTTGTGAAACTTGTAAAACAAACAAGTATGATAGACATCCTAATAGACATTTAATTGGAGAGGCTCCAATACCAGAGAAGGGGGGAGAGCATATACATGTTGATATTTATTACAACGACAATAATTCTTTTTTAACAATGATTGACACCTTTTCAAAATATTTAATAGTTTCCCATGTCACAAGTAAAACAGACGCGAAAAATAGAATGATTGAACTAATTCCATTATTTGGCAATGTAAAAACCATTACTACTGATAACGAGGCATCTTTCTGTTCGCCATCAGCAGAACTAGCGTATAAACGGTTAAAAGTAGAACATAAAGTAACTCCACCAGCACATAGCAAAAGTAACGGTCCAATAGAAAGAGCTCATTCTACGATAACAGAATTACTTAGAATAAAGAAAACCCAAACATCATTAGAGGATGTAGTAGATTTAATGCCATTAGCAGTTAAAGCTTATAATGAAAGTATTCACTCTACCACAGAACGAATACCAGCAGACGTTTTTCATAACTTCAACGATAGTAAAGATATTAGGGATGGATTAATCAACAAACAGGCTAAGATGTTAGAATTCCACAATAAAAAACGTAATCATAAAGATTATAAAAATGGGGAAATAATTTATGCAGACACAGGTCAAAGAAAATCAAAGAATAAACAGCTATATAAAAAGAGGAAAGTTAAACAGGATTTAGGGAACAAAATTTTAGATTCAAGAAATAGAATCATACACAAAGATAATATTAGGAGTTAATATATTTGCAGATGCTGCTTATACTAATACTTATGACAACTATTGTCCAAGGAAAAATAGTAGATTATACAAACGAGGAGTATATTCTCATAGAGGATGGCCCTGCAGCTGTATATAACGAAACGGGAGAAATTTACCATATGTTAAATATAACATTTTATGAAGATATCCTAAACACAATAAAATTAGATAGTGGGGAAAAATCAAAACAACTTAAAAAGGATATAGAAATAACTGAAAACCTTCTTGATCAAATAGTGATAAAAATAAGAACTAGACGAGGCCTAAATGAACTAGGAACTCTATGGAAGTGGATCAGTGGAACTCCTGACCACGATGATCTAGTGAAAATAAATACAAAGTTAGAAGAGCTAGTTGAATCAAATAACAAGCAATTTACACTTAATGCACAGTTGATAGAAACCATAAAAATACACGGTGTCATTGAAAATACAAATAACGACAACGAATTCATAATTATGTTGAAATATGTTATAATAGATTTAAGAGAAATCATAAACACTATAAATTTGGGAAAATCAAATGTACTTAACACTATGATTTTAGACTTAGAAGAAATAAAAAATGTTATTGAAGAAGAAAAATTAGAAATATCTATTTCAGACGTTTTAGACGCGTCAAGGTTTAAAATAATACAAAACAAAAATATGTTCATTATATATATACAGTACCCAAAAATAAGAAACTTATGTGAACATTATAAAGTTCGCGGCAATAACATTAACGGAGGAAAACTATTAATACCTCAAGAAATCATTCGATGTAAAAATCAATTTTATGACAGTGAATGTAAATTAGAACTAAATGGCAATCTTTGTAAAATAAATACAGAAATCAATTGTTTAACAGAACTTTTAAATAAGGCAAAAGCCACTTGTATTAAAATTCAAGAAAGAAATCTACCATTTGAAAGGATTAACGAAGGAACAATATTAATAACAGGAACACATAATGTTAATAATGAAACAGTAATTGGAACTAAGCTCATTCTTTTTAAAGACAATATAACTATTGATAATCAATTTTATGAAAATGTTAGAAATAAAGTACTTGAACATATTAAAAATACAAGATATGAGCAGTTGGAAATTATAAAATACTTAGAATCAAATAATAGTAAACTTAAATACAACAATATTGATTTCATAGAGCCATACATAAGTGATGTAAAGAAACACCCAATATTGTGGGGTATAACAATAAATTTTGTATTAATTTTAAGCATTTTTATAATTATAAAACTACTAACAATATACAAGATAAGACAAAGAGACAACAATAAGAAAGCGTTTGAGATGGCAACATTACGATGTTTGGAAGAAACAAGGAAAGCAATAGATGAGCGATCGGGACGATCACTTCAGAAGTAAGGGGGGTGTTAACGTTCACTTTATTGCATGATTCAATCATAGCAATCATCGAAGCTAAAATAAGCAAAAGTCCCCACATCCATATCACGATAACATAAACAAAAGACCCTATGTCCGATTCAAGAATGCTAACATAAGCAAAGCATCCCTTCGGACAACAAAATCCATTCCCACGAAATCTGCGACAAACTCTATTTCGTCGTTAGATCCCATTTACAGAAAATGACGATTAAGCATTATCTCGTCATCAGGAAATTTACACCATCTCTTATTGGCTGCCGATCACATCATCATACTACGATAAATGTATCTGATGGATGATCAATAAGAATCCGAGATGAAGTTGGATTCAGTCTTTCTTCGCAGCTCGATATATTCGTACGATTAGTAACTCGACCGAGAATTGAATCACTCCGCTTGAACCGCAGTTTTATAAATTACCTACTAACTTTATAATAAGTGAATAGAATAAATAAAATAATTTTTTAAAACATAAAACGGTGAATAAGTGTATTAATTTACTATTGAAATAAAACATATCAAAAATACAAAAATAAATAAATTTAAGATAAGAAAATAGAAGACAATTTTGGTATCTTAGCTCAAAAATAATTATAGAACAAACTAAGACTTAATTTCACAACATTAACAATTGAATTACAAATATATGTATGTACAATATGTACATATATTATTATTCAATTGTGATGTGATTAAAAAGAATTTCACTCGATTTCGCACGCACTATAGAACCGGCACAATTTTAAACTAATATAAATATATTACAAAAACATCAAATGTTGTGAGGTTAAGTTTTGCTTCGTTCTACTGCAATTTGAAGTAAGTTAACAAACCAAAGGCTGAGCTATAATTGACGAAAACAAACGGAAGCTAGTGTCAAAACCGAACGAAACGTAGCCGTCCAACTTGTGACCGCAAATCAATGATTGTTTTTATATTTTTTTGCTTCAAAAAATCTAAATGTTCGACTATAAAATGCGATTTGTAGCGCAGATAACGACCGTTAGCAAACTGATCCAAAACTTAACGAAACATCAGTGCAATCCGCTATTTCAGGTTCGGGCACGAGATAAGAATGTCTTGTTTTCGTTATCGCTCGATTGCGAACACCGCGTTTCCTTCCATTATAGTTGAACCTTAAGGTCCAACCATAATACGCAGAAGAATAAAAAAGCAAGTATCAAAACCGAACGAAAATTTTCCTCCCGAACTGTTAAATACATCAGTTGGCCATTAATATAGCCAAGAATAGCCTAAAGGCCCAACCATAATACGCGAAAGAAAAAGTAAGCAAATGTCAAAACCGAACGAAAAGTTTCCTTCCGATTTGTTAAGTACATCAGTTGCCCATAATAGCCTTTAAAAATTAGAAGAAAGAGAGAAGAAGAATACCCTTTAGAAAAAAAGAATGTCAGATTTTCGTACGTAATGTACGACTCAAAGCGTACACTACGTACGAAAAGGCAAGTGAACGAAACTTGCTGAAACTTAACTAAAAGTCATTTCGGGTTGGGTATACAAATCACATGTATTTCTACTGTTTCGTAAGGCAACGTACGTTACATTCTTCAATTATGGTTAGCGCTTTAAGAAAAAAAAGGAAATGTCAGATTTTCAAAAGAAAAATGAACGAAACTTGAAGAAACTTATAAAATGATCGGGTTGGGTATACAAATCACATGTATTTCTACTGTTTCGTAAGTCAACGTACGTACCATTCTTCAATTATGGTTAGCCCCTTAAGCTTGTGCCCTGGACGCAATTTATAGGAATTGACATTTCGTGAGTGCCTATTTTCAAGTTTCTGCGTTTGTTATTGTTGGTGATGGTAATATTGACTTGTCTCCTTGAATTGCAAGCGGGTGTAGTGCCTATACCTAGGGCTATTTTCCTGCTTTGGTACATTTCATGTTGTTTGTCAAATAATTGTTTATTCTTAAGAAAACGTTTGTGTAACTGCACAATTATTGTTTTCTGATTGTGAGTATAATGGTTCTCCCCACATACAAATAAACAATTGTTAAAGGTTCCATGAATCAATACTCAGCCATGAGACTTAAGCTCTTCAGATAACTTCAATAATATGGTAACGGAAAGTCATAACGAAAAACAAATAAGAACAAAGTGAATTGGACATTTTGTACATTTTCATTCAAATAAATATATGAATTCAACCAATTCGAATCTGCATTCGTAAGTTTACCGAGCAATCCAAAAAATGCACCCTTACCTGTATCTTTGAGTAGTCGTATACTTATGTACCTTTAGGAGTAAATTGGAACAAAAGTATACATCAAAATGATGTCTCAGTTTATTTTATCGGGTATTTTGTGAATAGGTACTTTGTTTTTTTACGTTGGTTAGTTGGAGGATCATTGAAAGTTATTGAAGTGGAAGTTTAATGATGCCGACACGTGACAAAACAATACGAACACGCCCTTAATTTGTTTACAAATCACTTCAAATCTGTTATGCGCACGAGTACTTCATTAATGTACGTACCTACATAAACCTAAAACCATAAGTTTATATAGAGGGTTAGAAAAAAAAAAACTTATAGTAATAGGAGAAGGAAACAGTCAAGTTGGTTTTATTGCATTGACATGCCCCGGGGATCACCACCAAATCCGATAGTTGAATTGTATATGCCCGTGGGAATACGCAATATTACCCTAATAAAATGTTAATCGTGTGCGCATCATTTTCCATATTATTATGCCTTTTTTTATGATGTGCATACCCACCTTTAGCAAAAGGATGCTGACCGCATTCAATTATATAGCATGTTGTTTTTTATAATAATTGTATAATCTTTAATGGCCATATTATACTGGTTTTTTATCTTTAGTGTTTTCTGGAAAACAAAAACTAATGAAGATTTTCTTTTTCGCTGGAAATTTAGGGTGAACTGGGTACCTATTTTTGCGTCTATTATATTAAACGTCCGTTTTGAATCTAGGATTTCATGGAGCGTGATAATGTTCGAAATGCGAAGAGTATGGTAGTTGGTAGATCAAAGTTGTACTGTACATCGACATTTTAATAGGTATGCAACGAAGTATGAACAAATGCTGGGAAAATCTGCATTGAACCCATGAGCTGTGCTCCTTGAATAAAGTTTTCATTATAAAGAAGAAAAAAGGTAGGTACCTACACTGGAGAAGGAGTATACTTTCTTTAATCCTTACAACTACAGAGTATCTACTTTTGCAACGAAATGCGTTCGCCCCCGCAGACAGCCGCTGTTAACTTAAAAAAAAACAAAATTCTTCTTTAGCGGACAAAAAGGCGTGTGCCACTCCCAAAGGTTAGACGTTTTATTGGCAAGACAAAACCATTACTATGAGCTTAGTGACGTTCGATTATAAGCTTACAGCTCGATTTGAACAAAACAAGACATAGTTAACTTGAATTTTTAAAAGTTAAATTTTTAATTAAATGAGCGTTTATGGGCATGATATACAACTACTAAAGATATTGCATGGCGCATGATACAATGAAAAAACGTCAAACTCCATTGGGTGTCCGTGACGTAGAATGCTCAACGAACATGTAGAACTATTGCCATGACAATGGGTAAGAATGTATAGAGCGAAAACGAGAAGGCGAGTGTATTCGTGACGTAAATGCGTAGAAAGAAACAAAAATGAGAATTGGAAGGCGCTATTTTTTTAATCATGGATTATTGGGTGTATTTATTATTTATAATAATTCCTGAACAACATCCTGCTACGTAACCAAGGAATACAAAACCGAAATTTTCATCATCTTACTTCAAAACTGCGACCGATAGTTAGTAAACATCAATTCCGAAGACTTTTAACCGAAACGCCCCTTGAAAGTGGAATTGTCCTAAGGAAGTGGTATAAAAACTTAGTTCGATCGTTAACTAATTTTTCAGCATATGTTTGAAACTACATCTTAATCGAGTAGTTTCTTAACAATCTTACCCAAAAAAAATTTATTTTATAAAAATCACACCTTTAAAAGTGGGTGTACTGAAAAAATGTACCTACACAAAACAAATTTAAAGATAGTATATTTTTCATAAACGGAAAAAACTGGTTAAAATTGATTATTGGTATATAAATTACCTTTTTTCTTCTTTTATGAAAAGTGGGCGTAAGACACTCCCGAATTTCAAAAATTAAATTATTATATACGTCTATTATTACTAATTATTATAATTTAATTTATTTAGTTTGGACTACCGGATTTCGCCGGTTGAAGAACTTAGCCTTACTCTTCAACTGATGGTTAAATGTACCAAATTTAATTTTTCTGGCTCAAAAATAAATATACAGAGGTATAAGTCTCCTAAATGTCGCCTATAAAATCTTGTCGGCCATTCTGTGTGAACGTCTGAACCCTTTCGCACGTGAACTGATTGGCCCCTATCAGTGTGGTTTCAGGCCCGGTAAGTCAACCGTTGACCAAATTTTCACACTTCGGCAGATTTTGGAAAAGACCCAAGAATTCCAGATCGATACTCACCACCTCTTTATCGATTTTAAAGTCGCGTATGACAGCGTAAACAGGAACGAGCTATACAGAGCCATGTCACTTCTTGGCATCCCTGCCAAACTCGTTCGATTGTGCAGGATGACCATGGAGAACTCGCGCTGCTCCGTCAATGTTGGTAAGAACACCACCGACTCATTTAATGTCGAGAAAGGCTTACGACAGGGTGACGCGCTGTCATGTAACCTCTTCAACATCATTCTTGAGGCAATCGTACGCAACTCGCATGTCAACACCAGCGGTACGATTTTTTTTAGATCCGTTCAATTACTTGGCTATGCTGATGATATTGACATTATTGGAAGAACGAAGCGCGCTGTCAGTGGAGCATTCGCAAGTATTGAAGTGGAAGCGGCTCAAATGGGTCTGGCTGTAAATGAAGATAAAACAAAGTATATGCTGTCCTCGGGTGAAGTAGATCATCACCGTAGGCTCGGACAAAACGTCACAATGGACAGATATAACTTTGAGGTTGTCAAGGACTTTGTCTATTTGGGTTCCACTATAACCTCTCAGAACAACATCAGTGAAGAGATCAGTCGAAGAATCACTCTTGCCAATCGCTGTTTCTTCGGGCTAAGAAGGCATCTTAGTAGTAAAGCTCTCTCTCAAAGGACCAAGGAGACACTATACAAGACCCTTATCATCCCAGTCCTGCTGTATGGGGCAGAAGCGTGGACACTGACACAATCGGATGAATACAGGCTGGGGTGCTTTGAGAGAAAGATTCTTCGGGTGATATTCGGGCCTGTATGTATCAATGGAGTATGGAGGAGAAGATTCAATGACGAACTGTACGGGCTATACAGCGACATTGACTTGGTTAAGAAGCTGAAAATTCAGCGGCTTAGATGGCTGGGCCATGTGGAGCGTATGGACGAAAACGCTCCTGCCCGACGAGTCTTCAATTCCAACCCGGAGGGCCGACGCAGTTCTGGAAGACTCCATCTAAGGTGGCGCGATCAAATGGTAAACGACCTCAACCAACTTGGTGTGCGCAACTGGAGGCCACTGGCTAGGGACCGGCCTAGCTGGCGAGGATTGTTGGTTGAGGCCGTGGTCCACAATGGACTGTCTGCGCCACCTTAAGTAAGTAAGTAAGTAAGCTCAAAAATTGCGATCTCTATAGAGAGTATATACATACGGACGGGCGGACATCGCTTAATTGGCTAGTCTTTTGATTCTGTGTGTCAGAATATACAGTCACTGGCAACATTATTTACACATTGCATTGCTTGGAATTTAACACCAACTTATAAAGCTGGAGAACTTTTAAAACAATAACAAATTGCTTAAAAAACTTTTCTCACTTTTAATGTTTGCAGTTTTATTCAAACAGTAAATTTTAAAAAAATAATCAAATTCCAACAAGTAACTTTTGAAATCATACAAAACTAAATGGCACAATTATTTACACACACATCGAACACTGGCAAAAGTATTTACACAAGTTAAAATAACTGCATTATAGGAAAGTAACTGTTCTAAATTTCTTTAGTTTACTGATATTTTGCGTGGTGTCCAAATATTGCAAATTGCAATTAGTTTTGCTAGGTCTATGCTTGAGAAAAGTTGTACGAGATGGCAAAAACTATCGAGCTTTCAATTGAAACATAAGAGCGGCCATTGTTGCAGGATTCCAGGGTGGTGTTTCGGCAGTGAAACTCTTTAAAAAATATTGTTGCAGCCGGATAACACTTTATAACTTAAGTTCAAAATTTAACGAATGTGGAAGTTTAAAAAATAAAGTTGGTAGGCAGAAAAAGGGTTACATCAAAGAGGGAAGATATGCTAATAGCGAGTTTCATTTACCAAAAGAATTGCACTTTCTGTCAAAAGATTCGATCTTTTTCACTTTAAAGAGTTTCATTCATTCAAAAAGGGCAATTGTAGATGAATTCTCAACACGAAAGAATGCATCTCTAATGGGGTGAAAGAATCGATCTGAACACAAACGTCAAACGTCAAATGAGAAATAATTTGTTTTTTTTTTGTCGTTTGTTGTGCAATCGTGCCAGTCTGTGAAAAAAAATTAGAAATAAACAAATAATGAACGAAGAACTTAATATGTACTTTAATTATCTAATTAATTATCAATTAGCAATAATTCAAAGTCAGCAATTAAAATGACAAAAGACAAAAACCAAATGACAAAAAGTCAAATTGCCGAAATAAGTTTCATCCAAAAGTGCAATTCTCGATTTTGAGAACAAATCTTCCAAATTTGAATGAAACTCGCTATAAGATTGTTCGCTCCTTTCAAAAGTAACCCATGTGAAAGTGTAAAAGTGTACTCACGGACATTAAAAATAAAATGCACGACTTGGTCGTATGAACCTGCTATAATGTGTGACAGTGGTCTTGGGGCTTGAGATTTTGATACAAATATACATTTTTCGAAATACTTAAATAAATACTTAAACTAATTTGAGCTGAAAAAAGTAGGCCATTTTATTTCTTGGATAGTTTTGAATTTATGAAAATAAATTTATAAAAATCTGAGAAGCGGTTTTTGAAAAAAACAATTTTTTTTTTTGAAAAACTTCTTGAAAACACTTTTCCAAAAAAAAATTCAAAAACGCCAATTCATTGGTATTCAGCAAATACATTTCTTAATAATTTCCGAGATAGTCAGTTGACACTATTATTGATAGAATCTGTCATCTGGTGGGTGTGTTCAGAAATATATACCAAAATGGTTTAAACTTTAAACACAAGAAAAAGATGTTTCGAAAAGTTGTGTAAACAGCAGTATTTAAAATTTTCCCCCATTAAAATTGAATTGGGAGTTGGGAAACACTGGTTCAAACAGAGCTTCCCAACAATGAGCATTGATATCAATTTGTTCATTCAATTCGCCCATTAAACACTTGAGAAAGCCAAGAGAAGTTTCATATATAGGGGAAGTGGGGGCAAGACCGCATATATAGTGTTTGACTGCCTTTAAAACTGCTAAAAACCATCTTTTAATAAAAATAAAGTCTTTATTCTTGTAGCCTGATAACTCTTTTACGAACCTTGATTAATATAAAAAATAAATAAATTATTGAAAAAAAGATAATAAACTTTTAAAAAACATCTGCAAAAAAACGGTCTTGCCCCCACATAGGGGCAAGACCGCTCTATCAAATTTGTTTGGGGGCAAGACCGTTTTTTCCTTTAATATGAGACCTAAATGCAAAAGTCGCAGAAATATGTAACGTCTGCATCTGTACTTATTCCAGCACAAGCTTCGTGAGCCCACGCAGAACACGAGGTGCATTTAATCCAGCCATCAGTTGCGTTTGATTTGGAATAAAGTTCCAGGCAGAAAATGCAACTGCAGTCTGTAACACCAATGACCTCATCCTCTTTTACAGCAGCATTTAATTGAGCTTGTCTCTAAGCTTTTTTGCCGGGTTTCACAGTGACTTGCTTTTTCTTTTCCTTATCAACAACCAGGGCTTCCAGCTCAGCTTTATACGGCGAAATTGTTAATATCGCTGTTTTTCCTCGACTTGTCTTTCTTTGAGAAGAAATTCTCATCCCAAAAGGTATCTTCACAAGCCCTTTTGGAGAAGACAGAATGAAGGCTGCAGCTGTTGACGTTGATGGAATGTTGTCTAGTGCAGCTAAAGCATCGACGAAGTCTGTGTTGACATGGTTTTCTTGCGCAGACATTTCAAAGAAATTTCCAACTGCTGTTGGAGACGGTTCAATTGAACGAGCGCCTTCAATGGGTGCTTCCAAAACTTCTTGTAATGGAGAAGTTGTGGCGGGGTATTTATCCATTAATTCGGTTAAAAACTCGAAAAACTTATCCACAGATAACCGATTGAAAGCCATGGCCCTAGCTCCGGAGGTTCCTTCCGGCTTTCGTAGACTTATATTAGGATTTCTCTTCAAAAAATTTTGCACCCACTTATATCCAACCATTCCAGTTTCTTTGTTGAAATCATTTTTTATGTTATTTTTTGAAAAAAAAACAGTTTTGATTGTTCCAAGAGAACACTTTTTTGAGCAGTTTTCATAAGTGTCAGATTTGTCGACTAATTTCTTATATCTGTCCCTAAGAGTGCTTTTAGGGACATTAAAGGCTTGACAAGCTTTCTCAAACCCCATCTCTTTCTTTAGAACGGCATCAAGTGCACTTTTCATTTCGGATTCCTGCCATGACTGCCGAGTTGTTTTACGTATGTAATTTCGAACCATATTTGACTCTTTAACATACAAAAGTATAAATATTCTAAGACAAAATAAACAAATAAGCAACTAAAAACATTGGGGGCAAGACCGCATAGGGGTAAGACCGCCCATATGCGGTTTTACCCCATTCAGGTCTTACCTAAAGTTCTCGTTTTTTCTTTTGAATTTTTATCTTTATCACTCCTTTCATTCACGAACAATAATTTTCACTATGTACTTTCTTACATAAAAAAAGGAAAAATTAATAATTATAATTATTTTACTCTTGAGAACAGAACTTACATTACACCCGAACGATAACGTTTTGACAAAAAACCACAAAAACGGCCGTAACTTCTCGCAGTCTCTACCGCATTAGCTCATACTGGCAGACATGAATGATCATACCAAAAGCCACGTGTTTTTAGTTTAAAGTGTTGCCATTTTTATTTTTTTTCATACAACATAGTACGAAAACCGTCTTGCCCCCGTATGCGGTCTTGCCCCCACTTCCCCTACCCCTATATCTCATTCGAATTGTTTTAAGAAGGTTAAGTATCGACATCGATATCTATAAAGTTTTGGTTCATATCGGCAAGTATACTTTGCCTTTACCACTGTGTTTCGCAGATTTTCATTTTAAAGGAGAAAATTCCTGATTTTCACGAGATAAAAAAACAAACACGCATCAAAAGATACCTACGTACGTTACTTTAGATATCTCCAACTCAATAACTTGCAGAAAAATATTTGAGCGAATACCTGTAGGTATACCTAGGTATAGGTACATAGCTACCTAAACCTACCTACAAAGGTACCTACCTAACCAATTGTATATAATCAAACGAACTTCATATCTATAGGTACTTATCTAAAGTTACAGCATACCCTTCCAATCAATCGGCATCGCTTAAAATATTGCAAGGTAGGTAGGAAGGCATAGGTACCCACTTCCTCAGCGCGTTTTAATCAATTACCAGCCATCGAACAAGCTAACATTATTGAGCCAATCTTTTTCTTCATACAAATAAGTAGGTACATATATACGTAGGTCAATACCCAAATACCTACCATGGGTTCTGAGTATGGTGGGCACCTTCCTATCCAACCTGCCTTCATACATAGCTTTATATATACCTTTAATCGTTCCTACGTAACCGGCTATGCAAACAGTTATTATTTGGGCTTCTTTGGATTCGAGATCCAGCCATCAGAGCACAGAGATCCATCCATAGATGCGTGCGTAGCGCATCTACCATTTTCCAAGACATCATCCTAACTCCCCAACTATCCGCACCCCACCCCATGCCTTCATCATCATCGTCGCATCGTGTCGGTCGGTTTTGGTCGTGTTCGCAAATACCGCGCGGCGCGGTAGCTGCGGTTCGCGTCAATAACCATCTATAGACGCAGCTAGATACATTACATATATCAATTTATTTATTTTGTAGGTATATATGTATTTTATTATTTATTCAGCTTAACAAGCACATTGTTCGCCATCGCCATTGCTGTAGCTGTATGTGCTTTGTAAAAAAGCAGTAGGTACATGCACATGGATTCAAGTTATCAAGAAAAATGCAAATAAAACTGGAAGTTGGCGAAATGCCCATTTTTGTAGCAGCTTTAACTACCATCTTCGTTCGTTTATCGTTTGTGCCCGTTGCCGTTTTTTTTTTTTCATTTTTTTTTCGTTTGTTTAGCTTTGGCTTTAGCTTCCTTTTTGCTGCTTTCTATCAATACACCGATCGAAATATGAAACATTGCAATACATTATCTACAAGATTCTTTTTTATTTATTGTCTTGTCTATATCTGTCCTGCTTTCACATTTCGCTTTGTCTCACACTTGTTTATAGGTATTAACCACGCCCTGATTGCAATGAAGTCTCTATTGACACATAGCGAATCACTATGGGTAATCATTACCAATCACAGTCCATTTTGAATTTAAGCGTACTGAATGCAGTGGCAGAACAGAGACAACTATATTTCATCCAGCTAGTAGTGTAAGCTGCAAACACACATAGTCACAACGAAGCCACCCATTTTCTTTCTTTCGTTTTCCTTTGCTCGCACTAGTATTCGTCTTTGAAGTGCGGCGGAGAACGCATGCGTTTTTATTTTTGTGGCGCTGGGTACTGCTGAACTGTCAGAAACTCGCAGAAAACGGAATAATGTTTTGGGCTTTGTAGTCGTGTTCGTGGTTGAAAAAAATCCGTAAGTGTGATTTTGGTTGAGTCTCGAAAAAAAGATACGTTGGTTTGGTTGTGTCTGGCTACTGGCTTGTCGCGTCGTGATTTTAATCGTGAAAAGAAGAAAAGTGTGATTCACAATCATAATCTCTGTCAAAAATTATTTCATATTGTAAAGTGTAAATGTCAAAAAATAAAAATGCAATTTTTTTTTATAAAATAATTTTATAAAAGAAGATACAAATTATAAAAAAAAATGAATGTTTTTTATTCGTGAAACACTGGCTGGGTTGCATGCGTTAGTTGCTCTGACACTGCCACTACCGCTGCCGCTGCTGGTTGGGTGTATTTCACCTTCACTCTGAGTTAACCTATAAATTATTTTTTATCAGAGAATCTTAAGAGGACGTCAGGAACCCTCAAATGACTGTTATCTCTTGTGGGCATCTATTTAATGTTTTGTTTTACTTTCAAGTTTCAACATATATATTCGGGGACTTCGATCCATTTGGAGTTTATTGCTCTGCCATAAATTATAGTTTAAATATTGTCCACATCAGCGTGCCTAGAAGCAATTATTATATAGTTTTTTTTTGTTTTTGTTTCTTATGTTTTGTTTTTTATGTTAGTTTTTGTGAACTTAACTTCTATCCCAACATAAATCTTCACTAACCTTCCTATGCCTATAATATACCTGCAGTCGGTGTCTGGAACGTCAAAAACGAAATAAATTGGAGTAAGGTGCTCTTCTTCGTCGCTTGGTCTACCTATAAGGAATTTTCTTGTGTAATTTTTATCCTGCTGCAAGTGCGGTCGTCCGGCCAGATAGAGTCGGGTCTCTTTCGTGAGTTCTTAATCAATTTTCAATAAATGAAGTCATACAAAAAAAAAATAAAGTGCGTGCGTGAATGCGAATGAAATAATGTAACCTATCCCTTAAGTGTCATCAGTGATAGTGTGGGATCATAAAAAATGCTAAATAAACTTTGACAACTTAGTACCTATTGCGAAGCTCAGTTTGTCAACAACAAAAAAGAAAAAAAGAAGAAAGGAGTGGATACTATCTTCTGTATCTCTAAATAACCAACTCATCGGATTAATGACTTACAAACAACTTTTTTGGAATAGATTAATTTATTAATTGATTCAACAACATAGTCTTTGTCATTTGAATATATACTACCTACCAACATTATCATATTAGAGAAGCAGTCGTGCAGGCTCTTCGGAAACTATCGTTGGGGGCTACAACCGTTATACTTCAACCGACGCACATGGGCGTCTGTACTGAAGAGCGCCCTGTGATGCATTGGGTAAGCATTAAACGTATTAATTAAACTTAGTTCATTACAAGGGTTGTCGTATTTATTTGAAAATTTACATCACTTTTAAAGAAACATGGGGAATTTCGCTGCAAAATGTGACAAGGTTTATACAGATTTGGGGATCTTTTTTGTAGCTCTTCAGTAGTAATAAAAACTGATTGTTGCATACGGTTTTCAGTATCTTACAATCTTGGCTATTAGTATTCTTTCACTATGCGTTTTAAGGGTAAAGTAAGAAGTTTGGTAGTTGTTTTAATTGTATACCTACTCGCAAGTCTATCCTTGCCTATCTAGTTTTCCATATCAAAATTATTCACCCATTTAAGACAAAGGTTTAAATTAAGATGAAAAGGTAAAGAACTATTTCGTACTAAATGAAGGGCATAGATTAAGTTGATAACATAAAGGGTAGCTTTCTTTCGATCACGCTGAAACAAAATGAACAAAATTGAACTCAGTTTTTTAAACTTTAAACGTTTTCCTAAGTCCAACCATAGTAATGCCTTCAGCTATCCAGTATAATACTGCTATAAATCAATGCAATCCAAATCCAGTATGTAGATATAGCATATAGGTATACTATAAATCTAAAACATATTCCAAAATCATAAAAATATTAAAAGGGGCAACGGGCTTATAGTGTCCATCAAAACCTGCATTTATGAATAAATAAGCATTTTCAAAATCTTTGTCAACAAACCCATCTTTGAGGTATGAAAATTAGTTTAGTCTTCGAACTAGTGACGTAAGATGACATAATTTGTGATCAGCTGTAACGAGTAAGTAGCCTGTAAGAAACTACGGGCGAATGTTATAGGAACATGAACATTCCCCTTATATAGGTACCTAAGTGGGTATACATTTAACTAGGTGAGCAATGTGCTAAATAGTAATTACCCAATGCTCGCACCACCCCATATATCTTTAAGAGTTTGAGGGAAAGAGAGGATCAAACCAGTTTAGTTTTTAAATAGGTACCTATAGGCACCTAAGTATACATATATATTCTTACTTATGTTATAAAGTATAGGCTGCTAATTAGAGCTAGGTGAACATTTCTTTATGTATTAGTTGAGTGCTAAGGAGTGATCATTTATTGCACTTTTGTTTTCATTTTAAATTTAGAAGTTAGATACTATAGGTTACCAGGTTAATAATAAGGGGAAGTTGTAGATGCATATTAACTTTATCCACGTTAAAAATATTTGTTACTGAGTTCTCTGTTGTAAAATTTAAAATAGATAAGAACATTCCGGTGTTCTAATTTAAAAAAGAAACATTTCAAATACTTTAGAAATTTTTATCTCTCACTCTATTCCCCTCTTTTTTCTACTGTTTTGAAATCTCTTTAAAGAGCGTTTGACCGCAGACTTCTGTGGTTGCTATCGTCTTCTCTTTAAGGCCAATAAAATTGGTTTCCTCATAGAATTTTTGTCCTAGCATTTGTATCGGATTGGTACCTATTTTATTGGCAGAATTAAAACTTTGATTTATTTTACTTTCCTTACTCATACTTTAACCTTTAAGCCTACATTTAAGTCACACGGGCTAAATGGTATACTCTTTTTTGTGCGTGACTTATAAATAGGAAAATTCCTCCTTTATAAAGCATCCTTTTCGGTAAGCTGGCCAAAACTCTATTTCTGTCCTCCGAAGAAAAGATAATTTTGTGTTCAGTGACTTTTTGAACCTATTCAATTGCCGGCGGCTTTGCAAGAGCAAAATTATATCATCTCATATACATAAATGTATCCATTTCCTCTCAATGATCTCTTTTCACCTCGTCTTACACTCGTTTTTCCAATATCATTACACTTCGATGAATCTAAATTAACATTAAATCTTTCAACTTTTGACGTTTTTGAAAATTTCGTCGCCTAGTTAAATTTTGTTCTCGGTGGAAATTTCGTTTAGTCCCCTTGAAAAGTGAGAAGCAGATATACATTGTTTACGATTTTCGGAATGATGTAATAACTGCCATGCTCGGTAAGACCGATAAAGCTAGTATCTATACTCTATTCCACATAAACAGGCAGTACAAGTCTTATGGGGAAGCTTTTTTTAAGTCAGTTGCGCCCAATATTTTTGCACTATACCAAATTGAAGGAAACCCTCCATAAGAATTGTTGACCCGCCAGTGAATTTCTAATCGCATCTGACGTGAATCCTACGTCTTATTCAGAGCACATCTAAATGTTCAGCACTGATTGTCTGTGGCTGCTGCTATTTAAAACTCAACCCCTTTTTAATTGATGTGCATTCAGAGTTACCAGTGTTCTTTTGGTACCTCGTTCATCTTTCTTTCCTTGGGTTTCTGCTGATGCGCTTTTGGTTTTAGAGCTTTGAATTTTTTCTAAAATTGTTGCTTATTTGAAACGCTTACTAGGGAAACCCTGCAAGAGATTTTGTATGGAAAGCCCTTAGGGAAAACACAAGAGTTCAAATGAGAGACAAACATTATTATCTTCTCTGTACCGCCGATTTATGTGGAACAGTGAATAATATCTCTTTTTCTCTCTGCAATGGTTTTCTAAGCAAAATATGTCATTCAAAACTTCAGTAATCAAACCTGAATAACATTTGGGAACCTCTCTTCGCAATGGGAAAGTGGTCTTAATTGAGTATAGTTGCTTACATCAAAAGTGAAGTATCTGCTGCATTAAGCCATCGGAGATACATGCAAGTGCTCTACCAACATCTTAGGGCATAAGCTAGAAAAGGTTAGGGCAGGCCAAAATATGGGGAAATATAGAAACCCTGCTGTCTAGGTCGGGGATCTAACCCACAAGCCACAACTGAAGTTTAGCAATCAAAATCTCATCGTACAGTAGAACCATTGCCACTTACAATGATAAAGACTCAATCCCAGAATGTAAGATCTTGGACCTTAGGTATGCAGCGAAGAAGATTTTGGGTGAACATCAGAGTTTTTCAATTTAATGCCATTCAAAACTGATTCATCATGATTGACAACCACACCAAGCAATGAAAGCTGTAACATAATGCTATAGGGCCCCCATGCATGGAATACCATGAGCACTATCACTTGACTGAGTCCGCCCCTGTTCATGGTAGAAAAAAAAACATCTATTATATTGCTGGTATTTAAATCACTTTAGCAAACTAAAATGATTTTTTTATGATTTACCTTCTTTTAAACTAATTTGCATGTCGTTTCGCTTGACATTGAATTTTTGTTTCACACTCTAGATGGTGTACTCATATCATTGCTAAATCAAATTTAACACGGACACACTATTATAATTTTCTTATCAGTTTTAAAGTTGTTAAAATAGACGCAAAAAATTAAATTTCAATATACCACACTCTATCAGCTGTTTTAGTTGTTCATTTAATTAGAAATAGCTAAGTTTTTACCATGTCAATTGGATTGTTAACACAATTTACAACCATTTAATGATAACGAGGTCTGAAATGTATCTTTTAGGCGCTTAACTATTTTTACTGATGATTTAGTGTTTAATATGCAAAACATTTCAAAAATAATTTTGTTAACTGTTATGGATTGATAAGGTCAGCTCAAAGTGGCCGTCTCCAAAAAAATGTCAACACAATAATTGATTTGAATTTAGACGGTTGGGAAATTTAAATTGACGGCATACAAAAAATGATCGGGAGGGCAGGTCTAGCCGTACTGAAAAGCTTCTTGAGTGAGACTGGAAAATATATTTTGGCTGTCCGAGAATGTCAAAAAGACAATATCGATTCACATCGCTTGCTTATATGTGCTTCAACAGTTAGAAAAAAGAGATTATATTCTGAGATTAAGACCGTATTTTGTCTTTCAAGTTTATGCACCCTCGGTCGGAGTAAAAGGAGATCGGAATGATAACTAGAGAATTATTTATAAACTGAAACGGCCACTGGGTTGAAGTTTATTTTAAGGTTTTTTAAACAGGCTTGAATAGATTCTAGGCCATTTAAGCTTCCGTACCTACTACTACACTATTGCTAACCAGTGTTGCCGCAAGCCAAAAAAAAAAAAGAGTCGCTAGATTGAACTTAAAAATCCGCTAGATATGCCAAAATTAAAAAAAAAGTCGCTAGAAAAAATATGTAGAACAAATATCTATACTTTTGCAGGTACATTTTCTTTTTCAACGGAAAATCCACACTTAATCTGGACTTATCGCACTAAAATAAGAATTTGTAGACATAAATTGGAAGGAACTAGTTAAATAAAATGACTACCTACCTTTTGCTCAAAACTTTATTTGACGGCTTGCTGGAGAAATATTAGTAAAAAATCTGCAAAATACAAGTAATAAGATTCACATTTTATAGGAAAAAACCATTTAAAATTAAATAATGTATCTACGAGTATCATTTCACATGATAAACAGAAATATGAGGTATGCTGATTGGACGTGTGACGTCACTATCATCAGATTTTTTTTCGAAGTGAAGATCAATAAATGTATTGAGCAGCCGGTTTTTATTATGTTTTTGTAATTTTATAATTCTTATAATCATACGACAATTTGTTTAAATACTCAATTCAAAAATATAGTCTTCACTTGAGAAATAAAATAATTTTAAAAGATGATAGTGACGTCTAAAAATACCAAGATGGAGATTTGTATGTGTCTAGTCAGCATACCTGGTATTTGTATCATGATGGACGTAATATCTACAAAACATATGTTTTTGCAAAAAGTCGCTAGAAAAGTAGCTAGAAATATCTAGCGACAAAAAATTATTTTTTGTCGCTAAACTTTTGAAAATTCCGCTAGATATGGTGACAAAGTCTAACTGTTTCTTCTTACACTGAAAATATCGAGGGGCGGCGCGGCGTTATATATATTTCCGTTTTGCTTAGCTGACATCATTTATTTCTTTAAAAGGGCATATTCTACCAAAAGTCACACCTCACACTATTCCTCAGTATATAGAGGTCTACGAGTATTGACCGATCACATAATAATATTCTGAGGAACACCCCCAAATCTAAGCCGACGCGACGTATCCATTATGATTACCTATTGCAATTTTTGTAAAGAGCTTTTAAATGTATAACGAAGGTTTTCATAGTGTTTTGTTTGCAATGTCAATATTGATCGCGAGACTGAAAAATAATCACTTGAGTCGCAGACTTTTCAAGTTACCATCACTGCTCTCCAAAATATGTGTTCTTTGAAGTTTTCTAAAAGCGATATATGTACATATAGTTAGTTTAATTTAGTTGGGATCTTCGAGTACTGCGTTGGCTCCCCAAGTATAAAAATGAAGAAATAGGTTTGGTTTAAATAAATTTGTGAGGCTTACAAATTTTAACGGACTTTCGGAATATTTACACAAAAATGTATTTTCCTTATAACTGCGAACATCCCTGTAAAACACAATACAAAAGGTTGTCATTGGCTAGTCAGAAGTGGGCCAGGTCTTCGTAGCTTTCTTAGCAATTCGATTTAACTATTTAAATAGGGTCCTAAATTGTTTTAGGAAAATGATAAATGCTGTAGTCTTCTTCTCATTTTGCTACCGAAGGTATGTTCAGAAATCTTAAGGCTCACTACATTTTCTCCATCACTTTGACAGGCAGTGAAATTGAAACGTGAAAATCCTTTGACATCAAAGCTGAGTATCTTAGCTGGAAAATAGTTCTCAAGAAGAATATCTAAATATCGGAGACCACGGTGCAATGAACACAAATTTATGTTAGTTAGCTGAACAAAGTCAGCAGAAACAAAATTTTTCAATGATCACTTAATTCTAGAAGCAGGGTTTTGAAAAAAAAAATTAAGAAACAAAATGTAATTAAAAAAAAAAATGATTGAAATTTTTTTTTTTTAATTTTGTTTTTGTTTTTGTAGAGCATTTAATTAGCATTTAATTCAAGGACCAATTGTATTTTTAAATTTTAATTTAGTGTACTTTAGATATATTGTTCTGCAAACTTCTTGTGAAGTTAGCAGAACATTAATTTTTTCGAAAACCGTTAGAGCATTAAATTTTTTTCTTTGGCATTTAATTAGCATTTAATAAGCGTCTAACTATGCAATCAAAAAATTTTGGCTCTGCTGACTTTGTTCTGCTAACTTCAGGGACATCACAAATTTCCTATTTGTTCGCGATTGGGAATAGGTACGGCTTTCTACCAAGGTACCTCTATCTAATCTTTCGCTAAACGCAAAATGACACTTTGAGGGAAAACATTGAAATATCCGGTCCGATACGCTAGACATTATATTGAATAAGTATTTACAATTTTTGTAATTAAAATTTATTTTCTGTTAATTTTTTTGACGATCTTGGAAAAAATGTTAAACAAAAATGTTTGCCGCCAACAATGTTTCCCTTTAAAGTTTAAAGTATTAAAAATATTTGTTACTTTCATTTGAAACTGACGTATTCGGGAAGTGCCCTGGCCCTATGATATATAGATTAGATTAGTGTTGAATGAATGGAAAATATCATTTGGTTGTTAAAAGCCTTGTCCGCGGGGATCTGACGATTCGCAGAATAGCTTGTGATATAAAACTTATAACATGAACAACAAATTCTGATGATTTGCAGGAAAACTGCTTCTGAAAAGAGTCTTCACGATGACTTGAAAAGCAATTCTCCAATTACATTATTTTGTTTCTTTTTAAAACTTCATTTTTTTGTGTGTGTGTTAAATCTCTTTAAGAGATAACCCCATAAAAGATAAGCTTCAAAATATTTACTCGCTCATGTGCACGTAAATCCAACACACAAAGTAAAAAAAAGTTTATTCGTCTCGAGAGAACTCAAATCTGTATTTATTGCGCTTTGATTCATAAAAGGTTATCTGGACAAGTCATACAAATTTGATAAGATGACGTTTGTATATTATTTATTAATTTGGACGATGTATGACAATTTAAATGAAATTAAAAATGTGCAAGAGGTGTCTGGAAACAAGAAACTATATAATTTAAAAGTGGTATTTTGTCCGAGACAGGGACGATAATAAAAGCCCTGATCATACAAATAGCTAGAAAATGAAAAACCAAAAGAAACAGCTGTAGCCGATAGTACACTTATTATAGAACTAGCTGACCCGGCGAACTTCGTAACGTATTGAAAATAATAATTCTTTAATATTCATTAATTTATTTATCATTTATATAGTAAAAAGCTGATATTTTAAAATTACAAACAGACACTAAATTTGTATTAACGCGTGTATAGAGTATCTATAGATGTATATATCTAGATGTATAGATGCCCAAAACAAAAGACGAGATTAGAAGGACTATTCCTTACAGGAACCCTCTCGTTGCAATAGAAGAGGTTTCCAGGTCATCCTAAGTCGTAGATAATTCTACTTCTTATCGTGGATACTATCTAACATTAAAAGCTTCCTCTATCTCAAGGATGGCAATTATACGGATTTATTTTTTGCCGTTTGGAGTTTTGCAGTCTTTGTGATCCAATCTGATGCATTTTCTGTTGCCGGTTGCTAATCGCCGCCGCCCGGTTGCTAATCGCATCCTGTTTTAGGTAGTATGGAGAGGTGGTGCGTTCTTTTACTATCCATTAACAACAATTGTTAACAATAGTCAACAAAAAGGCGTTCATATGTAATCCAATATCTAAATTAATAAGAATTTGTAAATATGTATACGTATGACGTCCTAAACTCAAGTTGAAGTTTCAAATAGTTACGATTCGTTACTTCAATATATGAGTTGAGATTGGTGATCTGTCAAATTAGACGTTTCGTTTCGTATTAAACAATTCTAAGTCTTTATTAAAAATCAAACCAAACAATTATAAATTTTCGATTTGAGCAGCAAGTGATCAATAAGAAAGAATAAAATGGATTTTTACTAAATTTTGAGCTAAGAAGGAAAATAATTTCATAAGTTCCTTAATATACAAAGAAATTGTTAAAAGTGGTCGTTTGACAGTTAAACAAATTCTAAATGGTTTTTAAAGAAAACCCAACCAATCCAAACAATTACACTTCAACAAGTTTTGTTTGACATAACAACAATTGTTGACTATGGTTAGAAAAAGAACGCACCAAGGGTAAAGGACTTAATATGAATAATGTCTTAATCTATTTGAGAACAAACGATAAAATAGACTGATTTGGTAGAAGGATTAAGTGCTTGGCCACTAGCTAATACTAACATTTGAAATAGGGGTATGGCCGGAACTATGTCAAGTTCATCTGGTTCCTATTCGGTGCTTTGAATTAAAAGATTGCTTTTTAGAATCTCTTACATGGTAGGGTCAAGAAAGTGATCTTCTGTAAGTGTCTCCAGAGTTTCTTTCTCATTATTTTTAAGGTTTCGTTCCCTTTTTGAAAGGGTTCATAAGGGTGGTTTTATTAGACTCTGCATTTTTCTTAGACGATAATGGTCTTCTAAAAGACTCCTTTTAAATTTACAGTTAGAAGACACCCTTTGACTGATTTATGGCTGAAACACAAACACGCTTTAGCTTCGGCTTCGCCTGACGTTTACGAATTCAGACATAGGAATTCAATGCATGTTATCACAATGAAGCTTCCACTTCACGTTTCGTTTTGCAATCGTAAAGAGGATAACGTAATGTTACGTAATGCTAATGCGACTCCAAACGGAAGCTCTAGTTCAAATGTACTGAACATTTGTTTTGTCTGACAGCTCAAAACAGCTGTAAAAAAAAATCAACAAACAAAATTCATTTGTTTTTTAGTAATTCTGAATGAAGTTAAGAAATAATTTTAAGGTAAGTTATTGAAATATAGAATAATTATCTGAATTTTTCTTGAAATCGATTTATTTTCGTTGAACAGAAAATGTGTTTCGACGCACAGCTTATTAACTTGGTGAGGGAGAGGCAATTCATATATAATACCTTGAAGAAAAATTTGTAAAGCAAAGAACTAAACATTTTCCAACAACTTACGACAGAGTTAAGAAAAGTCGTGCACTTGGTTCGATTGGTTTTCTACAACACGTTTTTTGGAGATGTGGTTCAAAGCTTGTGGAGAGACATCCTAGTAATTTTATAGAAGTGCTCCGGATCTTTTTCCTTCATTTGGTTAAAGTTCAGAGCAAAGAACATTTACTCATCTCTCCGTAGATTCAGCTCCCGGACCCACCAACGTCTTTCAGTCTGCCTCTCTTCTTGCTCGATGAGCTGAATATATCCCCGATAGGCTCATATTTGTTTCACGAAAAGCCAATCGAAAACAAACCACACTAAAATTACAGCCGGCAATGACAGATCTATCATTTGAGAAATGTCATATGAGAAATGTCATTCAAAGCAAACTCAAAGCTAAAGCGTGTTTGTGATTCAGCCATTACTGATTTGTTTTTTTTTTTCCGGACAATAATGTTCAAAATAATATTTATTGATTTTTTTTTTTTGCAATGGGTTAAGTGTTTAAGTGTCATTAATGAGGTGAATTTTACATCGTAGACTCGTATACAAAATTTGTTTGAATTAGAAAGTTCACTTTAATACATACTTCCTTATATATTTTAAATGTCCGCTCATATCTTATAATTTTTTTTATATATTCCTTCATTATATTTTATTTTGAGTACTTTTCAAAACGACACTTTTTTTTTTTGTAGGTAATATTTCAAATCCAATTAATTAAGTAAAATTGTAAAATCCTTCACTTCACCATACGGCTGCGAAAATAATGTCAAAAACAATCAAACTGCGAACGCTCACATTTAGGATGGATTTTATAATTTATTTTTAAATGCAGAAAGCAGAGTTTCTACGAAAATGCATCTTCCATCATACATATATAACCGCATAAACTCTTCTTAATTAATTTTGAATATGATCGTCGCATTGATTTTCTATTTTGGTGTAAAGTACAAGGATAGGAAGACAAGATACCATTATGAATATCAAATATGACTTTCAGAAATAGCATATAGGGCCAAGTAGAATGGTATTAAGAGTGATGCCTAAAATCATTCACGCATAATACAACGGGTAACAGTGGTTCTCAGAAAATATCCTTTTGTCATAATTAGAAAAATAACATGGTCGGGCTTTATACTGGCATTCCCTGCGAAACTCTTTATTTTGGATAGATTTTGACGAGATTGGAAGTAGGTATGTGTTATAGTTCATAGTTAATGAAATTGGAAAAAAATAAATTTTCAAAAGTAATTTTGACTCTTTTTTTTTAAGCCTGAACTCCACTATTTAAAAATTATCGAAAATGGACTCCTCCTTTTGAAAATTTTAATAATTTTTTTAATGCCAATTTCCGTTAAATACTTTTCTTATGCATTCGTTTGCATTTTGCATTCTTCTTGAACTAAGCTATTATTATTAGTATTCAAATCTTTTTCTACATCTCCTCCTGTTAGACAGCATTCAAATCACATAATTATATGAACAAACATACTTAATAACTTGTAGCCTTTTAGCTCGCTTTAGCTTGACATAATGTGCAATTCTTAGTAGACCAGAGTGAAGGCCCCGACCCATAGAATCCGTTGGTGCGTCGCCGCAACGCATCCGTTGACGTTTGCTGGTTCGCCGAATTGGGGGTGAGGGGTGACCCAATGAATGGGTTGACGTTCCATTTTTGCCTCTTTTTTTTCTTCGAACATGCTGCAAAAAATTATGCTTTACATAATTACAACTGTAACCAAAACCCTTAGAAGAAGAAATATATTTCTCTTCTTCAATGCCAAAACGAAACCACTTCAAATCGAAAAATTGCTGTCAGCCAGCTGTCAACGCCGGAGAAGAAAAAGTTAAAAGTTCGGCTACTTCTGTCCGTTGCGTTGCCGCATGTATATGGACCACTTCTCGTAAAAACACGTGTATTTAATCGAGCTGTCAGTTGATTAGCCGGACGCACGGACGCAACGGATTCTATGGGTAAGGGCCTTGAGAGGCTACGTAGCATGGGAGAAAATGAGAGCTAGAAAATATAAAAACTGTGTCAGGATTTTTCTTTTATTCGTTCTCTCAGGCTTGTTGCGATATATTATTTTGTTTGATTTATTCGCTTAAAAGTGTCATGGCGCATTTCCGTTTCTTCTTATTTCAAATCTCACCTAGACTAAAGAAGTCTCACTTCAAAAACTTTTGGCGAAATAGCTGAAAGGTGGGTCGGGGCATATAGTGGCTTACAATCCCAACTATTTCTGTGTATGCGTTGATATTATGCAAAGTGGAAAGAACCTACAATTTTACCGGATCCCAACCGCTATCAGCGAGATGTATCTACTTTATTCGTAACAAGATTTAATCTTGGAGGATTTGTCACATCCTTGCAAGAAGGCAGTAAAAAAAAAAAAAAAAAAAACTAGTATGTCGAGAGAGCCCGAACCTTCGGCGTGGCAGTCCGACAAACGCCAAGGGGGTGCTATAAGAAGATCACACACTTGTGAGTGAAAATATCAATTTTCCACACAACAATTTTTCGAAGTTTTATTCAATGAGGAAAGTAGTTTAAAGAAATCCAAACTAAATTTCTGAAACTTAATTTTCGAAGTGTTGGCGAGAGTCATTGATAATGGACATTTTTCAAAAACTATGTAATTAGTTTCTGGATTTTTTTGACTTGACGTGATAACGTCTTATAAATCGATGAACAATATATTGGCAGCACGCACGAAAAAGTGTCACAATGTCACGTTCCGTAACTGCTTTGATAGCATAGAAAGTCGATAAAGTGTGAGGGGTGGGTGTTGGGTGGCTGGTGATTGAAGGTATGGGTGGGTGGTTTGTGGTGGGGAGGATGGTTGGGGAGGGGTGGCTTCGGGGTGGGGCTACGAAATTGTCAAACATGGTGAGTGGTTGGTTGGTAATAGTGGTGTTGGTGGGAGGAAGGTTTGTTGTAAGGGATAATGACGAAACAATTGTCAAAAATGGTGGGTCGTTCTATGTGGGGGATGGGTGGATGGTGTTCGGGGGGGGATTGGTTGGTGTTTGTAGGTGGGGTGTTTGCTTGGTGGTAGGTGAGAAACAACCTACACGTGAACTGTTTTGCGAACTGGTTATCACGTACAATTATCGCTAGTAAACCGACTTTACAGATTAATTATTATTATAAACTATTCTACATACATATATACATATTCATTTAATAATACGAAAGAAGTAAGCTTAAATTTTAAGGGCCCTTTAAATGGTAGGAGGTTTTTAAAAACAGTAAAAATAGGTACGAAGTATTAACCTTTCAATTTGACATTCTGTGGCTTTTGCCGTAGGACGTAAAGACAAAAAGCTATTGAGAGCAAGATCAAAAAATTTGGAGTTTTCTCCCTTCCCTCCATCCCTCTTTTAGCATAGGGCCCCAGGTCAAAAACTTTGCAAAATGTTAGTTAACTATCCCTGAACAAAACTCTCGAGTTTCATTAAGTTCTGATCTTTTTCCACCTTAACCCACTTTTTCCGACCTGTCGATGCGATTTTGACAATTTCATTATATTATTTTGTATAAGTGGTTTGAGTTGGACTGGAATCAATTTTTGAGGAGAATTCTATAACTTCTCATACAATTGATTTTTAGTTTCGTTGTATCTCACTGATAAATAAATTTTGCAAGTAAGATATGCCGAAAATTGATGTTAAACTTGAATGAGCCGTTTAACTCATTTTTTCGGGGGTTTTTTTTAAGTTTCACTTCGACCTACATAGATTTCTTCGTAGCACGCTTGATCGATTTTGATAAAATTATGTCTGAAGGAACTAGACCAGGTTAAATTTTTAGGAATGTCCACTTGGTTGTTTTGGCATATCTCTATTTAAAACATGTATTATACTATATCTGCATTAACTCCTCTGCTTCCTGGATATGTTACATTTACAAATTAACGTTAATAAATATTTATTGGATGCTTAATAATATCTTAATTTTTTTAATTTTTACAGCAGCAGAGCGCAAGGTTCTTAGGGCCGGCACGGGATAGAAGTCCAACACCACCAGGAACGCATATCAGACGTCAGTGTGGTGGTCCTTCCAACAACAATCACATACTATATCGTTCCTGTTCCTCTTGTCCCGAGACATGTGATCATAGCACCAAATCCTTTGAACCCGCACCCATATACAACGATTCTTTTAGAAGGTATATACTTTATAAAATTAAGAAATTAAATCTTTTAGAATTTCATAAAAAAATGTATAAACTCTTAGCTATGACGCACCAGAAAGAGCTCCTTTTGACGAATCATTGATAAAATATTCCGTCAGTGGGAGATTAGGCTGTCCAGAAGGTAGTGATGACCAAATATCTGGAGTATCACTCAAAACCGAACCCTATGGCCCACCCAGCAGTCCGGAATCCTCCAGTGAGACTACATTACCTGGCCCTGAAGACTGCGCCGGGTGTGGCCGATTTATTCAGGTAATGCAGCCTAGCATTTAAAACTTTTATTTTTATTTAACCAAATTATAGCATTAGCTCAAAATAACAAAAAAAAAAAAAAAACTTCATATCTTTAACTGGGCATATTGTTAGGACCGATTCTACCTCTCAGCTGTTGAAAAACGATGGCATGCTGGTTGCCTACAATGCTGTACATGCCAACAACCATTGGAAGGGGAGTCGTCGTGTTTTTCTAAGGATGGCAATATTTATTGCAAAAGTGATTACTATAGGTGAGTTTTGAATAATAAAATTTCCGGACGATACCTACTCGTATGTACATATTTCAAAAAAAAAAAAAGTAAAAAATTACCCAGGTTCTTTTACTTCTTTGTTGATATATCATGCTGAAGCTGATGCTATCTTAAAAAATAATCTTATGCTTTTTAGTTGAATGTTGTTCTATCTTCATCTGCAATATTCTACATGATGGGCTTCTTTCTTCCTGATTTATGAAAAAAAAAAAAAAAAAAAAACGGTGTGTGTGCAAGAGAAGTGCCAAGAAATCCCCCTTAACATGTCGTACTAATTACACTCTTTTTTTCTGTCTTTCTTGGGTATTATTCCGCTTCGCAAGAATACATGCATAATGTGTGCAATGTTCAAGTCTACGAAGCACAGAAAATAGTTTTCTGACACGCAACTCTGAAACGATCTAGAAGCTAGAAGAAAAGATCTAAGACAAAGCTGTTGGGAATCTACTGTTTTGCGCGCTTGCATCACCTTTGATACATTTTGATTTGAAAATGCATTCTCGCCCGGCACGCTATATTAAATAAATGCAATAATTTTTTTTTTAATTCAAGTAGGTTTAGATTATTATTATAATTGTCTTAAATTATATACCATTGTTTATTGCAATTAAAAATTCGAATCGAGGTCATTTTTGTATTCTTATTTTTGTTGTTGTTGTAAAAGTTGAACATCACCATCAATGCCAATGTGCCCATTAGAACCTAGGTACTACGTGGGGGATATCCAAAATAATATTGCAAAACTTAAAGGTTTGACGTTATAAACGTTTAAGTCTTTTTTTTTCATTGAATTTTGAGTATGCCTTGCCTACACATAGAAAAAGAATTTTGATACTACATTGATAATATTCTCACTTCCTGGGTTCATTGACGTATAGCTACCTACAGGGAACGCAATTCTGTTCAATGCAAGTAGGTACATTAAACTTGAAAACGTTTCGGTTGCGGTTATGGATGTTAAAAATGTACAGATTATGTGGATGAATGAGATGAATGAATATGAGTGCTTAACATATTTTGAAAATCTAGTTTACAAGTACCTACATAGGTATGTTGATTTTCATTATTTCAATAATTTAGTCTGGTTATTTGGTGTTCCAATCGGTAAATTTTAAATAACGGGTGATTTTTTAGTTGGTTTGGTTTTGGCAACATTGGTTTTGACAGCTGACGTGTGTTAAGTACCTTGTGTCACTGTCAAACAGCTTCAGTTTGGTTTGCAATTTAACCATGGATCGTCTTACAAATGAACAACGCTTGCAAATTATTGAATTTTACTATCAAAATTCGTGCTCGGTTCGAAATGTTCATCGCGCGCTGCTTCCATTTTATGGTCGGCATTCTCGACCTTCTGAGCAGTCTATTCGGAAGATTGTGACCAAATTTCGCACAAAATTTACTTTGTTGGACATTAAACCACCAACACGTTTACGTACTGTGCGTAGTGAAGGAAATATTGCGGCCGTATCAGCTGGTGTGACAGAAGACCGCGAAATGTCGATTCGGCGCCGTTCCCAGCAGTTAGGCCTTTGTTACAGCACTACGTGGAAAATTTTGCGAAAGGATTTGGGCGTAAAGCCTTTTAAGATACAGCTGGTGCAAGAACTAAAGCCAACCGACCTACCACAACGCCGAATTTTTGGTGAATGGGCTCTTGGAAAGCTGGCCGAGGATCCGCTTTTTTATCGAAAAATTGTGTTCAGCGATGAGGCTCATTTTTGGTTGAATGGGTACGTAAATAAGCAAAATTGCCGCATTTGGAGTGAAGATCAGCCAGAAGCATTGCAACAGCTACCAATGCATCCCGAAAAAGCCACTGTTTGGTGCGGTTTATGGGCCGGCGGCATTATTGGGCCATATGTCTTCAAAGATGATGCGAATCGCAGCGTTACTGTCAATGGTGAACGCTACCGAGCGATGATAACAAACTTTTTTTTGCCCGAAATGGAAGTTCTTGACTTGCATGATATGTGGTTTCAACAAGACGGTGCCACATGCCACACAGCACGCGAAACAATGGCGCAATTGCGAGGCGAGTTTGGTGAACAGTTAATTTCACGTTTCGGGCCGGTCAATTGGCCGCCTAGATCGTGCGATTTGACACCATTAGACTATTTTTTGTGGGGGTATGTCAAGGCTAATGTCAATAGGGACAAGCCCGCTTCGATTGACTTACTAGAAGCCAACATCCATGCATTCATTCGTGAGATACCGGCCGATATGTGTGAAAGAGTATGCCAAAATTAGACTCAGCGGATGGGCTACCTGAGACGCAGCCGCGGTCAACATTTGCATGAAATTATCTTTAAACATTAAATTGCAAGGTTCAAACTATCGATTCAAATAAATATTTCATTCATTTTTTCGAATTTTTTGTGTTTTTTTTTTTTTTAAAGTTCTAAACCTCTTAAAAAATCACCCGTTATAATGTTAAAATGCTAAATTAGTTAGTTTTGGAAGCTTTGTATATCTTTCATTGCTTTCTTCCAGTAGTATTATGTATGCGAGGTTGTTTGTTCTCAACCAGGTTTGGTTTGGTTGTTACTGGAAAAATGGTAGATATAAATAGTCATAAATGAATGAAAGAAAAACTAAGTAGAACTCCTACTAAAAAATCAAGTTATAAATTGCTAGAATACAAAACTATCTTTTAAATCTTTGAATCTTACATGCTTCCGATGGCTCTATAATTTTTCAAAGATTTAGATAGGAATACAGTGGACGCTCAAAAATAAGAACTTTCGTAAATTCGAATCTTCCAGAAATTCGAACCTGAGTTTTTCATGTATTGAATGCTCCAAAATTAGAACTTGAGGTTCTAATTTCAGAGCGATTTTTTTCTTAACTTTGTAAATATGGGGAAACTCCCATTTTTGTATTTATTTTGCTTGTAAAAAACAGTTTGTCTATGGAAACCAAAGTAAAGATTTTAAAAAAGCTTGATGAAGGCGTACAAGGGAATCGTTTAGCTTTAGATTTTAATGTGAAAATATCTGCCATCAGCTATGTATATATAAAATCGAAGAAAAAAGCGATATTAGATGTTGTTTCCAACTCCTATCAAGAATTACCAATTGTTTCACCCTCCGTAACGAAATCGTTGTATCAAGTTTAATTAAACCAAAAAAACAAACAAGTATATTACTGAACATTATGCTACAAAAATATTAGTTGTTTATTAATAAAAGAGATTTGTGTGAAAATAATAAATTGTGGATGTGGTTTCACTCGTTTTTTACAATAACAGCGAATTAAAAAAAACGTCCAGATATTTGAACATTTCGGAAATTAGAATTACCTCAGGAACAAAGTGGTTCTAATTTCTGAACGTCCGCTGTAATAGATATCATATTAAAAAAATTCGTAGGCGTGGTCAGTTTTTTAATGGTTCCTGTATTTTTCTAAATTTGGATTGTGATTTGTGATATTAATGTGAAGTTAAAAGTTTTTATGTTGATAAATTGAATTTTTGTCCCTATTGTGCAATTTGTTTTTTTTTTTAAGTCATTTATTTTGTGCTTAATCTACGGAGGGTACCCTTCAAAAACACTCCTTTTATCTTACCTCATCTAAAATAAAGTATACGACTGGAACGCACAAACTTGCTCTTATGTGTGGTCTTGGGGATTTAGATTTTGAAAAAACAATTAATGAAAGAAAAAACATATACCTAAAATATTTTTTATTAAACACTTAAAAATCGCTAGTCAAAACGTTTTTTTTTTTTTTTTTGGGAAAAAAAAAACTAAGTATGCCATCTGATATACCTTACTGTTTTGAATTTTCGGAAAAAACTTTTCGAAAACATGTTCCACAAATTTTTTTGAGTAAGCCAGCTGCACGGACTTTGTTGTTTATATCAAACCAAAAATATAATTAAAACAAAATTGATGTAACCGTTTAAAAGAAGAAAAAAAAACAAAAATCTCAAAAAACTACATTAACATTTTTATCGAAATTTGGCTTACGAGAATATCAGATTTTAAAAAAACCAGTCCTAAGGGAGTTACCATTATAAGACTTTTCCTGAAAAATCTAAATTTATTCAGAAAGTTTTATCAAAATCGTAGGAGCCGTTTTTGAGAAAAATTAATTTTTCATTAAAAATCGCAAAGCAGGTACCCTTAGTTTAAGAGCTAGAATGATAAACCCCTCTGTAGGACGTCATGATAATACTGTGTATCAAGTTTGAAGCAAATCGGACCAGCCGTTTTTCTGACAAACAGACATACGGACAGACAGACAGACAGAATTGTCCGGCCAACCGTTTTCGACTTCCTTATTATCGTAGTGTTATGTTTGATTGTTAGAATTATTATTTACGAGTGCATAACTTGCCTTATAGTAGGACGGTAACCCTACCTAATATTCTTTCAGATTTTTGCTTATTTGTAGTGCTTACTAAGGACACCCTGTAAGAGCTTTTGTTAGAATAGCGACTTACGGAAAAGAAAAGAATGCGAATTACGGCCAAACATTCCTTTCTTCCCTGCACTGCCTATTTATTTTGGACATAATTTGGCTTTTTTATACCGCATTATGCTTTCATTTCAGTTCCGGTTATTAATTTAATTTGAAGAAAATCCAATCTTGAAATGGAGACACTCATGGTGGTATTCGCGGAACATTATCAAACCTCTCTTAGTTTTATGAGCCCCCTAAATAAATTTCGAAAAGTGCTATTCACCGACCATTATAAACTTTAATTCGAATGTTATAATAGCAAAACTGAAAAACTTCTTTGAAGTTGACTTTTTTAATAGGTTGAGAAAATTGTATTTCAGCGACAGTCTACTGTCCTTTTAACGTGGGTCGAACCAACTAAAAACCACAACTTTGCCGTCGTCATCTTCCCAACTTCCCCCAGCACCAGCTCCAGCTCCAGCTCTAAGCCTGGAAACTCCTTTTCATTCTTCATGCTCGTTCATTGATCATTGAATAAGAAACAAATAATTAACATCATTTAATACTTTAATTCAAAATGAATACTGGGGGCCGATACAAGTACAATACATCAATGTTTTCGGTTGAGAAACAAAAAAAACATAATGTACTTGATGGTTGGTGCTTCCTTTACATTATTATCCTATGCCCTCGAAGACATAATGGGTCGAAGGACAGAATTCTTAGCTAAATTTAGACAGACGCGTTTGAGCTGTGATCATCAGTGTGTTGCTGCTGATGCTCCTGGCTCCTGGCTCCTGCTGCCCCGAGACCAATGATTTATGCTCAGTAATGTCACATATGACATTGTGTCGTGTAAATTTATGTTAGAAGTTCATTGCGGAGTACAGAAGATAATTGATGTGATGTTTAGTGTGTTATGTTTTGAAGAGAAAGGTGGTACATACTGGGTAAAGATACAAAAAACAGAGAATTGTAATTCCTTTTCGGAAAGTTCATTTGAACCGTAGAAACAAAAAAAAAAATCATAAATAAAATCAAAAGGAAATGACAACATTCACATACACAAAAAGTTGTATAGTTGTATATTTTTTCCACTCATATATTGGATGGATGAATTTTTGTCGGGGATACTTTGGGAAGGGGAGCTAATTAAAAACGCAAACTGGAAATGATGCTTGTTCGTCTGCGTTGTTTTTGTTTTTTAATTTTTTTTTTCTTTTTTGTGCAACAGTCTCTTACATTTTTATCTACAACTTGATTTATGGGAAACGGGTATCGAAAACGTTTGCTTCTTACGGCCGGCGCGTAGAGCGGCCGACCGACGGACGTACCTACTACACTCGGAATACTTGTACCTAAATGTTTTACTACTGATTTTATGATACATTTATTTCTCTCTTTGAAAGACATACTTTGCAAAAGTTGGAGCTGAGCTGAGATACATATTTATTTTGGATTTTAATTCTTCATTATGGGAATTGACAAACTTATTTCAAAGTTTTTAGTGTTGTCATGAAATTAAATGTTTTGTTTTATTGATTCATCATTTCATCTTTAATTGAAGCTTTGATATGTTTATGTATATGTGTTTAACGTCTCAGCGTCAATTTTTTGTAAATTCCGTCCGTCTTTGGAACTTATTACCACGCCATATTAAAGAAACCCAAAACGCATCAAGAACTAAAAAGGTCTTAATAAATCACTTTCGTACAAATATATAAATGAACATGTAAATCATAATTGGAAACTTAAATTTGTTTCAACTTTATTAACTTTCTTTTATCTTGCTCTTTTTTGCAAAATTAGCTTATGACTAGCTTAAAAGATATTGTATCTTATGGTTGTTAAGCATTCACGAAATAAAATAAAATAAATAAAAAAAAAAAAAATATGTCATTTCAAAATGTGTTAATAAAATTGCTACAAATGTTGAAAATCATAAGTCCCTTGTATCGGAATTAAAAACCTACATAATTAGTAAATGCAATAAATCAAGGTTAAAATAAAGGAGAAGAGTTGTGCTTTCCCAAAGAAATCAAACCAGGAAGTTGAAGCCAAAACCAGTTGGTCTGTACTTTCCGTTAAATATCACGATGGACAGATATTATCAATCAACTATCATTTTTGCTTCGCGGTCCAATGTCTTATACTAAAAAGGGGTTGACTTTATCCCTATTGTGGGGGAAAAGCGGAAGCCTTTCAAGCGAAAATAATGGACAAGTATAATTTTGAAGAAGTCAAGGACTTTGTCTATCTGGGTTCCACTACAACCTCCCAAAAGAAGATCAGTGAAGAGATCAGTCGAAGTATCAATCTTGGCAATCGCTGTTTCTTTGGACTTAGAAGGCATCTTCAAAGCAAAGACCTCTCTCAAAAGACCGAGGAGCCAAGATCATAATTTCTAATCATGCCAGTCCTGCTGTATGCGTGGCCAGAGACAACTGGCTATAAGTACCAGACAGGACAATGGACTGTGAGCGTCATTAAAAGAAACTAGGTAGGATAATAGTATGTACATTGCTTAATAACTCTAATAGCATTAACTTATATAAGTAAGATAAGGTTAAGGCTTTTTTTTTTGCTGGCGTATACATTCCTACCCAGGGCCGAATTTAAGGGATTGTATCAGGGGCAACTGCCCACAGCCTCCACAAAAGAGGGACCTCCACAAAAAAGCCTATATCTTAGCAACAAATTTGAAAGAGCATGCAAACAAAGGAAGTGGCCATGTCTATTACCTTTCTTCCACGATTTGCGAAGAATTGATCAGTTATATGGGTGATAAAGTATACGAACTGAAATAGTAATCAGAATAAAAAAATTCAAATACCTATTATACTGTATAAGTGGACGAATTTCCTATGGATCAATTAAAAATTAATTGTTCGATATCGATATACGGAAGAATCTATGCCAAATCAAACTGCGTTCATCCTGGTGAAGCTTCAGTAAACGCATCACTCAAATTTTTAGGTGACCATCAAATAGACATTCTGATGCATTGCGGTGCCCAATCATATGAAAATGATGCAAACATGAGTGGCAAATGCAAATGGGATGCAGGCTCTTATTTTGGAGAAAAATCATTTATCGGCGTTCCTACCTTGTTGTGGTAATTCTCTCAATTCGGTTGGAAGATAGCTGCTAACTCTTGTCTATCGTGTTTCTATTCTTTGATTTTGTTCAAAATTTATATACGTTTTTCACAGAGAGTATACAGAACAATACGTAACTCTGATTGAGAAATTATCGAAGAAAAAAGGCGGATAGTTTTAGGTTTTAAAAAAGCTAAGCATTGTCGACGGCTATTTGGAAATCAAATCAATCCTCAGCAACAAGATATCGTGAGGAATGAAGCATCGTACTTACGTTCTACAAAAAATGAGTAGTCTCGAAACAGCTTTTTTAAATATTTTGGAACAATATCTTGGAGCGATTCAACGCTACAAACATGATGTTCGATAATAATTCTTGAATCTGCAGTGCGTGCATTAGAATCATTGAAAACATTCTTGGAATGCGAAAGAAACAATTTTGATAAGAACGACTATGGAAAAGAGCGATCTATTTTAATACCAAATTTCAAAGCTACATTCCCAAACCTAGAAATTGCATTAAGAATGTATTTGGTTTTGATGGTGTCGCATTGCACTGGAGAGCGCTCATTTTCCTAAATGAAAATCATAAATAATAGGCTGCAAACCACGATGGGACAAAACCATCTATCAAAAACAATAGTTAAGCATTAAAAGTGATATATTTCCGGAACTGGATTTCAGAGAAATCAGCAACGACTTTTCAGCGAAAAAAGCTCAGAATGTTCCGTTCGTTAAGTCTGAAATATGATCCCAGATAATTCTCGTTTTCGATTAGGTATAGTTATTCGAGTTAACAAAATTCTTTATTTTATATTGGAAATGCTTTGGGTGGGGGGCTCCACATCTCGCATGGCCTACAGATCTGTAAATCCAGCCCTGTTCCTACCTATGACCCACCAAATATTCAAAACTTATTCGATAAATCGAAATTTCCTGTTCGGTAATATTATGTTCTAGTATAATCAGAAAAATTATGGATCCGTGATCAAATTCTACCGTACCAGTCGGTAGGGTACTTTAGTATACGCTTGAGGAGTATTTTTTTAATTGCTGAAAACGAGCGTTTAATGTTTTATTTAAAAAAGAATCATATGTGCAATAAAATTTTTATTTTGGTTTCGAAATTAAGTTAATGGGTTCAAATGTACAATGTACCCACTCTCCCCTTCATACATTTTAAATAAATGATTTTTGAACAGGCTCATCGAATTGTTAGTAGGTACCTACTTCGTGAGCTTCATGACTTTTATATTTTTTATTTTTTTTTCATTAAACAATTTTAAATTTAGCATTAAACATCTTGTTATGATTAGTTAAATAAAGAAATCATCCGAAAAAATATGAAAAACTTATTTTATAGATTGAATTGTGATAAACGTAGATTTCTTAAAGATTTACCTAATTAAATGGTTTTTAAATGACATTAGTTGCTACAGCTACAACAGCACTTACCTCAACAAAAAGTACCCAACCCAAAGCCTTCTTCGTAAAAACATACATATACATACATATGTATACAGATACAGTATTCATCAAAGACACTATACCTACCTACCTACTTTTCCATCCCCCTTTTTTGAAGCATGTTCAAAAATTCTTTGACTCGTCTCCGGTTTCAAAATTAGATGTGGTTTACTTGAAAAAAGAGACTAGCTATACGGATGATATACAGCATGTGCACGATGATAGATGGTTGGGTATGCGCCACTACCCTATACCAAGCGTGAAACTCAATTCCTCAAGCAACATAAATCCTATACACCGGAATCTTTTATGTGATGCAGTTATTAATTTTAATTACACTAGCGTCATATTCAAAGAAGAATTTCCTCGCATGAATTTTTTAAATTCTTTAACTTAAGCTTTAAAATTCTTCGCCAATGCTGAGAAAAATTTATTTAAAAAAAATTCTAAATAGAAGTGCGCTCAGCAGCTGAATACCTAAACAAAATTTTATATTAGTCAAAAAAAAAATACTATCTTTTATCATTTTGTTTTTGAAATTGATTTCCAAGCGAAATTTTCATTATGTTTTATGCAAAATATGGCATGGTATGGTACCTATCTCAAAAAAAAAAAAAAAAACGAGCGATACAATCATAAGGAGGTGACTTTGATTGAGTCCTGTAAATTGCAGCAAGGAATGAGGCAAACTGGCCTTGCATACACAATCTAGAAAATCTATAAACTTTGCTTGAAAACATAGAAGCAAAGTATTTTTTTGTTTGAAATTCATTCACACAATAATCGGAGTGAAATATTGGAAGGGAAGTTTTCTGAAAGATTTTCCCAAATTAAAGAAAGGGTCAGAAACTGTTGATTAAAAAATTATATTTGTAGTTATGTAAAATTTTGAAAATTAGAGCAAGTGTAGTGTGGTATGTATGCCAGATTTCAATGTTTTTGAAAACAATACAGTGTGCTTTTTATCAGTCTTCCTTGAGCGAGGTAAGGGTTCAATTTGCACAACCTGCCTTTTATGATGAACTGTTGGACCAAATTATCTTGAAGGAGGAGGTATCTGCGTCCATAAATGGACTCAAAGATGGGAAAGCGGCCGGTTCGGATAGAATACCGTCAGAATTCTACAAATATGGAACGGATGAGCTCATCAACAAATTAACGGTCCTATTCAACAACATTATGGAGCTAGGAACAATCCCACAGGAATTTAAGGAAGCACTGATTTTTCCAATTCATAAAAAAGGAAGCACTGAAGACCCTTCAAATTATAGAGGAATTTCATTCTTGAATGCATCATACAAAATATTTACATCGATTCTTCAAAACAGACTCAGATCGTGGATGGATTCACACAAGCTTATCAGGGAATTTCAGGCTGGGTTTAGACAAGGATATTCAACCATAGATCACATCTTTGTTCTCCAAAGCGTCGCTGAATCCTTTTTGGTTCAAAACAAGAAATTATATGTTTTTTTCGTAGATTTTAAAGCAGCATTCGATACGATAGACCGAAATGCGTTGATGTATAAGATGTATCGAATGGGAATGTCATTCAGGTTCGGCCTCGTTTTGCAGAACCTATACCTGGAAACCACAGCAGCAGTATGGGATGGCGAGAAGATTTCGCAATGGTTTGAAACGAAGACAGGTGTAAGGCAGGGGTGAATGCTAAGCCCGAGTTTATTTGCACTTTTTGTCGAGGATATCACTGATTGTTTGCCGGGAGGAGTTGAATATGCTGGAACCCTCATAAAAGCCCTTCTTTTTGCAGATGATATTGTGTTGTTTGCTTATTCACCAGAAACGCTGCAACTTATGATAAATAAACTCTTCGAATATTGTGAAACTTGGAAACTAGTTGTGAGCTTAGAGAAGTCCAAAGTTATGGTTTTCCGAAAAGGTGAAGGAAGAGCAAGTGGAAGAGAACAGTGGACATATAATAGAGAGAGGATCGAGGTCGTAAATGAATATAAACATTTAGGAGTTTACATCACAAAAAACAACAGTATGGAAAGACATCTTACGGAAAAATTACAAAACGCTAAAACGACAATGAATATTGTATGGGGGAAAATATTCAATAATAAATATATAGCTCACAGCAGCAAATACAGAATATTTGAATCGGTAGTGGAGTCAACATTGTTATATGCAGCCCAAGTTTGGGGGGGGGGGGGGTAAGCAATATGAAACCGCCGAGAAACTCCTCAGATTTTACATCAAACGGATATTTCGACTTCCAACAAATGCCCCAAATTATATGCTTATGTTAGAAACTGGTATCTCTCCCATATTTATCAAAACACTTAAACTGCAAATCGACTATATATGTAATGTCCTTAAAATGCCTGATGATCGTCTCCCGAAGAAAGCAGCACTTCAAGCAATAAATAGCAGAGCAGGATGGTTTGGAGAGTGGATGGAGCTGACGCAAGAAGCGAATATAGAACTTGCTCTTGATGACTACAGTATGTGGAAGCCTTCATTGTATCAGTTAATTTCTGTCCTAGATGATCGATTAAGAATGAAGTTTGCAGCCGAAGCAGAAGAATCTTTATTCAGAATGGTGTACAGTAAGCTGAGTCACAACCTTAACCAAATGAATTATTTTAGAGATGACTACACCACCGAACAAATATCAATGATATTTAGATTACGAGGCGAACTTCTGAATCTTAACTTTATTCCGCACCGTGAAGATTTACCCTTGTTGTGCGAAATGTGTAACATGAAGGAAAGAGAGGACATTTTTCATTTTATCGGTAGATGTCCTGTTCTGCGAGAAACAAGAAGACACTTTTTTGGAAGCGATTTTTCATCGGATGAGCTTACACTACATTATCTTAATGAAATTTATGTACCAAAAATGTTCAAATTTTGTAAAATTCCATTAGCTTATAGAAGTAGAATTTTAAATGAAAATTTTTGATTAGAATTATAACTTCAATAATTTAAAATTTATATATGTTAACTAAGTTGTCAATCAGGCAGACGGCAAAATGCCATGCTTCAAAGGTTTTAAAATTATGAAAAACTTATATGTATAATATTTATAGAATGAATAAAATCCAATCTAATCTAATCTAATCTAATCAGTGTGCTTTTTATAAAAGTAGGTACATTGGTACATAATAGCTTTACACTTACTAAAACAAATTCTAAATTTAAATAGAAAAATAAGGTATAAACTCTTAATATATAGATGCGAGCCATATTAACCGCACTTTAGTGATCTATTAATTTTACACTGTGAAAAAACACATATCAAAATTAATTTACAGATTTTACAAATCCTCTTCTGTAAAAACTTTTTCGTGAGGAATAAAGGTGCTCAATATTTGTTCAGAAATTTGAAATGTTAATGGTTCTACTTTTTTTCAAGTTTTTTTGCCTAATAAATTTGGGTTTCCTGACTCAGAAAGCAACATTTGGTCAGTTTAGATTAGTTTGAAAGTCTATGTAAAAGGTATTTTCACCTTACCACTATTTATGTATATATTAAGGTGTGTCAAATTACCCACATGGACCATGTTTGCCCCATACACTATTCAATGTGGGTATGCGAAGTGTGATTATTTAATACACAGCTGATCAAATTGTTCACTGTACCAATTAGAAAAAGGAAATCCAAAATACGATTAAAACACCTTTCAAATCAAGATAATTATGTTTAGTTTGAAAAACTATTTGAATTTAAAATTTAAACATACTTTGAAGGGGGGGGGGGGGAGGCGTTAACACCGAAATAAAACCTGCCATAATGTGATATATTGAAATGGAATATTAATAATTTTAACTATATGCTTGTAAGACCCAAGGTCTTTTGAATGCGAATTGCAATGCTTATATTTTATCCATAGTTGGTGCGTTAATCGATTGTATCTGGAATTATCAAACATCGCCCAAAATTAACGGACTAAGCATCAAGTTACATGGTTGTGATATCAATTGAGAATACAACATTGTTAGAAAATAAAAGCAAAACATCTTAAATCTCCTCAACACTCTATATATGAATATGAAACTGCGACCACTAACTTGTTTTATTTAGTAGGTGTCATAGCAAATCCAGCCATGTGTTCATTTATGATGATTAATGGCGTATTCATTTACCAAAAGTCAATCAAAAAAGGAACCTAAATAAGGTTTTATTTTATACCATCAGAACCAGTTAAATTTGGTAAGCAGGTATTGTTGACATTGATGGTGATTATAATCTTTGATAATGATATCAATAATCAGACAACAATAATAACACCTAATTGTGGGAGCTTAGGAAAAGATAACAAAACAATGGTGAAGGTGGACTGGACACTGGACAGCCGCTTTGAAGATTTAATCTAATGTCAATAGCATTCAATTAATACATGCAAGATGAAATAAATTCATTGTCAATTGATTAATGGCTGAACAAATGACACAACAAGAAACTTAATGACAAAATTCTTTTTGTTTATTTTATTTTAAACTGGATGTTAAATTGTTTCCAATCAATCCTAATTCATAACGACCGCGACCTGAAGGAAAGTGTATCTAATAGGTATACCTTTTTACCAACTCATCAATACAGTATAATTTTGTTAATCGTTTTAACATATTATAGGTACTACCTGATTTGTTAATTCGATTTAGTCGTCTTTCGCTATGAAATTTGTATAAAAATACAGAAAAATATAAAAATCATATCAAACAAGGTTTTTATTTCTTTAAAATATTTATAAAAAAAAGAAAAGACTGGTTTCTCTTTCAGATTCACTGTGGTGACTCTATTAAAGCTATAAAAAATTGCATTAGCAAAATTTGAAAAAAATTAAAAAAGAAAAAAATATCCATACTGAAGTTGAAAAAAAAAAATATATAAATATATATCTTCCCATTACAAGACACGACAACCACCTAAAGACATCTCTATCGCTGCTGGTGAAATAATAATGTGTCCTCAAAAGAGATGTGTGATAAACATGCATCCGAACAGCGGAAGAGTCCGCAGTCCCAGCAGTCTCAGATCTCATAGTCTACAAGTCTTGGCTCAGACCTCAGACTTATACTCAGACTCAGACTGAGACTCAGGTGAAAACATTTCATGAAGGAAGTCAATATGAAAAGAAATACGATAAACACTAAAATGTATTCAGAAGTATACAGCAAAGTCATAATAAAAGAACATGGGGTCTCTCTCTTTATTGGGATTGTTATCTGCGATGAAATAAAAAGATGCCTTTAATTCGTAAATGTGGTGAAACGTTATCAGGAGCGATCTTAATTTTAGACTTCTTGTGGAGCAATCAAAGATTCAAAAACATGGCTATAATTTTATTTTTATTATATAGACAGGTAGGTTTTTTTTTTTTTTTTTTGTATGTATGAGTATTCGTGTGTGATATGTGCCTGTCTGTTAGTATAGAAGACGACGACGTTAAGCCATGGCTTTAATTTCTAAAATAAAACATATATTCTAGGTGGCGAAGCGGCGGCGGCGGCGGGCTGTGCCGGTGGATAGTGTTATTGGAAAGGATACTTTGTAAATTAATGACTCAAAAATTCATTTAGCAGGTAGCCGAAACTAGGAGTTTTGACTTGTGAGGTATCTTGTATCTATACTTAACAAACTTAAAATGAAAACAATGTATTGGTTTCTGCAACCTGAGCAGATGTCATCAGTGTCACCCTGTCACCCCCACCAAATAGAGACGTTTGAATTATAAAAAAGAATATAAAAGGTGTATTGTTTTTTGGAAATATACCTACTAGTTAAAGCTTTAAAGTGAAATAAAAAACAGATACATTGTATGAATTGCTATAAATTTGACTTTTTTTCAAGGATAATTCTTTTCCTTTTTTATTTGAAAATGGTTTCTGACACATGGCCACCGTGGGAGCCTTGTATGAAGTTCAACCTTTAAGTCAATAATTAATTTCGCTCATTGACGTAACCATTCAAACATAAATTAGCTACATCGCTGAACATAATTGTTGTAAAATCCGGTCAAAATAGATTTTTCAACCATGTTTTTGAAATAAATCTTTAGAATTTGCATGCCTTGTTCAGGCTTCAGTCGATTCATGGTGAAATGGCAAACCAAACTTAAGGTTAATCACATGGCAGATGACAAAATTGCTGTCAATGCAAACAGTGTTGCCAACTTAAAGTTATATACGCTATACCTCTACAAAACAAATATCTACCCTCTACTAATAGACCAAAATAAAGAAATTCTAATTGAAATCAGTACCTACATACATTATACATGCCTACATACATACATTTATGGTCTTACCGAGAAAACTATGTTTAGAAAATCCTAACGAATCGGCAATGAATCTGCTTCTGTTCAATGGTTTTTTGTATGTTGAGTTGAGTCATTTAATTATCTATTCTACTTAGTGATAGTGATGTCCCAATGTTTATGCGCCATTAAAAAGGTAGCTAAACTTGATTGATTATAACTCTCATAAATTCTGTTTTCCTTGACGGATTTTTCAAAGGAGCATTACAAAGTGGGCTTTATAGCCAAGCAAAGTTAGCGGTAAAATGAAAAAATATCATCAACATTTAAAAACACAGAATTGTTTCTGTTTGAATGGGTAAGCCTGTAAAAAAATTAAGCTTAAAATTTAATCAATGAAATTCAGAGTAGGGCTTGTTTTATATCCACCATTTTATACAGATATTAGCAAGAATAAAAGAACATATTTGTATTTATTCAACAAAAATTGAACAAATTCGACAGGAAACGCCCTAAACGGATCAATATGAGCGAGTGTACTCCCGAAGACAAGGTTTAGATCTCGATCCATATGACAGACGGGGTTATTTTTTTTTGACGATTAATAAAATACGATTGTGACGTCAGGAAACAATTGAAGCAAATGACTATACATTTAATTTAAGTCTAATTCAATTATTTTGTTCGTAAACAGTGTTACAAATTATTTTTATTTCAATCTTTTGAAACTATAGGTAATTGAAAAAAAAAACATAAAAAAGTTAATAACAACAAAATATAAGGAAATTCATTTCACAACTTTAAAACAAACAAAAACTGCTGGTAATATGGCCCACTTAGTTTCAATTTTGGACCAGGGTACTAAGTATTTAAAACAATGTTTTTTTTTGATATTTTGTGATGGTAAGGCATGCAGAATTCACATATAAAATATTGCTTTTCATTGCCAGCCATGTTCTGATTCCTTAAAACAAAAGAAAAAAAAATCCAGTATTAACCATGTTTAAAATATGGCCCACTGGTTTATTTCAAAAACCCGGAATGGGCCATATTATCGACACTATGGCAATTTCTAAATTTTTAACAAACTCAATTAATTGCAATCAAATTTTTAATTTCACATTTGATAGCATCAAATATAACGCTTTGTACATAACGTAAAAACTTTTTTATTTTCCAAAAAATTTAATATAAACATTTTGAAGTAAACTCACCCAAAAATTATAACAAACACTAATAAAATGCACTCACTCCCAACACTAATCAACTACTGTTTCCAAAACACAATGATGCAATGCCGGTTTGAATGTATTTGATTTGACCGGTCAGTTCAGTGCCTAGTATGTTTTATTCATAAAATATTGCAGTGGGCCATATTACCAACCATATTTGCGACATTTACTCTTCCTAATTTCATCAAAATAGTGGAAAAAACAAGAAGCCTTAGAGGATTTATAAAATTACAAAAGAATGTAAAATGTGTTACCCTTCGTAAATAAGTCTAGTGTTCCTATTTGTCGGTTGAATTCGGGAATTGTTTTGTTTAAATATCTTTCTTCCTTAAACAAAACCCCTTAGAGCTTTTATCCAACAAAATCATATTTCCCTCATTATTCAAACCTGCCATCCTTTTAAATTGTAACGTTTATTCACACCGTATAATTATTGTATCGTATAGTTCGCACAGGTCCATATCCATCCAAATTGATGTCCTGTATATTATTCAGACACCAGTTTTGTGTGTGAAATTGTTTAAACTAACAACACACAATAACATAAAAAAAACAAATCGTTTGACTTTATGTTGAAATGTCCTTCTTTGAGCTGAGACTGTGCAAAAAAAAAAAAAAAAAAAAACGAACAAAGCAAAGACGGGTGAAATCAAACACTTCGGTGTCAAAAGAATGAAAACATGATTCCTGTGGCGTTCCCACATAGGTTTCTGGACCCCTTGCTGTTAGACGCCACATTGATATTTTTGTAATTTTTTACGAAGTAAATCCACCCCTCTCTATTATTATTTTATTATTATTACAAATTCTTTATTTGACCAAAACTCGAAATACATTTGAAAAGTTATATAAGAACATTAGCATGGCAAATAAAAATAGTTGCCGTCTGCCTGAAAATTGACATTTATCGAGAATACAAAAAAAAAAGAAAGTTTGAGATTATAATAAGTTTAGAAATAGATATAGATAAATTAATAATTAGATTGAGTTTAAATAAACATAATATCCAGGTTTATAATATATATTTCCTCATTTCATCTTAGATAAAGATACATATACTTATAGTCTTATACATATTTAAAAAATTTAAATTTACTCTAAAAAACTGTTTCGGTAATCTAAGGCATGATCAATAAAATTGCAAAGGTCCTTCCAACCCCACTCACCGTCTAAAAGTTGTTTCGCTTCCTGGTGATTGAGAAAACTCTTTGAAAAATAAAGTCTTCGAAGTTCTTGTAGAATTGGACAAACGGCTAGAAAGTGGTTGACATCTTCGATTTCATTTCGGTTGCATAGGTTACAAATGGGATTATTATTTCTGTGAGGTTTGTAATTCAAATTTAGCATCTCAGTCCTAGCTTTAAACAAAGTACCTATTTGCTTTGCAGAGAGTTTACTATTAAAATAATTATTTACAAACAAAGTGTGATTGAGTTGCTTATAGACCAGTCTGCTGGGAGAGGTTCGAGCCCTGTTCAAGAACTTGAGATACAATGAATCATCGACCAATGCAATACATTCATAAAACCTACCTTTCCAATTAGCAAGAGAAGTTGTACTAAGGTTTAGATTAAATCCGTGTGCATTTGCTATCTCATACCATTCTTTAAACGGCGACAAATTCCTTCGGAATGCGAAATCCATCATTTGCTTATGAAGATTTTCATTTGACCTTTGCATTACTTTTACTAGGTAATCGGCATTAGATTTGAGATTTTTAAGAAAAATGGGAGGGATACCTGATTCCACATGTATAGCGTAAGTTGGTGTAGAATTCGGGAGTTTAAAAATTCGTTTAAAAAAAAAACGTTGCACTATCTCAAATTCATCGATATCCTGGTAACCAAAAACTTGACTGGCATAGCATAAGCATGAGTTTATAGTTGCATCAAAAACTCTAAATTTAGTAGAGATGGGTATGTACTTATTGCAGAAGATTTTGTTCCATATAATGTTTATTGCAGTTTTTGCCGACAAGCATTTTTCTTTAACATGGGGCCGGAAATCTAGATTGCTACTAAATAGAACACCTAAATACTTAAATTGGCTAACCACCTCTATAGGTTCGCGATCCAATGACCAGGCTTCTAACGGGTTTCTCCTTCGACGGGTGCTTTCAAAAATCATAATTTTCGATTTTGAGGTGTTTATATTCAGGTCCCATTTATCACAAAAGCTTTTTAGTCTATTAATTTGTAACTGTAATGTGGTGGGGTTATCCGACAAAACAACAAGATCGTCCGCATAAAGTAGTACCTTAACAAGTAGATTTCCAAACCTTACACCCCCAGGGAAATCACGGGAGACATCATCAATGAAAAGGGCGAACATAATAGGGCTTAAAGGACAACCTTGGGGCACTCCGCTATCAGTGTTAAAGAAGCTGGACATGGAGCTCCCATTCGACACAGCAGCGCAAGTATTGGTGAGGAGAAGTTTATAGAGTCTTAAAAATTTCGTCGATAAACCTAAGGTCGATAACTTATAAAGTAGAGAATTCCGGTTGATAGTATCAAATGCTGCCCTAAAATCAATGAAAAATACATAAAGTTTTTGTTTGTTATCGATAAAACGTTTTGCTATATTGGAGAGCGCGAAAATTTGATCCACAGTTGAAAGACCAGATCGAAAACCAGCTTGGAAAGAGCTTAGCAATTTGTTCTCTTCTACCCACCTCATAAGCCTGCAATATAGAATTTGTGTAAATATTTTTCTCAAACAAGGGAGGATCGAAATGCCCCTATAGTTTGCTGGTGAGGTCGGGTCTCCTTTTTTAAAAATTGGACAGATTTTTGACATAAGAAATGACCGAGGTATTTCTTCTTTTTCAAGAAGCTTATTAAAAAAATTAAGAAGAAGATTCAGGAAAGACGGGGATGAGTTTTTATAAAATTCGGCTGGAATTTCATCTAGCCCAGCTGCCTTGTTATTTTTCATATTTTTAAGAGTTGCTTGCAATTCATTTATTGTAATAGGGTCGTCTAGGTCTGGTACAGAGATTGAGGGTAAAGCATATTGAAAAAGTTGTGAATTTGTTGAAGCGTTCAGAAGTTCCATGAAATGATTTGCTAATAACTCTACATTTATTGTAGTTGCTGAAATGTTTTTAACGCCACCTAACAATCTTACTTTAGACCAAAATGATTTTGAGTCTTTACATTTTGATAGACTTACTGCTAAACCATCCATAAAAGTTTTTTGTTTATTTTTGCATACTCTCTTATACGTTTTATTTGCATCTAGGTAGAGCGATTTAAAGAAGTTAGAATTGGTTTTCCTAAAAATTTTAAGCATTGCAAAAGATTTTTTTCTGAGTTTTATGCATTCCCAATCGTACCACAGAGCAGTAAAATTTTGTTTCCTATTGGGTGGCATGGCTGAACTCTTAATCACTTCTATTATTTCACCAGCCGACTGCTCACAGGACCAGTATACATGGCTCGATAGAGTGTTTACTTGCGCATCGAGTCTACGCTTGTACGCAACTACTTGAGCCTGACTATCAACCCATTTATATTTTCGGACTGGTTCCCTCAGCGCAGAATCGAAGTTTTGAAATTTGATAAATGTCACTATTGGAAGGTGGGCTGAATAACTTGCGGGTTGTACCTCTAAATCCTCTATAACAGTAAGCCAATCTCCTCTAGCCAAACAGTAATCTATCATAGAACAACCCTGACCAGAAATAAAAGTTAGTTCACCTCTGCTATCCCTTTTAGTAATTCCATTCACAACTATTAAACCGAAGTCCTCAACCAACTCCATTAAACGCCTGCCACAACTATTAACAGTTATGTCCAAAGATCTTCTCCAACTATCAAACGCGTGTACTGTGTTGTTCATTAGCGGAGCTGGATTTTGAAATTCACCGATTCTTGCATTTAAATCACCTAATATTAAAATGTTCCTAAAATCAATTTCACTAAGAAAAGTTTGCAGCTCATTAAAATCGTTATTCCAATTTGTACAATTTAAATAAGTAGGAAGAATGTAATATTGTTCATGCCTATGATTTAACATAATAACAGTCTTTCCCCCTACAGATTTTATACTAACAAAACTCTTTAAACTACATCGTATTGCTATCAAATAACCTCCACTCGCTCTACCAAAAATACTACTGCGGGTGGCGGGAATAAATTTAATAAAATAATCTTTGAAAAACTTAGCAAATTGTTTTTCATGACCATCTTCAAGGAAAGTCTCTAACAAAATAATAACATCGAAATTTAATATAAACTTAAAAAAATCTGGGATTGTTAATTTGTTTTTAAGACCAGATACATTATAACTTAAAATTTTTAAATTTAAAATTACTTGGCAGACGGCAACGCTGTCCTACAATTGATGAAGATGTTGAATCCGCTGTACACTGGATCCAGGTTGTTGATGTTGACTGTTTGGTGGCGCTGATATCGCATAGGTTTCTTTATTATTGTTGTAGCTGTCAAAAAATCGTAGGCCACTATCACCAAATGTGCTTTTGACAAAAGAATACTCTTCCGCATTGTTTACAATTAATCCTCGTGCAAAGTTAAAAGAAAAAGCGAAGTTATTGATGTGAAGTTTTACTCCTCTTATTAAAATTTTCGCACTTGGTGTTATAGCGAGTAGATTACTTTTTATTTCGTAGAGTGATTTCCTTTTTTGGCGTGTGATTAAAGATTGCTCACGATGAATCACAATACCAGAATTTTTGAGTGCTGGTGTTGCGTCAATAACTTTGTTCGCTGTGTCTCCCGGATGAAAGTTTAGAATCACAGTGGATTTTTTTGTGTTATTGTTTGTGAACTCTTGTGCGCTCTTTATCGGAAATTCTGCATTTTCTTGAAGATGAAGAAGACCCATGCAAGTTTGTTTTGCGTAATCAACTTTATTGGTCTTCCCCTCTGCCGGAAAATGCACCACCACAGTATTTTCGTTGTTTTTGCGTGTAAGAATATCCAGTTGTCTTTCTAACAGTTGACAATAGTTCTCCATTGCAGTTACTCGATGCACAAGATGTTCATTGTGTGCTTTAAGTGACTGCATTTGCGATGCAATTGCTTGAACATCATCTTTTTTTGCCACGTCTTCAAATTTGGGATTAACACATTCGTTAATGCAATCGAACAACATTACTTTTAATTGATCGGTGGACATGTTTCCAACTGCCATATTTTGTTTTTTTCCGATGAACACTTTTTTTGAGTTTTTTGAATTTTCTGGGGAGTTTTCTTCTCTACCTCGCTTTGGCTTTAGCGGCATATGCAATTTTTAACGGTGCACTGCTGAGTATGTCGCCCAGAAAAGTTAAGAATTCCCTGTTTTAAATGTGCGATTGAAGAAAAAAAGACGTGTATTCTCCGGAGATTTAATTCAGTTAACGATTTCAAAAGTTTTTAGAATAAATTAAACTGTTTTAATAGTATAAATTAATATAAAAAGAGGACCGCACAGAACTCTGACTTTCTCAGTTAACCCCTCTCTATCTCTACACGTGTGTTAAGAGCACTGCACAACACGCTCCTTCAACTTTTTGTGCAAATGAAGTTTATTTTATTCTAATTGCTGTTTCAGGATATTGTATACCTACTTATATCTGCGGATTTATTACACTTAAATGCTGGCTGGGTTTTCTGAACAAAATCTGCTGAGAATAAGCTAGTTTTACCTTTATTTAAAGCTTGCTAAGCTCTCTTTCAATAGACATAATAACTGTATAGATACAAAAGTTGTGAGATACATTTTTTGGGACTACGAATGTAGGTATACCATATAATTATATACTAGGTATACCTAACTTGTTTTTGTATTTTGAAAAATAAACACCTAAGTACCAATTATCCCTGCAAGCTGTCAAAATTTATTTAAATGCAGTTATACGTCTATATGAGGTCTACTCTCTATTATGTCAATACTCGAACTTCATTTCCCATGAATTCTAAACCATGTATACTCATAGCTTGGGGGGTTGAAAACGTTTCAATGTTTCTGTTGTTTACTTATATCCCTAAACTCCTGCTTTTAACAAAAGAATTGTGTGATATGTGACAGCTCAATACAATGGGTATTTGTGCATTGTTTGGGAAACTATGATGAGATATTATGGAACGGTTTTGGTGTTTATCATCTTAAATATTAAAATTTTTCTAGATGACCACACAAATCTCTTATAAATAGGTATCTCCCAAGGAAGTAGACTAAAATATAATTGCACATAAGAACAATGTCTTGAACAGATAATTGCGTCTTATGTCGACAAACCCATCGCTTGAGTAACTTTGAGAATGGTTTTAATTTTTAAATTGAAGTGGTCGCTAAGACTGTGAACATTATTTTCAAAATACTTTGCTTAATTTATGTTATTTCAAAATAATTTGTATTTGTGAACGAGGTATAAGAATTATTAAGATTTGCATTTTTCTTCGTCCCTTTTTTCAGGGGACGCGACGTTATGAACTCAAATCACAACTCGCTCATTTCATTTTTGGGAATGTCCCATGTCTGAAGCCACAAGCATTTGGTTTGCAGTGCGGTTGCCTTTATTTTTATACCGGAGCTGACTTTCTACTTCTGACGAAATGAGTTCTCCAATATTTTTTCCCTTAGAGTACTATAATACGAACTCAGGCGGTGACTCTGTTTTTGAAATCAAAGCTTCCTCAGAGTTTTGTACTTCAAACTCGATCCATACTTTTTTCTAATGCTGTTAGGCGAAAAGCATTTTAATTTCAGTACAGGAAAATGGAAGGGACCTACAGTTTACCGACCGTTTAAGTGGAAGATTTGGCGCATCCTCGCAAGAAGCAGTAGGAGAAAGTGGTCTAAAATGATCCCCTAAGGAAAATGTCTTATAACTCGTTTTAAATTTCAGCTATAACATCATACATATGTTATATCTTTTTAAAGTTGTATCAATAAAGCTTGTTGTTTTAGCTTAACAAGTTCAAATAGTTTCAAAAAGTATTTAAAAATTTTAATTTTCAAAACTTCCTTAAATTCTAGTCACTAAAATTGCTTGGGTAAAACCAAAGTTAACCAAAAACTATTTACAATTGAACATAAACTTTATTGAAAGGAAAATAAACATAACAAATTCAAATAAAAAAATAAAAATCAACAATTCATTTTAAATTAGTTCAATAAAAATAACATGATTTGGAGGCCTTAGTCCGAGTGATTTTGACATTAAGCCCCCTATCCAGGACTGTCTGCTAGCCTACCGTTAATACTTCTTTCCAACCATTTTTGCTAAAATGGAACTATGCCATTTTGCTCAAATTGAGGTGGCCATTTTGCCATTTTTGTGTTTTTTTTATTAAACATTAAACACTAAAAAAAACCTAAACCTACCCAAGGCAACTGCTAAATAATAAGAAATACTTTGTACTTACATACATACATTCACTTCCTTCTACAAAATGAAATGTTTTTTAGGAGTTTCAGAGTTTTAAAACTATTACAAAAATAATTTTGTCATCATTTGGTGAAGCCAAGAAACAGTTTGACCTGTCAAATTTTAAGTAACAGCTTGAAGTTGGTAACATTTCTTCTGTGTAAGTGATGTTTGACAAACTAAAGAACTATGTTCACAAAACATGTTAACACACTAGATGGTTGAGGAAGAAAAATTCAGAATTTGGGAAGCACTTACTCTTGCTAGCAAGTGTTTCAAATGGTGACGTGAAATAAGGGCCAACGAAATAAAGCCGAAAATCAAAAATTTGGCCTTATTTCGTTTTAAATCTGGAAATAACGCCAAAATCTTGATTTGGCTTAATTTCGTTTTAGAAAACGAAAAAAAGCCAATTTGGCTTTATTTCGTTTATTAGTGAAAACACTAAAACTTCTTTTGTCGAATTAGGGGTCTCAAAATTTATCATCAGGAGGGAATTGAGGTAGAAAAGATATTATGAAGTACGTGTTAATGTGAAGCATTAGAATTTCCACTCCATGGTCGGCGTGGATGGAAAAGGATTTGATATAAAATGATAATTGATAGAAGGAAAGGATATTTCGTTGTGGACAAAAATAATAGTTTCTTCAATTAACAAAACAACAAATCAAATATATTTTCTTCAATATATACATATGCAAGAAACAAATTAATTAGATAAACTTATCTAAACAAAAAAACAAATTTATCGAAACACTTGACAGAAAAACATAAAAGCTTAAAATTCGCGCGAATTTTAAGCTTTTATGTTTTTCTGTCAAGTGTTTCGATAAATTTGTTTTTTTGTTTAGATAAGTTTATCTAATTAATTTGTTTCTTGCATATGTATATATTGAAGAAAATATATTTGATTTGTTGTTTTGTTAATTGAAGAAACTATTATTTTTGTCCACAACGAAATATCCTTTCCTTCTATCAATTATCATTTTATATCAAATCCTTTTCCATCCACGCCGACCATGGAGTGGAAATTCTTTTGTTTCACATTGTCCTTATTTCCACTAATAAAGTGGAATAAATCCAAATTTGAAATTTGGTCTTATTTCCAATGTAAATCTGGCCTTATTTCGGTTTGAAAATAGAAATACAGCCAATTCGGCCTTATTTCCATTTTAAAAGCGAAATAACGCCAATTTTAAAATTTGGCCTTTTTTCGTTGGGCCTTATTTCACGTCACCGTTTCAAATAGGTATGTGTGTGAGGATCAGGAAACGAGCACCGAATGTATTTATCCATTTTTGGACTAAATAAAATTTATATAAATCTTTCTTTGCACAAAATTTAATTTAAATCTGCTATGTAGCTTGCAAGAAAATCTGATCTGATTTCGAAAATTTCTAAATAGAACACAGATCGTTCTGACAGAAAAGCACTCTGAAAAATTGATCGAAAACTGTTTTCGGGAAAATTAAACTTCTTTTCTAGGATTGTATAGGTAAGGTACCTACTACCTACCTTTTATTTTGTGCTTAGAGTAAAAATTAAAAATACTATCTAAGAGACGGCCAGATAACACCAGCGAGTTTGAAGCTACATAGGTGCGATCAATCAGACAGACGACTTTTCTATATTATCGTATATATAAGTACTCTTAAAGTCATATTTGATTAGGTATTATCTCAATTGTTTCTTGCATGAATCCATAAATTGGATAATAGTGGCTTATAGTAGATACCTAAAGTACCTAATCGTATGTAAAGAGTAAGGTACCTAAAGTCTTACAAACAGTGATTAATTATTGTTGTTAAATACTGAAAGGCAGGGGCAGGTCCTATGATCGTCAAGCAACCTCGAGGACCTCCGTGTGTTCCTAGCCACTTTGTTCTTTGCTATTCCATGGAAATAATCATGCGGTAAAAACTGAGCAAAGCAGACAAAATTATGCAGCAATTTGATAAACCGATGAGATACAAATTTTATTACAAACAGATACAGCAGAAATCTTGTTTTTGCTTTAAAAAAAAAAAAAATCTGGTTTTGTCAATCTCCGGACTGCACCAAGCGCGAAGCGAATCAAGAATCTCCAGTTACACAAAGAAACACAAACAAAAAAACAATTATAATAATTTATAAATAATATTCCGTTGAAATAAGATGATATAAATAATAAATTTTGTAAAATATTTTTTTTTTTGCGCTTCGGTTGCTTCCCTTTTGCATAGCATTTCTCTTAACTTCAGACAAAATCTCCAGTCGAGATCGTAATTTTCACGATTGTACTAAAATTCCAAAAAAAGCCAAAGCCAAAGCCATAGCCAATTCCAGACCCTGGCTGGCTACTCTGAGCTGAAGAAAAATGAATTATGATTATTACCATGTAAAAGAGCAAGCGAAATGTCAAAGTGACATGTTTTAATATATGATTATGTTTTTGTGGGCTCGAAATCTGATACGGTCACATGTTTATTATCTTTTTCTTAACCGATTTATCATAGAGTGCAGAAGGCAGTGCGTATTCTAGTGTCTTGTCTTGTTTTCTTTTTTTTTTAGTTTTTTTTTAGTCTTTGCTCCTTCCTGTATTCATCACATTGTATCTTGTAGATGTGTGGCGAGGAACACGGTTGCATGGATACAAATTCTGATTTTATAGGCGTATATGAATCTTTTTTTTTTTTCAAAAAAAAAGAAAAGAATAAAATAACCTAAACGTTGGTGTTTTTTTTTTTTTAAGTTCACGCCTTAATAATTGTAGCGAGAAGATGTAAGTGGAGTATAAAATATTGCAGTTTTGAGAGTAGATTTACGGATGTACGTGCATGGTGCATTGTCGTCTGTTTAAATGAACTTTTCCAAACGTATGAAATGCAAATTTAAACGACAAATATTTACGAGAGCATTTCTTATTGAAAAATAAAATCAAAATAAGAAATATGCAACACATTAATGCTAAATCTATTTGCAATCGGAATTTCGATAAAGTTTGAACTTGATATGCATGATATATTCATTCAAGGAATGCTTCGTAACCCTGGAAATAAATGATTGCAAGAAATGTGTCATCTAGTCAATATTTCTTCTGGAGTCCCTTTACATTATGTCTGGATTTGTATTGTTTTTAGAAAAACTAACATACATATGTAGATGTCTGTATTTATTTCTTGTCTTCGAAGAAGAAATAAATCTGACATTTCATTTCATTCACAGAACATAAGTACCTAGATAAATTTCAAACAAAACGTGTACTCTTGTTACAAATCTTGACGTTTTACTGACATTTTACTCTTACATACTTTTTTTTGTTTGTTGATTATTTGATGTTTTTTTAATTGTTTGCATTACATTGACATTCTACAAAAAAATGGTATATAGTCACTTTCATCCTCTCAAAGGTCTTGCAGCAAAAGCAGCTTCGAGGTAGTGTAAATCTCTTTTAGTTAAAAATGGATTCACACAAAAATTGTGTTTTCTTTTATTTTGTTCGTTTTCTACTTCTTCTAATTTTTCTAGGTTCTGAAGCGCTAAAACTAAACGACGAGATTCACATAGTATCTACAGAAATATCAGAAATAATGTCTGACATAATGTCCGACATAAATCTTGCTAGTGGAGCCGCGGTCTTAGTCTTGAGAAATTGGAACACCAGTGTCAATCAATATGGCATTTCACATTGTCACCGTAAAGTTTGACATTTTGAATGTTAAATCTCCACTATTTGTATTGTTTACAGTAATTTGAAAAATTCTTCTTGGTCGAAAAATGAAATCAAATCGTGAATGATTTTCGAAGTGGATCAAACCAATAATTGTGTGCCGATCAACTTGCTCCGATTTTTGCTTTAGTAGGTACTGCCTCACATGTTGCAAATTGTGTCGCTCTGTTTTATAAAAACATCCACAATATCTCAAGACGGTATCAAAATGGTCATCCTTTTAAGCTACTCTGTCTGTTTTAATATGACTTATTCAATCTCGATCTCTAACCTGGCATCTTTGGTTCCATACATCAAAACGTCCGTCGGAGATATCTCATTTAAGCTGGACCACGATATGGCAAATAAGGTTTACCTTGGGTTCTCTTTAGATTGGATCCGTGAAGACCGAAAGAAGCGTACCGAATGGGAGGATCGATTCTTCTGCTCGAGAGTGGCTATGGTAAAATGGCACAGTTGCTAGAAAACTTATAATCGAACATAATTAGCATGTTTTGTGAAAACAGCTCTTTAGTTTGTAAAACATCACTGACACAAACGAAGTGTTACCAACTTCAAGCTGTTGATAACACCAAATGATGAAACAATTATTTTTGTGAAATTTTTAAAACTCTGAAATCATTTCATTTTGTAGAAGGAAGTATGTTAATGTATGTAGTATTATATAAATATAGTATAAAGTAGGTATTTCTAATTATTTTGGCAAAATCAGTTGTGTTGGGTAGTTTTAAGTTTGTTCAGTGTTTAATGTTTAATGAAAAAACACTAAACGGTCAAAATGGCCTTCTCAGTACTTGGGCAAAACGACACAGTGCCATTTTAGGCAAGTACTCATTTTTCAATTTCCTTTTTTAGCAGAAATGGTTGGAAATTATTAACGGTCGACTAGCAGACAGTCCTGGGATGGGGGACTTAATGTCAAAAGCTATCGGAGTAGTTAAAAAAAAAAAAAATGGGGTGGGATAAGGCCTCCAAATCATTTGGAGTGCCAATTTGTATTTATAATTATTAACTTTGTTCCTGTTCCTGTTTTTTTTTTTTTTTTTTTTTTTTATTGAAGTAATTTGAAGTGAATTGTTGAATTTTTTTTTTTTGAGTTTTTGATGTTTATGTTCAATTGAAAATGGTTTTTGGTTTACTTTGGTTTTATCCAAGCAATTTTAGTGACTAGAATTTAAGGACGATTTGAAAATTAAAATTTTTAAATAGGTACTTCTTGAAACTATTTTAACTTGGTAAGCTAAAAAAACAAGCGTTATTGATACAACTTTGAAAAGATATAACATATGAAGTTATATCTGAAATTTAAAAATATGACATTTTTCTTAGGGGGGGGGGGGCATTTTAGTTCACTTTCCCCTTCTTAGGAGGATTGGAAAATTTTGTCTTTACAAAGTGATTTTCACATGTGACTATAGGTAACATTTTTGTGACTTTTTCTTGTGATAGCTAAACTAAATGTTATCACCAGAAACCAGTGACTATTTTTTGTGATATAGGTAGCTTTTTAGTTATCAATCACCACAAATAGTCAGAAAAATGTGATTAACACATGCGATAATCACAAGTGCCCAACAATTCGCATTTTTCATTTCGCAAACTGTTATCTCGCGAATATCTTAATGATATTTCATATAAGTATTTCACAAGAGTCAATTGGCAAATTGACATTTCGCACGTTGTTCACCTCGTTCAAATATTAACTCGCATAAGTTGTTCCGCATTTTTGTTTTGCGTTTTCGTCAACTGGCTTAATGTCTTAAACTTTCCAAAGTGCGTAAGTTTTTTTTTTTATTAGTGCTCGACGAGATACTAGACGGACAAGGTTGTTGCACACTACCTCTTCATAGTTCAAACCTTTATTAACCCTATGCTGGTGCCGGTGCAGAAGGTTATCATTATTCACATTTGAGTTCAATGACTTTTGATCCGTGGCTCTTTGAATTTCTTCAAGAATGTCATTGAATTAAAACTGGACATGCCATTCACTTCGGCAAAAGTCGTGTGCGAGTACACCTGGAGCTAATGTGCCGTCTGCTAAGAGAGATCAAAGCCTTAAAGCGTTTTGAATCTAGCTTTGGCCAAATCAGCTTTGTCGTCTCGCTCGTTTACGATCTTCATAATAAAAAAAATCATCTCTTGATGGATTTTTTGTTGTGTCCATGATGCTAAATTCTATTCATTCGAATAGGAAAGTCACATTAAGTAAAATAAACCGACAAAACTGATGTAAAAGATGTTAAGAACTTTACCTGAGCTAGACAAGATTAAAGTATCCGAAAAAATCAGGGTTATTTATTCTAACTCGCTGGATTTTCATGACATGAACATAAAACGAAATCCTTAACTTTGTAAATGTTAAAATAAGAGTGCAAAAAGTAGACAAGTCTTAAACACTTAAATACTTTGCTTGATCATTTGTTGAGTTCTTCTTTTTTTTTGTGAAAGGGCCCCTTTTTATTTTAATTATATTCATCACTTGCCAGAAGACGGCCGTGTGTATCAAATATTCGAATGTATAGATTGACATCATCAGTCAACACGTTGAAGTTAATCTATATTATGTCTTTTCTTATTTCTTGTGGCGATTTCCAAAACCGCCGAATCGTTTTCAATGTAATTGCTTGACTTGATGTTAGCTTCTGTATGCACACAATGATATTTTATTTCTTTACACGAAACGAATATAAATTCAAAAGATGAATCTCTGCGCGATTCGATACAAATTATAATGACTACCTACTGCAGCGCGCACCCACTAAATTATTTTCGATTGGGCCATTATTAGCGGTAGACTATAATTTTCTTGGTTTTGACGACTTTTGAAGAATCATGCGATTTGATAGATGGGTACTCTTGGTTGCATGTAGATTGTAGATGTAGACTGTTTATTATTAGTCCTTTGGGATTTCATACAAAGATTACGATTACAAAAAAAAAATATTAAAATACAAATTATTTTAATTTTTATCCTGCTTTTCAGACTTTTTGGTACCAGAAGATGTTCCCGATGCCTAGCATCTATAAGTTCATCGGAATTAGTGATGCGTGCGAGAAATTTAGTATTCCATGTAAATTGTTTCAGCTGTGCAATGTGCAATACACCCTTAAATAAGGGTGATCAATTTGGAATCAGAGAGTCTGTGATATTTTGCAGGTAAACAATTTATTATTAATTTTAAAAAATTTAAATTAGTATAAGTTGCAGTGTTTTTTTTTTAAACAATTTCTTTTTCTTAATATTTTAGACTACATTATGGAATTTCCTTAGAGGCACAGGCAGCGCCTACGCCTTTAGCCAATTCGTGCTCATATGGTTCCCAGTTTGGGTCACCTCCAAATGATTCATCAAGTCCTAATGATCCAAATAGAATTGTTCCTGCCGGTTTATACATGCCAGCTTCTCATGTTATATCGGGACTTCCCCAGGCGCCAAGGCAAAAAGGGCGGCCACGGAAAAGAAAGCCAAAAGACATCGATTCCTTGACATCAAACATAGGTAGATATGAGTTACAATTACAATTTACTTTAAGTGAAATTTATAAATTATTAAATTCTCTATGTGCTTACGATTAAATTAAAAGAAATACCGTTTGTTCATAGAAAATTTAACTAAGCTCGTTAGTAGATAATTTAATTATTCATAAAAAGCATTTATTACTCTGAAACATCTCTGTGTACCTACGCTTGGTGGTTTCTCACGGTATTTTAGGCTTACAGAGTAGGTGCTTCAACTCATTAAGATGAAATATACATGTTTAAAAGAAAGCTGTAATGTTAGTGCATAATGGATTTGCTGTTGTCTTTCTCCACTAAATCAAGTTCACCGGGTTTCGAATTTAAATTCCAGAGAAAATCATTTAACAGGGTTTTTTTTTATATATATAAATGTATTTTTTTATTAAATGTTTTGGTTTTTATGAGGCGGGTTTCTTAGCTTCACGAGTCTTAAACGATCAGTATGATTCTCCCAGGGTCTGTTATGCACGCATAAAGACATTTGCTTTGGGCGAGAATTTTTCAACTTCAAAACTTTATGATTTTGCGCATCATGGCGCCATAGCCGTCGTCATCGCCACAGTCAGTGCCTTCTCTACCGCCGGCCGCAGTTCGAGAAGAACAAAAATAGTAATAAAAAAAAAGCCTTCATAAACAGGGCGATAAAATGTCTTTAAAACTTTTTTTTTTGCAGATGTCCTACGAAGATCAAGCATTACATATACTAAATTTTATGATGCAAAACATAGCCTAAGAAACATTTATTGGATAACTTCTTTACGTTGAGTTTCTTTCAGTCAGTTGCCATAAAAAGGCCTCTCTAAATCAGTTTTATAGCTCTGAACAGACACGATAAAATTTAATATTCTGATTCTGAACTTCATAAATGAGTAACGTTTTCCGCACCATTTTTTTCAAGTCAAGAGATCTATATTCTATACTAAGGCCAGATCTTCATAGACGCATATTATAACACGCGGTGTGGGTTTTTTTTTTTTTTTTTTTTTTTTTTAATTATAAAGTGTTAAGTAAGCGATTGTTCAGGCTACAAAAAAACTACAAAAACGATTTTCATATTGATATGGCTAATGTCAAAAGCATTAATAATGAAGTTACTATACTTTTTATTAAATGTTATAAAACCATGTACATAATATATCTATTGTGCAATCGGTACAGTAGATTCATGATTAAAAAATCCACATGCAGATTTGATTTCATGGTGATAAGCCGTATTGCACCCAGCCGAAATCAGCTCGATCAAATATAGTGTAAACTTCATGTAACGCCACTTGATTTAACGACAAACTCTCTAAAGCGTCGAAATAACTCGGCTTTCGTTGACTTAGCTATTTCTCCATACAATGATACACCTTATATAGCATTACACCCACTCTCAATAACGTTAGGTAAAAAAAACTTTCTTTATCGCGTTGGGTACGATTTGTCGATTTAAAAAAATCGATCGTAATAATGTCGACTTTCGAAAAGTCGATTGGTAAAAATACCGACTGAGCAAAATGTCGACTCTTATAAAGTCGACTTTGAAAATATCGACTCAAAAAAGGTCGACAATGGCAAAGTGAGTGATGTTCACATGCATGCGCTCATACTACTATGATTTAAAAACAATTTAAAATTCTCAACTGTCGATGCAATCCAAAGAGCTACATTTTTTGTCAATATAAAGTCAACATTATTACTGACACTTTTTCAGTCGACATTTTCAAAGTCTGCATTTTGAACTGTCAACTTTTTTTGTCGATCAAACATCAATAAATTTTGAAAGTCGATGAAATTTGTATTTATCTAGATAGTCTACATACTTTTTGTCGACCATTCGTACGCTTCAATTCTTTATCAGCAAGGTGCCTCAATATCGCAAGATATGAATACCAAGGGAAGCAACAACAACAATTTCCACCATTTTAATTGTTGTTGTTGCTTCCCATGGTCTTATAGAGCTTAGTTTTTCGTCGATAGATGGCGCACTTCAAGTGGTAGTTGGTACTATAGTTTATATAATACAATGACGAAACTAACAGACTTTCCGCAATAGCGTTCAAATGAAAAATTGTTTTGTATGTACCTAAGTAATAACTAACACTAGTCTGAAATAAACTTTTTTTTTCTCTAATACAAAATTTCTTCTCTCCATTTAGCGACAAAATTCTATAACGACAAAATATGCGTAGTCCCTTGAGTGTCGTTATATAGAGTTTACACTGTACATAGGTTCACAACAGGATCCTCATTCCAAATAGGCAATTGGCAAATTTACATTGGAAATGAAACATCTGGAAACGAATATGAAAAGCTAGAGTACTGTCATCATAAGCAAAACAATTTGATGGATTAGAAGTTTCAGACAAAAGATCATTAATGAATAAAAGGAAGAGAGTCTGAGACAAAACGGAGCCCAGGGGTATGCCAGCATTTGTTTTATGAATAACAGACTAGAAGACGTTCCAATTCGAATGATGGAACGGTCCGAAATAAAATAGTATATCATTGTATTTATATCTTATAGTATTCCCAAGAAGCGGAACGTTTTGTGCGGCATCTAGCGACGACGTTCACAAGCTTGAATTGGAGAGAAATTTGAGTGGTTTTTGTCTAAACTCCATGGGAAGCAAAAACAACAATATATGTAAAGTAGATAAGACAACTAGTGCCGCCATTGACGACGTTCAGAACTAAAATAAAATGTTCCATGAAATTACTATAAAATATAAATACAATGTAGTATATACTATATAGTATTCCCAAGAAGCGGAACTTTTTGTGCGGCATCTATGGACGACGTTCACAAGCTTTGATTGGAGAGTTATTTGAGTGGTTTTTGTCTAAACTCCGTGGGAAGCAAAAACAACAATATATGTACAGTAGATAACGCAACTAGCGCCACCATTGACGACGTTCAGAACTAAAATAAAATGTTCCATGAAATTACTATAAGATATAAATACAATGAAAATGTCTAATGTCTAATCCATCGGAGAAGCAGGGGTTCGTCGATACCAAATGCACACATTTTCGATAAGAGAGAGCTTGATGCCAAAACTCTTTATTAAATGCTCTTGAAATATTAAGCGTTATAATCTTACCTTCTCCAAAACGATGTAAATATTAGTTCTACTTTTCAGTGAGATATCATCATATCACAAAGTGGATCTCTATTGCTATACGAAAACCGTACCGCGCGCCGGTAATTCAAAAGTTTCCGTTTGTCAAGATATTTTTTAATCTGAAAGTTTATCAGGGTTTCCATTGATCGGTAGTTTGAGGTTGAGAAAGATATACTTCTTTAGAAACAGGCTGGACAAATGCTGTTCTCCATTAGTTTTGAAATAGACCTGTAAAATTGGACTGATAGAAAAGCTTACGGATTGGTTTTGCCGGAATAATAAACAAAATTTTGAATAGCTAGTTCACAAAATGTTTTCCAATATTAAAAAAGATCAAACTTACAACACCAAAATAATTTGCGTGTCTGGGGAAGGTTTTACGAAAGCTAGTTAATATGAGTACCTATAAGTTATGTGAGTTACATAAATTCGCTCAACGTTATTGATATAATAAATCTTAATTACCAAAACCTTTTCAATAACGATATCTATCTTGAAATAAAAGTGATGTAACGCGAAAAGATTCTTTCAAAAGCGGCAACATGAAATTAGCTTTACCTCAGATTAATTTGTTTATTTTTCAAACAATTTGGATCGATCTCGAAGAAGTGTTGTTAAATTGGCATACCTAACCTAAAGCATACTCATTTCCTTACTTACCCTATATAAACTTGGAATTTGTTGAACTTAAAACAAATTTTCTGAATACCCATATTTCAGACTTTTAATTTTATCAAGATTTTTTAATAAGTAGATATACCAAAATTTAATTTGTTTATAGATTTGAATTCCGAGTATCTTGACTTTGGACGAGGCTCACACATGAGCTCATCATCACGCACAAAAAGAATGAGAACATCGTTTAAGCACCACCAACTACGAACAATGAAATCCTATTTTGCCATTAATCATAATCCTGATGCTAAAGATTTGAAACAGCTTTCTCAAAAAACTGGACTTCCAAAAAGAGTACTTCAGGTAAACAAAAAAATGCTTAAATAATATTCAATTTTGTGAAATTTTTTGTTTTGTTAAATTTTTCAAACTAGGTTTGGTTTCAAAATGCAAGAGCAAAATGGCGTCGCATGATGATGAAACAAGATGGCTCAACTATGAACGACAAGGGAGATGGGCCCTTGGACCTGGATAGTTTTTCTGCACACAGTCCATCTTTTATTTTGGGTGGACCATCAAGTCCACATAACTTGGATTAAAAATACGAAACAACAAATTTTACCTCAGCATTATTTTATATTATGATTGTGCAACTTTTATCATAGATATGATCATATAGTTTAATGATACCCATGAGTAGAAAATCAAATAAAGACTTATACAAATCATCATTGTAAACAAAAAATAAAAATATTACAGCAAAATGTTAAATTAAACCAGAATGAAGATTGCTTGGTGTAAATTTAACAAATATTTGTACTATGCCTACTATTGAATCTCCAGTAAATGAATCTTTCTTTTTCGATACAAAAAAAAAGTGCTGTCATCGGTACAAACACTAAATAATGCAGTTAACTCGATATTACAAAATTTAGTTTGACAGTCGAGTTGGTTAAACTCCATTGTTCTTTCTGTTCCTTATTTCTTAACGTGACCAAAATCCCTACAAAAATAAGTTAGGTACCTACTAAACTTAAATATAATCATGGGTCTTAATTAAGGTATCTTAACATAAATATAACTGAAACTCTAAGATCTCTTTTAATTTAATTTTGTCAGACAATTAATAAAAAATTATTGGAAATACTAAAACAATAACCCATAATTAATTTAAATCTGAATTTATAGTTTTAAACTTATAATTTTCTATAGTTTTTTTATTTTTAGTTGTATTTTATCGAATCAACTTTCGTTAAATGTTCTGTATCAGATGATGTTTCCAATATTGAGCAACTCATTTTATTTTTTTAAATAAAATCTACTAGATATTATGTATGTAAAAACAAAATCCCAGTTATAAACCTTTTGTGAATAAATCTACTAAATTAAACTGTGTGTAAGATGTAGGTACCCTTATGTTAGTTTAAACAAATATGTAAGTATTTACAATAATGTATTATAAAATAATTAAAAGCGAATTGTTTTAAGTTGTGTAATTTTAGGCTAATAAATTATTTACAATAGTTGTAAAACGTTTGTACTTATGGATTATTTATAATCGTTTTAGAAATAAAAAAATCAATCTTAAATATATTTAATCGATATGTCTAGTGTCTTTTTATTATAATACAGGGTGATTCATTTCGATTGGTTTTTTTTTCAATAGGTTTTTTTTTTGACAGATCACTGGCCTCATGGTTTTGTGTTATCCTCATGCAGTGTGTGTTTGAATAATTATCAAAAGTGATTCAATTTATTCATGTTAATTCGCGCTTCCAGCAATTATTATTCGTAAGTGCCATTAAAATGAAATTGTTAAAAATGTTCTTCATATTTTCCTGATTTATGAAAAATAAACATTCGAATTCATTGAATGTTACCACAATCTCATGGAGAACATAACATTATACAATAATTTGTGTTCTTACTTTTTAAAAATCGTATAACTCCATATGCAACCAAAAAGCAATCTAGATTTTGTCTAGATCAATTTTCGTGGATCTCGATTCAGAGGTAGACTGAGGAAGGTACAAATACTTTCACACACACTTACAAAATTGACATTCGCCTTAAAGTCAGTGTTTTTCTCCTTGTGGTGTTGTGAAAACAAAAACAAAATAAATACAAAATGTGGGTGATCTGATCGTTTCGTTTAAAACTTTCGTTTTTTTTTCTTTTTAAGAATCGAAAAGCCCAGTCTTTTGGGGTTGTAAAAAACCAAGAAAAGTTCAAGATACAAAGCTACCATAATTTCTAAGCAAAGCCATTGCATATTATAAACTATAGTATTCCCACTTGAGGTGCGCCATCTATCGACGAAAAACTAAGCTCTAGAATACCATGGGAAGCAACAATAACAATTTCCACCATTTTAATTGTGGAATTGTGGTGGAAATTGTTGTTCCTAGTCCTACGAATACGAACCACGGCACGGTGGAGGGTGGAGTGGTGGAACTGGAACCACGACCTAGGAAACACAACTCAACTACTGTTTGAGCTTGAGGATTTGAGGGTTGATTGAAATTTTTTCGTGGTTTCAGTTCCACCACTCCACCCTCCATCGTGCCGTGGTTCGTATTCGTAGGACTGTAGGTTTTTTGGTATGGAGGTATGGTATATGGTATGGTATGTTTACTTTTTTCGAAGGATGTCAATTTCTCGGATTTCGATTTTGGTATGCTATCTTTGAATTTTTTTTAGAACATGCTTTTGTTCTACTATTCTACATCTGTATATTTCTTTTGTCTGTGCTTCTGCTCAATATTGACACATTGCTATTATTACTATCCAAATGTCTATACGCACTTACCAGATTCACAAGTGCATATCCATCTATCCATATTACTATAGATTTCATATACAATGATTGCATTTAAAATCTACATATAGTCCCAAAAAGCGGAACGTTTTGTGCGCCATCTATGGACGACGTTCACAAGCTTGGATTGGAGAGTATTTTTAGTGGTTTTTGTCTAAACTGCTATGGGAAGCAAACACACCAATAGAAGACATTTGATGTAACCATTGTATATGAAATCTATAGTAATATCATTGTATATGAAATCTATAGTAGTCTGGGGAACGAGTATGAATTAAAGGGGTTTGGAGACACATAGATGTCGCTGATAATTATCACATATTTAAACCTTTCCACCTACATTTTCTCTCCAAAACGAGAAATTTGGAAAAAAGGTTTGGAGGCTCACGGTGTCGCCACAGTCGATCCTTCTATCCATATTACTATAGATTTCATATACAATGGTAATATGGATAGCAGGATCGACTGTGGCGACACCGTGAGCCTCGAGCTTTCAAATTTCTCGTTTTGGAGAGAAAATGTAGGTCCAAAGGTTTAAATATGTGATAATTATCAGCGACATCTATGTGTCTCCTCGTTCCCCAGACTCCTATAGATTTCATATACAATGATGTAACGCATTTAAGAAAACTAGCGCCGCCATTGACGACGTTCAGAACTAAAATAAAATGTTCCATGAAATTACTATAAAAATGTAAATACAATTACAAGTATGAGCAGCACGATTCGTGGAACAAAGAGATTTTTGCTGGTTCATCAATTTCAATTCGCTTACTCAACTTCGTTGCTAGGCTTCGACGCCTAAGTTGTCAGATTTGGATTCAACAATATTTTAAATGTATCTACATCTTAAAAACCAAAACATTCGGCAATGCTGCATGCGATTAGACATTCCCGAATGAATAAACACACCACAAAAATAAATGGTACACTCAGGGATGGTTGCCATCACAAAAGTCTCCACTCTCCACAACCAACGGTGTTGTGCAGTGGAAAGTATGCAATAGTTTTTGGAATTATGTGTTTGAAATTTAATTTGAAAGTTTTCAGTTAAATTCTTAGATTCTCAACACCAACCTCGGTTGCAACTGACTATTATTATTTGCGTAATTTGTTGCTATTAAATCCTGTGATTTGTGAAGCCTGATCTGGAATCCGTTTGAAAATTTTTTGAAGAAGGCAAATAAGGTCATTAAAACGAATTCTGGTGTATATGCATTGAATACAAATCCTCGAGCCATGTTAAACGTCCTTTGAAATAAAAGAATGCACCCTATTCGAGGTATATATTGTTTTCAAAATGTATCCATTAGATAATAACTTATTGTCAATTTTTCTAACATCTTCAAATTCCTTAAATCTCTGAAATAACTTTGTGTGCTGTTTCCTTTTTGTAAAATATTTTAATATTCGACCTAAGAATTTTATAAAAACTTTAATTTTATTGAGGAAAAATGTGTAAAAACGATTTTATGTAGAATCGAATTTGAAAGCCATATTTTAAGTTTAATTTTTCATGCGTGGGTGCCTGATGGTGATTTAAAATAATGAAGAGACGAAACCAAAATCACTTTAATGGTTAAGGAGATTTTATTTTCTGATGTTAACAAAATGTATATAATGTAACATATCGAGTTATCAACTATATTGTACAAAATATTAAACGTAACAACATATCAGTAATATTAGTGATGTGAGTCAACAGATAGAGAGAGAAATTACATTATAATTAATTAATTTAGTCTAGTAGTGAGATTTGTTTTTTCTTTTTCTTTTTTAGATCCTAATTTATAAATTTAATAATTTTGAAAACTGAACCGAAGATACTGTTTCTAGCAAGTAATGGTATATTACCATACAAGAATGTCTTTTCAAGCTTCATTGCATTATTTTTTTTTAACTGGAGAGTTATAATGTTTTTTAAGTTTGTTACTTATATTGTCATTTCAAGTGTGCTGCTTGCAATTTACGTGTTTTTTAGAAGCCATATTTTTTAATTAACTGGGTTATATTAGCCGAGCCGAGAGCAATAATGTCCTTGCAAAAGACTAGTAATAATTTAGATTATCTACATTTTCAGGGAATAAACTAGGACGATAATAATCAGCTGTTGTTTTCGTTGACAAATATCTCTATAGCACTTGCTGTATTAGTCTGAGGTTTGTCTGTGCTCATTGCAATTTTGTTTTTTCGTTTCATTTCCAAGAATTGTTTTCTTTGAGCTTCACGCTTAAGGGCAGCAGCAGATGAATTCGATGCTCCAGTGTTTCCATTTTGAAGGTTGGTGGAGCCATTCATCGTGGGTTTTTGCTTCGACCCTGTGCTTTTAGAAACTTTACTTGATTTTGTTGGTAAAATCGTAAGTTGTTTCTCTTCAGTGGGTTTCTAAAATTAAATTTAAAAAAAAAAGGTAAATAAATATTGTTTGAAATGTAAGGAATATATATGAAAACGCTTGCCAGCTTCCAGTCGTTTTTCTTCAGTTCTTCAATCTCTTCGAATATTGAGTCTATATGCACCACCTGAAGGTAGACCATATCCCAAAATCCTTGTAAGTCTTCTATAGTTGTAGGAAATGCGTCCTCTGGTGATCGGTTCATGTGGTTATGGCACAAACCTTAAAATACAAGTTTGGTTAAAAGATTTTCAACAAATAAAACATCAACAAACGATTCTTACCTTCAAATTGTTTCATTTTTTGAGAAACCAAAAGGCGTGCCTTGCCAGAAGCCGACCTAAGAAGCCCAAACACTTCTTCTGAAATATCTTCATTATTCTGAAAAACAAAAATTCAATATTATTAATGAGACATTTTTCGATTGACTGAATTAATTATACAGTTAGAGAGCATATATATTTCTCCCCCCGATGCGCCAATTCTAAAAGGCGGTTTTGTTCTTGTTTAAGGATTTCAAGAAAATCATTTCCATCCTTGTCTTCGGTTTTCTTGGGTATATCCAGCACTCTGTTGCTACACTTCTCTAAGGTTGATATCAATGATTCAGCAGATGTGTCTGTGGAGCTTTTGTTTTCCTCATGTTCGCCTTCGCCTTCATTGCTATGAAGTTCTGTGTCATGGTTATTGTTCTCGGTATTGGGGCAGACATTATTGGAGTTTGCATTATAAGATTTGATATATGAACGTTTGGGCGATATAGATGGTAGCTGTGCCCTGAATTCTTGACTTAAATGCCTTAAAACTGGTAGATCAATCGTGTTGTTCACCGAGTGATCTGTGACATCGTTACTAGCAGCCGTAACATTGCTGGTAACATTATTGACATCGTTCGAAGGTTTGTTACATTGGTTGAAATATCTACTCGTGGAAAGTTGCTGATATTTTCTACAGAATTCAGATTGTGTATTTGTGGATCTTTCATTTAAAATCAAATTATTGGAATTTTTGGATTTAATTTTTTTTGGACTGTAGAAAACTTGAGCGAGAGCACCCGGGCCATAAAGCCTCTCAACTCGCTGCTGAATAAAACTCTGTTGCGGTGAATACTGCACGTCGACGACATCAGATAGATTGACTGTGTCGTTGCTTCCAATGCTGTCATTTAAATACTGATTTGATGTCATTGTTATTTTGCAATTCTGTGTGTTTTTTATGGTAGAAACAAAAATTGGCGGTGCCAGAGAATTGTGCTTCTTGCAATGTTGAATACTGATTGTTGATGGTCTTATTGGAGATACTTCTCGGGATTTGTTTATGTCTTGTCGTACTTTTGAATCGTATGTTGTCAAATTTGAATATCCATTTACACAGCAGGCCAGGTTCAAATAGCTGGGCTTTTTGCCTGGGCTTGTTGTTGAATTATTATCAGAGGGCGTGACGATGGTATGAATTTGGCCAGAAAATGGATCAAGGTAAGTTGTTGTGTTTTGTGATAATTGACAGCGTTCTTTAATTTTTGCAGTGAATTCTCTAGTTATGTCTTTTGCCGAAAGTGGAGTTGCAAAGTTTAAGCTTCCGCTGGTATCTAAAAAAAAATAAAAAAAATTTTACTAAATTTTATAGAACAGCAATTAAGGTCAGAAAATGACATCGTTAGGTCAGACACTTTAACCCAGTTGGATTAGTAAATTTTTACGACCATTCATTGATCCAAATGGCAGAAAGTGAAAAATAAACATGAAAGAATGCATGTCTTCTGTTCAATCTTGTCAGCAAATCCTAGACATAATAAAACATTGTTTTGAACGTTCCGTTTAGTTGATGAAATAAAAATTAACTTCTGAAGATCAAAAAGACTCAATTTCACGCCTTAATTGTATAGAGGAACTAAACGGGGATCTGGACTAAATTTTGTCTATTTAAACGAAATTTTGTGTACTTGTGCAGGCGTACACATATTATGTTTAAACCTTAACTTGAAAATCTTTTTGTTTTTTGCTCCAATATGTTATTCTTAATCTTGCATATATCAAAAATATGATTGTCTAGAAATGTTTTTGAAAAAAAATCATAAAACCAAAGTTTTTACTCTGATAGTATGCATTATTGAGAGGTGTTCCGATGTCCTAAAATACGATTGTTAAAACGTCGATAGCAAGTAATTTTATTTCAAATATGTAGTTTAAAATCACAATATAATACAAACCTGAACTTAATTAACGCGAAGGAAATTCCAAAAGCAATATGTCAAATGCTTTCAAACAAATACTGAAACTGAAAGCGACTGGTGTATTCTTCAATGTAAAACAAAAGTTCCGAGTTTTTGAAATTAGGATGTGCAAGACAAGAATTCATAGCTTCTTGTGAATCAGGGTTTTATAATTCGGGATAAGAAGATGATTTTTCTGAGATGATCAATAAGTTTTCACAGGGGTTTTGGATGTGTCACAAATTATTTAATCTCATGATTTGGTATCTCTTGACCCCAAAAACATCGATTGTCGTTTTCATGCCTCTATATTCTAAGTTCCACTCGTTAACTAAACGTATAATATTTACGCTAAAAGGGGAATACTCTGAATTTATGACCAAGACTAAAATAGGCTATCCAACAAAATATTGTCTGGTGCTTAATGTGAAGAAAAATTCTTTTGAAATTGCTAAAACTCCTTTTTAGGGTTCCAGTATATAATACCTACAAATGAAAGAAGTCAAGAACTAGTCTAAGAAATACAGGCTGTTTACTAATTCGTAGAAAATAATTTGGGAAAATGTTTATGCACATTTTTTGAGAAAAAAAAAGTTTTAATATAATGGTAGATATTTTACCAATTTTCCTTTTTAAGGCCTGAAAGTTAAAAAACATGCATATTGAAAGTTTTTAACCGCTTCTATTTTTCCAATAACATAAAATCTAAGAAAGAAAGTGGTAAAATCTAGTTTCCAGAGAAAAAATGACCTTAAGCGAATAAATTATTGTCAAGAAAACGGGATAGGCTTAAAAATTAAATATGTACCTAGTTGAAACAAGATTTGAAATTTATTTGAGCGCAGTTTTAAAGGCCATTATTTTGTCTTAAAATAAAATCCTAAGCGAAAAAATCTCTTTGCGTTCATATGGGCTAGGGCATTGTATATATAAACTATAGTAATACCACGTGAGGTGCGCCATCTATCGATGGAAAACTAAGCTCTTCATTTTAAAGGTTTTTGTCTAGATTACCATGGGAAGCAACAACAACAATTTTTTTTACGTTCCACAATTTCAATTGTTGTTGTTGCTTCCCATGGTAATCTAGACAAAAACCTCTCAAATCAAGAGCTTAGTTTTCCGTCCATAGATGGCACACCTCACGTGGTATTACTATAGTTTATTATAAACAATGGCTATGGCACACCAAAGAAAGACTTTACTTAAATCATCGGCAAGTGTTTTCATAATCAATAGTACAATTTTCTTTTTAACATGTCCATACATCAATTCCCAACTTATTTGTTTACAAAATAAGAAACACCCTCTACACAAATTTAAGTTTTTGTCGAAAATTGAAACCCTCTAAACTCGCAATCAAAATTGTTGGTCTCTCTATAGTGTTTTTAATATTTTCCACACCTAAACAAGAGACGCGATGCGCCGAAGAGTTGATAACCTGAAGAAATTTTGTGACACATTGTGTCGTGGTTTGAGAGAGAAGAGATTTTCGGTGCAAAATTAAATACACAGTTTGATGACGAAAGGAGATTTATTGCTAAACTTTTATATGGTGAGAGCATACATACTTATTTTTAATGTATTTTGTTCTGTTTAAAAAAAATAAGAACATTTTCAGAAGACTGTGTATTGTGTAAAGTACCTAATGAATTGAATTATTCCTGTTTGATATGCTTGAAAGTTTTGAATAACCTAAGCCCACACGACTTTAGAGAATACTTGGAACCAGAAAGTTCCACATTTTATATTAAAAACAAAATTATTTTTTCTCTTTCTTATGATATGAGTATCACCGAAACGTGATTATTCAAATTATTTCAAAAGTGAGTCACCACATCTCAAAGTTTCAGAGCAAAACAAAAATAACCTCCGGGCATTGGTGAAGATTTAATCAAGTATTTCTTACTGAAAGCCACATCGTAGAGTAATGGTTTGAGCTGCGACCTGTGAAACTCCCCAGGTCATGACCCCTTAGATATCGATAACTTTTTTATGTTAAATCAAAACCGTTTAAAATTAACAGCTGTTCTCTAAAATTTAAAAAATCATCCACTTCAGGCAATTTTTTGCTCACTGAGCAAACGTTGTTATTTTTTTTTATTTTCACAGATTTTTCACTTTGTCGTTTTAACCATTACCAAAAGTAATGGATAGTCTGATTTCAAAGTGTATATTTTGGTTAGAGGTTACACCTTGTATAATATTTATTATTCGATTTAATTCTTATAATCGTATCTTAAAAATTATTCATAAACAATAATGGTAGGTAATTATTTTGCGTAATATGTACTGACAAACAAGTTTTCTGAATCATTTCCATTCATTAAATGAATTCGTCGTTAAGAATGAGAAAAGGAAACCACGTTCACATTTGCTCAGGAATTCATTTTAAGTATTAGTTATAAGTTGGCTAAAAGAACAATATTTCTTGCCATAACATCCAATCGACACTGGTGCCCTCCATAACCAAAAAGACACAAAACAATGTACACTAGCCGGAGCCAACAACAGCAGGTTATTCTGAGACAGAAGACAATAAGAGAGGTCACTCAGTTCATGATGGAACGAAGTGGACGTCAACCACAAACTAAATGAAGCTCATAGTTCACTCGGATTATTTCCCCCTAGTGTGGAACTCTAGAAAAATATCACTTCTTGCCAAGTTGAAATTATTTTAAACCAAAGTGAAGCCTGCGCTTTTATATGCTCTTTAAGATTCGGTGGGTACGAACCATATCCAACACCGAACTTGTAACTTAGGAACGGGCACACAAAAGTGGATGCTGGCATAACACAGAGAAAGTAGCCCTGGATTGGCCATACTCTTAGATATACAAATTACACCAAGCAAATCAGTCTTTTCTAGAGAATTCTCAAGGTGTAAGGCGGGTTGAAGTCCATCGTGATAAAGGAAGCTGAGTCTCAGAATTTTGCAGAGACTGCTTGCTCTATGAAGAGTTAAACAAGATGAGAATAAGCTTAACGTGAACACCTGACAATTAAGTCTTAATTTCACGGCCAGCTTACTCGCATGCAGAGTCAAATTATGCTTAGACCAGAGCCCTAAGATCTACCCCTCGGTAGAATCATAGTACCAATTTTATGGAACATGTTGAGGCTTGTCCACACTCCTTGGTGAGGGGCGAGGTCTATCTAACACCTCTTGCATCCAATACTAAAATCCGTAGATAATATTACCCAATGCCATATGTTTCCGCTTTGGAGTAAACCACAACCACGACGATACTCCCACAAGGGGGCCTACCTCATAGATAGTCTCCCAGGTGACTATCTCCCTTGGTACCAAAATAAAGCTCCCGGTGGAGCCTCGCAACCGTGAGGTCACTTCCAGATGAGCACCATCAATACTCAAGGCCTGGCAGCCTTAAGCTATGCGCGTTCAACCACTTGCCAAGGTAGAAACAAATGGCCAAATGCGCTCACCAAACCCCCCTCTCTTTGCCGCATACAAGTTTTACCTTGCATACGTTTCCGGTAATGAATCAATACTGCAAGGAAAGGAAATACAGCTGCAAATACTCACTCCTGTTTCATTTACAACAATTTCCTGCTATTCATATTGTTCTCGGGTTGCCACGCGGCGGAGGATGATAGGCACGTCTATGCTCTCTTAAGTTCCAACTTCTATCTGAGAGCCACCTCCACTTCAAATAAGTAATGTATGGATAGAAGCCAGCTATAAAATATCGTCAAAACTAAGCCCGGTTCCCTAAAGGCGAAGAGGTGCTGCAACCTCAACGCTCCAAGGATCCTGCAACGAAGCAAAAGGAGATTTGCGATATTTATTTGCTGCCTTGGCTAAGCGTTCAAAAACCTTAAGAGAGTCATAATTCAAGCCCCCCGACAACTTGGAGTGCTAAATTGGAGACGGCAGGCTAGAGATCGAGCCGACTGGAAGGGGCATATTAAGTAAGGCTCAGGCACATCACTCTTTGTAGCGACATCAATAAGCGCTGGCCATTATGTTAGTAAGTTAGTAATAGGTTAGGTTTAAACGCCAGTCATCAACAAAACAGATAGATTTTTAGCAGAAATACCTTCAGTTTTCAAAAATGAACTTAAACAAAGCGAATAAAAAACATCACTTTCGGGGATAATTTTAATGATAATTGCTGCGTTCTTTTTCTAACCATAGTTAACAAAAACGCGTTCATTTAATCCAAATTAGTTAACAATTTGACATCATAACAGTGTTCCTAAACTCACGTTGAAGTGTCAAATAGTTACGATTTGTTCCCATTTCACACTCACTTTCGAAAACGAGAAGGCGCAAACTTCAGGTGTTCTTATGAACAAATCAAAAATGAAAATTGGAAGACGTTATCTCTAGTAGTTGTATCATGGGTTGAGATTGTTGATCTGTCAAATTGGACGTTTTGTTTTAAATAATTCAAAGTCGTATTAAAAATTAAAACAAAAATTTACAAATTTGCGATTTGAGTAGCAAGAGCGTCTCTATTTTCTCTGAGTGATCAATAAGAAAGAATAAAATGGATTTTTCGTAAATTTTGAGCGATGAAGGAGAATAATTTAATTAGTTCCTAAATATAAAGGGTGTTTTTTTAGACGTGTAGTTACTTCTGAACAAAATATGCAAATGGTTCGGTTCGCGCGACGCATCGCGCGCTGCATCCAATATTCATTCGAGCCAGACGCGGGTGCCACGACTTGCCTAAAATCATTTTTAAAACATAATGGCAAACCCTTTATAATAAAGCTAAATTACTGGCCGTAACATTAAAAAAATTAAAATTACATATATGCGTTTTTTTTCTTCTTGAAAACCATACGTCTAAAAAAACACCCTTTACAAACAAATGTTATACTTTTAAAAAGCTTGTAAATAAACTTGTAAAAGAATCCCAACAATTTGTTTGCTAACTAAATTTCTACATTTAAATTTGTAAAAATTGTAAATTTGAAAGTTATTTTATAACTAATAAATATATGTATATATAATAATAATAATAATAATAACAAAAGTGGTCGTTTGACAGTTTAACAAACTCTTACAAAGTATCGTTCCCAAATGGTTTGTAAAAAAAAAACCCAACAAATCCCAACAATGACACTTCAATAAATTTATTTTTGACATAACAATAACAATAAAATTGTTGACTATGTTTAGAAAAAGAACGCACCAAATCTCTTCTGTTAAAAATTCAACATTGAATTGAATTGAAGTTGACTAATTTGACTTTTTTGTACTGTTTTAAAGCTTTTATTTAACAAATAAAAACTTGACATGATAAAAAACATAGCTAATTGACAAATTAAATAAATAAAGAATAGCTCCTTGTTAAGTTAAAATTAAGTAAATATAGGTACCTATATTAAAATAATTAAAAAAATATTTTTGCTATACCTACATTAAAACTAAACAAAAACACATAAATTCACTGTTTTAGCGTCATTTTTAATTTTTGATTGAGTCATCACAGGTGGTGTTTTTTTTTTAATGACTAGATTTAAAAAAACAGTTTTGATCTTCATCCCGGCATTGATCACTCGATTCTATTGCAATAACTGCATGAGCTCTGTTGAACTAGGATCAACGAATTTTTTTGAGTTCATACTATTTGTTTACCTAGGATAAATAGGTATCGATTGTTTTGAAATAAAAAAGCAATGTTTTGCCCCGTATAACCGAAGAAAATGCCAAGAATCGGGTTCAAGTTTCAACTTAGAATGAATTTGACTGAGGGAGAGTCGGTTGACAAAACAAGGTGAAAAGTTAAACGAAAACTTGAAATGTTCGATGTGAATACTTTTCAGGTTTTTTTTTTTTTTTTTGCCGAAAACCGTGTTTTCAGCTCGGTGTGAAAATCCTATTGAAAGTGGTCGTTTGACAGTTTAAGAAATTCTAACAACGTATCGTTCCTAAATGTTGACATAACAACAAGTTTTAACTATGGTTAGAATAAGAACGCACTGTTCAAAATTCAGCATTAATTTGAATTGAAGTTGACTAATTTGACAACAGTTTTTATCAATGTTCTCGTCATTTATTTTGGTCGTGATGATTGGTTTAAAAAAGAAAAGAAAAAAAATATCCAAATCCACGCAGTTCTTGAGTTTCGCCATTTCCCAAAGATTAATTAGATTGAATCTGCTAGTGACAGACAACGTACCTACTTAATAAGAAGCTACCACGTAGCTAGTTTGCAAAATGAGTGTCTTAAGAATTAACATAATATATTTTAATTTGTTTCTAAACAATAAAACAAAACCACACGGAGAATGCTTGTTTACTCAAAAAACCAGAATGTACACCAAAGCCACACTTACGAAAACAACAAAACAAAAACAAAATACAAACAAGTACCTGAGACATCTGAGGAATCTGCATCAACATCAAGTGAACAGCTTCCAATTGAGTCCACGCTGCGATCCATATTAAGGTATCTTTTTTTTATTCACAACAACAGTTATTCAATGTATAACGTGGTTGTGGTGGCGGTGGTGCGGTGGTAGTCAGTGTGTAGGTTGTAGGTTGTAGGCAGGAAGTTATGTTTGAAGGTAGATTATAGGGAATTTCAATTTTTAAACTTTATGTTTTGGTTGACACACTCTTTGCTACTTGCAACAATCAAAAAAGGACACTTTCGTGGTCTATAAGGAGGAAAAATTTTATTTTTTATATAATAAAATCGATTTTGCTGGCTGTGCGTGTCGTGTCGTGTACTTTTTTGTTTCTTGTTTTTTTTTTCTAAAGGTTAACAACAAAAAACAAAACCAAAAACAACAACAAAAAAGACTATAACAACATCCAGTTTAATTTTTTTGATGACTAGCTAAATTAAAAATAATATACAAACAAATAAAATTGAATATTCAACAGTGTGGTCTGTATAATTTTTAATTTTTAATTTGAATTCTCGGATTAGTGTGAAACATGCAACAAACTCGTGGAATCATGTTTACACCAAAAACAATAAAACTACCAAAGGGAAAACTATATGTACAAAATGTTGATGATGATGTTAATTAATTAATAGGAGTAGGTATGTACGTTCTAGAATCTAGATAGTTTTTTTTTTTTTAAACAAATATAAAACAACACTCTTTTGGGATTATAATAATGGGCGTTTATTCGTATCTCTATAAATAATTTAGTTTACACAATAGGGAAAACAAAACCTGGTGAAGGAAAGTGATAAAATATCAACTAGCTAGCTAGGTAATAGGTATGGATGCATTTTTTTTTTTGTAATATTATAAGAAAGAGATTTAGGGCATACAAAGTGGTGCAGTATTTTATATGCGCAATCAAGCAATGACAGCTTAAAATCGGGATTTTAAGTTTATTTAACTTACCAGTTGTTTCTTTTAAAAGAAATGTATCACTGATCACTGATTGATTGAGTTTAATATAAAATTTGGCGAAGAGAATAACAAAGAATTTATTTTAAACACGAACTGGGTTCTTCCTTCTTCCGTTCTTGATGCAAAATGGAAAGAAAATTGGTCACCCGAAAAAACTTTTCACTTCTTCCCGAGTTGTGTTGGATATGGTGTGTAAATTTGTTGTTATAATTAAAGTTCATTTGTAAAATTTTTAGTTGATTTTAATTTTATATTCTTATTTAAAAAACTTGAATGCAAAAATAAGTAATTAAAAGTGTTCACAACAAAATTCCAAGACAAGACATTCACAATTCTTTCACAAACTTTTTTTTTAACTCAACTCATCGCGGTCATCGAGCACTTCCCGTCGATTTTCGATTCAATTGAAATGTCGCTAGAGATGAGCGATGGCTCCGTTCAGTCGTATACGAAGTCTGTATATCGATAAGATAGCCACAGCACAAGGTGGCGTCGTGTCGTGAGCGCATGTAGTTACAGAAACGACGATATACTACTGGCACAATGAGAAAATCGCTGAAATAGCTGTAGAAGAAAATGTCAAAAGAGTAGCTCATTGAATCAGTATGCATGAATACAATAGTGTAGCACAGAACCCAAACAAAAATCGTGTTTGCCATTTCGTTTATTGTATTTTTTTTTTAAATATCAAATATGCAGCGCAGCGCGCTCGTAAAGTTTAAGTTGAGTCTTCGAATTGTATTTCAGCTACTTTCTGCGCTGAAGCTGTAACTTCACATTATTGTAGCCGTGCAATATCATCTAACATCTAACTTTGAAAGTGCGACGTACTACAGCTGCAGCTGCACCATTGAGCTCAAGCAGACAAACTTTGGTTACTGGCTTGCTGATTGTCATGGAAGTTTCAGAAGTTTTCGCGTTTAAAGTTAACAACGTTAAAGCAAATACACAGAAAGGAATTTGAAAGTTTTAAAACATGGAGCTACTTACTTCTCAGGCAGGGTCTTCTCTGGCAAGAAAACTGTCGTACCTTCTATTCGGTCTGATGGACAGAAAATTTGTAAACACAACCATCTGGATTTCTGTCTAGTTTTCTCCATGAACAGAAACTCGAACAGATTTTGACATTTCGTTTGTCAGATTTGAATGACAGTAATAAATATTGTTTTTCTTCTTCGGCAAAAGACAGAATTGACTCAAAAATGTTTGTCTTGCATTTCGAAGAATTTAAGCTTCTCTTATATGCTAAAACTCTCTCACAGAGCAATGGTGCAAGCTGGTTTACATAATATTTTTAAAAACACCCATTTCAACAAAGTGGAAAACATAAAATTAGAACATTTTTTGTCCAATCCATAGCCGTGTAAAATAAATACCGCATTTAGACTACTACACACTTTTTTTAAATCCAACTTGAAGTACATAAAGCACCTATGTCACAATTTTTTATATTTGTTTGAAATCAATTCAAGTTTATTTCGTCTTATTCGTATTTCAAAACACTACACTGGTTAAGTCCACTATAACTTTTTTTGACACTGACGTGTAGTTCTACTGCAGTGAAGTTCGATATAACTCATTCAAATCATTATGCAGTTCCATTGCAGTGCAGTTCTATGAAGTATGGCCTTGCATTAAGCCACACTAAAGGTATTTCCTCACTATCTTACAGTGTTATACGACGTCAAAAAAAAAATTGTGATAAAATTCCATCGTACTGTCAAACTTATATTTTCGAATCATATTTTCATATTTTGCTTCCACACCAGTTTCTCACTCTTGTGGTATGAAAAACAGAATACGTGATGGTTTAAGATTCTATTCTAAAAAATTCATATCTAATCACAAATGTCAAATCGTGTGAGATAAGTAGTAATCTGCGCTGTCATATACACTTGTTTCATCACACAATTTTGACATTTCGTATTACACTGTCGGATAATATAGAAATACCTTACACTTCAATGGAACAAAGTGGCATAATCGCTTATGTACCCAACTTTGCATTTTAGTTTCTTTGAAGTGCATCGCAGTATTTTTTAATTTATACAAAGAATATGGTGCAGTTCCGTTGAAGCGCAATTGCGTGTAGCGTAATCTTACCTTTAAGGGCGCTCTGAACCCTGCTTTGAAACCGTTCAGAGGAAACACTAAACGGCTGAACAAAATGACATGACAGTGTGTCCAGGAAGTGGTGATCTACGATACCTGCTCCTCTAAACAGGTGTTAACGGATGTTTATTTTTTACTTCCTTGCCAAAAAACATCTACAAACAAATTAAATTAATGTGAAAACAATTATTTTGAATCAAAGCAACTCCGAAAAATTCAGTTAATGATGTCAGTAGCTGTCACTTTAACTATCTTAATCTGCATGTCAAAGTAATAATTGTTTAATATAAAGCGCGCAGAAAAGTTATGAAGATTTAAGTTTCCTGAACACATCTACTGTCACTACTTGTGTCATCCATTGCTTTTGCTCCTAAAATTTATCTTTGAAGACAAAATTATTGTGTAGTTTGTTCGATAAAAAATGATGTACGCTTCATCACATACCTTGGTAATTATTATATTCAAATTAGATTAGATTAACAAAATCAAATTCATCTCCCCCATAGCCACCCTTTTATTTGACCAGTATGGGTCGCAAACCAAACTACTATGCAGTCCGGAAAAATGCCACCCAATTTTCACCAAAAAACATTCGAGATGGCAAAAAGACCGTCCTAGATGAACTTGTCACAATATTAAACAATTCGCACAAAAGTATTTTAAATATCGCCACCCACAATGCATGTGTGAAAACGTTCTTTGAAAAGGGCAGGCTAAATCGAGTGCTCGAGGATGTCGCATTGTCCTTGAAACCCCTCGATGCGAATACTATTGCGAAACAAATTGCCAATAATGGACACAAATCAAGACATCTAATGAGTGTCCACGTTAGTACTGGAATTGCTGATGTTAAATGCTTGCTCAATAAACGAAATGGACTTACTTCAAATTATGAAATGTTTGTTAAGTTAATTTGCATCATTTAAAATGAGGCTATTTTTTTTTTTGTTCTAGTAAATTTGTACGACACTTCAAGACGGACAGGGCAATTGAAGCAGAATCGAAGAGGAATCCTTCGCTAACAACAAGGATACGAAATGCTCTTGGTAAGTTATTTTTATTTAACTTGTTTCCAGAGAAGAGAGTTCTGGGATTTATGAGGCTTTCCTGAATCGGTTGGTTACTTTTGTTAGAATTTTTCGAAAAGGTTCGTTGTTTCTATTTCTAACGGACGAGATCTTCAAATTCGAGAATTGTATCAGAAGGTAATTGGCATAATTCCATACCCATAGACTATAAACAATTTCAGTTAATGTACCACGGTTGCTAAAACAACGATGTTCAGACAGTGTCTGCCGTCTCAAGCACTTGCAAAAAGTTACATTCAGGCAGGCTGACAGAAATCAATTGGAAATTTCCACCTCGTAACCAGCTGAGTCAATATAACGGTTTATTTAACCTTATTTCATAGCAGGTTGTGTCGCTTGGTTCATGGGCCTGGAAACAATACAATTCTGGCCACCTTGGTACTCCTAAAAGTATGCTTCACCTTTGAAATCAATATGACTGCACGAAATTTTTTAAAGCAAAAAAAGAAACATTTGAAAACGTTCTTCTGTTTCCATTTATTGGCGAACTTGTGATATCGACAAGACTCACAAGCTTCGAACTGATCCTCCTGTTGGACTAGTCGATTATTTTGGGGTAGTATATATATTAGATGCCTTATTATAAGACCCTACTTAATATGCCTCTCCAGTCGGTCCCTGCGCCGTCTCCAATATCGCACTCCAAGTTGTCGGGGATCTCCCTCTAACTGGTCGTACCATCGAAGATAAGGTCTACCTTGTCTTCTGATTCCCTCTGGCATGGCGCGGCGTTGAAGAGTTTACGACGTTCATGACCATTGGCTCTACATGGCCCTGCCATCTTAACGGTGGGATATGAATTTTACTGACTAGACTTATGTATGTCGCTGTAAAGCATGTACAGTTAGTCCATCGTTGTATCTTCTTCGCCAGATTTTTTTTTAACGTACGTAAAACTTTTCTTTGGAATACTGCAAGCGATTTTTCATCTGACTGGGAAAGGGTCCATGCTAAGCAGGCCGGGATGATGAGTTCTATGCAACGTCTCGATTGGGCTTTATTTCTCAATTGCTTATTTAGCCCAAAAACAGCGATGAGTACGGGTTTTGATTTCCTGTGTTTACAGCAGAGCACAAGTTTACAAACTCACTGACTACCTCGGAGACAAACCTTTAAATGGTCATGTTCTGACCAAGTTGGAAAGCATATACTTAGTCTTTTCCTCGTTTATTTTCAGTGCCATTCTGCTTGCTGAACTGACGCCATGGTAGTGGAGGCACTGGTTACTGCTCACTTTGTTCTTTCTGCCACGTTAATGTTGTCAGCAAACCCAAGTAATTGTGTTGATTTGTTAAAGATAGTACCTTGTTGAACTGGCCCATGTATTCCGAATTTTTTATTCAACTTTGACCAACTTTGACGCTGTGTTTGTTACTTTCTAAAAGTTTGCAAAATGGATATGTGCTTCTTAATTTATCTAGCTTTAGCTGCTAGAAATCCATCTCTATCTTTGCAATCCGCTTATCTCATCCCATACGTTTTTAACATTGTCCAACTCTCTTTAGACTTCTTTTCAGGTTAGGTTAGCTAAGGTTGAGGGGGGAATGTTAGCTTAAAAAATTGACACATCAATCCAAAGGACGAGTATTGGTATACTTTAGTTTTGAGACCAATGCCAACGAGCAATTTAGTTCCAATTTTGGGCAAATGTGCTCGGTCCACCTAAGATTTGTTGTCTCAACATGATCTTGCTCTAAGAATAAGTAATACAAAGGGATGAAAGTACACAGAATACCCAGGTCACTATTTCCAGTTAAAATGGATAGATTCGTTGGTTATTCGTTAAGTTAGTAGGCTGCTTTACAGTTCCTTGGAATATGTGTGTGCCCACTATCTTTTCTCTTGGTTTCTGGTAGCTTCTGTTGGCAGCATAAATTTAAATCCTCCTTGAACATAGGGCGGCAACCACATCCTTCCACCTCTCTCTAAGTTCGTAGCACGATACCTTAATTCTGTCCAAGACTACAAATTTTGGGACTGGGCTCCCTCCAAAACAGTTGGCCTCCACGTTTTTTTTTTTTTGGTTTTCCAAAAGGCCTTTCACATTGAGAATCCATTGAAAAAACTGCTTTCCAGTTGTGTCATAGGTCTGTCTGCCTCGGTGTTCATGTCTGGTAAATCCATCGCCACTTTCTCTGCGTGATATCTACTTCCACTTTTGTTTGTCCAGACCTAAGCCACAGTTCGTAGTTGGATTAAGTTTGTGGCCACCGAGTATTAAAGATGTAACACAGGCAACGCTTCACAAAAACATGTAGTTTACTCGTGATGTTGGCAGAAAATCTGCACCTTTCACAAGCATATATCAGCTCAGATTTCACGTTGGATCCATTACGTTTCAGTTTGGTACGAAGCGAACATTTTTGGAGTTGCACACGGAAGAAAGGGCTCCGTATGAGTGACAAATAACTTGCCAGGTAGTTTAGTTTAGCTGAGTGACCTCCTGTCTCATAATATCCTGCTGTTGTTTGTTCCGCCTGATGTGAATTATCTTTGTCTTTTTGGGGATAATCCTTTAGCCAGCAGGTTCTCAATTTTACACATGTGATTAAGGACACCAGTTCCGTTCCATCCATTGTAGTTGTACGATGTCCTTGATCATCCTTATCTAAGCTCCAGAAACTCTTTGTCTGTTACAACGCCATTTGTTTCACAAAACAAAATCTTCTGATCCTTAAACATTGGATGGCTCACCTACGATGAACTCGGAAAGGTCATAACTGATGTGTGTAAACGTAAAGAACTTAGCCCTCGAACTTCTACTCGTATATTTGCGACTAATTGTGAATAACTGAGTTTATTATCTCCAATGTCTTATCATTTTATAGATCCTGCCTAAGATACTAAATTCCAAGAGCCGAAAATTTCAGCATTTATATGCTAATCTTATGCATATTTGAATTAGTGACACGATTTTGTTTTCTAGGTGGATCCCCAAACAAGTATGAACCATCTATTGCTGGCCATACAGAAGTACTCACAAAATTACTGAAGAACGCAAACGAACATGGACTGCCGAAAGATGGGGTTCTTTTAAAATTCTCATCCACAGTTTCCATAAAACTTATGTTTTTCTTATATTTTTAGCAGAAAAATATTAAGGTGGCTTTTGCTGAAGGTTACTTGGCTGCCTTGAACTCCGACGAACCCAACAAGTCTGGAAAAACGATGAAGTATTTAAAAGTAATTAAAAGTTGTTGCCCATGCTTTTTTTATGACATAACTAACGACCTATTTCTTTTTGTTTATTAGGTGTTCCAACAACTCCTTATAATAATTGTGTTCCTGGGTATATTAGTAAGCCTCTTCTCATCATCCAGTGGGTCAATGTTCAGGTTAGTAATGAATCCAAGCTATACAAAAAAAATAGGAAATCCTAACCACTGTCATTGTCATTTCCAGGATTCAGCTAGGTAACCAAGTGGAAGTAGATCCAGAGGAGATTAATGTGACTTTCGATGATGTAAAGGGCTGTGATGAAGCTAAACAAGAATTAAAAGAAGTTGTTGAATTTTTGAAAAACCCTGAAAAGTTTTCAAATCTTGGTGGAAAACTTCCCAAAGGTGTTCTATTGGTTGGCCCACCTGGCACTGGAAAAACATTGCTTGCACGTGCAGTGGCAGGAGAAGCCAACGTGCCATTTTTCCATGCTGCTGGGCCAGAGTTTGATGAGGTATTAGTCGGCCAAGGAGCTCGTAGAGTTCGTGATTTGTTCAGTAAGTAGCAACTTAGAATAACTTTTGCCTTAAGTATATTAGTAAATTATATAAAATTGTATAGAGGCTGCAAAAGCGAGAGCGCCATGTGTTATATTTATTGATGAAATTGATTCCGTTGGAGCTAAGCGAACCAATTCAGTATTGCATCCGTACGCCAATCAGACTATTAATCAGCTGTTGTCTGAAATGGATGGCTTCCACCAGAATGCTGGTGTTATTGTCCTGGGAGCAACAAATCGTAGAGATGATCTTGATCAAGCACTCTTGAGGCCTGGTCGTTTCGATGTGGAGGTAATTTTTACATGAGTTATGTGTTAAATACAAAACACACAGTTACATGTTGTATTCAAAAGGTGGTGGTATCGACACCTGATTTTACTGGTCGCAAAGAAATCTTATCTCTCTATCTATCAAAAATTTTACATGATGAAATTGATATTGACATCCTTGCGCGTGGTACTTCTGGTTTCACCGGAGCCGATCTCGAAAATATGATAAATCAAGCCGCTCTAAGGTAATATCTTTGATTGCGAATGTAAAACATGAAATAATTTTTATTTTAAATGATTTCAGAGCCGCAATAGACGGCGCCGAATCTGTGACTATGAAGCATCTAGAATCGGCGAGAGATAAAGTACTCATGGGTCCAGAACGTAAAGCCAGACTACCTGATGAAGAAGCGAATCTCATAACAGCCTACCACGAAGGCGGCCACGCTATTGTCGCCTATTACACGAGGGTAAATAATCAACAGCATACAATTAGTGTTTAGATATTTTGAATTTTTGGATTTCAGGAATCACATCCGTTACATAAAGTTACAATTATGCCGAGAGGACCTTCTCTCGGTCATACTGCGTATATCCCAGAAAAAGAACGCTATCATGTTACAAAAGCTCAACTTTTGGCGATGATGGACACAATGATGGGTGGCCGTGCTGCCGAAGAGCTGATATTTGGAATCGACAAAATTACCTCTGGCGCAAGTAGTGATTTGAAACAAGCAACGTCAATTGCAACGCATATGGTCAAAGACTGGGGCATGTCCGAAAAAGTTGGATTACGTACAATAGAAGGTCCAAAGGGTCTTGGACAAGGTGATTCATTAGGACCATATACCGTTGAGGCAGTTGATGCTGAAATTAAAAGAATTCTAAGCGAAAGTTACGAGAGAGCAAAAGCAATACTGAAGAAACATACAAAAGAACACAAGGCTCTTGCGGAGGCTCTACTTAAATATGAGACTTTAGATGCAGAAGATATAAAAGCTATCATGAATGGATCACAGTAACAAAGCATATAATGTACATTTTATATAAGTTAGTGATAGTTTTAACAATATTTTCTATGTTTATTGTTGATTTTGTAAATACAATTACATTTTTGGCTTTGAAACGTATACAAAAAGGATAGACAAAAGACCCAACACGTTTGCTAAATTATTGTATAACTCAAGTTTTTTTCATTTCACATAAATATTTGCCTAAACAGTGGGCGGTATTATTCAATTCAGATTTCAGATAATCTTAAGCAAGTTGATTAACTATTATTCTTTGATTAGAGAAAAAGGTAATACAGCTTGGAAAGTGGTACGAGGAATCTTCTCCGTCAAGGTCAACAATTTGTTGATGAATCGCTGAATTTAAAAATTGGTGATACGGTACGCTCTTAACAGTTTGAAACATATTTGAATCACATAATACTTGTGTGGGACAACCGAATAGTCAAGTGCGAGGAATTTGCGGTCTCAAAATGGGTGCTGCAGGGTTTAGGTGAAATAAGCAGAAGTTTTCACGTCGGCATATTACATTAGATTAAACATACATCACTTTAGTGTAGTCAGTTAAGTGTAGCGAAGCAGGTGAAAGAATTCCAAACCAGCCCAAGGTCCGACATCCAGCCTATCGATATAATTATAGGATTACCTAGAAGGAAGAAAATCCATCAGTAGCGCATATTACACAGCTTTATTGGACCGATTGAACGTTGCGATTGAGAAGTACACCTTACAGATTATCTAGGAAACTTGGAGAGAAGCAAAAGATCAACAAACGTTTCTTGGATTGCACAATTTATTGTTATTTTGACGATTGCCAAACATTAATTTAAAGGTGCTTTTTTCATTAATTTTTTAAAATTTTCTTTATTGAATGAAAAACTTTTTTTTGGTCGGTAGGGAAAAGAGGCACAGGGTCAAAAGTCCACTGCGTTTTATTATTTTCTATCAGATAGAAAATTAATTTCCCTATCATAATCGAGAAGAGGGATATTTGGAGTTTTTGTTAATTTTTTAATGATTTTTACAGTATGCTGAAAATAACTTGTTGATCATAAGTAGATAAAATATAAATTATTCATGGGCTTATGTCTCACTTCCTTTTTAGAACCATGGAACAAAATCCAATTTATGTACTCACTTTTGGCTCACTAGGCTGGGTAATAAGTTCATAATAAATTTGTTTAATAAATTACAAACCATCCAAGTGGGCTGAAAGGCCGTTATAGACCTTTAGCATGTGGACTTTTGACTCTGCGCCGAAATATTTTGTATTTCATTCAAATGCATTCTTTAAGAGCTTTCTCAAATCTGCAATAAATAATTGATACTTAGTGCTTTCAAAATAAATGTAAATATTTGAACTTGCCAAAAAAATATCCTTATATCGATTTGTCTCTAGTTTTTTTTTCTATGTAACTAACAACAATAAGAACAGCAAGATGGTTGTAATGAATGTGATGAGTGAATGTGAAAAAATTGTTCCTCAATCTACCTGAGCAAAAAAAAATACTTGGAGTGGCACAAACTGCTGAATCACCAACAGAGAACAAGTATAAAATAGTATACTGGACTATTTATTGTAAAGGTCAGTGATATATTTGTTAAAAAACAATTTTTGAAATTTTGAACATAAACTACGATGATAACGGTTAAAATCGTTTTTTTTTTGTAAGTATTTTTCAAATAAATTGTTTTTTTTTTTTTGTTCTTCACAATTTTTACAACTTCAAAAACTGGTTGTCTTGAGTAGATCTTGCTCGACACGGTGGCGTTGTCTTGAAAAAATCAATCGTGTCTTAAAACTAGATGTGAGTAATATATTTTCAAACCGCTGCGCTGCACTGATCGCCAAGCTGACTACCTTGGTATCTAAGCTAGCAGCCCCGACAGAAGTTTTTCTGCCTTATTTCAATAAATGGTTTAGAAAGGTTTAAGCAATCTGAAAAAGAAAAATATGTATAAGTGAACAATTTCGTAATAACTTGAATTCAGCGCTAACTAAACACTCACACCAGAATTTTGTATATAAAGAAGAAAGAAGGTGACGGACCCATTTCCTTCCAAATTGGTACATGCCGTGTGATTTTAAGTGAAACCTCATTTTCCTCAAAAACAGCTCCTACGATTTTGATAAAACTTTCTGAATGGCGTTTTTTGTGTAAACTTTTTTGTTTTGGTCAAAATAGATTTTTTGGAGTAGTCTTATAACGGTAGGTACCTCCCATAGGACCGATTTTTTTCAAATCAGATTTTCCCGTAAACCACTTAACGGAAAGCTTTTAACGTGAAAGCTCGTTTATAAACGAAATAATATGAGTTCTTAAATTAAAAAAAAAACTTTTTTGGGTTTAAAAAAATTAATTTTTGTATTAAGTTTTTTTTTTTTTTCAAAAACAGGGTTTTCAGGAATTTTAAAATTTTTGTTTTCTGTAAGAACTTCAAACCGCTAGATGTTGGCATACTCAAAAAGAAATTGGAAGATGTTTTCGAAAAGTTTTTTTTTTTAAACTTGAAATTCAAAACAGTAAAAGAAATCAAATGGCTTGCTTCATTTTTTCCAAAAACCGTTTGTACTAGTTTAATAAAATTTCATAGGATTTTTACCTGTTCTTTTTTTTTCCAAAATCTGCAGCCCCAAGACCACTGTCACACATTAGAGCAATTTCGTGCTACCTAGTCGTGCACTTTATTTATTAATCGAAATTTGAAAAGAAAATAAACATTATGAAGAAACCTGCAGACATTCTAGAAACTTTTATAAAAATGCTCTAGTAAAATAGCCGCAGTTGTTGGATTAAGGGTAAGGGCAAGAAATATATGCCCATCAGTTAACTCTTTATTCTTATTACGGCCGTAAGATAAAGAGATTTATTCTCTAGCCGCACTAAACAAATGTGGAATGCTTTACCCAGCTCTATTTTTCCCTCCACAAACAAACTTACCTTTACCGACATCTTCTGGCATATCCTATCCTACTAAAGCATGTTAAGGGTAGACATAGCCCCTGGAAAGCGTGTTTATAATATTTAAAAAACACGTCAGTAGGGTAAATAAAACATTGTCTTTTATTTGACAATATCGAATCGAAAATCGGAAATTCCTTAATATTTGACAAATTTTGCTTCCATGGGCATGGGAAGTGGTGCCATGCCATTTGGCCATATGCCATATGGCCATATTTCAAAATATGGCCATATGACACTTTTGAATTGTGTCATATGACCATATTTTGATATATGGCTATTTGTCACTTTGGTAATGTGTCATTTGACCATTATGGCCAAATGACACTTTAAAACTTGTTCTTAAACTGCAAAAACAAAAACGAAAGAAAATTTTGCATATGCAATATTTCTTTCACCGACGATAGCAGCCGCGATTCAAAATTTGCAAAATGGTTCGGGCAGGAACTATCTTTTAGATGGTACTTTTAGTGTTGTACCAGCTTGCGGCTACAAACAATTGATAATTGTGCACTTCGCTCATGATACAAGTACACAAACATTCATACATCATATATACATAATGTACATTCATACTTCAGGGTTCAGATATAAAAATTGGTAGCGAGCGAAGCGAGCGGAAAAAAATTTGCCCAAAAGAGAATCAATTTGGGGTGTGAAAATAAAAAAATTCGTATATTTTATATCTCGTCTGATTTAATTGCTTTTCCGTTTTTGACTCCCACTTGCTTTTTAATATATTTCTGGCCATGGTAATCGCCTATTTTAAACGTCAAACTAATAAAAAATATTAAAAACTGACACTACGAAAAGATTTACGAAAATATCCCTTTGTAGTTTTTACTAGAAAGGACATTTGATGACTAACATAAAAGCTTTTCGATACTTCTACCAGAAGAAGAAAAAAAAAACCTATATTCAACTTATTTCAAATTTTCCCACTTCAAACTAAAGCTTAACAAAGTTCTCTTTTTAAGGATGAATCCTTCGTTGAATGCTCTTAACTTATTGATTTATTATTAAGGATTGAACCTTTAACTGTTCAAACTATGTGTGTATTTCACACTGGAAGGACTTTTTGGGTTTTTTCCTCAAGAAGTTTACAATTAACATGTTTAAAATAAAGAAATGGGTACACCGGATATTTAGTTCGTACCTTAAAGCCGATCGAAGTCTTTTGTTACACGCAGATATATTTATTTTTTTTGTGACGCAATAACTTCATATAAAATAATCAAAACAACAAAAATACATACTATACCTAACATAAAAAAACAAAAAAAAAATTAAATCTGCGATCTTCTTATTTAAAAAAAAAATATATATATATATATAATATATTTAGATGTGTTATGTTTTCTGAGTTATTTTTTTAAACTATATAAGTTTTATAATCGAAAAGAAGAAAAAAAAAAAAAAATAAGGTGCTTGCATATATTTATATACTAGAAACTTTATGATTTGTGCGAAATTGTGATGATAAATTTACTTTTTAAAATGTAAAATTATAATGATGAATATTATTATGAACAATTCGTACCTTGAGTGCTTAGAATTATTCGAGGGTGAAGGAGATAAATACGTATGTATTCGTACGAAAATGTCGGTCAATAGAAAATGAAAGGAATTACATAATCAACTACAATTCGTAACACTCAGTTTATGGGTTATCCTACGAAACGTACCTGTGTAATATTAATACAATACAAAAATAAAATATATAATAATTAATAAGCTTTGTAAATATTTAAAAAATATTAAAAAAAAAAACAGTGCACAAAAATATAAATACAAAAAAATAAAAATATAATCTACATAAGAAACAAAAAATCAAGAACTTATGTAACTAAAGTAGCAAATATGTACATACATAGGTATAGGTACCTATACATTGAATGGTGAAAAGAAAAAATCTTCTCTCAAAAGTAAAATATTTTCCCAATAAGTTTGAAACAGTGCATTCGGTTGACGACAAAATATTATCAATTAATTTTTAAGTGAAAATATTAAATATTAAAAAAAATTATAACTAATTTTCCCCCCAGACTAAAGTTGTTCTTATGTACATAGTAAAGCAAAAAAAAAAAAATAAGTTCCACTGTTCAGGAAGTCTCTTATTGTGCCTATATAAGTTATAGAAACATATATTATATACATATAAAATTGTTAGAATGGATGAAAATAGAATCCTTTTCATGTACATAAATTAAATTAAAATATTTATCTATATGCTATTAAGGCTTATAAATAATCGCATTAGCCGTGTTAAATAGCTTGATATTATAGAAAGTTCACATATGAAAAATAGAAGAAAAAAAAAATATATTGTGCCCACCAACCAACCAAAACCAACCAACCAACCAACCATCATAAAAATGAATCCTATGGAGAAAATCTATCAATAGATATAAGGAACACACAGATATAATTTTGTTGTTGTTGTTGTTTTTGAAACAAAAATAAGAAAAAAGAACGAACCGTTTTTTGCAATGCATGTTAAAAATTATCAACGAAGAGTCAGTGGACCTGGAGCTTTTGGGACTTTCAGTGAATCTTGGTAAGTCCTTAATGATATTTTTGTTGTTTTTTGTTTGTTGTTTTTTAGTTTTTTTAGGCTTGCATTTTTGTTGTGTTCCACATGTTTTAAAAATGAAATCCTTTCAATATGTTTAATTGGTGTATTTTTTTTTTTTTTTTTAATTTAAGAATAAAAAGGTAAGCATTATTATCCTTTAATTATGCCTTTGTTGTCAGCTGATATAAATATAAATATTGATATTGTTTTTGGGAATGCTGTTTGTATAAAAAAACTAAATTGATAAATGTATATATGATGTATCTATACTACACTGTGTGTAAATTATTTTTTCAAACAAACATAGATGTTTAGATAGATTGTTTTAAATTTAAAAAAGCAGGAACCAATGGAACCTAGAACATTTTATAAATTTGCTTCCTCATCACCACACTCATTTTAACTCCAAATCACACACAAACATATGTACTTACGTTATAGTTAAGTTTCATTTACAAAAATACCTTGAATGTTGACTGGTGTGATGGGGTGAGCCATATTATATGTCCTTGAGTACCAATGAGCGAATAAATTATGATTAAATTCTTTATTTATTCACTTTTATAGGGGTTTTCAAAAACAGAGTTGCAGTCAGTCATTATTTATAGCGTAGCGAGCTTTAGGGAAATCATTTCTTTTTTTTTTATTTTTACTGACAATTTTTAAAGGACTGTCAACACTATAAAGTTGGCTTTAATTAATGTGGTTTGGTGGATAAGTCGTTTTAAAATTTGAACATAAACTGAAACACACCTGTGTTGTTTTGTTTAGTGAACTTATTGTCAAGGGAGTAGGTACCTATCCTCTAGAATCTAGATCCTTTGGCACACTGTGCTGAAGATTATTTTTGGAAATGAACAATAACATTACAACATTGCAACGCAGGTGTATTTCTATTAACACACCCTTTTTTTTTATTTTTGTAAGGATGTTTTTTTTTTTTTAAATCGTACTTTCGAACCATTTTTTTTTTTTTAATAAGAAAAAGTTTATATTTAAATTACAGTAGAGTTTCATCTTGAGCTCATCTATTTGCAATTCATATTCGATTTCGATTGTATATATCAAGCCCCCTAGTGACTGGACAGGGACACACAAGATGATATGTCTACACGAAGGTCCATGCGTGCTTAAAAATTTAGCAAAAAGTTGAAGAAATAAGGCTCTCTTTGCAGCACACAGAGTCAGAAATGTATTAATAAGTCATATCGTTTGCATTATTTCATGGGGATTCAGGTACAAGTGTACCTAAAGTCATTGAGTTTGTTTGTGTATATTATTCAACCTGAAGGGTGATTCAAGGTGAGTTTTTGTAGAGAGGTGAATATATTTCATACGTCAATCGAAAAGATGAATTATTACGAGATACAAATATTATATCAAGTTTATAAATTTTATCGTGAATAATTATTATTATATTGATAGTGCAAAAATATTTCCATGAAAATAGTTTGATTTTTTTTTACGAGCAATTTATTTGAGTTTCATAAGAGATTTTTTAAATTTATAGTTATCTAACAATGTTTAAGTTTAGTGTCCTACTATTTTATCTATAATATATATTAAAATATTTATCCATGACTAGCTACGCGTATCTCGTCATGTGAACAATATTGTTCCCTTTTATAAATGTTTTGTCATTTTCGCAGGAAAAGAATAGGTAAAATGAAAAGTATAAAATATTTCACATTCTTTTTCAAACCATGCCTTAAGTTTGGTAAAAACCGAACAGGACGAAAACGCTTATATAGCGTTTGAATTAATTTGGTTTTTTGGATTGGAACTTTATATTTTATTTTTTTTTTTCGAGTCGAATATTTAACGAGGTTTTGGTTTATTTTGTATGTTTGTATGTGTGCTTTGTGACAGAAGTTTCAATAAATAGGTACTTTTGTTTTTAATCATTTTCAATTCAAAAACTGCAAATCGTCAAATCGTGAGCTTGGGAAAATCAAATCGTTTGTTTTTGAGTTGGGTACGATTTGTCGATTTGAAAAAATCGATCGTCAAAATGTCGACTTTGGAAAAGTACGACTGATCAAACTGTCGAATCTTATAAAGTCGATTTTGAAAATATCGACTCGAAAAAAGGTCGAAAGGTAATCATGTGAACATCACTCACTTTGGCACTGTCGATCAGTGTTGCGCGCGCCCCTACTACTATGATCTAAAAATAATTTAAAAACTTTAACTGCCGCTTCCAAAGCTACATTTTTATCAGGATAAAAGTCTACATTTTTAACGACACTTTTTCAATCGACATTTTCATAGTCTGTATTTTAAACTGTCAACTTTTGTTTTTGTGATCATACATCACCTGGCATTTTGACAGTAGGTATATGAAATTTGTATTTATCCAGTCGACATTTTTTCTATCGACCAATTATAAACGTTTTTACCAACAAAAAGTCAAATTTTATTTACATGATTGACAAAATTCTTCGTGCAGTGAGTGGTTACATTCCCTGTACTGAAAAATCGTCTATAAAAAAGTGAAACAAATCTAGAAAATAAGAAATAGTATGTTCTTAAATGTGTCTGATCGAATTTCGGTCGCCGACATTAAAATTGATTGTTCTTTCTTCTAAAAGGAACAACTAAATTGAGCTTTCCACAAACCACAATAGCTTATAAAAATATATCCCCAAAAATGGTCCCAAATATAAAAAGTTTGATGTTTTTTCTTTTTCTTAACTCTAACTCTAACACTTTCACTTTTTAGTTCTTTGTTCCTTCTTCGCCTATCGATCTCTTTTTCCTGGTCAGTTTTACAAAGAATTAATGTCCTTCGTCAGAATCAGAAGTGGGGGTTTAGTGTATGAACTTTTTTTTGCCAACTGTTCAGCTTAATTTTTCCTTCAATGTAATAAAATATGTATATTCCAAGGATCCAAGGCAACGTTTCTACGGTTAGGCTTTTACCAATTTTCCCTGTATTTTGTCGGTTTTAGTAAAAATTGAACAGATTGATTGGAAATTTGTATAGGTATGTGGTCTATTCCTCTTCTTGACGTGATGTTGTAGTTAATTTCTGTTCAGTTGACGGTTTCTAAAGTAACCGTGTTGTAGATACAATTGAAGATCAACTGCTTCTAAATAAAAAGAAAAGTTTTCCTTAATTTTTTGAATCTTAGTGCTTTTTTTTTTATGTTGATTGTTTGAAATCATATTTATATTTGTGAGAATTGTTATTCAAGAAATTGTGTGTCATACGGTTTTGACTGGATTTTACGGCCAATTCAAAACCTTGGATGATCAAAAATCAATTGGCCATTCCTACTTAGGTATCAAATTTTTCTACGGTTTGAATGAAACTGCTTCATGGTGGAATGTATCAAGCAAACTTCATTTTCGGACTAAAAGTTTCTATTTTATTCATTCCTAGATGAGCCTCTGAAATTCGTATATGATTGATTTAATCGTTATACTAAATTTCTTCTTTAAAATCTTAATCAACCTCCTGAATCAGGCATCAAGTGTTTTAAAAATTTATGGACATTAAATTTTAGTACAAATCTTATTTCAAATAAATGTCATTCAATTTTTGAGGGCCAGCTAACGAATCAGATGCCTCAAATAGCCCAAGCCCATTCTTTGCTCTTAATTTATGATCTTACAGACATTTGTTTTTTGTATTTCTGTATACACAATAAACACACGCCGTCAAAAACACCTTTTTGGATAAAGTTAATTTTTTGTTTTAAACTTAGTCAGCTTGACTAACAAACAAATGACGAACAAAATCAACACAAAATGACAGACGCCAAAAAGTAAATTCATTACTGCCTTTTGTGATTAATCTTGCCTTAAAAAAAAGTCTGGTAAGCATCAATCATTAGGATATTTTCGAAGAATGGAAAAATGTTTTTGACTTTCGACTTAGCAACGCAGGTGTGTAAAGTCTGTCAATTTAAAATTAATATTTGGTAAACAATATTTATAAGTCTCTGCGATTCTATAACCTTTTGTTGATTGACAACTGTAAATATTGTCTTATTTTTGGAAAACAGACTTCTAAAAAAAAACTTCTTTCAGATAAATTTAGACGCAGTATCTGCCAGAATGGTCTATTTTTGTTCTTATAGCGGTATGGGTTCGGCTTAGAGTTATGAACACATATGTATGGTATTTACAAAAACAATAACCAATTGGTACCGAAATGAATTATTCACACAAATTATTACAATAAAAGTTAGTCTTGGTATAGAAAGCATTAAAATTCTTCGAACATGGAATTCATGTTTTCCTTCCTTAAAACTAATGTGAAATGCTCAGGGAATTCATTTTGTCAATACTTTTCAATAATTTGTTTTTAGGCCTAACAAAAATTGTATCTTTTTATTTGCGTTCTAACAACACCATGACTCCAATGTTGGTCCTTAAAAAATCACTTTTATGTCCATATTAAACTTATACGAAGCTATAACTAATGAAAAGGAAACCTATTCAATAGCTAAAATTGAAAACTGCATTCATATATTTACATACAAACATATGTATCGATAGTGTATGTACACATGTATGTACATTTATTGTAAAACACATGTTTCACCATCTTTGCAGTTTTGAAATTGCTTTCAATATTCAGATCGAAATTTTATATGAAATCAATGTTCGTCCTTGTAGACCTAAACAAGAACATACATAGTACATAAATGTATTGTACATATATATTGAAATATTTTCAGATCTTGCAATTGTTCAAAAGAAACAAATATAAAGGACTTTATAAGGATTCTTCAAGGACAAATACATTCAATCTATTCAAAACTATGTTTTGTTTGACATTGCCTTCTACTTCTATTGTAATTTTTGTTTGTGTTTTTTTTTTTTTTTGGTACCAGGTACTTGACACATTGTTATTTATTGAATCAGTGAATGGGTTCAGCAATTTTGTAAGGTGGGCATCCTTCTACTTTTGATTTTACCCTTCCCGTCCCCGAGTCTTCTAAAAAAATTAATTTATGTATATATTCATAACATGCTGAAGCAATATTCTCATAAAGACGTGTGTATTCATACGCATGAAACACAAGTTTTACGAGTGTTTTGACTTTCGTTAGAATAGAAACTTATAATGAAAGCTAGGTCAATTTTTTTGCTTTAAGATTCAATTTTGAAAAATGTAAGTAGGTATACCAACAAACAAATTTATTATTCTTATTTTGTTTAAAAATTTTGTATAAATTGTATATATTTCACCAAAATCCGGCTTCAGCTAAGTTTGACATTTCATACACTTTTTATTTTCAGTTAACCCTTATGTTCTCATTTTCTGTAAAAAGAAATGAAATAAATACGTAGGTTCCACAATTTCTCTTCAAGACATGTTTTCAATTTCAAAACTGTCAACCACCAGAAAAAAATCTAAGTCAGCTTAACAACTCCTTATTAAGTCAAATACGATTAAAATACCTTCCTTCAAAAATAGCTGTAGTGAAATCCATGCTTTTGTTTTGGTGTTCCTCGAAAATGGCTCTAACGGTTTTGATGAAACTCATGATTCAAAAAACCTACACCATTTTTGATAGAACTGGATTTTTGGTTTTTAGCCTAAATGGTCATAGCAAACATACAAAATTATAAGTTCATACTTTGGCCACGTCTTTATCAAATTCAATCAAACTTTACCTTTTTTGCTTAGAAAGAATGAACGTTTTTAAAGTTGTCTTATTAAAATGGCCATAAGTTCAAAAGGAATTTAAATGTGCTTATGTGAAATGAAAAACTTTAAAACGTTTCACAATCATTTTCACGTCATTTTCTAGGTTGCACAAGAGACAAGTGAAGTAGACTAAAAAGGGAGACATTTGGCAATTAGTTATAAAGGGTGTTTTTTAGAGATATGGAATTTTGAAATGGAGTACAATAAAGATTGTTTTTTTTAAATTGACTTGAAATAAACTTTATTCGAAAGATAATCTTCTTGCACTATAGTTTAAATATGATTTCTGGCATATGACCGCCATAGCTGAAAATAGCAGAAAATAGTCAAGCGGCGTTAAATCGCACGACGACGCGAAATTTTGCACTCACCGAACGTTTCCTTCAACAAATCAATTGTGGCACGAGCTGTGTGACATGTTGCGCCGTCTTGTGGAAACCACAGCTCCCGCACATCATGGTTGTTCAATTGATGAATCAGTATTCATGGCTCTATAGCGGTCAACATTGACTGTAACGTTCTGGCCAGCATCGTTTTTAAAGAAGTACGGATCAATTATTCCACCAACCCATAAAACACACCAAACAAACAGTTTTTGTCGATAAACGGTGTCTCAACATACACTTGAGGATGATTACCACTCCAAATGCGGCAGTTTTGCTTTTTGACGTAGCCACTCAACCAAAACTGAGGTTCATCTCTGAACAAAATTTTCTTGTAAAATCGCGATCAACAGCAATTTCGCTTCGAGTCCTATATGTACAATTTGTAAGCGTTGTTCAGACGTTAGTATATTCATGTTAAACTGCCAAACCAAACAAAAAATAAATCACTTGACAGCTGACAAAATGGCCGCCAGTTAAAATAGTGTTGCCAACTTAAAGTTCTATAGCTAAAAAAAAAACACCCGTTATTTCTTTCAAAATGTTGGTGTTGAAGTTTCAATTTCACATGAATTACCTAGGATTTAAATTCAGGAAGATTATTAATTCCAGTCAAGCTACTTGCAAGAATGCGTATGATGATGGCAATTTAAGGTAGACTCTAGTTCAAAATATAAATATGAAAGATTTGAAGGCGACAACGAGGTTATCAATAGCGAATTATTTTTTTTACTATCGAATAAGGGGTTAAATTCTGATCAACAGTTTTAAGATAATTCGTGAAATGTTACACAATATTATAAGAGTATATTTTGATAAAAAAAAATATCGCATATACATTTTTACAATTTTCAACATATTTCTCGTTAACAGCCGAATCAATGTTTTTGAAAAATTATATTTTAAAATGTCTGCAAGCTTTGTATGGCAAATCAAATTATGGGTCATCATTTTTTTTATTGAATTTTTCACATACATCATATGAACTATGTATGATTTCAAAGCGCACTTTTTAATTTAATTTCATTAAATGCATATGCAAATTTGTAATAAGCTTAAGCTGGCTTGCTTCCATTGTTAATAAAAAATACGAAGCATTTTCATAAACAAAAGTTTTAAACAGAACAGAAATGTGTACCTTCGATTAAATCGACTTTAAATTAAAAAAAAATAATTTTTATTGGTCACAAATTAAGGCTCGCAGTTAAATATTTATATTATTTAAAGTGAATAATTGTGCTTTTATTTTTCTCTGGTTCAAGTGCATTTAATTGGAATGAAAATTATAAGAACTGAGGAATGTGTATATCATTTTATATAAACGCATTCATTTGATGAGACGAATTCTTTGAAATAATGATGATAATGCCGCTTTTATATCACTTTACATTATTCGATTCCGTTTTAATTGTTAGTGGTTTTTACATTTGTAAGCTTAAAACTAAAAAAAAATTATAAGTAGCTATCAAAGAGTTTATAATAACGCAAATTTAGGCAGAAAAATGCTTTAAAAAAAGAGGGGCTTGATTTTTATTAATTCATTTGTTTATTTTATAGGAAAGTCAAAAATTTTTAAACCTTCAACAAAAAAATCTCTATGGATTCCATGGATAAATAAAAAAAAAACAATCTCCATTTTGTTTTCATCTGAATTTAAAAAAAAAGCTTTTAAGTTAAATTTTTTGTTTCTTTCCATTTTTTGTTTGATATAGTTATGTAATTCATAAAATATTGTATTTTTTACAAACATTTTTGTTTGTTTTACAGAAAATGTATAATTTCTACCCGTTAACGTGTTTCCAGACGGAAGAAATATACCTACATCCCACCAGTGAAGGTATTGCGAAAAATTTTTAAATTCTGGACATTTTTCTCAACTTGAAACTTACTTACTTCCTTTTCCTATTCATTTTAATTAATTAAATTTACTCAAAATTTTAATTGAACCCCATTATTATATCAATCAATTGCAACATGCTATATAAATAATATCTTCCTTTTTAAATGCGTTTACCACAAAATGCTTGTGTTAATAATAAAATGTATATTAATTCATTAATCATAGTTGCTATGCATATTCCTACTTGAACTTCCTATAGTTCCTCCCTGATATATGTATAGACAGCAATTTTAAATTAAAAAAAAAAAAATCGCATTTAATGTACATAATAATATATACAAAAAATAGCACACTTGTATTTAAATTAAATCTATAAAATACATCATTTTACTTAACTCCAATTAGATACTTGGAACATTATGAATAAAAAATTTTGTGCATAAAGCGTAATGATTTGAACTTTTTAGTTAAAGAAATTGTGTGTGAGAAAATGATCTAGAATTTAGAGTTTTATATCAAAAAATGCGCACAAAAAATACTGCATACTTCCTTTTTTTTCCATTCAAACACTTCATAAATGCATTTTTATTCTAATGGCAACTACACACTTTTATCTTTTTATGCTTCTTTGCATGGAGTACAAATATTGGCAATAAGATCTTATATGGCTATGCTTTCAATAATTAATTTCTAAATCACATTAGATTTTTAACATATGGCACGAATTCTTTTTGTAGTTTTCCTAAAAACAAATATTTACAGGGGAAAAAAGAATTACCTCTATGAATTTCGTAGTACGTTATTCGTAGATAGTGTAAAAAGTAACTGCAATAGTATTAGTTTAGTATTGTAGCTGTAAAAATAAATTGTTCTCATAAAATAAGGGATACAAACACTCGTACATGCCATTCTTCAAGGATCTGTTATACACAAATTTTGCTCTTTGGTCCATCTTAAATCAAAATCCAAATGGATCTTTACTCTCCAGCACAACTTATCTCCTCCTGCACCCTGAGTTCGTTATGGTGACCCTACACTTGACCAGATCTCTGTTCCAAATCCTCGTTGAAAAGTCTCTTTCACAAACTATATTTACTTAAATGAATACTGCGTCGAAAATTATGTTTATAAAAAAAAAAGTATTTATATAATAACATTTTTATGTAAGGTATACATAATGTACATAATGTACATGTAGGTACATACGAATTCCACTTAATTGATTTGATTTCATACGGGTCACCATTTTTTTTTTTTATAGAGAATGACGTTTACATAATACTACCTATAGTTTGAAGATTTCATCACATTAACACAAAAGTTTTACTCTTGCAGCCAATTGACACAGATACTCAGCTGACAGTCTCCCTTCGATAATTTCTTTTGGAATTGATTCATTTATACTTATTTGAATTGGGCATTTTGTTCCTCAGAACATTTTGTTTCTGATAAAGGGTGTGTTTTTAAGACGTGGTTTAGAATCTGGCAATACTTTTTTCGTAGTTGGTCTTTTTGACAGCTGTCACTTGATTTATGCTCAGTTTGGTTTGCCATTTCATAATGAAAAGTCTTACTCCTGAACAACGTTTCCAAATCGTGCTAATTTATTATACCAAACTAATGTTTCGGTTCGCGCGTTCTTTTAAAGTCGTTTTGATAATAGAGCAGCAAATTTGACAGATGATGTCATCAAAAGAACGTGGCTGCCGAAAGCTGCCAAAATCTAACCAGGCTAATTAAAAAGCACATATTAATATTATTTATATAGGATCATTCATTTTTCGGTTTCGAAAGTATATAATATAAAACACACACAGATGAATATTTTATTTCATTATAAAGCTTAAGTTTGAGAAACAAAATCATTCAAATGACGGCCTCGGAATGATACGCATCAGGCAATATATCGGCCATTACTTGAGTAATGTTGGTTTCTAATGCGCCTAGGTTTGGGGGTTTTTATCGTAAGCACGGTTTTTTGGTTATCTATTTGACATAGATCGCATGATCTTGGTGGCCAATTGACGTCTCGTAAAATCGTGAAATTACGCGACCAGGAAACTTGTCACGCAATTAATTAGCTGTGACCGTCTGCCCATAGGTATCTTCTAAGAAATACGGAACAATGGCACCTTTCGACCTCAGAGCACACCAAACAGTCACTTCGTCGGGGTGCAACGGCGCACCGCGCCTCTTCGTTGCTTCGATCACCTGTGGGGTTTTTGAGCCCTATACGCGGCAATTTTGTTTGTTACATACCCAACGAGTGAGAAATGTGCCTCATCGCTGAAGAAAATGTCGTTCAAAAAATCAGTATTTATTGTCTGTTGTTTCAACACCCACTTTCGTAGTAAATTTTAATAATTTTAACATGTTGTTCGATTGCTAAGCGATCCATTATCGTAAATGGCAAACATTCAACTAAAATTATGACACTTCAGATGACAGCTGAGTTTGACAGGTGTCAAATGCCAGAGCTACCAACTTGAAACCACGAAATGTATAATTAATTTCATCAAATAAGTAGAACCAATAATTTCTCCCTCCAAAGATGGGAGTTTCAAATGAAAGACTTGGTTTATGGTTTGAAGGCAGTGGTGGATCCACGGGGGTAAATTATTGTCAACTTAAAACCGAGTTGATATTCAATATCTGACTCTGTATAGTGTATACTCATCGCATTCGTGTACACAAGCCCACCTTTGGGTTGTGGCTTAATGCATTCTTCGATGCATAATTTAGTGCATACTTTAAGGCACATAACACAGCACAAGGTGCAAAAAAGTGTTTGTAAAGGAATTTCAAATACCTGAATTTTTCAGTTTTCTTATCGATTCTTTATTTTTATAATGTTAACCAAAATCTACAACATTATCTATAAAACATTTAAATCCTTTCATGTCTACTTCAAAGTTTCATATCGTTATGTTTCGTATTTGTATTTTAAAACTATCCCTCGTTAAATTTACTATATAAATCCTATTAAGTAACACAGTGTCGATTTCTCTCAGTAATTTAATTACTTAAACATAGCATCCGAAAATCTTTGTTTTAATATCCATAGTTAAAAGTTTAACTATATTGATGCATTAAAAAACTAAACAAGACTCGCATTACATATCACGACAAAAAAAAAACACTAAATTTATATTGCCACCACCAAGTGGTTAAATGGAGCGGATCATACACAAGTCCCTGCAGCTGGATGGAAAATCTAGGATTTGAAACACATCACATCCGTTTAATACGACGAGATAAAAATAAATAATTGTAGGCATGAATGAAATTTCTTCCGCACGAAAAGAAGGATGATATTTGAGAAGGATGTAGTCGGATGTAGTGTGTAATCTAATTCGAAACAGATTTCCTGCGGCCGCCATGCAATTACATACATAAAAGTAAAATTAACTGCTTGCTGGCCACAATCCCACTATATGAACTACTGATTTTTGAAAAACGAGACGAACTAGTATTGTTGTTTGTATGATTGTTTAAGCAAATAAAATAACTACTTTTATATCATTTCGTCAGAGTATTTTTGTAATTGAATATTATTGTGTAATTTGGCAATAGAAAATGTGAAGGTTTGTACTTCAAAGTTTGTTCGATAGCCGAAAAGAATTCGAGTAGCTTAGAAACTGACAGTTTTGTTTTGTTCGATAGTTGCTATGCTATCCTAGTCCTTGGGTACATTGGGAAATGGCAGTGATTTCTCGGTAAGTTTCAAAAATCTAGTATTTTTTTATATTTGTTCGCAGAAAATAGTTCGACTATTCTTCAACAATTATAAGCCATGGTCAATAATTGTTTTATTTCAAATTATTTGGAACAATTTTTTGAAATTTTAGTAAGAAACAGCATACAAAGGGTCTTTTTTTAGACGTGTGGTTTTCAAGAAATAAAACGCATATAATTTAATGTTATGGCCAAGAATTTAGCTTCATTTATAAAGACAAGCGTTTGCCATTATGCGGCAGGCTCGAATAAATTCCTGGGCATTTATGTCGACCGAATATTGGACGCAGCGCGCGATGCGTCAAACCGAACCATTACTTTGGTATAATAAATTAACACGATTTGGAAACGTTGTTCAGGAGTAAGTCTATTCATTATGAAATGGCAAACCAAACGGAGCATAAATCAGGTGACAGCTGTCAAAAAAACATCTCCGAAAGAAGTATTGCCACATGTCTAAAATAAACACCCTTTATATATTTCAAAAAAAATTCATTTTGACTTCACTTGAATTTTATTGAAATGATCATTTTTGTCATACAAATCAGTGTGGCCAACCTCAAAATTTACGAAGTTTGCATTTTACACTTTACTGTCAAAAGTAATGCAAAGTAGTGTCTCGTTACAACAACACCACTGGGATACTGAAACTTCACTATGGAGATTAGAAATTAGATTCTGCTAATTATTTATTCCTTGTATGTTGTAAAGAGCATCATGCAATTACAAATTTTCTGTCTGGACTACTGAAATTGGAACCTTAACAATGGAAGGGACCTCTGCCGAAAGAACGTTTTAAAATAAAGTAAATGATACGCTTTCTGACTGTGACTTGTTTTACAGAATGTTTTTTAATCACTTATTTTGCTCTGTGTGTCTTTAATGAGTGATTTCAACACTAGACGATAATATCCCTTATCAGTTTTGAAAATATTCAGCAATTCGTCTAAAGGATGGAGCAACAGCAGAATCATCCCTACATGAAATATTCTTAATCCGTCAGATTATACGATACTTCTTCTTATGCCTGCTTCACAATGTCGCTTTGAGATTCGCTTTGACAGAACGCTAAAGTTCAGACACAGGAATTCGTGTGTAATGCTCACAATGAGGCGTTGATCTTTAACGTTACGTTTTGGCAACAAAAAGTAAGTACACAAACCACGTACTATGAAGCGAATGTGGAGCAAAAGTCGAAATATTTGACCATTTGAGCGCGTTTGACGTTTTAAAATACTGTTACTGTTTCTGTGTGTTTCCTTTTGAGTTTTTTTTTTTTTTTCAATTTCAAAAATGGATCTTGATATCCTTTGGTGAATAAGTCTTTGACTTGTTGTATTTTCGCCCTCTATGTGTGTGCATTGATTTCATAGTTTTAAGCATTTAATTAGAGGATTTGGAACAAATAATAGAAAAATAAGTCTGAAAAGGATGTGAATTTATATACGTACTTTGGAAAAAGTCATGCGAGAGGAAAATGCGTTTCCGGATTTAATGTTCCTTTATAAAAATAAACTCTTATAGTTAAAAACGATGTTCTGTTGTTGTTTTGTTTTTATCAAGCAGAAAGCTCATGCTTCGTTCGTCGACATTTTTTTTAGATTCGTTAAATTCACATAAATTGTTGATATCAAAATCAAACGTCAAACAAATGACACATTTTTGACGGGACTATGTTGTTTCAACAGTTGTTGGTTGTTGGGATAATTTTTTTAAATTTATCTATGAGCATTTAAAACAGCAAATTTACAAAATATATTAATACTTTCCGCACTTAGACAATAAATGAATCTAAGAGGATAATAAAAAGAAGATTAAAAAAACATAAAAATAATTCGTTCTCAACATATAGATAAATAAATCTCACATTAAGTCGAGATACAATACAAGTCCCTTAAACAATAATCAAACAATTTTAGTTTGTCACCATGTCACCAGACCTGAAGATTTTGATTTGTATTTTAAGCTTAAATTACATTATATTTTGTTTATCATAAATGCTCATTGATTACTTGAGGAACCACACGAGAATATAATTTTATTGTGGAATCATTCACCCGCCGGCCGCTGCGCTGATGAAAAGCATTAGCAGAATTAATAAAAATAAAAACTGGTTAATAAAGTAACATTCCTGTTTATTAATATTGACACAAAGTTATATTGAACTGTTATGATAGCCAAAGTTTATTTAATGCCATTTCTGTTGCCACTGTGAGACATACTATATTCAAATGAAAGACAATAAATCTCTTCACATAATGCTAAATGTTTTTCTTATAGATTTATTAATGAATAAACTTCATGGGTGATGATTTAGTTTATTTATTCACACTTTTTTTTGCTAAAACAGTTTCTGTTTCTCAGAAATATAAATTTTCATGATTTGCTGGGAATTCCGCTCAGAAAAAATCCACACAAATATATTTTTTAACCCAATCTCTCATGGGCTCAGAACTCAGATTCAAAAATTGTATTCAAAGTTTCTTATTTTTGACAGCAAACGTTTGTTGTATTTGACTTAGTAACTCCTGAAAGGAAATGGTTGTTGATCTTAGCTTATTATTTAAATATTTGAAATGCCATCATTTTCAAAAGTGTTTAATGCTTAAATACTATAAGGATGGATAAATTCACGGTGTAGACACAAATTATTGTACTTAAGAAAATTGATAGGAAACGGCATTTAAATAGTTTTCAATAAGGGCAGGTAGATGATGAACTGAAATAACTCAAGCTGCGTGTGAGTGACTAACCCAATTTTTGTATTTTATGCAAAAAGCCTAAGTATGCCATTTTATATGGAATACGACTTCCTTTAAATATAAGCCTCTCCCTGGTCGGTGGCACGGGTCCGAGTAGTCCAATTTTCAATGACTTCCGTATAGCTCCGGCTAAACTTGAACGATAGCCTGTATTATTTTCTCCTTAATCGCATCAGTCACTTGTGGTTTATTGGCATACCCCTACCGCTACAGGAAGCAATACAAGAAAAGCCTGGCAAGGTCGTATCGCATAACCTTGATGGTCTATTCACGTCACTCCTATGACATAACACCTTATCCTCAAATCGTTTAACCTTAATGTCAATCATGGCGTCCACTGTTTGGCATGTGGCGCCATCATGCTTCAACCACATGAGTCGTCTAGGTTCATATGATTTATTTTGGGCCATACGATCATCATCCACCCGTACCTCTCGTTATTGACAGCGACCAACTTTTATTTACAAAGAATTACAGACTAATATGCCCGCCTGCCCGAAATCCACACCAAATTATAGTTTTTTGAGTAGTTGTCTATATTCGTCGATTTTGCTTTGCCATTTATCCAAAAACGCACCTCTCCGCTACCTTAAATTTGGGGTCCTTTTCCGAACGCTCCGAACCCCAGTCAGCGAACTAACGACTATACATATCTATGGTCATTAACTTTGAGCTCATGGGTCAGTTGGATCGTTATTTGCTAGAGGCCGAGTTCTTGCGGATTTAGCGTTCACTTTTACAGACCGCAGGGATGTTCTCGGTCGATCTGACGTTCCTTTGACGAATGTATTTCGTCTGATTGATAATGGAACTGCTTGTCTCAAATCTGGTCAACAAACGTTGTAGAGTCGACTGTAAAGGGCCACCACGTCTGACGTTCAATGGGCACAAATTGCAATTTGTATCTTGCCATGGCGATTTGTGATTCGGCGTCATCAGTTACTGAATAATAAACAACGGATGTCACTGATGCAACATGGACGCCAAGGCTGCTAAAATATTCTCGCGTCAATAATTGAAAAACTTTTAACTACAGCTTTCTTTTGAATTACGTCATGCATTTTTGGAAATCTTTATTCTTAATGATGAACAATTAATGGTTTGTGTCGGTTGCTATTTTTTAAACTTACTTGGTAGGTTTTCAAATGAAATGCGAAACAGAACTCTTTCATATCCAAATCTGTGTTTGATCAATTTATTCACACTGGACAGATATATGAGACTAATAGTGAAACAAAATTTGAATTAACAAACACAATAACTCACTGTCGTCTGTAAAAATATATTTCCGAACAAAAAATTCAAGTTGTATTTTCATTTAAAAAAAAATTAAAAGATCTAGGTTAACATGTTATTAAAACCAATAATTCATTAACACTCAACAGTTAACACACTTGTATGTTGTTGTTTAAGTTTTGAAATTCACTTTCACTTATTTTTGCAAAGATTTTATAATTTCATTTCAATTTCAAGATCAAGAAGCCGATTGTTACTTACTACTTACTTATAGGCATATTTAGATTTAACTTCAAGTCGGTATCCATAAAACAAAATTAGAGAAGTGCCTACGGGCTTATAGTTTCAAACTTACTAACTTTGCCGACTTCACTTGACTTGAACATAAGTGATTATCTGATCATTATTTTTTATCGAATCAATGTGAAGATTTTCAATTGCCTACTAAGTGATAGCTCCTTAACACCTGCATAATTAACAAAGTAATCTGGGTTTGGAATCCACCAATAAAACAATAGTTTTGGTTCCCGTCTGTAACCTTTCCGTTTTGGAGAAGAAAATAATTCCAATAAATTATTAACTAAACGCTGTGGTTATTACTAACCAACAATTCTACCATAAAAAGAAAACAAGTAATTGATGGAGTATACTTTTGATTATACTATAGTGTTTTGTGTATCTTTCTAAGGACTAAAACGAAGGAAACGAGAACTCGATGATTTGTCGTTCACCTGATGTAAAAAAGTTTGATTTTCACTCCAATCGAGATTTAATTTAGAAATATGCTGATTAAAAGTTCATATTTTCTTTGTGTCTTTAATTTTGCTTTCTGCATTGGCCTCCGAATCCCTCTGGTGTGGTGTTGCAGACTTATCGAGCTGGAGCGTTTTTGTCCATTCACTCTACATGGTCTAAAGGCATATACTTACCATTGAATACGAACTTTTCTGACTAGACCTATGTCACTGTTCTTCGTTGCGAAGACAGCAACATATATTTTATAGGGATCACAAGTGATTTAATTCACAAGCATGGAAGGATACTTTCGATGGGGCAATAACTTTGAAAATATTTCATGACTTTTGTCCACATTCATAAATTTGTAGAAACAAACAAATATTTATATTTAAAAGATTGTAGATTGAAGAATAATTGGTAAAAATTAATAGAATGACATCCAGTTACTCCTTTTCATTTGCCACATTTTTCAAACAAATAACGAAATCAAACATATCTCTTCATACTGGTCTACGGGGCGTATACGTAATTTTTTTTTCATAGTATATTAATTTATGATTAACATTTTCGTAGAAACTCGTTTTATAAAAAAAAAATACACTGGATACCGCCAAAGCAAAGAATAATAAAAATAGGTTTTCCATAAAAAAAATATCTGGAATAAAAATTGTGGAGGTTTTTACTTTGAAAAAGTTTTTAAAATACGTTTTTTATGGTTAGAAAAAAAAAAAACAGTTACTAGAGAAAATATATTATAATACGCTTTGGAAACACTTATCTAAAAATGTTCTCAATCAGTATTCAACAGAACTCCATGATTATTTATTTCAACTGAAAGAGATAACCTTGCGTAACATTGCGTTGTTTTACGTTTTTAACTACAGTGGGGTATACATGGAATTGGGTACCGAACCGATATGTTTACGCAGAAATGCCATGCTAAAGCAGTTTGGGATGAAAACAAAGACTGGACTTTGTTTGATTATTTTTATTAAATTTGTATAATTTCAAGGAAGCCATTCTTTATACAGCTTAACCTTTTATACATTTCCTTGTATCGCTCACTTTAAAATCTGGGGCGAACAATACACATTTTGGCTCTTCATGAGAAGATTTTATTTTCCAGCTTACCAATTTGCAACATTAGTATATAATCTAAGTTTTTGAGATAACATCGTAGAGTGCCAGCTAAAATTAATCAAAGCGATGTCAGGAAAGGTGAATTTGTTTGCAAATCACGTTAGTATAAAAATGTTGTGTAACATTTATTCTTTTTCGAAATCAAAGTTATCATTAATCAATTCTCTATAAATGCAACTTTAACATGATTGAATAAATAAACAATATATGTAACTTTACTGGTTACAACCGATTTCAGGCTTCTGTAGAACATGATTATACTTAAGGTTAAATAAAGTTTAATAAGATAAGAGTAGGTACCTTATATTCAGAAAAAAAAAATGTTATACATAAAGGGAGTTTTTTTTTTTTTGGCGGTATAGATCTTTGAAGTGGAATAAAGCAAAGATTATTTTTTTTTAATTGACATTAATTGACAAATTTACTTTATTCGAAAGATAATCTTCTGGCATTATAATTTAAATATGATTGCTAGCATTAGCATATGACCACCACGACTAATTCAGACGTAGTCTAATCTGGAGGTTAATCGATGACTTTTACGTATATATCCGCAATAACGCGGCGAATGTTGTCCTCCTAGTGGTTAATCGTTTCGGGCTTATCGGCGTAGACTAGCGATTTCATATATCCCCACAAAATAGCCAAGCGACGTTAAATCGCATGATCTTGAAGGCCAATTCACAGGACCGAAACGCGAAATTATGCGCTCACCGAACGTTTCTTTCTACAAATCAATTGTGGCACGAGCTGTGTGACATGTTGCGTCTTCTTGTTGAAACCACAGCTCCTGCACATCATGGTTGTTCAATTGATGAGCGAAAAAGTCAGTAATCATGGCTCTTTAGCGGTCACCATTGACTGTAACGTTCTGGCTAGCATCGTTTTTAAAGAAGTACGGACTAATTATTCCACCACGCCATAAAGCACACCAAACAGTCAGTTTTTGTGGTAGTAACGGTGTTTAAACATACACTTGAGGATTATCATCACTCCAAATGCGGCAGTTTTGCTTATTAACGCAGCTATTCAACCAAAATTGAGCTTCATCGGTAAACAAAATTCGCTTATGAAAATTGGGATGTACGTATTTCAAACAGAACCATGATTTTCAAAATAAATTTGCACAATTTGGAAGCGTTGTTCAGACGTCAGTTAATTCATGTTGAAATGCCAAATCAAATTAAAAATAAATCACTTGACAGCTGTCAAAATGGCTGCCAGTTAAAATACTGTTGCCAACTTAAAGTTCTTTACCTTTAAAAAATAAAACACCCATTATGTTGATATGTAGTTGACTCCCAATGAATACTTAAATTAAAAGTTATTATTTTAGTTTACAAAACTTTAAGCCAAAAGAAATTTTTTCTTGATTTGAATTAATTAATAAAAGTACTAAACTTTTAATGTAACGGCTTTCCACTATCTCCCGTTTCCAAACAGTTATTTAGCATAAACGCAGGTTGGTTAAACACAGTCATGCGTTTTGTCTTTTTACGAATGTATATAAGGTTGTCTCCATTTGTAAAAACAAACGATTTTTGAATCATGACGAAGTTATATTTAATGAGTGATAATATTCCACCGGAGATATTTTTTTACGAGTAGCATAAACTCAAAATATCCCATCAACTTAAACACACAAAATCATTATGCTCATTAGAAAGAAAACTTAAGCTTTGAATTCATTACATACGACCAAAAGTCTTTTGGATGAGAAAAGAAAAACAAGTCTTTGCCACGATTTCAAAACATACATAATTCAAATTATGTTAATAGGTTACCTGATTTCTTTAAAATGTATAACTTTTACATATAGATATCAGAGTGTATAATGACTTAAGAATAACTAAAAATGTTCTATTTTGGATTTTTAGTTTCTTTTCATTTTTATAGTGTATCAATAGACCTTTGGGTGAACTCATCATTTGGAGCACCCTCTGACAGGAAAAATAAATTAAATTTATTAACTCCACCAATTATTTTTCATTATTTAAGCTTTTACTAATTGTTTCCTCGTAATATCGAATCGAATTAAAGAATTTGATGTCGCACAAATTGTGACTGCTCATCGTTGCCAATTTTGCAATATACTATACCAAACCATACCAACATCTATATAAGTCAATATGATTTAATTGAAAATTGTGTAACTAAGATAAAAAAGTATTAAAATGATGTAAGTTTATATATTGTATACCCGTACATATGTAGTCTTTTATACAAACATATATTTTTGTAGTGAAATGTATATTTATTATTGTGAATCATTATGACTCACAGGATTCATAAAGAGGAGAACGAACACTTTTGTTCTAATAAATTTCCTTGATGTGGTTTTGTGTTTACATTTTTTGTACGTGAAGAAGAAGAATAGAAAGACAGAGCCATAGCCACAGACTTGCGATCTTTTTTTTTTTGATTTTACATCATCAAAATTTAAAATAAAGCACATAACTCTTGGGTACTTTCTATATATGCACTCATCATGCATGAAGCATGATGGATACATTATAAAATTAAAATAAGATTTGTTGATAAAATGACATCAATGTCAATTGTTTTATAAAACAAAAAGAAAAAAAAAACATAACTAATAAATTCAATCGATTGGCCTACTCAGTCCCACATGAGGTCATACTCAAACGAAGAACAAAAAAAAAATGTCTCGAACAAAAGGTACCACCATACTATTCACTGTACTACTCAGCGTTTTGAAAGCCCAGATAGAGATTCAAAACCAAAATTAATCTACACAAAAATCATCGCGTTTAAGTGTGTATCTTTTTTTATGTACAATCCAAGGAATTATTCAATTGTTATTGAAATTGGCAGTGACATAAACTTCTCACGTGCTCACGTTTTATTTTCGGCTTCTGATTTATGTATCTTATTATGTAGCTACGAATATATGTAGATAACCAATTTGCTTTATGTTACTACGAAAGTCCTTGATAAGATACTTTTTTTTTTTTAACTATAATTAAAGGCTAAGTACTTCACCTATTATTTCACACCACAAACTCTGCTGACGATTTATTGATTTTACTTATAAAAGATACATGTTATATAAAATATCTCACATTACTTAAGACAAATTTTTTAATGTACATACAAATTTATAAGAATATTTGCATCTCAATTAAAAATGACTTGATGCCATAAAATATTTTGCATATTTTTTTTTTTTTCTTTTTTGTTCGTCTCTGTTCTCAGTATATACAGCAGATCTTCGAGCATCGTTAATTCCTTAAGTAGACCTACTGAATACTGAAATGACTCCTAGTTTAAATAATAATACTTGATTAATTGCTTTTGTCCGCCAACTGATACTTCTGGTACCTTAATTCATAATTTAAAATCCTTTGAATGAAAAAAAAGTACATATACCTACAATAGATTATTTAAAGAAAAAGAAAAAAGTATATATAACCCAGAATTTATAGAGGCTGGACGACTTGACTCGCGCGTCTTCATTTAAAAAGCCGATCCACACAATCAACACCATATTATACAATCTTTTGCCGGCCCGGCCTGGCCGTCCGCTTCGCCGCCAGCCGCGCCCGCCACATCAATGGCACAGTCGCCAGTTATACCGTACGTTATTATATTCATTTAAACTTTAATTAATCAAATTGAGTCGCTGTAAGCTATTTGGTATTCGGATATTTCAATTAAGTAAGCATCATGCATCAACCCTCGTTCTATATAGTTTCCCGGAAAGTTTCGACCTTAAAACATGTCAATGTACAGCAAATAAAACAAGTGTTTCAAGCTTCTATTTTGTGCATTTGCTATAATTGCTTAATACAACAACTATTTTAATTTTTGTTTCAATATCGAGTTCAGATATACATTTTTTAGTCGTATGCGCCATTTGGAATGAAAGTCGTGCACATTTCCAAATAGTTGGAAAGAGTCTTACTTTGCTGCCATCATACAGCATACCTCATACACACTCCTCTTTCATAAAATATACTCATATATGTATATTAAAATTGATCGCCTTGCTATCTCGCTACTCTTGCAATAGTATAGTGTCATATTTTTCAAATATCTCAATTGCTTGAATGTGATCTTGGAGAAATTTGCACAATCACACATATTACAGGAGGCAACTCTATCTTCGTGATGCCTTGCTTTTGATCAGGGTTGGCAATGTTATTTTACAGTTAAAAAAGTAGGCAAACTAACCAAAATGTTATAAATATTTTATTCGTTTATAATAAAACAGTAAACAATTATTTTCGTTAAGTTTTTGCTCTTAATTAAATTAATACTTCTAATTTCGACAGCAGAAAAGAGCTTTGCTTTATTTTTAATGATTTCGATTGACAGCTGGATCAAAGCTTTCAATATGACAATTGTAGTAGAATGATGTGGGAAAAATAAGATTATGTGTTTTAAATGGGTTGGGTACGATTTGCCGATTTTAAAATGTCGATTTAAAAAAATCGATCGTCATAATGTCGACTTTCCAAAAATCGATTGGTTAAAATACCGACTGATCAAAATGTCAAATCTTATAAAGTCGATTTTGAAAATACCTATCTACTCGAAAAAAGCTCGAATGGTCATCATGTGAAAATCACTCACTTTGCCACTTTCGATTAATGATTTAAAAATAATTATAAAATTTTAACTGTCGATGCAATCCAAAGAACTTTCTACATTTTTTATTAGGATAAAACTCGACATTATTACCGACACTTTTTCAGTCGACATTTTCATAATCTGGATTTTAAACTGTGAACTTTTTTTTTATCGATCAAACATCAGTCGAGATTTTGACAGTCGATGAAATTTGTCGACATTTTTTTTTTGTCGGCCATTCGTACGCTTCCCGTTTTTAATTTAGTGTCATTTTTCCAAATTCGATTCCAAATCATGTGATAACATAATGTTTGTTCGCGTACTTTTTGTGCCAAAAAATGAAAACTGTAAAAATTTCTAAAATGAGAGAAAAATCTCTCTCACTTACCGAAAAGTACACGAACACTTTTTGTGTAAAAGCTTGAAAAACGTCAAATTCGAATTTTTTGATTGGTTAGCTCTTTGCGGTTAGGGTCATCAACAACAACAAATGTTTACGTCATTCGCTTTTGGCAGAGTTCAAGTTTTTACCAGATGAAATTTCAGTAGGTAAAAACTTGCAAATAAATGAACGAAAGAATAAAACAGCTGTTATTTTCTTTCGTTCATCTTTCGTTCATCTCTCAGTACGCGAACGCTTTTTGTGTTAATGTAAACGTATGAAATCGAATGCAAACTGTTTCATTTGGGTACGCGAACAGAGGTATATACAAATCAAATTTCGAAATCATTTCACTTCCAACCAATTACGACTCAAACTCAAGGTTGCGAATTTGATAAAACAAAACCGAGCATTGCAAAATATACCATTGTGAGCAGGTACTAGTCGAAACGTCAAATATAATTCACAATATTGAACAGGTTAAAATGAAAACAAAGCAAGAAAACATAATAAAATAAAAAAGAAGGTGCCAAATACTCTTACCTAAACAATACAACACTTTTTTAGCATTTCGCATTCGAGCTGTAATAAAACGTAGTACAAGTCAAATTTCGAATTACAAAAGGCGAGTATATTAATCTTCATGTGTTTGCTATAAATTCCAAAACCACTAAACCGATTGAGCTTAAACTTTCAGCCATATTTGTATTGATCTATTGGACAGTTTCTGTGCTTGGTCAAAATCATTTAAGCAAGAACTACAATCTGAGTCACTGGAATAAAAATTTAGTTCAATTAACATGAGTAAAAAAAGTTAAAAGGTAAATGGCTGCGCGCAATGGTGTAGTAGCAGCAGTAGCACGTAGCAATGTCAAAGTAAATGTCAAAAAAAGTAGCTCACAAAGCAGCATATACGAATACAATGTACAACACCGAACTCAACATAAAATCATGTCTGCTGTTCAGATTCGGCAATAGATCCCTATCATTCGCAACTATTTTTGTTTATTTTTTAAGTGTTCTTTTTTTCTTATTTTAATATTGATAATGCTGTTGTGTAAAAAAAAAAGAACCATATTTTATTAAAATTTATAAATTGTCTTTTTTTGTTAAAATCACTAATTTTAAAATTTTCAAAGCTGGGGGTCTTTTGTAACCAGATTCTATTTTACACGCATTCTGAATACCACCTAATTGTTCCAAGAATTTTTTTTTAATTTCTACATATTAGGTACCTATACTTTTACTAGCTTTTAATAAAATGCTCTCGATTTTGGTATTTCCACTTTCCAAATCAATTCTGCCTTGGACACACTCTAGTGATTCAAATCTTAGATAGTATGTGGCGGGCATTTTCAGACATTCTGGTCAGTAATCTAAAATATCCCAGACTTTTATACTATAGTGTTTGAACTTGTCTACAATCGTAACTTATTAGTTTCTGAGTTACTTTTTTGTTGCTCTCCAAAACTTATCAAGTTGAAGATTCAAGCAAACCAACCAAAATCAAATTAGTTTTCAAAACACAAAGTTTTGTTTGAAACATTAAATACACAAACTTAAATAAATGTGTCTCACTGAATGTCATAGACATCATTTCAAAAACAGGAGTTCTCTTTCCTCGTTCTTCTGTTTTTTTTTCGTACAGTTTTGAAATAAAATAAAAGGCAATAACTGCGTAGTAGACCACGGTAATCAAGTAAAAAAATAAATTCATTGATCTACTCCATATGTAGCACATTAACTTCCTTGCTTATGACACGACACACGACATAAATGCTCTCTAAGATCGCGTCACATGTACAAACATACGTCGGTCGATCGGTCGCGGTCGGTCGGTTAGGATAACCGATAACCTACCCTCGCAGAGCTCAGACAAATCAGCAATAGACGTACCTGTATTCGAAACTAGTCTAAAAATAAATTCAAGTTGTGTTTAGAAAATATTTTCAACAAGTTGTATATTTGCTTCCGTTTGCGTCAGGATTTCTTCTTGTTTTATTTTCTTCTTTTGATGAGTAAAAAAAAACTGCCTTGCAAAACATACATTTATAGTGATATAGTATTCAAATTTTTAACAAAAAAGCCAAATATACAAATCAATGCTACACTATTTAGTTGCAAATTTATGTAGATTGAAAAGATGCATATTATATATAGTTTGCTTGCATAACAAAACAATATCTTATTTTGTATCTATTATTTTTGTATATTAAAATGATATTCATTGCACGGCCTGGAATTTAAAAACTATTGTATTTTTAATTGAACAATTCATAATAAATATATTTTTTTTTTGTATATAGTCTAAACTTTGTTACACTTTTTTTTATTTGATTGTTTACATACATTCTCGAATAACATATCTATCTAGACTCGTACGTTAAGAGAAGAAGTAGTAATACTGACTCTGCTTGCTTACTGATCCACAGTCCACACGAGAATACAAAATACAAAACTACACAGATACACACTCAAATTATACAAATACATATACACAGAGAATCACAAATCAGTTTCATGCGCAATTCTCGTTTTTATTCTGTATATTTCCAGCGGAGAAAATTCGAACGATCAGCAGCAAAATTTGAGTCATCATTTGCTACGGCAGTCACTGATTAACCTCACAAGCGCACACAACAATAGCCATAATATCATCAGTAACATAAGCAAAACCGTAAATTTACAAAAATCAATATCGTGTAGCTGTGAGTCTCTTAAATGTGCGGCTAGAAATATCAACCGAATAAGTTTAAGGAACGTTGACGACGGCGGTGACGATAGTGAATCCCTATTATACGATCACGATCATCATATTGTAAACAATACACCCGGTTCGGATTTGCCTAGTGTATTCCATGATGATCCTCCATCAATTGGAGCACTCGGACTCGATCATAGCAATGCTACCGGAAAGCAATATTCATATGATAGTTATTACAATGGCCAATCAAGTAACAAACATCGCTTGGATTGTACAAGCATTGTAAATAGTAATAGTAGTCATAATAGTTGTGGCACTGGCAGTAGTGCTATTGTCGTTGGGGATGATCAAAGAAATTTCCCCGATTTTCATTGTGCTGATAATGCTAATAATGTATATTCGTATAGTGGCTTTAAAAAAATAGTTGCTCATAATTTTAGTAATTCTGATCCAATAACGCGTTATAGCCATATAGATGATAGTCATCATTTGATGCTAAAAAGTCACTATAGTGATTGCAATATTTATGGAAAACAAAATTCTGCATTAAAAAGTGATTATACAAACAATAGCAATTGTTCGAGCAGTAAAAACCATCCGTTGGTTAGTAATAAAACATATATATTTAAGTGCATAGCAAATAGTCCATCGTTTTTGAAAAACAATAAAATAAAAGAACATTCGAAGAAGTTACGCAATTTCTCGCTCAAGGCCGCTGGTAACGTTAAAAAGAAAAATCAAATTATAGTTAAATCTAATGCAGTGTCGGATAATTCATTGCATCCGAGCGATAAATATCTAAATCAATATCTAGACGAGAAAAAAAGTTCACACGCCGGACACAGTACACAACAGCAGCAGCAACAGCAGTCGAATTTATCAACTGGTTCGGGCTCACTATCACTATCTTCGGCAGCAGCAACAGCAGCAGCAGGGTCAGCAACACGACCCCTATTAGCTAATGGATCTGTGAAAACATTTCCGACATATCGACCTCGTGTTAGAACAGACTCCAAAGACACCCTCTGCCGGAATAAGCGCACAAAAATCAACAAAAGCTGCAATTTGGCTTGCGAACAACACAATCTCACCTGCAGAACAACAAACAACACAAATCTGAATTTATCACCGAAAAATTCACTCTCTAGTAATGGACACCTTAATAAACTCTGCCTAACAGATATTACAAGACGAAAGGCGGAATTCAATCGGCAGCTTAGTGCGCCAACGGATTATTCTAGGACAACAACGACTGCGACGGGTTCCATAAAGGCGTCATTGCAAAATTGTTCCTCATCGAAGCAGTCATCGGCATCCTGCACAAATAGTTTCAATAGGAAAACAAATAAAAAGCACAACAAGAATTACAAACTTAATGACAGGTATTTATGTAAATATAAATAATATATTTTAATTTTTTTTTCTCATAAACTATTGATGTTTGAGCTTTCTTTGAATTCATTTGGTTTTTTTTTTTTTTTGAAAAGATTCCACTTGTGAAGATTGATTCTGGTTATTAGGTCCCTTACTATCATCTGTGGAACAGTGTGCGTCATTTAAATAGGGACATTGAGTGTTTTTGTTTTTATTTTGTTCATTCATAATAAACATGTGGTATTTCTTATACGAACATTTTGAATAACTAGAAAATTTGTAACTTTTCAGTGTTCACGTGGTGATAAGGAAATTGTACTTTTATGAATAAATAACTTTAAATTTTCTAAAAATCAGTTTCATTCCAAATAAACTTATTCAGTCAATCTGAATCTGTGGGAATGGAAATGCATACTATTGCCAGACTTTCTTGGATATTTATTTGTTTTTAAATAAGTACATACATAATATCTAAATAACTAAGCTTATTAATCAAGCAACAAAAAGCATTTTCTTTCGAGATACAAAAAATAATAAAGGCTGCAGACTCTTCAGGCTTTATTGATGAACAATTTGAAACGATACAGACATGATATTATTATTTTTTTTTAATTTATTACGCGTGCGGCAGATTATTATGATTGACTCTCAAATTTATAGTGGTATAGCCTGTTATGATAGTTGCATTCTATAAAACGAATGGATGGATGGGATGAAAATAAATTCTGCCACGTGTTGGTTATGCAGTGGATTTCATACAGTTACAATAAAAATTAGCATAATAAGAATTGATGCCTGGTGCCCCCTTTTTTTGTGTTATAAGTTTACTTGTCTCTAATTGATGCAATTTGTTTATTTAGTTTTCTTTCTTTTTCTGGGAAAAGAACAATGCAAATATTTAGGGACAAAAGCTAAGCATTCCTTAATTTTGCAAATGTTGTTTTTAGGCACAATTTTCTCAAGAAATCTTATTTGAAGTTAGTGCGATTCAAGACTGAATATTGAGAAGTTAAAACATCTTGGTTGATGAATTTTATTAAAAAAATAAATATTGTGACACAAAGAGCTCAAAACTAAATAATTTAATATTTTGTTTGGATTTTCAATTTTTAAGGAGAAAATGCGACAGCCCATGCCATTTAATTGATAGCAATCTAAGTATTTTGATAAGTAGTCGTTCATCTGTTTTCTGTAATCCATTTTCGGTACATTCCCTTGATTTCTTTTAGTTTTTTTATTGGTGTAATTGGTCTTATAAAATGTGTCCATATTGTCTGGATGTGAACTCTAAGTAAATATTTTCTCAAATATGATGTTGCTACAATTTTTGGAGCCTACATTTCACAATGTATGTCACTCAAGCAGCCAGTTTTGTCTTCAAAGTTTGATATAGACAAACAAAGATGCAGACTGAAAAAATCTCAATAAATATACGTTTTTCAGATTCTGATTTTTTTTTCTGAAAACCAAAGTTAGTTCTGCTGTGCATAGTACCGATTTATAGGCACAACAACATTGCATAAAACAGTGTGGCAATTTTCTTTTTTTTATTCAACAAGATAAGTCATAAGAATCATATATACCTCATTAATACAAATCTAAAAATTATTTAGAGACACCAAGTGTATAGAATTAAAATGGAATTGTAAAGTTGCGATCAATTGGAAAATATTTCCCTTCCTCTTACTCTTCCAAGAAACTTAAACCTCTCAAGTGAACTTTATTTTTTAATTAACCTCTGTTTTAATCGTTCATTTATCTTGGTTCAATTTTAGTATTATATTTTTTGTAATAAATATAAACATAAAGAGTTCATTTTTATGTGACGAAATATATTGCCCAGTGTTTTCAGCATTTTGCTAAGATTAGTACTTGACTCAATTTATTTTATTTATTTATTTATATGAAGGAAATTTCTTAAGAAATATTGAATAGAAATAAAAGTACACCCAAAGATAAACCAATGTATAATCAAATAAAACCACTTTCATTTGAGCAGATTTTCGGGGTTGAAGAGGAAAATTTTAGAATTCAAGAGGAACTTGCTTAATTCAACGTATGTCCCTTTCAATGTTAAATCAACTACGGTTCACTTAAAAACAAGAATGAATCTCCTAATATTAACGTTGTGTTGTTAAGTCAAAGCATTTTCAACGTAAAATTAAAGATGTTTGTACTATTATACAACGTAAAATCAATGACGATCTATTAAATTTTACTATTTGACTTTTTCCCTCGGTATAGTTGATACCCCAGGCATACCTTTACCTAATGGTTAGTGTGCGTCGTACTGCCATGCCAAAAGTTTTGGGTTCGATCCTTGATTCCACCAAAGTTTTTCCGTTGTAGGTACTGCTTATTGCCAGGAAGTGACAAATACTTCAAAAGTAAATCTTGTCATGAAAAAGTGCTTCTCTGCTTGCCGTTTGGCGGTAAATTGAATTTCCCTTCCATTCCTACAGAACATTGACGCACACACAGAATTTATTGAAAGTGTAAAATACAGGCTTCGGTCCCGATTGGAGCTGTTGTTCACACAATTTATTTGGATGAAATAACAATGTCTTGTGAACTCTATAACCAAGTTCATAGGATGGAGTTTCCTATGTAACCCGAAACCCGATCATCAGACTCCCGACGACTCAAAAATGTCCTATGTCCGAGCAAGAGTTGAGCAAGCGACCTTAAACTTAAATGTGAGGAGCTCGTAGTTTACGAACCAAGCCATCGTAGTATTCTAATCTAGTCTTAATTTAGGTTTAATATCTATTGTAAATCTTTTGTTGCGATCTATAAAATAAATAATTATAAAAGCCCTGGAATAGTACAAGCTTACATTTTAAGCGCTATACTTACATTTAAAATACTTTATACAAAAAAAATACAAATTTAAACTAGAGCCCAAGGTCAGCCAACTGGTAAATTCCAAAAATATAAAAAGCTGCATATAAAACGTGCATTGTTCTCTAAAAGAATTTCTTAAAAAAATTAAAACAATAATAAAATACTTGTAATCAATTCCTTTTAATTTGTTTTATTATTTTTACGTGAGAATTTACTTTTCGCAAAATCATTTCTGATAAGATTTTAAGTAAGGTAAAAAAAATTGTAAAAAGGTTTAAAATAAAAACGGAGTAATGAAATTAAAAACGGTCATTCAAACATTTCTGAGCTTAGATTATTAACATTTGAGTACGAACTTAAACTACGTACCTATCTATACGTTTTAAGAAAAATACTTTAGAATGTGTTAATGTGTTTTTTGTTTAAAATATAACATCACTATATAGTAATCACTGTTAGACCTACTCAACTCCAAGTTATTTCTTAGTGTTCTTTTTTAAGAAAGAAAAAAATCATTTTATAAATATCAATATTTCTTTAAAAAACCAGACCTCCTCGGGGATATTTTGAATCATTCTCGGTAATCTTTTGTGACGGGGGTCTTTTCTCGTTTCGAAGAATCATTTCCATCCACAAAGTATGAGTATTTATACAAAATAATAAAATGAATGTTCTTAACATTTCGTCGTGCAGTGTTCTCACTTTGAAACACGTACATATACCTCTCAACCCATTAGATATTTCACGGTTCTTAAATCTACATACCGTTGAATATCATTAAATTAAAATGTACCGCAAACATTGTAACAATTTTTATTTTGATTCATATCGTTGCGGCTTTATTTTAATGGCTGCGACTATAAATGTAAATAAAAAAATCATACAAAAACCCCGCAGATTTTCTGGTGGTTCTGATAAAAACAGGTTATTGAAATAACCCATTGGAATACAAACGACCTTACTGGTATTCACTTTGCAAACGATCAAAATAAAAAAGTAGATTTTTTTTTTTTTTTTTGGAATCATATTATTATAGCGCGAATACTACACGCATTACCATCATGCTTCTGCATTTCGCTTAATCAACTACAACAACAACAACAACATGAACTATGAGCGACATTTACGAATATTTGCTTCATTAAATATTTAATATTATGTACACAGCACACATAAGCAATATGTGTTCGTTTGAACACATGGTTTGTAATTTTTTTGTTGATGCCTTGCCTTCCAGCCTTTTAATGCTTAGGCCTTAGGGTGGGACTGCCATGCCGGCCGCTCGCGCCACCGCGCCATCGCTATGCCATCATATCGCCGCGCCATGCCGGAACAAATGACATTTAATTAATTACATAATTTTCATTCATTTTCATTCATCTATAAAGAAGAAGAAGAAGGCGAATTAAATGTATAAGAAATGGAAGCATTTTGATTATGAAGCTCTTGATTTTTTTTTTCAATCCAATTATCCTTTGTTTTTTTTCGTTTTGCTTCAAAAAAGATACATTCTTTCGTAACTATATATACTATGTAGGCAATATGGCTAATTATTGAAATTTTTTTTTTATCTTTTCAGATTGATATGTGGTGACAGTGAAGAATCAGTTCGATGTTCTTATTGCTCAACTCTAAACGAAAACGATTTAAGGATTTCGTTTGAAAATACTTGCACTGATTCTTTAGTGACCGCTTTCGATGATGAAGCTCTTCTAATATGCGACCAAGGAAGCGAAATGGCAAGAACAAAGGTTTATTGTGTATATTTTGGAAACAGATATTAAAAATTAAAAAAAAAAGATATACTAAAATTCTACATTATTATAAATCAGTCATTTACTAATCCTTTATAGACTTCTAACACTTGATTTACATACTTGACCTTGACTTAAAATTATTTTATTGTTCTGAATACAAATATACATACCTACTATCGTATAAAAGTGGAAGTTATTAATTACGAATAGTAAGGGTAGCTAACTTATTCAAAGAAATCAAGTATAGAAGAGTGTATTTATTATATCTCGTTCTCGCAAAAAAAGGTCATTAGAATTGATTGAGAGATAACTTAGATAGTTTGTATAGACCTAGATCAATAAGTATCTCATTTATTAACGTGAATGTCTTTCTTACGTCCGGTTTATTAACCGAGTAACAATTTTTTTAGTCAGCTTTGACTGTAGGTATGTTTCACAAAGCAAACTTATATGATATCTTGTTGTAACTTTAAGCAAATAAGTTAAGTATACAGGGTGTTTCTCTGTTTGATGGCAATAAATTGGGATATGACATCACTTACCCAGCATTTAAGGAAAGGTTTACATATAGGTATAGCCGTATACCCTGTTATTCTCTTTAAATATACCAAAGACAGATAGGGCTTAATTTTTATAAAAGTTATTTGCTCATTACATTTATATAAATTGAAATCTTGTTTCTGTCTTAGAAACCCTGCTCCGTTTTTCTTACCATGATCATTTTTCACTTTTATTTTATAGTTCTAAATTTCGTTTCTTATAATCATCTCTCTCTGTCTTGATTTCCGGAAAATGCAGCAACACTTAAATTTCTTCTCGGGCATATACCGGCAATTAGATCCCTCTATCTATTTCTATCCGCAGCACTATACCATAACAAGTGTGCCCACGACTTCAAATTCTGGGATTCTTTTTCCTTCATAACAGTTGAGCTATCTATCTTTTCTTTGATCTCTGAAAGCTTGTTTATTCTGATGCTGACGTCCAGGTCTGTTCCACAATCGAGTGGAAAAAAAAATTCCCAGCTAGTCTCGCAATTACTTGCTGTTATGTTTGCCACATAACCGATACCAGCGGCATAATCCAAATGGCTTAACTTAACGAATCCAATTGAATTCCAGGTCTTTTATTTGCAACCACCGCGGTGGTTTACTTTAGGAGCCTTAGATCGTATGATTTCATATTGAAATCGTGAAAAGTTTGCTTCAATTATCATTGATAAGGCTTCTTCCCCAGTCACTGAAGCAAGTTCAGTTGAGTTCCTCAAAGTTTTTCTGCATTTTTCAGCATTATTTGGGATTGTTATTACGTCATGCATTAACTTTGCAGCATCTAACTGTCCAGAAGCTCTCAAACCCACTTCTGCTGCGTAAGCAGCCAACTCAGCTGTGGACGTGGACTTCCTCAAGTGTTCGGTTTTTTGACGTTTTGATCTTTCTGAAGATTTCTCGAATGCAACCTTTGGACGACCAAGTTTAGAGTCTACCGAATAGTTGAAAAGTATAGGTGTTTTTAGCCACGCATTGTTTGCTTTTAGAAATTTGGCTTCTATCCGATGAGCTTTTTCCCAACGTGATTTAAATTTCGATTTGAATACAGTTACTTTTTCATTTATATCATTTTTGAAAGCATCACTGCACCGGACCCGTTTTTGAATTTCTTCCCTTAAAAATAAAATTTGGCTGTCTAGTCCCTTCAGATTTGAACTTTTCATAATATTATACAGCTCTTCCCTTGTAATTGTCAAGGTTTTGGAAATTGTTCGGTCTAAGGAGGAATTAAAATAAAATAAATAGAAAAAAAATCGATATTTTTAGAGAATGACGTCACCAACAAGAAAACCAACTGTACAAAAAGTAGCAAAAAGTAGCAAACAAATTTAACATATTCTTAAACTAGATAAACCACTTGTCACAAATAGATAGAACACTTAACGTCATGTCACGGCCAACACATTTAAAACGCTTAGATATTTGATGAAATGCAAAAATTAACACATTTTTTTATACATTTTTTGTACATTTAACCACATATTATAAGGACTAAAAGAAAAATTTATTATAAAAACAAGAAATTCAACGCACCTGAGCTTACTGATTGCATTGTTATAATTTTTCTTTGTAAAATAAAAACTTGAAAGAAGTTGCATTTAATTTATTGTTGTCACTCAAAACAAAAAAAAACCCGTCTGACTTCGATGACAAAAATTATAAAATTCTCCATTCCCGACGATCTTGCAAAGATCACGTGCTCCCAACTAACTGTTCAATTCTCATTTTGTATTCTCTATACTATTTATAATGGAAACAAAACAGTAGTTTAAGTTAAAGCTCAACTTTAAAATTTGATTAAATGCCAGCAAAAGTGGTGTTTTGCCGGCAGTCAAAACATCATCAATTGCAAAAAAAAGAATGAAATCGGAGAGTGAACATCACCCTGTATCACTCTCTATCGCAATTCGAAAGCTGTCCACTGATGCACAAAACGAAACACCTTGTGTTGTTGTGCGATTTCTAACAATGATAGCAACGATTTTAGCTCCAAATATCTTCGCGTTTAACGCGCTCAAAGTCCTCGAAATCGACGAACATGAGGCTTAGGAGAGGGGATAGATTTGATACCACAATATGAAACTCGGAAATCCCGCTTGGTGGCTAGACTCGATTTTGGACTTAATTCTAGCAATAATAACAGTTGCCATTAAATTCGGAAATACAGTGATACCACACCAGTTGTTTTACGGTGTTTTTTTTAGAGGTATATAACTTTGAAATGGAATAAAACAAAGATGATTTGTTTAAATTGACATGAAATTTACTTTATTCAAAAGATAATCTTCTGGGATTATAATTTAAATATGATTTCTAGCATATGACCGCCATAGCTGAAAATAGCAGAAAATAGTCAAGCGGCGTTAAATCGCACGACGCGAAATTTTGCGCTCACCGAACGTTTCCTTCAACAAATCAATTGTGGCACGAGCTGTGTGACATGTTGCGCCGTCTTGTTGAAACCACAGCTCCCGCACATCATGGTTGTTCAATTGATGAATCAGTATTCATGGCTCTATAGCGGTCAACATTGACTGTAACGTTCTGGCCAGCATCGTTTTTAAAGAAGTACGGATCACTTATTCCACCAACCCATGAAACACAGCAAACAGTCAGTTTTTGTGGATGTAACGGTGTCTCAACATACACTTGAGGATGATTATCACTTCAAATGCGGCAGTTTTGCTTATTACCGTAGCCATTCAACCAAAAGTGACCTTTATCGCTGAACAAAATTTTCTTGTAAAAATCGCAATCAAAAGCAATTTCGTTTCGAGTCCTATCTGCAGAATTTGGAAGCGTTGTTCAGACGTTATAGTCTATTTATGTTGAAATGCCAAATCAAACTAAAATTAAATCACTTCTTGACAGCAGCTGACAAAATGGCCGCCAGTTAAAATAGTGTTACTAACTTAAAAAAACATACTTTAGTAAGCAAAACAAAATCTGAAAAAAAAACGATTTTATGATCCAGAAAAAATCCACAGCTTATTAAAATTTCCTCACACATATTTTAGATTTCCAGTTCCTATTTCTTAGGAAAAAATTCAAGATAGACCCTTACTGTAGACATTTTTTTTTTAATATATGTCCATGAATCATTTCCCAAGCTTTTGATATCGAATAAGGAAACACCCTGTATCTATATGAAAACATTTTCATTTCTGAACTGGTTCTGAAAATTTAACTTCCACCCGACTGTTAAGTCGAAACACATGCATGTGCTGCCAACAATACATTTCCGATAAAAAAAGATTAAAAATTCATCATCTTACATTTACGAATTATAGATACAGTTGGATTTAGTGCATTCCGAAACGAATATCTTTTAACTTCGTTAAGCTATGCGGTCACCTTACAGTCTTTTACTGACTTAGTTTCTTAACTTCTAAGAACTATCCTTAAGAGATCGGAGTAAGAGGCTTAGGAACATTTCGAATAACGGACATTTTAATATTTTCATTTGTTCAATAGAACAAGTTAATATTTGATGTGTAAGGACGAATGAAGGTGACGAGCTTAGAAACACAGTTTTTATACCGGCTTTCGATTTACTTATGTTATGCTTGTGAGGATGTAGATATGCTCACAGCCTTAGCCTGACAAATTTTCAAAACATTTCAGTAATTCTGAAACTGTCATATTTTCAAATGCTTAATTTTGGCTGCCACGCATTTAAATTTTCATCAAAATCGTCTCAGCCATTATTAATTAATCTAAATTTAAAACGGTCAACTGTAGAATATTGTGTTATGGCCCGTGTAAATTCACCAGATTTTTAGTTTTTTTTTTTGAGTAAATAAGTGACAAGCTTTCCTTAAGAGTCAAATAAAAAAGGGTTTTCGAGCTATGTTTCAGATTGCACATATCATAACTCATTACATTGAAAAATAAAAAATTAGATCGAAATCAGAAACAAACAAATAATTTGAATTCCTTTTTTTCTTAATTTAAATTAGGTGCACTTTGACGACGTTTCTCTTTATGGGACCCCTAAAGAGGAGCCAATGCCTTCCATTCCAGTAGTATCGGAAAAAGTATCAGCGAATTTCTTAAAAAGTCAATTGCAATCATGGTTCCAACCAACAGACAATCGGCTTGCCATGAAACTTTTTGGCAGCCGAAAAGCATTGGTAAAAGAAAGAATAAGGCAAAAAACCTCTGGACATTGGGTTATTCATCCCTGCAGTTCATTTAGGTGAGTCAACCAAAAAAAATTAATGAACCTTTGATAATCTTAAAATTTTTTTTTTATAGATTTTACTGGGACCTTTGTATGCTTCTACTGCTAGTAGCAAATCTTATTATCCTGCCAGTTGCTATATCATTCTTTAATGATGATTTGAGCACACGATGGATTGCCTTTAACTGCCTAAGTGATACTATTTTTTTAATAGACATCGTAGTCAATTTTAGAACTGGTAAGTAAATAAAACATATTTTTTAATATTTATAACTAGAATACAAGCTTAAGTAAATTTGCATATTTTGAGAATTGAGTTTCAATATATTTTGAACAAGCCCAGTAGGATTTGAAATAGGAGATTGTTAGCATTGAAGCTATTACAAATATTTAATTGGAAGCCATGATGATATTGCAACAACACTCAAACTCTTCCTTGAACTTAGGTCTGTAGATTTGGTTTTCTGTACGATTGAACCGATGTTCAACTAACAAAGTTGACTTCCATGATATTTTCTTCTTGGAGTTAGCTTCAGAAAGTAGCCACATCTTCGTCAACTTTTCAGCTATGGACACATTCAGTTCATTTTTAATTTAGAAGGCCCATGTATGTTATTATTTATATTTATGAATAACTAGCCTATCGCTGTGCTTAATTGCGTCCAGATCTTTTCAGTCGTTCTGGCGTTATTGAGCAACAAACATCCAAACATCGAAACTTTCACATTTATAATATTAGTAGGATGACATCTTTCATCATTTTGGCACGGATCTGAGTAGTCCAATTTTCTGGAGTGGTTCAAGTACGGATAATCGAAATAGCCGCACTGGCCAAAATTAAGTTCAAACTGTAACTTTTCGTGGATACATTGTCACCTGGTGAAACAAGGGTAGGCTTTTGTCGTCCTTTATACGTCTATTTTGCTTGTTAATACAATTATAAATTATTCGTGCGAAAATGGGCCTCGTTGCTAAATTTGACGTCCTCTTCCAAACTCGTTTTGGTAATAAAGTTCTTTAATTTAAAGGCGCTGTTGTGTAAGTTTTCAAAGTTCTTTGGCATCAGTAACTGACTGAACGATAAACAATAGATTTGACAGATGTCACAAAAATAAACATGGCCTCCAAAGGCAACCAAAAACTACCCATGCCAATTGAAAAACTTTATTATTTAGTCTCTCAATAAAAAATAAAAATAAATACTTGGTACAACAGCTCCAAGTGGGAACGGGGCCGGGGCCTGTGACTTACACTCTCAGCCATTCCTGTGTGTGCGTTGATATTCTGCAGAAATGGAAGGGTACTACAATTTACCGCCGAGACCGAATGGCTTACAGAGAAGCACTTTCCATGACATGATTTACTTTTGGGGGATTTGTCACTTCCTCGCAAGAGGCAGTTCCCCGGAATAGAACTTAGGTGGAGTTAGCAATTGAAACCAGAACCTTCGGCATGGCAGTTCGACACACTAACGGGGTACTACTTAGGGGCCAGTTATAGCTATCATTGAAACACAAATCAGTGATACGTTTTATATTTTCACTGACAGTTCAATTATAGCAATCATTAAATTAGTCATCATTGAAAGCAATTTAGTTCACACGAAAAGCAACATATTGAGGTTAGAGTTGATCATTGAAAGTATAACTAATGTATAAAAACACAATGAGAATTGAACACATTCAGTGGAACGATTGTGTTCCATATGTCAGGAACGAAAATCAACTGTACACTGAAATCGATTTCTGTCAGTGAAATAATAAAATTGGATTTTAACAGAAAAGTTAATAAATATAAAATATTTTTTGAATGAAAGAAATTCTAAAACTCATTATCTTTAGTTTGGTACCACTAAAACATAGTTCTGTTTGATAAATCGTCTTAAAATCACAAAGAAAAATGTTCACGGATGCATTTCAATAAAAGCTATAACTGGCCCCTTAGTCTTAGTGAGTATTTGATACATTGATGTTGGCAAAATCTACGTGGACCATGAACTGAGTTTGATGGATTTCATAAAATGTATTGTTTCTTGAAATAGGCTTCAGAAGGATTAATTACAATACCTCTTACAAAATGCTTAAATTTTGCATGTATGCAAATTTGTTACATAAATGATGTGTGATATAGTTAAATTGGAATGGAAGTTTAAACACTTACAAAAAAAACCCTCCCTACTGGAAGATAAATGAAGTTCATATGATTTGTGTAGCTGCCATTTTCCAACATTAGGCTAGGAAGCTACCAGATTTGCTCGCGATAGAGAGCCTCATGCATTTTATTTGCCTTTAAACAAATGATGATTCAAGAACCCCACACTTTTTAGCCAACAGAGAAGTCCATTGGATTCAAATCTGGTGAGTAGGGACAGGCAGGCCACTGTTGTAAAGAAATGAACTGGGGAATGTGATCTGCAAGAAGCTTTATGGGACGGTGCTGAGTTTTAAAGCCAGAATTACAACTATGAATCTTCTTACAGTAGTTATTACCATTAAAATAAAACAAAAAACAAAAAAAAACATTCCCAAGTCGCCAGTGATGCTAACATAAAATCAGTAACACATCATTTGACGGAACTGGCTGTGGTTCTTTTTACTTATGAACGAAGTTGTTATCTCTTCCCTTTTTTTTGTTCGACCGAATTCAATCAATCCGCTAAAATTTTCTATTGTATGCATGTAATACTCCTCGCACAAATTTTGCGAATAAAACTCGTAACAGTTTGAAATTGCGTGTAGGAAAAAGGACTTCTTGGTATACGAGTATCCTCATACGAATCCAATCGAAATCGTTGGCTTATGAAATAAAATGCACGACTGGGTCGCACGTACGATGAAAACAAACTTTTCGATCAATAAGAACAATTCATTTTTGAAAAATTTGGTAAAAACCAAAAAAATTTGGCTAAAACTGGAAAACTCGATATACGGGAGGTAACGTTAAGAAACCTTTAATATTTAAAATTAAGACGTTATCTTTTGGGTGTTATAAATGATACAAATGTCCACTTATGGGTTATGGTCAATTAATAATACTGTTAAAAGCAATTTCCGCTATTATCATGTATAGCCAAAAACTAAAAATGCAGTTTTGTTTGAAGTATTCTATGTATGTTACATAAAAAGTTTCATAAAAATCGGGGGAGCCTTTTTTGGGTAAATTAGAAAAAATGAAAAAATTAGCCAAAATCTAGTGGCACTTTGTATTGGAGCCACCATTTAAAAAAGAGGAAATGAAAAAAAATCAATGCCATCTAATAGGAAGCTGTAAGGAACTATACCAAACAAAGTTTGAGTGAATTCGATGCAACCGTTGACAACTTATGGCCATTTGAAAAAAAAGCCGTTAAGAGCAGATCTCCGTTATTTGCATTTTTAGCCAAAAACTAAAAACGCAGTTCTCTTAAAAACAGGAGAAGTTTAGAAAGGCTTCAGTGAAAAATGTACTAAACCATCCTATAGAACACTATGAAAAACTATGTCAAACAAAGTTTGAGTTGATTCAATCAAGCCGTTGTGAACTTATGGCTATTAGAAAAAAAGCCGTTAAAACCTGATTTTCGTTACGACCATTTGAGGCAAAACCAAAAAACGCAGTTTTGTTAGAAATGCTTAAGGTAAGCTAAATTATAAATTTAATCTAAATCGTTAGAGGCGTTTTCGAGAAAATCCAAATTGAAAAAAACCGTTACTTGAAAGGTACCAGTTTGAGCCGGGCTAAAACAAAATAAAAAAAAACCTCGACAATGGTTTTTCTTCAAACTGCTATATACCAAGTTTGAAGAAAATCCGTCAAGCCGTTTAGGCTGTAGCATGACGTGAAAAAGCGCACATCCGCACAGACGCACAGACAGACCGACGGACGGTATGGCGAAAACCACTTTTTTGGGCTTCTCTATCATCGTAATGTCATGTTTGATTAAAACCTCGATTTTTTTTTCTGCACGAAACCAATACTTGCCCTATTAGTCCGGGAGCCAGGTACAAATTTCGTCAATCATTTCCTCTCGAATGATAATTGGTGAACAGAATAAGGGAATAATATCATAAAGCCTCGTGAACGTCAGCTGCGGTTCCGTGGGTGGGTTGAGCGGGGGTACCCGCCCAAACATGTCGAAAAAAAAAAAAATTTCAGTCATTTCCTCCCGACTGAAACTTTGTCAAAGTATAGCTTATCAGGTATCTAAAAGAAAACACAAAGTCAGCTGGCTGTAACGTGGTGGATTATACGTCAGCTGGACGCTTGAACATGCCAATTTATTATTTTTTCGTACACCTAATATGGCACAGCATGACATTTTACCCTACAAAAGGTCGGGTAGTTCTAACTTTTTGATATGTTATATGGTTTGGCTGGTAGATGCAAATTCCAAATTTCCACAACCACGCCCCCTCCGCCCCTTCAAAATCCTTTAAAAACCACACAAAATCGTCACTTTTGTCAGTTTTTTGTCTATAACTTTTTTTCAGTGTATTTTGTCGAAAAAATAAATACGCAAATTTGTAGCTTACAAAATTTCCTATAAATATGATGCGAGAAGTATTTTTGTACAACCAGTACGAACGGCCCTATGAAGCTTCCAAAAAAGGATAAAATTTCGTATTTTGAAAGATTTTCAGTTTCCGCCCTCTTTAAAGCGCAATAACTCCTTAACCGTCGAGTTTAGGGCAATTTTTGTGCAAATTAATCTTGTAGATAATTTTATTGGCTACCGATTGCATGCAAGTATTTTTATTTTGTGACCAACACAATCGGGTGAGGATTGAGATATTGTTTTGTTAAAATATTCTCACTAACTCATTTTTTCTCTGTATGTCTGTTTGGTTGCTGAGATTTTAAACTAACTTTGAGATAAGCCAGAAACCCAAGCGCGTGCATGCCAGTCCCTGCACCCCTTTCTTTAGTCGGTTGCATGCACCCCCGTCAAGGCCTTACTCAGGATGACAATTAGGGGGAGGGGGGCAAAATCATTCAAAAATTAATATTAGTATAAAATTATATCGGTTTCCTTATCAACTTTTATCACACCTTTCTACTTAAAAGTCTGTTATTATATCCCCTCCTACTCCACTCCCTTCTACTCACTCATACGTAGTGCACCCGACCAAAGTCCACTTAGTATTTGATAAGCTCATTTCACTTAACTTTTTCTCAATTATCTGACATTTTGTCAATACGACTTATGTAATCTCGAGATTTTTTTTTTTAACTTTTCATTATTTATAAAAAAATATAAAGCAGAGACTGGCATGCACGCTCTTAGGTTTCTGGCTTATCTCAATGTTAGTTTCAAATCTCAGCAACCAAACAGACATACAGAGAAAAAATGAGTTAGTGAGAATATTTTAACAAAACAATATCTCAATCCTCACCCGATTGTGTTGGTCACAAAATAAAAATACTTGCATGCAATCGGTAGCCAATAAAATTATCTACAAGATTAATTTGCACAAAAATTGCCCTAAACTCGACGACGGTTAAGGAGTTATTGCGCTTTAAAGAGGGCGGAAACTGAAAATCTTTCAAAATACGAAATTTTATCCTTTTTTGGAAGCTTCATAGGGCCGTTCGTACTGGTTGTACAAAAATACTTCTCGCATCATATTTATAGGAAATTTTGTAAGCTACAAATTTGCGTATTTATTTTTTCGACAAAATACACTGAAAAAAAGTTATAGACAAAAAACTGACAAAAGTGACGATTTTGTGTGGTTTTTAAAGGATTTTGAAGGGGCGGAGGGGGCGTGGTTGTGGAAATTTGGAATTTGCATCTACCAGCCAAACCATATAACATATCAAAAAGTTAGAACTACCCGACCTTTTGTAGGGTAAAATGTCATGCTGTGCCATATTAGGTGTACGAAAAAATAATAAATTGGCATGTTCAAGCGTCCAGCTGACGTATAATCCACCACGTTACAGCCAGCTGACTTTGTGTTTTCTTTTAGATACCTGATAAGCTATACTTTGACAAAGTTTCAGTCGGGAGGAAATGACTGAAATTTTTTTTTTTTTCGACGTGTTTGGGCGGGTACCCCCGCTCAACCCACCCACGGAACCGCAGCTGACGTTCACGAGGCTGTATGATACAACTCTCTGATGCATTCCACTAAATACCGCTTGAGAGGAAATTGGTCATGAAAATCTGTCGCTGGCTCCCGGACTATATAGAGCAAGTAAAAAGAGAGGATAAAACAGAAAGAACCCTGAATAAACAACAACAATTACTTGTGTGTGCTTAGAAAAATGCTAATCGGTTCAGTATAGTTCGATAGAACGAAAAAACATGTAATTGGCTTACAACTTTCATGTGGGTGCGGTGGCGTAGTACGTAGTGCACTAGCTCCTCACACGCTAGGTCGCTTGTTCAAGCCCAGCTCGGGCAAAAGTTCTTCAAAAATTAAATTGAACATAAAGCGATTAAGCACCACTAAAGGAGTCTGATGATCGGGTTGGTCCCCGTGAAATAGCTATAACTCCAGCCTATGAGCTTGGTGGTAGCACACACAAGTTGTTGTTGTTTCATTCTAAATTTTCAAGGATGATTTTAGTTTTATCTAGAAATTTAATTTCGGATTCCATATTCCAGTCTCTTTCAAAAAATTGATTAGTTTTGCTTTTCTTAATAAAATATTCTAGATTTAGAAACTTTTGCCTTGATATAATTAAAACATTACGTATCATGCTTTTCTACGTTTCTCGACAAGGTTATTATGTAGTTGCGTGTTTTGTTCATTTAAGAGTAAAGAGCAGGATTTGTTTAGGTTTTATCAAAATAAATAAATTTCGCTGGTATTCAGCTTTAATTCATATTTACAATAAATCGTTTGAATTTGTATCTTTTTAGGAATTATGCAACAAGACAACGCGGAACAGGTGATATTGGACCCCAAGCTCATCGCTAAACACTATTTAAAAACATGGTTTTTTCTTGATTTGATTTCTTCGATCCCGCTTGATTATATCTTTTTAATCTTTAATCAAGTAAGTAGGAAATATTTACAGATCTCGATTCTTTAATTCAGATTATGAAATTGCAGGATTTTTCCGACTCCTTTCAAATCCTGCATGCCGGCCGGGCGCTACGAATACTTCGCTTGGCAAAACTTTTATCTTTAGTTAGACTGTTGAGACTGTCAAGGCTAGTCAGATATGTGTCGCAGTGGGAAGAAGTATATGTACGTAAGCAATTTCATTATAATTTTAAATATTTATTTAACAAAAAAAAAAAACAAAAAAACATATATAGATATATCTCTATATACCTATTAAATGTATTTTTTTGCAAGTTTTGCAATTTATTTTTATAATCTAAAAATATCTTAAATAATTCTTAAAGGCTGATGATATTTCGATATTTACTTAAAAAAGTTATTCGATTTTATCTGATGCCTTCTTCTTAAGTAGTTTAAATAAATATCTTTACGTTTATCTATTTATTAAAAAAAACTACTTTTGTTAAGCTTAACACTATCTGATTGAACCTATTTTCTACTATATAATAAATTAAGGGTCCCCCTTGCGCAATACCAAGATATTTACAATAATTAAATTTCAAGATCCGATAAATATTTGATACTCATTTCTATATAACCGTGACGTAAACTTAAAAAAAAAATTGTTTCATAATTTTTTGGAATATCAAAGCCACGTTCGGTTCGTTTAAAATGGCCTTAATTTGTTTCGAACAAAAATTAACTGCAGTAAGCCAAATAAGTATGATTTTAATTAATTTTTAAATCATTATCATTATCATAATGAATTTTAACAAATAATCAGCCAACGTTTTGAGGCTGACATAATATCAATCAGAAAGTGCATATAGCAATTAATATCACACATACACCTATACCTACCTACATATACCTAAAATATAGAACTAATATAATTGAACACTTAAATTTTAATCTCAACGCAAAGTTTAATTTTCCTTTAAATTCCTCAACGATTCTATACACAATTTTTTAATTCTATTGGTTATACAATAATTTATACTACAAAAATAAAAGATACATATTTGAGGATAATATTTCGCTATGACTAGAACGATTGATTTAAAACGTATGAATCGCTTATTCAATAGTTTAAAAAAAAAAAAAAAGCTTTTTTGTACCTAACTTCCTTTTCTTCTAAACAAAGATCTATTTTTACCCAAATTTGCTTTTCTAAAGATAATTTATTATCTTCCCAATTATTATTAGTTTCACAAAAATAATAAACTTAAAAATAACTACCTATACATAGTACGGAGGTTGCTTTCGGATTTATTTTAAAATGTAAAAAGGATGGCCCCATATAGTCCAACATGCTTAACTTTGATTTAATTTAATTTCTTAACCCAAGTGCATACTTTCCTTTTTTAAATAAAATATACTTTGCACTGATTCTAAAAGAATATTATATAATTCTTCAAATAAATATAAATAGGTTTTTGTAATTTTGGGAGATAAAACACCATAAACATTTTAAAGAAACATTCGTTAAGAGTCGTATTGAAATATTAGCTTAAATTAACCGACTTAAATAATTATTATTTAGAAAGGTAACTACGAATAGGTATAGTGTAAAAGTGTAGACTAAATACTGACCTTTGCGTCAACGTAGGTACTTATTAAAGTCTGACTTCGGTAGGTAGAGACATATTTGTCTTGGGATAACATTCCTTGGATACATTTGTGTATATGTTTTGTGATGGAATTGCATAGGTTTGACTTCAAGTCTTAAAAAAAAAATTAGGTTAGGTATACAAAATAAAATAAAAATCATATTTTTTGCTATAAGCAGTTCTATTTTTTGTAACCAAAATTTAAAAAAAATAACAAGATCGAACATTGTTATGAAGACAATATTAATATTTAATGACAAATGACGATCCATTTTAAGTGTAGTAGGGGAAAGTGGCCTAAATGGCCCCCTAAGGAAAATGTCTTATAAGTTACAACTCGATACAAATTTCAGATATAACTTCATATGTATGTTATATCTTTTCAAAGTTGTACCAATAACGCTTGTTTTTTTAGCTTAAGGAGTTAAAATAATTTCAAGAAGTATTTAAAAGTTTTAATTTTCAAAACATCCTTAAATTCTAGTCACTTAAATTGCTTCGGTTAAAAAAAAACTTGAACAAAGTTAATAATTATAAATACAAATTGGCACACCAAATGATTTGAAGGCCTTTCCAGCCCATTTCGACCGTTGATACTTTCCAACCATTTTTGCTAAAAAGGAAATTGAAAAATGAGTACTTTGGTAAAATGGCACTGTGCCGTTTTACATACATTTGCTTCCTTCTACAAAATGAAAATTGTTTAGGAGTTCCGGAGTTTTAAAAATTTTACAAAAATAATTTTGTCATCATTTGGTGAAGCCAAGGCACAGTTTGACCTGTCAAATTTTATTGAACAGCTTGAAGTTGGTTACATTTCGTTTGTGAGAGTGATGTTTGACAAACTAAAGAACTGTGTTCACAAAACATGTTAATTATGTTCGATTTAAGTTTTCTAGCAAGTGTGGTATTTTACCTTATTAAGCCATTATAGGCCACTCTCTTATTATTGACAAGTCACTGATAAAGAATGGATTTGATAATTGTTTCCGTTAGATTTTCAGTACCTTACGCGCTTTTATTTGATAGAGTGTAAATGGTATTCCAAACATCAGACATAAATCATTTTGGCAATATTCCTAGTCTAGCCCTAAGTTCTGTTCCTTTTTGAGAGTTCATTAAAAAAAAAAATCTTGTTTGTTTTGTTTGGCATGAGTTAAAAATTTAGATTTGAAGAAAAAAAAACTTTTTTAAAATGGCCGGCTTAAGTTTTAACGCAGACTTTCAAATGTGTTGGTCATTGGTGTAGCGACGTAAACTTACTATGTCGATTGGTATCGAAGGAGGTGTTATAAATAAAGCAATTCTAAATTACGCTGGGGATTCTTACAGCCCATGTTCTACAGTGTTGGCCACAAACTGTAATCCAATGAATTCAAATCTTAACATTCCGAAGGCCAATTTCAGAAGTAATGAAATCGGGAGTATTTGACTTGATCCACTCCAGTTTGATTTTGGCAGAAACTTGTTGGAAGACCCAACTTTTGCCATGGAAGAGAATATTTGTTACTCTCTTAACAACAACTTTACCGCGAGAACATTCTCCAAGCTGTCATATGAATATTTTCTCGATCAGCCTTGACATAGATCCGGCGGATGTGTCCAAATCTCTGGCCATGATCTTCAGTTTCCGGATAATAAAATCGTTCAAGCACAGCCTCAACTTTCGAACTCGTTCGAGAGACACGAAGACGAACTCTTTTAATTATGGCTATTTATAAACTTAGTACTTCTTATAAGCGGAACGTTTGGTGCGCCATCTATGGACGAAGTTCACAAACACTTGATTGGAGAGTTGTTTGTCTAGATTGCCATGGGAAGCAAAAACAACAATAGAAGACATTTGATGAAAAGTAGATGACAACTAGCGCCGCCATTGAAAAAAAAAAAAAAAAAAAAACACAAAACAAGTGTTTGTGAACTTCGTCCATAGATGGCACACCAAACGTTCCTCTTATTGGGAGTACTATAGATTATAAATACAATGACAAACGTTTTCGATATACCGTGTGTGGTATGTCACGCGTTTCGAAAAAATAGTTAACGGTATTATTTCCAATTGGAAGTTATGAAATCGTGTAACAGAACTTATAGCTAGACTAGGTATATCATAAAATAAGGCCAAGATATAGCAAATTTAAATTCAGGAGGTATATGTCAACCCTTTTTGTCCTCAGCATATATAAACAAATTTTTATTTTTCGCGCTTTACTTGGAAAATATTTCCATGGTGTTATAATAGAACAAAGAAGGTTTGCAAAGAAGTGACATATCCAAAATGCAAAAATGTACATGTAGCGAAGGGAACATCCAACATGCACGTTCTTAGTTAGTAGTTCTTTGTTTGGCAAGTTCGGCTTTGCAGTTCCCTGGACCATCTCTATGCCCTGTCACCAAACATAGATGAATTTAAATTTGTTTTTGAGCCATCAGTGAAAAATGGGACTTGTTCGTCTTCGAGAAAGACACTTTCCGCCCTGATTGATTTAGAGGGTATCCAAATTCGAAGTCTTTGTCAAAATGTATTAGAGGTGTAGAGTAGTCCAGTAGTTACTTACGAGCTGCAAGTGAAAGTCCATATTCGAATTATTTTAGGGCTAAGAGCATATTTTAACTTCTTTTTTGTTTCGATTTCGATTTCGACAAAAAAGATATATTCCAAATATGCTAAAAATAGAATTCATATACCTAATGAATTAGTTTGTAAGAAAAATTACAAAATCAAGTAACCATTCTAACATAATTTAGAAAATCTCCCTGATTTCGATTTTGGCACGAAATACATTATGTACACTGAACCTCATACTTACTTACTTTCGGTATAAAGGGTTTTGTATGTAAACATGCAACATGCACAAATAAGTAAATAATACCCAAGAGGAGTAGTTCGCATCAATATAATTTTTAAAAGGTTACAAATAGTACATATTTCACATTCACTAATATTTTTTTTAAGAACAAAATTAAAAACACACAATTCACAACTCGAAAACGCAAGGTTACTAAAAAATAGCTGATGGTGCATGATATAAGTACCTACCACTCACTACTATTGCATATTGTATGTGTTGGGAGAAAAGCGGTAGTCTATAATAACACTGCAGTCCATATTACCAGCATTTAATCAAATATAGATCGTAATAAACAAATAATAGAAATGTAAAATAAAATATTAACTTTTACATTTTACTAAAATTATTTCTATATGCATTTAAGGTTTCTTATACAATGACAGAACACCTTTCTTTTATTATATACATAGATACATACGTACGTGTATAAAATTAGTTAAATTGTTAAATTATTTTGTCATCACAATATTTAGTATTGTTTTTAAAAAATAAATGCAATTTGAAAGTTATATTATTCATAAAAATATTTAGTATCTTATGTTGAACAAACAACCGTAAGTTTGTATGTTATTCCATGTCCCAATTAATTGTCTACGAATTTGATAATGCGGGCCTTGTTCCTTTCTCTAGCTACTTCTGATAAAATATGAAGTCAATTTATAACACTCGTTTTCTATGGTAAGCAAAAATAAAAAGAATTTAATTTAAAGTTGTTGCGCTATTCAACATGACGTTATTATATTTTTTTTTTTTTTGTATTATTGATGTATTTTATTGATTTATGCTTATAATAAATATTCGGCAAGTATATTATGTAGTTAGAGTCAAAAATATAAAACAATTTTTGCGTTTTTATTAATGTTGTAGATATTTTTTTTCAGTTCAAGTTTTGTTGTTAAAACTAAAATTTGTTTCAAGTAAAATTATTAAACATACAAATATATTATAATGAGTTAACTAAAAAAAAATGCAAACAAATAATTTTCGGTAAAAAATATTTATAAATCCATATAACAGTTTGGTCAAGCTGAGAGTAAAGATTTGATTTTTAAGCTGATTTACTGACTTCTTGATAGGACTAAAAAATTTGCACATTAAGTAGATTATTGTTTAAACGTGACGTTGTAAATATAACAGGGACAGAATTTTCATTTGACGGTCTATTTTTTTTAGTTTAAAAAGTATAATTTCTTTATTTTTTTTTAATTTTAAGCCATTTCTTTTAAAATTACTACCCTCCGTACAGAACGTCATAAATTTTATTTTATCACAAAGAAGTAATCAGCTTTTAAATTATACGGTTGCCCTTAACTGGACCACCCTGTACATCAAATTTAAAATGCTGTTCAATAAAAAAAAAAATATTACGGCATCGAATTATTTCGATATAATTCTATATTTATCAGATCGTATTGAAGGATCCTCACAATACAAAAATTTTACAGCAAAATAACACTATTTTTACTGATTTTATATTTTAAGAGTTCATGGTTTTTCAACTGTTGTGTGTTGTATATTTGTTTTTTTTTTTTTTTTTTTTTTTTTTTTTATGTAGAAAAAAACTCACATTAAAGTTTCTGTTACAAGTTACAAAACTACAAATTAAAATATGTTTCTTAGTTAAAATGTCTAAATTGTATTTTTGACTCTAACTTTGCATTTAGACTTGTTTATGTCGTAGACAAAAATTGTGTTTTAAGTTGATGCTTATTATAATTTTCAAAATTATTAAATGCTCGCTAGAAAATCGTTTTTATTAGAAAAAAAAAAAATAATTAATTGATAGTATAACTGTTTCTATGGTAATGAGTGTTTATATGTTACAGTAGGTATAAATACTGGGTCCTTAATAACTGTCCTTAGAGCAAAATCGTGACATGTTTAGAGGACATTGTGGGACCTACACATATGTAGTTCAAAGTTGCATATGCGAAGAAAGAAGTTTTTAAGTCAAAGGTTTTCAAAGGACTCTGTCAAAATTATTTATTATGAAAATAAATTTTTTACTTGTGATGTTTTGAATAAAGCAAATAGAACAATACACATGGTGTACTTTTTTTTAAGTGTCACCTTCTGCAATAGTGTGGGATTCTCAAATTTTAAAATTTCTAAAAGCGCAGAAAAAGGCCTGCAAATTAATTACTCCGACTGAGTGATAACCAAATTCTTTAAACTCAATAGGGAGAAGATTAGAATGTCTTTTCGATTTTGGAATTCAAATTATGAAATTCTTAGGCAAAAAGCTTTTGTTTAACTGTTTTTCAGTTTGCCTTACATCCTCATCGATTATATTGACAGCAGGATGGAGGCTATTTAAGAATCCACTTTGTGAGCAAACCACTGTATTATACATTTCGCGCGTTGGAAAAAGTAAATAAATTTTGTATACAGAAACGTGTACCACTATTTCAATTAAAAACAAAACTTTTTATTTTGTAATTTGTAAATAAAGTTCCTACATCAAAATAATAACCTGTCATTGTCCTTTGAAAATCTGATGGTGACCAAGTTTGGATTTTTCGGAAACGACAAGAGTGTTTAAAAACTTTTTTCTTATAATGTATTCTAAAACGCATTACATCACATATTTAAAAAAAAAATTTTACTTGTTATAATTTTGCTCTAAGAAGACAAAACTTTGAAGTTGTACATTCGTCCCTATCTTCGAAGTTGCGCATTAGTATTAAATGTACAGTGATGACCGAAACGACGAAAAGAATTATTTTTGTTCTTGTTTTGAAATTAATAAATATATAGGTTTTTAAAACAGTAAGTTATTTTTTTGTGGAGACATGTGTACATTTGTATGAGTTCTTAATTTATCCTTTGATAAATAAAATTTTGTACAGTTTTATTCGATGTGTTCAGGAGACGAAGTTGAAAAAATATACTTCGGCTTGTTTTGAATTTTTCTTTTAAAAAATTGGTTGACAATTTTCAATTAATTTTAATAGTTCGAGATTTTCTACTTAAGTTTTGAAATAGAAATAGCAATTAATAAATGTTCAGATTTAAAAATGTCTTTATTATTTTTCAAAATATTCAACCTGAAGATCAATACACTTTTGCCTGTGTTTGAATTAATTTTTGAAGTACGTACTTTTTCAAGTCCGATGTACTTCAACATACCTCCTAAACATATATTCTGAATCTGCAAACCGCTTCTTCAGGCATCAAAAAACCTTATTGTCACATTTTATAGTTGATCTTCAGGAATAAGCAGAAGCATTGGTTCAAAATCAAGAATCCACGTCGGTTGACCCAACAGTTCGTGCTTACAATACTAAAACTATTTGAGCCAATGTGTGAGAGAAATGGAGACATATTCGTCTTCTGCAAAATTGGTTTGTCTTATTTTCAAACGTTGTATAGTTTCGGGTTCATGTGAAAGTGAATAGATCCATGATTTGCCAATCGCCACCTATCACGGTTTGAAACACCGCGATGAAATTTTTCGACATTTTTTTGCACCAACCGACAAGATTTTCTTTAGCGATTGTCAAATTTTGCCGGTCAAATGTGCATGCAATTTGAATGTACGCAAGTTCAATTAATTTCCAAGCATCTCCTAATCTCAACATATGTCACATGACGACCTTGCGACATTAGTTCATGCACGAATTCGATTTTAACTATCACAACAAACGATTTTAAGAAATTCGATCTTAAGCGAAATACGACAAAGATTGAATTCGGAAAATCAGCAAAAAAGGGACTTAATGAGGACTAGGCTTCGTTATCATCAGAAGTCGAAGCGGGCTTATTGGCACTCTGTTGTTGGTTTAATCGATGTCGAAAGCCATAGAAAATCATTTGACGCAAATGTTCACAATTAAATACCATTTTTTGAACAAGATGAATGTTTCAAAAAAACATCAAACAACGCATATAGCACTCGTAAGACAAAGTGTTCTAAGTACGGTTGCCAAATTTTTTGATTGCACTGTCAAACTTGACACATTCATACTGGTTTACCATATCTGAAAACTCACTTGTCGATCTTTATGGAAAGCTGAAGCTGGCTGCTGAGAAAGATTATTTTCCAAACAGAATTGCTGTGCCATGACTGTTAAGAACGACTCGATTTAAAAGTCAATCCGCAAACAATTGAACAATTAGAAATTTTGAAAACTTGCTCGTAATTTTTGGTTTCAGATCAAAATATTGGAAGTCATTGACATTAATTATATTAACGCCTTGATAAATTTCTTTTCTTATTTGTTTAACTTCGGTGAATATATTGTATTCGTTTTTCTTTTTTTTTGTAAGTATATTTTGTTTTGTCTTTTAAACTTTTTAATATAACACGCTCTACGATAGTATTTCTATATTGTTTTGGTCATCACTGTGCATTTCAAATTGAAACTCATATATTGTCACAATATCATGTAGACGAAATCTTCGGTTTTGTGTTACATAAGATATCCTTCTTCAGATTTTAATTATTCAGCCATATTGAGGAATATAAAAAAAAATATATTATGCACTTATTGGAATCTCCCTCTGATAAATAAAAGAAAGCACACCATACGGTATTACACGAAAAGAAAAAGAAATTGTCTTCGTTGATCTTTTATTTTTTGTAACCTCAAATGTTGTGTCAATTATGGACCGATCCTACTACGATTTTGATTTTTTTTTCGAATGGATGATGATTTTTAAAAGAGAATTAAGGAACAGGACGCAGATGTCTTCTTCTAAGACCATTAATCAAATTAAAGGAAAAGAGGAGCAAACACTTTTAGGAAAGATACAAAATTGATTTTGAAATTCTACATAGGAGAAGGTTATTGTACTTGGAATTAAAAAAAATAATTGAATAAGTATAAAAAGGATAAAGTGCCAGCAGTTGTTTTAGTTCTTTTTCTTTCGGTTCTGATTCTTATCAATAACAGTCAACATCAAATAAAAACTCCCCTTTCTATCTTCGAACTGTTATACAGTCTTTTTTCGTTTATTTCAAATAAGATAAATTTTACTTTGAGTATACGATTTCCTCTCGATTTTACGATTTATTATACTAAAAACTAACCGAAACAAAGCGACCAAAAATATAATGACATAATTTTAAAATTAACTGTTTCTAGAATATAGGCTAAATATTCTTTTATTTCCTTGTACATAATAATATCATCTTGATATATACTTGTAAAGAAAAAATCTTACTTTTTGGCACCGTATGAAATTCTTTCGAATATGGACTTATTGTTCTTAAGTAAAAGAACTTTTTGAACTTCAGTAAATATACGATAAATTTTGCTAATTTTCAGCTGTTTATGTTTCTTTGTTCATTGCAGTCTAGGCCATACTTTCACCCTATTCAATCAGAAAATCAGATATGTATCAGATTTTATAAAAAAAATGAAAAAATTACATTTTTGTTTTTGTTGTTATTGTCATAAATATCTACCTATGAAGTCCACCATCACCATATTGATTGACACACTTTTGATATCGAAATGAAAAAAAAAATATTAATTTAAAAAAAAAAAAAAAAAAAAACAGAAAGGACTCAATTACATTAAATAAAATTGAAACACACATTTTATGATATCTCCAATGCTATTGTAGAATTTTCTAAAAGCTATGAGATCAGATTTAGCTTATCAGGGCTTAAATATATGGTTCTAGATTCTGCAGAATCTACAAAAAAAAAGTGCTGATCGAAGAGGGAGAATGCACAGAAAAGACAAAGATGGCTTAACAAAAAGCAACCTCATTTTGAAGGTAACCCTATTCAAAAAAAAAATTAATATTAATTCAATAAAATAATTTGCTTCACTTTTTTAAGTTTGGTTTTTTTTTTTGTTCCTTTTTGAATTTTTTTTCCTTTTTTTTTGTTATTTATAACTTTCCTTACTATGTTTTCTGTCGGTTTTGATTTATTTTGGTTTTATGCATCTGTCTTTTTCTACACCGTGTTAATGTGACGCAAAATTTTATAGAGTTGGATAAAATAAAAGTTTTTATCCCTGTTTACGTTGCAGACTTTGTTTAAAAAAAAAAACTAAAAAAGCAAAAACTACACATGTGTAAATATTTCTTAGCCTTTAATACTGCATTGGTTTTGGATTTTAAATTTGAAAAAAAAAAAAACAATAATTATTTATGCAAGAGCTTTTTTCAACTTAAACTTATTTGCTTAATATATATTTTTATACAGCCGTTTGCTATAATCTATAGTTTTATGTTTAAGACTCTTGGTTGTGTTTTAAGGGTTTATTTAAGTTTTGCTTGGTTTGTGTTTGAATTATTGAGTCATTTTATTATAATTATAGATTCTGCAGAATCAAAATAATATTTTATGTTATTATTTTTCTTTTTTATATAAATTGAGGTAGCGAATCAGAAGATTAAAGTTCAGTCCACGCATTTTTTGATATATGAACAGACAACTTAATCTTTTTTCCATTTTTGTGATAAATGCATTGTTTTATTTTGATATATTAAAACAAAACATTAAATACAAAAAAAAAAAAGTAAATATTTGTTTATTTTTTTTTCTATAAGACATGACTTAAATATTCACATAAAATCACGCGTTGTGCTCTGAAATCAAACTAGTTTTTGTTATAAAATAATTTTTACATAATTGGTTGCTTAGTTCGCTCAATGTAGAAATAACACTATGTTAATTAAAGTTTCTTTCTTAAATTTTTAATTTCATACAAAAAGAAAACTAATGTTTTATGTTTTGAATTTATTTGCAGTTTCTTAATATGGCATCTGTATTTATGCGAATCTTCAATTTAATTTGTATGATGCTTCTAATAGGCCATTGGAGTGGGTGTCTACAGTTTTTAGTGCCAATGCTTCAAGGATTTCCATCAAACTCCTGGGTATCAATAAATGAACTACAGGTAATTTTTTTCAAAATTGAAAATATCTATGTAATACAAAATTTTCTCATCAAATTGTCTTCAAACTAAAAAAAAAGTAAGAAATGGTATTTTTTATCCTTTGAATGATATTTTCCTATTGTTGTCGCATTAAAAAAAAAGTTAAATTTTCAAAGTTTTAACGATAACACCGCCAATATAATAGATAACATTTAAGGTTGGTATTTATTTGTTAGCCCTACTGTAAGGAAAATTCCAGTGCAATTCATCTCATATTAACTCTTGCTAAAAAAAAACTTAAAAAAAAGATAATATAGAAACTCTTTTTAAGTTACACCAGATCTCGAATAACGCTATCGAAATCATTTTTTGACAATCTTTGTATCTATTAAAGCCTAAATATAGCTTTGTTTGTTGAGCCCTGAAGTCGCCTTGGGGTCGCACAGTGGTTCCGCCCATAGGCCAAAACCTCAAGTAATAAAAGTAATTTTTTTTAATGCAGTTATTATCTATGATAACGGGGCAACTACGTGGGACTATTTTTTTTTTTTCTAAATGTAGTTTTTGACAGTCAGGCACGTGGCAAAGTTTAATGTTTTTCGCAATTTCTTAAAAAACGTTAGTTTGAAGATAGGACATTGCATTTTAGCTATTTTGTGTGTGTTTTTAAGGTTTTTTTCTGGAAAAAAGTGGTAAACATAATAGAACAATTTATAAAGATGATTATTATATATATATATATATATTTTACATATTATTATTTTATTATAACTGCTGTTGAAAGAAATGAATTTTTGTGATTTTTAAAATTTTGTGTTTTTTTGATAAGCCAGAACTTTTAGGGCACCCATTTGCACTCAATAATTTTAATGGATTAACGTAGGCTTATCTTCCCTGTTTAAGGGTATATACGGTTTTTTTTGCGGAAATTTGTGGAAATATTAAAATTTTGAGCCTAAGTGAAACCCTATTTCCCTTTTTTTCTAGATTCAAGTGATATGATCAAGCGCATTGATATTTTTCATTTGTGGCGGAAGGCGAAGAAAGGTCGCAATGCTGGAAAAATTGATGAAACATGGGTACTTTTTAAAGAAAAATATAACATTGAAAGCTTACATGCACGAAAAAAGATTGTTTTGTTATGCAAACTCTTCCTAAAAAAATGGAATTTATGTTCTCGAAGAGATGATGCCTTTTTATCTAAATATAGTGCTTGGCTTGATTGCGTCGTCGAAGACTTCGGGCCTTACCAAGAAGAAGAAGAATTAATTAATTCACCAGATAATGTAGGAGGTAGGCCAAAGAAGTCATTTTCAGATAGCTCTTCTCGAACTAAGCGCAGACGAATTGCCACAATTGCTGCAATAGATGAAGACATTGCTTGTGCTTTGAAGCATTGCCAGTCAACAGATAATCTTAAAGCCAAGCAATTGAATTCAAATGATGCTTTGAAAATTTTGGTTGAGGCAAAGTTAACAAAACACCAGTACCAAGTCATTAGGAACTTGGTAAACGAAAAGACCGAAGTTGATGTTTTTCCAAGCTATGTTAAGGTAATAAAAGCGAAAAAAGATTGTTACCCGGAGCCTGAAAAAATATCAATATCCGATACATCGGCTGAAGTTTCCCTTCAAGGTCTTCTAAACCATACAGCCCAAAGAATCGTAGAATCCCAAAAGGAAGTTTTTGAAAGTTTGGAGCTTGATTTAGGTAATACCATCAAATAAGAATCTTTTACCAACAAAGCTTTCTGTTTCATTGTAATACTTGTCCTTTCTGTGATGTCTGTAGGTATGGTAATTGTGTATCGTGTTCGTTTTACAGCAGATAACCTAAATAAAGTAGCCAGTGATACAATGTCTAGTCTGAATTTAACAGCACAGGGGGAGTAGAATAAATGTAATGTACGAGATACGAGTTATGTAATTGAAAACTTTAATTTAGTGTGACTAAATAAAATACATTTTTGATTTAGGTAATCTTACCCTTATTGGAAAATGGGGTTTTGATGGTAGCAGTGGACAAGGAGAATATAAACAACAAATTTCTGAGGGAGTCAGTGATGCTGACATGTTTATTACTTCATATGTTCCAATCCAACTATTTTCACAAAAAAGCTCTGACTCTGAAAAACAAATTTTATGGCAAAATCCTCGTCCAGGATCGACTCGATATTGTCGCCCAATACGGTTTCAATTAAAAAAGGAAACGGCAGAGTTGAGTAGAGCTGAGCAGAGCTACATTGAGAACCAGATTAATGATTTATCTGAAAGTTTAGTTAAAATAACTAACCATACTTTAAACATTAAACATGTCCTCAAGTTAACAATGGTTGACGGGAAGGTGTGCAATGCTTTGACACACACTGCTTCGCAACAGGTGTGCTACATTTGTGGAGCAAAGCCAACAAATATGAATGATATTGAAGGATCCTTACAAAAAAGTATTAACGAAGACTGTTTGGATTTTGGCATATCTCCACTGCATGCGTGGATAAGGTTTTTCGAATTCTTCATCCATCTAGCATACCGACTAGATTTCAAAAAATGGCGCACTGGAAAAAGTGAGAAACCTCTTCTTGCAGTTCAAAAAAAAAGAATTCAAGAAGAATTCAGAAAAATTGGACTGATAGTTGATAAACCAAAACAAGGAGGTGGAAATTCTAATGACGGAAATACTGCGCGTAGATTTTTTGCTAATCCTACTGTATCTTCCCAAATAACGGGTGTGAAAAAATCAATAATAGAAAGATGTGCAGTCATTTTAAAAACTTTGGCTAGTTGTTTTTCAATAAATCCGGAGGTTTTCGAAAAATATGCCCAAGATACTGCACGTGAAATTGTCCAAGAATATCCGTGGTATCCAATGCCAGCTTCTGTACATAAAGTTCTCATTCATGGAGGACAAATTGCAAAACATGCAATTTTGCCTATAGGCCAATTAACGGAAGAGGCAGCAGAGGCAAAAAACAAGGATGTCAAATTTTTCAGATCACACAATACACGAAAAACATCTAGAGTCTTAACAAATACCGATTTGTTTAATAGATTGCTGTTAACATCAGATCCGTTGCTTTCTAACGAAAGAAATTTGAAAAAAAATGAAAAATTAAAATTGCCGACAGATGTTTTAAATTTATTGCAATAAATTGATTAAATTTAATAAAAATAAAAAAAAAAGATTTTAGTAGTGTTTTTCTTTTATTTTCAATCATTCGAAATGCAAATTTGGGTTTTTTGTCCGTTCTCCTCAAAAACTATAAAAGAATGTCAATAAGTTCTTTTCTAATAATTTTTTCTTAGCCTTATTATAAATTGATATGCCCAAAACTAATCTCAATCTATGTGCCAAATTTTATCAAAATTCGTTCAATAATACAGATTTTATTGAAAAAACTTCAAATATAAAAATCCAGAAATTTTGAAAAATGTCAATAACTTTTTTTTTATCATGTTTTCCTTACCAAATTTTCAGCAAATATGTAAAAGTACAATTTTAACATCTGTACCAAATTTCATTTAAATCCGTTTAGTAGTTCAGATCTTATAGGGTTTTGACCACCTCTCCCATACAAACGGAACCACTGTGGGTCGCCACAACTCGTTTTTAAAAAACATCAACTCACCCTAACAAGAAAATTCTCTGTTTTTTTGTTCAACAAACAAAGCTACTGACTTTCTGTCAAGATTTCGAGCGTTGAACTGCTGTCAGTGTCAAAATAACCTTTGATACCACTAGATTGTCTACCCTGTAGAGGGTTATTCAATAAGAGTGTGTACAAATTGGAAATTAAAACTCATTTTGATAATAAACTTATATCATTTTAACAGATTTGACAGATGTCACCAAAACAACATGGCCGCTACAGGCCACCAAAATCTATCCTATATAACAAGGCAGCGCTTACAATTTTCATTGACTGCTCTTGTCAATACATGTGGTCTCTAACAATGATAAATCCAAAGTTTAAAAAGCATGTTATTATTCCTTGCGGTCTTCTCAAGCAATAAGCTCAAGAAGTATTTAAAGATTCAGGATTGCTTTTTCTAATAAGTGTTAAGACCGTCATGGTATAGCTATGTTTTTATGAGTAGGTTTTCAATACGGACGAGTAGATGTTGAAATTCAATATTTCCTTTTATGAGTAGTATTTAAAATGTAGTCTTATGGAGATGTTCTCGGTGCGTTAAAATGTGTGTCTAATATTAGAGTCTTTTCTTATATGAATCTTCTTATATCCATCATCAACTGTTTACATCGAAATGAAATTCTACCCAAAAATTTTACTAAAATCGTAGGAACCGTTTCGATAAAAAATAAGCTTCTTGTCAACGATTATAAGGCAAGTACCATTATTTTTGGACTTAATATGAAAACTCGAAATATATTCTGACCCATCCGGTTAGGGTATAGAGGTGCTAAAGGAGACTCACAGAGACAGACATTTCTTCAGTTCTTTTGCTACTGTGGTTAGTTTATGTAGGTTAGGTACTTGTATACAGGTATTCAAAGTGTGCATAAATTGCATAAACTTGAAATTAATAAATGATATGTTCACTTTTTCAACTCAACTTTATGAAAAAATTCAGGTGATTGTGACCCATATAAATCTTATTATATAATTATTTATGATTTTTTAAATTACAGCTTAAATGTTTGATACGCTAAGATATTTTCTTTGCTAACCCATTGGCATTTTATATTACAGGAGTCATATTGGCTGGAACAGTATTCTTGGGCGTTATTTAAAGCGATGTCTCACATGCTTTGTATAGGTTATGGAAGGTAAGACCACAATCACTTCATGCCTCATCATAAAAGTCCAGCTTGCTTGTGACTTTTTAATTCTTAAAGTCATAACCCCTTCTCACTGTCATCATAATTCACAACATTCCAAAGCAAACATTTATTACATCAAAGTTAAATTGTAACAAATCATTACAGATGTTTGCTTATACATACTTAAATATTAAAAAATAAAATGTTTTGTCCTAGAAGATGCCTAATATATAAATTGATCCCATTATATACAGTGGCTCACAGCCTATTTGATAGTGCCTGTTTTTTAACTTCATTTATTTACCAATTATTTTCTTTAAATTCAATAAATACAGAACAGATTATTTAATGCAGTCAATAAAACGTTATAAATAATTGCTAATAGTTTTTATTTAAATATTTAGTGTGATAGCCTTATGCCATTTCAACAGTTTTGACCCTTTTTGGTATTGAATCATCAAGCTTTGGTGTTACCTGCCATTCTTCGAGTAATACCTTCTTTAACTGCTCTTTGCTGGATATTTTATGCTCTCGAATCCTGTTGTCCAATAAAGATCACAGATTTTCAATTACATTCAAATCAGTTGACTGTGCCGTTGAACATAGACCTTAAAACCGAATTAAATTTTGTTTTTTTGTGTGCTTCCTAGATAATGAAGTTACAACGCGTTTCTTTTTAAAAAAGACACTGTATCAAATAAGCTGTGATCCACTGTATTTAAGTTTTCATGAAACAATTTTGTACAAATTCTTATTGCCAACAACTTAAAGTTTGAAGAATCGGGCTCTTGGTCTTCCTTTGTTTAAACCTTTGATATCACTCCAGCTATGTTGAAGTTTACAAATTTTCAAATCATTGTTTTTGAGTATATACATAGTTGATACTCATAGTTATGCTAAGTTTTCACCATTTGATCATCTATCTTGATAAACCATTTTTTATACGAGACATACATTGTGTCTGAATGCACTACATGTTAACCGCCATGTTCAACGATTAACCGCATTTTAAAACCGCCATCGCTCTCGGAAAGTGAAATTTTTTAGCAAATCTATATCTACTACTGTATTTACATGAACTTCTTGTCGAATTGTATTTCCATTCACATTCCGCTACAAAGCGTTGAATCAAATAACAAATGCCGCCTACATTATACATTTCTCATCGATTACGTACGAATGACTAATTACAACAACAACAAAAATATTCGACAATAAACATTTATGAAGAAATAATTAAAAGCGGCATCATTATTTGCCTAAGACCCAGTTGTTCAATAGTGGTTCAGCACTAAACCTCGTGTTTAAATTCTTAATCCATTGATTAACTCTATTTAATCCGTAGAAATCGGTGGGTCAACTCTTAAACAACTCTTGAAACATCGTCTAAACTTTGGTTATGCAAACAAAAACCGATTAAAATCGTTTTTAAATTTTGATCCGCCGATGACCCATCACTCTAACAATATTGTACAACTGGACCTAAATCGACGCAATGGTTGGGTGGAGTTTTATTTTGGAATCAACATGAAACTGGTCTAAAAGTTATCTTCAAAACAATATTATAATACCTGCATTGACCAATATTGAATTCCATGCAACCAAAAAACCTTCCTCAATTTGATATCGTGCACTTTTCAATTTCCATGAAGCCAAAAAAGCAATCTCGATTTGATCTCAGATTGAATCTAGATCACTTTTTAGGAATCTCAATTCAAAGCCGGATTTACACACACTAACAAAATTGACATTCACTAAACGTCAGTTGGTGTTTTTCTCATTGTGATGTGAAAAATTTTTCAAAATTGAAAATTTGTCAAAGAAAAGCAATAGGCATCCCGTCAAGGATTTTGTGTAGGATGTTGCTGCTTGTCATACGAAGAAGTGGGTGACAATTTCTTTTATAATATTTCCAACCAGCTGTTAATGACACACACACACACAATAACAAAAACAAAATTAATCTCTTTTTGTTTTCCACGCAACCAGAAAAATCGTGAAATCTAGATTAAGTCTGAGAGCAAATCTGAAATTGTCGTGGAATTTACCGTTAGATCCCACCTACTACATTTCTAACTCAGTTTAAACAAATCGATGCTGTGATTGCAGACTGCCGCTTTTCAAAATAATATTATCTTGTATGCCAGTTATAAAAGGCAAAAGAAAATGGGAGCTTTTGTCAGAATCGAATGATAGATACATACTTTATAATTTTTTTGAACCACATAGTGCGATCGCGATCATACAAATACTTGTTACTTTATCCATTCTAAATTAAATAGAAAATCTTTAATCTTAACACTTCTACTTTTTCTTTGTAACGTCCATCTAAGTATTGAACTGGTATAACACTTTGTATATATAACACGTCGTACATAGAATATCCTAAAACAATCTATGGAAAAAGACACAACTTTACAGATAGAATTGAAAATTAATTGATTGACTTTAACTATAAAAATTAATGTCTTAAAATATGTTTTGTTTTATTTTTCAGATTCCCACCGCAGTCATTGACGGATATGTGGCTGACAATGCTTTCAATGATATCCGGAGCGACGTGCTATGCCTTATTTCTAGGCCACGCTACGAATTTAATTCAAAGTTTAGACTCAAGTAGACGTCAATATAGAGAAAAAGTGAAACAAGTGGAAGAATATATGGCATATCGAAAACTGCCTAGAGATATGCGACAAAGGATAACAGAATACTTTGAGCACAGGTATCAGGGAAAATTCTTCGACGAGGAGTGTATTTTAGGAGAATTAAGTGAAAAACTTAGGGAAGATGTTATAAATTACAATTGTAGGTAAGCCAGACGTATATTTCGCAGAGAAAAATTTTCAATCTGTTACATCAGTATTTAAGTGCACTTTTTTTTAATACTCCTTGAACCATATTTTTTCACAGATCTCTCGTTGCGTCAGTGCCTTTTTTTGCCAATGCTGACTCCAATTTCGTTTCCGATGTTGTTACAAAGCTAAAATACGAAGTTTTCCAACCAGGTAAGCAAATTAATCCAATCAAAATGTAGTTTGTTTTTCGAAAACTTTTTACTTGTGTTTTTTTAAGGTGATATTATTATAAAAGAAGGCACAATTGGAACCAAAATGTATTTTATACAAGAGGGTGTCGTGGACATTGTGATGGCCAATGGAGAGGTAAGTTTTTCTTGTGATTTTTTTCTGGTAAGAATTTTGTGTGTTTTAAATTCGAAATTATCGTAGTAAAAAGATTTTCTAATGTGGGATCTTGAGAAATGATTCCGGGAAACAGATCGTTTTTTTTTCAATTTTCAAAAGCGAATGCTACAGTTAAAATTCTTTACCGCTTTTGATTTTATAATCCATATAATTTTCGAAATCAGAACAAAATTTCTATAGCTACAGAATTCATACCAGAAGTCCATGATGAGTCAATGTACAGGGTGTTTTTTAGAGGTATAGAACTTTAAGTTGGCAACACTATTTTAAGAGTTTTGGAAAAAACGCCCAAAAATCGCGCGATTTTGAAACAGATTACATTATAATAATAATAAAAATCGCGCGATTTTTAAATCAATTTAAAAGTTTGTTTATATTAGGTAATTAATTTTATATTAATAAAGAGATTATGCGTGTTTGTTTAATTTAATAAATAATTTTATTTTGTATTATGTAAACAAACTTTCCTTACTTGGAAAAAAAAATTAATTTTTTGGCGTTTTTTCCTTTCCAATTTGGAAAAAAGGCCAACAATTTTGTTTTCTGGCGTTTTTTCCTTTTCGATTTGAAAAAAAGACAAAAAGTTTTTTTCGGGCGTTTTTTCCATTTTTATTTTTTGGCCTTTTTTCCTAAATTGCGGTGTAATTTCCATGTTTTTTGGCGAAATTTCCAAAAATATTTTGGGCGTTTTTTTCCAATTTTTTTCGCTCAAATTTTTTGGGCGTTTTTTCCTAAACTCTTTTGGGTGTGTTTTCCTATGGCGTAATATCAGGGAGCCCTATTTTAACTGGCGTCCATTTTGTCAGCTGTCAAGTGATTTATTTTTAGTTTGGTTTGGCATTTCAACATGAATTAACTGACGTCTACACAACGCTTCCAAATTGTGCAAATTTATTTTGAAAATCATTCTGTTCGAAACACGTATCATAAGCGAGTTTTATTTAGCGATGAAGCTCACTTTTGGTTGAATGGATACGCCAATAAACAAAAATGGAGTATTTGGAGTGATAATAATCCTCAAGTGCATGTTAAGGCACCGTTACATCCACAAAAACTGACTGTTTGTTGTGATTGATGGTTTGGTGGAATAATTGGTCCGTACTTCTTTAAAAACGAAGTGGCCAGAACGGTTCAGTCAATGGTGACCGCTATAGAGCTATGATTACTAAATATTTCGTTCATCAGTTGAACAACCAGGTTGTGGACACTTTCGGTGAGCGCATAATTTCGCGTTTTGGTCATGTGAATTGGCCTCCAATATCGTGCGATTTAACGCCGCTTGACTATTTTTTGTGGAGATATGTGAAGTCGCTAGTCTACGCCGATAAGCCCGAAACGATTGACCACTTGGAGGATAACATTCGCCGCGTTTTTGCTGATATACGGCCACAAATGTTGGAGTCATCGAAAATTTGACCTCCAGATTAGACTCCGTCCGAGCCAGCCATGGCGGTCATATGCCAGAAATCATATTTTGATTATAATGCCTGAAGATTATCTTTCGAATAGAGTACATTTTGTCAATTTAAAAAAATCATCTTTGTTTTATTCCATTTCAAAGTTCTAACCTCTACAAAAAAAAACACCCTTTATATAGCCTTGGCCAAGTTTGTCGTCCGTTACACGGATATTTGGAATCCAATATTTAATAACTTCCCTGGTCTTGAATCAGGGCAAAGACCAATAGGTTGTCTATATGGGATTTCTCATATGTTTCGCTTAACAATATTTCGACATTTATCCACACGTTGCCAATTCAAAAAAAAAAAAAAAATGATTTTGAAACGCCTTATTTCCGTTCTAGGTCGCAACATCGTTATCAGACGGTTCATATTTCGGTGAAATATGCCTACTTACAAATGCACGACGCGTGGCCAGCGTGCGAGCGGAAACCTACTGTAATTTATTCTCATTAAGTGTGGATCACTTCAATTGTGTATTGGACCAGTATCCACTGATGCGAAAAACTATGGAGACCGTAGCTGCTGAACGTCTAAACAAGATCGGTAAAAATCCAAATATTATGACACAGAAAGATGAACAGAGCAATAACCCCGAGTCCAATACGATAACTGCTGTTGTTAATGCACTAGCTGCTGAGGCCGACGACTGCAAAGATGAGTAAGTGTATCTTTATGTTAATTATAAATATTTTTTATCACCTTGATATTTTTGTATAAATGTTTATGAATTCTTTTTTTTTTTTTTTAACTAATTTTAGTGATAACGATCTCAAGGAAAATCTGTTACATGGATCCCAATCGAGCATTATTGAACCAGTTCAAACTATAAGGAAAGGACTTCCAAGGCCTAGAAGTGGTGAATTTCGTGCACTATTTGAGGGCAATACTCCATGACACTAAGAAACATATGAATTTGCTACATTTTCGCTATACAAATATCGTCAAAAATAGTTAGATTATTTTATTAGTGCAATTTTCAATTCATCTAACTGAAAATGATTTCAGCTCCGCTAACTGTGATGACTATATATAAGAAACGAAATTCAATTGATTTCATTACTCAAGCAATACTATAACGATGACGACTCGTGCAGACCCAATATCCTTCATTAAACATATTTAAACCTCATGTACAGCATGTTGTCTTTTTATAAGATTTTGTTTGATATTTATTTATTTTTTAATTTTAATTTTTAGTTAAAAGATTAAATTTTGCAAGTTGTATTTGTTAAAAACAAAAATATATGGTATTTTACTATAGAAACAATAAATACATGAAGGACAATATCTTTCTCTAATTTTTTTAACACCAAACAGATAACGCTATTGAAAAGGGGTAAGTTAAGTATGTACATTTGTACATATATATGTTTGTAAGTTTTTTTCTTATAAACAAATATTGAACCAAAACAGTACCCAGCAGAGGAGCGAAAATTCGGTCCATGTGTTCTAAAAAAGTTATTCCGGATGAAACGTCAAAATTTGATGTTATTGGATTTTTTTTCGAAAATGGTAAGTCTTATCAAGAAAGTTGAAAGTAGCCTAGGCAAAAATTATAGATCTTAAAATTATCTATTATCTTTGTTTCTAAGAATCACCATTCCTGAGATTTCAGGATTCTAAAACTGGAAGGAGTCACATGATAGGCACATATAATATTCCACGTACACGTACATATTTACATACATAAATATAGTCCAGTTGAGATATTGGAAAAGTGAGTTTAGATTTAGATGTGTTAATGAATCTTTGGGATGTTGTTCAGATATAGTTAATTAACATTTTAAGAAGTTTTTGACGTCGAGGGACCTGTGGAAAATGAGGAGGGGTGGGGTGTGGGACTTTGAAATGTTGGACCTTGCTCCGGTTTTTCGTCAGCAACTTTTTTTCCTTACGTCCTACGGCAAAACATTTCTTTTCTAGAACTTTAAATTTTATACAATTTTGACTAAACTGTTTTGACTTTTGACACCGAATAACTTTTTTAGCACACATAGGAACGATGGGGATTTTTGACACTTAATTTCTAATGGTGTACCCATTCAACCCAGGATCAACTAGATAGGTATAATCAACCTGACGAAACCTGTGCTTCTGCCTAAACTTGACGAACTGGCCTCAAAAACACAATAGCTTTGTTCGTTGAGCCCTGGAGTCACCAGAGATCTTTTTTTTTTTTTTTCTTCCTTTTTTCGAAAAACCTCAACTTGCCTTTTTGAAACCTGATAACGCGTCACCCTGAAGACATGGATCATGGTCATCCTGAAGTCCATTTTGGTATTTTGCCGAGGCGAGTTGTGGACTGTGGTAACGAATCAACTGGTTCAAGTGAAGTTTGCTGGCAAGCATTTCTTGTTTTCTTTTTCTTCTGTATTTGAATTTTCATTAATTTTTTTCGAAATAACTAAAAGAAATGCATTTATTTGACGAACACACAATTAGCAGCCCTAATGCGTTTTTTGAAAGCTCAAAAATCCCAGTTTTCTTGACAGCTCTTGGGGTTGTCAAGAAAACCTGGATCAACCTTGGATAATGTTCTAAGAAAAAAAATGGGTTGCACGAACTTGATCTTATGCTAGATATTTGATTAGGGGCAATGTATTTTGAAAGAAAAAAAATTAATTTAGAAAAAATCTTTTTTTTTACTTGCGATTAAAGGTTCTAAAAGGCAAGTTATGCCATCGTCGAAAAAAGAAGTTTTGAGAGGTGCCATGAACTAAGGCCATACGAATTAAGGCCATAATGGCGTTAATTTACATTTAAGTGTGTACTACCACCATATCCAAGATATGGCTTTAATTCACTTTTAAATGAGAACTATAGCCATAAGTCCAATGTGAACTAATGCCATAAAATGTTTTGATCTCTGGGGTACAGTTAGTACAAGAAAACAACGGACGTTAGGTGGGTGAGGAGATAGACGAGCAAGCTCGTCTGCCTCATCATCTGCCTCCTCGTCTGCCTCCTCATCTGCCTCCTCGTCTGCCTCCTCGTCTGGGACCTCGTCTGCCTACTCGTCTGTCTCCTCGTTTGCCTCCTCGTCTGCCTCCTTGTCCATCTCCTCACCCACCTAACGTCCATTTTTCAAAATGAACTAACGCCATACGGCTTCAGTTCTCCTTTTAAGTTGCATTGAGGCCATATCCTGATTATGGCACTAATTCGTACTTAGATGTGAATTTACGCCATTATGGCCTTAATTCGTATGGCCTTAGTGCATGGCACCGTTTTGAGATAACAATCAACCATGACATTGCGATGATAGCGAAGACGAAAAAAGATGTTTGTCTGTCTGTCTGTCTGTCTGTATTTATAGACACCTACAGCCCGGAGGGGAAATTGAAATTTTTATTTAGCTAAAAAATATAACGGTATCTGCCATACAACAGTTACGTTAAAGCTTATTTTCCTCGAAAACGGCTCTAACGATTTTGATTTTAAAAAAAAATCAGTGAAGCGTTTGGGTACGACCAATCATATGCTTGAAAAATTTTTTTGCTTAAATGTCTAAAAACGGTTCTTTCCATAGGACCGTTTTTTTTTTGCTTTCGACTATCTCAAAAACGGCTCAATCGATTCTTACGAAATTTCACACATAAAGGTGTAGGTAGCTCAATTTATACTGCATACCACTATTTAAAAAAATGTGTTTTTGTATTTTTAAAAGCATTTTTTAATTAATATTTTGAAAACTCATTAATTTTTTTCAAAAATTATTAATTAATGTATTTGCTGAATACATATGAATTGGTGTTTTTGAGTTGTTTTTGAAAAATGTTTTCAAAAACAAACTTTTTTTCTCAAAACCGCTCCACAGATTTTTATAAATGTACTCTCATAAATTCAAATTTACCCAAGAAATAAAATGGCGTACAATTTTCAGCTCAAATTAGTTAAAGTATCTTTTTAAGTATTTCGAAAAATTTATTTGTATCAAAATCTCAAGCCCCAAAAACCACTGTCACGCATTAGAGCAAGTTCGTGCGACCCAGTCGTGCATTTTATTTTTTAAGTTTAAGAGTTTTCTTTTGAAAACTAGTTATGCATTAATATCTATCCAGGAAAAAAAATATTGAACATCGTTTGGCCAGTTTTTTAAACAAATAATTTTTTTAAAAAACATTTCGAAAGAATATTTTAAAATTTTTTTGAATATGTCATGATAAGAAAATCAGTAGTCTATAAAAATTATTTTAAAAAATTCAATCCACCCGTTTTCAAAATGCATATCTCGAAAACAAATTTTTTTTAAGAAAAGTATTAAAAATAAAAAAAAAAGTTTATGAAACGCAATATAAATTTAATATAAATGCATTCAATTTGAATGCATTAATATTTTAATTGAAATCGGAAGAACGGTTTACGAGAAAAGTAAAGGTACCGTAAAAGACGAAATTAGAAAAATCTATTCTCACTAAAAGATAGATTGTTCTAAAAAAATAGTACCCTTAAAGTTTTATCAAGATCATTAGAGCCGTTTTCGAGAAAATCAAACTTTTTGTTTATGATTGTATGGCAGGTACCTTTATTTTACTATCTAGAGCAGAAATGAAAAAAGATTCCCCAGGGAATTCCAAATAATTACTAGGTAGTTCCACACTATCCTACAGTGTAGTACGACATGTCAAAAAAAAGTGTGAAGGAATGTGTGATGGTTTTACATTCATTCCTAAAAAAATATTTCAGATCTAAACACATGTCAAATCGTATGAGATCTGCGCTGTCATATTCTGTTTCCACACTATTATACACTTGTTTCATCACACATTTTTGACATTTCGTATCACACTGTGGGATAGTGTGGAACTACCTTAAGTATGTACCAAGTTTGAAAGAAATCGGCCCATCCGTTTAGCTGTAGAAGAGTAAACAGACCGAAGGACGGAATTTCCAACCCCACTTATTTCGACTTCTCAATCATCGTATTGTCATGATTGTGATTGTTATCTCAATTTTTTTTTCACGAGCACCTATAATCGCAAGTAAAAACCTAATGAATAACAGGCTTTTTTACTGCGCCCTGAAGTCGCCACAACTCGTTTTTTGAAATAGCTCAACTCGCACTCAAGAGACAATTATCTGTTTTTTGAAACCTGGGGTCGCCCAGTCATACTGAAGTCGATTTTGGTAATTTGCTAGGAAGAGTTAAGGTTACGATCAGCTGTTTAGGTGACGAAATGCATGTGAGAAATGTGAGTCCATTTATTTTGATAAAAGTAAATAAAAATCAAACAAATAATGCAAAATGGAAACTTTTGATTTTGTGCGTTGTGACAAATATACCATCAGCAGCAATAATGTGTTTTTTGAGAACAGAAACACACAGGGGTGGAATCGGCTAAGGTGATTTGTGATAAGTTATAGTCACAATCAACAAATTTCGTCTGGCTAAGGTGATTGTCACATGTGACAACCCAGGTTTTTGGACAACTCTTGGAGTGACACAAAAAAAGTACACATTTAAATGTTCTTCAATCTGTCATTTTATGTTCTGCATAATTTTCTGCACCTACATAACCTTAGTGATGGAGGTGTTGTTGTTGAGAAATGCCAAAAGTGGCGATTGAGAAGTTATCCGAATGCAATCACTAAAATTGGGATTTTTTTTTAAAATTAAATTGATCCTTATCACCTTATCAGGATGGATTCTGACTTAAATTCGAGAAGCAAAATTCTCTTCTCTTGAAACTTTAGCAAAGCCTAAAAAATTTTAGATTTTAAAATAGGAAATTCGTTGCATTTTCCAAAGAAATGCTTGACAACTATTAACATGATAACGAATAAAAGAAGATTCGCTTTTTAACAATCACTTTGTAGTTTGTATAGAGGCAGTTGATTTTATAGAATTATTGAACGTTTTCTTTTAAGTACTCCCATATTTAACAATTCAATATTTGCCCAATCAGTCTTAGATAAAGAGCACATATAAATATGCCTTAAATATTTTTAGTTTGGATAGACTGAGGGCTTAAATGATTAAGTTCCAGAGCACAGATTTAAAAATCAGAAACATCAGCGTTATCCAATCACCCACCGTTGGAAGTATAAACTAACAAAATCCTAGTTATACCTACATTCCAAACATAATTTATTATCGTTAGTTGTATTGTAATTTTATTGAAATAAAAAAAAGGGAATTAATTAGTTAAAGTGTATGTAAACAAATACATACACATCTATATTTTCGCATAAGGAATACACTTTGCAATTCAGAGGCACATTTCCTTAACATGAACAGTTGAGCAGGGTCACTTTGAATAACAAATAAATATTATACAATCATTAAAATGTGATGTTAAATTCAACAATAACTCTTCTTTATAATGTATTATATCCGGATATTTAAATATTTTCGTGCTAATTGGTTCTGATTTCCAAAACAATGCAAATGCAAACGCTGCTGCTATGAATCTTCATAATCATCATACGCCACCTAGAATCAAATAAAAATTCAAAAATACAGGTATATAATACTTTTATATTTTTTTTTAAATTAAGGCACACTTTCTATTTACCATTTTAAGGAAACTGAAAAGGGTTTTAGAGGAATGGAAGAAGTGATAGCGAAACAAAAAAAAAAACTTAGAAGCGTGTTTTGATTAACAATTAATAGAAACTTATTTTTATTCTTTTATATCTTAATGAAGAAACGAAAATATACATTTTATATTAAATACATGGAAGGATGGAGAATGAAAAAATATAAATATTACAATACATTTTGAATGAGTAATATAATAAGAATAACTATTTGTCAAACATTTTTAATGAAACAATTTCAGATATAATGTCACTTTTAAATGGATTTGTGTCCAAGAGACTAAACGACATTTTGTCTATATGGTCAGAGTAATCATTCTGCAATGACACTTCATCACAAAAGGTCGAATTGTGGAATTTGGAGAGAATGATTTTTTCAGTAATTCTCTCGTAATCGATGCCTTGTGCCAGTAACTGTTCTAATTCACACAAAGATGGATATTCCCCAGTCTCCAACATTTCAAACCTACAAATTGTATGTATATTGTTTATCAAACTAACTTCAATATTATGTAAATAATTATATTTACGTTGGAAAAATATCCCTGGGATGACGTTTTCTATATCCATTCTGAAATGAATTGATTTTAGAAGTTAGAATTTCAGATAATTATGCCACTCCTATCACAAAATCTAACGCGCAATCGAGATCTGCTTTTAATCACGAAAATACTGCCACAGAATTGAACCCGTCATTACTTTATACAAAAAAAAAAAGCTAGCGGCAATGCCAAGACACTTTTTGACAAATCTTTAAGTCATACAAAATTGATGTCACTGTTAATTTTCAAAATATAAAAAGTTTTTGGAATTTCACATTTGTTTTTAGTTTTGAAAAATGTTGATCAGTGACCGTATCCAGAAATCCATGCAATCATATGAATTGCTCGAAAGTTTTCCATTTGCAATAAGTATTAAAATTTTCAGAATTTTAAATACAATTCCGTGACTTCACAACTACAATCAGTATTTGAAGAAATAACGATGAAGAAGGCTTTATAAAATTTGGGTCAGCATTTCAATGCTAACTTCAAAATTAGATTCGGGTCATCTTTCTTATTCACTTTTACTGAATACTATTAAATTTGAATAAAACAGAACATTATAAATATTAGGATTATAACGAATTGTGTCACCTTACCTTGTCGGAGGTATGAATTGGTATTCAATGAAAAACCTATTTTGTATCGTAGATCATCGTTTTGGACTAGCAAAGACAAATTTAGTTAAAAAAAAAGGATTAAACTGGCTAGCATGATGCTATATTATTAAGGCAATTCTGAGGGAATACTTCGCAGTTTTTTAAGGACCTAATCTATAGTAAATTTGTAACGAGAAATTGTGTGACAGGAGTAGAAGCTTTCCACTCAAAAGAGTGAATGTCATTCAGACGTCTTGAAGATATAAAGTTTAACTTAAAGTTCTTTTATGTGTTTCTGATTTTTTTTTTTTCAAGAACTTCAGCTTGGTGTTATTTCGAGGATACAAAATGGACAGTAATTAAAAACTTAAGAAGAAACTAAAAAATGAGCTTTGTTCCACATACATCATGAGTAATTGACTATATACAAAAAAATGCTAACAAATATTTAAAAGAGGGGTTTATTATGGAGTTTTGTAAAAAAAATAACCAGTTACCATAGTTAAATAAAATGCCAACAAATGAAACAAAGCTATTAATTATATTTAAAGGCCAAATGTTAATACATGGGAACTTCTAGCTTAAAAATACCGGATACCAACAAAAAATTTTAAGTAACCGTAATGAGTTATTTTTTGTTTTTATATCTTTCAAGTTTGCTGAATGATTGTATTAATACATTTTTTTTTCTTTTACGGAAGCCTGTTTCCTTAGTTTAAAACAATTTTTTTCAAATATTAGTTATTCCAAATGCCTTATGCGTGTCATTCAGAACTAAAACACTTCTGCTATATTGGTACTTTAGCCATGTCTTTTGTAACTACTCCCACTGGGGTAGCTTGGATAGGTGTTGTTTAAGCTATCAAAAATATTAGTACGCATTCTTCTGATTAACTTCATTCTCCTAAACTTCCCATACACCAGGCACTATCTACACGCGGATTATGACCAAAAATAAATGAATGTCTTTTCTTTTGGAAAGGACTTTGACAGCCAATCTTTTTTTTCATATAAATGACCTCATATGCCCAGAGATAGTGCATTTGGGAAGATTAATCTTTCACTTACTGAAGTTGTATTTAGTCACCATAATGTATTAATGTATATTTAGCCTGAGAGCATTTCATCTTCATTTGTATTACACATAGAAGCCTACTCCGCTTAAATGCTAACTCGTTCGTCTAATCCAGTTGTTGGTAGTTTTAGGGAGGTGTGACAAATATTTTCCCATCTACTGAATCTCCAATTTCTAACATTGACTAAGAAAGTGATATGGAAAAAGTCGCATTCCAGCAATTCCTTGTTTGAGTCATTTCTGAATAACAAAGTTTTCCTTCAATGTCCTAGTCAACAGGAATTTTTTGCTTTACCATTTAGCAGACTGCAAATATTTTCTTTCGGCATTCTCAGCGCTGAATGCAATATCACGACCATCGGGCTTTTCATTTGCCCTTCAGATTTCTCTAAACTCTTGGGTTTGATTATTGCTAAATAAACTTTTTGATTTAAATTTAAATAAAATAGAAGTCACCATACAGAGCCGTAAAGCCCCGTGGCGTAGAAATTAGCGTGTCGGACTGCTACGCAAATTGTTCAGGGTCCTATGCTTGATTCTGCAAAAGTTATTTTTCCGAGGTGCTGAATCTTGCGAGGAATTCACAAATCCTCATAGAATATGCAAATTGTAGGTCCATTCCATTCTTACAGAGTATCAACGTACACACAGACATGGTTGAGTGTTTAAACAAGGTCTTATCTCTCCAGGCTGTTCGTGCCGAAATATTTATTAATCTAACCATTCAGCAATGCATACATTTAAAAATTGCAAAAAGCAAGTTATGAAAGAAATGTTCTTTTATATTTAAAAAAATAAGGCTACTAGAAATACCCAATGTTTAAAAATGCAGAATAATTATGGACTTTCACCACTTGCCTATAGTACAGCCATTACAAAAATGTTTCTGTTTATGGAAAAAGTATTTAAAAAAATCTTTACATGCAACTATTTACAGGGGGAGCAAAAAACATTCGAAAAGACCCGACATACTTTTGATCTTATACAAAAAAAAAATAATAAAAAAACAGTCAATCATACCCGTTTGATCTTTTGTTCATCCCATTCACTATCAAGCTTGGCAAAGCCTCTATCAACTAATTGCTTGTTTATTTGCAAAGTTTGGCCACTATTGGTGTCACACAAGACCATGTAGACGGTTTTTTCCTAAAAATGATAAATAATTTATTTGAGGAATTTCTATTTCCTTCAAAATTTGAATATGATACCTTCTCATCGATTTCTGCAATTTGGGCATAAAGAAGAACTTCCGAAACCAACGAAAGGAATTCCCTCACTGCTCGCTTCTGCCATACTTGCGAAATAGGTTTAATATGTGAAAGGGAACCTCGAATTGCTTGGACTGGAGTTTCAGCAAATCTATTTTGTAGATATTTAACATATTGAATTTCAACTTCTGAAACAGTTCCATAGTCAACAAAGTGAACCTACAAAAAAAGTTTATTGTTTAAGAGGATTAAGTTATTGAAAAATGTTACTTTAAAATATTTTACCTTGACTTTGTTTTTGCTGACAGGTGACAATATTTCAGCACGATGCCACATGTCGTTGTATAATGCAACACATACTTGTCCTGGTGTTATGCAAGACCTTGGAATAAGCAAATCAGCATCAGCAAGACGTTCATAGAAAGAGCTGAGTAGTATAAAAAAGAAGTGTGAAAAACGCAAATAACAGTATTATACTGAAGAAAACTCACTCTATCCCGCACATGAGAACATCTAGCTCATGGTTTTCTTTATGACAGTGGAACCAAAATTTGAACGGGCTGTGAATCTGTTTACAAAAAAAAATATACATAAAAAAATATAAAATAAAAAAAATGTAGTAATTTAATAATAATGTATGTCCTTGATCCCTAATCCAGAAAACTGAAATACCATTTTGTAAGAACTCGTTGAAAACGGCGTAAAACTCATTTTAAGCACATTCGTTTATAATCTTGGCAAAATATGGTGAAAGTAGTTTTATAAATACAAATATGTCCAATACAAGTTTTTCAAGTTTCAGGAAAACATACAAAAAATTATATATTTGGACTAAATTGAGCCGCCTCGTCTGTTGTATAAAAGCCACCCTTAAGAACATTGTTCTGCAAAACAGCAGTGCCATCTTGTTAGAAATCTTAAATATGAACATGTTGCATTGGACTTTTTATTGATATTGTTAAATTGAATGATCCTGTCATTAAATTAAGGCCGTATCCTAACAAATAAGCTTAGTAACTGGAGTGTTTACGGGCTTTTTTGGATCTCCAACATTATTGCTACCATCACCATGATCACCTTCACGTTCAAAACTAAGTTCATCGCTGTCACAGTAAGCTTGTTCTTCTATATTAGTTTCAATATTGCCCCAAACATTGTAAAGGGTGTTTTTTGTAGACGTGTGTTTTTCAATCTGGCATTACTTTTTACGGAGTTAGTCTTTTTGACAGCTTTTGGTTTGCCATTTCACAATGAATAGACTTACTCCTGCAAATTTATTCCGAAAAACATGGTTATACTCGTGACACGATTTTCGCTTTTCACAAGAAAATCCTGTTCAGCCATGAGGCTCACTTTGGTTGAATGGATACGTCAATAAGAAAAACTGCCCCATTTGGAGTGATGATGATACTCAAGTGTATGTTGAGACACCGTTACATTAACAAAAACTGACTATTTGGTGTGCTTTGTGAGTTGGTGGAATAATTGGTCCGTACTTCTTTAAAAACGATGCTGGACAGAACGTTAGTCAATGGAAAACGCTATAGAGCCATGATTAATGACTTTTTCGTTCCTGAATTGAAAGATGTTGATGTGGACGACCTTTGGTCCCAACAAGACGGCGGCGCGGCGGCGCTACATGCCATAGACCCAACGAAACAATCAATTTATTGAAGGAAACTTTTGGTGAGCGCATTATTTAGCGTCGTGGGCTTGTGGTGTGGCCTCCAAGATCATGCGATTTAACACCGCTTGACTATTTTTTAAGGGGTTATTTGAAGAGAATATTCGGCGCGTTATTGCTGACACGACCCCAATTGCTGTAAAAAGTAGTCGAAAATTGGGCCTCCCGGCTGGAATTTATTCGAGCCAGACGGCGGCCACTTGCCCGAAATCATTTTTAAGACATAATGGCAAGCACTTATCTTTATAATAAAGCTAAATTCTTGGCCATAACATTTAAATTATATGCGTTTTAATTCTTCTTGAAATCCACACGTCTATAAAAAACACCCTTTACGTAGATGTTTGGGATAATATTTGTATATTCAGCCAAAAGTTAAATTTACCTTAAAATATGACCAAAATTTAATCGAAATCTTTGAGCCATTTTTGAGAAAATTAGTAAAAACTAAAAAATGTTGGCTTAAAGTGAACTGGATAATTTTATGAGAGTTACAGTAAAGAAAGCTTTGTTCTATAAAACTTCCTGTAGTGGAGATATAATAAACCTCACCAAGTTTGAACCACTTCGTGAATGTCGTCAACAACTTATGGTCAATTTAATATAACCTTCAAAGCCAGATTTTGCATTTGACCCAAATAGAAAGAAGGAATTTTTTTCAAAAATGGCAAAGCTTTGTAACGAAATAAAGAACACGTCGACAACCGGTTTTCTACGAAATGCTATATGTATACCTATGAAGTTACAAGAAAATCTGTCAAACTGCTGTAGCTTGACGTGAAAAAGAGTACAAACGCACAGACAACCCAGCCGACGGACCGACGCTACGGACGGCCGGTATTCCGCTTCTCCATACTATCGTCATGCCATGTTTGAATAAAATCTCAATTTTGTTTGTATTATACCAACACCTGGTGGTTGAACTATGACCCTCTTAAGTGTTTTGAACGCTTAGCCAAGGCTGCAAATATAGATCGTAATACTCCTTCTGTTCCGTGCAGATCCTTGGAGCGTCCTCTTCGCCTTTAGGGTCCCTGAAGGGCTTAGCATTGACGATATTTTGTAAGCTGTCTTCTATCCAATCATGAATGTGGTTGAGATGGAAGTTGGAACTTGAGAGGGCATAGATGTGCCTATCCTCCGCCTCCGCGTGGCAACCCGGGAGCAATATGAATGGCAGGGAAATTGTTGTTGTTAATGAAATAGGAGTAAGTATCTGCAGCTATATTTCCTTTCCTTGAAGTATTGATTCCTTACCGGAAACGTATGCAAGGTAAAACTTGTATGCGGCAAAGAGAGGAAGGCTGGATGTGCGTATTTGGCTGTTTTTTTTTCTACCTTGGCAAATGGTTGAATGCGCATATCTAAGGCTGCCATTCTTTGAGTATTGATGGTGCTCATCTGGAAGTGACCTTATGGTTGCTAGGCTCCACTGGAAGCTTTATTCTGGTACCACGGGAGACAGTGCCCACCCATGTGGCCGAGTCACCTGGGAGACTATCTATAAGGTAGGCCCCCTTGTGGGAGTATCGTGGTGGCTGTGTTAACTCCAAGCAGAAACATATGGCATTCGAGTAATATTATCTACGGATTTTATTTCTGGATGCAAGAGGTGTTAGATAGACCTCGTCCCTTACCAAGGAGTTTGGACATGCCTCAACATGTTCCATAAAACTGGTACTAAGATTCTATCGAGGGGTAGATCTTAGGGCTCTGGTCTAAGCCCAATTTGACTCTGTATGTATGCGAGTAAGCTCGCCGTGAAATTAAGACTTAATTATCAGGTGTTCACGTTAAACTTATTCTCATCCTATACCAACACCTCTCCTAATCAGCAAGTACCAAAATTAACTAGGTAAGGCATGATAAATGATGTGCGACTTAAAGGAAAAATCCTTAATCTGGCCAGTTCACCGAAAATTTAGGGCAGGTCCTGCTACTTGCATAAAAATTGAGCAATTCATTTAAAAAAATGGTTATAAAAATTACCTTCTTATAAATACCAAATCTATATTTACTCATATAAAAAGAGTGAAACGATAAAAATGCCCTTATTGTTGTGTCTACTACCTGCATTTGTTCTGCCTTAAGGTTAATGTTTTATTCTGAAATTCCTCTTACCTTTCCGACGAAAGGCGTTTAAGGCAGGTAAAATGATAGTTTTATATATTTATGGTGATTATATTACATTAATTAATTTCTGAACATTGTCGATTTTTGGAATTTAGATTTTATGGCTAAGTCGGCACATACGAGATATACAATACAAGAGGCCAGCCACAACACATCTGCGCTGCCATTTTTTAACATTTTGTGTGTTTTCTCTTAATTAATACTTAATTGATATTTAAATTAAATAATTTTCTAGGATAATTTTAAAAATATTATACTATTTTTTTAAATAAATACATTTAAACAAACAAATAGCTTACCTCTGAAATAAACACTCCGACAACAGCACCCTTGGTAAAATCTTTTGGAAGTTGGGAACTCGGTATCTTCTTCCCAAATGGCACTGTGTTTTCTGGAAAGTCCACATGGAACACTCGGTAATCCTAAAATTATGTAAAACTTTGTTTTAAATTTCTGCGTTCCAATTGATTTATTATTAAAGTGGAAATACAAACAAAATGTATTCTTTTTCAAGATTTATAAGTACAGTTCTTGCCCAACTTCGAGAAATAATTTCTCAAGGGTTAAATAAATAGGGTCAGTTTAATGTTCATCTTCGTAGACCACTTTCCATCAGCACTTTCAGAACAGAAAATCCAGAATTGGAAATGCTTTCGAAAACAACATTTACGAAACCGAGAAAATTCTTTGGACTGGACATAATAAGTACTTTACATTAACATACACCAAATAGCAACACATTTCGATGGTACACCTCAAATTTTGAATACAAATTTGAAACAATTTGTATTCACATAACGTAAACATATTTTTAAAGACTTTTTATGAAACGAATGCAAAAATAGCATTAAACATCACAATTTAAATGAGCAGAATGCTTTTTTCATTCTACATCATCCGCAAACATGATTCTACAAAATAAAAGGAGGACCAATAGCAACAGAACGCTAAAAAAGTTATTCCAAAGAAGTAAGAACTATTTTTGAAAATAAATTTCCCTGACTTTGCTTGACTTTCCCTGACCAGTTTTCAAATTTTCCCTTACCGAGCTAGGCAACATCAGGAAAGGAACAAGAAAACTTTTCAACGCGCGCTGCCCGGAATTTCTCCCCCTGAGCATGCTTATACCAAAGGTAAAAGTGTGAAAAAAGCAATTCACAGTGTTGTAAGCACTGTGGGAAACCCATTGAGTACACAAGGAGTATTCCCTTGCTTTTTCTTTCCTAGACATTGAAGGAGTTTTCAATAATTTGAAAAATGATGCGGTGAAAAGAGCCCTTGTGAACGTTAAGTGAACGATACGATTAAGAAACTTAACTCAGAGTTGGGAAGAGCGTTGATTAAAATATCAACATCCAGAGGCACCCTAAAAGGTGGTGTTCTCTCTCCCCTTCACTGGGTACTCGTGGTTAACGAGATTCTTAAAGGACTTAAAAACAGTGGAGTCAGAGTAGAAGCAATGCAGATGATTTAGCTCTGTTAACGACAGGAAAATTTCTCTCGACTATTAGTAAACAAATAAAACAAATAAAAGGCGCCTTGTCTTTAGTAAATACCCGGTCAAATAAATGTGTTCTAGCAGTCGATGCCCAAAAGACAGAACTGGTCCTCTTTACCAACAACAGAAAAATACCACTTTTTAATCTTCCTTAAATAGAAAGGATTCCACTAATCCTATTCAATCTCGCCAAATATCTTGGTGGACTCTGTTGGGTACCTGGCCACAGTGGTGTGCAAAGGAACGAAAAAGCTGATAAGTTTTGAAAGGATCATCACTAGAACTCAACCGAGCAGATACAACGATAATAGTTCCAAACTGTAACATTAAACAGACGATTGGGAATTAGTACTCGCTGCCAAGAAACAGTGGCTCGTCTTTAATAAACAAAGAACAGAGAAGATTCTATAACTCAATGAGAAAATAACCAGGGTATCACAATGGATTTACATTGTTCTGAGTTTATTACACACAACATCATCCACCTGCTCATTAAGGGGCCAGTTATAGCGAACAGCAAAACTAAACCATCGACCAGTGAAGCATTTGTGTTACGACCAGAAACAAATTCTTATGTTAAAAAGTTAAAAACGAGTTAAACGACTTAAAAAAAAAATTGTTTGAAAAAAATCCCTGATTGCTTTCCGAATCCCCTGACATTGTCTGACCAAATTTTGTGCTTTTTCCAGTTTAGGGGATACCATGTATTTACAAACAAAACCAGCTACACACACCAGGTTGGCACTGGCGAAACATTTGAAAAAAAATTTGTGCAAAAATACACAAATCAATATGAGCAACTTTGCTTTTTCCAATGATCTTCAGAATATTGTGGCCCCTCTAGTGAAACCAATGGAAGAGCTATAGCTTGAGCAAGTTAAAGTCAACCAGAACTTGACTGTGGAAACTATGACTCAACAAGAAACAAGGGGCTACATCGGTCTTGGGCGAAGTGATCAAAAAGACTCCACTTTTTCTTAAGTAACGTGACGGACTTTCAAAAGCTTAGACTGTAAGTCCTTGCTGCAAACACTTGCCGTATTTTTGAACTGAAAGCAACCTGCGATGGCGAGATCAGTGATCACTTTAGCGTTGTGTTATTCAAGTTTCAAGAAAAGACGAGAAGTCTGTTGCATCTAGCACTCGCAAGCGTTCCGAAATTCAAACGAAGCATGATCGTTAAATATTTACGGCTGTCTTAGAGAGTTTTGTCATACTCAAAGGATAAAATTGGGAAACCTTACAAAGAATCATTTTGAAAAGCACAGATTGCTTAAATAAATTAAAAAAAAAAAAATACTCACCGCAGCAAACTCTGGGACAGCTTCATCAATATCGTTGTCACTCGAGTCCATTTGAGAAAACGGATCGCTGATAAATTTGCTTTTCATATTTTCATTCAAAGACGATACCTTTGACTCCGACGAAACTGCATCAGAGTCAAATTTCACCTTCGGATTGACCAAAGCTTGGGACTCTGAGACAGTTGGCAGTTCTGGGCGCTTGATGATTTTCTCCGCCAATTTTTTCCTTGAACTGAACTTCATTGGATAGCTTGGGAACTTCAGACCCTGCAACGACGAACCCTTTGATTCAGACTGTTGAGCTGGAGCACTAATTGGTTTAATTGAGTGCTCAGGTTCAGTCTTGCTCTTCGGCAACTTCGAAGTCGGAATAGCGCTATGGTCGTCCGAGTTACTAATTTTGCTTTTTGACGGAAATATTATTTTATCTGCGCTCTTGCAGCTTTTTTCTTGACTCGAAGTCTCGTTTGCATTTTTTCGGTCGTCATTGGTGGTGTTTTTTAAGCTATCCTTTGAGGAAATCACAGCGTTTGCATTTTGTATGTCAACCAGGACACTCTTTGAGTGGTTTGGCTCGGCTAATATCTGACTGGGTTTCTTGTGTTGCGTCGAAATGTTGGTTTTGTTGAGTTCATTGCACAAGCTAGTTATGTTGTTTTGTTTTTCGGAATTAATCGTCGTCGTTGGTGTTTTTTTACTTTCGTTAGGTTCATTTGAAATTTTTCTAAAATTAGTTTTCTGATGGTTAGGTTCGGTTTTCTTAAAATAAACGTTGTTTTGTGTAGGCGCGTAGTAGATTGGTTGACTGTTTCTTTTTTGGGGGAGGTAGATTCCGCTACTGGCTATGGGTTGCGCGTACTGTTGGTAAATATTCCTTCCCGGTTGATATAGATGGAGAGGTTGCTGGTAGATTTGAATGGGGTTGGGATTGAAGGTGCAGTAAACAGTGGAGACCGGTTGGTTGTAGACTTTAGGTTGGACTGTCCGCAGAGTTGAGTCAACTGAGCGTGAGTTGTGCACTGGTTGTTGAGTCCTTAGAATAATAGACAAGATCAAGATTAGTTTTTCAATCATAAAAGCTCATTTAATTTTGTGTAAGGGAAGGGATAGGGCATAACAAAGCATTCCGATATTTTACTTACCGGACAACAGCTGCTTTTCTTTCGCGTGTTGTATTTTTTTGTCGGCTTATCATTTCGTCCATGTGCTGCGTCTTTTCAGTCGACACGAAGCCAACTCTCGCCTCCCGCCCATGTCCGCTTAACTAAAAATTATAGTAAGATTATTGCATTAAAAACAAACTGAATGTTTTTTAGCTTTACCACTAAAGTGTCAGGAACTGATTTTAGGAATAGCTCCAAGGTTTGGTAGCCAAGTTTTTTAAAGGGAATCCATCCTCCAACCGTGTCTTTGTAGTCGCGATTCAGCCTTTCGACGGTCATTCCATTCGGACACGATATCACCAACGACTTAAGTATTGTTTTTGTCTCATGAAGAAATCCTGCTTCCATTTTGGCACATTTGAGTAAAGAAATATTTAATTTAAATAAAAAGCACTTTGTTTTTGGTTGAAAAAAAATAATCGAAGTCGCGATAGTTGAGCCGATTTGCGAATTATGGAGATAAAGAAAACAACAAATTATTTTCTATTTCTTTTTGTTTGACAATGAATTAAAAATAAATTAACAGCTATCAAAATTTACATGAGCCAAAATTGCAGAGCATGATCAAGTATATTAATTCGTGCATTAACCTAGGAGCTACATGGGCACACGGTAGGAATTTCACATGTAGAATGGAAAATGGCGCGCCGTGCAGTGCAAGCGCACTGAAAAGCAGTTAGTGCGGTCTTACCTTAAATAAAATACACAACGTTAAAAAACTGTGTACTTGAAGTCAGAATAATGTGATTTTTTTTTGGTAAATGCAGATTTGATCTAAGATTTCATCGGATTTCCCGCCCAAAACAATTTGAAACTGGTTTGATTTGTTTTTGTTATTGTGTGTCTTTATTTTGACATTCTTACCCTGCAGCCATACTTGCCAGCTAATTCCAAGCAAGTTACTACATGTATTAATTGTCAGAAACCTATCTGTGTGCGAAATCTCAATGTGTAAATTAATAACTATTTTATTTAAATTTCTGTCAATCTGACCGACGGTTCTAAAAACCAGGTCGTAAAAGACTTGCAAACATTATAATTTATTGTAAACCTGAATTATCATATAAATAAAGTCAATTCTAATCTAAATCTAATCTAATTGTATTCTGCACATTGTAAAATGATTTTAATTCACATTTAGTTGGTTCACTTGCACAAAAATACATTAATTATTTCATTACACTCTTTTAATTTTAAGTTTGCGAATTCACCTATCTATTTATGAATTATTCTCAGTTTATTTTCACTTGAACCGTCTTTTTTTCATTATTATTTAAAAACTTTGATCACGTTTCTAAAAAGAATTCTTTTGTCACAGTGAAATTCACAGTATGGTAAGAAAAAAACGAAAACAAATTTGACGCTGGAGAAATGTCAAATTATTGTGGTATGTGTGCAAATGTGCGTTGAATCTCGATTGAAAATGACATTTTGTTTTGATTTCAAAAATTATCTGAGATCAAAAAAAGATTGATCTTACCATACAAAAAGCATTTTTTGATCTCATATTAGATCTCAGATCAAAAAAATTTGATCTGACGTAAAAAAAAATCACAAAAAATGATCCGAATTGCTAAAAGAAGAAACAATTTGGCGTAATCTTGTATTATTTTCTACCTAACATTTTTGTTATTGTCTTTATTATAATTTGTAAAATACTCCTTATTATTCATTTACACATACATACAAATGGATTTATGCTATAATAAATTACAATCATCAAGGGACTTGGCTTGATGGCAGAGGAGTGGCAAAACAAGGAACCAACTCATTTTACATTTTGGGTTCAGAAGGAAGGCATGGAACGCAGCGCCTCAGCAGCGCCCTCAAGCTTCAGAGCAAGGCAATATACTTAAATCCCCATAGCACAAAATTAAATTATTGTCAAAGGTGAGGAATGGTCAGCTGTATAAGCTGTAGTACTATCAATAGAAGTAAATACTGTTGCAATCAGTATTGTAAAGCTTTTTAATAATCAAAGTTTTGAGGAGGCATCAGCCTGCGCTTCAGCGGAACTACACAGCACTGCAGTAATTTCGCAGACTACAATCTACAACTTATGCTGTTTACTGTCGCTGTAGTGCAGTTTCACTGCAGTCTTTTGCGACGAAAAATGATTCAAATTTGATACAAAGAAAACCTGCAGTTCCACCTTGTACAGTCTCGCCTTTTAACTTACTGTTGAAAGAATTTCAAAAACAAAATTAATAATGAAATGTGTATTTTCCATTTTCATAAAATCAGATTTTTGCGTCACACGCAATGAGAGTTAATTTCTGTAGTGACATGATTTCTGTGCTTCGATTTTGGAACGAACTGCGACAAGAATAATTTAAAATAAAACTGTACAGGTATATCAATCTCTCTGGAATAAAACTCTGATTAAATTTTGGTGCTAAAATAGCATTCATCAGGGCAAATGAGGTATAGCTAATTTCCAAATTCGATTTCAAATTATCTTACTTTCCATACAAAGTCAAATTTTTAAATTACCTCAATTCCACCAAATTCGACGAGATTACGTTACAAATTAGGAAAAACAATAAATACATTTTCCAAAATAAAAGCACAGCATAAGTAACTATGCACACATGTAAGCTTGCCTTTTTGACAATTAGTTGAAAACATATGGAATTCCTTAGGGATCACAATTTTCGGTGCGCACCCTATTTTCGTCTGTTGGTATGCCTGCACGGATGTTGAGTTTTGAAGTTTATAATTTGGCATTTGTCCCTTTCTTTTGATTTCCCGTTGTAAACTGAACAGGCCGAAAAATGTCTAAAAGAGGTGTGCAAAATAAAAAATAATCTTAAAAAATCTATTAAATATGTGTGAATTGAGTGACATCGCTAATACTAAATGAATTAATAATAATTTCTGTGAAAATTTGTTAAAATATTTTTTATTTTAAGGACGTGGTGGAACCGCTGGAGGGAAATTCCGTATTTCTCTAGGTCTCCCTGTTGGGGCTGTTATGAACTGCGCCGATAATACAGGTCAATAATCAAAATTATAATTAATTAACTAATTTGGAAGATCTCTAATGTGTGTTGTTTTGTGATTTGCAGGAGGTAAGAATCTGTATGTCATTGCTGTTCATGGAATTCGTGGTCGTTTGAACCGTCTTCCTGCTGCTGGAGTGGGAGACATGTTTGTTGCTACAGTGAAGAAGGGAAAGCCAGAACTCAGGAAAAAGGTTTGTAAATAATAGTTTTTTTTTTTATCAATGAAATGGAAGTCACAGCGAACAAAGTTTAAAACAAAATATAGTTCTCCCGCCTTTGAATTGATTGGATTTATGGCAATATCCAAGGTTAGAACATACAGAACCTTTGATTCGTGTAACATCCCAAAACTCACGAAGGATATAGCTCACTTTGTTTAATATACTGCTTGGCTCAGTGTCGCTTTGAATGTGCTCTTCAAAATAAAAGTTATGAATTGCAGACAAAACAAACATTGTTTTCGTGGTGGCCAATTTCGCACACCTCTGTGTCTGTTCGCACAGCTTCTAAAAATTCAAAGCGTCAATCTATTTTCGCTCAGAAAACGAGCAAAAGGAACTGCGGAATCAACTGGTTGCTAGATTTGGTACTCGTTTATTGCTAGAGCGTTGGTTCAGATTCCTGGAATAGTTGTCAAGAGGCAGAAAGATAAATGTGATATAAATTATGACCCTTTTTGATTCGGTTCAAGTTGGCTGTCGTCATGAAACCATACCACCAGAACCTCGGTACCTGTTTGTTTTGAAGAAAGTGGTTTTTAATCCTGATTTCAGCATCATTTTGGCTTCAAGACGCACCACTTTGATTCTTAATTAATTTGGTATTTATTCAGTTCCTTGCCCAGGAGAAGGAAGCTGCCTTGCCTAGGGTGTATCCGAAATAGAAAAGATGAAAGAAACCTATTCTGACGGTGTTTTAATATTTATTTCCGTTCCTAAGACTTGTGTAAGTCGCCGGTCTCTGTCTCTTACCGGCTTCCGATCATTCCATGGTACCACTGCTAAAACTGCCAACAATGTGCCTAAACGTTGATGATTAGATAGTTTACAACACCTTTTTCAATTCCCAGACAATTTACCAGTTCATTTTGCGTTAAATTCTGCCATAACGTGTAAGTCTGTGATAGCTGAGAAGTGAGGACATAGGTATTCCTCCAAATAGAGGTTCCTTCCACTAGTGCGCTTTACATCCTCTGTATGGACACAAAGTTTTTATTTCTCAAGCCATGTTTCAAATCTTTTTTTAAAAACATTCACAACAAAAAAAGTAACATTTTGCATTTGTTTTTTTTTTTCAGGTAATGCCAGCTGTAGTTATCAGGCAAAGGAAACCCTTCAGGAGGAGGGACGGGGTGTTTATATATTTTGAGGACAACGCTGGCGTAATAGTGAATAATAAAGGTGAAATGAAAGGTTCCGCTATCACAGGTCCAGTTGCAAAGGAATGCGCTGATTTGTGGCCCCGTATTGCCTCAAATGCAAGTTCAATCGCCTAAGACACGAAATAAAATCTTTTAAAAAAAATATTTCTAAAATAAATCTTTTATTTCGAATGATACCTACGATTTGAAAAGTTTTCGATACTGCATAAAGGGTGCAATGGTCTTTAAACTATTGGTTAAACAGGCAAAGCCTTTTTCTATCAAATTGACGTTTTTTCTTCATACCAGAAAAGTAAACAGAAAAATTTCTGTTTAACGTTTTTTGTTTGGAGCAAGGAGCAAGCAACATAATTTGGCCTCGAAAAAGCATGTACACAAATAATAACCTATGTATTTCCTTAGCTCACGATTGCCTGCGAACTTTATTGTGACTAAACGCAAGACGCTTGCTGTGAGCGCAGCCATTTTTATGGCAAAGACTTTATTTCGAAGAAGCATTCTATTCATCAGCTGGTGTAGAAGTATAAGATTCTCTCCGACAAGAGGTGTTTTGCTTTTGAAGTCACGCATAACTATAGTTTTGCATTCCGCTGAGACTTCCTATTTAGTTAAAAGCGGAGAACACGAAAAATATAGACGTTTTTTTTTTGTATGGAGAATATTGAAAAATGCAATCATAGATGAACTGATTGCAAGTGCAATGGCAATATGTAGTAGCGGATTGAGGTTTGACGGCACCATAGGCCCAAGATGATATGGCGCCCTTTTTCTTTCGTAACAGTTTGTATTATATAAAAGTACTAGCTGACCCGTCGAACTTCGTTCCGCCAAAATTCATTAATGTATTGAAAATAATAATTCTTTCATACGCATTTTTAGTAAAAAGCTGATATTTTGAAATTACAGACACTTCATTTTTATTTATGTGTATAGATAACTATGTACAGTGTGATTGGTGTAAAGTGCATCAAAAAGATCGAATAGGTTGGGTTAAGACAAACAAAAAATCGTATAGGAGGGGGTCTATTCACCTACGTTTAGCCGGGAAGGGAAATTTTCTGAATGACTTAAATTGGATAACAAAGTAGGGTAGAAGGGGGTGCATTTGCCAGGATTTAGGAAAATTGTCCTTACATACAGCTTTTCCGTGGTTTATATTTTCTTGATATTTAATATGTACCTTGACGTTGTTATCTTCACTTTAAAGTATACCTATTTCATCTTAATATCTCAATTATTTCTATTTTTAATGATTTAACAAAAAACAAAAAAAGGGATGTGGCAAAGCCTCCCCAGTAGGGAGGTTTTGCCAAGGACGTAGGGGAGGGTTTACCAGGTACCTTAATATCAAATTTAAAACAAATAAAAATATTTATAATTATAATAACGTAACAAAACAGATTTATTCATTCATATAATATTAATATTAACTTAAAAGTTTATACTAAGTACGACTTTTCTTAACATGTTCAGTTCATATTTAGTATTTAAAACCTTTTATTCATAGTTCACAGCACTTGGTCAGGATTAAAATTAACGAAAAAACAATAATAAGTGAGGCTATTTAAAAAGTAATAAATAGGTAGATTTAAAATTAACGGCTGCATCATTTAGTATTGTAGGTATATTTAATTTATGTTGAAAATGAAGGTAGCAGCAGGACGAGATGTTCCCAGTGGATGAAAGGGTGTTGGTAAGTTTAATTATATTTGATTTCGGTCAACGCCCGAAACATCCTCAATAATCCTCAAGAATAGGCTTATAAAAAGCGGGTCCCTTTTGTTTTTTTTTCTCAAAAAATCGATTTGAAAAACACTTCCGCTCTTAGAAGTTATTTGTCTAGTATATCGTCTTCGCGCACCCGATATTTCTCCAACTCATCACTGCTCTGATAGTTGTCATCACTTTCTTCTTCAATTCCAAGCCCTGTGGACTTATCACTGTCAGCTAAGCTGAAGTGATCATTTTCTTCATCAGAAGAAATCGAAGCAGATCTTTTTGTACTGCTGTTCTCATTTTGCCCTCGTCGATTTCTGGGCGATTGCCCTTTTTGGCATAATTGCGCAGCATTTTCTGAGCTGTGAGCTGAAGGAAGAATAGGATAGAATAATGCACCCCCAAAGTGGCTTTGCCGTTGGTAAATGTAACCTATGGGGTGAATTTACCACTGGTAAAAGCCACCCATGGGGTGAATTTACCACTGGCAAAAGCAACCCATGGGATGAATTTACCACTGGAAACAGCAACCCATGGGGTGAATTTACCCTGGTAAAAGCAACCCATGGGGTGAATTTACCCTGGTAAAAGCAACCCATGGGGTGAATTTACCACTGGTAAAAGGAACCCATGGGGTGAATTTACCCTGGTAAAAGCAACCCATGGGGTGAATTTACCACTGGTAAAAGGAACCCATGGGGTGGGTTTGCCACTGGCAAATGCACCCCACAAACAAGTGGCAAATGTACCCCACACACTGTTCTTTTATAAACTATAATTATTATCTTTTTTTCCTTGTAAGCGACTAATATTTATCACTTGCACTTCTACATACTACACTATATATATTTATAAAAGATATTTATATCTAAAATTCACATAGCACTATAAGAACTACAAATTAACGACCACTGTTTACCTTATTTTTTTGGTTCGAGTAGACACAAAAAAAGCACACACGTCCAACTTGGTTGGTGTCTATCTGAGAACTGTCAAACTTTGTGGGAAGTTTGCAATTAGAGATGTGAAACAAAAATCGATTTTTCGATATTTTACACTTTGTTGGTTTGACCGAAAAACTGAATTGCACCCCTTCTACCCTACCTATTAAAAAATAACAGTAATTCCTACAATGCCATACCTTTTTGTAAAGACAAAAATCTGTTTGATTTTATTTTCAAATAAAGTTATTTCAGTAAACCGTGTTTGAAAAACTAACTTTCAAACTCAAAATTAAAAATAAAATTTCAAATTACATGCTTTTTCAAAATTTTACGTAATTAAGTACTTTTTTGCTGTTTTAATTCAATGCTCTTGTGTTATTTTTGAGTCCAACATTGAAAACCGTATGGCTCTAGCCTCTAGGACTTCTTGTTGCCAAGCTATTTAAAATAACCGAACCTGTACTTCTTCATTTTTTTTCTTCAAAATTTTGATTTTGAACATTAATTTTTCTAAAACCGTTCACTGAAAGAACTTTATTTAAAAATACAAAAAAAAAGAAAAGATTTCTGGCTTTACAAAAAAGTATGAAATGGCACTGTAGTTTGTAGGATTTTTTTTTTTAGAAATTTCCCCTCTACGATTTTTGGTAGCTTTTTGATGCGCCTTATACCGATCACACTGTATACTGTATACTGTCGTACGAACTTGCTATAATGTGTGATAAATGGTCTTGGGGTTTGAGATTTTGGAAAAAAGCATTGAAAAAATCATACAATTTTATTAATCACTTAAAAACCACTAATTAAAACGTTGTTTTTAAAACCCGGGTTTTTTGAGTTTGTCAATTTCTTGCACTTTGTAGTTTTTATTGGCAAAATAAAATTTAAAAAAATGATCAAACCGTTTCTGAAAATACCAAAAATTAAAAAAAAAAATTTAACTTTTTTTAAAAATCACAAAAAAACTTTTTTTGAAAAATTTATGAATGCATGATATTTTGTTTATAAAGTCTCCTACATCAATTTCATCGAAATTCGCCAAGTGGTTTACAAGAAAATCTGATTTAGAAAAAAAAACGGTCCTATGGGAAGTACCGTTATAAGACTTTTCCTGAAACATTTATTCCAACCAAAACGTAAAATTTATACAAAAAACACCATTCACAAAATTTTATCAAAATCGTAGGAGCCGTTTTTCATAAAAAATTATATTGTAGGTACCATTAGCTTTGGAGCTAGAATGCTAAGTCCAAAAATCCCTCTGTACTACGTCATAATAATACACTATGTACCAAGTTTGAAGCAAATCGGTCCAGCCGTTTAGGCTGTAGGTAACTATACACACAGACAGACATACACACAGACGGACGGACGGAATCGTCGGACCACCTTTTTTAGGCTTCTCTTTCATCGTTACAATCATGCAAACAAAGTATGCGTATGTCGATTTTGTTTAGTATTTTTAATTTGTGAACGCTACAGATTTCATGTAAACGACAGGTGTTCAAAAAATATTAACTTTGAAAAGCTTTTCCAAAGAAACACTTTTTGAAAACAAAAATTAGCCGTCACGGGACCCCCGGCAGATGTGAAACATTCAAGTTTACATTAAAATTCATAATTTTTAAAAACCATCAAAGAAAATATGGAGTTAAACCATTTTTAATAATTTAGTGTTTCGTTAGTAAAATCATTATCCCCCCCCCCCCCCAAACAATTTTGTCTCACCCACCCCCCAACACCCTTCTCAAAAACCACCCCCACCTACACCAAATCCCCTCGCCAGTAACCACCAACCAACCACATACCCTTGTTGTCAACGTTTTACTCCCCGCTCCCCAACCAAATCCCCCAACCAGTAACAACCCAACCAACCTACAACCAACTAGCCACCTTTTTTGACAATTTTTCCACAACCCCTACCTCAACAACCATTCAGCCCACCTACAACCACCAACCACCCATCCACATTTTTTGACCATTTGAACTTCTTTGCTCGTGAACTTTGTTATTATCGCTATTACACCCACACATATCATGTACGTGGGTGCCTATTGTTTCGTTTTTTTCCATTCGAAATCAGTTGTTCCGTTTTCATTCATTATATTTTTTGTTTAGTTCCCAAAACCTTATATAGTTTTTCTTTTACTTTGCCTTTCGATCACTTCGCTTTACTGTCACTTTATTACAGTTTACTTTGTTTTTTGGTTATTTTGCATTTCAGTTAAAAGAGCAAAGCGTCATTAAGGCAAAGCTTATCTCGATAACGTTTTTTTCGTTTCCAGTTTATTTTGAGAGCAGTTCATTCTGCTCGAGTTCAATCGGAATCGGTTATGATAATGAAACCCTACTAACATAGTTTATTCATTAAAAAAGTTTTTTTAGTTTTGTAATAATTGTTGTTAATAATTGGAACTAAATTATTAGCATATCAATTTCTTTTATGTAGATGAATTTTAGTTTAAATAAATTCTTTTTTGTTGAAAAATGTTAATTTTAAAGTGAATTGTTAACATTCTGTTGGAATCCAAAGATTTTGTACAAATGTACATATATAGCTTTTTCATCAAAAGTTCTTTTTTTTTTGGTAATTTTAAGATCCCAGACTTTTCAAATTGGGGTGAAATATTTTCGACATTGTTTGTTTCGTAAATGTTTTGTTTGTAAAGAGACCAAGAGCATTAAAATTCGCGCGAATTTTAATGCTCTTGGTCTCTTTACAAACAAAACAGTTACGAAACAAACGATGGCGAAGTAATCGAAATCGAAATGAACTAATACCGAAATAATCAAAAAACGAAATAATAAAAGGCGAAATGAACTTAAAACAATATAAGCCGAAGACTAATGATTTTTTATTCGAAATAAACACAAACAAAACAAACGAGAAATTAAACAACTAGAATGCGAAATAGCGAAAAAACAAAACCACTTTGGCGAAACAATAAAAATCGAGGTAAAAAAAACTAAACAAACCATACCCTACGTGGGTGCCTATTGTTTCGTTTTTTTCGATTCGAAATCAGTTGTTCCGTTTTCATTCATTATATTTTTTGTTTAGTTCCCAAAACCTTATATAGTTTTTCTTTTACTTTGCCTTTCGATCACTTCGCTTTACTGTCACTTTATTACAGTTTACTTTGTTTTTTGGTTATTTTGCATTTCAGTTAAAAGAGCAAAGCGTCATTAAGGCAAAGCTTATCTCGATAACGTTTTTTTCGTTTCCAGTTTATTTTGAGAGCAGTTCATTCTGCTCGAGTTCAATCGGAATCGGTTATGATAATGAAACCCTACTAACATAGTTTATTCATTAAAAAAGTTTTTTTAGTTTTGTAATAATTGTTGTTAATAATTGGAACTAAATTATTAGCATATCAATTTCTTTTATGTAGATGAATTTTAGTTTAAATAAATTCTTTTTTGTTGAAAAATGTTAATTTTAAAGTGAATTGTTAACATTCTGTTGGAATCCAAAGATTTTGTACAAATGTACAAAAAAAGTTCTTTTTTTTGGTAATTTCAAGATCCCTGACTTTTCAAATTGGGGTGAAATATTTTCGACATTGTTTGTTTCGTTACTGTTTTGTTTGTAAAGAGACCAAGAGCATTACAATTTTGGTAATTTCAAGAGCCCAGACTTTTCAAATTGGGGTGAAATATTTTCGACATTGTTTGTTTCGTTACTGTTTTGTTTGTAAAGAGACCAAGAGCATTACAATTCGCGCGAATTTTAATGCTCTTGGTCTCTTTACAAACAAAACAGTAACGAAACAAACGATGGCGAAGTAATCGAAATCCAAATGAACTAAAACCGAAATAATCAAAAAACGAAATAATAAAAGGCGAAATGAACTTAAAACGATATAAGCCGAAGACTAATGATTTTTTATTCGAAATAAACACAAACAAAACAAACGAGAAATTAAACAACTAGAATGCGAAATAGCGAAAAAACAAAACCACTTTGGCGAAACAATAAAAATCGAGGTAAAAAAAACTAAACAAACCATACCCAAGATGGGTGCCTATTGTTTCGTTTTTTTCGATTCGAAATCAGTTGTTCCGTTTTCATTCATTATATTTTTTGTTTAGTTCCCAAAACCTTATATAGTTTTTCTTTTACTTTGCCTTTCGATCACTTCGCTTTACTGTCACTTTATTACAGTTTACTTCGTTTTTTGGTTATTTTGCATTTCAGTTAAAAGAGCAAAGCGTCATTAAGGCAAAGCTTATCTCGATAACGTTTTTTTCGTTTCCAGTTTATTTTGAGAGCAGTTCATTCTGCTCGAGTTCAATCAAAATCGGTTATGATAATGAAACCCTACTAACATAGTTTATTCATTAAAAAAGTTTTTTAGTTTTGTAATAATTGTTGTTAATAATTGGAACTAAATTATTAGCATATCAATTTCTTTTATGTAGATGAATTTTAGTTTAAATTAATTCTTTTTTGTTGAAAAATGTTAATTTTAAAGTGAATTGTTAACATTCTGTTGGAATCCAAAGATTTTGTACAAATGTACAAAAAAAGTTCTTTTTTTTGGTAATTTCAAGATCCCTGACTTTTCAAATTGGGGTGAAATATTTTCGACATTGTTTGTTTCGTTACTGTTTTGTTTGTAAAGAGACCAAGAGCATTACAATTTTGGTAATTTCAAGAGCCCAGACTTTTCAAATTGGGGTGAAATATTTTCGACATTGTTTGTTTCGTTACTGTTTTGTTTGTAAAGAGACCAAGAGCATTACAATTCGCGCGAATTTTAATGCTCTTGGTCTCTTTACAAACAAAACAGTAACGAAACAAACGATGGCGAAGTAATCGAAATCCAAATGAACTAAAACCGAAATAATCAAAAAACGAAATAATAAAAGGCGAAATGAACTTAAAACGATATAAGCCGAAGACTAATGATTTTTTATTCGAAATAAACACAAACAAAACAAACGAGAAATTAAACAACTAGAATGCGAAATAGCGAAAAAACAAAACCACTTTGGCGAAACAATAAAAATCGAGGTAAAAAAAACTAAACAAACCATACCCAAGATGGGTGCCTATTGTTTCGTTTTTTTCGATTCGAAATCAGTTGTTCCGTTTTCATTCATTATATTTTTTGTTTAGTTCCCAAAACCTTATATAGTTTTTCTTTTACTTTGCCTTTCGATCACTTCGCTTTACTGTCACTTTATTACAGTTTACTTCGTTTTTTGGTTATTTTGCATTTCAGTTAAAAGAGCAAAGCGTCATTAAGGCAAAGCTTATCTCGATAACGTTTTTTTCGTTTCCAGTTTATTTTGAGAGCAGTTCATTCTGCTCGAGTTCAATCAAAATCGGTTATGATAATGAAACCCTACTAACATAGTTTATTCATTAAAAAAGTTTTTTAGTTTTGTAATAATTGTTGTTAATAATTGGAACTAAATTATTAGCATATCAATTTCTTTTATGTAGATGAATTTTAGTTTAAATTAATTCTTTTTTGTTGAAAAATGTTAATTTTAAAGTGAATTGTTAACATTCTGTTGGAATCCAAAGATTTTGTACAAATGTACAAAAAAAGTTCTTTTTTTTGGTAATTTCAAGATCCCTGACTTTTCAAATTGGGGTGAAATATTTTCGACATTGTTTGTTTCGTTACTGTTTTGTTTGTAAAGAGACCAAGAGCATTACAATTTTGGTAATTTCAAGAGCCCAGACTTTTCAAATTGGGGTGAAATATTTTCGACATTGTTTGTTTCGTTACTGTTTTGTTTGTAAAGAGACCAAGAGCATTACAATTCGCGCGAATTTTAATGCTCTTGGTCTCTTTACAAACAAAACAGTAACGAAACAAACGATGGCGAAGTAATCGAAATCCAAATGAACTAAAACCGAAATAATCAAAAAACGAAATAATAAAAGGCGAAATGAACTTAAAACGATATAAGCCGAAGACTAATGATTTTTTATTCGAAATAAACACAAACAAAACAAACGAGAAATTAAACAACTAGAATGCGAAATAGCGAAAAAACAAAACCACTTTGGCGAAACAATAAAAATCGAGGTAAAAAAAACTAAACAAACCATACCCAAGATGGGTGCCTATTGTTTCGTTTTTTTCGATTCGAAATCAGTTGTTCCGTTTTCATTCATTATATTTTTTGTTTAGTTCCCAAAACCTTATATAGTTTTTCTTTTACTTTGCCTTTCGATCACTTCGCTTTACTGTCACTTTATTACAGTTTACTTCGTTTTTTGGTTATTTTGCATTTCAGTTAAAAGAGCAAAGCGTCATTAAGGCAAAGCTTATCTCGATAACGTTTTTTTCGTTTCCAGTTTATTTTGAGAGCAGTTCATTCTGCTCGAGTTCAATCAAAATCGGTTATGATAATGAAACCCTACTAACATAGTTTATTCATTAAAAAAGTTTTTTAGTTTTGTAATAATTGTTGTTAATAATTGGAACTAAATTATTAGCATATCAATTTCTTTTATGTAGATGAATTTTAGTTTAAATTAATTCTTTTTTGTTGAAAAATGTTAATTTTAAAGTGAATTGTTAACATTCTGTTGGAATCCAAAGATTTTGTACAAATGTACAAAAAAAGTTCTTTTTTTTGGTAATTTCAAGATCCCTGACTTTTCAAATTGGGGTGAAATATTTTCGACATTGTTTGTTTCGTTACTGTTTTGTTTGTAAAGAGACCAAGAGCATTACAATTTTGGTAATTTCAAGAGCCCAGACTTTTCAAATTGGGGTGAAATATTTTCGACATTGTTTGTTTCGTTACTGTTTTGTTTGTAAAGAGACCAAGAGCATTACAATTCGCGCGAATTTTAATGCTCTTGGTCTCTTTACAAACAAAACAGTAACGAAACAAACGATGGCGAAGTAATCGAAATCCAAATGAACTAAAACCGAAATAATCAAAAAACGAAATAATAAAAGGCGAAATGAACTTAAAACGATATAAGCCGAAGACTAATGATTTTTTATTCGAAATAAACACAAACAAAACAAACGAGAAATTAAACAACTAGAATGCGAAATAGCGAAAAAACAAAACCACTTTGGCGAAACAATAAAAATCGAGGTAAAAAAAACTAAACAAACCATACCCAAGATGGGTGCCTATTGTTTCGTTTTTTTCGATTCGAAATCAGTTGTTCCGTTTTCATTCATTATATTTTTTGTTTAGTTCCCAAAACCTTATATAGTTTTTCTTTTACTTTGCCTTTCGATCACTTCGCTTTACTGTCACTTTATTACAGTTTACTTCGTTTTTTGGTTATTTTGCATTTCAGTTAAAAGAGCAAAGCGTCATTAAGGCAAAGCTTATCTCGATAACGTTTTTTTCGTTTCCAGTTTATTTTGAGAGCAGTTCATTCTGCTCGAGTTCAATCAAAATCGGTTATGATAATGAAACCCTACTAACATAGTTTATTCATTAAAAAAGTTTTTTAGTTTTGTAATAATTGTTGTTAATAATTGGAACTAAATTATTAGCATATCAATTTCTTTTATGTAGATGAATTTTAGTTTAAATTAATTCTTTTTTGTTGAAAAATGTTAATTTTAAAGTGAATTGTTAACATTCTGTTGGAATCCAAAGATTTTGTACAAATGTACAAAAAAAGTTCTTTTTTTTGGTAATTTCAAGATCCCTGACTTTTCAAATTGGGGTGAAATATTTTCGACATTGTTTGTTTCGTTACTGTTTTGTTTGTAAAGAGACCAAGAGCATTACAATTTTGGTAATTTCAAGAGCCCAGACTTTTCAAATTGGGGTGAAATATTTTCGACATTGTTTGTTTCGTTACTGTTTTGTTTGTAAAGAGACCAAGAGCATTACAATTCGCGCGAATTTTAATGCTCTTGGTCTCTTTACAAACAAAACAGTAACGAAACAAACGATGGCGAAGTAATCGAAATCCAAATGAACTAAAACCGAAATAATCAAAAAACGAAATAATAAAAGGCGAAATGAACTTAAAACGATATAAGCCGAAGACTAATGATTTTTTATTCGAAATAAACACAAACAAAACAAACGAGAAATTAAACAACTAGAATGCGAAATAGCGAAAAAACAAAACCACTTTGGCGAAACAATAAAAATCGAGGTAAAAAAAACTAAACAAACCATACCCAAGATGGGTGCCTATTGTTTCGTTTTTTTCGATTCGAAATCAGTTGTTCCGTTTTCATTCATTATATTTTTTGTTTAGTTCCCAAAACCTTATATAGTTTTTCTTTTACTTTGCCTTTCGATCACTTCGCTTTACTGTCACTTTATTACAGTTTACTTCGTTTTTTGGTTATTTTGCATTTCAGTTAAAAGAGCAAAGCGTCATTAAGGCAAAGCTTATCTCGATAACGTTTTTTTCGTTTCCAGTTTATTTTGAGAGCAGTTCATTCTGCTCGAGTTCAATCAAAATCGGTTATGATAATGAAACCCTACTAACATAGTTTATTCATTAAAAAAGTTTTTTAGTTTTGTAATAATTGTTGTTAATAATTGGAACTAAATTATTAGCATATCAATTTCTTTTATGTAGATGAATTTTAGTTTAAATTAATTCTTTTTTGTTGAAAAATGTTAATTTTAAAGTGAATTGTTAACATTCTGTTGGAATCCAAAGATTTTGTACAAATGTACAAAAAAAGTTCTTTTTTTTGGTAATTTCAAGATCCCTGACTTTTCAAATTGGGGTGAAATATTTTCGACATTGTTTGTTTCGTTACTGTTTTGTTTGTAAAGAGACCAAGAGCATTACAATTTTGGTAATTTCAAGAGCCCAGACTTTTCAAATTGGGGTGAAATATTTTCGACATTGTTTGTTTCGTTACTGTTTTGTTTGTAAAGAGACCAAGAGCATTACAATTCGCGCGAATTTTAATGCTCTTGGTCTCTTTACAAACAAAACAGTAACGAAACAAACGATGGCGAAGTAATCGAAATCCAAATGAACTAAAACCGAAATAATCAAAAAACGAAATAATAAAAGGCGAAATGAACTTAAAACGATATAAGCCGAAGACTAATGATTTTTTATTCGAAATAAACACAAACAAAACAAACGAGAAATTAAACAACTAGAATGCGAAATAGCGAAAAAACAAAACCACTTTGGCGAAACAATAAAAATCGAGGTAAAAAAAACTAAACAAACCATACCCAAGATGGGTGCCTATTGTTTCGTTTTTTTCGATTCGAAATCAGTTGTTCCGTTTTCATTCATTATATTTTTTGTTTAGTTCCCAAAACCTTATATAGTTTTTCTTTTACTTTGCCTTTCGATCACTTCGCTTTACTGTCACTTTATTACAGTTTACTTCGTTTTTTGGTTATTTTGCATTTCAGTTAAAAGAGCAAAGCGTCATTAAGGCAAAGCTTATCTCGATAACGTTTTTTTCGTTTCCAGTTTATTTTGAGAGCAGTTCATTCTGCTCGAGTTCAATCAAAATCGGTTATGATAATGAAACCCTACTAACATAGTTTATTCATTAAAAAAGTTTTTTAGTTTTGTAATAATTGTTGTTAATAATTGGAACTAAATTATTAGCATATCAATTTCTTTTATGTAGATGAATTTTAGTTTAAATTAATTCTTTTTTGTTGAAAAATGTTAATTTTAAAGTGAATTGTTAACATTCTGTTGGAATCCAAAGATTTTGTACAAATGTACAAAAAAAGTTCTTTTTTTTGGTAATTTCAAGATCCCTGACTTTTCAAATTGGGGTGAAATATTTTCGACATTGTTTGTTTCGTTACTGTTTTGTTTGTAAAGAGACCAAGAGCATTACAATTTTGGTAATTTCAAGAGCCCAGACTTTTCAAATTGGGGTGAAATATTTTCGACATTGTTTGTTTCGTTACTGTTTTGTTTGTAAAGAGACCAAGAGCATTACAATTCGCGCGAATTTTAATGCTCTTGGTCTCTTTACAAACAAAACAGTAACGAAACAAACGATGGCGAAGTAATCGAAATCCAAATGAACTAAAACCGAAATAATCAAAAAACGAAATAATAAAAGGCGAAATGAACTTAAAACGATATAAGCCGAAGACTAATGATTTTTTATTCGAAATAAACACAAACAAAACAAACGAGAAATTAAACAACTAGAATGCGAAATAGCGAAAAAACAAAACCACTTTGGCGAAACAATAAAAATCGAGGTAAAAAAAACTAAACAAACCATACCCAAGATGGGTGCCTATTGTTTCGTTTTTTTCGATTCGAAATCAGTTGTTCCGTTTTCATTCATTATATTTTTTGTTTAGTTCCCAAAACCTTATATAGTTTTTCTTTTACTTTGCCTTTCGATCACTTCGCTTTACTGTCACTTTATTACAGTTTACTTCGTTTTTTGGTTATTTTGCATTTCAGTTAAAAGAGCAAAGCGTCATTAAGGCAAAGCTTATCTCGATAACGTTTTTTTCGTTTCCAGTTTATTTTGAGAGCAGTTCATTCTGCTCGAGTTCAATCAAAATCGGTTATGATAATGAAACCCTACTAACATAGTTTATTCATTAAAAAAGTTTTTTAGTTTTGTAATAATTGTTGTTAATAATTGGAACTAAATTATTAGCATATCAATTTCTTTTATGTAGATGAATTTTAGTTTAAATTAATTCTTTTTTGTTGAAAAATGTTAATTTTAAAGTGAATTGTTAACATTCTGTTGGAATCCAAAGATTTTGTACAAATGTACAAAAAAAGTTCTTTTTTTTGGTAATTTCAAGATCCCTGACTTTTCAAATTGGGGTGAAATATTTTCGACATTGTTTGTTTCGTTACTGTTTTGTTTGTAAAGAGACCAAGAGCATTACAATTTTGGTAATTTCAAGAGCCCAGACTTTTCAAATTGGGGTGAAATATTTTCGACATTGTTTGTTTCGTTACTGTTTTGTTTGTAAAGAGACCAAGAGCATTACAATTCGCGCGAATTTTAATGCTCTTGGTCTCTTTACAAACAAAACAGTAACGAAACAAACGATGGCGAAGTAATCGAAATCCAAATGAACTAAAACCGAAATAATCAAAAAACGAAATAATAAAAGGCGAAATGAACTTAAAACGATATAAGCCGAAGACTAATGATTTTTTATTCGAAATAAACACAAACAAAACAAACGAGAAATTAAACAACTAGAATGCGAAATAGCGAAAAAACAAAACCACTTTGGCGAAACAATAAAAATCGAGGTAAAAAAAACTAAACAAACCATACCCAAGATGGGTGCCTATTGTTTCGTTTTTTTCGATTCGAAATCAGTTGTTCCGTTTTCATTCATTATATTTTTTGTTTAGTTCCCAAAACCTTATATAGTTTTTCTTTTACTTTGCCTTTCGATCACTTCGCTTTACTGTCACTTTATTACAGTTTACTTCGTTTTTTGGTTATTTTGCATTTCAGTTAAAAGAGCAAAGCGTCATTAAGGCAAAGCTTATCTCGATAACGTTTTTTTCGTTTCCAGTTTATTTTGAGAGCAGTTCATTCTGCTCGAGTTCAATCAAAATCGGTTATGATAATGAAACCCTACTAACATAGTTTATTCATTAAAAAAGTTTTTTAGTTTTGTAATAATTGTTGTTAATAATTGGAACTAAATTATTAGCATATCAATTTCTTTTATGTAGATGAATTTTAGTTTAAATTAATTCTTTTTTGTTGAAAAATGTTAATTTTAAAGTGAATTGTTAACATTCTGTTGGAATCCAAAGATTTTGTACAAATGTACAAAAAAAGTTCTTTTTTTTGGTAATTTCAAGATCCCTGACTTTTCAAATTGGGGTGAAATATTTTCGACATTGTTTGTTTCGTTACTGTTTTGTTTGTAAAGAGACCAAGAGCATTACAATTTTGGTAATTTCAAGAGCCCAGACTTTTCAAATTGGGGTGAAATATTTTCGACATTGTTTGTTTCGTTACTGTTTTGTTTGTAAAGAGACCAAGAGCATTACAATTCGCGCGAATTTTAATGCTCTTGGTCTCTTTACAAACAAAACAGTAACGAAACAAACGATGGCGAAGTAATCGAAATCCAAATGAACTAAAACCGAAATAATCAAAAAACGAAATAATAAAAGGCGAAATGAACTTAAAACGATATAAGCCGAAGACTAATGATTTTTTATTCGAAATAAACACAAACAAAACAAACGAGAAATTAAACAACTAGAATGCGAAATAGCGAAAAAACAAAACCACTTTGGCGAAACAATAAAAATCGAGGTAAAAAAAACTAAACAAACCATACCCCATGTACGTCGTGTATTTATTTTTCAAGTTCTTATCTCTTATGTGAAAACCATTCAATATTAATGACTCACATTTCCAGTAAGGGTATGCTGTTTAAGTATGATAAATAATGCTAACTAATGAACGCATTGCAATTGTCCATTTTTCAACCCAATAAAAACGTATAGTACACTCGGGCGTATGCGTACTTTTCTGTGTTAAAACAAATTGATATTTTATTAAAATTTAATAAAATGCGAAACGCACTCAGGCCACGGAATTTGTTTTTATTTTAATGATCTTAAAGTAATGCCATTTGGTATGTGCTTGAATTAAATTTAAAAGCAACAACTTTTGTTGTTGTTTTTTTTTTAATTTTTCATTTTGATTTTTCATTTTGAAATTTTAATTGAAATTCAATTAAAAAAATCATCCACGTTCAGTAGTGGATTCAGGCTAAGGCCGCGTTAGACGTGGGCATAGGGCGGCAAATTAAGAGGGGCCCCAAAATTTTTAAGACGAAATCGATTGTAGAATTTCTTTGCTAAAATAATTGATTAGGAAAGTTCTAAAATCTAAAATATATCTAACAAAAAGATCAACATTTTTTAAATGCTTACAAATTATCTATTTGCGATATTAGATTTTTTTATGCATACCTATTTTTCAATCCAAATTGTATTGTTGTATTTTCTTTGCTCTATATAATTATAAAAAAAAACATTGATTTAACATGATTATTTATGCAAGTGTCAGTTGACACTTTGACACTAAATTAATTTTGTTTTCATAATTGTATACACACACGGAAGAAAAAGCACCATTTCGTTTTGGCCTAGGGCGCCGTCAAACCAAAATCCGCTACTGTTCATGTTCTCATATTTTAGACAAAGTAATTGGACGATATACTAAATGTAATTAACAAGTGAATCTTATCGCTAAGGTAATGTTCAAAATATTTATATCTATCATCGATCTATCTGCTCGGAAGGGCAGAACAACGTCTGCCGGTACAGCTAGTAATTAGTTAAGACCAATAAAGATAATTATAAGGAGTAAAATAATAAAAAAAATTTCTGATTGGTTTTTTCGGTTCTCGTATAAAAAGGAGGGTGCTGCACGCCTAAAAATAAAATTCTGCTTCAACTCGAGGATGAAATATAACATTAATCTTGTATGCCCGTTGTTTAAATATTATACTATCGCAATAAAAAGGCTTTTGCCACGCCCAAAGTTAAATATAATAAGCAATAATGCTACAAGCACTAGAAAGCAACACATTATAAATGCATACATTCGTGGGAAAACCAAAAATTAAAATTTTGAAATATTAGATTTCTGCGATTGTGGGCCTGTTTGCTTAATTTTTAAAAATTCCTTAACCACACTCCAAATACGTGACCAAGTAATAAATATACAAATTTGAATCTACAAGCTTTAAAATTGAGACTCATAGTTATTAAACATAAAATGCAAATTGACGCACTTCTCAGTTTTTGTTTAAAAATATCAATCATTAACTGAGCTTTGATTTTAATAAATTTTTAAGCATATGCGTAAGCCAACAGCTAAATCGAGTCGGCGCAATTTTATAAAAATCACTGCACTAAAAGTAGGCGTATATTTTGGAAAACAAAGAATATTTTTCCTAATTGAAAACGACAACAAATTGAAATAATTGATTACGGCTCGATCGTAACTGTACAATGTACATACCTACTGTTCTTAACTGCAAATAGGTTGTTGGACAAAAACAGTGGTTATATGTATGAGTGTTTGGGGGTGATTTTACTGGTTCCAGCAATTAGACTTTATTCTGGACCAATGATTATACAGGGTGTCTTTTAATTCATCAATAACATTTAAAGGCATGATTCTTGGGTACCTATGTATATTCTAAAAAACAACAAACAACAACTACTGCACTACAATATTACAGCACGTTTCTTAGTAGGTAAATGATATTGTAAGAGTTATATCGCACTACGCACAACGCTGCAGCAGAACTGCTCTTCAGCGACAGTAAACGTCAAAGTTGGTAGTCTAACCAACTAAAGGCCCAACCATAATACGCGAAAGAAAAAGTAAGCAAATGTGTCAAAACCGAACGAAAAGTTTCCTTCCGATTTGTAAAGTACATCAGTTGCCCATAATAGCCTTTAAAAATAAGAAGAAAGAAAGAAGAAGAATACCCTTTAGAAAAAAAGGAATGTCAGATTTTCGTACGTAATGTACGACTCAAAGCGTACATTACGTACGAAAACGCAAGTGAACGAAACTTGCCGAAACTGAACAAAAAGTCATTTCGGGTTGGGTATACAAATCACAAGTATTTCTACTGTTTCGTAAGTCAACGTACGTACCATTCTTCAATTATGGTTAGCCCTTAATTCAGTGCTGTTCCGCTGAATTGCAGTGCGATCTTGCCTTAAGAGTAGTTAGTTCTGACCTCTACATTGAGTTTTTTTGAATCTAATAAAACTGAAATTTCTAAAACCAACAAAATAAGCCGATATGTAGAGTATTGATAGATAAATGTCGCAGTATCATATACAGTAAAATCTCGAAAACATGAACGGTTCTAAAACATGAACAATTCGGAAAGATGAACGCTTTTCCCGTGTGACAATCTACTATAGAGCAGTTTAAAAAAAAAAAAATCTAAATAAGTTTTTACTTCTCATCAACGACTTTTGTATGAATTTATGTTGTTTTAATTTTTTTTTTTTAAATAAAATGATTTGTTAACAAATAGATGCAATATTTGTATGTATAGCTTTATGTTTTTCCTAAACTAATGCTCGATGCTTGGAAAGATGAACAATTCGAAAAGATGAACGGGGTCTGTTTTATATCTGTTCATCTTTTCGAGATTCTACTGTATGTGTATACATATATTTTTTCTTTGTCAACATATATTTTTTCTTTGTCAAAACAAAAAAAGTAATAATAATTTATATTATTTTATTGAATTAAAATAAAAACAGAGTACATTTTCACAATGCTATTTATTTCTCCCTTGCAGTTGGCTTTGGTCTTGTCACTTCAAGGCTTATTTTTCCATTTGCACCCTTAAACAAAGCATAACATTCCGCAAAGGAAGCATTTTCCAAGGAATCTCCATTAAATTTGGTTATAATATCACCTCGTTGAAGCTTGTTGTCAATGTCGGCATATCCAGCTGAGGTCTAATAAAAAAAAATATTAAAGTTAAAATTTCGTTCAAAATATTATCTATCTTGATTTATTAGAGCCCTTACTATTTCAATTATTACGGCACCTTTCTCATTTGGTGCAAGTGATATACCCAGGTCCTTGCCAGCCTTCTTTACAAACTCAATACTAAGTGTTTCCAGCTCGGGAGGGTCATTTCTCCAAACCAAAAGTGTTATCTAATAAAATAAAAAAAAAAATTTATTCATACAAAATTTAAAATATTAATTTTCTTTGTGACCTTTTCGTAAGCCAAATGGAAAAGCTGATGAACCTTCAATGTCGTCATTTCTGCACAGTTAATGTGAGTACCATTGAAGGCAATAATCTGATCAAATAGTTGAAGTCGTTTGTCTTGGGCAACCATACCCTCAGGATAAATATGTGTTATGTTGCAACCAGTCTAAATGAGAAAAAGGAAGAAATTATACAAAAAACTTAATTTTGAGGTAAGCTCAAATTCTAAAAAATGGCCTTTTCATATCCAATAAAATTTTAAAAACACCCTAACCGAAAAAATTTCGTTTGGAACAAAAATATAGGAGTTTTCAATAAGGTTGGGTAAACGGAGATGTAGTAGATCGTAGCGTCGGCAGTTACACACGTACCATAATATTGTCTACATCCATGTATGATAGAATTTCGTTCATAAGAAAATCGTTTTATAGAGCTTGATATTGCTGGTTACCGCCTCACAAACGTCGTTTTCGAAAAAGTACAGACCAATGACCCCGTCTTCCAATCCACAAATATGCCAATTTAACTTGTTAACTCAGTCATATATCTAAATATGCTCCTAGTCGATAAAGATGTTTTCTATCAAAATAGAAGTCCTCTCCAAACGTTCCGAAGAACAGTAAGTTAATCATTTGGAAGTGACGTTCAATCGTGTTACTTCCCATGTAGTGATTTATGATCAGTAACTAAATAATAAACAACAAATTTGACAGATGTCACCAAAGGGTTTTTCAACAACTTTGATACCAATTTAATGTTCATTCAGAAATACTTTTGTTCTTATAGCACTTTAAATTGGAAGAAAAGAAGCGTCCGGAAGTCTTCTGAAACCGTTCCATTGGTACAAAAATGACACTTCTGAGGACTCTGAGAAGAGAATTTCGCTTCTTGATTTGAACTGAGAATCCACTCCAGAAGCACAAAAATACATTCATAACTCAAATATCCAGAACAAAATATTCATTTGTGGAGTGTCTATTCGCATGTAGTATTTTCGAAAGTTTTGGTAGTATCAACACATGATGTGACATATTACCTCTGTTCGCGTACCCAAATGAAACAGTTTGCATTCGATTTCATACGTTTACATTAACACATAAAGCGTTCGCGTACTGAGAGATGAACGAAAGATGAACGAAAGAAAATAATAGCTGTTTTATTCTTTCGTTCATTTATTTGCAAGTTTTTACCCACTGAAATTTCATCTGGTAAAAACTTGAACTCTGTCAAAATCGAATGACGTAAACATTTGTTGTTGCAGATGACTCTTACAGCGAAGAGCTAACCAATCAAAAAATTCGAATTTGACGTTTTTCAAGTTTTTACACAAAAAGTGTTCGTGTACTTTTCGGTAAGTGAGAGAGATTTTTCTCTCATTTGAGAAATTTTGACAGTTTTCATTTTTTGGCACAAAAAGTACGCGAACAGACATATTGTTGAGCCCGATTCAGATGATATAATCGTCAAAGCCTAGCACGACCAGCAGTTGAAGTATGGGTGGACGTTTTGGATGGAAATGGGTACCGTATAAGTAAGAAACTTTGTTGTCGGTAAAGTCGGTTTATGGACGAGAATATTATGTGATAACCAGTTCACAAAACAGTACACGTATAAGTTGTATCTCCTCGACCACCAAAAACCCATCCAACCTACAATGACCAACCAACCACCATTTTTGACAATTTTGTCCTCCCCCTTACACCCTATCCCCCACCATCAACCCCCCATGCCACCTACCCAATAACCAACAAACTAAAACGTTTGACAATTCACCCCCCACACCTAATCCCCCTTCACAACCACCATCCAACCAAACACCCATCATTTTTAACATTTTTTCCTCTCCCCGACACTTAAAATTTCGGGGATGGAATTTGAAACTACCAAACATTTAATACGAAGAAGTTGTTGTTAAGTCGAGGCGAATATAGTAACAAAATACAAACTTACTTTAACGTAGTTGTTCTTTCCACCAGTAACTACGACACCTAAAGGTTTCTTCTGTATATTTAACTCGATTAAAATCTTCTTGTTTGTTGTGATGACCGCAACAGAAGGATCCACAGGCTTCTCCGGCTCCTTTTCCTTAGCTGCTTTTTTCTTCTCTTCCTCAGCTCTATCTGCAAGTATTTGTTGTTCGCTCTTCAAACTGCACATTACCAGGGTCACGATTCCTTCAACTCTTTTAAGAATAGCCGCAGCCTTTGAAAAAGAAAAATGTTCTAAGAACTATATTTTATAAGTAGGTTTTTTTTTTATTACCTCTTCATAGGTTGATTCCACTAAAACGTCTTTGTTGCAGGCCAATATTAAGTCACCCACTTTAAGTCCGGCCTTGAATTAATGTGAATTAATAGATTAATCAAAAGGAAGTACTGAACATTTTAAATCAATAAAGGGCAGAGGCACTTACCTCGACAGCATTTGAACCTTCTTTAAGATCAGATATGAAAATTCCTCTACCAACTTCTATGTGCTTTCCTTCAATTATCATCAGACCCAAGGTTCCAGCCTTTTGGACTTTCACAGATTTTACATTTTTATACGCCGTAAATAAATACTCAGTCTATATACATAAAAAAGCGTGATGTATAAGAAATTAATATTTTTACTAAAAGAAGTCATTATAATACCTCGTCCACTATTGGAGGAAATCGAGTATATGGCTTAACTGAAATTCCTTCATCATTGGCTTTTCTCCTAAAAATTAAAAATTAAATTTCATATTTTTATCTTTAACTTAAGGTTTTATTCATTTGTGTCCCATACCTATGCAAAACAAAGACTAGTTTTTCTGATAGTATGTTTTTAAATATAACCGAAGCATTTAAATGGCATCGATTTTGTAATACGTTTCCGTTGACTTCGAGGATTTCATCGCCAGGTTTCATATCGGTTTGAGCCACTAAACCCTGAGGATGTAGACCAGCAACGAAACAGGCCATTTTCTGACGATCCCTATGACCAGCCAACGCCAAGCCTAGATCTGTATTCGGTGGCCTTGTGATTTCGATTTTCTTCAGATCCTTAAGGTTTGAATATCTTTTCTTGATTTTAGCTGATGGAAAAAAGAATGGGTTAACAATATGTAGGTCCAATAAATGCTTGCTCTGCTAAAAGTGATTTTGACTAAGAAGTTCTTATTTCATTTGATTGGGTTTCGCTAAAAAGCTAAACTCTTCAACGCCTGTTAAGACGAACTCCGGTTCTTTTCTTTTGAACATGGTGTAGTCTTACAACAGATAATCAGCACTTCTTTAGCAATTTCTTCCACTCCTGACCAAATTATTTAAGACCGCTGTACAAAAAGTTAGAAGTGGTAATGCCTCACAAACACAGGGTCATTCATTTTGTGGACTTAAGCTGGCATTTGACACCTGTCAAATTCAGCAATCATCAGAAGTTTCATAATATCAGTTGAACATTTGCCATTTACGATAGTGAATCGCTTATCAATCGAACAATGCGTTAAAATAATTAAAACTTTCTTCAAAGGTGGGTATCAGAACAAAAGACATTAAACACCGATTTTTCGAACAACATTTTCTTCAGCGATGAAGCACACTTTATCACTCGGTGATATGTAAACAAACTAAATTGCGGCATATGCCATATGGGACAGACTGACTTTTTGGTATGATCTAATGTCAAAAGGTGTCATTTTTGCTCCTTATTACTTCGAAGATGGACAGACGGTTACAATCAATTCGGAGCGATATGATCGAATGATGACCGATTTTGTTTGCCCAAGATTGAAGATCATGACTTGGAAAATATGTGGTTCCAACCAAAGACGCGGAAACAAGCCACACAACACGACCAATTATGGCTTTATTGCGTGAGAATAAGTTTTGGTGACGTCAATTGGCCACCATAAGACCATGCGAAGTGACACCGTAAAATTTGTGTGCGTGTATACGCGAATAACCCCATTTAAAACCAACATTACTCAAGTATTGGCTTAAAGTGGTTAAAAATTAGCTTAAAAGAATCGCGTATCGTAAAATACGTATCTTCTCGACAGGGACACTTTAATGATATTCGGCCTTATTGAGGTATCCGTCGGAACGGACAGTTTTCCGCAAAGCATATTTTTTCGAAGGTTTCAATTGCGTTCGAGGTATCTATAATCGTAATTTTTTATTTCTTAAATTTTTCAACATTTTCCCTAAATTCGTAAACAAATTCCGCCAATAATTTGTGTCGGAGGAAATCGGAAACAAAATTGTAATTAGCTGTCAAAAATTACACCAAAAATGTACTTGAACGTACTGCAACACATTTCCTAGCTGTGCGTTAAAATTTTTCGGAGAATAAATTCCGAACGGGTCGGAAAATACCTCGAAACAAAAATCGTCGGAATCGCACAAAATCGGAGAAATGTCCGTTCCAACGGATACCTCGATAGGGCCGATTGCTTGTCACACTTAATGGCAAAGTCCAAACTTTATAATGAAATAAAATTGTCATCGAAATGTATCGCTGTGTGTGTTTTATTTAGCTTTACTTTCGAAACCGAAAAATGAATGAACCTATTTTTTAGAAACACGAACAGGAAGAAATACCAAGCTGATTTCTTGTGAAACGCTTAGGACCAGTTGCACACTAGTAATTGATTGTAGGTACGATCCAAATTTTTAATAGGGTATACCTTGTTTAATGCTTGCAAATTCAAAGCTAAGGGCAATTTCTACGAATAAAAAGAGATTTAATCCGTGGATTAAGAATTATTGAACGAATTCAACTTATAGTTAAGAGCGAAAGTATGTTTGAATCTTTGAAGTTTTTGGGTAGGGAACATTATAAGCAGACGCCGAATCAATTTGAAATAAATATCAACGTAGTTTTAAGTTAAATTAATCTGGGAGTGATGTAAAATAATCTGAGAGTAAAGAGGGATTTAAGAAAATTGCACTTTAAACAGAAATTGTAAAAAAAAATGCTACGTAATTTGAGTCAAAACATAAGCTTACCCATTGTGTAACCGAATTCATCAGGTGTTTCCTTGTCTTTTTCTTGCTCCATTTTATTAAGTTTACAGTTGCCGGCAGAGGCTCTGTCAATCTTTAAATAAACCGCAATCCGAAATTGGCAATATGTTCGGTTTAATAATTTGAAATTTAAATTCTTACCTCGTATCCACTTTCAGTATATATCCGTCCGGTCATATCTCTAGTGTCCTCTTCTTCACCATCATCCATTGCAGAGTAATTCGTTGTTGGTGTTGATGATGTTTTTATCATATCATTTGGCATTAGGGGCTTATTTGATGGTGGTCCTTTAATGCTTTTATCTGTTTTAGGAATAGGAAAAGGCTGTTCAATACTATGGTCTTCAATTAAAAATGTATGTGGTGTTTTACTTGACACGAAATTCTCTTTTTTCTCTGCAATTCCATTTTCAATGGATTTTTGTTTAACCGGCTTTAGCTGTACTTTGGAAGCTTCGTCCTGTTTCTGAATTTTTAATATTCTATTATTTAATTCTGTTCTATTTTTTTAAGTAGAAATAAAAATATCAGTACTTACATGGCCAAATGTTTGGATTTCCAAATTGATTTTCATACCAGCATCTTTTATGAGATCAATGACATTCTGTTCAGTCGCATCTCTGACATCCTGCTCATTCAGAGTTAATATCCTATCACCAACCTGTAGAGATTTATTTGATAAAGTGTTATTTCATATTTCGTATGTAGTTGCAGTTGAAGTTCAAAATAATTTGCTTAGGAATCTACGAAAATACCGCTAAATCAATAAAATTTAAGAATTCCACCCCAACAATAAATTTTGCAACTTCGTGCCCAAAATAAAGCCTTTTAGTCATCGAAGAATTCTAAAACTATTGCATCCGAGTCCAGAACAACATCGATGATTACATTAAGAAGCGTGGAGTACATCTAAATGACAAACTTATTAATCTTGAAACCATGCTTGGAAGCAGTGTTAAAGGAAGACCAGCTTATATATGGCTCATATAGTATTAAAATTTATTGTAATAGGAAGTTACCAAAGAAAGGGTAAGGAAAAGGCTATTCTGTCTGTTTTTCGGAAGTGTACGGCAACAATAATAATTGTTATCGAGAGGATAAAGGTGATTCGTATGGCACAATGTACAGCTTTCCGACTCTTTCGATGTGATTCAAGGATATGTTTTTCAAAAATTCGGTTTTTATTGGCAATTGAAGAAGTGATAACTTCCAAAGTGGTTACGTTTGAAAAGGGACCCAAAGCTCACCATAAATTATTTTAAAGCATGCACCATAGAACAGGTCACGTATAGTTTAGTTATGTGGGTCAGTTTTATATCACTCGATGGTGGAACGGAACTATATGCATTTCGAATCCTGTCTCCTGTGTTATGGAACTACAATTATGCACCAAGTTAAAAATTCTCTAAAACATGGATATTTTCTGCCAACATATCCACAGGCTGAAGGCCTTTATTAACCGTTATGTAGGTACTGAAGATCCGATATCCAAAAACTATATATATCCAGGTCCTGTGGAATAGACCCGGACACACAAAATTGGGCGCAGAATGCTTGTGGCTGTGGTACGAGTACTGTGGATATAGTATGCTTATTTGCTAACTATCGTAATAGCAATTTTTCTACATCCCCCAGCTTTTGGTTTTTGGATAGGATAGGTCATACATTGAAGAAAGTGGAAACCTGACGACAACATAGTGAAACAGTCATTGGAACTAAATTTTATATTAATATCTGAAAAAAAACTCGTTTTTAAATTATTCAATCGGGTCCACAGCTAAAGACAGTTGCGACGGATCAAAAGCAGGACAGTTGGAATAACGGTCTTGTATTTTGTTTCTAAACTATTCTTCAAGAGAAGTTGGAACCCAGGTCGCAGGACACATGTTTATTTTTTCCCTTAGTCGATAATTAAAATAAAATACTTATGAAATTGACGAAACCAATAACTCAAAAAAAAAAAACACAAACCTTAAAATATTCAATTAAAATACAAACCTTTAATTTGCCACATATATGCGCTGGGCTTTGAGGAACGATCCCTTTGATGAATATGCCAGATGTTTTGGAGTTTGGCGAGTCCTTGACCTGAACAAAATTAAATAATTATTGATATTGTATTAAAAAATATTCACTTTAAAAATATTTAAGAGTTTTGTTTTATGTCTGGTTACTTACACCTACTATCTTGTATATAATATAGGATTAAATGGACGATGAAATGTATTAATTAAAATCTATGGTCTTACCTCTCCTCGTACAATACATATTCCAAAAGATCTCTTTCCGGTTTTGTCTAAAACAACTGCAAATTTTTGCGCTGCAAAATATCAACAAAAGATAAAAAACATTGATTGAAGATACATACAAACTTTAAAATTTAAGGCATACATTCTGCTTACCTAAAAAAATTTCATAGAAAGATATACAAATATAGGATACATTTTACAATGGCAATTAAAAGGTAAGTTCGCGCTAGCAAAACGAGAATTTTTTTGATTTCAGCTCACCCTTATTTCCGTCCGAATTTAAAGTCCTATCGCTGTGTACAACCCGTCTCAAATGTTTTACTATTGTCTATTAAAATAATATACAGAACCGAAAATTGCCCTAAATAGACTTATGTGTAGTGCGATGGCCAAAACAAAAATTTAACAGCAGTGCACTTTTACAATTGAAAATCAAAAAGAAAGTAATGAAATGAACTACAAACCAGTGCAATTATAAAATTTGCAACAACACAAATGAGTGATAAAATTCTCATTATAATTAGTAATTAGGAATCTAATCCTCTGGACTCTAAGTATAGATCAAGGCATATTTCAAAGTGTAGTATATGGTTGAAATGTTATTGAATTAAGTTTATTCGTATGATTTGATTTTATATTTTTGTTTGATTTTTATAATGTTAAGAATTTTCCGAGTCGAGAATATAGCACCCTCCATGCTCCATCTTCCACCTCAAAATGGTCAACGTTCTAACATCGACTTTAATTTCATGTGGTTTTAATTAAACGTCCAAAACTATATCATCCATACATACTTTATTTATAAAAGCCCTCACCTGGACAGTAACTCAACTTCTAACGAATTTAATGCGCTGGTTTCCCATTATCTTCAGTTTGAAATCATTTTTGGGAGCGGTTCGGAAGCCCGTTTTTTAAAATCCCGTTCTTTATAATCCCGCAAAAAAACAAATTAAAATCCCGATTCTAAAGTACCGCTTTTTTAAAATCCCGCTTTTAATAATCCTGTTTAAACAGAATCCCGTTTCTCGTGAGCCTGCTTTTTAAAATCCCGTTTAATCCCGCTTAGCCCGTTTCGTATTTTGATAAGTTTACTCAATATTGTACACATAAATATGACTAAAGCAGATTTTTTGCGCCGTATAGCTCACAATATAAAACTTTAATCTTAATATTTCGAAAAAATATCTAAAATCTTGAAACCTCATTTTTGTTATGTTCTATGTTCTTTATTTTTTTATTTGTTAAGTTACAAAATCAATAAAACAAACTTCTCCAAATATTTGTTTTTTGTTTTCTTTTTGTCTCCTTTCATACGACATAACGCCCATGAACATTATGTCACCTCATCATCATCGGCATTGGGCTGTAAAATAAATTAAATCCCGCTTTTGGAATCAACACAAGGTGTTTTATTTTAAAAATCGCGTCGATTTTTTAAATAAAACACCTTGCGTTGATTTCCAAAAGCGGGCTTATAAAAACGGGAATTTAATAAACGGGATGGTAAAAAACAGGATTTTAAAAGCGGGATTTTATAAAAACGGGATTTTTAAAAACAGTATTTTAAAAAACGGGATTTTAAAGACAGGATTTAAAAAAACAGGATTCTGAAAAACGGGCTCTCGAACCCAACCCATCATTTTTACGGGTAATTTCAATCTATACAATTCTACGTGGCTTCGCTTTTCTAACTATACTACACCCGAATGAATAAAGGTATGACCAAGCCACTACAAAAGCTTTTTTTCCTATTTTTCAGCAGGATGGAAAACAGCATTTGTTCAACCCGTTCTTGAAAAAGACATAACTTAACCACCTGATACAGAGACGAACTGCACATTCGTCCCTTCTTTTTAAGGTCATGGAACTTGCGAATGACCAGCAGTATAAGTTCTTTATAGCAATAGGTCCACTGGAATTATGATGGTATATCTTACCAAACAGTCGATCCAATCGATAACAGCGCATTCCTTAGAATTCAGAATCAAGCTCTCTTAACGAAAATGAGTGCGTTTAAAATTGACGAACCTGTTCTTCATTGGATTAGAAATATCCTTTCAGACTGCTTCCATTCACGTTGTTTTGGAACGTTTTCAATCAAATATTCACACAATTATGTTGGTGCACCTTAAATTATCCGAAAACTCAATTTTGTGTTCTTTCGTTAAAGCATAGCCTACCCCCTAGCCCTTAACCATATGAGTTGCACTTGCATCAAGCTTTGCATTCTAAAGGTATGTATCTGTATTACAAACCACCTTCTATCGAACGAACACGCATACTTTAGGTCGTCCAAAATGCGGTGAAATGTTAAGACTTCCCAGGTCGATGCAAGAAATAATTTTCACCAGCTGATATGGTTACAAGGCATACATTTACCCAAAGCTAGAGGTGCTACTGTATCCTGTTACACATTTGCGTCTCCTCCATAGGATTTAGAAAAGAGCATACAATTGAGAGGTGCAAAAGAACCATTAAGGAAACTTTATTTCCCATTAACATCGTCTTAACGTTTCTTGTCTACTTTTATAAACAACGCTTCTGCGAAAGTCTGATGACCTCGGCCTTAAACGATTTTCTCGTAATACTCAAATCGCTAGGAATGCCTATCAATAAGCCCTTCATCCCGATTTCGGACGTATTTTTAAGAACTATAGGGACTAAGTTTTTAGCCGCACAATATACAAGAATGTGGGATGCTATACCTGGCCTCGATTTTTCCTCCAATTATGATTTGCAGACATTCGAAAACAATGCAAGTTGGTATCTCTTTTAATTTCCCTTCCAACTTTCCTAAATTCATTAAATTTTTTTTTTTCGACACACATCCCAAAACAACTATATTGGATTAAGAACATTCTTTACAATATCAAAAATACAAAATTTAATACCTAACACAAATCCCAATCACAGACAGAGACTTTTTTTCTGGCCGTATAGTGTTCTTCCTTGCAATGGCTCTGCGGTCTTCCATATACTCACTATTCATTGTGTGTGTGTCTAGTAAAATTTGCCTTGAATTTCATTTTGATGCTTCGTTTATTTTGTTCGCATGTTTCGAATTTTTTTTTAATTTTTTGTGTATTGATTTTAGAGTTTGCAAAATAAATCAATACATGCTCCTCTGTATGTATATGTGTTCATGTTCATAAACGTATAGCACTACCACCTATTGTTCTTCGTTAGGTTAGAAATATTGAAACTAATTTCCAAGAATTTAAATTCACATTATGTTATGTACATCAACTCATGAGAGCAAGTCCTTGTGTCTCAATTATTCAGAGAAATTTAAGTTTATAGGTGATAGGTGAAAACAATTCAAGGTCAAAGTTCCATGGGTGGGAGTGCATTCAACTTTCCTAATTTTTAGAACTTGCTTTGTTTTGGCTAGATTGCCTTAATTCAGGGCCAGGCTTAAAGCCTAAACTAAATCTAATTTAATTTACTGTTTAGAATTTAAAGAAATTTTTTTTTTCAAAATCATTCGACCAGTTTTTTTCAAAAAACAATTTTTTTTTGAAAAACTTTTCCAAAATAGTACCTATATTCCAATTTTTTTTTTGAGTATGCCAACTTCTAGCACTTTGTAGATTTTATCAGAAAAATAAAATTAAAAAAAAAAAAACTTGAACCGTTTTTGAAAAAAAAAAAATAAAAATAAAAATAAAAAAAATTAAATTTATTTTCAAAAAACTCAAAAAAAAACTTTAAAAAAAAATGTCATCAAAATCCCTCCAGTGGCTTACGAGAAAACCGATCCTATGGGAGGTACCGTTATAAGACTTTTCCTGAAAAATCTATTCCAACCAAAACATAAAGTTTGCACAGTAAACACTATTCAGAAAGTTTTATCAAAATCGTTGGTAGCCGTTTTTGAGAAAAATTAATTTTTCACTAAAAATCGTATGGCAGGTACCGTTAGTTTTGGAGCTAGAATGCCAATTCCAAAAATCCCTCCGAAGGACGTCATAATAATACTATGTACCAAGTTTGAAGCAATTCGGTCCAGCCGTTTAGGCTGTAGGTAACTATACAGATAGACAGACACACGGACAGACAGACAGACAGACAGACAGAATTGTCGGACCCACTTTTTTCGACTTCTCTATCATCGTAATATCATGTTTGATTGTTAGAATTTTTTTTTTTACGAATGCATAACTTGCCTTATAGTACCTTTAATCGCAAGTAAAAAGGAACCGATTTGAGATTGCCTCCACCTTTTTCCTTCCTTTCTTTACCCTTAACGGCTGCAAGAAACGGCTCCTTTGATTTTGACAAAACTGCCATAATTTCGTAAAGGCCCGAACTGCAGTTTTCACACTTCCGATGAGTTATTACAGGGAAATACTAAATCGCTAACCGCAACCTGAATATAGAACATTAAAATTTCCAAAAAAATATTTTTATTAAAGCTCAGTGTTCTTTATTTTGTCCAATAACTTCAAGTTTAAACTTTTCAAGGTTGTAGAAAAAAGTGTAGATAGGGCTTTCTTACTTTTTGTAAAATTTAATATAAAGGCCAAGGTTTTGGTATTTTCATTCTTTTTTTGTTTGTTTTGTCCTATAGATACAAAAGAAGTTAAGCTTGGCATGCGACATAGGGCTTTTCAAAAAAATATCATGGGTCCGTTATTTTGCTGTAGCAGCTTATAAAAGGCCCTATGTGGTAGTTAGGGTTCTCTAAAATTTTGATGCATACGATTTGGGCTTTTAGAAAATTGTAATTTTCTAGCTTATTGGAAGATTCAGCCTCATAAAATAAATACAAATAAATCACGCACAAAGCCCTAACTCCAAATTTACAAAAAAGTAAAAAGTAAAAATTTTGCCTTTACGAGATTATGGCAGTATATTTATATACCCTGAGTATTTAAAAAAACTGCTTTTATAGTTTTTGGCTCAATTTCAAAAAAATTTTTCTTCGAAAACTACTAATCCAATTACATAACCCCTTTCTGGAATACGTTTAAACTTATTAAGAAGCAACCTTCTGGATTTTAAGCAACTTATTGTCCGATGGAAAATATTTTTTAAGAAGTTGTATTTATCATTAATTGTAAGCTGTCTTTGAAATAAAAGTGTCCCGCTTTTATGGGATTCCTTAAAATCGAAAAATATCCGCTCATGCAAACTGACGGCAGAAATTCACCGAAGAATATTGGAGAAAATATTGGGCTTTTTGCTCATACAAGAACAACTAATAGAGGTTCCATTTGGCTTTAGTAATTATTGTGGGTACACTTTTACTTAAATTTTGTGGAACATCTGAAGTTTATGTGATTATTACAGAATCTTGAAAGTTTGGAATAACGGTAGGACTTATTGTAAAAAACAATAAAGTGCACGACTGGGTTGAACAAACTTGCTCTAATGTGAGACAGTGGCCTTGGGGTTTGAGATTTTGGAAAAAAAGCAAAATCACTAGTTTAAACGTTTTTTTGGAACAAATGAAGTAAGACATCTGATTTCGTTTACTGTTAAGAATTTTTTTTTCATAATCGTTTGACCAGTTTTTTTTTCAAAAAATAGTTTTTTTTTAAAAACTTTTTTGAAAATATATTCCAAATTTTTTGTGAGTATGCCAACTTCTAGCACTTTGTAGTTTTTATCAGATAAATAAAATTAAAAACAAAAACATCTTAAACAAAAAATAAAAACAAAATTTAAATTTCTTTTTTAAACTCAGAAAATATTTTTTTTTCAAAATTTAAAAATTAATATTATTCCTTCTAAAAAAAGGCTTCTACTTCACAAATTTCATCGAAATCCGTCAAGTGGCTTACGAGAAAATCTGGCTTCAAAAAAACTGTTCTATGGGAGGTACCATTAAGAGACTTTTCCTGAAAAATCTATTCCAACCAAAACACAAAGTTTGCACAAAAAACACTATTTAGAAAGTTTTTGATATAAATGAATTTTTCATTAAAAATCGAATGGCAGGTTCCGTTAGTTTAAGAGCTAGAACTAATTCCAAAAACCCCTCTGTAGGACTTCATATTATCATGTTTGATTGTCAAAAAAAAAAAATTTAAGTTGCCTTATAGTACCTATAATCGCAGGTAAAAAGAAGTTTTGTATTCAGTTTTTGATTGGATTTTTTGGAACCCTGCTTTTACGAACTTCACAGCAAAAGAAAATTTGCAGTAAGCAATTCAAGCTTCAAAAATCTAAAATTTTCGCCACTAAAATGATTTTTTCTAAAAGAAAATTAGTAAAATACAAACAATTCTAGTAGTTTGCCTGAACTTACTGAGTAAAATATCCAAATAAGTCTAAGGAAAATTAAAAGTCAAAATGCGGCTGGCAAAAAAAAATTTTTGTGATTTTTATTTAATACTAATATTTTCCCAATATAAGGTTAAATCAATAGGAAAATTTACTAACACAAGTAGTTAATTTTTTTTTTTTTTAAGTTTTAAATTGACCGTAGAAAGCTCTGTTAGCAATTGAATATTATCCACCCTGTAACAAAACTTTGAAACAATAAGCTTGTCTATTTTTTTTATATTATTTATGATGTAATCTTATGAAACTGAAGGTTTTCTAAGGCTGGATACAGTTTAATATCGTATAAAACATCACTTTAACATTTTTTGATTCCAACACAAAAAAGAAACCCACAATATAATTAGTCCTTAAAGTTTATATATTTTTAAAACATCATCAAGTAACTTTGCATTATACATTAACAACTCACCATTACTATCAAAAGGTTGTTGAACCATATTTAATCGTTTAAAATATTAATGATCTTGGCTTAAATCATTATTTTTAAACAAATAGGAAGTGATTTTTTGTTGTTTTATTATCCACAAACAAACTACTCACTTCACAAACGAACGCGCCGAGTTCAGTTTCGAAACTAATTGGACTTATAGCTTCAGGTTTACCTTTCCCGTCCAAGTGCAAGCAAAACACCATACAAAACAATATATTGATTTTTGGCCACCAATATCTATAATAATTTATTTATATAAAAAAAATAAATTATTGCTCAATCAGAACAATTTGATCTTGTTGCACAAGGGGATATTGACGTTTAAAAAAAAAATATACAAAAAAAAAACTAAAATACGCTCATAGAGGCTGGTAGTTAAAAAATTCGCCTTTACACGATTATTTTCTTTGATTACTAAATTTATTCGAATAAAAATACTGCCTCGCTGACGTGAAAGTGAAAATCAATGAGTGTATTACAAAGACGCCAAAAAGCCATAGAAATGCTCTTAAAAATCAATATCGAGAGTTTGCATTGGAAATGGAAGATTAAATAAATTAAATTTCACACATAATGTAGGTTTGTATACACTATAAGGTATAAGCCATAATTTTACTGAGTATATACGAGTCATAACATCGCTGTCTTAAGAGAACATTCACACCCTGTGCTTGTATCATTGGGTGTTAGGACTTACGATAGCTAAACTTGGTCAACATCAGCCATTTTTTAGGTTTTTTTTAGGTACCTAACCGTACTCTTGCACAAAAGTTGTCGAATTTGGTTAAAAATGTCCACACTGTTTATCTTTATTAGTGTCCTTTCAATCAAATGAAAGAATCTGAATCAGAGACAGGAACATTGTTAACCCTCTTTCCCTACGAAATAACCAAGTGTCAAACGGCTTTTAAAAATCTATATTTATTTATTTACTTAAGACTATGCCAAGCCAAACCCTGCAAATTTTTTGACTTTATATTTTTTTATATTAATCAAGTGTTGAAATTTGGCTGTTCACTCAGATTTTGTTTTTTTCTATATTATTTCATATTCGAAAATAGTTCCTTCTTTCATAATTTTTCTTAAAACCCTACTTTCTAAAGTTGCATTTATGCATCATTTTAGGAAGTTGCTGAAGTTAAAATGTAAACTCTATTGCTATTTAAAATTACATTTTGAATAGCCAGAGCCCAATTTTATTTAAGACGTTAAAACCAACAGAATTCCGTTGTGTGTGTTTTTAGCCAAAAACAAAACGAATATTTTACAAATGAAGTTTAACCAAAATCGTTTGAGCAGTTTTTGAAAAAATTTACATGAAGGAAATTTGTATTCCTATTTTTGGTTTTTGAGATTGATCAACATTGGTGGCTCTTTTTAAGCGGCCGTTAAAAATGCGGTCATAGCTATAAAATTGCAAACCGTAACTTGGAAGGCCGCAGTTCGAGTCGCACTTCGACTAAATAAAAAAACTTTAAAAATATCTTCCTTTAAAACTACATACATAGTTTTCATGGTTTGAAGAAAGACCGTGCAACCATTCAGACTGTGGGTCAGCGAGTAAAATAAGGTAGATCGACTCGCTCAGACTGGTATATCGAAAACCTTTATTTCTTGGACTTTTATATTAAAATCGCAACGCACGAAACCAAAACTTGTTCTATAGAAGCAAATGAAAAAAAATACTTATTAGATACATTTTAATAAAGTTGTATGCACTCTTGAATGTAAGATGTGTTAATTGGTTGTTTTTTTTTACACCCTGCGGTGAAAACTGCACTTATAACATAGTCTCCTCGCATTCACAAAGCAACTGAATGTTGGTTTCAATATTTCACTGATCTGCTGAGAAGTGCAAGTGCAGTACAAGTAATCTCTCAATTTTGGTCTGATCAACATAAATTGAATTCGCATTGAGGTCTGAAAGCAAAACTCTGTCGTTTTATACGATCGCGAACTGGTAGAATATTATAAACTAGCTGATCCGCGTACTTCGTTCCGCCAAAATTCATTAATGTATTGAAAATAATAATTCTTTCATATGTATTTAGTAAATAGCTGATATTTTATACAAACAGACACTTTGTTTTTATTTATGTGTATCGATACTGTGTGATTTTAAGTCCATTCGGCTTATCAGCTATTTGCAAGTGAAAATCCTGTCAAAAACGGTGCATAAATAAGAATTTTTAAAAATGGAACCGCAGCGTCACCTGGAAGATTAATCAAAATAATCTAAGTTACTCCTTACAACGCCAGCTATCCGCCAGTGAAAATCCCGTCGAAATTGGCCCATAAATAAGAATTCTTACAACATCATGTAACTTGCCATGACGATTTTTTCAGTAACTGAATAATAAACAACAGATTTGACAGATGTCAGCAAAATGAATGCAAAAGGAGGAGTAAAAGACCCCGTCTTTTGTATACAGAATGAAAAGCGGGTCTGGTCCAAAATCTCGAAAACAAAAATCCCGAAAAATCAAAATCTCAAAAATGAAAATCCCGAAAAGCAATCAATACTGAAAAGTTACATACATATCTACATATGTAATTCGTGATTTGAAATACATCCAGCCTGGCAAGCGCATGTGTCAACAGTTTTCTTAATCAGCAGTGGGTGGCCCGCTTCGCGGGATCTAGGGATTTTAATTTCCTTTTTAAGAGGCACACCCGCTCACGCAACTTCACAGTCACCTGTGTCATCAGTTTTCTTAATCAGCAATACTTTTGGGTGACACTAGGGATTTGCTTTTGAACGGCTTCCATAATAAGCGCATAAAACGCGATACAAAGCTAGGTTGGTTCGAGACGGGAGGGGATATTTCAAAAAATTTTAAAAAAATACATGAGCAAAACTTGGCAAACATTCTTCTAAGTCCCTAATTTAATTTTAATTTTTTGAATCAGCTTTAGTGAATAATTTTTGAAAAATTATTTTTCAAACTCGAAACAGAAAAAAAAACATATGTATAACGAAAACACATTTTTATCAACTCTGCTAACAACTGATAGGGTACTAATTTTGATTTTAATTGAATGCTCTTATCAATTTCAAATAAAACAATGAACAATATGGTTGTAGAAGTTTAAGGTTCCATAAGATATTAAAAAATACCTACTTCTTTTTAAAAACAATGCAAACTGACTAGTTTTATGTTTTTAGATGAAGGTTTCACAGGTGTAGTGGTAAGTGTGTTGAACTGCCAAGCCGAAGGTTCTGGGTTCAATCCCTAATTCCACCTAAAGTTTTTCCGGGGTACACGGTACTGCCTCTTGAGAGAAAGTGACAAATCATCGAAGGATTAAACTTGTGCATCTCTACTAGCCATTCGGATCCGGCGGTAAAATGTAGGTAGGTGTCTTCCATGTTTCGCATAAACATGAGTTTTGGTCAAGAGTGAGTTTAAGCCGGTGGGCCAACGAAGAGCTGTTGATGCCACGATATTTATTTATTTATTTAACTAGAATAAGGTTTCGCAACTGTTATTGTTCAATAATTTTTGAGGCATTTTAAAATTTACATGAATTAAATGTTAGGACATTTAAAAAATTCAAAGCTTACATATATTAAACAAGCAGTTAAAGGATTCAAAGTATATAGAAAGGATACACTACTTTAAAACTGCGTATCTTATATAAGCCTTTTGAATAAGTATTTGCTTTCTTTTAGATGAAGTCAAAATCTTCAATCGACGAAAAGACTTTAAAGAATTAAAAAGACTTCAAAACGTATTTTTTAGAGATTTTAAAAACTGCAAGCAGGTGCAAATTCGCAATTGTTTGGTTTTAAATCTTTTGAGTGATTCGAAATGTTTGTCTTACTTCAAAATATATTAAAAAGAGTTATGAGCTTATAAAGCTCTGAGATACAACATTAAACAATTTGTTGTTGTTGCGAAATTATATTCCAAAACATAAAATAATACACCGAATAAATTCCACCGTGAATATAGGAGAGCCTTATTAGTATTTTTGTTTTAAAAGAACTGAACCATGTGCTAGCCGTCGCATTTTTGCTCAAAAATAACCACCATTTTGCTTTAATTTTTGTTTAAATAAATAATTCTTTTATTGCTAAATTTTTGTTTGTCTTGTTGTCCGATGTTAATGTAAGTAATAAAATATATAACTAAGTTTTTATATAGAATATATTGTCAGGTACACAAGGTACCTATTACCTACCTTAAAAATTTGTAACGTTTTCTTCTTTTTATAGGATCAAAAAGGCTTTGGGTGGAGGGTGAAGCAAAAAGCAATAGATAACGTCGTCGTCGTCGTTGGTCGTTCAAAGTATAGGTTTTGATACCAAATAAATTCAGTGAATTAATTAGAACACAAATTAGAACAAAACACTCTTATTTTATCACTTTGAAAAGAATAAGCTCATAGGTATAGGTATTACGAGAGTATACGTTAGGGAAATGAACAATGACTACGGCGATAGAGAAAATATGCTCGGGATCGTTTCGTAAGTCCTGATGGCGATGGGCACGGGCAGGAGTTTATAAATAGCTACATTTACATATATATATAAATGTATAGGTAAGGTAGCCTAGGTACATTGTTTTGACAGAGTCTTGGGCTGGGGTAAGGAATTCTTGTGCTTGGCTTGCTTGGCATGTTCAATGATTGTTTTCTGAGCAAGGACTCTCAGTTTATTTAGCAAAAAAGGAAGCCGCCCCTTTTCATCTAGCATCCACCCATTGAAGTCCTGATGTAGCCAATCAGGAGAGTTGTTATATTATTGAAACATCCCTTTATTTGGAAGTTAATATGGTGCAAATAAAATTCAATCTAAAGGGACCATCATTTTTTGTATAGTGTGTTGTATTGTGTTGTGTGAATGGGTTTATCTTGTGGTGAACTGTTTGTTTGTCGGTCCTTATTTTTTTTTTTTTTTACTTCGTTTTATAAATTAATCTCTACAATCGGAAGAGAAAATGCATTTAAGAGGTGTAACGCTATTTACAAAAATGTTTACAAAGTGAAGGTTTGCAAATTAAATGTTTTTATGTTCATTTTTTTTTTTTTTTTATTTTGTGTCGATATTTTGTATAGATATCTAAAGCTTCACAGTAGAAAGCATGCGTGAACATTAAGATTTGAATGTATATTTTCTTATGAATACAATATAAGGGTTTAAATAGATACTAACATTTATACACCTTCACCTACAACAGCGATGCGATGCAAAGGTACCTATAAAAACAACAGGATTAAACCACAGATATGTTGTGGAGGTTATTCAAGATAAAAAAGTGTTAAATTGATCTGTTAGTTTGAAGATTTAGTTTGACACCGCAGTTATTGTCGACAAAAGTATATAGGTACATTTAGCCCACCTATAGTTGGGTGAGAGGCAGGAACCTAGGTACTTACAATCTACACATACCTATCTCATTATGGTTATTAGCTTTTTATATGAAAACGAAAAATTGCTCTATATTTATATACCTATTTAAACGCCAACGTATAAAATACTTAATAAAAGCAACTGTTTCAAATTGCTTCAAGTTTTCTTGAGTCCGTTTTAGAACAATTTACCATGTGTAGGTAGATAGGTACCATATTTATTTCTTCATTCCAATTATTGAATGCTTTAATTTATTTAAGTGCTTGTTGGCTGCCAAAAATCATTCGAAAACTTGAATAATCTGGTGACTCTTATAATTGGGGAAATAGTTTCAATAATATCATAATATTAGTTATTTGTTCCCTTGTAACCCCTTTAGAAAGGGTTATTAATTCCCTTATCATAAATATAAACACCGTACCTACGTAGGTATTAAGAAGTTGGATACAAGATACCGACGCACTTTATGGTTTTGAATGTCTGGAAGTCATATGAAATGCAAAAATCTTCTCGAATGACTTGACATTCTTGTAGTGCGGCTAAAAAATGAGTCTCCATACTTCCTTTATAGTAGGTACGTCTAAAATAAGGCTCGGGGGTAAATCGATGAGCATTCCTATAGCGATGCAAGTGTACAAGAAAATATTTGAAGGGGGGAAGGCATCTGGCTGTTTCTGGGGAGCATTGTTTGTAAAAGTAGCTACAAAACAAGGTGAGGCTAGAAACACTATTTACTTCCATAATCAAGGAAAACATTCATGGAAATATATTCGTTGTAGAATTTCGACCGATCAGATCCCGAAAAATATCTATTGAATCGACCTATAGGATTTATAGGAAACCTAAACATTTGGCGGCAATTTTGGCAACGTCAAATATGTGTTCGGTCCACAGCACGCAGTGGTTCGGTTTGCATGGAAGAGTGGACAAAAATCTGTAAAATCTGAACTATTTAACAGATTTTAATAAAACTTGATGCAATTGTTAAAATTGGTCTTATCCATAACTAGTAAAAATGGTGCCGTGAAATAACGCCGAATGCAATAACGCCGAATTTCAAAATTCGGCGTTATTGCACTTTGCGAAAGTGAAATAACGCCGAATTATGACGTTCGGCCTTATTTCACTATAAGAAAGTAAAATAACGCCGAATTCCAATTGAGAAATAAAGCCGAATGGTAGAAAATGAAGAATTCGGCTTTATTTCACTTTTGCAAATGGAAATATAGCCGAATAACAGCCTGCTTGAAGCAAAATCAACTGTTCTTGTCAGAAAGATAACCGAAATTTACTGTTACAATGCAAGAATGTTCAGTCAATTGTTGATGACAAAATACATACTTAATAAACAATCGCGCGATTTTTTATTTTTATTTAATGAATTTCTCAAAAAACTTGGATCTGAAAAATTTTTCTCTCAAATTCTGCAAAGCTTGGATTTTATATGTTGCACTTATATTAACGGTTTCGAATAAAAGTTTGACATTTTATTTAGCTTGATATAGATATAGAACCTAGGTATCTACATGTACATTTTAAGTTCAATAAATACTGAAACTTTTACTTCAAAAGACTTCTCTTAACAGCACTATAGGTTTTAAAAATATAATGAAGTATGCATTTCGTAAACTTAATAATTAAAATTTAAAATATCGAAATGTAAATCTGTTATGTTTATTAAGTATATGTATTTTTCAACAAAAAATAATTATTAAAAATTATTTTTTTTTTTCATTAAAACGAACTTTTGGGAAGAACATATTTGCTTTGTTTTATTTTTAAGTGGAAATTGGTCCTGTACAAAAAAGATATACAAAGGGTACTTAAACATTTGTTTAATGATTCCAAAGCTCTCAGGATGGTACCTTATTTAGGGTGACACGCCTCAATATCGACAAAATATCCGCGGACAAAATATCCGCTGCTAAAATATCCGCGGCCAAAACATCCGCGGCCAAAATATCCTCGTCAAAATAACCGCATACAACCAACCTCGCACCTACCCCAAGTCCTATAATGTGCCCAATAGGGTGGATCGATTTTTTTTTTTTTAGAAATCTTTGATGCCTATATGCGGAAAAGTTGAATTTAGGGACCCGAAGGATGAGTAAAAAATTTGGTAAATTTGTGACGTCATCTCAAGGTTCCTATATGACGTCAAAGTTTTGGATTTTTTTAATTTAATAAAAAAAAATTTAATTAGGTAATTTAGTGTTATTAAGCTCATATTATACTTTTCTTCTCTTTTTACGATTATCAATCATCAATTGATAATTGATAGTTTAAAAATTAATCAACTGTCAATTAATAATTGAAAATTATTTTCGGGGCTTTATTAGTAAAAATATTTCTTAAGACTGAAGCAATAGAATTAAATGAATTTAAAATTATGGTTATAATTTAAATTTATAATCTAGTTCTCATCGGCCTTGTTATTGTTTTTTTATATTTTGGTTGTGTCGCTCTTGGTTTTTCTGAAATAATAATCTAAATCTATAGAAGGCGTTGATTTAAGTGCATCAATTGTTATTATTTTCTTGTTTGAAAAATTGCCGGTTATAGTTATCTTAAATTGTAAAAATGCCGCGTACGCGTAGTGAAACCGAGTGTGAAGTTTTTGGAGCACCCGCCAAGCTTAAAAGCAATCAACTTCCCACTTATTCTGATATAATGAAAGCATTTTTGTTTATCAGAAATTCCTTGAAGGAAAATAGAAAAGGATTTGATCCAAGTGTTAATGAAATATCAGCGAAGTTAATGATTGATATAAAAAGTGTGTGGCAAAGAGCTACCTTGCCCGTTGTTTAAGATCAGCAGATTTTGCACAAATTAAAAACCTATAACGAGCAATATAAATCAATAAAAAAAAAATATAAAATCCAAGAAAAATTCTTTTATAGAGAAACTTAAATTATTTAAATCGAACAGCCATCACCTTTTTGACATATCAGCGTGCAAATGTAAAGATTCTTTAAAGTGTCCTTGCGTAACTAAAGTGCCCCATGAGGAACGCGATTTCCTACAGGACCAAAGGCTGTTTAGGCGTATGTTAATTGGTAACGTCGATTCGGAGTTAACAAATAAAATTAAAAAAAGAAACGAAAGAAAAATTCAAGAGGCCCTTAAACGAAAAAGACACGAAGAGGCGAAAAACTCTAAAAGACTTAAAAATGAAGTTGAAGTTTCTGCAGAAAGTGAGGATGACCCCGCAGATGCTTCAAGCGATGAAGACGACGTGAGTGATGTCAATATTTTACCGAGCACAAGTCCGTCGGTTAAAAAAGTGAAAGCTAGAATACATTTTGCCAATTTAGCTTCAGCCTGCGACAGAACAGGAATATCCGACAGATCTGCATCAATTGTTGTAAGTTTTGTTCTGCAAGACATTGGTGTCATTTCCAAGTTAGATCCTTCAAAAGTCATTGATAGAAATAAAATAAGAAGAGATAGAAAAAAAAATACGTCAAAATCTTCAAAGTCAATGTGAAAATATATCAGGTTTATATTTTGACGGTAGAAAAGATAAAACGATGATTTTGGAGAAAATTGGTCCGGGAACACATCGAAAAATTGCTTCCGAAGAACACATTGTCCTTGTTTCTGAGCCAGGTGGACATTATGTGGGGCATGTCATCCCAGATTCCGGAAATGCCAAAACAATATCTGCCAGTATAATTGACTTCATAAATAACATCTTGTGTGTTGATATGCAAGAAATTAAAGCGATTGGATCTAAAAATGGTATCTTATCTCAGCTTGAAGCGGCCATTGGTAAGCCAGTTCATTGGTTTATTTGTTTACTTCATCTTAATGAACTCCCTCTTCGTCATTTGATGACACATCTTGATGGCAAAACCAATGACCCCAAAGGCTTTTCTGGAGTTCTTGGAAAAGCACTTGAAGCATGTGATAGTCTGCCAATACAAGCTTTTGAAAAGATAACAGTGGAACTGCCTGAGATAACGAAAGAAAATTTGAGCACTGATCAAAAATATCTTTATCAAATGTGCAAGGCAGTTTCTCATGGCAATGTACCTTTAGAATTGGCAAATCGGCAGCCTGGAAAAATGTCGCATTCAAGGTGGCTCACAACAGCTAACCGGATTCTTAGGCTATATGTAGGAACAGAGAAACCGTCAAAAGAGCTACTGGTTCTAGCTACTTATATAATAAAAGTGTATGCGTTTGCCTGGTTTGCAATTAAAACAAAGCCCTCCTGTTTGGACGGACCCAACCATATTTTGTCAATTATTAAAGCATCAAAATATCTACCGAAAAAACTTAAGGCAGTAATTCATCCCGTAATCCAACGTAACTCATATTTTTGTCATCCTGAAAATATTTTACTTGCTATGTTAGCTGATAGCCGAAGCCATATCCGTGAATTAGGTTTAAGGAGGATATTAAAAATAAGATCCGAGAAAAGTAGCAAGCAGAAGAATGATATCCGGCAATTCAATATCCCGAAAATTAATTTCGATGCCGATGATTACATCGACCTAATAAAATGGGATACAGTGACCATCACAGAACCTCCTTTAACCGCAACAATATCTGATGAAAACTTGCGGGAAATGGTTGCAAATGTTCCTGACAATATAGAAATATCAAAATATCCCTGTCACACTCAAGCAGTGGAAAGATGTATTAAGTTGGTGACAGAAGCTTCTGCTTTAGTTTGTGGCCAAGAATCAAGAGATGGATTAATAAAAGCTAGAATCTTGTCTCGAAAATTGTTGCCACAATTTGAAACAAAGAAGGACTTTGTTAATGCCCTCCAAAATTAATTTTGACCTACAGGTAAACAAAAATTTGAAGTTAAAATATTTCCTTGCTTTATAAATTTATAATTCTAGGTTGAAGGTTGCAAATGTTTTGCTGCGCCCCATATGTTTTGAATAGATATAAACAAAGGAAAATTCAGTTCTTGCATCAATATAATAATTGTTTTAGTTACTAAAATAAAATATTCGGTAAATTTATCTCAATATGAATAAAAAATATATTTTTTGTATACCTACAACACGTAAACTAATAACTTTTTGACATTGTAATTAAATTCTTTAACCAACAAATAATAGAAATTTCTTGTTGTTAAAATTAAAAAAAAAAAATTAAAAAAGAAAGAAAAATTTAAATATATTATTTAAAGGACATTTTGTTTTCGAAATAGGAACCTTAGGACATTTTTTTTTTGCTGAAAGCTTCTGGTTTCGTTAATGGAAAACCAAATTCAACTTTTAGAACCATAGGCATAGCGAAATTAAAAAAAAAAAAAAAAAATACCAAATTCGATCCGGCCTAGTGCCCAAGCAGGGGGGTTGCATAGGTCATTGTTTATACATCGTAGTGCTGGGCGCTTGCACTGTATTTGTGTTTCTATATATTTGTCTGCGGCTATATTATGTCGCGGATATTTTGACGCGGATATTTTGTCCGAGGATATTTTGTCCAAGGATATTTTGTCCGAGGATATTTTGTCCCCGGATATTTTGTCGCGGATATTTTGACCCGGATATTTTGTCCCTTATTTAGAGAATATGATAGACACATGAAAAGTCATAAAAATAATATTTAGAAAGTGAAATAACGCCGAATCGGCGTTAAATCTGAAATATTTAACCGATTTTGATAAAATTTGGTACACATGTCAAAATTAGTTTTATGTATAATGGGTGAAAATTGGTAAGAAAACATGGTACCTAAAAAGAAGTTATTGACATTTTTCTAAATTTGTAGGGTTTGGTGTGTATAGGAAAGTGTAAAAAAAAGAATGTTATATCTGAATAACCTAACGGATTTTGACAAAATTCGGCACAGATGTGAAGATTAGTCTTATGCATGAAAATTGTTAAAAATTTCGTTAAGAAAAATCACTAGGAAAAAAGTTATTGAGATTTTTCTATAATTTGAGGGTTTTGAGGCTGTACTAAAATAAAAGCTTTTTCCTTGAAGTAATATCTAAACTTTTTATACCCTATTCCATAGAATGGGTATATTGTATTTGGTGTGGAGTTTGTAACATAGAGAAATAATACCGTTAGGTATAGAAAAGTATATATATTCTGACTCAGAATCAAAAGCCTAGTCGATTCAGCCATGTCCGTCCGTCCGTCCGTCCGTCCGTCCGTATGTATACTCTCTATAGCTCGCAATTTTTGAGCTAGAAAGCTAAAATTTGGTATATATATAATCTTTGGTTCAAGATTAAGGCTAAGTTCTTGAACCGGCAAAATCCGCCCACAATCGCCATTTTTGTTGAACAACCTCAATTTGGTAAAATTAAATTATGTTTTTCGTGCAGTTACGATAAAAGCATAACGCTAAAATTCTGCACACGCAAGCTTTAGGTAAACCTTCTTCCAATTAAATAAAAATATTTCAGATTGGGCGTGGCTGACGCCCATTTTTCATACAAAATCATCAATATTGTTTTTATAAAATAATTGATATATTAATGCGAAAAACATTAAATTTTGTGTATATTACTTACACATAAGCATCTTGTGTATGAAATCAAAAAAATTGATTTTGGGCGTGGCTGACGCCCACTTTTCACTAAAAACAAAAAAAAATGTTTTTGCAAATAAACGGTATTTATAATGAATCCGCAAGCCAAAATCTTGCGTCTCTAGTAGAAACTAAAAACTTTGTGTACGAAAAGAAATTTTTGAATTTCGGGCGTGGCTTACGCCTACTTTTCATGAAAGAACGAAAAACGTAGTTTTAAAAATTTAAGGTACCTACTACCAATATTCAATTTTAACCTTTTTCCGTTCGTTATATGAAAAATATATCTACATTTTCTTGTTTAAATTTTTTCAATGCGCCCACTTTTAAGGGCGTGGTTTTTATAAAATACATGAGTAAGATTGTTTAAAAACTACTCGATTCAGCTGTATAGTTAAACACATATTATGCCTAAAAACTGACTGATGATCAAAGCACAGTTAGTGCTTCAATTTTTAAGCACACGCCCACTTTTAAGAGGCGTTACCGTAAAAAGTCTTAATATGCATTAATTTTTTGATGTTTTTTAACTATCGGTCGCAGTTTTGAAGTATAAAGATGAACACTTACATTTGTATTTCTTTGTTACATAGAAGAATGTAGTTCAAGAATTGTTAAAAACACCCATAATCGCTATTTCCAATCAAAATTTAATTTCTAAAAATTTTAGTTTTGTCTTGTTTTGTTCAAATCGATCTACAAGCTTAAAATTGAATGATGAGCTCATATATAGTATTACCCTGGCAATAAAAAGTCTCAGCTAACAAAATTTATTTTATTGAATAGGGCATCCAACAGTTCGTTGCAAACGTGCATAAGCTCTCGCTTATGTTTATCGATGGAATTGGTTGAGAGGCGTCTAATTTTTGAAGTTTATATTTTTGTTCAGCTTTTAGTTCAGTCTGCCCATCTATTTATTTGAGCGCACACTGAACTCACTCTGAAGAAGAAAAGAAATACGAATTATATGCCCTGAAGTCACTGGAGCAAAAAAGAAACACTTTTTTTTTTTGAAAACTCAGGCTCTGTTGTGAACTTAAAAAGAAAAACGGCTAATACTGAACTCAGAGCAAGTTCAAAGTCCCATCAAGATGAAGGGGTGAAATTATCCGTATCGTAATTTACGGAGGAAGCATATACTTTTGTTGGGGCCGCAGTTGCGTAATCGTGGTTCATCCTCGAATCAAAATTTAAAAACGATTAACCTCGGTTCGTGTGTACAAAATTAAAGCTAAGAAGGTGGATCAAGAGTGGTTCAAGAGTTAACCCACCGATTTCTCCGGATTAAAGGCCAGTTGTACAATCGTAGTTCATCCTCGGATCAAAATTTACCTCTGCTCATCTTTGAATAATTAATGTTAATGTGGTGGTTCAATAGTTAACCCACCAATTTCGGTGGATTAAATAAAGTTGACCCACGGATTAAAAATTTAAAAACGAGGATCAGTGTTGAACCTCAATTGTACAACTGGTACTAAATAGAGTTAATCAACGGATCAAGAATTAAAAAACGATTAACCTCGGTTCGTGTGTACAAAATTAAAGCTAAGACGGTGGATCAAGGGTGGTTCAAGAGTTAAGAATTTAAAAACGAGGTTCAGTGCTGAACCACAAAGTTACAACTGGTACTTATGGTATTTCCACACTATCCCACAGTGTAGTAAGACATGTCAAAAAAAAAGTGTGAAGGAATGTGTGATGGTTTAACATTCAATCCTAAAAAAATATTTCAGATCTTAGCACATGTCAAATTGTATGAGATCTGCGCTGTCATATTCTGTTTCCACACTATTATACATGTGTTTCATCACACATTTTTGACATGTCGTATTACACTGTGGGATAGTGTGGAAATACCTTTAGAAATACTAAGGTTAAAAAATTTATTTAAAAGCAGCCAATGTTCTTGATTCAAACTGGGTGTGTCTAGATGTTTTAAAATTAATCGTGGAATTTATTGGAATCTCTTCCGAATCGTATGGTCACACTTTTATACGTTATATATGCTTCGTGTGAGATGTGTTTCAACTAACTCTAACTAATTAAAAATTACTTGGGGACGACAATGAACTAATCACTTAAAAATCGTGCTATTTCAGCAATAAAAATCGTAGCTAACTAAGCATGAAAATTAGAAAGGAAAAGTGTATCTAATTTCTTATTAAAGTGTCCTTGTCAGTTCTTGCAATACCGATGTTTGGTCTTAGTTCTAAGATGTGACTAATTTACACTGTTGCATTGGTTTTCGGAATCGAATTCCGAAAAATGGCAATTTCAAGTCTGTCAAGTACTGATTAACAAATGATTTGAATGAAAAAAATTCGAAGATAAACGCTATTTGTTGAAGACCTCATTTGATGTTGACATGGAAAAGAGGAATCCCATCCCAATCGCGCTTGCATACACTACACATTCCCTAAACCATTGCAACACGTGCTGGCCAGCACTTAAGTGGATGTTGGCACGTGCCAAGCGATTAATTTTACACCATGTATACAAATATTTTATTATTAGAATTGGTGCGATCACAACACCAAAGTAAATATTGTTTGTTGATTGAATCGGTTGTCTGGTGATGTAGTTTGCTTGTGAATAAACGAGATACTTTGATGTCCTGATTAAGTCAGGAATGTTTAATAAAACTTCTTGGAATTTGTCCATAGTGTCGCATCTCGCATGTGATGGTGTGAAAATAATTATTTGCCGATACACGCGCTTGATGGTTTGATATAATCTCTTGTATCAATATTAAAAAGACTTGACAATTTTAAACAGAAATTCATTAAACGATGGGAAGAAAATTAAATAAATCTTAAAGAGTTGATGAATTGCATAATGGTGGATGGGATAGGCAATTTTATGTTCTAATGGATATGAGTTTTATTGAAAAATTAAGGTTTTTTCTCATGTTTAAAAAAAAGAGCTCTTCAAACCAGTTCCTGAATATCAATAACGCGAAGAAATTGGTTTGACATTTCACTATTTTTTAGTAAGCAAAATGTCAAATTCAGTCTAAAATGGAATTTTTTTTTGCAAAATGAAGACCTATCTTAAATTATACTGGGGATTTGGGAACATTTGATGAAGTGGAAAAGCTACAAAGCTACTTTTTGTAGAGAGTCTTGAAACTACCGTTATGGACTCCAAACCTTACATTATCAATTGAAACAGAAGAGAGGCATTACTGCACTGCACCAATAAATAGTTTTAGAATCCAGTTACACGAGACTACCAAAGAAGCTCTCCTAAATTCTATTAGAAAAACAGCTCACGGATCTTTCTGGAGTGCTCTTTTTTGAATCGAAATTCAAAATAATTGTCTATGTGATTATCCATTTTTGAATATATAATTCGTTGCAGTATTTTGCCTACATTAGAGGGCATAGATATAGGTCTGAAGTTTCACAGTTCAAAGCTATACTTTTTTTTTGTACCGGGAACAAGCTGCCAACTTTCCAATCTAGTGGAAAGTACCCATTGTTAAGACAGTTGTTTATAATTAATGTTAGGAATTCTATTGCATATTTTGAAATTTTTTTAAGAATGAAATTTGAAGCGTTGTCTGGACCTGCTGATTTTTTACTATGTAAGTTCTTATTAATTAAAACAATGTCAGATATTGAGGTGAACATGTATGGGGCTATATAATTGGTGAAAGACATGAATTATCATTGTCAAACATGAAAATCCTATCTGGCAATGACAACTTTGCTTTTTCAATTTTCTGTTAAACATGATCAGTAAAATTGACTGTTCTGATTTATTTCACAACTGTTTATGTTTTTTTTTTTAAATACTCTGCAAAAGCTTCCAACTCATCTTTTTATTCGGTTATCGAAACATTTTTAACTATTATTTTTTGGCAATTAAATTTTCTAGATTTTCCTATGAGTCTATTGATGCTATTAAATGCTTGTAGTCAAAGTTTGATGTGTGTCAGTCTTTTTTTTAGTTGTTCGTTGACCCAAATGGCCACTTTTTCTTGTATTATTAGTTTAAGAAAGAAAATTCTGCTAGACAATTCTTTATACTCTTTCGATACTCTTGTATCTCTGTTATAATTGTTAAGATATATTTTTTTAAGGCGTTTTTGCCATTTGTGTTTGTGATGGAAGAGAATTTTAATATTGTCTGGTAATAAAGCATATTTTTTGATTGTAGGTGAAATTATTGAATTGAATTAAATTCTCTTGCCGAGAAAAGCGCTTGATTGAAATTTTTAATAGTTTGGTCTATTTCAGAATTTTGCATATTTGTGAGAGAAAATTTTTAAATTTATTCCAATTGGTCTTTTTAAAGGATCTGAAATTGGAAGGATGACTTAATGGAATTACTGCATCAGAATTTTGTATGTCTAAAAGGATCGGAAAATGGTCGGAAAAAGAAGGCAAGGCTTTGATACTGCAATTTGGGTTTATTGTATATAATGTTATTGGATAAAAATAAAAGAAATTGATCCAGGAAAGATGAAGTCCTTGGACAGGTAGGACAATCGGATGTTAAATTAGTAAAATTGCAAACAGGATCAGTCTAAACCATGACCATTCGTGTTAGTAACGCTACCCCCATAAGGGGTTCCTTCCATTGAGGTCCCCTTCCAGAATGCAGCCATCGTATGATTCTGCCAAAAGGTTTATTTTATTAAATGCACAAGGAAAAAAAAATGGGCAAAACTGAAAGTGGAGCAGTGTGGCTTGATGATAATATGCTAAAGCCTTACGACTACTGGCAATATTTTCGCAACGTTGATGATCAAGATGTTGGACGTTTTTTAAGATTGCTCACTGCTCTTCATGCTTGACGGGATATAAATAGATCCTAAAATAATATTTTTACTTGCGATTATAGGTACTATAAGGCAAGTTATGGATTCGTGCAGAAAAAAAATTTCGAGATAACAATCACACATGACATTACGATGATGGAGAAGTCGAAAAAAGTGGGTCTGGGAATTCCGTCCGTCTGTCTGTCTGTCTGTCTGTCTGTCTGTCTGTCTGTCTGTCTGTCTGTCTGTTCGCGCTTCTAGAGCCTGAACGGATGGGCCGATTTGCTTCAAATTTGGTATCTAGGATTTATTTGGCCGTCCCTCGGAACGTATTTTTACTTGCGATTATAGGTACTATAAGGCAAGTTATGCATTCGTCGAAAAAAAAAGTTTTGAGATAACAATCAAACATGACATTACGATGATAGCGAAGACGAAAAAAGATGGTCTAAAAATTCTGTCCGTCTGTATGTCTGTCTGTCTGTCTGTCTGTCTGTATGAAGACCTACAGCCCAAACGGGTGGGCCGAATTGCTTCAAACTTGGTATATAGACTTTTTTAGGTATTGTGCAAAAAGGAAATTGAAATTTTTTTTTTAGCTCAAAAAATAACGGTACCTGCCATACAACCGTTATTTTAAAGCTTATTTTTCTCAAAAACGGCTCTAACGATTTTTATTTAAAAAAATCAGTGTTGCTTTTTAGGTACAACCAATCATATGGCTGAAAAAAAAGTTTTAAAAAATGGCTAAGAACGGTACTTTCCATAGGACCGTTTTTTTTGCTTTCGACTAACTCGAAAACGACTTAACCGATTCTTTCGAAATTTCACACACATATAGCTGTAGGTAGCTCAATTTGTATTGCATACCAATATTTTTGAAAAATATTTTTTTGTATTTTTAAAAGCATTTTTTTAAAAAAAATTTAAAAAATTAATATTTTGAAAACTGCTTATTAAATTTTTTTCTAAAAATTTTAAATAAATGTATTTGCTGAATACCTATGAACTGGCGTTTTTGAATTTTTTTTGAAAAATTTTTTCAAAAAGTTTTTCAAAAAAAACTTTTTTTCTCAAAAACCGCTCCACAGATTTTTATAAATTTATTCTCATAAATTCAAATTTATAAAGGAAATAAAATGGCGTACTTTTTTTTCAGCTCAAATTAGTTTAAGTATTTATTTAAGAATTTTGAAAAATTTATTTTTATCAAAATCTCAAGCCCCAATACCATTGTATATATAAACTATAGTATTCCCACTTGAGGTGCGCCATCTATCGACGAAAAACTAAGCTCGAGAATACCATGGGAAGCAACAACAACAATTTCCACCATTTTAATTGTTGTTGTTGCTTCCCATGGTATTCTCGAGCTTAGTTTTTCGACGATAGATGGCGCCCCTCAGGTGATAGTACTATAGTTTATATATACAATGCCAATACCACTGTCACACATTAGAGCAAGTTCGTGCGACCCAGTCGTGCATTTTATTTATTTTTGCTCTAGGCCTAAAAATAACGGCACCTGCCATACAATCGTGAAGAAAAAAATTGATTTTCTCAAAAACGGCTCTAACGATTTTGATAAAACTTTCAGGATGCTATTTTTGTAAGACAATCTATCTTTTGGTTAAAAAATATTTTTCAAAATTTGTCTTATAACGGTACCTCTCATAGAACCAGTATTTTCATATCAAATTTTCTCGTAAACTATACATTCGATTTCAATAAAATTTTGGCCACAGGAAGTCATTTATAATTTTATTAATATGGCATTTCAAATTTTTCAAAAACTTTTTTTTTTTGATTTTTTATAATTTTTTCAAAAATTTTTTTGGTTTTCGAAATATGTTGGAAACGGGTATATTGATTTTTTTTAAAATTATTTTTTCAAATGTAAACTACAGGTTGCCATATATGTGCATACCCAAATAAATTTCAAAATATTTTTTGGAAAAGTTTTTCAAAAATAACCTTTTTAAAAAAAAACTGGTCGAACGATTTTCAATATTTTTTTTTCCTAGATTCACGTATAGCTTTGAAATTTTATTGTATACTTTGTTTTTCCGAGAAAACTCTTAAACTAATTTAAAAAATAAAAGAATTTTCGAAATTATTTAAATTTTTTTTAAATCCATATATGTATGCAGCCACTAAGCAATTGCTTATCATAAGAGCAAGTTCGTGCGACCCAGTCGTGCATTTTATTTTCTTTCACCGTTGCAAAGAAATTCTACCGAAATTAGTTGACGTAGAGTGTTAAATTTTTTAGATTCGACTATTTTGTACACAATGTTATGTTTTATTGCTATTGCTACCCCTTGCTGGTTGTCATTTCTTAGAAAAACATATGAGTCCAAAGACTTTATGCTTTTCATTAAGATGAGTTTCCTGTATAAAAGCTACATTTACTTAGTTATTTCAAAGAATTGAAAGAGACTCACATCTTCTTGAACGTTTTTTTAAGGACCCAGCGTTGTGACTTAGAATTTTCAATGTCATTATTTCGAATTTGAGATGAGAACTTCGTTAAGAAGTTCCAAATAGGCTAATCCTTTTTCTTCGATTAAGCCTGGTTTTTTTTATGTTTGTTAGGAAGTGTCTAACCTTTGTCATGATCAAAAACACTAAATCCAAATAATTCTTTCGAGAGTTAAAAAAATTCATTTAAAGTGCTTTGTTCACCTAAGGATGTAATATTCCTTATTTGAGGTTGAACAACCGGAGAGTGATCTGCAAACTATGTTTTTGGTGTTACGAAACTGGAGTTATTAATTTTTTGTTGGGCATAACTCGTCCTTTGTTCTCTTTTGTAAAAGCGTTCTTTATAACAGCTCTCCGATTATTCATGTAACCTTCGTAATAAGGGCAACCTTTGTAATTTGCCGGATGTTTGTATTTTTTGCGATTTATGCAATACGGGATGGAGTCTGCCGTTTTAGCCAGTTTGCACTCTCCAGGCTGATGGTCACCCTCACATTTAACGCAGTTGTATGCCCAGGCACAATTTTTTGCTAGATGACCAAAAGCCTGGCATCTCCTGCATTGCATAATTCCTTTATTACCCCTAGGTCTCTCCCAAGTAATTTTGGAGTAACAAATATATTTAATTTACAAAAGATCTTTTGTTTCTTTATTTTGCAGTAGTTTTACTAAAAACAGATAATAATTTATCTGTTCTTCTTTAGAACGTTAAGTTCTGAATTTTTAAACCGATCTACCACATTTGTCAATTTCTGATTTGATTTCTTCTTCACTGTACTGAAAGTTAAGCCCCCCTTTAAATAAGATTTACCCTTTTAAGTTCTTTTGGGGTGAAAGAGTGTGCCTCGATCTCTTTAGTTTCTCTAAGGATCTCCATTAATTTAGAGTGTGCCCCAGCATCATTAACAAAGAGTTTGCTCTTTGAGCGGTTAACATAAATAACCTTGACTTGTAATTTTGTTATTGAAGACTTAAGGTCTTCTACTAATTTTTTAATATTTGCTTTATATAAAATTATAGCGGGACAAAATTTGATTTTATTTTTAGGAAAAGTTTTTTATATTATTTTTTATAAAATCTTGGGTATTTTGTGACTTACCACCGCCACTACTTAATGTGGCCATGTTGTCCAATAATTGGAATCTGTTGTCATTTGTCCATTCTGCTGATGACTCTCTGCTTCCTGATGAATTCTTAGAGTAAGTTCTTCGCTTTTTAGAGTTGACTATCCTCCCACCGCCCCCCGTTCTTGTTTTCCTCTTCAGATTTATTGGGTGCTTTATAGCAAAGTTCCATCAGGTTTTGAGCCGCTTCAATTCTGTTTGGAGTTAATTGTCCGTCAGTTGCGTTTTGTCCTATCTCGGTTTTATTTTGTATGTCCGGTGAATTATTATTTGGAATAGCAGGGAATTGATTGTTAAAACCATCAACGCGTTGAGAACAACCGGCTTGGGACGCCGCGCCGCGCCGGCATCATAGCTGTTGTTTGTTGCCGTAACGTTGCATCAACCGTAATCATCTGGCTTGATGACGGTTCAGTTTGCATTTCGTTACCATCCATGAGGGAATAACGAATCAAGTTTTCTTTTAATTTATTGTCAGAGAAATTCAATACTTTAATTTCTTTCTTACTTTTTTGTAAACTGGATGGTCTTTTGACTTTTTTACTTTTATTATACACTTTGAATGTTTTTTGTTTTTATAGTTTTTAAAAAGCACTTCACTAATCGAAAGACTCACGTCTACACTCGAAGAAGCCCAAAATGAGAATTAACAAGTAAATAAATAAATAACAAACATGACAGATGTCACCAAACAAAAATGGCTGCCACAAACCGCCAGACTCTAACCGTGTCAATTGAAAACCCTTTATGAATCATCTTTTTAAATTTATCCTAAATGAATTTTGTTTTTATATACATAGGTACATTTATATGGACAGAGAATAGTTTATTTTCAAAAAATTATGTAGTTTTTTATTTATAAATAATTTAACTAAATTTTTTTATATACAGTGAACAAAAAGCAAATTCTAACCTATTAAAGCATAAAACTAAAATAATTTCCTTCGTAGTTATGTAGAAAATAAAAAAAAACTCTGTGATGACGAAAAACTGTTGAAAAAGTAAATTTTAGGGAAAAACAAACACTTTCTAACTTTATTTTATTTACCAAACTAGTATTTTGTTGATCGACCAAAATTTTTCAACGTTGCCTCACATCTTCGTGGTAAACTCTCCACCAACTTTTGGCACCTACTGTGGGGAATGGAATTATACGCTTCTTGAATTCCAATCCAAAGTTCCTCTGAATTTTTTAATTTTTCCTGCTGGATCTTAACCTTAACATCATTCCATAGATTTTCTATGGGGTTAAGATCCGGACTTTGCGCCGGCCAAGTCAAAACGTTGATAGATTCATTGGTAAGCCACTCCTTCACGATTTTTGCTGCATATTTTGGGTCATTATCATGCATGAAAATCCAGTTAACTGGCATTGACTCAAATGTAAATGGTTCCATATTGTTTCTCAATATGTTCAAATATAAAAATTTATCCATCGTACCATTAATTCTTACCAACAACGGACCCACACCAAACCAAGAAAACGCTCCTCAAGCCATCAGGCTGCCTCCACCGTGTTTGACCGTTTTCAAAGTATACTTTGGGTTGTAGGCTTGCCCTCTAGGGCGATGTACAACCATTTTTCCGTCAGGTCCGATGCGGTTTATCTTAGTTTCATCGGTCCATAAAACTCTTTTCCAAAATTGTACATTTTTCCTTAGGTGGGTTTTCGCGAATTCCAATCGAGCCTTGATGTTCTTCTTAGATAGCAACGGTTTTTTCCTGCTAATGCATCCAAATATTTGAGCATCATTTAGTCGCCTTCTTACAAGCCTACTCGAAATGTTTATGTTGAATTCTTCGTTGATTTCTGTCATGATGATACTGTATGATTTAAATGGATCGATATTACTCTCTCTCACGATGGTCCTATCAACACGCATAGAAGTTTTTCGGAGAGGGGGCTTTCGAATTTTGTGTTTCACTTTTAACTGAGGGTCAGCTTTAACCGAATTAATTGCATTGTACACCATTTTCCTTGAACATTTCAATAATTGAAATTTGAGTTGGTGTCTCACCTTCTTCACTAAGATCGAAGATTAAACTCCTTTTTTCTGGAGAAAAATCTTGGTTTTGGCCCATATTTTGTATCAACCTTCTTAATATTTGTAAAACAATCAAAGTGAACAAGTTTTTTGCGTAACTAATGAAAATTTATGACATAAAAATAACTGTGCTATTTCTCTGTCCATTACCTTATTAAGCTGTAAGAGACATAAAAACGCAACAACAAAAACCAGTAGGTGATGATAACGGGCTAAATTAAATTTTTAATTGTTGTTTCAATTGCTGCCAACATAACACAACAAAAAAAAATATTCAAAAAACATTTACTATGACGGAAATGTTTGTTTCAATGTTTGTTCCATTAGATGTACTATTTCTCTGTCCATGTGCATATGTAGCTACACTTGCTGCCCGGCAGACGTTGTTCTGCCCTTCCGACAAGATAGCGCGATGATATAAACTTTGAAAAATATATACATATGTTGTACATACTTATTCAAGTAAAATGAGGGCTTCATTAAAAATATATTCAGGGTTATTCTTGATTTGGATGTTTTCTTGCGCCGCACCATAGAATATCCTCGCTTACCGTTACGTTGAAGCTTATTTTTCTCGAAAACGGCTCAAACGATTTTGATTTAAGAAAATCAGTGAAGCTATTTAGGTACGACCAATTATATGGCTGACAAAAAATATCTAAAAACGGTACCTACATTCCATAGGACGGCTTTATTTTGCTTTTGACTATCTCGAAAACGACTCAAACGATTCTTTCGAAGTTTTACACATATAAATATACCTACCTAGGTGTAGGTAACTCAATTTATATAATGCATACCAATATTTTTCAAAAATTAATAAATGTATTTGCTGAATACCTATGAATTGTCGTTTTTGAAGTTTTTTTGAAAAAAATGTTTTCGAAGTTTTACAAAAAAAACATAAATTCAAATTTAACCAAGAAAAAAATGGCGTTCTTTTTTTTCAGCTGCAACTAGTTTAAGTATACCTATTTATATAAGAATTTCGAAAAAATTATTTTTATCAAAATCTCAAGCCCCAAGACCACTGTCACACATAAGAGCAATTTCGTACGACCCAGTCGTGCATTTTATTTTTTTAAACTTGGGATTTTAAGACGTAGGGTTTTATTGGCTGGATTTAAGAATGCTTAATCTTTTTGACTAACCCTACTTTTTATGATCAAAAGTAAAAAAAAAAAAACAATTTCTCGAGATAGAGATTTAAAGTTATGGCAAGGATTTACGAATTATTTTAATTTATTACTCTTATGACTTTTCAGAGTCAAAAGTCAATTATTTGCCTCTTCTGATTCACCCCACTGCACCGCACCGAAGCTATATTGAATACGTTGATATAATTTAATGACGATTCATTCATAAACGTTTGCGGTGATTAATATATTTTGGGTGGGCTGTTAACGTTCTAACTAATCCTTTGTTTGAATTCTATTCATCAGTTCAAAAGATATTAAACCATCAAGTGTAAATATAAATATAAAAACACCCCACAAAATAAAACTTCGCCTACACTCCGATGATGCTGAGCTGAGATGCCAATTCCAGCCATGTGTGGGTTTGTTTCACACAGCGGTAGCTTAATAGCCCCGTTCAATGCATGAAGCGTTTTATTGATCATTTCACTACCTCTAATCGGGTATCAACTATTTAATTTATACACTTGGTTTGTCAAATTCGTATAATTCGAGGGGCTGTGCGCGCTACTGGATAACCCAGAACCATAACCAGAACCAAAAGCAGAAGCAGAAGCAGAAGCAGAAGCAAAAACAGAAAGGCTCACTGAAGCAAAATGTCCTTTCTCAATTATTATTGCTGACGAGGACAAGAGCATCAAGCAATAAGATTCCTCGCTGCTTTGCTTGCTGGTGTTTTTCTGAAAGGGATTAACCGAGCGTAAGATATTATTGCTTGATACGTACTTATTGCGATGGGCTCAGCTCGGGCTCAGTGTTATTGAAGTTTTTTTTTTTTATTTTACAAATAGGTCTATCTTACCTTCTTCATTGAAGGATTAAATGAATACCAGGAGGGAGGCAACAGCGAACAGGAAAAAGGGAACAGGGAAGAAGCACTAAGTATGTTGTGTATTTTGTACATTGTGTGTTGACTGTGTGCTTCACCACTACCATTCACAAGAGAACAATAATAAATCAAGTTATACTTTAGGAAGAGAGCCATGCATATAAACGTCGTCGTCCTTTTTCAAGATTATAAGTATTCGGCATCCATTGTATAAACACCCTGAGAGAGACAGTTTTGAATGAAATCACCCCCAATGCGATGCCCGATAACTTGAGCTAACGACTTTTGTTTTTGACTCTTCTGAATGGAAGATTTGTCTTGTTGTTCCTTTGCACCGTAATACTCCTTGATAGCGATATTGCAGTAATTCAAGTGTCAGATCTCTTATTTGCTTTGTGTAAATTTGCAATAAGGAACATTATTCAACATTCGACAAAAGAAGGATTTTATTAAATTCGTGAACATGTTTGTATATGTATATTTTTAGATGTATGGAAGCATAGAGGGGTGGTTCGTTGTGATGGTTATACGTATGCTTATGGTGTGGTTTGTACTTTGAGTTTTATTGCTTTTTGAAGGCGGTTGTGGTTTAAGTAGGCATAAATGTGATGATTTCTAGAGTCAATGGGCTATTCTTATTTTTTTTTTCGAACTTTATTAGATATCTAGTGAAGAATTATTTATATTTTTTTTATTGTTTTCGTATAATGTAGTGCAATTGTGTAAACAAAAAAAGGTATTTCGACCTTATGGTAGAGCTTATTTTATAGTTTTAGTATTAGAGGGTCGAAATGACTTTCTTTATATTTTGTTTACACGATACAAGTAATCATTACTTCCAAAAATTATGCAACTGGCACGATTTTGCTAATAAATCAACGCGTATTTCAACTCGATTTAGACCCGATTTCAACTCGATTTCAACCCTATTTCAACTCGATTTCAGCTCAATTTCAGCTGAGTTTCAACCCGATTTCAACTCGATTTCAACCTGATTTCAACCCGATTTCAACTCGATTTTAACCCAATTTCAACACCATTTCAACCCGATTTCAACCCAATTTCAACCTGATTTCAACCCGATTTCAAACCAATTTCAACTCGATTTCAACTCGCTTTCGAATCCACTTCGACTCGATTTCAAGCAAGGAGGTGTACAAAGCGAAACACAAGAATTTGACTGAGCTGAAGCAGTTCATTAAGACAATAATTAAGGCGATCCCAACTTCAACCCTTCAGGCTGCAATAAACAATTTTCTGCCGCATGTGCGTGGGTGAGCGTGGAGGAAATTTGCGATCTAATCGTTTAAAACAATTATATGTAGTTATTTAAAATAAAATTTTATTTTCTATCCAATAAAAATAAAATGCACGACTGGGTCGCACGTACTTGCTCTGTTGGTGCAATAGTACGATGAAAACAAACTTTTCGATCAATAAGAACAACTAATGTTTGAAAAATTTGGTAAAACCTAAAAAATGTTGACTGAAATTGGAAAAACCGATATACGGGAGCTAACGTTAAGAAACCTTTAATATTTAAAATTATGATGTCAGCTTTTGGGTGTTGTAAATGATACAAATGTCCACTTATGGCCAAATTAATAATACTGTTAAAAGCAATTTCCGCTATTATCATGTATAGCCAAAAACTAAAAATGCAGTTTTGTTTGAAGTATTCTATGTATGTTACATAAAAAGTTTCATAAAAATCGGGGGAGCCTTTTTTGAGTAAATATGAAAAAATGAAAAAAATTGGCCAAAATCTAGTGGCAATTTGTATTGGAGCCACCATTTAAAAAAGATAAAATGAAAAAAAATCAATGCCATCTGATAGGAAGCTGTAAGGAACTATACCAAACAAAGTTTGAGTGAATTCGATGCAACCGTTGACAACTTATGGCCATTTGAAAAAAGCCGTTAAGAGCAGATCTCCGTTATTTGCATTTTTAGCCAAAAACTAAAAACGCAGTTCTCTTAAAAACACTAAAAGAATATAACACAAAAAGTTTAATCAAAATCGTTAGAGCCATTTTCGAGAAAATTAGAAAAAACCAAAAAAAGTTGGCTAAAACTCAACGGCTCGTTGTATGGAAGCCACCGTTTAGAAAGGCTTCAGTGAAAAATTGACTAAACCATCCTATAGAACACTATTAAAAACTGTGTCAAACAAAGTTTTAGTTGATTCAATCAAGCCGTTGTGAACTTATGGCTATTTGAAAAAAAGCCGTTAAAACCTGATTTTCGTTACGACCATTTGAGGCAAAAACAAAAAACGCAGTTTTGTTAGAAATGCTTAAAGTAAGCTAAATTATAAATTTAATCAAAATCGTTAGAGCCGTTTTCGAGAAAATCCAAATTGAAAAAAACCGTTACTTGAAAGGTACCAGTTTTGGCTAAAACAAAATAAAAAAAACCTCGACAATGGTTTTTCTTCAAACTGCTATATACCAAGTTTGAAGAAAATCCGTCAAGCCGTTTAGGCTGTAGCATGACGTGAAAAAGCGCACATCCGCACATCCGCACATCCGCACATCCGCACAGACGCACAGACAGACCGACGGACGGTATGGCGAAAACCACTTTTTTGGGCTTCTCTATCATCGTAATGTCATGTTTGATTAAAACCTCGATTTTTTTTTTCTGCACGAAACCAATACTTGCCCTATAGAGCAAGTAAAAAGGAAATACATCGATTAAAAAAAGGAATTCTAACACAATTGGTGCATCCGCCATGCCACCCTGTAGTTTTCTGTAGGATGACATTGCAAGTTTTTCAGTAAAACATTTCTAAACGGTAGCTTCCATACAACGAGCCGGTTAGTTTTGGCCAACTTTTTTTTAGTTTTTTCTAATTTTATCGAAAATGGCTCTAACAATTTTGATTGAACTGTATGTGTAATATTATATGTAGTAGCGTTTCTAAGAGAACGGCGTTTTTAGTTTTTGGCCTAAAATACAAATATTGGAGATCTAATCATAAACTTCATTTTTTATTTGAAATGACTATAAGTTGACAACGGTTGTACCTATCGAATTTACTCAAACTTTGCTTGGCATAGTTCCTTACAACTTCCTTTTAGATGGCGTTGTATTTTTTTCAGGTACTCTCTTTTAAATGGTGACTCCTTTATAACGAGCCTTTGGGCTTTGGCCAAATTTGTTTGTTTTTTCTAATTTGCTCAAAAAAGGCTCTAACGATTTTAATTTAACTTTGTATTTAATATACATAGAATGCTTAAAAGAAAACTGAATTTTTAGTTTTTGCCTAAAAATGATAATAACGGAAATTGGTTTAAACAGTTTTATTAGTTTGGCCATAAGTGGACATTTATTATTTACTATTACTAGCTTAAACCCGCGGCTGCGCTCGCGTCAAATACAGTGTCTAAGGGATCGACAAGTAATCTTAATTTTTTACTTGCGATTGTAGGTACTATAGGTAAGGCAAAATATGCATTCGTACAAAAAAAATTCTAACAATCAAACATGATATGTATTACGATGATAGAGAGGTCGAAATTTCCGACAATTCTGTCTGTCTGTTGTCTGTCTCTCCGTGCGTCTGTCTATCTGTATAGTTACCTACAGCCTAAGCGGCTGGACCGATTTGCTTCAAACTTGGTACATAGTATTGTTATTACGTCCTACAGAGGGGTTTTTGAAACTAGAATTCTAGCTCTAAAACTAACGGTACCTGCCATACGATTTTAAGTGAAAAATTATTTTTTCTCAAAAACGGCTCCTACGATTTTGATAAAACTTTTTGAATAGTGTTATAATATGTATAGATTTATCAGGAAAAGTCTAATAACGGTACCTCCCATAGGACCGGTTTTTTAAAATCAGATTTTCTCGTAAGCCACTTGACGGATTTCGATGAAATTTTTAATGTAGAAGCTCTTAAAGACGAAATAATATACATTTTCAAATTTTTAAAAAAAAGTTTTTTTTAGTTTTTTAAAAAAATTTAATTTTTTTTTTTTCAAAAACGGTCCAATTTTTTTTTTCAATTTTATTTTTCTGATAAAATCTACAAAGTGCTAGAAGTTGGCATACTCAAAAAAAATTTGGAATATATTTTGGAAAAGTTTTTCAAAAAAAAACTGGTCGAACGATTTTGAAAAAAAAAAATTCTTAAAAGTAAGTAAAAGTTATTAGATGGCTTACTTCATTTTTTCCAAAAAACGTTTTAACTAGTGATTTTTAAGTGATCAATAAAATTTCATATAGTTTTTTCCCTGCTTTTTTCAAAAATCTCAAACCCCAAGACCACTGTCTCACATTAGAGCAAGTTTGTCCGACCCAGCCGTGCACTTTATTTTCAATAAAGTCAACTACTGATCGCACGAACTTGCTCTAATAAGACATTGGTCGTGGCTTGAGATTTTGAAAACAATTTATTTTTCGAAATTCGTATTCTTTGGATGAATTTCAATGTATGGTAGTAAAATTATCAAAATCTGTGGAGTGGTTTCTTAAAAAAAAGTATTTTGTTGAGAACATTAAAAAAAAATAATATAAAATAAAATATTAAATTATTAAGATAATATTTACTAAACATATTGGTATGCAGTAGGTATTAATTGAGGTACTCGTACACCTGTACGAGTATGTGTATATTTTCGGCAGAATCGGTTAAGAAGTTTGGTTGGTAACTTCGTTTCCAGACATTTGATTTAGGGCATACCTAAAAAGCTAAACTAATCAAAATCGTTTGAGCTGTTTTCCATAAATATGACCGTTAGTTTTTGAGCAGCAAAAAAAATTCAATTTCCCATAAAAAACTCGATATAACTAGTTTGAATAAATTAGGCACACCGTTTGGGCTGTTGTAGGTGTCTGTTCATACATATAGTCAGACGGATGGACAAACAGATAGACAGACAGACGGACAGATTTTTTTGACCACTTTTTTGGTATTTTTTCGACGAATGCATAACTTGTAATAGGTATCTATGTATATTCGCATGTAAAAATGGCATTTCAATTATTTACTTTTAAAATTATTCCAATTTTCGTAGTGATCTTTTATTGAAATTGAGAAAAAAAATATAGCCTATGTTACTAACATAATTTAGCTTTCTATGAGTGAAAGAATTTTTAAAATCGGTTCAGTGATTTAGGCGTGATTGACTTACAAACAAACACCCTAACTTTCGGTTTAGTTTATTGCTTTACAGAGCTTTGGCACTTGCTGCTGCCACGAACACTCTCAATGAAAAGCTGGCAACGCGTTTCCAATTTATGGCCCAGATCTTGAGAATAATTCTCATATCTGTTTCCTGTACTTTGCTCCTGTTACACAATTGCGTGTTCTGGATAGGATTCAGAAAAGAACATTAAAATTATTTTAATCACATTTGTTTCCTTTAAATATCGCTGATACGTGATACCTTGTTTTCGCTACTTCTAAAGCGGAGTAGCCAGATGTATTATTCAATCAATTAACCCTCGAGCCTAACTTTAGACGTCCTGTTTAGTAAAGAGACTCATCTTTTAGCCGCACTACAAGAACGTGAAATGTTTTACCCGGCTCTATTTGCAACTCTCATTGTGATTTACCAGACATTAAAAAACTAATGTGAATCGGTGTCTCCTTTTTTTTCTTATCCAACTTTCCTTAACGCTCTCGCTGTGTTAGTTCATGATGAGTGCATTAATAACACCTTGAGTATGCGTGATGAACAAAATGTTCTTTACGGTGAAACTGAGCTTGGGCTGAGCCCCCAAGTCCACAAACAGACAGACACGGTGAACGGTCCCGTATGCCAAAAAAAAAAAACCTTTTTGCAATAAAAAGTTTGATTAAATAGAAGCTTCCAACAAGCCAACACACCAAACCTCAAAATTTTTGTCAACTTATTTTGCAAAAAAAATTAATTTTAACCCACAAAGTTTTCTTCACAGCACCAACCAACAACCCAGCCATAAGAAGAAACTTACCACCTGTTTTGTGTCTCTTTAAGAGGACATGCGCATACTTTGCGTTAGTTTTGCATGTCAGATGTCCACACAAACAGCTAAGTTCCCATTCTATGACAGCCACACGTATAACCCCATAAGCAGCATCAGTGTCGCAGTTATCGCATTAACCATTGAGCATTGAAATTTTGATTACTACGATTAGATCGACGCTACCCTCAGGACATAATAAACAGATGGATTGTACTTTTGATATTCGTATAAAACGTATGTAAACAAAGGGACATTTGCGCACACTATATATTGTACACCGTCGTACAACAGTGTACACTGTTATAGTTATAAGGAAAGGATATTACTACTAATACACTGAGCCTTCCAAATAACCAAAGAAAGAGGGCTGAATGGATTAACACAAATCAAATATTTAAAGATGACAAATAAGGACCATTGTGAAAAGGACAATTATTTGTTTATGCTGTCATACAAGGCTGTCATTTAAATTGAAATTCGATGTCTCGAACTTGTAACATTTATTTGTTCAAAACAAAACATATAAACTTTCTCTTACTTAAAAATAAAAGGATACAAAAAAAAGGAAATGTGTTTGATTTTAAGATTTCATATTAACGATTAACAAGGTAATCCTGTGTGTACATTTAACAGATAGTTGAAATTATATTATTTTGTGAAGAGTAGGTATGGGAAAAAAATATCCGATTTAAATGTGTTTAGGATTTGGATGACACGAAATTAGAGCTTTTTGAAAACATGTCGGTTTGAATAGGTTTATATTAAAGGGTCTCACCTAAAGTATACTCGTACTTATGGGTGCTGATGGCACAAAAACAATTATTTGCATGCCTCTTCAATAGTAAATAGCCAAGGCAGTTTAACATAATTTTATAAATAAAAAAGGACATTAGAAAAATATTAAATATTTAGGTAAAGAAAACTAGCTGCCCCGTCAGACGTTTTTCTGTTTTTCTTGTCAAAATAAAATGCTCTTATTAGTACAACACTGAAAACCGTATGGCTTTAGGACTTTTTGTTACCATGCTATTAAAAAATAACCCAACCTCTACTTCTTCAATAAAACAAGAAAATCTAGCCTTTCAGTGTTCTACTAAAAACGGTTCAACTAAAATAACTTTATTTAAAAATAAAATAAAATAAGAGGTTTTAGCTTTACAGGATTGAACGCTATTTTTTAATAATTTTTTTTTTTTTCAATTTCAGTCATGTTTTTAGAAAATTGCACGGAGGGGAATAGACCACCTCCCATAAGATTGTTTTTTTTGTGACAACCCAACAACCTACTTGTTCTAGCTTTTTGATGCACGAATCACCGAATCATTTTGAACATTAAGCGATAAGTTTGACTTCTTAGTTATATTTACACCATCCAATTAATTGGAATATTACTGTTGTTGAAGTATTATAAAATGCAACTTACATCAAAAAAATAGTAATAGTAGTAGTAAATAAAAAAAATGAAGGCATTAGCACAATGATAACAATTTTTCTAGAGTTTAAAATAAGCAAAGAAGTTCAAATTCCTTGTTTAAAAAGGGACGTAATTTGAGCATATTGACAATTTTAGATGATAAGTAAATTTGTCCACCTATTTCGTTAAACTAAGACCTCCAATTTAATTTTGCCTTTTTCTATTTTTTTTTTTTTCCAAAAATTAAGATTCCAAGCAAAAACTTAAATTTCTCTCTGATCTTCGTCACTCTACGATACTGAGTTTCTGATTTAGGCCTTTAATTTTTGGTATAAGGGGCCAGTTATAGCGATACAGAAACCCAAACCGGAAAAATTTTCAGATGGAAAATTTTGTATGTTATAAATCGATTTTAAACACAAATGCTACACTGATCGATGCTAAATAACTCAGAGAATTTTCGTTGCTAATAAAAGTTTCAATTGAAATAATATTTTTTGTTAAAAATGTATTTATTCATTTTTATGGTTAAATTTGGTTTTTCGCACCAGCTGATTGACAACTCCACCAAAATGGAAGAAATAGTCTTTCCTGTTTCAATCCAATTGTTTTCGCTTTCCATTGGAAGGTGAGCTGTCAAAACATTTTTTATACCCTATTCCATAGATTGGGTATATTGTATTTGGTGTGGAGTTTGTAACATAGAGAAATAATACCGTTAGGAAAAATTCTGACTCAGAATCAAAAGCCTAGTCGATTTAGCCATGTCCGTCCGTCCGTATGTATACTCTCTAGAGGTCGCAATTTTTGAGCTAGAAAGCTGAAATTTGGTATATACAGTAGAATCTCGAAAAGATTAACAGATATAAAACAAACTCCGTTCATCTTTCCGAATTGTTCATCTTTTCAAGCATTAAGCATTAGTTTAAGAAAAACATAAAGCTCTACGTAAAAACATTGCATCTATCAAATTTATTAATCATTTTATTTTTAAAAAACCTAAAACAGAAAAAGTTGTTCATAAGAGTTAAAAAATAGATTTATAAAGACAATTTTTTTTTTAAACCTGCTCTTTGGAAGATTGTCGGCCGGAAAAAAGCGTACATCTTTCCGAATTGTTCATGTTTTAGAACCGTTCGTTTTTTCGAGATTCTACTGTATAACCTTTGGTTCAAGAGTAAGGCTAAGTTCTTGTACCGGTAAAATCCGCTCACAAACACGCCCACAATCGCCATTTTTGATGAACAACCTCAATTTGGTAAAATTAAATTATGTTTTTTGTACAGTTACGATAAAAGCATAACGCTAAAATTTTGCAAACATAAGCTTTAGGTAAACCTTTTTCCAATCAAATAAAAATATTTCAGTTTGGGCGTGGCTGACGCCCATTTTTCATACAAAACCATCAATATTGTTTTTATAAAATAACAATTGTTATATTAAAGCGAAAAACATTAAATTTTGTGGGTATTACTGGCACAAAAACATCTTGTGTATGAAATCAAAAAAATTGATTTTGGGCGTGGCTGACGCCCACTTTTCATTAGAAACTATAAAAAAATTGTTTTTGTAAATAAACGGTATTTATAATGAATCCGCAAGTCAAAATTTTGCGTCTCTTAAGTGAAACTAAACAGTTTGAAAAACGTAGTCTCAAAAATTTAAGATACCTCCAATATTCAATTTAAACTTTTCTTTCCGTTCGTTATTTGAAAAATATATCTCTATATTTTATTGTGTAAATTTTTTCAATACGCCCACTTTTAAAGGCGTGATTTTGATAAAATACCTTTGTTCAGGTAAGATCGTTTAAAAACTACTCGATTCAGCTGTAGTTTTACACATATGCCTAAATACTGATCAAAGCTCATTTAGTGCTTCAAATTTTTAAGACACGCCCACTTTTAAGGGGCGTTTCCGTCAAAAGTCGTATAATGCATTAATTTTTTAACGTTTCTTAACAACTATCGGTCGCAGTTTTGAAGTAAAAAGGATGAACACTTAGATTTATATTCCTTGGTTAAGTAGCAGAGTGTGGTCCAAGAATTGTTAAAAACACCCATAATCGCTATTTCCATTCCAAATCTAATTTAAGAAACATGGTTGTCTGTAAAGTCGGTTTACGGACGATAATTTTACGTGATAACCAGTTCATAAAACACTTCATGTGTATAAGTATAGGTGTCTCTGAAACCACCAACCACCCAACCTACCTACAACCACTCACCATTCTTTAATTTTTTTCACCCCTTGAACACCAACCTCCCGCCACATACATCAGCAAACCAACAGCCCATCATTTTTTAAAATTTTGTCCTCCTCCCCCACACAGTAAATCCCCCCTTCCTAACCACTACCAATCACCCACACCAACTACACCCAACCACCCACTATTTTTGACAATTCCACATCCCCCCGCCCCTATACCAAATTCAACCACCCACTCTACCTACAAGCACCTGCTACTCACCCACCCCAACCACCGCCGCCAACCACCCACCACAACTATTTTTGTTAATTCCTTCCACTACCCCCCCCCCCCCCCAATCCAAACTACACATTCCAGTACAACCACTGGCCACTCACATACAAATTTTAACATTCCCCCACAACACCAAATCACCCCCCAAAATTATCAACCACACACCACCTACAGCCCTCAACCAACCACCGAAAGTTTTTGACAATTCCCCCTACACCTCATCACCCTCCCTCCACCCCCCTTCACCACCACCGCCAACTTCCCACCCCACCTACAACAGCCAATCAACCAAAAAATTTGTTCCTCCACTCCCACACAATAAAGCCAGCCCTTCCTAAATATCACCTATCACCCACCCACTATTTTGGCCACTTCCCCCATGCACCAAATTCAACCACCTACTCCACTTACAACCACCTGCTACTCACCCACCATTTTTGACAATTTTGTCCTCAGCCTCACGCCCTCCCCAGTACAACTATTCTTGACAATTCCTTTCACTATACCCTCACCACAAATCCAACCACCCATAACACCTACAACAACTTGCCACTCACCCAACACCGCCAACCACCCATCACACCTGCAGCCATCAACCAACCACCAACCATTTTTGACAATTATTTTTCCAACCACCTACCCCACCTGCCACCTCCTTCCACTCACCCACCTTTTTTGACAACTTTTTCGTCGCACCCCATCAAATCAAATATCCCCACCACCAAAACTGCCAACCAATCAACCCACCTACAACCGCCAACCAACCACCCACCATGTTTGACAATTCCCCCCCCCCCCAACCTTACCAAATCCCCCAAACACCAAACACCCATCCCACCTACAGCCACCAAGGAACCACCCATTAGCTTTGACAATATTTATCTCACCATCCAAACCAGCCACCATTTTTGACAATTTTTCCTCGTCCCCACACTACCCCCCCCCCCCCCCCCCCCCCCCACACACACACACACACACTCCCACCACAACCAACCACCTACCCAACACCCTCCCCCCCAACTTTATCAACTTTCTAGGCTATGAAAGCAGCTAGGTAACGTGACCGTGACTGTGACTGTGATTGTGATTGTGACTGTGACTGTGACATTTTTCTGTGCGTGCTGCCCATATATTCCAAACCGATTTATTAGACGTTATCACGTCAAAAAATTTAAGTTTTGTCTTGTTTTGTTCAAATCGATCTGCAAGAATAAAATTGAATGTCACTGAGCTCATAACAATTGCCTTGACAATAAAACGTTTTAACTTTGGGCGTGGCGCACGCCTTTTTTTATTGCGCCAGCATTAATTGAACATCACACCGCACAAAATTAATGTTATTGAATTTTTTTCTGTCTGCTTAAGAAGAATTTTGTTTCTGAAACATCGGCTGTTTGCGGGAGGCGGACGCATACACACACAAAAATATGGGGAATAGGGTATCCAACAGTCAGCTTGAGAAAAGTCAAATTATTGAAGTATGTGTGCAAATGTGTGTTAAATTTGATCTGAAGTCAGATCTGAGATCTAGAAAAAAATGATCCGACGCACGCACCAACATAAATCACACATGAATCGATTCGCACTATAATTTGATTTAAAATTCTTTTTCTTGCTAACTCTCACACATGCGACTTCGTTTCTCCCCGAAATAAATTTTTAGTAGTTTTTTTTCATCTTTACTGAAAATTTCATTTTAATACAATGCAGGAAATTAATACACCGCGTGCGTGTAGATAAACGCCTGTTTTGTGAAATGTCAGGGTGAAATATTTTTTCTGGCATCGTTTTCTTGATCGTTATAAACGCTAAAACTGAAAAAAATATTATTTTCATCTCGTTCCACCTTTTACGGTTTGGTTTTCCGAATCGCTATAACTGGCCCCTAAAAGGGTTAATTGAAACGAAAAATCGAAAGATTAAGGTGGAAGAATGAGTTAATATCACTTAACAATTATTGTTAGTCATTTTTGAAAAATTTGGTTAAAATTAAAAATTGTTTGCTAAAACTGAAAGTCTCCATATATGGGAGCTACCGTCCAGAAATCTTTAAGACTTAAGCTGTCATCTTGTATAGGTGCTATGAAAGATTTAATATATACTATATATACCTTAGGAAGTCTGAACAATTTCGTTAATGTCATTGTCGACTCATGGCCAGTTTAACAAAACATTTAAAACCAGATTTCCTTCATTATCATATGTAGCCATAAACTAAAAGTGCAGTTTTGCTTTCTATGTAAAGGGTGTTTTTTAGACGTGTGGTTTTCAATCTGGCAATTATTTTTTCGGAGTTGGTCTCTTTGACAGTTACTTGACTTATGCTCAGTTTAATTTGTCATTTCATAATGAATGAATAGACTTATTACTGCTGAACAACGTATGCAAATCGTTTGACAAAAATCCTTAGAGCCTTTTTTGCGCAAATTAGAAAAAAAAACATTTTCGGCTAAAACGGAGTGGCTCGCATTATCGAAGAGACCATTGAAAAATAAGTAACTGAAAAATATACAATTCCATCTATTAAGAAGCTCTAAGGAACTATGCCAAACAAAGTTTGAATCAATTCAACCAAGCCGTTTCGAATTTATGGCCATTTAAGCTAAAAATAAAAATATTATTAAAGATGGTTTGTTATATCGGGTGATTTTTTAAGAGGTTTAGAACTTTTTTTAAAAAAAAAACACAAAAAATTCGAAAAAATAAATGAAATATTTATTTGAATCGATAGTTTGAACCTTGCAATTTAATGTTTAAAGATAATTTCATGCAAATGTTGACCGCGGCTGCGTCTCAGGTAGCCCATCCGCTGAGTCCAATTTTGGCATACTCTTTCACACATATCGGCCGGTATCTCACGAATGAATGCATGGATGTTGGCTTCCAGTGCGTCAATCGAAGCGGGCTTGTCCCTATAGACATTAGCCTTGACATACCCCCACAAAAAATAGTCTAATGGTGTCAAATCGCACGATCTAGGCGGCCAATTGACCGGCCCGAAACGTGAAATTAACTGTTCACCAAACTCGCCTCGCAATTGCGCCATTGTTTCGCGTGCTGTGTGGCATGTGGCACCGTCTTGTTGAAACCACATATCATGCAAGTCAAGAACTTCCATTTCGGGCAAAAAAAAGTTTGTTATCATCGCTCGGTAGCGTTCACCATTGACAGTAACGCTGCGATTCGCATCATCTTTGAAGAAATATGGCCCAATAATGCCGCCGGCCCATAAACCGCACCAAACCGTGGCTTTTTCGGGATGCATTGGTAGCTGTTGCAATGCTTCTGGCTGATCTTCACTCCAAATGCGGCAATTTTGCTTATTTACGTACCCATTCAACCAAAAATGAGCCTCATCGCTGAACACAATTTGAACAATTTGAACATTTCGAACCGAGCACGAATTTTGATAGTAAAATTCAATAATTTGCAAGCGTTGTTCATTTGTAAGACGATCCATGGTTAAATTGCAAACCAAACTGAAGCTGTTTGACAGTGACACAAGGTACTAAACACACGTCAGCTGTCAAAACCAGTGTTGCCAAAACCAAACCAGCTAAAAAATCACCCGTTATTTAGAGTTAAATCAAAATCGTTAGAGCCGTTTCCGAGCAAATCCAAAATGAAAAAAATCTTTACTTGAAAGGTACCAATTTGAGCCAGGCTAAAACAAAATAATAAAAAACTTCGACAACCGTTTTTTTTTAATGAAGAAACAGACACACACCGTGACGGCGCGGCGCGGCGGCGGCATGGCGAAAAGTTGATCAAAAAATTCTGTCCGTCTGTATGTGTATCTCTATAAATACCTACAGCCCAAACGAGTGCACCTAATTCCTTCAAACTACACTGAGAAAACTGAACCATGTATTTTTTTAATAGAAGCATGTTTAACTGTATGTTTAAATAAAATCAAATAGAATTCTGTTCATACCCAACTAAAATCTGTTTAGATCCGGAAAAACCTATTTTTTAAGTAAAATCGGTCTTAGTCATCTTAGTCATCAAATCTCAGTGATTTTTGAAAGACATGGTATTTATTTGGCTATGAGGAATCAGGTTCATATTAAAATTAAAAAGAAATGAAGTTAATTAAAACAAAAGGAAATAATGTTTAAATTAAACAGAAACAAAGTTAATTTGAACAAAATCATGCTCAAGTTATTGCAACAATGAGTTAATAGATTTCTATTAAAATTAAACCCAAACCACTTCCTGTCAAATCGTATGCATTTGAGTTTGATTTAAACATAAATATGTTTGAAATTTGTCCCAGTGTTTTAGGTATTGTACCGAAGGGAAATTGTTTTTTTTTTTGCAACACAAAAACTAACGGTACCTACCTGCCATATTAAAGTTTTGATTAGTTTAGCTTTTTAGGTATGACCTATTAAATGGCTGGAAACAAAATTACCAACCAAACGGTTAACCGATTCTGTCAAAAATATACCCAGCATACTTGTACAGTACAGGTAGGTAGCTCAATTAATACCTACGACATACCAATATGTTAAGTAAATATTTTGTTGTTCTTTCAAAAACATTTCTATTAATAATTTAATATTTTGAAAACAGCTCATTCAATTTTTTTAAATGATAAGTAGTTATGTGATAAATACAGAATACATATGTTTTGGGACAATTAAGTTTTTTTTTTTGAAAACAAACCCTTTTTTTCTAAGAAATCACTCCACAAATTTTGATAATTATATCCTCATAAATTGAAACTCACTTAAAGAATAAAATGGAGAACATTCTAAGAGTTTCGAAAAAATTATTTTTTTTTCAAAATCTGAAGCCTCAAAACCAAACTCTTGCTAGAGCAAGTTAGTGCAACCCAGTCGTGGTTTTTATTTTTTTAAATTACGGTTATTATGGCGATCCCTTATATAAAGACACTGCATTTGACGCTAGTGAAGCCGCGGCTATAGTTTCAACTATATATTTCACTTCACAACTTAATACAGGGTGATGTTGTTTGGCTCTCTTTTTTTTCTAATTGAAAACTTCGGTTCTGTTTTTTGATTATGTTTCTTTGAACCTTTAGAATTGTATTGGTCACGAAAAGATGATATCGGCCAAATGGGCGCCGCCGCGAGCCGTCACAATTGATTGCTCGTTTTATGGCATTTTCATCACTTCAGCGAGAACTTCGGGCGACAGATTCTCGCACTCGTGTCGAATGTTGTCCTTGTCCTTGAGGGCTTCCAGACTCTCGGGCGTGTTCATGTAAACACGGGATTTCAAAAAACCCCACAAAAAAAGTCTGAAACGGTTAAATCGGGCGACCTTGCGGGTCAGTGCAAATCGCCAAAACGAGAGAGAGGCGACCCGGGAATGCCACCTTCAGAATATCGGTTCATGTATCGCTCCATGGCTTGTTCACTTGTATTCTGCATTTGTCTAGTCCACAAATGTCAAAACAGATTTGACATTGGCAGCCATTTTAAAAAATGAGAGCATCTTCCAATAGGGTGATTTCTTTTTGCCCACCTTGTACATACACTAATATGCCACAAAAATCTGGATTTTAAACTATGAAATTGACTCAAAAAATATCTTACTTATACCTTTTGTACAATATAACAACGGAGAGATAAAAAAAAAACAAAAGGTGACCCTAACTTCTTTTAAAGGTCCAACTACAAATGACAAATATTGATAGTGTTCATGTATTGAACAAATGATGCGTTCAGCGTCATAACCGTTGCTTAATATTAAGTATCAAAATCGACTTTAACGAATGTGCCCCGATAATGAATGTGCCCCAGTTTACCATACACAAAAAACACAATAATTCAGGAATTTTCATCAAAATCGTAGGAGCCGTTTTTCATTGGAAATCATATGACATATGACAGGGACAGGTACCGTTAGTTTTATAGCTAGAATGCTAATTAAAAAAATCGCTTTGTGGGACGTCATAATAAGGCTCTAGGTGCCGATATAGACAGACATCAGACAGACAGAATTGTCGGACCCACTTTTCTCATATTCACTATCATCGTTATGCCATGTTTGACTGTCCAAGCATTTTTACGAATGCATAACTTGCTTTATAGAACCTGTAATCGCAAGTAAAAATAAACTTGACTCCCTTGTTAAAATTTGCGTAATGCAGACAAACCCTCAGTTTTGGCAACCCTAGCGCGAATGGCTTTATCCAGTTAGCGTTTAAAATACTTTTTCTTATTTGACTCTCTTCCTTCGTCTTCGAATATGGTTCAGATCCATAAGAACACACAAATCTGATGCATTTGGTGTTTGTGACATTCTCATTTTTTTTTTTTCCAATTGAAACACTTCCACTAAAAAGGATATTTTAAATTCATCAATGTCCTTGAAGACTATTGAGTTGATTACATTACCTCAGTTTAATTGACAACTTGAAGTCACAATGCACAAGGATTAAGGAAGGTACCAAAACCAACACATTTTGTATATCGTTTTCTATATAAATGTATATGATGTATGTATTTCTAAATTCATTAGAATTCAATTATTAAAATTTCGTACTATTATTTCCATACAGAAAGATGTGCGCAGAACGTTGAGGACGCTTCAAGTCGCCACTTATTGAACTTACCCTCATATAAATGTGCCTTCAACCTTCAGTGCTGCTATTTTTTCAAGTGGTGGTATAAACAAGTGCACTCATTGCAGAGAGAACATTTCGCCGATCCGATGTGTTTCGTCCGTAAACTTTATTATACGGGCCTTGAGTATACTCACACACATCATTGGTATTCCTATTTATGTATATGTAGTACTATGTCCTGACTCCTGAGCCTCGTCATTGGTACCCTTTTACAATAAACAAGTGTTTCAAACACTTTAAAAAATACAACGGCAAAATTGGAATTATTGATGTTATTGGGGAAGTTTGTACTTCAAGGTGGAACAAATGAATGTGTGTTCAGTGCAAGTAGTTCTTTTTTATTCTTCTTGTGATATTAAAAAAGAACATAAATACACACTTACACAGGTATTGCATAAAGCCTACAAAAGAGGGATAGAAAAGCCAGAAGCCACCAATTCAAAAATAATTCTGACAAAGCTGCAATTTATTTGCATGTGTTGTTTCCTCTACAACAATGAAAATATTTAGAACAAAGAGATCGGAGAGAGCGTTCTTAATAAGAATTGCATGGAAATTGATACATATTCAGGAACAGATACATTTGAGAAGAGATTAAGATACTCTTGATTATATAGGAAGGGCCATCTATTGCTTTCTTTTTAAATCATATGTTATTTTGACAGTGACAGCTTTTTCCATTTTAAAACTGGCATTTTTTTCCCACTTGAAATTTTGACGGAAAGTCAGTATCATACCTCGCGGAACGAAATGAGTCGCTTTACACTTGAACATAACTTTGAAAACTTATTTCCAAAACGAGTTCCCAAACAAAGCGTTTTTTGAAAAAGAATGTTTGGCCGAAATGAAGCATCCACCGACCCACCGTGCCTGGCTGTACGCAAGTTCGTGGAAAAAGTTCGAGCACAGATGATGAGAACGTGGCTGCTGTAGCGGAGAGTGTGCGACTCAACTCACGAATTCGCCATCTAGCCCAGTCGAATAATACAAAAACAAGGGCTGAAATGGAAAAAATTAGATAGGGGTTTTTTTTCTTTTGATCGTTAGAGGTGCTTATAAGGAGCATATGTATCGATTTTCGACGGGTTGGGGTCGAAATACTGTATGGTCAAAATTCTGTATACAAAATACTGTATCTCAAAATACTGTAAATCAAAATTCTGGTTACACAAAATTCTGTATTTCAAAATTCTGTATTTTAAAATTCTGTATTTCAAAATTCTGTATTTCAAAATTCTGTTTTCAAAGTTCTGTATTTAAACAAAGTTTGTTTTGATAATGTACAAAAGTGCGCACTTTTGTACATTATCAAAACAAACTTTGTTTAAATACAGAACTTTGAAAACAGAACATCAAAATGAATTATATGAACAACATTAAAAACATTATCAACAAAAGCAACACTAACAACACTAACAACAACAACAACAACAACAACAACAACAACAACAACAACAACAACAACAACAACAACAACAACAACAACAACAACAACAACAACAACAACAACAACAACAACAACAACAACAACAACAACAACAACAACAACAACAACAACAACAACAACAACAACAACAACAACAACAACAACAACAACAACAACAACAACAACAACAACAACAACAACAACAACAACAACAACAACAACAACAACAACAACAACAACAACAACAACAACAACAACAACAACAACAACAACAACAACAACAACAACAACAACAACAACAACAACAACAACAACAACAACAACAACAACAACAACAACAACAACAACAACAACAACAACAAAAACAACAGCTATACATTTTCACAAAATTTGTACTGCACGTAAAAAAAGACCTGACTTGAGTCACATTGCTTATTTAAAACGAATAGCAAAAAATTTGATTTTGTTTTAAACAATTCATAAAAAGTGGACTTCATTTTTTTGAGTTTAATTTGTTATATTATTGATTTCTTTCACAGTTCTATCGAAAGATATGTTAAGTTTGATGTTAATTATTCTGTATTATTTTTCTCTTTTTTCTTTAATAAATACAGAATTTTGAAATACAGAATTCTGAAATACAGAATTCTGAAATACAGAATTCTGAAATACAGAATTCTGAAATACAGAATTTTAGTCATACAGTATTTTCAAAAAAAAAAAAACAGAATTTTGGTCATACAGAATTTTGACAACCGGTATTATGACCCGGTCCCATTTTCGACCTCGTAACTCTATTGCGTTGGCCGCCATCTTGAATTTAAGGAAAACTTGGTTTTCTTAAATAACTCGCTTATTTTCAATTTTTCACTAAAAATGCTTATGACAAAAGTTGTTTAGAATTGCATTTCCTACAACTTTGTTCATGACAATTTTTTGCCTACGACTGATATTTTTCGATTTAATTGGAAAAAACAAAAAATAAAAAATTAATTAAATTTTTTTTTTTTAAACTTAAAAAAACTTTATTTGAAAAATTTAAGAAATAATATTATTTTTTCTATAAAAATGCTCCTATATTAAAAATTTCATCGAAATCCGTCAAGTGGTTTACGAGAAAATCTGATTTCAAAAAACCGGTCCTATGGAAGGTACCGTTATAAGACTTCCTGAAAAATCTATTCCAGCCAAAACAAAAGGTTTGCATAGAAAACACTATTCAGAAAATTTTATCAAAATCGTAGAAGCCGCTTTTGAGAAAAATTATGTTTTCACTAAAAATCGTATGCCAACGAAAATATAATTTTTCTCAAAGGCGGCTTCTACGATTTTGATAAAATTTTCTGAATAGTGTTTTCTATGCAAACCTTTTGTTTTGGTTGGAATAGATAATTCAGGAAGTCTTATAACGGTACCTCCCATAGGACTGGTTTTTTGAAATCAGATTTTCTCGTAAACCACTCGACGGATTTCGATGAAATTTTTAATATAGGAGCCTTTTTATAGAAGAAATAATATTAATTCTTAAATTTTTCAAATAAAGTTTTTTTAAGTTTAAAAAAAAAAATTTAATTAATTTTTTATTTTTGTTTTTTCCAATTAAATCGAAAAATATCAGTCGTAGGCAAAAAATTGTCATGAACAAAGTTGTAGGAAATGCAATTCTAAACAACTTTTGTCATAAGCATTTTTAGTGAAAAATTGAAAATAAGCGAGTTATTTAAGAAAAACAAGTTTTCCTTAAATTCAAGATGGCGGCCAATGCAATAGAGTTACGAGGTCGAAAACCGATACATATGCTCATAATGAATCCCTCTAACGATCAAAAGAAAAAAAAACCCCTATCTAATTTTGTTCCATTTAAATGTACAATTCGACTGGGCTAATCCATCTCAACAGCTCAACATTTTATCACGCACTAGCCTGAGGAGGATTCTGCATAAACATCTCGGATTATTCGCTTTCAAGATCCATTTGATTCAGCATTTGAAGTCGCACGATCATCCGCTTCATAATCGCTTCGCAATTTTGGCCTTAGAGCAGCTTGAATCGTACAACAGTTTTTGGCCGAAAAATCATCTCGGCGTCTACGTTAACAAACGAAATTTCTGAATTTGGGGCTCGGAAAACCCGCCAGTTATTGACAAGAAAATAATGCATACACAGAGAGTGAATGCATGTTGTGGATTGTGGAGTGGTGGCATCACTGGACCACTTTTTTTCGTAAATGAGGTTGGGAACAACGTTTTGGCCAACGTCAACGGCGTGACATGACAGAACCATTTTTTGCCGAATTTTTTAAAGTGTAATTGAAGACATGGATTTGACATACATCCGATTCATGCAGGATGAAACGCCCGCCATGCCACAATCAATCCTTTGCGCATCAAATTTCCAAATCTTGTTATCAGCCGTCTTCGCGATGTCAATTGGACGCCTTTTTTGGAATGAACCGTGAAGGACAAAATGTTATGCGAATAACCCGGAAACGATTCAAGAACTTATAATGCCAATATCATGAAAGCAATCCGTGAGCTATAGCCCGAAACCATCAAAAAGGCCTTTGAAAACTAGAGTGACAGAATGCGCTACTGCGAAACCAACCGAACACTTAAAGGACGTTGTGTATTGTCACGATGAAAGGAGAGATCCCAATGCTCCAATACGATCGTTAGCTATAAAGAAGAGAGGAAGCCCCTAAAACTCCTGGCACAAATAACTGCAGCTAGTTGAATTCAGAAATGGTATACAATCCAATACCAGAAGGCTTTTCAACGCTTTCTGAGGTCAATCCGACATAAAAGTATGGGAAATTTGTGATCCGCCTGAGATTATATCGGCGCAAAAAAAAAAAAAAAAAAAAAAAAATAATGTTTTCTGGCAATTTTGGACAAGAAAAACCCGAAATGTTGAGTTAATTGGGGTTTATTGAAACTCCTGTCAATGTAGATTGTAGATAAGGAAAACTCCCAGTTCCAACTCCCGCTATCCTTCGTATTCCAATTTTCATAACGATAATGTTTTGCATCACTATGCTGTGCCTAATGTTATCAATCTAATAATAAAGTTCATTTTCTGATCCTTCACTGTAATATCAAGAGTATATACCACAAGGCAGTCATCTGGGTCCTATACTTTGTATACTCGATAGCAATGACGTAACATCTTGCATCTATTGAGATCCTCACGTTCGTTTACAACAAACAAGTTTTAAAAGCTATTAACTAAACATTATCCGGCGAAATTACCTTTTTAAGGAAATTCGAACCAAGTGGCTATAATATTTCATATTAAGGAGTTAACCTAAGCCCAGACTTCGGTTTCACTTAGCATATCAATATTATTATCTAAAAGGTTATTCTTGTATTAGGATTCCTTAAAAGATGGTCAAGGGAATTTCAAAATAGAAGTATATCTCTTACTTCATTAATGTGATTTTTTTTGGCAAATGCATATTTGATCTCAGATTTGATCGGATTTCCCGCTCAAAAGAAAGAAAATGCAACAGATTTGATCTATTTGTATTATTGTGTGTGTTTCTTTTGACGTTCTTAATAAGGAAATTAAAGTCTCACTTAATTATTAATATATGTATGCATATGTATATTCTGTGCATTAAACAATGATTTTAATTCACATTTATTCGTTCACTTGCACAAAAATACATTAATTAATTCATTACCTACACTCCTTTAATTTTAATTTTGCAAATTCATACCTATTAATTTATTAATGTATTACGCAAGCTTTAGGTAAATGCTCTTTTAAATATTAAATATGTACAAAGTTTTCAGTTTGGACGAGGCTGACGCCCACTTTTCATACAAATCCGTCAATTTTTATAAAAAAACGATGCTTATATTCGAGAAAACAATTTTAAATGCTGTGGGTATTAGTTGTACTTAAACATCTTGTATATATGAAAACGAAGAAATTGATTTTGGGTGTGGCTTACGCCCACTTTTCATTAGAAAGTATACAAAACTTATTTTTGCAAATAAACGGTATTAATAATAAATACACAAGCCCAAATTTGTGCGTCTCTTAATTGAAACGAAGAAGCTTGTGTATGAAAAGAAATTTTTGAATTTAGGGCGTGGCTTACACCCATTTTTCACACATATGACTAAAAATTGACTAACGATCAAAGCTGAGTTAGTGCTTTAATTTTTGTTTTTACTACACGCCCACTTTTAAGGGGCGTTTCCGTTCAAAGTCTTAATATGCATTAATGTTTAAAATGTTTTCTAACTATTGATCGCAGTTTTGAAATAAGGAGATGAACATTTTGGTTTGTATTCCTCGGTTCCAATTCAGGTTATGTTTCATGAATTGTTAAATACACCCATAATCGCTATTTCCATTAAAAACCTTATTTAAAAAAATTTAAAGTTATGTCCAGTTTTGTTCAAATCGAGCTGCAAACTTAAAATTGAATGTGAACGTCTTTAACCTCATAGTAATTGGCCTTGGCAATAAAAAGTCTCAATTTTGGGCGTGGCAAACGGAATTAGCATTCCAGCTCTAAAACTAACGGTACCTGCCGTATGATTCTTAATAAAATATTAATTTTTCTTAAAAACGGTTCCTATACCATTTTGATAAAACTTTTTTGTATACAATTTATATTTTTTGGCTTGAATGTTTTTTGAATTTAAAAAAAAATTTAATTATTGATTTCTCCAAACACGCTTAACTCTATTTTTTAATTTTATTTTTCTGATAAAAACAACAACTAGAGCTAGAATTGTTATATTACAAATAAATTTGGAATATATTTTCGAAAACGATTTTGAAAAAAGTTTTTCTTAAAATATAAAACAGTAAAATAAATAAAACCAATGATTTTTAATAAAATTTCATATGCATTTTTCCTTAAATTGTTTTCCAAAATCTAAAGCCCCAAAACCACTGACACACTTAAGAGCAAGCTCGCCGTGCGACCTATTCGCACTTTATTTTAAGTATTGTTTTAACGTAGGGTAAAGTTGGGGGATATGGCACCCATTTCTATTTTTCCATATAACTTCCAAATTAAACAAGATTTTTATTTCAAACTAAAATAACTTTACTATAAAAATAGTTTATAAGAAAAAAATAGGAACTTTTTTGAAATTCACAGTCAGTTGAATAATTTTTTTTTTCAAAAATAAAAAATCTAAAAAAAGACGGCTTAAAAAATGGAGGATATTTCCACATTAATGTTGCAGGTGTTTTTATATATGATGTTCAGGAATGTATGTGACTAAAAATGATATATATTATGCAGTTTAGCCACTCGTCCGGTTTTGTTTTAAAGGCATAATACTCACACAAATATTTTCCCCGAAATCTTCGTAATCATCATCGTCCTTCCTCTAACGTACTGTCCTCGGCGTTGATTTTCTGTTTGAAATGTTTTTTTTTTTTTTTTTTTTTTTTTTTTTTAAGTACTTAAATGCCTTTTTTTATTCAGCTGTATTTAAAGTATTTCAAGGGCTGCTGAGATTTGAACTGGATAATCTAATAGCTTACAATATAATGATTGATATTATGTTGTTCTCTTTGTCAAGAAGTCATTAAGTGGAAGATATTGAAAGGGTGCTATATCACCCGACTTTACCCTAAATCTCTATATCTTATGATCATGACTAAGGCTTTATCACACTGACAGTGAATTCACTGACCACTGGCAGGCAGTGACGTCAAAATTTCGTCATCAGTGAAGTCATCCGTAGTGTGATAGCCAGTTTTGGGAAGCCAGTGAAGGTGTCAGTTCACTGACGTGTTCACTGACCAACCCAAATCGCGTCAGTGACTGACTCGAAAAATGACAAGTGTGATAAGTAGTCACTGGCGTATAGGACAACTGACACACTTTTATGACAAGAGCGTCAGTGTACGTGTACTGACCCTGTTCCATCACTGGCAACACACGAAATTTCTCGTTGTGCCAGTGAAGAAACCCCGTCAGTGAACTGACTTGTTTTTTGATATTTTGTTTGAAAAATTTCAAGTCCCGAATTTTTTGGAAAGTTTTGAAAAAAAAAAAACTTTTTTTACCAACTTTTTTTTTTTGATTTTTTAGAACTGGCATTTTCTACGTGTATAAAGAAAAGAAACTATTGATTTTGATGGCGAATACTAAAAGAATTTGAAGGCAAATGATAACGGTTATTAAAAAAAGATATTCAAATAGGATATTGTGTCAAAAAAAGTTTAATTTTCCATAATTTACCTTCTGTCAAAACTTTAATGCAATTTCTAGAAAACGTAACAAAATGGCTTATACGGCACTTAATTACTATACGGCATCGCTCATAGTGCAATAAAAATGTACTTGATCTGAACGAAACTTGGTTCTTATTTGACGGGCAAGCTACCAAACATTGGTCTTTCGATTATTTATGCCTGAGGCCTGAGCTACGAATTCCATAAATGTATTGCGAAGCGTGTTTGTTCCCAGATTGTATTATGAAATTCCATAAAAAAAAATGCTACTTTACCGACGGCAGATGTGGACTCAAAAGAAAGTAGATAGGTTATAAACTCAGCGATGGTTAGATACTTAACTGTCAGTAAATCTACTTACATTAACATATGACAAATCCTGTTCCGTCGTAATTGTCCAAGTCAAAAATATTGCTGTTATGTCCCTTTAAAAAAAAAGTGCAACGCTACGAAAACAGTGAAACAAAATTTACGCAGCAAAAGCTAAAGCCAACAACTTTATCAAACTGTTTTAATAAAAAGTATCTACTTATTACGTTAGTAGGTTTACGTAAAAGAAAAAATGGATTAAATAAACCACAATAGTGATACCTACAACAAAAACATCACCCCACCCAGTTCTAGAGGATTCTCCTAATTCTAAAACTGCACATCATCTGTTCTGTAGTTCCTCCCTTTATAAGCTTAATAATAATAAAATCTGATGTCTTAAAATAAATCTGGCATAGAAATTTGTAAATCAACCCTTCATGGGGGTAGGTATGGTAGGTATACACTCAAAGCACTTGAGAACTAGAAAATTGCATCTCATTGTTTCATTGGCGTTTTGCAAACCTAATCATTTGCACTCTAACGGTATCGTGTTCATATAATCAAATCATAACACGTATCCGTATCCGGCGTTGGTTGCATGTAAAGTTAGATAGAGTCAAGCAAATAAACACAGCCAAACTAAAAACAAAAATAATATAACGCTAAAGCACCTACCTACCTATAACCTACCTAGTACCTAGTAAATATCCTTCATGTAGCATCACCCAGGAACAAGCACAAGCACAGGATCTCACCACCCCCACCCTGATACTCATGTTATATAGCTATTGCGATATAGAGAGTATAACACATAAGCTCATCATCAATGGCAATGGCAACATGGACTTGTCACGGAATCACAAATAAAAACGGAAATCTTCCTTTTGTCACCCAGGACAGGACCAGAGAATATTGTATTGTTGTTGATGGCGCACACAAGGCACACAAGTATGTAGGAAGAGAGCATCATCATCAGCTCAGCATCAACATCATGGCATGGTATAGCTTGAAACGATGGAACATGGAAGGCATAGAGGTATGGTAGCAGAAAGCAGATATAGGTGGTGTGTGTATAATATTGTAGATACTATAGACAACTGACTGTGTCGCTATACCTATCCATCCACCTATACACACAGCTGCCGTTGCAGGACCAAATTCATATAGGAATGAGGCGGTATATAACAAGCATAGCATGTCCTACCCATTAGCAAATTTTCATCCCCTTTTGATGTACAATAGAAAAACAAATCTTATATTCATAGAACACCATTTTATGGCATCCTCTAAAATATTTTGTTTACGTCATCGTCATCCCTTCAAATAACCCAACTCTGTATTCATTCACACCAGTTACTAGTCGAATACTACTTTCCTTATCTACAGACAGTGGTTTCGATAAATAAATGTTTGAGTTGTGTAGAAATAAAATTTTGGGCGAGAGATTTTCGTTTCATTTCAGTGAACATTTCGTAAAAAGATTTTGTTTAAATCAGACGCAAGAATTTCACCAGTGTTACTTACTCTTGTAAGCTAGTAAAGGTGATAAAGGCTTAACAAAATATTTATATTACATACATATACATATATATAAAAAATATATATCTATATGCACCTAAAAGGATAATTTTTTAAATATCTTTTATCGTTTATCGTGCGTGTTGATTAAATTTAATGTGTTAAAAAAAAATTCCTCAACTAGTAAAAAAAATTTTAAAACCGATTTTGACCGTCGTTACTGTGTGCCGTGTCGTCGAGTGCGGGAAAAAATTTTACCGACAAACTTAAAAAAAAAATAATTAGTTCCTATTCGTTAAACATTGTACAATCCTAATAAAATTAATTATTTCAATTGAACACTAATCTGGAGGATAAAACTAAAACATCTTAGTTTTGTTAATAAATTGTTTAGAAAAAAAAAATTATATAAATAAATTATATCCTGCCTTGGAGTTGTATCTTGAAATGCTTTCATCGGCGTCCTTATCTCCGCCTCCTTTGGATTTACGGCCCGCCCTGAACAACCAACACCAGGCGTCAACCAATACAAATTTAAGTGAGGATAAGTCTCATGCGCCCTTAGTTAAACCGCCCTATTCCTATATTGCTCTCATTACCATGGCAATTTTACAGTCGCCGCATAAAAAATTAACCCTAAGTGGAATATGTGATTTTATAATGACGAGGTGAGTGAAGTTGATATTTATTAACTGCGTATGAAAATTATTTTCACACAATGTCCTTTCTCTTGAAAAAATACTTTAGTTGAAGTTTTCTATCGGGTCGCGTTAAATCACTTAACATTCACATAAAACCATGGGAAGGGTAGTTGTATTGTTTAAGGGTTGCCGCAGTGTGTTTTGTTATGATAATGTTGTTTTAAAACTTCCGCTCGCATACATTTAACTAATATGTTGGCCTCATACATACTTTTGGCCGAATTCTTATTCACATCGATTTAATTTTGTAGGAATATTTTGATTCGAATAAGTCATTTAGATATTAGTTTTTGTGAACTTTTTTACATTTTTACGACCTATAAGACGATTTAAGAATGCACTACAGCTTCTTTTGTAAGCGGTGGACAATATTTTGAATTTTTTAGTCAAAAATCAAATTGATCAATTTGAATTATATTTACATACCAGTGCCCAATTTTTATTTAGACTTTCTGTAAACAATACTGTCCAAGTATTTAAAAAGACTTAAAAGTTTCTTAGTTTACACTGCTTAACATACAAAATTTTCCAGAAGCGCGTTCATTGTGTTATTAAAACCACGATTAAAGAAACTGCTTTTACCTTTACGGAAGATAAAAGAGCTTCCAAAACATTATAATGAAAAAAAATCTCGTACACAACTGAGTCCGATGTTTATTAAATAAAAACTGTTGTTATTCCGACGGTCGCGTATTTAAAACTTTTTGATGATATTTGTACCTAAGACTTCAAATCCAATTGATTATGAATTTTGTAAAGACAGTTTTTACCCAACGCGACGTATAGTCAAATTCCTTTCCAGTTTCAAAAATAAATTCATTCGAATGTGGGACTCCTAAGAGAGGTCATGAGAAGCATAGTGGCCTAACTGATTTTGTCATTATTTTCACTAGAGCAAAAACAAAAAAACAGGTTTATTTTAAACAGATGTATTTCTTAAATTATAAGTAAGATATTATTGATTTTATTTTTGTGGAGTATCCACAGAAGATCAAACTTTTGGATTTTATCAGGACTGTCCCTTAAAATATCGTTTTAACTGCTTTTAAAGTCAGTTAGGCCACTATGGCACTAAAGCAAAAATAAACAAAATAGATGAAGTAGAAAGATAGGCCAAAATATAAGTGCTGTTTTCAAGGTGTTCAGGTGCTTTGGGATCCAGAAAAGCATCTTCTCAATTTTAAAACCTTGAACACACTATACTTTTCAAAAAAAAAATTCTTACAAAATTATGTACAAAAAGTTTCAAGTTTCAGCTCATTACATACAAAATGAATGAGATTTATACTCAAGCTTTGGGCAAATTTATGCTTTGAAGATCGTAGCCAGATCAGATCTTGTAGCGTACAGGGAAACCTATATACAGGGCAAATCACATACGGTGTGACAAAAAGCTAGAGCGTGTAGATTGGGTTGATATTAGAAAAAAATCGTATAGGAGGGGGTCTATTCCCCTCCGTTTAGCCGGGAGGGGCAATTTTCTAAAAAAAAAAATGACTTAAAACACAAAAAAAATTATTTTATTAAAAAACAACGGTAAAATGCACAAGGCTTTTCTATATCTTTTTGTAAAGCTAGAAAACTTTTCTTTTCTTTAGTTTTTCAATAATAAAAAAAGGTTAAGCGAACCATTTTATGAAAAATAAATTTTCAAACAAAAAATTTTGAAAAAATAATTATTTTTTTCATAAATTCAATGCTATTATTAATTTTTAATCAAAAACAGAAAACCAGATGTCTTGCAATTTCTTAGAAAATAAAAACAGCAAAAAACCCTTTTTCTTACACCAGACTTGTACATAGGTCGATTCATGAATTACAGCATTAACTATCCTTTCACTATTTTTAAATATTCATTACTTATTAGCCTACAATAAAGTCAACAAGTACTGGATTAATCCTAGTTTGTAACTTTTTTTCTTCATTGATAACATCTGAAAATTGACCTGCCACTTTTTTTAGCGGCACCGCGACTATGGTTTTTTTCAAAATTTCGAGTTTGAAAATTAATTTTTTAAAAACGGTTCACTAAAACTAATTGATTTAAAAACAAGAGAAAATAAGAAGTTTCCCCCACAGTAGATATTGACGTCGGTAAAGTTCTAGGTCAAGAGTAAGAAATCGTGGGAAGATTATTATATCAGGCCATGAGAGCCATAATAGACCTGCCACTTTTTTTAGCGGCACCGCGACTATGGTTTTTTTCAAAATTTCGAGTTTGAAAATTAATTTTTTAAAAACGGTTCACTAAAACTAATTGATTTAAAAACAAGAGAAAATAAGAAGTTTCCCCCACAGTAGATATTGACGTCGGTAAAGTTCTGGTCAAGAGTAAGAAATCGTGGGAAGATTATTATATCAGGCCATGAGAGCCATAATAGTGGCTATAACTGCCATTTTGTCGAAATTCAGTTTTTTAGCAAAATTGAATTCGTATCTCATTCCCATCATTTCTGAATTAAATTTTTTCAAATTGAAAATCTAGTGCAGAAATTACGGTACTTTTAGGCCAGTTTTTTGCTAAAAAACTGAATTTCGACAAAATGGCAGTTAGGCCACTATAGCCCTCATGGCCTGAAGACTCATTAAGACTTTCTAACTCCTATAGTTATACACTTTAGTTTGCGATTTATATAGGTATCTTTGTTTTGTCAAAGAAATTACTTTCTAAGCTTACTACACGAATGTGTTTAATTTTTACTCGTTATACGATATATACAGACAATCAAAACCAATGTGCTATATACAGGGTGCGCCAGAGAAACTTACTTATTTGAAAGGTCAATAAAAAAAAGTACTTCAGTTATTGTTTTAAATTTTTTTTTTATTTGAGAATACAATATCCCAATTTTTTTTGTATGCAGTCTTAAAAATGACATCGGATAAATGGCGACCCCCATTGCGTGGTCGATCGACATAAACCAGGGATTTCAAATAACCCCATGAAAAGAAATCGCATGGAGTCAAATCTGGAGAGCGTGCCGGCCATTGGAGATCGCCTCTGAGAGAGATGAGGCGGTCGGGGAAATGTTGTCACAACAAATTCATTGAGTCTCGTGCTGTGTGTGCTGTGGCTCCATCTTGCTGAAACCACACGTTCCTAACGTTCATTTCTTCGAGTCTTGGAAGAAAAAATTTCAAAGCGAGCGCGGAAGGCACGTTGCGTAGCAACAAGTGAGCGACCGTTAGAAAAGAAGCTCTCAACTGCGAAGGCCCGCTGCTCTCTAGACCAGAGCATGATGGCAACTGACTGGAGGGAGAAACAAACTTGGGAACTTCCCCCTCCAGATGCGCCCCCTATTGCCCCTCTACCCGCCCAACTCACCGCGCTGGAATTTTTTCAAATAAGTAAGTTTCTCTGGCGCACCCTGTAGTACAAACCTCCTTTTCTTCAAGTCAAATTTCCTCTCACCCTACTCTTATTGTGTAGAATCATGATAAAGGAATGAATAAGCCAGTGAGACCGCCCAGATTATAAAAACAAAATGGTGACCAATAAATCAAAAATTATTCAAATGTTATGAGTAATTTTTGATCGAAAAACAAACAATTTAGACTAGAGGATCAGTTAACAACTGTTATGCATGGTGGCGGTGGTGGACCAAATAAAGTTTCTATTTAAAAATGCATTAAAATGAGCAAAATTAAATTGTTTTCAAGTATTATGGCTTTATTAGTAAAAGCATATATTTCCAAAAATAGGCTCTGGTACGTTGACCAAAGCGTTGTTCCCAACCTCATTTTCGAAAAAAAAATGGTCCAATGATGTCACCACTCCACAATCCGAACAAAATTTTCACTCTCTGTGGATGCATTGGCTTCTCGACAATAACACGCGTGTTCTCCGAGTCCGATTCAAGCTGCTCTAAGGGCCAAACTGCGAAGCGATAACGAAGCAGATGGTCGTGCCACCTTCAATTTTTAAACCAATAGTACCTTGAAAGCGAATAGTCCGAGATTTGTGTGCAGAATTCTTCGCAGGTTAGTGAGTAAATGGTTATTGACCTCTTAAAATCGATTTCGATATAGCAACCAACCAAATTCTCATCTGTGCTCACCGTACAACGACGGAAACTGCATGATGGGTATTGGTATACCAGTCTATAGTCTTACGAACATTTTGCACAAAAATGCGTACAGCCGAGCCAGGAGCGGTGGGTGTTTCATTTCGGCCAAAACTTCTTTTCAAAAAACGTACAATTTGGACTACACAGTTCCTACTCACTTTGGAAATAAGTTTTCAATACTTCCCAAAGTTGTTCTAACGGAGGTATGATACTGACTTTCTGTCAAGCTTTCGAGCGGAAAACAGCAGTCAGTGTCAAAATAACGTTTGATTTAAAAAGAAAACCACTAGATGGTCCACCCTTTAGAGCTTAAATCTTCAATATTAATTTTAATTTAACTCTTCGAATTTCCTCACGCACCGCAAGGTTATTAAAATAAGGCCAATGTATATAAATCAAGGTTTTACAGAACAAGAAAGGTAGGGTTTAGAGGGACTGACTTTTTCGTTGTACATCTACACCATCGTTATGAAAATTTTGCTTTTCCGTTCAACTTTGATTTATATTTACCAATGTACGTATTGAGTTTTGACATTTTGATATAGACATTCCCATACCCACCTGCCAGGCACAGTGTCTTAATACTAAGTTATAAGTATAAAAGTGAACTAAATGGCTATAAACCGCGACTGGGCTAACATTTCGTTTAATTTTGAGAACAGAGCTTACGTTGTGCATCGATATTGTCAAATTATTCAATTTCCTATAGTCATTGTTTACTGGTCAATCTATTATTGCTATTTTTTTTTTTTTGCAATTTAAACAGGGTGATTCGCATCGTGACAACACAATTTTTAAGTTTTATGTATTAAAACAGTTTGAGGAAAGAATACAAAAACGTGTTTGATGACAAAGCAATAAACGATACCTTTGCATATAGGAAGACAAATTTAACATGAATTTTTTATATAGTAATGCAATTTGATGCGATTTTTTAAAGAACGTTCATTAATTGAATCTTATAATAATTCCATTTGTCAAAACGTAAAACGAGTGTAAACAGCGAAATCTAAGGGAAAACTTTTTCGAAAAAATTCATAATACTACGTTTTCAGTAGGGCAAAAGATGTAATTTTGTAGCAAATTTCCAAATTCGACTCCATTTCTTATGCGAAATCAAATTTCAATTTTTTTTTATTTGGACGATATTGAGGTTGCAAATTATGTGAAAACAAATCAAACGCAAGGTAATTGAAAACAATTGAACAGATATTTTCTACAATGACAATTTGGAAACAAAATCCAAGGCAGCAGCAAAAGTAAAAAAATAACAATTTCAAAATAGAATCCAGGGCAACGGCAGTAATAAACAAAATAAAGCAAAAAGAAAGAATGAAAAGATTGTAAGAAAAAAAAAAGGAAGATAGCTTGGTGTCAAACCAAATGCGCAAATCTATGTAGATGAAAACACTTTTTTAGCAAATTTCCAAAAGACCTTATTTCGGCCCTAATGAAAACGTAATATAACACTCATTTTCAAAATATGTATATGTATTTCAAAAACTATAAATATTTTCACAAAATTAGTAAAAAACAAAAATTTAAATTTTTTTTAAATTTTGAAATACAATAGATACTAAATGTATTAAAAAGGACTTCCTCTTCATGTGTCCTAAATTTTATTCAGATAGAAAAACATAGTTTACGAGAAAATATGAACAAAAAAATCAGTTAAATGAGGGGTACCCTTATATTTACAGATTCCGAAAAATTCATTCTTATCAAAAGATAGATTGTTCTTACAACATTAAACAAAACTTCTCTAAGTCATTATAGAGCCGTTTTCGAGAAAATTAAACTCATTCTCCACGACTGTATGGCAGGCACAGTTATTTTTGGGCCTAGAGTAAAAATCAAATGTATTTTACCAGGGACGACCAAATAAATACTAAATTAAATACCAAATACCATTGCGGGTGGCAATGGTACAGTTTTATTTATTTCCCAAGTTTCAACTGGATGCCACCCGTGAAATTTCCATGGGATAATTATCACCTAAAATCTCAAACCACTGTACCACCTTTCTTTCTATTCCTTCTCTTTCCTCGCTCGCTCATGTTAATTCATTATACAGGTATTAATATCGCTTTGAGTGCGAGTGCATCATAAAAAAAAAAAAAAAAAAAAAAAAAATTGAAGCAAATCGGCCAACCCGTTTCGGCTGTAGAGGTTCGCAAAGACCAGATAGATTGAATTTAAAGACCTGTTTTTATTTTTGACTTCTCCTATCATTAAGTAATGTCTGATTGTTATTTCAATTTTTTTTTTTACACAAATCTATAACTAGATGTAAAACCCATTCAAACACGTACTCATTCAAATCATACAAAGCTATACGAGACAAGCTCAATAATATTTTGTGAGCGACTATGAAGGAAATCGATATTTGAAAAATGTTGAAAAGCAGAATTTAAAAAAGCTGAAATTTAAAAATCAGAATTTTGTTAAAATAATGTTGAACCCGGCATACCCCAAAAACGCTTTTGAATCCATAACATCATATTTTTTCTCCGGTTTTGGTATCGACATCTTTCTCTTTAACTTTCGAATTTGCAACAACAACATCATTTGAAATATTGTAGCTTAAATATTCACAAGTTTTTGAACTTATTGTAATAGCCCATTCTTCCAAATGTCATAATGACAAAAATTTACATTGTCAAAATAATTTTGTTTTCTGTTTAAAGTACTACTCATGGATCTTAGCGTTTTTTCCGGAAACTGAAATAATTTTGCTTAAACCTCTTGAAAATAACGGAATGTTAATTAATTATCTTTAAGTATGTATGTACATATGTATATATACAATTCTAAAACTTATTAAAATATACTCGTAATTGATCCAATTTATTTAAGTAAAGTAAAAAATTGATTGAAATGCCAAAATCAATGAATTTAAATAATCACAGTCCAAAGTAGCAATCCTTTCAGTAAATATTCCAAAACACGCTTTTTTGTTATAAGTTTTATTGTTGGCATTTCGAAATTAACTCTGGAATACTTTATATTTGTGTAAGAACATCATTATAATTAATTTTTCCTTAATATTGGGGAAATTTTAAAAGTTTGATTTTCTCTAAAACGGCTCTATAGATTTTGATAAGACTTGTAGGATACTATTTTTTCAGGACAGTCTATCTTTATAAGTCTTATAAGGGTACTTCTCATAGAACCGGTTTTTTTTAAATCAAATTTTCAAATTTTCTTGTAAACTTTTCTTCCAACTTCGATATAAACATTTAACTCAGAAAGCCACTTACAATTAAATGCATATCGCATTTCAAAATTTTCAAAAACTTTTTTTTTCGATTTTTAATATTTTTTTTTTTAATTTCAGTTTCGAAATATTTTGAAAACGGGTGGATTGTATTTTTTTAAATAGTTTTCCTTAATGAGGGCTACAGTTTTTTTTTTGACATACATATACTCAAAAAAAATTTAAAATATTTTAAAGTTTAGTAAAAATCAAAAAAACTTTAGAATTGTATTGACCAAATCGAGAAGATGATATTGGCCAAATGGGCGCCGCGCCGTCACAATTGAGTGGTCGTTTTATGGCATTTTTCATCACTTCAGCGAGAATTTCGAGCTACAGATTCTCGCACTAGTGTCGAATGTTGTCCTTGACGGCTTCCAGAGTGTGGGGCTTGTTCACGTTAACACGGCACTTCAAAAAAACCCACACAAAAAAGGGCAAGTGCAGCCAAAACGAGAGATGAGGCGACCCGGGAACGCCGCCTTTAGAATATCGGTTCATGTCGGTTCATGTATCGCTCCATGCTCCATGGCTTGTTCACTTGTATTCTGCATCTGATTAGTCTACAAATGGACTAAAAAAGGTTTGAAATTTGCGGCCATTTGCAAAAATGAGAGCATCTTCCAATAGTGTGATTTCTTTTGGCCCACATGTATATTTAGCAAAGAAATTATATGTACCAAGTTTTCCCAAGAAATCTCTTAAACCCTTAAAAAAAATTAAAGACGTTTCGAAATATTTTTTTTTTTTTAAATAATGTCGACATTGCCCCAAAGCAAATATCACACAGTAGTAAATTTTTATTTTTTCAAGAAACTTAAAGTGAGTAGAGCTTTAATGTTTTGAAACAATAATTAAAAATAAATTAAATTTTATTAATTTTTTCTCTTTTTTTGTTTTATTCAGTTTAAACAATATTTTTAGGTACATCTAAAAATAAAACGTAAGCACTCCATCAACTTATCGTATTCGTTATTGTCGAATGGAAATATGAAATTAAATTATTAAATGGGAAAATCAAACAAAATCAGTCATTAAAAGCGTTATGCCGTGGTTTTTAGAATAACCCCTTTTTTTAACTATTTTCAACTTACAAAATTTTTTCCAATAATAATTCTGTTGGGTGCGTATACACCGTTAAAGTTTAATGGGTGTGGTTCACTCTTAAAACCAGAACAATTTAACAAATTTTGTGATAGAAGCGTCGTGTCATCAGGTCAAAGTCAAGATTTTGGACAAAGCAATTTTTGTTGAAATATTTGAATACCTTATACTTCATAAATGCATTGCGAATTAAATGTTTTCCCATACCAGAATCAGCTGACTACAGCGCCTCCTACTTTATTTTTTTATTTCAATTTTAGAATCTAATATGTGATTTTTTTTTTTTTAATTTTAGGTTCGCTTACTACAAAGAAAAATTCCCAGCGTGGCAGAACTCGATACGTCACAATCTCAGCTTAAATGATTGTTTTATCAAAGTTCCACGGGAGCCAGGCAACCCAGGAAAAGGAAATTTTTGGACATTGGATCCCCTAGCCGAAGATATGTTTGATAACGGCAGTTTCCTGCGAAGAAGAAAGCGATACAAACGCGCTCCAGTCGCACACAGATTCCCCTTCCCCTCTGTGTTTGGCCCTTTCTCACCGTTTTGGATAAGAAAGCCCGTTCCAGTGCTTCCAGTGCATTTCAATGTCAACAATTTTGGAAACACACATGATCCCTTCGAATCAGTGAACTCGCAGGCCGAAGCAATTGATGTAACTTCCCCAAACAATAAATTTGATTTCTTCGCTAACCTAGATACTCCATTCTACCACAACAACGATAAAATCGAATTGATTCGGCAAAATGTAGCGCGCTTCCGTCGGTCAGCTGATAATAATCTAGAAAGAGCAAATACAAGCGAAATGTTAAATAATTCTGACTTCAACAGCATATATAGAAAAATTCCCACAGTCGGGGACTATCTGCAGCATAATGAACAACCCGTGGGATTAAGCTATGCTAACCATGAGCAGCAAAGTCCCGAGGGAAATTTCAATGCAATCGAAGACATATCCTGCGACAGAATTGATGTCGAGAGCGAACAAGAGGAATCACATAAATCCGATTCATCCGACATTGTGTGTCCTCGAATAGAAAGACTACAATCAGATTCAACCAGAGAAGCACCCACGCCCACGCAAAAGAAGGCTAAAAGGTCCCTTCAATTTATGAATAACAATGAAAAATGTAGCAAGGTTTCCAATGGTCTAAATCCATATGTGTTGCTTTTTGAAAATTCAAATTTATCGGAAAACTCACTTACAGTTTCGACAACTCCCGAAGACCATTTTTCAAATAAAATCCTCAGTTCCTTAGAGTCTTCAAATCGAAATCTCTATAAACCAGCTATATTGTCTTTGGACTTTGATCACACCAAAACGAAGCACAGTCACTCAAAAGATTTCAGTATAGAAACATTAATTGGCAGCGCAACGGAGTTTAGTGAAACATAGTTTTATTCTAGAATTAGTTAAATCGTCGTCGTAAGGAGAAAAACAACAAAATTTTCTTGCAATATTTTCGTAATTTAGTTTTTTAAGAAATTGCAATTTTGTATATAACATATAGAAGTATTTTGTATGTAATTGTGTTGAAAGCACCTTTCCTAATTAGATTAAATAACATTAACAACAAACGGATTTGAAATAGCGGGTATTGAAGTTTTTAAACCATAAATTATTATTATTCTTTTTTCTGGACATTGTGACAACTATGGTTAATCGAGGTTAGAATTAATGTTAGAAACAGTCATTTGGGCAGTAATTGTTTAGACACCCAGAGTCGCCGAGATAATATTACCGGTGGTAACCATTATTTAAAAACAATGATTGCATAATCCTACATAAGACACGAACTTATTAACAGGAAATCAAGCCAAACTTCGGGCGTACTGTAAAGAATAGAGACTCTTTTTTTAGCCGCACAACAAGAATGTGGAATGCTTTACCCGGCTCGATTGTTTCTTCCCATTTCGATATACAGACATTCAAATCCAATGTGCACCGGTATCTCCTTTTATTTCCTATCCACACTTCCTTAACACTCACACTGTGTTAACTCATATTAGGGGTATTAATAGCCCTTTGTATGCGGGCTCATCATACAATAAAAAAACATGGTTGTCTGTAAAGTCGGTTTACGGGCGATAATTTTACGTGATAACCAGTTCACAAATCACTTCATGTGTATAGGTATCTCTATAACCAACAACCATCCAACCTACCTACAACCACCCATCATTTTTTAAATTGTTCACCCCTTGAACACCAACCTCCCACCCCCACATACAACCACAAACCAACAGCCCACCATTTTTGAACATTTTTTCCTCCTTCCTAACACAGTAAATCCCCCCTTCCTAACCACTACCAATCACCCACACCACCTACAACCAACCACTATTTTTGACAATTCCCCCATGCACCAAATTCAACCACCTACTCCACTTACAACCACCTGCTACTCACCCACCATTTTTAAAAAAATTTCCTCACCCCCACACCCTCCCCAGTACAACTATTTTTGACAATTCCCTTCACTACACCCTCAACCCAAATCCAACCACCCATAACACCTACAACAACTTGCCACTCACCCAACACCGCCAACCACCCATCACACCCACAGCCATCAACCAACCACCAACCATTTTTGACAATTATTTTTCCCTCACCCCCTCCCAACACCAAATCCCCCAAATCCAACCACCTACCCCACCTGCCACCACATTCTACTCACCCACCTTTTTTGACAACTTGTTCATCGCACCCCATCACATCAACTATCCCCACCACCAAAACTGCCAATCAATCAACCCACCTACAACCGTCAACCAACCACCCACCATATTCGACAATTCACCCCCTCCCCCAACCATACCAAATCCCCCCAACACCAAACACCCATCTCATCTAAAGCCACAAAGGAACCACCCATTAGCTTTGACAATATTTATCTCACCACCCAAACCAGCTACAACCACCCACCATTTTTGACAATTTTTCCTCCCGCCTGGCCCACACACACTCCCACCACAACCAACCAACCACCCAAAACCCTCCCCTCCCACTTTATCGACTTTCTAGTCTATGAAAGCAGCTAGGTAACGTGACTGTGACTGTGACATTTTTTCGCGCATGCTGCCCATATATTCCAAACCGATTTATTAGACGTTATCACGTCAAAAAAACATAATTTATGAAATGGATATTATTTAGATCAGTTCATATCTATGTTATTCCTGTGTGAGTGCAATGCAGGCTTTTCTCGCTTTGGCGGTGGCAAATCTTATTTCCTAGCCAAATCCTATTCCAGACAGTGTTTCTTAACCTGAAACTCCTGTTTGAGATGAACAGAAATAATGGTTAAATTTTGCAAGTAATATTATTCAAAAATTCAGAAAATGAAGTTTGCTCTATAATATCTGTTTATCAGGTGAATAATTTCAGTCGATAATTCTTGAGCCAGATCCACAGCATATTTCTCCACAAAACTGTCTGCAGCATTCATGATTCAACATTTATGATATTACAGAATCGAATCCGATTTCTTTTTCAGAATTGTCTTTGAATTCGGGTAGAGCACACATGTTTTATGTTTCTTATTCTAAGTGCAAGTAATGTTGTCGAATGTCCCTTCCATTCCATTTGTAAGAAACTTTATAAATGCTTGCAAGGGGATCACGACGTTATCTAGAGTGACATAATCAAGAAAGGACAAAATCTTTAAAAAAAAAATTATAGATATAGAAAGAAATAATCCAGATAACAATAATCTCGGAAGTACAAATTTTCCAAAAACAAAAATCTAGAATAGAAAAAATCTCGGAAAAAAAATCTGGAATGCAAAAACCCAGAATTAAGATATTACTATTTGAGACTTATGTATACTGTCTCAAAATTGTATATCTTAATTATTAACAACTCCTTAACAAAAGAACTTGGTTGGAATACTGCCCAATGCAATGCAACTGTTAGTTAAAACAGGTAACTGAATATAGGGTGATGCAAATAAAAAATAAAGTAAAAGTAAATGAAATTAAAAAATATGGAATTAAGCATTTTTCGAGATTTTTTCATTCTAGATTATTGTCATTCGAGCTAACGTCATAATCCCATTGTAACCAGAGCCAAAAATTAATAATAATTTTAGATTTTGTGATTTTGCCCATTCTAGATTTCTTTTTTCGATTTTGAGTTTTTGAGATTGCATATTCTATAGATTTTGGTTTTTTTTTTAAATTTTTTAATTCCACATGTTTTTCTTGATTTTTCTTTTCAAATTTTTTTGTCTAGACATTGTAGTTAGCCGTCTTGCAAGAAAACATTCCATTGTCAATTGTCACCCCCCCCCCCCCCTACCCCACCCTTTCTTTACCTACCTGGGTTAAACACAATAAAAAAAACAGATTGACAAACTATGCTTCGATATTCATTTTTCTGTGTTGTTTTTTTTTTTTGTTTAAACATCAGAATATAATTGGAACTAACGGAACGGAAATTTATCCGATTTTATTATGATTCCGACGATTTTCGCTTCCAACTCGCTCTTCGGAATATCTCTCCGAAAAATTTTAACGCACCGATTTCCTCCGACACCAATTCTTGGCGGAATTTGTTTACGAATTCAAGGAAAAATTTAAGAAATAAAAAAAACCTCGAACGCAATTGAAACCTCCGAAAAAGTATGCGTTGCAGAAAACTACTGTCCGCTCCGACGTATACCTCTATAGCGTTTAATACGGTTTCTATTCGATGGCAACCCCGAAGCTTCTTGACTTTTCAAAACTAAACTTCCAATTTCTTGTTGAATTATTTGTCGGATGGGCCAATGGAGCTGGTCTGCATGCTGTCAAAATTGAGTTTTAGGTTACTTACTCCGATCTCCCATTTTTACTTCCCTCAAATATTGCATACCTATACACTTGAAAAGTTCTTGTACTCCGGAATAATATTTAACATGATTTAATTTAACGCTTACTCTTCCTTTTTTACTTGCGAATACATACGTAAAACAAAATTTTTCGTCACCAAAAGTGGCCAGACATTTCTTTTTGTCCTCCCCGCCCGGCTGTATAGACACCATCTGTGGTACAGGTTCACCGATTTGCTCCAAACAGTATTATTTGAGCATCCCTCAGAGGGTTTTTAGAATTGGCATTCTAGCTGTTAAACTTATACGGTACCTATGGCATTTGACTTTTTAACGAAAACTTATTTTGTCTCCTATACAGTGTTTATAAAACTTTCAGAATTGTATTTTTAATTTAAAGTGTATAGTTTGTTTGGAATTTTTTTAAGGAATAGTCTTATAACTTTTTATTTCAAGACTTTTAGAATTTCAAGTAAACGACCTGGCGGATTTTGACGAAATTTTTAATGAGGAAACGCTTTAATAAACGAAAAAATGTTGTTTGCCAAAACTTTAAAAAAAAATTGTTTTTTAAATAATTAATTTTTGAGTTTTTAAATAAAGAGTTGAGTTCTAGGAACACACATAAATATAATACAAAAAATTGGATATGTTTTCTAAAACAGTTTTCAAACGATTTTGAAATTTTAATTTATGTAGCTATGTTTATTTGATGGTTTATTTGGAGGGAAATATTTTCCTCATCAATACCTGCTCTTACAAAAAAAAAAAAATTATAAAATGCCGTCCGTTTTTAATTGGTAGTAAGTTTTTGTAAAATGTAAATATAGATTTAATATTCAAAAAATTCAAAACATACTTACCTAAATTTCACATAAGAATCTTTATTGTACCTTTTTGTATTTATTATTAAAAAAATAATATTAAAACACATTTAATTTAAGTTGTGCAGGTGTCTAAGGATTTAAGTAAATTCACTTTTAATGGTAGACAGTTTAAATTGTATAGACCTTACTAAGTTGTAAAATTGTATTAATTTTTCTTTTTTCTTTTTTAAGGTTATTATAATAATTATTCTTTTAACGCTATATTTTCAAGTCAAAACATTTTCTTAAAATGTTGTCCTTTCAAAACGAAAGAAATGCAAAGTTCAATTTTAATTTAAAAAAAAAACTTAAAATTTAATTTTTAATTTCTCCTGCAATATGTGTTTAAAAATAAATCATCCTGTATCTCTTTTACTTAAAAATCAAATATTGAATGTGTACATTTTTTACTTGTTCAATGTGTAATGTGATATAAAATAAATAAACAAAAAGTATGAATATATCTAGAAACAAAAAAAAAATATTTTAAAATGGTTTAATTTATTTTTTCATAATTTATTTTTAATGCCACCTATGTAAGAAGTAAACAGGTAAGTATTGAAAGAAAAAAATATACAAGCTCTCAATATTGCTAACATATGGACAGAAGCCAGATTTTCAAAAATTTTATATGTAAATATTGACCATGTTTTTAAGCCTGAATAGAATACGTTTTTTATTGAAATTTTATATTGACAAGTACCTATACAATGGAGGAAATATTTACTTGAGGGCTTGTATGCCATTCTTAACCCTCTTAACTGCTTCGGAGTGCACTATACCAATACTGTTGGATGTCTTCAAGCTGTTAAGAATTATATTCACGATATACCAGGAACACAATAAATCAACCTATCATTTAATTGTACGTCTTCTAGAGGCGAGGGAACGCATTCAAAAAATCGTAAGTTCAAGATACCGAAGTATTAAAATCATTTAAGCACAACATCCAAAAAATTCTAGGAGTTGTTGATTCCAAAACTGTTGGCATTAGCTTTGTTCGTTGAGCCCTGAAGTCGCCACAAACAACAATCCACAACTCCTCGCAACGAGCATATTACCTATGGTTTCGCCCCGAAGTCACTCTGAAGTCGATATTGGTATTTTGCATGGTTGAGTTGAGGTAACCAATTATGTAGTTGTCAAAGTGACGTTTGCTGTCAATCATTTCTTGTGTAATTTCTTCTGTAGTTGTATTAGATTTTTCATAACATGTTTTTCGAAAGAATGCAAATGAATCCATTTATGTTGATAAATCATAATCAAAGAACTTAAGCAAAATGGAAACTTTTGATATTGTTGGTTATGACAAATAAACAATCGGCAGCCATGACGTGTTTTTTTTTTAGGTTCCGGAAAACCCAGTTTTTATTCAACCCTTGGGATTGTGAAGAAAACCTGGGACAACCCTGGGTAAAGTTGAAAGAACAGAGCTATTGCTATAAATGTGCCCGAGCTATCAACTAGCTGGAGAATACTCTTTTAAAAGCCATGGAATTGGTTAAGCGGGACTGATTACAAACAGGACATATATATATTTTTCAAGGATATATATGTATGTGAAAAAGTACGTTAGAGGGTGAGTTAATTACCCCCGGGGTTATGATAAATTAAAACAAAATTGAGTAGAAATGATACTCTAAAATCATGATAGAAGTTACCTACAATAGCTAAGACCCTATTCTATTATTTGCTACAGAAATCAAGTTTTCAATTAAATGTTCTGAATGAAAAAAGTTTAATAACTTAAAAGAAAACTTGTGTTAATCTAAAATTTTGGAATGAAAAGCAGCAACATCATTGGTTTCTAGAATTATCCCAAAATGCTTTTAGATTGGAGACGTCAAAACCTTATTCTAGTTTAAGTGAGTGCATTCTCCTGTTTTGTATACTTTGTCGAATAGTTAGTATAGAAGCTATTACATCAACAAAACATATTTTTTTTATTGATGCTGATGTTGACATAAGTAGTATCGATACACGGAGTATTTTTGAACATTTTACAATTATTGTAGTAGATACTTCTAAAGGAGTGAGTAAGTTCCGCGCATTAATCAGTAAAAGTGTTTTTACTGTTAACTAATAAGACAAAAGCTCATATTCCTGAGCTTTTATGTCTCAAATTCAAGCTTAATCTGATGAAAATAAAAAGTAGTAGATTAAGAGACTTTAAGAATAAGTAGTTAAGATGCGAGCACAAGGTGATTCAAATCTTTTATACGTTTTTATAAGAACTCAACGTCCAACTTCTAACAGGAGTCTTTAAGGTTAATATTTTGTTTTTGATATTAGATTAATGACTTTAAGTACATACCTAATAAAGATGTTTCGATGCCCTTGAAAGATGTGAAACTGCGTGACGACGACGTTTGGAGGAACTTATAATTTAGGTGACACGCCTCCATATCCGCGGGCAAAATCTACGCGTGAATGACGCCCACTTTTCATACAAAACCGTCAATATTGTTTTTATAAAATAACAATGCTTACATTAAAGCGAAAAACATGAAATTTTATGGGTATTACTTGTACATAAATATCTTATGTATGAAATCAAAAAAATTGATTTTGGGCGTGGTGGACACCCACATTTCAATAGAAACTATAAAAAAATGTATTTGCAAATAAACGGTATTTAATGAATCCACAAGCCCAAAATTTTGTGCGTATCTTAGTCGAAACTAAGAAGCTTGTGAATGAAAGGAATTTTTCGAATTTTGAGCGTGGCTTACTTTTCATGAAAGAACGAAAAACGTAGTTTTTAAAAATTTAAGGTACTATCAATATTCAATATTAACCTTTTTTCCGTTCGTTATATGAAAAATATATCTCTTCATTTTTGTGTAAATTTTTTCAACGCGCCCACTTTTAAGGGCGTGATTTTTATAAAATACCTTTATTCAGGGGTGGAATCGGCTAAGGTGATTTGTGATAAGTGATAGTCACAATCAACAAATTTCGTCTGGTTAAGGTGATTGTGACTATCACTTATCACAAATCACCTTAGCCGATTCCACCCCAGGTAAGATCGTTAAGAATCTACTCAATTCAGCTGTAGTTCTACATATACAAAATTGACTAACGACCAAAGCTCAGTTATTGCTTCAATTTATTTTTTAATTTTAGGACACGCCTACTGTTAAGGGGCGTTTTGGTCAAAAGTCGTAATATGCATTAATTGTTGAAAGCTTTTTTACTTTCGGTCGCACTTTTGAAGTAAGAAGATGAACACTTCAGTTTGTATTCCTTTGTTACGTAGCAGGTTACGATCAAGAATTGTTAGGTTAATACACCCATAATCGCAATTTCCACTCAAAATCTTTTTTTTTTTAAATCCAAGTTATATCTTGTTTTACTCAAATCGAGCTACAAGCTTAAAATTGAATGTCGCTAATCTCATAGTAATTACCTTGGCAGAAAAAGAGTCTCAACTTTGGGCGTGGCACACGCCTTTTTCCATTACGCCAGCAGTTATTGAACATCTGCCACACAAAATTAATGTTATTGAATTTTTCCTGTCTGCTAAAGAAGAATTTTGTTTCTGAAACTGGAACAACGGCTGGCTGCGGGAGGCGAACACATATACATACAAAAATATGGGGCATAGGGTATCCAACAGTTCGTTGAAAACTTATTTACAGTATAAGTTTTCAACGAACTCTCGCTTATTTTTTTTTTATATTAAAATTTTCGCCATGGTAATTTGAAATCAGTAACTACAGGAAGAACAAGAGATTTGACAGATGTCACCAGCATAACAACATGGCCACCACAGGCTGCCAAAACCCTTTATATAAAATTGCGTTCAGGTGTTAAATTTATTTGACACTTGTACCTACTAAAATTTCTAACCACCATCTTCATCAGGTATAAGGATAATAAAAGGGCTTTTGCAAAAACTTCAAATAAAAACAAAGTAGAAAAAAAAGTTCCCTTTCTGACTCGAAAACTTTCAAAGCTGTACATGCGCGCCCAACACAACATTAAAAGCTAAACTCTGAGGAAAAAATCACATTTCGATAGGGAAAAAAACAGGAGATTTTCATTATCCTCGCAGCTAAATTAGACGATTTTGTGAAAAGAAAAAAAAAAAAAAAACAAGACAATGCATAGTGAAAATTATAATTAGTGAGCATACAGTAAATTACATAAGAAAAACACAACGATAACCATATAAGTTTACAATGAAAATGTGATACCAATATCCTTAATTTTAAACTTAAAAAAAAAACGAGTCGAAAAAGAGAGAAAAAGAAAAAGAAGACAAAAAAAAAACGAAGTTAAAATCGACTAAATGATTTCTCAAAGGCACAGTCAATTATGTATGCATATTATTTCTTTTCGGGAAAGTTTGCAGCTATTCTAATAAATTTTTGTAAATTTAACAAAGAAATCATCGAGTAGCTACAAATGCAATTATTGATTCGAATAAAGTTTTAATACAAAACAAAATACGATAATATACAACAGCTCGGCTAAAATCGTATTTAAATATGAATATTGTTTTAAATAGATATGCATTATTTATTTTCATACTAGCTTGGTTTACATTTCTTTCTGGTAAGTATTTTTAATTCTTATCGTCTTCGATACGCATACCGATAAGGTATATAATTATCTGTGTAATAATATTCGTTTCCTTAGTGATTTTATACGAGAAACATTATAACAAAGTTACGATTTGAGGGGGAGGCGGGTCTGGGGGCATATAATATTATAATGGCCCTTCATTTTCATATCAGATTCCTAGTATTCCTTGTTTTTTTTTTATTATATTTGATATCATATCGTTACCTACTCGTTTTGTTTCCTATACTCTTATATATCCCGCTTGTATGTATGCAGTGTTGTAACTTTTTGTATCTTTATCTATACCAACCATAATATAGTATCGAACTCGGTGAGAATAACAAACTTAAAAGTGCCACAAATGTATACATTGGATCGCAATGGGGAATCCGAATCACTAATTTTGGATTGCGAATATGAACTGGGGCCAAGGGAGAAGGGATTTGTATTGAAATGGCTATTTAATAACAACTCAATTTATCAATGGATTCCGTCTGTCAAAGGATTTGCAATGGTAAAGTATAGAGTCGTCCTTTTGATGCCTTGTGATAAATATAACCTTGATTCAATAGTACCTATACCTATATAATTATAAATAAAATTTTTGTTTTTCTTTTAGGGATCCATGAAATCTAAGATTGAAATATTCTCACTGGAAGGTAATCCCGGAGTTATATCGATCAATAAACCCGATTGGAATATGACGGGTGAATATACATGTTCGGTCCAAACATTTGAATCCACTGATAAGAGGAGTTCTCGCCTCCAAATAATTGGTAATAATTTAGATATATATATTTTAAAATAAAATGAAATTTACATTTTATTTATTTTTTTAAAGTTCCTGAATCTGAATTTGGCTTAGAGACAAGAATAGACGTAGAAGAAAGCAATGTAGATGTAATTTGCACAGTTCAGAATGTTTTTCCACAACCAGTCTTATCTGTGCTGTATGTATTAGGGTAAACAAATAATCTATATTAAATATAATACTTATTTTCTTTGTTTAATATTCTAGTTTTAATACACGACGGTTAGAATCTGTGCTAACACAATTGGAACAAGACCCAAGTGGGCTTTATAGTATGACGGTCAAATCGAAAATTCCGAGAAATAAACTGGAATCACCTACTCCAATCACATGTGCATTTTTCTTACTTGGTACGAATTATACCAAAAGAAGAGAAACTATTTTTTATGGTAAGTACAGGTAAGAACAAATAAAAACAATTCAAATCCTGAATTATACAAAAAAAAATTGTCAAGACCGATTGGTTTATATTAAGTCGTCCAGTAAAAGACGGTACCTATTCCCACTGCAATTAAATTGTCAATTCAACATAGGGGCCATATAAACAGTCTAAGTTTTGATTTTCAAACTGAAATCACTTAAATTATCTTAATTTTTAAGAACTCGAGTTTCTCAAAACCCGGTTCTTTGCAACTTTGGTGAAGACAGCTTTTTCTCTTCGATTAATGGTTTTTGACTTAATCCTGAAATTAAGGTGAAACTCTTTTATTAAATGATTTACTTTCATTCTCAATCAAAAATCTTTGGATTTTAATGTTTATCCTCATAAAAAAATAATAATTCAGTTAAATTAGATCAACAGGTCAAGAGATATTGGAGTTGCAATTCCTACAAATCTCAACTGTATTTTATTTGATTTAGAGTAAACATGAACAATGAAATTAACAATCCTTCTACCTGAGGATGAACTTAAACATGATGTAGGTCTGTTTGATGTCGACATCTAAGCGCGCCGCCCTGGTAAGCCCTCAACACGCACTGAAGCATTTTATGTGAAACTTTTTTCACCCCAGTGTTTTTGCACTGTGTCCAATGTGAACTCACGGCGCACGCGCCCCATGTTTTACTTGGGATAAGAAATCAGAATCAGTTGTTGGCAGAAGTTCGAAGTTCAGAATTCATTTATTTTTTTCGTAAACAGTCATACAAATTATTTTTACTTCAGTCTTTGGAAACTATAATTGAAAAAAAAAAAACATAACAAAAATTTAGTAACAAAAAATGAAAGGAACTTCATTTTACAACTTAAAAAAAAACTGCTGGTAATATGGAATAGGGTGGTACATATTTGAAACAATGTTTTTCAAAATATATTTTGCGATGGTAAGGCATGGAGAATTCACATACAAAATATTGCTTTTCATTGCCAGCCATGATGTGATTCCTTAAAACAAAACAAAAAAACCAAGAAATCCAGTTTATATCAAAACCTGGAATGGGTCATATTATCGACAGTATGACAATTTCACTTTCTTCAATTGTTAACAGACTCAATTAATTGCAATCAAATTTTTAATTTCACATTTGATAACATAAAATAATAACTTTTTGTGTACATAGGTAATGAAAACAGTTATTTAATTTCCAAAAATTTTGATACAAAAATCCTTAAGTAAACTCACTCAAAAATTATAACGAACACGAATAAAACTAACAAAATGCACTCACTCCCAACACTAATCAACTACAACTGTCTCCAAAACACAAGATACAATGCTGGTTTGAGTGTGTTTGATATCAACGGTCAGTTCAGTGACTAGTATGTTTGATTTATAAAACAGTGGGCCATATTACCAACCTGGGCCATATTTGCTACACTTACTCTATCTAGAAAATATTAAATATTTTGTAGATTATTTTCTAATTTTTATTTATTTCAACCAAATTCTCATCGTCACTTTCTGAATCACAGACAATAAAATAATCATCTTCAGATTCATCATCCCTGCAATAGCTTGTTTCCAATAACGTATGTACTGCTAAAAGAACTTAAGGGCTAACCATAATTGAAGAATGGGTACGTACGTTGCCTTACGAAACAGTAGAAATACATGTGATTTGTATACCCAACCCGAAATGACTTTTTGTTCAGTTTCGGCAAGTTTCGTTCACTTGCGTTTTCGTTCGTAATGTACGACTCAAAGGGTATTCTAAAGAGTATTTTTCTTCTTTCTTTCTTCTTATTTTTAGAGGCTATTATGGGCAACTGATGTACTTTACAAATCGGAAGGAAACTTTTCATTCGGTTTTGACACTTGTTTAATTTTTCTTTCGCGTATTATGGTTGGGCCTTTGCTTGTTGTTTTCGTTCGTCTTAATAAACTTTTATTTATTTGCCACAACTAAATTCATATGATAAAAATGTCAAAAATTGAAAAATCAAAACCCGAGCAACTATGCAGTTTTTTGACAGTTGAACGAAATGCACTGACATTCCCCAGTGCGCACTGAGCAGGAAACATCAAACAGACCTATTGTGCAACAGTCGAAAAAAACGGTAGCAAAAAAAAATTAATTTTACCCAAAATCGCTCTAAAACTTTTTCTTTTGAGGTAGGCTTATATAGATTTTGACTACCATGTTTTTTTCACATTTGAATGTTAAAAAATATCGGGAAAGTAATAATATAACAAACTGGGACCTTCCAAATCCTGGATGACATTGCCCATTGCCTTTTCTATTTCTTCGAAGGCAGGCGGCAACCATCTTGCTATTTAGAACAAACATTTATTATTCCAATTTTATCGGTCTTTCGTAAAAGTAGGTAACAGTTGTCGAAACGATATTTTCAGAAAACATTTTCTCTTGTTACCTACTTTTAAAAATTTTATCAACGTTCGAAAAACAACAAAAATGAAGGAAGATAATGATGATGCGAAATGAGAAAAGACCTCCTCATTCACCACTTTTGAGTTGTGGCTTTGGAAAGGAATTATGAAACATACTTTGCGATCTACCAAAACAATTCCCCTATAAAGTTCTAAAAAGATCAGAACAGTTTGTTTGGAAAATAAGAAAATAAAGAAGGGAAGCGGAATACAGTGTGGAAGTATACAAATACAGTAGCCGCTCGATATAGTGAACCTCTGTATAGTAAACTATCCAATATGTATAGTGAAACACCAAAAATTAACACAGACTACTCTTAATAGTAAAATATAACATATAAGAATCTCAATATAGTGATCTTAATTTTTTTTTTGGAATATTCAAAAAAAAAAATGTCTGTTTTTAACAATTTACCATTCCTTTGTGTGTTTTTTTACACTTTGGCACGAACATACAAACAAAGTTTTGATATGGCTTTGCCTTTGATACAGATCTTTCAAGTAAATTCCAGAAAAACGTCGAAGTGTGTTAAGTTTTAGGTGCATGAAAAGACATATATTTAGGGCATCTGTACTTTCGGAGGTGGAAACTAAGCTGTCGAATGGTTTTTGGAACTACGAAGAAAAAAATCTGCCAGATAATGGATTGATTTTAAAACAGAAAGCAATTTGAATTTTTGACAAAAAAATAATGTAGGTGTATGACTTCTTCGCAATTGCTGGCTGCTTTGAAATAAAAATTCTTTAAACAGTTGAAATAAAAAAAAAAGAATTGTATATGTATAATCAAATTTAGTGTTTGTAAACAAGACTCCCGCTAGAAATAGTGAACAGGCAGAAACTTAGAATGTAGCTAGGTTACTTTAAAATAATCCCAATGACTCAATATAATGCTTAAAAAAAAGAATAAAAATTCTTGGGAAAATCGGTAAAAATAAGCAATTTTAGTTAGGTTGGGTTATTTTTTAATAGCTTGGCAACAAAAAGTCCTAGACCCATACAGTTTTCTGCGATGTACTAAAAACTAATAAAAGCATTGAATTTTGACAACAAAAATATAGTATTTAATAACGTAAAATATTTAAAAAAATTAGTTTTAAAATGTATGTCTAATTTTTTTTTTTAATTTTAAGTTTGAAAGTAAATTTTTCAAAAGCAGTTCTTTACAATAACTTTATTTAAAAATACAACAAAAGAAGAGATTTATGGCTTTACAAAAAGTATGACTTTGCATTGTTTGAGTTACTGTTTAGCCTCCCGGCTAAATGGAGGGGAACGATTTTCTTCTTTTCTCAACCCAACCTACTCGCTCTAGCTTTTATATGCACCTTATACCGATCACCCTGAGTAAAAATTATACATATCCTATACTTTACCGAATCTGAATCATTTCTTGAATTTTGCTGTCATTTATCAGTTTATCAAAATCGTGGGATCCGTTTTTGAGCATCAAAAAAAACTATGAAAAAGAAATTTCGAGTAGAATTCGATCCAACCCTTTCCAAATGATGGCCATTTTAAAAGAAATAAATTTGCGTTATGACCATTAAATCCAAACACCAAAAAGCAGTTTTAATTAAAACGTTCTATTTTCGATAAATTAGAGACATTTTTAGCAAATCCAAAACAAATGGTTCCTTGAAAAGTACTAGTTTAAGCCGGGCTTAAACGAATTACAAAAACTGGACAATCGTTTTTCTTTTAACTGCATACAAATGTACATATTATGAAGTTTGAAGAAAACCCGTAAAGCCGTTTACGTTGTAAATTGGCGCGAAAAACCGCACGGACACAGACAGACCGAGCTTTAACAACTGAGCACCAGAAAAGAAGATTGCATTTACCTATACTTGTTTGAAATTTGAATAGAAAAAAGATATGCTTAAAAATGCTTAAATAAAGAGGAATTAAAATTATTGTCGACCGAATCCCAACGGATACGGAGATTTACCACTTTCTTGTAAGAGACTGTACTTCCGGAAAAAAATCCAAGTTGGACTCAGGGATTAGCACTCATCTTCCTTGTGGCACTCTGCCCCACTAAAACCACTAAAAAACACTCACTCTAGCTCGAAAAACAACGGTTCCTACAATAAAATAATTTCAAGATGTTTAATATTCTCAAAAACTGCTCCACCGAATTCGATTTAATTTGCTGGGCTATATTTTTTTCAAAACAATCTATCAAACGCACCTCTCAAAGAGCCGGTTTTTTAAAGTTTAAAACATTAGAAGTCATTCAAAAACGTTTTTCTTTCAATTTAATTTTTTTTTTTTTTAAATTGTTTTAGTTTCTTAAATATATTTTGAAACGGGTGGATTGAATCGTTTCCAAAATACAAATCCCCAAGCAATTATTCCATCAGCATAACATATACGTACCTTGATCAAATGTTACATTTTTACACCTTATATTTTTGTTGCTAACTTTGACAAGATACTTCTAATTAATTGAACTACATACATATGTAATAAATTTATTTTTTATTTTATTTGTTTCAGATAAAGCAAGCAACATACAAAGAAAGTGGACTACTGTAGCCGTAGTGATGTCCATTGCATCATTAGCTCTAAGCAGTTAGTTAAATTAAAATAAAGTAAAAATAAATGACTATTATTTAATAAATTTATAGAGTTTGCCGTATTTTTAAAAAGTGCTTATTTTGTAAATGTATGTAAATATATGGATACAAATGAAATTCTTAGTTTATTATAATTATTTACAGATAAATGCTAAAAATTCATTTTACTTCGTATAGCTTCGAAAAGTTTTACAACGTCTCCTTACAAGATTTATGTATGTATATCTAAATTTTTCGAACAGTCTTAAGCTGAGAACAGTCTTTTCTGCAAGTTTCTTTAAACCTTTAAAAAAAACCTTTTCAAACCATTTTCTGTTGGTTTTTCCTTCAATTCAAAGTGAAACCAGATTTAAAATCTTAGTCCCAATTCATTTTAAAATCATTGATTTGGATGCATTGATTTCAAAATAAATGCGTGTTTTGAAGTCAACGCGTTCAGAAACAATAATTTGAATCTCTTATATCACAGTCAAAAAAAACATGGCGTCTTCAATTTCCTGCCCGCAAGAAATAATTTGAAAAAATAAACGAAAACGAGATACCTTCGAAACTGAGAAGATAATGAAGGATCATTGGAATTTTAGTTCGTTTTGTATGTAATGAATTATTTGTAGCTTTCCAATAACGCACAGCAGAAGATTAAGTTTTATTAAAAAAAAGAGCAATCTCCAAGCGAATAACTGGGATCACAAAAAGCACAAACCAAATTGCATGGGAGGAAATTAAATGTTAAAATAATCACTAAGTTAAATTAAGATGAAGCTTAAAAGGTTTGAACAAAAGTTTAAACGCTGCCTACACCCGTCCGACACTTTACTCTTCTAGCCTTAATTGAAATTCAACAAAAGTTTTTTCACTGAGAAGCAATAACAAATCATTGTCCTGTTATCTGTCATGGATTTCATGGAACACATTATTGACAAATTAGACATGTGATAGTGCATAGATGATACTGACGTTGACGTCTAATAAGGAATCAGTAATGGCGGCACATTTATTTATAATTAAGTAGAGCTGCGAGTCGTGTTGGAACTAACATGAAGTTGGCATAGTTATTTTCGACATTAATAACACTTTCCATTGGTTTCACGCTGGGAACTGCTTACTCTAAAAATTGCAATGGAATAAGAAACATTGGTTCTACTCAATTTCGACGCAGTGTTTGTTCACATAAACTATTTCCACCATTTTCCCAACTGTCAAACTGGGGTGGAATCGGCTAATGTGATTTGTGATTGTCATATTTCTGACAATCACATGTGATTAAATAATTTTGTGCGTCTGCATAATGTGATCACCGGAATTTTGTTTATTTTCATTATGTCATTTTCCGTTGGGCAATTGGAGAGAACTCCGAAGACAAATCGTTTCTCTTCGGAGTTGTGTTTTGCGAGTCTTACTTCTTCTGCTTTTTATGAAATATACGGTCTGAAGGCGCATATATACGAACGTCACAGTTTCTATATATTTTGTATTTCAAATTAAACAATTCGAACAATTTTAATATATAATTTACATTAAGGGACGTGACAATTATGTATTTATTTAGAAAAGATTAATTTAGTTGTCACTTCACGTGATTATTCACAACATATACGCGTTTCAGAAAAATATCTCAATTAAAAAAATGTTCATTTCTGTTTTTTTTTTTTATTGTTTTTATTTTTACTTTAATCATGAGGAGAAACTAATTTCTCCCAATCGAAAACAACATAAGTATAGATCTTTGACAAATCTTTGACAGCAAAAGCAAATAATTTTGTTTTATAAGTCAGCGTCAGAGGTTTATTTTTTATTTATTATTATTTTTGTATGCAAGTGACACCTAAATAGCTGTCATAAGAAAAAGTCACAAAAATGTGATTGTCACATGTGATAATCACCTTAGCCAGACGAAATTTGTATATTGTGACTATCACATATCACAAATCACCTTAGCCGATTCCACCCCTGGACTTTGCAGCCCTATTCGGGGGATAAATGAATTATAACTCCATTTAAGTATTCAGTACCGGTAACGCAACTTCCTTAATCAGCTTCAGCGCTTATATCAAATGTTTTAAAAATTTAAAATATGTCACCTGTGAAACTGGTATTTATTTTTCTATTATACGTATAACAGTTGTAACGCCAGTTATAGCGATCAGAACAAACAATCGAAAACAAATTTCAAATGGAAAATTTAGTATATTATGAATCGATTTAATCGCATTTGCTACACTGATTTCACTGTTTAAAATGTTTTTTTATAAATTTGTCCGTTATAATAATAACAGAATAACAGTTCATTTTAAATTCTTATTTACAAAATAAATTCTCTGGTTTGGTTGCCATCGATCAGTATAGGATTTGTGTTTTAAATCGATTCATAACATACAAAATTTTCCATTTGAAAATGTTTTCGGTTTGGTTTTTCTGATCGCTATAACTGGCAAATTTTCAAAATTCCGTTTTCGTAATAGATCCTGATCTCTGCCCTGCTTTCTTCTATCATATTGTCGTTTTATTGTTTCAACTAATTAAAACAGGGGTGGAATCGGCTAAGGTGATTTGTGATATGTGATAGTCACAATATACAAATTTCGTCTGGCTAAGGTGATTGTCACATGTGACAATCACATTTTTGTGACTTTTTCTTGTGACAGCTATTTAGGTGTCACTTGCATACAAAAATAATAATAAATAAAAAATAAACCTCTGACGCTAACTTATAAAACAAAATTATTTGCTTTTGCTGTCAAAGATTTGTCAAAGATCTATACTAATGTTGTTTTCGATTGGGAGAAATTAGTTTCTCCTCATGATTAAAGTAAAAATAAAAACAATAAAAAAAAAAAAAAAACAGAAATGAACATTTTTTTAATTGAGATATTTTTCTGAAACGCGTATATGTTGTGAGCAATCACGTGAAGTGACAACTAAATTAATCTTTTCTAAATAAATACATAATTGTCACGTCCCTTAATGTAAATTATATATTAAAATTGTTCGAATTGTTTAATTTGAAATACAAAATATATAGAAACTGTGACGTTCGTATATATACGCCTTCAGACCGCATATTTCATAAAAAGCAGAAGAAGTAAGACTCGCAAAACACAACTCCGAAGAGAAACGATTTGTCTTCGGAGTTCTCTCCAATTGCCCAACGGAAAATGATATAATGAAAATAAACAAAATTCCGGTGATCACATTATGCAGACGCACAAAATTATTTTATCACATGTGATTGTCAGAAATGTGACAATCACAAATCACATTAGCCGATTCCACCCCAGATTTTTTGTTTGCAGAATCTTATGTGACTCACCCTGTACTCAATAGTTCTGCTTTTTATTTGGATTTCTGTAAGGCAATATAATATTTTTCTCTTCAAAGTGCAAAGCTCACACTTTTTCTATCCTCGCAAGTGTGCTTGCATTGTCTTGCAAGTAAAAAATATAATGTCAAACAAAAATCGGCTTTTTTGTCAAAACTTTGTATGTATATGTATATGTATCGATTTGAACAACATGTACATATGTGTCAAAATTAAAAACTGCCATACCGACTTGGCTCCAACGTGTTGATGGAAATGTCAAAATGTTTTCATATCCCAAGGGTTGCTCCCATGCTCCGATTCTGCTCCGTACATTTCCAACAAACTGAGCATGATTCTTATCAAATGAGAAAAGCGAATTTGTCTAAAGAGCATAAAATGAGTAATATTCTTGTATCTTGTATAGATAAATGAGTTGGAGGAGTATAGGACTTGAATATACACCCTTCATCTATTCTAGGAGAATGCACTCGATATAGTTGGCTTATTTCAGTTTAGGTTTGTTAAGTAACGGGCTTACAGGAAATATTTTCCTCTGACCATACAAATCTTATTTAGTTCTAGTTTTTTGTTTAAATTATGACTTAAAAAAACAAAACAAAAAAAATTAGAGTAAAATTATAAGTTTTAAAACTTTAAAAAATCGCTAATATGGAGTCGGTTGATGGAATAAATTCAATCGACCTGGAGTCATCATCTGTGTCTAATGCCAAAAACGCGGATAGTTCTAGTTGTGAAAAAGATGGTAATTAAATTAAATCTTATTGTTTTTTTGTAAACAAAATTATGAACCCTTAAAAACAAATTATGAAAGGAAAAATCAAAGTACGAGGTATTAAGTCATCTTAATTTTTTCATCAAGAAAATTTTGCAATCAATACACATGTAGGAAGGAATGTATGTAGATACAAAAAGAAAAAAAATACTAATTTTTCTTCTTCCTGAATTTTGAATAGAAGCACATAGTCAAGAGGCAAGTCCTTTTTTGAAGTTTAAAGTTCTTTGAATTTAAATTCATTGAATTGAATTGTTTTAAAGAAAAAGAACCCTTAATTTCGCCAAGATTCTATAATCATCAAATGATTGTTCAAGTGGATTTATAGATTAATATTTAACATTTAGATACACTTATAGACGTAGATACAACATTAATCTTTAAAATCTTAAAGACTTCTTACATTTATATGTTGAATTGAAACTTAGCACGCTAAGTTTTGTGGTGTTTAAATCGATATTATTTCTTTCATTCTCCAGGACAACAGAACATTAACAATGTTTTCAACGAAACTATACGAAAGGGGTTCTCGAATTTTTTAAGCATTAATGTTTGCTCTTACAAACAGTGTGTTGCTTGTAAAGTGCTTTAGTCATATATTTTCAAATGATCTCATATCTTCAATTGAAAGAATGATGCTCTTCTTCATAGTTCTCAAACCATTTTATTGAAAAGTTTTTGAATTTAATTTAAGAACCAATGACTAATTCTAAAAAAAAAAAAAATCACTATCAAAAAGTGAAGTGAGTAAAATTGATTGGCTTGGACATGGACTTTTCACAAGCAGAAGTGACCCACAAAATGATGACAATCAATATTTGTATAGCGGATTTGGTATAGAAAGTACACACGAACTTAAGAATTTAAAGATATCTCAATGCGTTTCCAGATTTGTTTCTTATACGAATACTCACTGAACAATTTAAATTAAAGAATGTAATTATCCAGTATTATATTTTATAATTTTAATTTTCTAGCAGAAGGTTTGAAGACAGGTGTTTTCACGCACAAGTTTTTGCATATTGCGATCCAGTTCCAAATTTGAAAATTAGGATAATGAAGGATGATATAAAAATGTGATAGAAAAATATAGACTCTTAATTGTAATGAAACATCCTATTCGTTGAAAATCAAGTTGAAAATAACATCGGCAATTTTGTAACTCTATTGTTAAGTGGGTTACCTACCGGTTTTCACGGACAATTTTTCAATATTCCTAAATCAACATTCATAGAATTTTTTTTATAAAAATTTTGGTCAAATGAAATATTTCAAAAACAGTAAGTTTCATGTTATTAAGGGCCTCGTATTTTTGGCTTTCCCAAAGGAAATTATTTTTTGGGGTTTTGCTTTGCCATCAAAAAAAAAAAAATTAAAAAATTCCATGGATTGATTTACCTAAACGAAGTGCTGATAAGGAACATCTTAAAATAAGGTGGATTTTCAAAACCTCACACAAAATAATGTTGCAATAGCAACTCAAAAGTTCTCGTTCACATATTTTTTTTTTGTTGCCTCTTCTTACTTGCGATTATAGGTACCTACTATAAGGCAAGTTATGCATTCGAAAAAAAAATTGGACAATCAAACATAGCATTACGATGATAGAGGCCTAAAAAAGTGGGTCCAACAATTCTGTCTGTCTGACTGTCTGTATCGGTCCCTACAGCCTAAACGGCTGGATAGATTCGCTTCAAACTTGGTACACTGTGTTATTATGACGTCGTACAGAGGGGTTTTTGGAACTTGCATTCTAGCTCCAAAACTAACGGTACCTGCCATATGATTTTTTATGAAAAACTCATTTATCTCAATTTATTTATTTTTTGAAATCAGATTTTCTCGTAAGCCACTTCACGGTTTTCGGTGAACATTTTAATATAAAAGCTCTTTTATAAACAAAATAATATAAATTCTTAAATTTTTCAAAAAAAAAGTTTTTTAATAAAAAGTTAAATTTTTTTTTAACATTTAGGTTTTTCAAAAACGTTTTGTCGAAAATTTTTAAAATTTTTGTTTTCTGATAAGAACTTTCAACCGCTAGATGTTGACATACTCAAAAAAAATTTGGAATATGTTTTCGAAAAGTTAAAAAAAAACAGTTTTTTGAAAAAATTGGTAGGTACAACGATTTTGAAAATAAAATTCCTTAAAATTCAAAAAAGTAAAAAGAAATCTGATGGTTAACTTCATTTTCGCCAAAAAACGTTTAAGCAATTAATTTACAGTTGGCGCCCAACGTTGGGAAATTTTGTTCTCAAAATAATTTAACTGCCTTTGGTTTAACGTTTTTGATCAGTAAGCAGAGCCGCTGAAAGAATAATCAGGTGCGGTGGTAACCATGTACGGTTATCTCTTATTTTAATAACAGTAATTGTATATTTCTAAATTCGATACGAACTTATTAATAAAAAACGTTATTTAAATCAAATCAATTCACAAATAATGGATTTTATTCAAATCAAAGTCTCTGTTTCTGCTTTGTAAGTGCAATGTAAGCTTTTGGCGGAAGCAAAAACGTTGATCACGAAATTCAAATCTATATTCCTTGCCAATTCTGTTTCCACTCAAAGTATTGGGACGATAATCATTTTTGATCCTTGCAAGTAGGTACGCTTAAAGATTGTTCAGCACTGAGATTGGCAATATACAGAATATGCGCAAAGTTATACAAAAATTTGTAAAAAAAAAAAGTGTTTTCAATTTCTTTGGAGTGATATCATTTAACGATTCAAATGAAGGAAGGCAAGGCATGAGTTTTGCTTCATAAATGTTTTTCAAGTGAATAATTTCTTGAGTCATGTTTACAGTATAAAATTTCCTACAACTTTCATGATATCACCTTAGATCATATTTAAAAACCTCCACAAAAATGGTCACATTTCTTTAACATGCTTAAGCTCCGAAAATTTAAGATTAATTCCTATATATACTACTGAATCGATTGTCACGTAAAAACTATCTATCTGTAATCCAATTTCTTCTTGAGAATTGGGTCTTCAATTTTGGGTACAGCACCAAGCGTTTCTTTTTTTGTTAGAACAGATTATTTTGTTGAAGTATCAAGTTTGCGTTGAGAATTTTGGACCATATAAAAACACATTCGAATGTGACCATATCTGAAAAATCAATTGGGATCCCTGCTCTACGAGTTTTCGTGCAGAACTCGGGGCCTGGGTGTTATCCACCCGTCAAAACTCCCCCTCCCTCCCTACGACTCAACTGCCCTATCAGTAATATCTTATTAAAAGAGAATTGGATAATTGATAGATTATAGGGTGACATAAATAATGCTTTTAATACACACAAAAATTATCTTTTTTTCAATCGAATGTTAAAGCAATTTTTTTAAGTCAAACCGTGAAACCATTTCAAAACAACACAATCAAACCCATATCTTTAAATTAGTCATTCCTAGACAACCGACGCGACGGCAACGCTGCGCCCGCCAGTGAGTTGGATTCTAGAGATACACAGCAGGAACTACAGTATCTGTGATAATATCTCCTTTTGAACAAAGATATTTTATCTATTTTTTAATTGAAATATAAAATTTTATTATTAAACTTACCCACTCAATTTAGCCACGAAGATACATGCCTCTGGATGAATTAATATATTTGTTCAGAAACACTACCTATACAACTTTTTCTGGTCTTTAACGGGTTTAAATTACAAAAGATTTATTCCAGATCAGATCATAATAGAAAATAGAGTTTATATCAATTTTTTGAACTTGATTTTTGTGTTAATGTATCGACTTATTTTCAGACCGCCTGGGTCAACTTACAACGCCAGAGGTAATTTTTTTTTAGTTTTCGAATTGTCAATTAATTTTTAATAATAATTTTTATTTGATTATAGGGTCTGCGAGCACAAAATTCAAAATATGGCAAGATTGACAAAGAACGAAAAATCGGCCATCGGCGTGTGGGTGAAGGTGGTGAAATCACGTACAAAAAAATTCAAACATCACAGATTATGGGCTCCATTCAGTTGGGAATACAGCATACGGTTAGAAATTTTATAAAATAATTTGAAAAAAAAAATATAACAATTTAAATTTCTTTCTTTTTTCCTACCTTTTTCCTAGGTTGGAAGTCTTGCATCTAAGCCAAAAAGAGATCTTCTCATGATGGATTTTTGGGAGATAGAAAGCATATCATTTCCCCCTGAAGGCTCTAGTTTAACTCCTGCACATCACTACAGCGAATTTAGGTTTAAAATTTACGCTCCCATCGCTTTCCGTTACTTCAGAGATTTGTTTGGAATTCAGCCAGATGATTTTATGGTAAGTTTTGAATTAAAAAAAAAATTAACCTTCATTATGTTATCGTTCCATTTAAATTGATGCTTGATATTTCGATTTTATTTTTTAACCAAAATGTCGCTTTCAAGTTCAAAATTTGTTTCATTTTTAAGGAGAATCTTAGAAAATCTCCAACCCAGAAATCCTGAAACAGAAAGTCGTGAAACACAAAGTTCCGAAAAGTCAAGTTCATCCTTTGAATGATGCTTCTGTGAACAGACCTTATAGAACATGTTTCTAACGACTTTCCCTTCAGAAGCTTTTACTTCCCAGTCAACATTTCAACAGGCTTTCTAGAAGCCTAATTTAACTAAACCATAGAACAAACCTTTTAGAACTTATGAAAGTCTTGTTTAAGCCCGTAAAAAGTAACTTCTAAATATGGCAATTGATCACTGCTTGACTTCTATCAGCAAGCTTTATACAAGCTACAACTTGCCAAGTTCTTCCCTATAGAGTTTGAATTGCTGTATGGGTTATTTCTTAAGCTTACAAAAATCAGTGTGCCCTCTAAGAAATGCGTTCCTCCTCTCCTTCATCTCAATAATCATCTATGTTTTATTAATGATTTCGAACAAGTGTTTTAAATTTGAATTTTTTTTTGTTGAAATTAATTTTTAACGTATCTTTTCAGATGTCAATGTGTTCATCTCCTTTGAGGGAATTATCTAATCCGGGTGCGTCCGGTTCAATATTTTACTTAACCAATGATGATGAGTTTATCATAAAAACCGTTCAACACAAAGAAGGGGAATTCTTACAAAAACTTTTACCAGGGTACCCACCTTTTACCTTCACCATTAAATGTATCTGTAACATTATAATTTTTCCACAGATATTATATGAATTTAAATCAAAATCCGAGAACGTTATTGCCTAAATTCTTTGGTCTTTACTGCTTTCAATGCAATAGTAAAAATGTTCGATTAATTGTTATGAATAATTTATTGCCGTCGTTTGTGAAAATGCATCTGAAATATGATTTAAAAGGATCAACATACAAAAGGAAAGCATCAAAGGCTGAACGAGGCAAAAAATCGCCAACTTTTAAAGACTTGGACTTTATGGAACATCATCCGAATGGAATTCTTCTCGAGGCTGAAACATATAATGCGTTGATAAAAACAATTCAACGTGATTGTACTGTTTTGGAGTCTTTTAAAATCATGGACTATTCCCTATTGGTCGGTGTTCATAATTTAGATCTATCTTCCAAGGAGAAACAGAGTGCTCGTAAATCAAATCCAAAGACCAATCTTCCCAGAACCGATGATTCTGACCTCGAAGATGCTCCTGAAGCTGATCAATGTATTGCAGCTGATGGACGTGATAGGGAAAATTCTGCCATCAATCGCAATAGGTAAGTATTTAACTTTTTTTTTTGTTTAATTTTTTTTTTAAATCAAATAAAAAATATACAGCCTTTTGTATAGATCTGTAAATAAACAACGCCTAGTAGCACATTCTACAGCAATGGAAAGTATCCAAGCGGAAAGTGAACCTATTGATGACGAAGATGATGTTCCGTAAGTATCTATGATAAAAAATGCATCTTGTGTTATAAAGAAGTTAAATATATATTTATCTAATAGACCCGGCGGTATACCTGCCCGAAGCGAAAAAGGCGAAAGGTTGCTTCTTTTTATTGGAATAATTGATATTTTGCAATCTTATCGCTTGAAAAAGAAGTTAGAGCATACTTTTAAGGCCATAATACATGACGGAGTAGGCAAAAAAAATACATTATTATTTATATGTGTCGTCTAATTGTATTATGTGCTTAAAAAATTATTTTTTTAAATATAGGAAACTGTATCTGTTTGCCGTCCATCCTTTTATGCGCAACGCTTTCAAAACTTTATGGCTAAGCAGGTGTTTAGAAAAATTCCTTCACGTAAGTACCAAGGTCGAAAATGTAATCTTTTGCTAGTTGAAACGCAGAGTGAACTCCATAAATAGAAGTATCTACTATCACACACCCACTATGTAACCACCTGCTAACAATATTAGCTAATGAAGTTTTTCGTTTCGTTTTTATTGCAAAGTGGATCTCCCAGAAATTAAGGGAAACCATAGAAAGTTCCGTACCTTGGTATCCAGTTATATAGGTAAAAAAAAATCACAATAAAAACCACAAAAAAAAATAACACAAATATTTTCTATACCTTATCTACTTTTGGTTAAGTGAATGTTGTCTTGTAACTATATTTTTTAAATTTTAAATTTTAAATTAAAAAAAAAAAAAAAACTTAACTTGAAGGATGAAACATCTGATGGAAGGGCTTTATTTCAAACAAACTACATTTCCTGGGAAACATTTTGCATGCTTTCAATATTCAAAAATTGGATTTTTAAATTGCTTTGTGTACTTATATTGTGTTTTAAAAAAAAATTTAATTTTAACAAATTTATTTTTTATTTGAAAAGCTGCACACATTAAGAAAAAAAAAATCAGGCTTTATAGTTATGAGTGAAATATTGCAGTGTGTTCTTGTTTCAAATTTCTGTTTTCCATCTCAATTAATAACATTTTTAACTTTTCCAACTTCCAGCCTTAAAACATTCCCCATCAAAAAGAAAAAGCTTATCGCGGGTTATACAAAAGTCAATTGAAAGCGAAACGGAATCACGATGTAAGATATATTATAAATATTTTATTTCATAAAAATTAACTATTTAATTTCTTACTTGAATATATGTATATAGCTGCAAACACTGCTGGCCTTTCTCAAGTATCTAGTACGCAATTATCAAAGCCACCGAGTAAAGCTACAACAATGGCTTCCAACTCGAGTGGGCCACAAAGCAAACAAAAATCAAGTGCTGCTAAGCCGAAAGTACCACCGCCAGTGCCACCAAGAGGATCTCCGCGCAATAAGAAAGGAGAGCAGTCATCGCGCCAACCAAAAGCCACCTCAGTGTTCGAGGAGCAAACGTCGTCGTTACAGCAGCGAGCTTCATCAACAGGTAGACCCATGTTAAATTATGCTAACAAACCCCAAACAAAAAAAATAGACAACCTTCTCGAACCACCAATTCCGAAATTTGGCGACCGTCGTTCACCTAGCAACGTTCAAGACTGGTTGGAGTTGCATGATCTTTTTGACGTCGATGATTGTCAGCCTGGAAAATTCGGGCACACTTCAAATATCTCAAATCTTAACAACAACGGCGGAAGCACCAGATCCAATATTCAAACTCAACCTTTAACTAGAATAGATTTATTCAAAAAGAGAAATAGCTTCATGTCGCATAGTTACATGTCAACGGTGGGGTCAATTGTGAGAAGCTTTCCACCAATTCAACCAGAAAATCCAACGACGCCCCAACTACAAGTTCCACGAAAAATCCACGCAACGAAAAAGAAACGGGACAAAGAAAAGTATATTCAATATGCTGACATGGCATTTGGGGATGATGATGGCCAAGAAGAGAATATCCTACAATCTTTGAACTCATTCATCGAAGTGAAGAGAGAAATCGAAAACAATCCTAGGGCTCGGCGACAAAGGCCTAAATTGCAGCCTATTGAAAACGAACGCAAATCCTCAATTGCCCAGAGCACCAGGAGCACCCAAAGCCGAGAAGAATTGTCAGTTAAACAGTTGAAAAATAAGTATCAACCGTCGGTAACGATTCAAAGCTATGATTCTAGTCGAAAAAATTTCTCGAAAAGCCCGAATTCGAATTTCGTTCAGGCCCGACAAAGATTCGAGGTGCAAAATAGGAAAAACTCTGATGTCTATTCTACAGCTTCAAGTGGGCATATGATTTGAAAGTTCTTGAACTACTGCAACGCAAAGCTGCTGCTTACTTTTCAAAATCAATCAGGAATTGCTTTAGTCTCATCATACGCCTGTACCATTTTTTTTTTTTTGGTTTTTTTTTTTTAATTCATCTTATCAAACCTATATACTCCAAGATCACTAATTAATAGATATAGTTTAATAATTATACGTTAGATAACATTCATTTCATGTATTGCTAGGCACTACACCTTCTTGTTGCTCGACACCTCCCCCTGCTTTTGATGAAATTTCTGAAGAAAGCTTACAGAAACAGAGCTCTGGGCGTAGAAAGAACGACCGGAGAGTTAACACAAGTGGATCAATGCTGAGAACATCTACCAGGGAAGATACAATAAGGTGAGAAATATATTTTTGTAGAACTATTTTTAATTCACTGTCAGAGCTTTTTTCAAAAATATTATAATTTTTACTAAAACAGAACTGTACTAAGTTACAGCGTTGCTAGATTTTTTGTAAACACCTAATCTCCCTTTTAATTGTTAATTGTTGGCGCACCGCTTCAAGCACTACCGGTTCCTGTCTTTTAACTATTCCTGTGTGTGCTTTGATATCCTGCAGGAATAGAAGGGACCTACAATTTATCGCCGAATCCGAACGACTAGCAGAGAAGCACTTCTTCATGACAAGATTTACTTTTATAGGATTTTTCAATTACTCGCAAGAGTAAGAGTTCCCCAAACAAAAAGTTTAGATGAAGGATCGAACTTAAAACCCTCTTAGAGGCAGGCAGGCACACTTACAATTACTACACCTGCCTCAACTTATGGAGAATTTGCTCAGAAAATATATTTGTTTAATTACTTTGTTGGCTCAACTAGAGCTTGGTGCTCCTAGCCTGCCGTCCCCAATTTTGCACTCCAAGTTGTCGGAGGTCTGCCTCTTCCTGGTCGCTCCATCGAAGATGAGGTCTACCTCTGGTTTGGCGTTGAAGACTTTACGAGCTGGCTAGTTGTATCTTCTTCGCCAAATGTTGTGTTCTCAGTTTACGCAGACAGGACCATAAATCGTACGTACCTTTTTCTCGAAGATTCCAAGTGACTTTTCGTCCGATTGGGAGAGAATCCATTGTTCTGCACCATATAGCAGAACCGGGATGATGAGTGTTCTATATAGTGTCTCCTTGGTTCTTCTCTATAGTGCTTTATTCCTCATTTGCCTATTCAACATCAACAGTCTGAGCACAAATGTAACTGCAAAAAGCTGGCGATAATTAAGCTACTACACAAACCGGCAATTATTAGAGAAACCTGGTGATTTTATTCAGTTATAGTTAATTTACATTTTCTGACCTCCAGGGCCCTTTGAAAAGAGAGAAGGGGTGGGTGGGAACTGCACATTTTTCGATTTTGCTCAAAAATGATTACTACGGAAACTCTGTAAGAACTTTTGTATTGAAAGCACAAACGGAAAACAAAAGAGAGCGAATGAGAGACAAACATCCCTATATTCCATGTACTGCCGATTTACGTTGGACAGAGTATAGTGTTCTTTTCCATAAAAGTAATCCGCTGCACCATGAAGTAAACAAGTTTAGTTGTTTCTGTTCCCATTTCCATTTGTCTTCACCGCCAAAGGTAAGACTTTAATGAACGGTAGACGAAAAAAGTGTGTCGGTTATTTCTATTTGTCTGTTCCTAGTTGATATATGTAAAGTCTGTAGTAAGCATCCAGTGGGGGTTTCAATTGGATTTCGGTTTGTAAAGGTCCTATTCTATTTACAATCTCACACATACATTTTTTGATTCTTTAAAATTTTAAACGTCTAAACCGATTTTGACAAAATTTAACAACCAAATTTAAAAAAAAAACTCTGTTCAAGTTTTTTTGAAGAATAGCTCTTAACCAACTACTGAGCACTGACCAAGAAAAAAGACCGATAGAGGATAGGCTCAAATCTTCGTGTATCCTCAGTTTTTAATAATACATAGTTAAATATAAGTTTTTTTATTATTGTTTTTTTTTTGTGAAAGAACTATACTTGTTTTACTGTAAAATGTAACATTTAAATTTTTAGTGTTTCTGAAGTTCATTTGGAACCTTACCTTGCTGTCGATACATCACTAAGCAGTCAATATTCTTCTCGTGGTGGTTTAGCATGGACACCACCAGCATCAGGTGAAGGATCCACTCCAACGTGGACCGAAGGAACACCGAGTTTTACGGATTCCAGTTCAAGTGGAGACTTCGGTATGAAGTAAATATTTTATTTATTTTTAAAATTAAAACACAACCTTTTAGATAACTTTTCGCCCATAAGCAGACCTAAATTCGATAGACATAAGCCAACCGTTGAAGATGCCCTAAGTTCGCTAACTTCAGAAATGGTAACAAAATTTTAATTTAGGTATTATGTATAATAAGTAAGTAGTAATATTTTTTTCATTACAGATTAACTAATATCGCTGCAATAAACAGTAACCACATATACATATGCCACATATTAATTTAACTAGTTCTAGTTAAAATCGTTCGTTTAACCTTAACCATAGATAGAATCTATACGTATGTACAATAAAAAAAATCGTTGCATTCATTTGTATTTATTATCAAATTATACTGTAAATCTTGTCTTATATAACTATGTATGTATGTAAATTATTCAATAAATTCAACCGTTCATGAAACAAAAACGTTTCTTCTTTCTTGATAGTGTAGGTGGTGCAGGGAACTAACCCGGCACTACCTTCACATGGGAATTAACTTCACCACTGGTGGGAACTAATTTCACTTTTTTTTGGTGAAGTTAATTCCCACCGAAAGTGGGAATTAATTTCACCAAAAAATCGTGTGAAATAAATTCCCATCCAAAATTTGAAAATCTCGAGAGATAAAAACTTTCGAAAAATTAAAGAGATCATATGGATTTAAGCAATTTATTATAATTTATAAGCAAAAGTTTTTACAAAAAGGGATAGACCTATTAAAGAAATACTTATGCATTATTCATATTTTCAAAGAAATTATTGTATTATAGAATGCACTGAAACTGCATTAGCAGCGAAAATAATTAAAACTTAGCTTGCAAAGATTAACTTTAGTTTTATTTAAAAATTCGCGCGAATTGTCAACTAAAACTAAAGTTAATTTTTGCAAACATTTGGTTTTAATTATTTTCGCTGCAAATGCTTCTGCCCTCTCTTTTTTTAGTTTATCATGCTAAACTAAATAACACAATAACGATAATTATATCATTTACTGTAATAAGAAGTGAAGTTATCTCCCACCCACTGTGGGAAATAACTTCATACAAAAGTGAAATCAATTCCCACAAAATAGTGAAATTAATTCCCACTTTCGGTGGGAATTAACTTCATCAAAAAAAAGTGAAATTAGTTCCCACCAGTGGTGAAGTTAATTCCCATGTGAAAGTAGTGCCCGTGAAGTTAGTTCCCTGCACCGTGTAGGTATCTACGTTCTACGTATTTACGTTTTATTAATATTTGTATCTCAAAACTACAGAGATATATATATATCATAAAGTTTTATAATATAAGACGTGCTGTTCAAACGAGCAACTTGACATGGTGATTGGACATTAGTACCTGCATACTGAACTACGGATCTGACAGATGTCACCAAAACAACATGGCCGCTACAGACCGTGCTTAAAGCAAGACGGCACTATGCGGAACTGCACTGCACTAGTTGTAGTTGAGTGGAGTAAAAAACAAGCTTAGCAATTAGCGTAGTATATAGAACCTGTAGTACTATTACTTGGAAGTTTTGCTGGTTAGCCTCGGACGGCAAAACAAGGCATTAACTCATTTCAGATTATAGGCGAAGAAGGAAGAGATGGAAGGGAATAAAGAACACAAAGAGAATTGTCATATATGAAAATAATAATCAAATCAGACTATACACTATATTATATACGGTTTCAAAAAGTGGCAAGTGTTGCATGGAGGAAAAAAAATAAAATGAATTTTGTTTCTACACATTTGCTGCATTAGCAGCGCTCTTAAGCGGTAAAACAAGACAATACTAAACAATCCCAAGTGTTATTACTATATGTTCTATATACAATGACAGAATGCGTGCAATGCAGTTCCGCCCAATGTAGCCTTGCCTTTAATTCAAACAAAACTTGCTACATAAAAATGTATATATATCGTACACGTCCATCTCTACAAACTATATATATAGTGATCAGTGCGTACGCCCCATAGTGTAGATGTAGACATCAAACAGAACTATTTACTCCATTGCTAAGATTTATGGTGATTTCCATTGGGACATTAGTGGCGCGTTCGTTTTCTCCAGATGGTTGTTATGTCAAAATTAAGTGTTGAAGTGTCATGTTAGCGATTGTTACAATTTAATTTAAGAACGACTTTTGTTGTTCTGTTTAAAGTAATTTAATGATAAAGATTGAAAGAAAAAATCAATCTTTTGTTCAGTTTTCTTTTAGTTTCCTAACAAACAAGAGATCTGTTGATTAAGATTATTATTTAGCTGAAAAATATAATTAATAAATTTCCGTTGTTATTTATTTTTTATTTCTAATGATTTATATATCAATTTTTAAAATATCATATAGCGAAACATTGTCAGATAACATTGGGATAAGATCAAATGAATTTTTCATCTGTTTTGACTTTATGTATGTAAGTTTCATTAAAAAAAATATTGATCCAATTTTTGCAAAGTAATCTTTTTAATGTATTTGACATTTGAATTGAACACTGATCAGTGTTTGACAACTGCAGTCACTGTATTACGTTATCTCAACCTAGTGAAATAACTGTATCGACTTTAGTAATAACGAGTTTCATTCAAATTTGGAAGAATTGTTCTCAAAATCGAAAATTGCTCTTTTCAATAAAACTTGACTTTTTGTCATTTGATTTTTGTCTTTTGTCATTGGAAGAAGTAATCATTAGATAGGTAATTGATAATTTATTGGATAATTAAAGTACATATTAAGTTCTTCGTTCATTATTTGTTTATTTTTGTTTTATTTATCACAGACTGGCACAATTTCACAACAAACAACAAAAAATAACAAATTATTTCTGATTTGACGTTTGACAAAAAAGTATCCAGATCGCATCTCCCCCCAACCCATCAGAGATTCAATCTTTCGTGTTGAGAATTGATCTAGAATTGCTCTTTTTTTTGCAATGAACAAATCTTTTCTTGAATACTTGAAAACCCCAGATTTCAAACATAAAATTTTCTTGTTAGGTCGAGTTGATGTTTTTCAAACAACGATTTTTTCAGGTCTCAAAGAATAAAGCTTTTATTATTAGACTCTACCTGCTTAATTAATTTCAATCAAAAGATGGTCTGGAGTATACTATACCAATAAATATTTTTAATCGTTTTTTTTTTCGAACCAGAGTTCATACATATCGAAAACGAGTCTCTTAATCTTTCGTGCTTTAAACATACAGGATGTTTTGGATGACTTTATATAGGTTTAATATAAAGAAACCAACCACAAATTTGAATCCAATTAAGAACATATACAATAACGGATCACTTTCGAATCACTTAACGGTGAAAAAATTTGAAACGGTAAATATCGCTTGGCATGGCAACGATAACAAGTGCATAGTTTCAATATGGAGCCACGTCCTTAAAATGAGCTGATTAAAACCAAAAGCACTACAGGTTGGTGTACCGGGAAAAAATGACTTTCAAACAAATTTATTCGTCATAGCGTAAAACACAAAGTCGCGGAATCTATAATGATGTTTGCAACGCAAGATTATTGGTACGACGATCAGTACGAGACGGTTGAAAAGCTTCTTCATTTTGTCAGAAGCTGTTTTGGCTTACCCTCATACAACGCCGAATGATAATGATAATTATTGAAACGAATACAAATACGATACAAATTTTAGGAATGCCGGGCGAGACTTCCCAAAACGGAAGCAGCTTAGAGTAAAATATTGGCACAAGACTTTGCATAGTGAAGCATAGTAGAGACTTGAGATTTGTAAAAAGTGCTTCTTTCAAGATAATGCTTCATAATCTTACTGAAAAGGTGGATGGAAGATATAGAATAAATTGCATTGTAAGGGCCATATATTCTCCTTCCACAAGTACACACCATGTAAGCAAGCCCTTTTTATGGCACCGAATAGAATACAGAAGCACCAATAGCATAGGTCCCAGTAATTTATTTTCATAAAACAGAAACCTACAAAAAAAAAATTGCAAATGAGGATTCTGTATCTCTACAAAAATTGAATACGACTTCCCCATAGGTATCATTTAAAATCTGATAACAAACAAAAAAATTGAACCTTTATGCATTTTTGATAAGCAAAATCTTTATTGTTTCAGCAAAGACAAGATATAAACTATAAATATTTGAAAGTGGAATCAGTAACATAAAAGACAGATTTAAAACTACTTTGTAATTGTAACTCTCATTTAATCCTTGGCGGGAACTTCAATGACTCGTGGCTTGTCAATGATTCGAGCACTCTTGTTGCCCTTCTCGACAATACCGATAATCCAAGCTTGATAGCCCTCCTGTTTTTCGATGTCCTTGCAATAAGCTGCAGCCTGTTCACGTGGCAAACAAATCAACAGACCTCCTGATGTCTCAGCAGAATGACCCTGCAGAAGTTGGAACATGTTTCCACAAGCCTTCGCCACTGCAGCCATTTTAGCAATCACTGGAAGATTATGAATGACAAACGAAACATCTTTCTTTTGGTGAGAAGCAAGGGTTTGGGCATGTCCAAGGAGGCCGAATCCAGTGATATCAGTCGATCCGTGAGCGTTGTACTTGTGCATAAGACGAGCAGCTGTGCGGTTTAGCCTTGACATCGAGCTCATGGCTCTATGATATGCTTTGCGTACATCCTCCTCGGACACAACCAACTTGATGCGATTCCATCTTTCTGGTTGGTCAAGCCACTGATGCGCGTTCACAGCCACTTGAGTTCCGAGTGGCTTTGTCATAACCAGAACATCACCAACGACTGCGTTATCGGGGACAATGTATTCGTTTGGTTGACAAATAGTAGACGCTACTCCACCGATTGTACACCAGGGATTGACAACACTCTGGCCACCTGTGACAGTTGTGCCAGCTTCAAGAGCAGAATCCTTGAATCCTCTCATGATGAGGGGGATGACAACATCCCGCTCTTTTTCAGTCATTTTTGTACTCACAGCCAGAAGCATCAGCATGTTATCACACTCAGTTACTCCCATTGCATACAGGTCACTCAGTACATTTGCACAAGCTATCTTACCCATCATGTACGGATCATCAACAATCGGGTAGAAGAAATCCGTCGTCTGCACCAAACATAGCCCTCCATGGCGCAGGGGAATCACCGAGCAGTCTAGGCCAATTCCAATACGGGGTATTGCCATGTGCATGAACTGAGAATCATCTTGCAGAGAATAGTCTTGTTGCAAGGAAGAGACAAGTTTTCCTAGCACTTCTTGGGGTACCTTGCAGCCTCTTCCTTTAAGGTCGGCGAAGCGGGTTAGGCGAAAGGTGCTCTCCAAATCGTGTGCTGTTGGGTCAAAAGGTCGTCTGAGGGCTGCTGGGTTGCCCTGCAGCTCCAAATGGGCGGCGTTTAAAGCATCTGCAGTTACCGGAAGATATTCACTCATTATTGTTTACTTTGAATATTAAAAACAACTGAAATTACTGGATTTCGGTGCAAAACAAAATATGGCGTTCAAGTTTACCATTCAATGAGTTGGAATAAAAATCGCGTTCTCCCTCAATTCAAAATTTGCTCTACACCGAGACGATTAATTTGTGTATGGACAGAGTGATTTCAAAAAGATATGTCATGGTGTTGGTAAATCGCTTGCTGATTGGATGGTTAGGTCATTTGAAATCAAAACGGGCGAAGTCGGTATTTCTCCCTGCTACAGTGCCGGTGTTGCTTTCAGAATTGACTGCGTCCACGGAGCAAATGGCTGTGTTCAACAAAATAGTGAATGTGGCTGATTTGTCCGTTCAGCGAAAATACAACTTCGTAAAATCACAACCCACAACGAATGTATTTTATATTTTTTATATTTATTGTTTTACTATAAAATATCAATATTAGAAAAGTAAATTTATTTCGTTTACAATGCGATGTACTTGATATTTTTTTTGAAGTTTTAAAAGCGATACGATTGAAAGTAGCAAGCAGTAAATATCGAAAGTACGAAATAACTACCTGAGCACAATGGTGTAGCTGCATAATGTAGTTCGTAGCACTGTAGAAGTTAAAAGTGGCTTTACATGGAGATGCAACAAATTATAGTGCAGACGACAAAGCAACAACAACAATCAAAGCGCAGACGATGAAGATGAACATGTTCGTCTTCACTATAATTTTCAAGCTGCATCCATAATTTTCCTATAATTTGCATCCATGAAGATTGAAGACGTCTGCATTTTGGCCTACCTTCTCTATCACACAAGTATGATTTATTGGTTTTGCATCCTCTTTTTTTGCAGATCAGGGCTTGCAACTCCATGTAAAGCCACATTAAATGTACGTAACGCATGGCTACAATTTAGAGTTGAAGCTGTAGAGTGTAGCTGAAGTATGTAACGTAGAAAAAAATTACAAACAAAAATTGACGGAATTACTGATCTCCCAAAAACGCACAAAGTGAAGCCAAATGAAAGAATAACCGAAGAAAATAATAAAAAAAATATGATATAATTTCCTTTGGGTATATCTTCCCTTAGACCGGCGTCACTAATGCATCAAGCAATTCCGTCAATAGCCAAATTAATAAGGACATGCATCCTCATTGCTATTGACATGCATGATGACGATTGTGTATTCATGTTGACACGACCACCCGGTAGAGGGTACCAAACCATAAGACCAACTTACAAGTAACCCTACCGCCAGACAGTGCTCCAACTACAATATCCCCTGGTGTTGGTAGTAGAATACAGTGCCCATACTATCACCTACCATCGGACACCATGTCTCTACTAGGTATATCTTCATCATGCCAATCCTTGGCCTCTTTTTCTCCATACACAGACTTATCCACCACAGCATTCTGATTCTTTCGCTTCTCTCATAGTTGTATGACAGGACCACATAGGTATCAAGATGTATACATACACAACGATTACGCATTCTGCAAAGTTCCACCATGAATGGGAACATACACCAATACACCCTAATACCATAGACACGATTAGTAAGAGAGATAGGTTCACACACAGAACAGAACCTACATCCCTTAGAACATAAAACTTACCATGCTGATCACCTCAGAACTAGATTTGTAACAACCAGAGGAAACCAGAATGCGGGTGGATAATTTATTATTATTTTTAATTGGTAGCTTCGATGACCTGCAATACCTAAAATTAATTCAACACATGCTCAAAACTAAACTCACCAGAGACTTTATCTTAAACTTCAAAAGAAAACTCATACCGAAAATCCACGCGGAAACAGAATTTATTCCCCACGAGATCACTACCACACTCAAAAGATCCGAAGCCGACCCAATCACTGTAGTGTTCGCGGAAGGAAACTAGATTCCTGACTCCCTAAACCTCGCCAGTCACAAAGGCCTACTGCCTTCATGTGTCATGGGAAATGACATAAGCAGAATCTCTTGTCCCTCACGAACTCGGTTGGTACAGAAGAAAAATATAATTAGTAAGTCGAATTTCTAAATCCTCAATTCCCCTTCCCCGTACTACCCTTCAGTCCACTACACGCACTGTAAGGCATTGACCCGAGAGGCAAATTGAGGTTGTCGCTGATCGACCACCGCGTCGATATGCAGCATTGCCCCGCTCCACTCAAGAGCAGAAGGGAGGTGAGTCCTTGCTGTGGGATCGCGACGGTGCTACAAGTTTTTACCCTGCATATCTGGATACGGATGTTAATATATCCCTTTCTTTCTAAAAGACTAAGGCCTGTGGCACAAGATACTTTGTTCATTTAAATGCGAATGACTATTTCTCTCAGACTCACTTGGTCTGGGACACCCACGTAGGTGTATGGATATTTTGATTGATTGAGGAAAAAAAAGTTAACCTTGCACTTCTATGGAGTTCCGAGTAGAAAAAAATTCCCTACACCACAAATACCATTGACCACGCTAAATAGTTTCTACTACGATGTCTTTGGATGTTAGAAGACACCTTGAGCTGTCTATTTCCTCGTCTCTACCATGCTCAACTATTACGTAGAGTGCAGGAGCGAAGTGTCTGACATGATGTCGGGTTGTCAAAGGTGTAGACGACAACCCCTGTCTCTTAACCCACCCATTTCCGAAGAAGATCAACTCCCTCTTCGAACCATGGCTTCTCTATGACAGAAAAAGGAATATTAACAAGAAGCCCCTTAACATGAATGTAGGTCAAGCCTGACCTACATCACTAAATCACTATACTATATCAAAACTAACCCAAACATCCTATACCTAAAATATTCCACCGTTCATGAATATGTGAGGGCGAGAGAGTTCTGTACAACCCCCTTCGGACCTAAACTAACCTATTCCATAATAGCTAAATTCTTATTACTCATAGAAAATCTGAAATTAAAATCTGCATCAAAATTTACTGGATAAATGAAGACTGCAAAAAAAGTTTCAAATTCTATAAACGTCCAAAAATTTTATTTAATAAAGTCTTAAATCTAACAAGAGTATATTTCCTAAATACTTAATATATTTTTAAGTCAAAATTCTAATATTTTTACTCGACCGTAAATAACATCGAATTCAACTCGATTTCAAAAGTAAAGTTAATTAAATACAAAGTCGATATTCAAGATTGAATCTTGATAGTATCGATTTTTCAATACCAGAAGGGTAATAAGATTAGACAATCTCAAAAGATAAAAAGGTCGATAATCTTTTTAAAATTCTTTTAAAGTAAAAAAAATTAATGCTAATACTAAAGATAATCACGCGTACAAAAGTGAGTAGAACACGACAAAGAAACAAGTTAAATCATTACGTAGTAAAAACAAATTAGGCCACAGCGGCTTGTAAATGCTGTCAATATGGTAAGTATTTTTAAGTAAACCGATTTCGAAAATAATTTATCGAAAGTATATCGAATACTAAATAGAGATACTCAACCGCACGAAATTGTAGTCAAAATTATTCAAAAAATATCTCAAATTAAGCCATATATAATTTACTAACTATAGGCGGTGACAACGGAGTCATAAACTGTAACTTCCGTATGACCAAAACCAAAACATATAACAATCACAACAAAGGATCAACCCAATATCTATTATTAACTTCAGGAAAGTATAATAGAATTATAGAAGTGTGAACACAGGTAGTGTATCAACACTTTGCAACGTTAAGTTGAAACGAATATCAAAGCCAGCAATGGGCTAATGAGATGACACAACTCAGGTAAGAATACCAGTAAAGAGTATATAATAACCGTGAAGGTTGATAATCAGTATCATCATATAAGAAGGTAGGTTAGTACCACAGAGGTATACCATAAAATATAAACCATAACAAGATGGCAAAAACTATCATATTAAATGAAGAATAAAGTAATTGAGAGCACACTGGGAACAAATCCAATGTGTGGAGTGAATTGCATACAATTCAAGAAGACAATAAAGGATGAATTATGTACTTAATAAACACATGAACACAACAAGGTTTCTTAAGAAAAAGGAAAAAGTTGATAAGTATAGATGACTATATCAAACTGAAGAATCAATATTCAGGCCAGTATCAGGGAGGGTCGCTGAAAAGTAAAAGTTGGAAATAAATGCATATACAGTTCGTATATGATATCAATGAATGCAATATAGTTAAATATATTTTAAAAATCAATATAATTTAAAGATCTTAAATACCTAGATGAAGAAGTGCACTGCTCCTATCTAATATCGTATTTTCAAAAATATTTATCTGTATTTTTCAAAAAGTTAACGTTATAATTTATTATGGTTGCAACTTGATATCAATTATTCACCAGATGCAATTTACCAGCTATACAGCGGGGTAGGGAGTTTATATCCCTAGCAAGATAATTGACTATTGGCGTGAGAAGTCTTTGTGACTCGGGGGTTGGTTGCCAATGGAATACGTGGACAAACCAAAGTAAGGAAAACACAAATTCACAAAACATAATACACTAAAGGACGAAGATAATTGTTAGATAGTTCCAGACTATCTGTTATTAATTCTAATTAATTTCAGCAAGATATTTCAGAGTTTCGCCAAAAGTTGTTCGCGGATTCAAAAAAAAAAGTATCGCGAAAGTAAATTATTCAAAAGAAAAATCGTATCTTATTCGATTATGTAGCATCAGCCAGAAATTTTACGTTAATATATGCAGCACAAAGTAAATTTAATCACGATTATTATCAGGTAATGTAGAATTCAAAATTCACGTCTAATGATTATCTTTTGTTAAAGTTTCAGGGATCAAAATTATTTAGCATTTCCATATAAATCTTCAAATAACTACTTATATACCATACGAATGTATTATTAATAAAGTAAAATGAAAAGTAATACTCAAGTGAATTCTTTTTGTTTCTGATGAAATGGATTCTGTGATCGCATCCTGTATATCCTTAAAGATGATAAAAATAACTCGAACTGTTGAAGCTGTAGACTCGAAGAGGACCAAAACGTAACTCCAGTTGTAGGGATGCAAACGTTTCGCAAGATTGGAAGCAAAAGCGTCCAAATCCAATGCGGATCCGCAACAGAGCTGAGGTGCGCTTGGTGAACACACCGCGCGTGGTGTCTAAAGTACAGATGTAAGTGATGAGGTATCCAGTCTGTGGAACACTTGTCCAAACAGATGGATATCCAGTGGTTGATCTCTAGGATCTCCTGCTCGCAGTATATGTTATCAAACAAAGGTGTATGTGCCCGCAGGTGGGCTTTCTTGGCACCGCAGGTGGTGCTTCAGAAATCATACAATGATGTCCGTGGATAAGTACAAAAGATCTACAACCGTGGCGTCAGGACGGTGCAGAGAAGCGTAGAAAGTTCCACGTCGTCGAACAAAACAAGTGGGCGGAAGGGTGAGGTACACTAACCAGCGACGACACACCACTTCCTCGTAGGTACTGGTGTCCAAGCGACAGTGAAAATTTACAGATTTGTGTGCGGGACTGCGTCGGCCGCACGTGGCTTAACAGAGTAATTCCTTCAACACAAAAAACAAGGCACAACACTTCACTTTATGTATGGAGATTTTAATTGAAATTCCTTCGGAATCCCTTTCCGGATACCGCCGAAGTAAACTCAACAATTCAGTGTTGAAATTAAGTAATGTTGTAATAGGAGATTCATAAGATTAAAGTTGATCCTGCCCTGGATGCGTCGATGACCACATGGATTATCTATGCCAGCACCATGTGCTCTGGCGTTTCCTAAGGGAATACCATGCCATATAACAACTTTTACATGAATTGAAAGATTGCAAAACATACCTGGATTATTTAATTAAAATTCTTTATAAATCCTACCGAAAGGATTTCAAGGATTGTACAAGATACAATTGAAATAAAGCCGCGTCGTATCAAGCCACGTTGTGTGGTACCATCGACGCGCAGACGTAACAAAAAAAAATTTGCCACTGGCGAAAAATTTTTTTAAGGGTTGACAAAAAAATTACCTGAAATGTGGAAATAATGTGTAAAAAAGTATTGAATATTATCCCAATTAACGTGCTGAATATATTCGGCACACTAATTGTCAATATTTTATACTTTACATACCTTTTCTTTCTGGAATAATCCAATTAGGAGGAGAAAATAAAATTTGCGGCTTGCCCGAGACTTAACTTTTTAATAATGTCTGGTAGGAATGCTGTCCGGATATCAAATAGACAGAAATATGATCTCGATCATATTTTTATATGGCTGGTCATAGAGTTACAAACCACTCACAGGGAGGATATAGCAATTTCTCTATGGCACGGAAAATGTCCATAGAGTAATATATGCATTATTGGTTTATTAGGTACACACATAGATGGCACCACCGTCATGGAACTTGGAATTATCCACTATACAATTGGATTATGACTTCCAATTTGTCCAACCGACGTGTGTCAACCATTCCATCAGATGTGGGATGCGGGACATGAGTTAGAGGAAAATAAACTTTGCGAAAAATAAATTCACCATACCGATGCAACTTAATGACAAAACAAATATGTCACATCGTTCTCATGTCTGATGTATGTATTGGTTGGTCTATGCAACAACAATACATTTTAACTCAGAACTGACCTTGCCATGGGAAAATCTCATCCATATAAGCACGTAATCAAAATTAAGGGCCTCAGAATTCCGGTTTCTCTTCAGTGTGGTAAATATATAAAAAAAAATATGATACCAATAATTTCACCACCAGGTTGGTTTGGTGAATAGCATACTGCCACTAATACATAGAGCCAAATTGCAATCCAAACTTTGGGAACTCTCTGTCCCTAGTGGTACAACTGTCAAATCGGATATAAAAAGCCGAAGAGATAATTTCATCAGGATTAATTTCGGGAAGCCTCCTGTCAGAGCATGAAGGAACTGTTCCGTGAAGGAATTTAATCTGACAGGTAAAATTTCCTAAAAAGGGAAATTTTGACAAGGGAAATTTCTCCGAAAGAGGGAATAAATAGAAAACGGAAATCTATCGCCATTAAATTGGGCATCTGTAATGTGAGATGAGCGCCATCTAGTGACTGATGTGAATCTAAAAGTAGGTATATTCAACGCTTTTAAGGCGGTGGTCACACATCAAAAAAAAATTTTTGGGGTGAAGTCACACTGTCATTACAGCTGTCAAAATATTTTCCCTACAAAACTTGTGCTTTTGGAACAAATCTTATTTGTTCCCAAAGCAGAAGGAAAAGGAGAATATTTCCTACATTGCTACAAAAAAAGAAATCATTTGTTTCGCTGTCCCAGATAATCTGATCTATCTAACAAATGAATAAACACAAAACGTAAATGGTTTCTCCTTGCAAAAACAAATTGCAGGAAGAAGGAAAAGAGACAATAATTGGACAAGCACAAGGGTCTCATGCACAGCTGAGCATACGCCGGGCACAACAATACAAAAATATCACAGTAGTAAATGTTCGTGAGTATACCTATTGGAATGTGTAGAGAAGAATAGTGAAGTTAACACTAACACTACATTCACCAACACATCAACATCTCACACTACCTCTTAAGGTCTTTAGTATGTACCGTCGATTTATAGCCTTTGCTATCCACAACCTCATACAGATTGTTACCAATTACTCTTAAAACTCTAACTTTAATAAATTTTGGACTTAACTTCGCATTGAAATGCTTCGAAGAGTCGCTAAGCACAAAATTTCGTTTATATATTTCATCATCCACCTTATAATTGACTTTGTGACTACGCACATTGTATACTTTTTCATAATCAGCATGAGCCTTCGCTAATGCCTCTTTTAAATAAGAGTGGAGTATGTTCATCTTCGCAGTTTTGGGTAACCAATCTATCTCCGAATTATTCAAACCTCCTAAATCTCTCAACAGTCGATAGTCCGCCCCATGCTCAATCATTCTCTGACCAAACAGAGCTTCATAGGGGGACATCTTGTGAGTGGAATGAACGGTTGTGCGAAGTGCACTACTTATGGACGATAGATGAGCGTCCCAATTGGACTGCTTCGGATTAATATATGCACGTATGGCCGCAAGAATCGAGCGATTCACTCGTTCGCTAGCATTCGCTTGAGGCGAATATACTGCCGTTTTATAGTGTTTAACACCATACGTATTCAACAACAATTGAAATTCCTTACTTAAGAATTGAGTGCCGTTGTCGGAGAGTATACTCTCTGGCACACCATAAACTAAAAACACATTCTCCTGCAAGAACTTAACTACACTTAGGGCTGTAGCTCTCCTTAAAGGTTTGATCAAAACGAATTTGGTTAGTTGATCTACAACAATGACTATGAATACATTTCCGCTTTTCGATTTAGGATAGGGGCCCAAAAAATCAACATATAAATGTTGGAAAGGTCGATCGACCTCAAAACTATTCCCCATCTCTGTACGAAGCGTCATGTTGGAAGCTTTGGTGGTTTTACAAACTTCACAAGAATCAACAAACTGCTTGACCTGAGTATACATACTCGGCCAATAAAATCGCTGTCTCAACCTATAAAGAGTTTTAACTACCCCGCCGTGAGAAGATCTTGGAGGGTTGTGAGCTAACTCAATAAGTGATTTCGTCAACTCGGATGGAACCCACAGTTTCCACGTTAAGTCGTCTGCGAGGGGATTACCAATAGAATGTTTGGTACGTTTGTACACGTATCCCTCGGATACCTTGAGATCTGGTAATCGCTCCTGCTCCTTCTTGATGTGGTTGATGAGGTCCAGGTATCCTGCCGACTGGAAAGAGGAATCCTCTAAGTCCAAGTGGAGTACCTCCTCGGGGTCGACTCGAGCTAGGCATGAAAGGAAGGCTTCTACCGTCAAATTGTCTGCCTCATACACTCTTGACAGAGCGTCTGGCACGACATTCAAAGTTCCCTTTCGATGCTCTACCACGAAATCGAATCCTTGAAGACGCATACTCCACCTGGCCAACCTGCCAGTAGGATCCTTTAAGCTCATCAGCCACTTCAAGCTAGAGTGGTCTGTGATTACTTTAAAATGATATCCCTCGACATACGATCGAAACTTCTGGATACCAAGTACAGCTGCAAGGCATTCCCGTTCGGTGACGGAGTAATTTCTTTGCGCAGCGTTCAGCTTCTGGGAGAAGTAATAGATTGGGCGTTCAGCCCCATCTTCGTCCCGCTGACAAAGAACACACCCGATACCGGACGCGGATGCATCACACAAAATCACGAATTCCTTTGAAAAGTCAGGGTTAACCAGCACCGGAGCTGTCGTCAACGCCTGTTTGATGGATTCAAAGGCTTCTAGAGCCTTCTGGTTAAGCTCGAACGCTTTACCTTTCTTCAGCACGTCAGTCAAAGGAGAGGCAAGCGTAGAAAAATCTTTAACGAATCGCCGATACCATCCCGCCATTCCTAAGAAACGTCTTACTTGACGAGTTGTGGTAGGTACCGGAAATTCATTAATTGCTGCAATTTTGTCGGGGTCAGCTTTCAAACAGCCTTGCCCAACCTTATAACCTAGATACTGAAGCTCATCAAAACAGAACTTGGATTTCTCCACGTTGATCGTCAGTCCTGCCCTGGTCAATTCCTGACTTACTCGCCTCAATATCGCCAAGTGTTCGTCGAATGTTTCAGACACGACCAAAAGGTCATCGAGATAAACGAACACTAGATCCCGCAATTCTGTCGGAATTACCTTAGACATAAGATAACTCAGACTCTGCGGCGCATTACACAAACCGAATGGCATGACCTTGAAATGGTACAAAGGTCTACCAGGTACTGTAAAAGCAGTCTTTTCCCTTGATGTTTTCTCCAACGGTATCTGCCAGAATGCGTCTTTCAAATCCACACTAGAAATATAGCGAGTTTTTGAAAGGCGTGCTAACAGACCCTCAATATGGGCAATTGGTCTCGCATCCTTCTTTGTAACCGAGTTCACCTTCCGAAAGTCTAGGCATAGGCGGTTCTTCCCAGGCTTGCGCACTAGCACAACTGGCGAAGACCATGCACTAGAGCTTTCTTCGATGACCCCCAAAGACAACATACGATCCAATTCCTCATACATCATTGCTTGTACCGCAGGAGAAACAGGATAATATCTCTGCTTAATTGGTATAGCATCACCCGTATCGATGTAATGCTCTACCAGTGTCGTTTTCCCGAGCCCCTTGCTCGCGAAAGAAGGAAAACCACGAATCACATCACGAAGTTGAGTGGACTCTTCGTGACTGAGCTTCACTTGGTTTGTGGAGTTTCCATCTGATGGAAAATCCGATATGGAAGAAATCAAATGAGGTGCCAGTCCAAATTTACGCCAAAAATCAACGCCTAAATACAAACGTTGAGAAAGTGTTGGCACGACGTAAAAATCCATGCTGAACAGCATGCCATTGTACTGGACATCAGTAGTAAACATTCCTTTAATTTGCTGCTGTTTCCCGTCCGCAGTGGACACCGTAGACTCGACGTTCCTAACCTTAACGTGCTTCGCTTTCAAGTAGTCTACGCAATCTGTACCCAAGCAACTAATGCTCGCACCGGAATCCAGAAGACCAAGAAACTTGTCTCCCAACATCTCCACAGTCACGTATGGACGAGGATCATTGGATTCCTTGCCTAATCTAGCGGCAGCAACGTTACGGTAGGTTGTCCGCTTTAATTGAAAACGATCTCGTGTTCTACGAATCCGTTTCGAAATTTCAGGAAATGCTACTACTCTTTTCCTAACCTCATAATAATTGAGTAGCCTTTCATGAAATGGTTTCTTATAAAGTAAATCAGATTTGTTCTTAATATCAGGTAAATTCAAAAGTGTACTTGTTTGGGTATCAGTCAAAAATTCATTATTGTTTCTTTTTAAAATAGTAATTTGAGGAGTGTCAAGCAAAGGTTCTTCCTTCCTGGTGCTTACGACTCCGGGTTTGCTTTTATCGAGCGCATCCCCCCGGATGGTGGATTTGCTCGCTTCGGGTTTCCCGCACATCTAGGACAATTCGGACTATAGACATTTGGTAACCCACATCTAAAACAGAAAATTATTTGTCTTGGATCTGCACAATCGCGGAACCCATGGCCCACAGTTTGGCATTTCCAGCATTTCATTAATTCTGGGTGGAACGCGTCCACCTGCTCAGGCAGTGCAACTGCTAATTCGTCTCCAGGAGTTTCCTCATCCAACGCGTTGATGAAGCGTCTAGACGGGTGAGGTTGCTTGTACGCATTTGGTACGAAAGGTTGTCGCTGGTTATCAGAACTACCGAAGAATTTTTCAATAGTGCGACATTGGTACGCTAATTCTTGAAGACTATAAGTGCTAAAGGAAATCAATGACTGACCTAGTTGTCGTTTCACATTAGCTTTAATGATTTCAATCATTTCCCTGTTATTCTTAGGGTTTCGCAAGTTGGAATTCATATGCATCATAGCATCAAAGAAGTCATCGAAGGACTCCCCTGATTGTTGCTTACGATCATACAACCTGCGAGTCAGTTCCGTATCCGTTTCAAGGCTGCGGAATTGCTCAATTAACGCCAATTGTAGCGTTTGCCAGGACGCGTGCTGATTCTGCTTGCGGTACCTCCAATACCATTGTTCAGCAGGTCCAGATAAAAATTGGTGGAAACCACCAGACACTTCTTCCCATGAAAAGCGATAGCTAGTTCTAATAAGGTCCAAACGGAACAAAAAGTCATCCACTGGCATATTCCTCCCATCAAACTTAATTCCCCATTTGTGGAATAGTGGGTAGGTACCAGAAGTAGAATTACTAGAGTGTATTGCCTTCGGCTGAGAAGCCGCAGACTGATCGTTATCCAAACGAATAGAGTTCATGCGCGTCATGAACTCGTCCACGTTCACGCCCTGAGCCATGTTCGAAGGATGTACCGGAGGGGTACTTGAACTTGCTCCAGGAGGAACGGGTTGTGATGCAGGTTGTGTAGCCAAAGGAGGCGCAACCGGCACGAAACTTGTTAAATCAACAATATCGCCAGCCACAGTTCTGGCTGGAAAATTAACAGACCTACCTTGAGGAGTAGGCATGTCGACGTAGGGAATTACTGCGGAATTAGGAGGCCGACTGGCTTGAAAAGCCGGAGTTGGCTGTGAAAGTGGTGGATGATTAACATTATCATCAACATTACTATTGCTATTATTAGCATTACTCGCATAACTCACATTTTGATTATTAGCATTGTTCTCCCTACTATGTAACAACTCAGTTACATGTCTTAACAAAATAGCTTGACTTTCAGCGAGACCTCGCGAAAGTTCTTCTACAAAAAATTTCCTGTCATCCATCCGGTGTAAGTCTACCGTTGCCGAGATCATCTCCTGCATATAGGCAGATTGATTAGCCGCTTGTTGTGCTCTTCTTTGCTCTTCTGGAGTCAAAGGTGAGCCTAAAGGTTGCCCTTCATTCGCTGGAACGCGAGCGGGTGGGCTTGAATGATCCGTGCCTACACCAGAGTGGTGGGCTGAATGTACGGAATCATCCTGAGGATTAGCGGGTGCAACTCGTGACATATCGTCAGTTACACGTGCGTAGTACTCCGGGTTGTAAGGACCAGGATTAAAGAATTTTCTAGCAGAGCCGGGCATTGGGCTGTGCTTCGAAAATAACACAAAACAAAGAAAAAGAAAGTCTTAAAACTATAGTAAAGTGAGGGTGTGCAGTGATTCGTTCACTAATTCACACCACGTAAAAATTCAAAAATGTATCAAAAGTAATATTCAAAAACTTATTGAATATTGAATTATTTGGAGAGAAGTTGGTAATATCCAACTTCCTACAAAACTTCAAAAATCTTAAAAATAAAGTAGTGAAAGTAAATTTATGTTGGTCTAAGGTAAACTTCTTCCTTAGACTTCGCAAAAATTGAGTTTCGAAACAATCGTATCGAAAATCAAGCTCAATATCAAAAAAAAATTTAATTATACTTAAATACGTAAGATAAGCTAAATACTCAAAAACTTCAAGACTGAATATCTGTAACTAATCTTCAAAAGATACTTAATCTCTACAAAAACCTAATATAGCTCCTTGTAAACTAATGAACTTTCTTCTAGTTCAAGTTTTCAAAGACTATAATCTCAAATCTACATATAGAAAAAGAATGAAAGTTATACTAAACTAAAGAGTGCTTAATCTAAACTCAAAACTAAAGCGTTTCGATGACCCGTGAAACACGCAGAATTCCACGACCTCACCAAACGAAAATACTAAACTCAAAAATGGAACCTTCGGGATTACGTCTTCCCTATTTTCCGAAAATACTCAAAAATCTCAAAAATGGAATCTTCAGGATTACGTCTTCCTTATCTTCCGAAAATTACTCAAAAAGGTGCAACACTGCAAATACTCAAAAATACTCAAAAGGGTGCAACACTGCAAAAATCTTAAATATACTCATAAATGCAACACTGCAAAATCTAAACTGTAATCAATAATACTCAAAAACTTCAAAAATACTAAATGTCTTATCATCAAAATACGGTCCGGGGGCTGGAAAGAATCTCCCCCCCATAAACATGAACGGAAAGGTGGAAGTATTGCGCCTAGCGACTAACTTCACCAAAAAAACTAACTGAAAAAAAACTTTAAAAATAATTAGTGGATGTGGTCTAACTATTGGGTCAATAAATGTACAACATCAATCAATGAGAAATGGGAAATTCGTTCAGTTATCAGGAGTCTCATTACGCTACTGCAGACGTGCGTTAGGAACATGTTCACCAACCACCGGTTAGCGCTTCATGAGAGTTCCATCAACTTGACGAACTCTGACAAAAACCATAACTGAATGAAAACATCATAAAATATTTGGGCTTGTGATTTTACTCAATATAAAAACTGAAAGATCCGAAATTAAGCATTAAAGGTGAGTGAGTGGATTCTCTTGGAGTGTTTATAGCTTCTGCAACAGACGTGCATCGGGAATATGTTCACCAACCACCGGTCAAAAGATCTATCAACAACATCCTCGAAGAATTCAAAATTCTACCAAACTCAAAAGAAAAAAGTTTCAGTACTCTCGCAACAGACGACCAGACTCAAAAAAAACGTCTAAATCCTGGACAATAAAGTTACCGAAAACCTCAATCAAAAGCAAAACAGAAGGTAAAGTACTACGAATGAATCCTATGCAACAGACGAAGATCAGGAACTTGATCACCAATCTCCCGGACAATAAGGCATCCAAAACATAGACTTGATGTTATTCCTCCAGCAGAATAATTCTACCAAAAGCAACTTAAACTCAGAAAAGAATTCGACCAAAAAAAAAAAATTTTGCTCGAACACCAAAAAAAAAATTTTCTAACTTCAAAACTTCAAAAACTAAATTTCTCCATAATCAAAATAAACATCATAACAAAGCATCGGGTACGTGCTCCAGGCCCCACACGTTGGTGCGCCATTCTGTAACGTAGAAAAAAATTACAAACAAAAATTGACGGAATTACTGATCTCCCAAAAACGCACAAAGTGAAGCCAAATGAAAGAATAACCGAAGAAAATAATAAAAAAAATATGATATAATTTCCTTTGGGTATATCTTCCCTTAGACCGGCGTCACTAATGCATCAAGCAATTCCGTCAATAGCCAAATTAATAAGGACATGCATCCTCATTGCTATTGACATGCATGATGACGATTGTGTATTCATGTTGACACGACCACCCGGTAGAGGGTACCAAACCATAAGACCAACTTACAAGTAACCCTACCGCCAGACAGTGCTCCAACTACAATATCCCCTGGTGTTGGTAGTAGAATACAGTGCCCATACTATCACCTACCATCGGACACCATGTCTCTACTAGGTATATCTTCATCATGCCAATCCTTGGCCTCTTTTTCTCCATACACAGACTTATCCACCACAGCATTCTGATTCTTTCGCTTCTCTCATAGTTGTATGACAGGACCACATAGGTATCAAGATGTATACATACACAACGATTACGCATTCTGCAAAGTTCCACCATGAATGGGAACATACACCAATACACCCTAATACCATAGACACGATTAGTAAGAGAGATAGGTTCACACACAGAACAGAACCTACATCCCTTAGAACATAAAACTTACCATGCTGATCACCTCAGAACTAGATTTGTAACAACCAGAGGAAACCAGAATGCGGGTGGATAATTTATTATTATTTTTAATTGGTAGCTTCGATGACCTGCAATACCTAAAATTAATTCAACACATGCTCAAAACTAAACTCACCAGAGACTTTATCTTAAACTTCAAAAGAAAACTCATACCGAAAATCCACGCGGAAACAGAATTTATTCCCCACGAGATCACTACCACACTCAAAAGATCCGAAGCCGACCCAATCACTGTAGTGTTCGCGGAAGGAAACTAGATTCCTGACTCCCTAAACCTCGCCAGTCACAAAGGCCTACTGCCTTCATGTGTCATGGGAAATGACATAAGCAGAATCTCTTGTCCCTCACGAACTCGGTTGGTACAGAAGAAAAATATAATTAGTAAGTCGAATTTCTAAATCCTCAATTCCCCTTCCCCGTACTACCCTTCAGTCCACTACACGCACTGTAAGGCATTGACCCGAGAGGCAAATTGAGGTTGTCGCTGATCGACCACCGCGTCGATATGCAGCATTGCCCCGCTCCACTCAAGAGCAGAAGGGAGGTGAGTCCTTGCTGTGGGATCGCGACGGTGCTACAAGTTTTTACCCTGCATATCTGGATACGGATGTTAATATATCCCTTTCTTTCTAAAAGACTAAGGCCTGTGGCACAAGATACTTTGTTCATTTAAATGCGAATGACTATTTCTCTCAGACTCACTTGGTCTGGGACACCCACGTAGGTGTATGGATATTTTGATTGATTGAGGAAAAAAAAGTTAACCTTGCACTTCTATGGAGTTCCGAGTAGAAAAAAATTCCCTACACCACAAATACCATTGACCACGCTAAATAGTTTCTACTACGATGTCTTTGGATGTTAGAAGACACCTTGAGCTGTCTATTTCCTCGTCTCTACCATGCTCAACTATTACGTAGAGTGCAGGAGCGAAGTGTCTGACATGATGTCGGGTTGTCAAAGGTGTAGACGACAACCCCTGTCTCTTAACCCACCCATTTCCGAAGAAGATCAACTCCCTCTTCGAACCATGGCTTCTCTATGACAGAAAAAGGAATATTAACAAGAAGCCCCTTAACATGAATGTAGGTCAAGCCTGACCTACATCACTAAATCACTATACTATATCAAAACTAACCCAAACATCCTATACCTAAAATATTCCACCGTTCATGAATATGTGAGGGCGAGAGAGTTCTGTACAACCCCCTTCGGACCTAAACTAACCTATTCCATAATAGCTAAATTCTTATTACTCATAGAAAATCTGAAATTAAAATCTGCATCAAAATTTACTGGATAAATGAAGACTGCAAAAAAAGTTTCAAATTCTATAAACGTCCAAAAATTTTATTTAATAAAGTCTTAAATCTAACAAGAGTATATTTCCTAAATACTTAATATATTTTTAAGTCAAAATTCTAATATTTTTACTCGACCGTAAATAACATCGAATTCAACTCGATTTCAAAAGTAAAGTTAATTAAATACAAAGTCGATATTCAAGATTGAATCTTGATAGTATCGATTTTTCAATACCAGAAGGGTAATAAGATTAGACAATCTCAAAAGATAAAAAGGTCGATAATCTTTTTAAAATTCTTTTAAAGTAAAAAAAATTAATGCTAATACTAAAGATAATCACGCGTACAAAAGTGAGTAGAACACGACAAAGAAACAAGTTAAATCATTACGTAGTAAAAACAAATTAGGCCACAGCGGCTTGTAAATGCTGTCAATATGGTAAGTATTTTTAAGTAAACCGATTTCGAAAATAATTTATCGAAAGTATATCGAATACTAAATAGAGATACTCAACCGCACGAAATTGTAGTCAAAATTATTCAAAAAATATCTCAAATTAAGCCATATATAATTTACTAACTATAGGCGGTGACAACGGAGTCATAAACTGTAACTTCCGTATGACCAAAACCAAAACATATAACAATCACAACAAAGGATCAACCCAATATCTATTATTAACTTCAGGAAAGTATAATAGAATTATAGAAGTGTGAACACAGGTAGTGTATCAACACTTTGCAACGTTAAGTTGAAACGAATATCAAAGCCAGCAATGGGCTAATGAGATGACACAACTCAGGTAAGAATACCAGTAAAGAGTATATAATAACCGTGAAGGTTGATAATCAGTATCATCATATAAGAAGGTAGGTTAGTACCACAGAGGTATACCATAAAATATAAACCATAACAAGATGGCAAAAACTATCATATTAAATGAAGAATAAAGTAATTGAGAGCACACTGGGAACAAATCCAATGTGTGGAGTGAATTGCATACAATTCAAGAAGACAATAAAGGATGAATTATGTACTTAATAAACACATGAACACAACAAGGTTTCTTAAGAAAAAGGAAAAAGTTGATAAGTATAGATGACTATATCAAACTGAAGAATCAATATTCAGGCCAGTATCAGGGAGGGTCGCTGAAAAGTAAAAGTTGGAAATAAATGCATATACAGTTCGTATATGATATCAATGAATGCAATATAGTTAAATATATTTTAAAAATCAATATAATTTAAAGATCTTAAATACCTAGATGAAGAAGTGCACTGCTCCTATCTAATATCGTATTTTCAAAAATATTTATCTGTATTTTTCAAAAAGTTAACGTTATAATTTATTATGGTTGCAACTTGATATCAATTATTCACCAGATGCAATTTACCAGCTATACAGCGGGGTAGGGAGTTTATATCCCTAGCAAGATAATTGACTATTGGCGTGAGAAGTCTTTGTGACTCGGGGGTTGGTTGCCAATGGAATACGTGGACAAACCAAAGTAAGGAAAACACAAATTCACAAAACATAATACACTAAAGGACGAAGATAATTGTTAGATAGTTCCAGACTATCTGTTATTAATTCTAATTAATTTCAGCAAGATATTTCAGAGTTTCGCCAAAAGTTGTTCGCGGATTCAAAAAAAAAAAGTATCGCGAAAGTAAATTATTCAAAAGAAAAATCGTATCTTATTCGATTATGTAGCATCAGCCAGAAATTTTACGTTAATATATGCAGCACAAAGTAAATTTAATCACGATTATTATCAGGTAATGTAGAATTCAAAATTCACGTCTAATGATTATCTTTTGTTAAAGTTTCAGGGATCAAAATTATTTAGCATTTCCATATAAATCTTCAAATAACTACTTATATACCATACGAATGTATTATTAATAAAGTAAAATGAAAAGTAATACTCAAGTGAATTCTTTTTGTTTCTGATGAAATGGATTCTGTGATCGCATCCTGTATATCCTTAAAGATGATAAAAATAACTCGAACTGTTGAAGCTGTAGACTCGAAGAGGACCAAAACGTAACTCCAGTTGTAGGGATGCAAACGTTTCGCAAGATTGGAAGCAAAAGCGTCCAAATCCAATGCGGATCCGCAACAGAGCTGAGGTGCGCTTGGTGAACACACCGCGCGTGGTGTCTAAAGTACAGATGTAAGTGATGAGGTATCCAGTCTGTGGAACACTTGTCCAAACAGATGGATATCCAGTGGTTGATCTCTAGGATCTCCTGCTCGCAGTATATGTTATCAAACAAAGGTGTATGTGCCCGCAGGTGGGCTTTCTTGGCACCGCAGGTGGTGCTTCAGAAATCATACAATGATGTCCGTGGATAAGTACAAAAGATCTACAACCGTGGCGTCAGGACGGTGCAGAGAAGCGTAGAAAGTTCCACGTCGTCGAACAAAACAAGTGGGCGGAAGGGTGAGGTACACTAACCAGCGACGACACACCACTTCCTCGTAGGTACTGGTGTCCAAGCGACAGTGAAAATTTACAGATTTGTGTGCGGGACTGCGTCGGCCGCACGTGGCTTAACAGAGTAATTCCTTCAACACAAAAAACAAGGCACAACACTTCACTTTATGTATGGAGATTTTAATTGAAATTCCTTCGGAATCCCTTTCCGGATACCGCCGAAGTAAACTCAACAATTCAGTGTTGAAATTAAGTAATGTTGTAATAGGAGATTCATAAGATTAAAGTTGATCCTGCCCTGGATGCGTCGATGACCACATGGATTATCTATGCCAGCACCATGTGCTCTGGCGTTTCCTAAGGGAATACCATGCCATATAACAACTTTTACATGAATTGAAAGATTGCAAAACATACCTGGATTATTTAATTAAAATTCTTTATAAATCCTACCGAAAGGATTTCAAGGATTGTACAAGATACAATTGAAATAAAGCCGCGTCGTATCAAGCCACGTTGTGTGGTACCATCGACGCGCAGACGTAACAAAAAAAAATTTGCCACTGGCGAAAAATTTTTTTAAGGGTTGACAAAAAAATTACCTGAAATGTGGAAATAATGTGTAAAAAAGTATTGAATATTATCCCAATTAACGTGCTGAATATATTCGGCACACTAATTGTCAATATTTTATACTTTACATACCTTTTCTTTCTGGAATAATCCAATTAGGAGGAGAAAATAAAATTTGCGGCTTGCCCGAGACTTAACTTTTTAATAATGTCTGGTAGGAATGCTGTCCGGATATCAAATAGACAGAAATATGATCTCGATCATATTTTTATATGGCTGGTCATAGAGTTACAAACCACTCACAGGGAGGATATAGCAATTTCTCTATGGCACGGAAAATGTCCATAGAGTAATATATGCATTATTGGTTTATTAGGTACACACATAGATGGCACCACCGTCATGGAACTTGGAATTATCCACTATACAATTGGATTATGACTTCCAATTTGTCCAACCGACGTGTGTCAACCATTCCATCAGATGTGGGATGCGGGACATGAGTTAGAGGAAAATAAACTTTGCGAAAAATAAATTCACCATACCGATGCAACTTAATGACAAAACAAATATGTCACATCGTTCTCATGTCTGATGTATGTATTGGTTGGTCTATGCAACAACAATACATTTTAACTCAGAACTGACCTTGCCATGGGAAAATCTCATCCATATAAGCACGTAATCAAAATTAAGGGCCTCAGAATTCCGGTTTCTCTTCAGTGTGGTAAATATATAAAAAAAAATATGATACCAATAATTTCACCACCAGGTTGGTTTGGTGAATAGCATACTGCCACTAATACATAGAGCCAAATTGCAATCCAAACTTTGGGAACTCTCTGTCCCTAGTGGTACAACTGTCAAATCGGATATAAAAAGCCGAAGAGATAATTTCATCAGGATTAATTTCGGGAAGCCTCCTGTCAGAGCATGAAGGAACTGTTCCGTGAAGGAATTTAATCTGACAGGTAAAATTTCCTAAAAAGGGAAATTTTGACAAGGGAAATTTCTCCGAAAGAGGGAATAAATAGAAAACGGAAATCTATCGCCATTAAATTGGGCATCTGTAATGTGAGATGAGCGCCATCTAGTGACTGATGTGAATCTAAAAGTAGGTATATTCAACGCTTTTAAGGCGGTGGTCACACATCAAAAAAAAATTTTTGGGGTGAAGTCACACTGTCATTACAGCTGTCAAAATATTTTCCCTACAAGTACATACAAGTCGACTCAACTTCAACTTCACAACCGCGATGCACTGCATTTTTGACATTTCAATAGGAAAAAAAGAAATGGCAAACACGATTTTTGTTTGAGTTCAGTACTGCACCATTGTAACCGTGCATGCTGCTTCAGTGAACTACTTTTTGACATTATCTACTACAGCTACTTTCTTAACTTTAGCGATTTTCTCATTGTGCCACGACAGCAAAGAAGAGGACTACGAACTTTAAGGAATTTTTGCTTTATAAACTATTGCAGTATCAATAGCAAGTAGTAGTAGTTACTGTTGCATTCAGTGGCTACTAGGCGCCGCCGCGCCACTGCTACTAGGCACTAGAGGCACTAGAGGGCAACACAGTCAAACGCCACCTCCAGAGTACTAGATTTTATATACAATGAAAGAACACGGAAATGAAAAAAAAAACTGCATAAACTCACATGTGTGAGTACGAATTAACTTCCGCCGGTAAAAATACAAATTTTGAGAAAGCGAAGGTTTACAAACTTAACTCAATTATCGTAGCAAGAAAATTTAACTGTAAAATTTTATTAAATATTGTTCTTTCCACATGACATGTCAATCTTTGTATTACTTTTATGCATCTGTCGCGAGGGCATGCAAGTAGTGTTAACACAACACTGCAATAAAACGGAACAGATTTAAGGTAGAAGCATTGTATATATAAAATATAGTACTACCATGTGAGGTGCCATCTATGGACGGAAAACTAAGCTCTTGATTTTAGAGGTTACCTTGGGAAGCAACAACAACAATTACAATTGTGAAACGTAAAAAAATTGTTTGTTGTTGCTTCCCATGGTATTCTAGACAAAAACGTCTTAAATCAAGAGCTTAGTTTTTCGTCCATAGATGGCGCACTTTATGTGGTAGTACTATAGTTTATTATATACAATGTAGACGTTCTGTCTTCTATTTTCACCCATTAACAGAGTGTAAAATGATGTGTGACTAAAAGAGTGTCATAAAATGTTTTTATACTTTCAGATAATACTGTTCAAAACACATTTTCATATTTTATTTCCATGCCGGTATCTTAAGTGAATCCCATATTTTTGTGATAATATTTGTTATTGATTACTTTAGAGCTAATTCTAAAAAAATGTCAAATTAGGTGAGATGGTTCAAAAAAAAAAAGCCTTAACTCGCCCTGACGAGAAAATTCTGTATTTTAAAACCAAGGGTCGCCCCCCCAACTCAATGTGAAATTTAAATCTAAGTATCTGGTTGGGGCAAATTGACGCAACAATTAAGCTTTAAAAGGCGTTGTCGTTAACAAGCGTTTCTTGTGTAATCAAGCGCCACATTTAGTTGTTACGAAATAAACTATAAAAGATTTATTGCTTCTAAACTTTTTGTCATGTGCAAAAACGCAATCAGCAGCCCCAACGTGTGTTTTAATAATTGTGTTTTTCGACAGCTCTTTGAGTTGTCAAAGAGACATGCACCGACCATGAGCAAAGTTGAAAGAACAAAGCTATCAAGTGGTCATAAGAAATGATTTTTTGGAGGTCTGGGGAATATAAAGAAAAATAAAATGAACGACTGGGTCGCACGCACTTGCTCTAATGTGTGACAGTGGTTTTGAAGCTAGATATTTTGATAAAAATACATTTTTCAAAATTCTTAAATAAATACTTAAACAAATTTGAGCTTAAGCAAATACGACATTTTATTTCTTGGATAAATTTGAATTTATAAAATCTTTATAGCGGTTTTTGAGAAAAAAAGTTGTTTTTGAAAAACTTTCAAAAAAGCCACATAGGTATTCAGAAAATACATTTATTAATAATTTTTGAAAAATAATTAATGAGCAGTTTTCAAAATAAAAATTTAAAAAATGGTTTCAAAAACCAAAAAAAATATTTTTTGAAAATATTGCTTTGAGTATAAATTTTTTATTTTTTATTTTTGAGCTACAAAAAAAATCATTTTTCTCTCTGTACATTACCTAAAAATTTCTATATATCAAGTTTGAAGCAATTCGGACCACCCGTTTGGGCTGTAGGTGTCTAAACATACGCAGACAGACAGACAGACATGCAGACGGACAGCATTTTTAGACCATCTTTTCTCGTCATCGCTATCATCGTAATGACATAGTACCTATAATCGGAAGTAAAAATATCATCTTGAAATAAACTCCAACCAGGCTTAGACTTTATAAAAAATATTAATTTTCAGAGGTTAACTCAATGAAAAAAATTACTAAAAGTCAGAGATTGGAGCTAGCATTTGTATTTAGAACCTAGAAATAAATATACAAAGAGCTAACCAAAAACAAACTACATGTATACCAAAAAAAAATTGAACTGCGTACCTACCAAGAAAAGATTTAATAGCTTTGTTGAAGATCTTGTTTTTCTTCGACAAAACACATTATCTTGATATCTGAACTATTTGTAAGTACCAGTACCAATAGCGGTTCAGCACTGAACATCGTTTTTAAATTTTTGAACCGTGGGTGGGTCAAATTTATTTAATCCTCGGAAATTGGTGGATTAACTCTTGAACCACCGTCTTAACATTAATTATGCAAACACGAACCTAGGTAAAACGTTTTTAAATTTTGATCCAAGGATGAACCACGATTGAACAACTGGCCCTAAATGTGAAAAGCATTTTATCCAAGTCTTAAAATCCATTTAAATTTTGATTCTACAATATTTGAATTAGTTTTTGGAGAGTTCCAATAAGATTTGGATTCCATTCACATTTTTTTCATACTAAAATACAAACTCGTTTTCAATTTCTAACTAAAATTTATACCAAGTCTCATAAATGTTATCATCAACGCGAACGGCAACACTTACTGTGGTGAGTTGTTGCTTCTTCTACTTTTGGTGAAAATGAAAAATATCTTTTAATCTGCACAGTCGAATACGCCACTGAGTCCAAGAAACAAACCAAAATAATAAGACAAACGAAAAATGTCTCCATAAATATTTCTTATAATTCAATTTGTACCTCAGCTGTGATTTAGGAAGTTGTAAAAACAACGTTTATTGTAAAAGTAATTAAATTTGTTTTCAGTTTTCCGCTTACGGTTGTGTTTTGTATATTAAACAGGTTGAAATTTGTGTCTATAAGCTGATGATAGTGTCACAAACCAAAGAAATGCAATAAAAGTAGGCTCTTCGATGTTTCTTAAAACTAAAATACGAAAATGTGTCGACAAAAATTACGCTGCATAAAGATATGCTTTTAGAAAGAAAGTGCCGCAAAATTAAACAGAATAACAAAACGAAAGAGTTCAACAGCGAACCTTTTTTGTGTGAAAGTGAAACTTAAAAATTGATTTGCTTCTTTACCTTGAATTATAACTTGTTTTTTTTATCTCTGTGAATATAGTTCCTAATGAGACTTTCTTGTTGTTGTTGTTCTTCTTTCAGAAAATGACTTCAACGAATTCCGTATACACTAATCGTTCTACTCTCTTTCTGGCTATTTTGTTATTCATACATGTCCAAAATTGCATTTCCGTTTATCATGAAGAACCGAAATACAAATGCCCGGAGAGGTACTTAAAACACAATCTTTAAAACGTCTTGTTTTTTTTTTAAACTTCTTTTTATCTTAGAGCACAGCTTATATACCCATGCCAGTGCCAGAAAGAATCGGATAGTGGAATATCTGTTAGATGCGAAAATGTAAATCTCGCGACACTGTCTGTTGCACTTCAAAATCTGGGAGCCCTCAACACCCTCATATATGACCTCACAATATACAAAGGAAATATTGGTAAGTAAAACATGCATACTGCTTCTTAGAGAATCAAGGTTCGTAAATAAAAGCATTAAATGATTCATTTATTGATTTGCATTGCAAGTTCAGGTTGTTTTTATTTTTAAACGGATATGAGAACAACCTAAACTTTATTTTGAGTCATAATTATTTTATTAATGGGGGCAATGAAAGATTAAATTGAATTTACGGAAAATTATATGCCTTTTGTGAGTGGGAGTCTCCATCTTAAAAGTAACGACTTGTTTTTGTTTATGAACAAGTACACTTTTGAGACCAAACTCCATAATCAAATTATTAATGAAACATGTTAATATTATTCTTGAGGTTTATTGACTAAAAATAATCACACTTAATGACTTCAATAAAGTTACAGACTTATGTATATGAACTGAGTGTTAAAGATAGAACTTGCAGTCAAACTTAAAAAATTTAACTTTTAAAAATTTTCTTCAAACGACGATTAAAAGAAATTTTTGTTAAATTTCTATTTGCAAGTTTTCTTAAAAATGTAAAAGAAAATAATCATCAAGAAACTGAAAAATGTAACAATAAAAGCAATGAATTACAAAATTAGTTTGACAAGAAATATACTGTGCCTGTCGAAAGCCGGCTATGCTAATGATTTTCAAAGTACAGAAACTTAATAGATATGGAGGAACCTTTTAAATAATTTTTGCAAGATTCTTTTTCAAGTTTTACTGCATGACCAAATATGTATCTAAAAGTTAAAATTTTACGAAAAATTAAAAGTGTTTATAAATTTTTATAATTTCCAGCTCGTTTGTACGGCCCACTTTTTTCCAAAATAAATGCTCAACGATTGATACTAAACGAAATCCCATTGAAGGCGATCGAAAAGTACACATTTCATGGAATAAACAAGACTCTAGAGGAACTGCATATACTCAATAGTAAAATTGAAACATTTCCATCTGAAGCATTAGGGGTAATTTATTATAATTTTTTTTAAGTTTATAGAAACAAATGCATGGGAGGGGGTACTCCATGGTTAAGATTATTGATAAAAATAAAAATTAACTTTTAAAAAAAAAATATATATTTGGAAACAACTGTAATACTAACAATATTTTAATTAAATAGTTCGTAGATCTAAAAAAAAGTTTTAAAGTACTATTTTTCTTTTAAAAACTCAAAACTTTCTTTACAATTCTGAATCATCATCAGCAATAACAAATTTTACATTTTATATTAGATTCTTAGTAAACTCGCAACTCTTAATATTCATGGACACAACATTGAAACATTGGAAAAAGACATATTTCTGGGGAAAGAAGTGGCAAACCGCCTTGAGATCGTCCGCATCACCAATGGCTCATTAAAGGAAATTCCCATTGAATCATTTCAGGTAAATAAATAAAGTTTCATAATTATTATTATGAAGAGAAATTTGGGAAATAATGAATTTGAATTTTTTTTAACAATCTTTATCACGTTTTTCCAGCACTGACGTATTTTTTATTCGGTCTTTCATTGCCATTTTGTTAAAATGAACCAAACACAAAAAGTTATACCACTGCTCTTGTTTTCTAGTGGAAGTGATTTCTGGCCTAAATATTATCATTTTACGGTCACGCTTCCCTCGCAAATAGTCCCAACTGCACCTATCCTCTATAAGCATGACATTTGCTCACAAAAAAAAAATTATTTGATCCGACGCCGCAAAATTTTGTGCTGTCTCTTTCGTTTCAAAAATGTCATCTTGGGGGACCCCTAAGGTACCTAATCATGAACTGGATTAGGTACCTTAGGGGTCCCCCAAGGCAGCCACTTAGGCCCTCTCCTTTTTATTCTCACTATTAACGATACTGAAATGGTCATACAAATTCCAATATCTCAGTCTGGTGCTTAGAGCTATATATTACCAAATGCCAGTCAATCACTTAACGCATAAAAAATTCTCCCCGTTTAAACCTTTTCCATAATCAACATATAACCCCCGTGGAATCGATTTGCGACCTCCCCCAGCACATTATGTGATCGAGAGCTCAATTTCTTGGCACAAAACGGCAATATTTTCTTAAAAGCCAACTCAGCATTTGATTTTGTGAAGCAATGCAATGGTCCGAAGAATTCTCCGACCAATGCACGCTACTTGAATACTTTTGCTAAGCATGGTCACCATATCAACAAATTCATACCTCTAGAATCGAAAGCATTAAACTTATTTACTTAAGCACGTTCTAAGAACGAAGATAAATAACCGAGATTCACTTCATTCATCGACTCCTCTCGGGTTCCGTTGACTGTGAAACTCTTAACAACTTTATTTTTGCCCCATAAGCTGAAAAATTCTAGCCTCTTTTATCTTCCTTACCACCGCACTTTATAGCGGTTGAACAAACCTGCTACACGAATTCTGGGGAGGGTACATTTGAAATTTGAACCAAGACTTTTCGACTTTAACCTAATTACTCCCCGCCTTAATATTACTCTCCGGAATCAGCCACCCCATTCAATCCAATAATAAAAATATGTTTTTTAGTTAAGTCGTAAGTTCGATTAAGATTTGAAGCAGCTTGTACTTAGCCAAATAAATGGGATTACCCACAAAAATTGAAGCAAGTCAACCCTAAACAAATTGAAATATAGATTTAACTCGACTCAAACTTTTTGGATCAGGCGAGTAAGTCAAAATTCGGATGCACAAAATGCCACATTGAGTTTTATAATTTTCATTTCAAATCTATCCCAAATCTTAAGTATCAGGTCAAAATTTTAACTCGACTTAGAATCGATCTATCTGATCGACATAACCGTAGAATGAGGAGTTAAAAAATTGTGTTTTGTGGAAGGAGTATTAGCTTTTTTGTATCAGTATCAATTTTAATACCAACTATATTTTTATACCTTATGTCATGTATACACAGACAAAATTAAATACATAATGTCTATTTCCTTTAGCCACTGAGAAAGCTTAAAACACTCGACTTACATGGCAATCGCTTGCAAGCCCTTAAAAGGAACCAGTTCAAAAACCTAAGAGATGTCGAGAGCCTTGATATCAGTTTTAACAATATCACAAAGTTGGAGGCACAGCACATAGCCGATTTGACCAAACTTGGTTGGTGCAATGTTTCAAACAATGCCATCATTGATCTGCCACGGTACAAACAAACTAAAAACTACGTCCTTGTTTAATTAAAAACAAAACAAATTTTTTTATAGTGGTACTTTTGCTCGAAATTCTGTCCTAAAGGTTTTAAATCTTTCCTTCAACATGATACAACGATTGGATGCAAATAGTTTTAGAGGAATGCGGTTTTTAAGGTAAATGAGTTTGAAATATTTTTTTCGAAATTATAATTACCTACTGACATTTTGTTTTTTCTATTTCTAAAGGCGGCTGTATTTAAATGACAACCAATTGTCCGATATTGGAAGAGGAACTTTCGGATCGATTACTAAAATTGGTACAATTGACTTGGCAAGAAATTTATTGACAAAAATTGAATTTCAAATGTTCTCGCAGCTGAATTATGTTGAGGTGAGTTAAAAAGTATGTAATATGAAACGGGGTTTTCAATATGGAAATGAAGTCAAACTGGCTGTATGTGCGCGGTGTCGAAAAAAGCTTGCCTAGGATTCTTACGGTGGCCGACTCCGAATGGTCTAATTTCCAATGTTTCTACCACATAGATCCGGCTGAATTTCAGTTACGGCCTGTGTTATATTCATCCTAAGTGCATCGGTCGATTGTGGTTTTTGGCATAGACCTGTAATTTCAGGATAATCCACAAGAAAAATTCTAGTAGGGTCAAATCACATGACTTTGGTGGCAAATTCACCTTCACTTCTGCGAGAGATAACCTAACCTTCAAACCGTTCATGCAGAATGTCAACCGTGGCCACGATTGATTTTATTACCACTCAAAATTTTATTATTTTTATGTACTCTTTAATCATGTAAAAAGTCATGGTGATTTCGTGTCAGTAACTGAATAACGAACAACATAATGTATTTGACAGAGATGTCACCAAAACAACATGGCCACCACAGGCCACCAAAATCTAACCGTACCAATCGAAAAACCTTAAGAGCACGAATACTACTTGGTTTTTATATTTATAAATAACTAGCGTAACCCCGTCCGTCTGATGTCTTTTTTGACGTGTGGTTTTCAATCTGGCAATACTTTTTTCGGTGTTGGTCTTTTTGACAGCTGCCATTTCATAATGAATGAATTTACTCTTAACCAACGTTTGCAAATCGTGCAAATTTATTACCAATATAATAGCTTTGTTTGTTGAGCCCTGAAGTCACCCTGGGGTCGCCACAACTCGTTTTTTGAAATACCTCAACTCGCCCTCAAGAGAAAATTCTCTGTTTTTTTAATCTTTTTTGATCTTGGTATTTAGCTGGGGCGAGTTGAGGTAACGAATCAGCTGTTGAAGTGACTTTTGCTGTCAAGCATTTCTTGTGTATTTTTCTTCTGTATTTGATTTTTATGTCTTTTTTCGAAAAAAAAGTAAAAGAAATGCAAGTGAATGCAATTATTTTGATGAAAGTAAATACAAATCGAACAAATAAAGCAAAATGGAAACTTTTGATTTTGTGCGTTGTGAAAAATATACAATCAGCAGCCCCAACGCGTTTCTTGAAAACTGAAAAACCCAGGATTTTTTGACAACTCTTGGAGTTGTCAAGAAAACCTGGGGCGACCCTGGGTAAAGTTCGACAAACAAAGCTAATGTTTCGGTTCGCGCGACGCATCGCGTCCATCGTCCAATATTCAGTCGACATATTCGCCCAGGAATTTTTTCAAGCCAGCCGCGGCGGCCACTTGCCCGAAATCATTTTTAAAACATAATGGCAAACCCTTATCTTTATAATAAAGCTAAATGCTTGACCATTCCATGACATTATATGCGTTTTATTTCTTCTTGAAAACTACACGTCTAAAAAAACACCCTTTACAATTTATTAATTGCCAACATGTTTCAAAATTAAAATGTATTTTACTTTCCTTCCAGATTCTAGATGTTGCCGAAAACAACATTACAATTATTGAAAAACACTCATTCAAAGACATCTATCAATGCAAAATCAACATATCATACAACGCAATCGAAACAATAGAAGCTTTGGCTTTCGAAAACTGCGTTAATATAACTGTTTTGGACTTATCGAATAATAGATTGACTGAATTCGTTAGAGGCACCTTTGACGAAACAACTTTTGCTACAGAATTTCAAGTTTCTCATAATTTCTTCACTGACTTATCACAGATTCCATTGCAAAATATGACGGGTTTGAAAATACTCAACGCTTCTTTCAACAATATCGAAATTATTCCAAAAAATACATTCCCCAAACTCTATGAATTGCATACGATTGATGTTTCTCATAACAATATTACGACGATCTGGAATGGAGTATTTCAAATGTTGTTTTCACTAAGAAATTTAAATATAAGCCATAATAGTTTGGAGGAAATAAAAACTTCAATGTTTGGTACAATGCCAACTGTTCTGGAACTAGATCTGAGCCATAACAAACTAACTTCGATAGTACGTGGGGCATTGGCGAAACTTACAAGTTTACGGCAGCTTTATTTGGGACACAATTCGCTGGAAAAACTTTTTCAAATTCCAATTTCTTTGAATGAACTTTATTTTTCAAATAATAATTTGAAGTCAATCCCTCCTGGAACTTGGCCAGTTATGAACTCTCTTCTTTATCTAGACTTGGCAGATAATGATCTTGGTGATACTCTGGAAGGAGACAGTTTTACTGGGCTATTGGTCTTGCAGACGTTAGTTTTGAATAGAAACAACATTTCTTATCCGCCAACACAAAGTTTATCGCGAATGTCGACGTTACAGTATTTGCATTTGGAGGTGAGAGCGTTTCTAACAGTATTTGGTAATTTTTTAAAAACTTTTTTTTTTAAGGAAAACAATATTACCAAGTTGGAAAAAAGCGCTTTTGGAAAGCTGCCTGTTCTGTTCCATTTAAACTTGTTCAAGAATGGAATCACGGAAGTGAGGTAAAGTTTTCGAAAGTGGAATAAAAAAGAAGAAACGTTTTCTATACTTATTTTACAGCAAACGGTCTTTTGATGGCCTTCTGCAACTTCTGTTACTGAATCTCTCTGCAAATGCTTTGGATGAGATTCCAACTGAAACATTTGTAGGACTTCCTTCTTTGCGAACTCTGGATTTATCTCAAAACTATTTGAAAAAACTCGACAACAAAACAAATGGAGTGTTAGACGATCTGCTCAGTTTGGAAAATGTTTGTTTTGTTTTTGAAATATGTTTTGTTGAAATTACAGACTTTTTTTTAAAATAATTTTTCAGCTCAACCTCAGTTATAACAAAATAAGTTTTGTTACAAAAAAGACATTCCCATCGAATAAGTATATTCCGTATAATTTAAGAGAGTTGGACTTAAGCTATAATTCCATGCCAGTGCTCACATATGACATTACGTTTGGTACGAAGAAAGTAGTGAAACTCAATTTTTCGCATAACCACATCAATGATATAAGGAAAGGTAAAGTATCTTGAGGATTTATTTTTATTTTTAAATATGTAGGTAGGTTAGTTTTATAAGAGACTTAAGGTGTTTTGTACGTGCATTTTGAAGCTTCATGAGATGCTTTTTTTTACACAAGATTTTTCAGTATGCTTAAAAAGAGTGGATTTGTATACCCGAACACAGAGAAATATACTATCGTTGTGTATAGAAAAGGGTCGCCCGTCATAATTTCAAAAACCAATGTGTTGGATGACAATTTTTCAAATACCAAAATCTCAAAAGATTCAATTAAAAAAGACAATATCAATACAAGATCAGATATAAAGGGTGTTTTTTTAGAGGTAGGTATAGAACTTTGAAATGGGATAGAACAAAGATGATTTTTTTAAATTGACATGAAATTTCCTCTATTCGAAAGATAATCTGGCATTATAATTTAAATTTGATTTCTGGCTCGGACGTGGCCATATATCGGCAATAACGAGGCGAATTTCGTTCTCCAAGTGGTCAATCGTTTCGAACTTATCGGGGTAGACACATATCCCCACAGAAAATAGTCAAGCGGCGTTAAATCGCACGATCTTGGAGGCCAATTCACAAGACCAAAACGCGAAATTATGCGCTCACCAAACGTTTCCTTCAACAAATCAATTGTGGCACGAGCTGTGTGACATTTTGAGCCGTCTTGTTGAAACCATAGCTCCTGCACATCATGGTTGTTCAATTGATGAACAAAAAAGTCAGTAATCATGGCTCTATAGCGGTCACCATTGACTGTAACGTTCTGGCCAGCATCGTTTTTAAAGAAGTACGTACCAATTTACTAAACCAAACCATAAAGCAACTGCCAGTTTTTGTGGATATAACGGTGTCTCAACATACACTTGAGACTTGAGGATTATCATCACTCCAAATACGGCAGCTTTGTTTATTGACGTATTTATTCAACCAAAAGTGACCTTCATCGCTAAACAACATTCGCTTATGAAACAAAATTCACCTATTTCGAACAGATCCATGATTTTCAAAATAAATTTGCAAAATTTCGAAGCGTTGTTCAGACGTCAGTCTATTCTTGTTGAAATGCCAAACCAAACAAACTAAAAATAAATCACTTGACAGCTGACACAATGGCCGCCAGTTTAAATAGTGTTGCCAACTTAAAGTTTTATTCCTCAAAAAAAAAAAAACACCCGTTATAAATGCATTTTTTTTTTGATTTCGGGAATCGCTTGCCCCTATTTTTCATAAAAGAAAGGTACCCAAACGTCAATTGTAACGAATTTGTTTTATACTCGATTAGACAAATATTTTTTATTAGTTTCGAGAGTAAAGTTTTGCAATACGCCCACTTTTGGGATCTTGATTGTTAATAAACACTTTCTTTCAGTTGAATTAAAAAAAAAAACTTTTCACATAGGTTATGCAAAAATTACTTCAATAAAAACTCAGTTGAGTGCTTGATATTTTTTAGGTTTAGGACACGCCTACTTGTTATGAGCATTTTCTATAAAAGTCTAAATCTGCATCAATGTTCCAACCTTAACTTACAATCGATCGCTATTTTGAAGTCCTTGGTTACGTAGCAGGGTGTAATTCAAGAATTGTTAAGCTACACCTGCCATCGCCATTTGCATTCAAAATCTATTTTTTTTAATTCAAATTATATGTGTTGTTTTGTGGTTAGAATCGCGCTGCGAACTTCAAAAATTTTATCACTATGCTCATGGTTTTTTATGTGAAATAAAAATTGGATAATTTGGGTGTGGCACACGCCTTCTCTAATTGCGCTTGCAGTATTTGAAGGATGGACTCACACAATTAAATAAGGATTTTATTTCTGGAACTGGCGGACGCCAACTTTTTATACACAGAAAAAAAACTTCTTGATTATTAAGTCTAAAAAGAATACATTTAAAAAATATTGTTTTTTCATTTGCGGTGAACCAAACCATATGAACACTGCAAAAATTTTATTTAAAAACCTCTTTGAATTTTAAAATGCATCAAAATAGACCGATATTATATTTTATTTATCATAAATAAAAAACTATTGAATGTTTTAGTTAGCTATTTATGAAACGTCTACTTTAGACATTAGGGCATGAATTTGTGCAAGACCCAATAATTTGTCACAAACGAATAAATAACGGACAATAGTGTTCAAAAGTTCGTTGCGAATGTACCTACTGGTTTCTGTCTTATGTTCCTAGAACTCAAAATGTGCTCGAAAACGACACAAAAAAGTAACGCTGATGGTCCTTTTCGTACCCAAATTATTTAAGCTTCAAGAAAAATTACAATTTAATTAAAAACCATAACTTTTTTTTTGCAGGTGTCTTAGGTAATCTGACATCTTTAAGAAATCTAGACTTGTCATACAACAGTTTAACGGATCTTGTATCTGAAGACAACTTTTCGAATCTACCTGAAAATCTAACCACGCTTAATATTCGAAACAATCAAGTATACAAAATGCCCTTTGACAAAATGTTGATGAAAAATACATTAAAAAGCCTCGATTTGCGTGAAAATAATTTGGAGAAATTTCCCCTAAGCCTATTAATGGCCATAAAAAATGGATCCACAGTGCTCTTCGAAGGCAATCCTTTGTATTGTAATTGTGCAGTTAGACCTTTGAAGCACTATCTTTTAGCACAAACTAATATTTCGGAGGAATATTCAAACATCATGTGCTCCATGCCAGCACATTTATCTAACCAACAATTGAGTGTGATCGCGGATGAAAACTTGCAGTGCACTTCCGAAGACAATGCGAGTCACAGCGGAGAAATGTTTGATATTTTGCCAGACGTCCGTTTCCGAGATGCTGTCGTGTAAGTATTTTTTATTTTTTTTACTATTGTTTAAAAATATAAAAAATGTAATTTCATTTCAGCCAAGAGGACCAAGTTATTGTAAAATGGTATGTGACTTCAACCAAGGACATTTCTGAATTCTCTGTCTATCTGAGGAATAAGAAAAACGAGATTTTTTATCAAAGTGAGTTCGAATACATGCAGAGGACAGCTAGCATCCCTGTGTCAAATATAGAAAAAGCAATAAAAGATGGCAACACTGCCGAAATATGCATTATATCGAAAGAAAGCAGCGGAGTTATTGGAAGGTGGTTCGAATCACAGTGCATGCAAACACCGGACATCTCCAAGAAATCGTTTCGTAGAAGTTTTTGGGCCCGTAGCGACTCACCTAGTTCAACTTTAAAAAGTCATTTTACAATACTTTTCAACATGGCCCTTTTGGTCATATTAAGTTATAATCTTAACTAAAAGTATATAGTTACATTTTTTTTTTTGTTAATTTTATGAACATTATGTTATTTTGTTTCCTATAAAATTTAAATTATTTTGTTGGCCAAATTTTGTTTTGAACTATTTTATAATAAAAATTGGTATGTGTATGCACAACTTTATAATTGGACACATTTTTTATTAAACTCTGTTTCTGTTCCGGCAGCCTAATTAACTGAACATGATGAAGTATTGTGAATAGGATAACTAAAATTCAGTTCGAGCTACGATCACTTGGCCTAAACAATTGACAACAGGGTGAGTCGAGCTATTTGAAAAAGGTTATACGAACGGCCAACCACAAATCACACACATAATTTATTGAAACGAAGGAGAATAGATCGTTTTTGAAATTGGGGAAGAAATCACAAGTATGTATGTAAAAGACGGAATTTAAAGAAAACTACATTTGATCAGTATTCATTTAGAGCGTTTGGCCGATTTTCAAAAGCAACTGCATACATACAAGTCACACGGCCGATCGCGATCAGGAAAACATTTTGGGGAGAGCTTCATACGAAATCTTTAACAAACCCAAATCCCAAAGTTTTCAAACGGACGATAATTTTACGTGATAACCAGTTCACAAAACACTTCATGTGTATAGGTATCTCTCCAACCACCAAGCACCCAACCTACCTACAACCACCCACCATTTTTTAATTTTGTTCACCCCTTGAACACCAAACTGCCACCCTCACATACTACACCAAATTCAACAACCTACTCCACCTCCAACCACCTGCTACTCACCCACCACTTTTGACAATTCCCCCCCCCCCTCCACCATCCACCCACCACAACTATTTTTGTTAATTCCTTCCCCTACTCCCTCCCCAATCCCAACTACCCATTCCAATACAACCACTGGCCACTCACCCACAAATTTTAACATTCCCCCCAACACCAAATCACCCCCCAACATTACCAACCACCCATCCCACCTACAGCCACCAACCAACCACCCAAAGTTTTTGACAAATCCCCCTACACCTCATCACCCTCCCTCCTCCCCCCCTTCACCACCACCGCCAACGGCCCACCCCACCTACAACAGCCAATCAACCACCCACCATTTGTGACATTTTTTGTTCACCCCTTAACCCAAACACCAACCTACCACCCCCACATACAACCAACAGCCCACCATTTTTGAAAATTTGTTCCTCCTCTCCCACACAATAAAGCCAGCCCTTTCTAAATACCACCAATCACCCACCCACTATTTTTGACAATTCCCCCATGCACCAAATTCAACCACCTACTCCACTTACAACCAACTGCTACTCACCCATCATTTTTGACAATTTTTTCCGGTCTGAGATTTTGGAAAAAAAGCAGGGAAAAATTATATGAAATTTTATTGATCACTTAAAAATCACTAGGTAAAACATTTTTTGGAAAAAAAATGAAATAAGCCATCTGATTTCGTTAAATGTTTAGAATTTAAAAATTTTGAAAATATATTTTAAATTTTTTTTTTTTTTTGAGTATGCCAACTTCTAGCACTTTGTAGTTTTAATCAGAAACATACAATTTAAAAAAATAGATTAAACCGTTTTTGGAAAAAAACAAAATATAAAAAAAACTTTTAAAGTTTTTTTTTAAACCCTAAAAAGACCTTTTTTTTGAAAAATTTAAGAAAATATATTATTTCGTTTATGAAAGGGCTTACATTAAAAATTTCATCGAAATTAGTAAAGAGGGGCTTACGACAAAATCTGATTTCAAAAAACCGGTCTTATGGGAGGTACCGTTATAAGACTTTTCCTGAAAAATATATTCCAACCAAAACATAACGTTTGAACAGAAAACACTATTCAAAAAGTTTTATCAAAATCGTAGGAGCGGTTTTTGAGAAAAAATAATATTTCACTAAAAATCGTATGACAGGTACCGTTAGTTTTTTGGCTAGCATTTGGCTCCCTGAAATTACGCCATAGGAAATTACGCAAAAAAAAACGCCCAAAAATCTCCATACAATGTTTTGGTTTTTTTCCTAGGAAAAAAGGCCCAAAAAGTTTGGCTGTACTTCCAAAAATGTTGGGTCTTTTTTCCGTGATTTTTAACTTTTGAATCGAGGAAAACAGCCAATTTTTTTTTTGGAAAAAATGCCCGAAAAAAACTGTTTTCCTTTTTTTCCAAATAGAAAAGGAAAAAACGCCAGAAAACAAACTTTTTGGCCCTTTTTCCAAATTGGAAAGGAAAAAACGCCAAAAAATTAACCTTTTTTTCCAAGTAAGGAAAGTTTGATTATTTTAATGTGGGCTGTGTAAAAATCTCGCGATTTATAAATTTATTATTGTGGCGATATCTTTGTAAAAATCGAGCGATTTTTTAATCGCCTCAATAACCAATTTAAAAATCGCGTGATATTTGAATAAATTATTGAGGCGATTATTATAATGTAATCTGTGTAAAAATCGCACGATTTTAAATCAGATTACATTATAATGTTATCTGTTTAAAAATCAACAATCAATTTAAAAATCGCGCGATTTTTAAACTGATTACGTTATAACTTATAATAATTGCCACAATAATGCAATATCAATCTTTTTTACTTTTTGGGCGTAGTTTCCAAAGCCAATTTGGAAATGAAGCCAAAAAAGATGTTATTTTGGTATTTTTTCCAAAGTTTGGAATTTGAGCCAAAAAGTTTTTATATTTTTTGGCGTTATTTCCATTTTTATTTTTTGGCCTTTTTTCCTAATTTGCGGCGTAGTTTCCATGTTTTTGGCAAAATTTCCAAAAATGTTTTGGGCGTTTTTTCCAAATTTTTTACGCCCAAATTGTTTGGGCTTTTTTCCAAAACTCTTTTGGGCGTAATTTCCTATGGCGTAATTTCAGGGAGCCGTTATATTTGATTGTTAGAATTTTTCTTTACGAATGCATAACTTGCCTTATATTTAGTTCCTAAAATCGCGGCAATGGTAATGTGGATGTAGTGCTCGGTTGCTTTACCCTATAGAGGTGATTTCGAGTGCCAGCCTGAGCAACTGTTTTTCAATATTCCCATAGCTCCAACGGGATGCCACCCGTGCAATAAATATTACCAAATTTTGAATGAATTTATAGAACCAACAAATAATTATTTCCTATCTTTCTATTCCTACTAGCTAATTTGCATTCAAAAGGTCTTAGGTCTTGCAGGCAGTTAAATTTATAAATTATTATTATACTCGCAGGTAAAAAAAGTAACTTAGGTAACAATTATGAGACTTTAGAAAACACACTTTTTTTTCTGGTGATTATATTTCAAAGTTTATTTTCCATAATCTCAAGTTGCTAGTCATTTAAAACGCTTGAGAGCAAGTTCGTGCGACTCAGTCGTGCGCCGGCGCCATTGACGAGAACGCAAAAAATCCAGTTTAAATATTTTTGCATGTACGTAATTTTTATAAATATCTCAAGGAATTTATTAATGGGTCAAGGCCGCGTGTTGTATATATTGAACAAGTGAGTATGCGATATATCTGAGCTTTTCGAGACAAATATTACCTACTTTGTAACTATATAAAGGACAGCATTTAAATGTAAAGGAGGGGATTCTTCTTTAAATTCATTATTCGCTGCTATAAAGAAAACGATGCTAAATACAAATATACCTACAAATGGGTGACGAATATGTTAAAAAAAGCTACGAATATCAGTTCCTTAAAACATAAGCAATTAATCATCGAAATAGCGATCATTTTTCTTTATAATTGCGGTTAGTCCAAAAAAAACTCTGGCTACATCCGTTGGAATTTTGAACGAATGAATGAATGAACGCTCTGCCATCAACCTACAATTGCGTATGCATAATGTGCTCCAGGTTTCATACGTAATTTCAATGAAAAGTAGAACTTAACTTGAATTTACAAACAATGAACTAAAATAGATCATTATTTTAACATACCAAAAACAATGAAAACATTATGACAGCAAAAAGTATCAAAAACATGAGTTTAGATGATTTTTTTTTTTCAAAAAAAAGCTCATGACCAAAAAAACAACAAGTGCATCATTATCTCATCACTATCTCATCAAACCAGAATGAAATAATAATGTACAGGGTGTTTCCTATTTTGACGACAATTATTTGGGAAATGATTTGTGGTCAGGTCATGTTTTACGAAAGTAAAATTGTTCTACAGAAAGCTTTTACCTCCGTTTTGACATCACTTACCGATAATTGTATAAAAAGCTTACTGTATAGCGTGTCCAGACCCATAAATGTAAAGATAAATAGGTCCTATTTTATAAAAACAATAGCAACCTTGTTTGGGGCTTTATTTTTAAAGATAAAGATATTAGCATTTGTTACTGCGTTTTGATAAATTTGACACATCTTGCTTGAATCTTCAGATTCCTAAGCCTGTCTAGTTTTTCCAGCCCGTGCTAATTTTTGACAGCTGCACCGTCCTTATTTGCAACGACTATTTTCTAAATTATTTGAAACGCAATCGCCATCACATGTAGCAATAGAAGGGAAACCGTTACCGCCGCGCTTTACATATGCAGCCACCACTACCCCGGTACCGGTCACCACTAATTTGGACTGCCATCCGCTTTCAAATGCCTATTCCAGCAGAACATCCAATTACACCCACAAACAGCTAATTCTTACTTTCGTTCTTACAATTCACACTTTTCTTTGAAGGTATATTGGATAAGGAGGAGTACAATGTACAATTTAATTTGCACCTACTAAAACCAGTTAAAGATCTGAGAAAGCTCATTTAGTTTGGCACGAAAGTTTATTGTCAGCTTTCCACTTCACTTTTCGTCAAAGTTGATTGCGGATTGGCATTAGGCTAAATACTTATTGTCGTGGAACGTTTCATTTTTACAGGCTACTATATTTATTGTAGTTTGTGGTGGATTGTAGCTTTTTTAATCTTTACCATAGACCACAGACATACAGATACAGACCGCCAACTCTTTAAATTTTCTTTCTTTGCCTAAAAGCTTGGTGTGCATTTTATTTTGAGTATATATGAGCTCTCTCATGAGCTCTCCCGTGCATTTTAAATGGGAACACAATTCACGAAAAAATTGAAATACACAGGCAGAGATATACGTAGGTATACGGGGGTGAATAAAATATTTTGAGGGTATTTAAGGCAAGGGGAGTGCGAGTTGGCAGTCTGTGCCATAGACCAAGCTAAAACTCACCGTTTATGGTCGTGGGCGTTCTTGTTTTCAGGGTGCTACTGAAATAGCCTTGCACATCGTTTTGTCTTATGGTTATGCCATCGCCCAGAGTTGCTAGTATAAACAGGTATTAAATAAATTGCAAGTTTAAATATTGTGTATGATTAAGACCCGTATATGAAATAAGCTGTTACACTAACTTTGAGAGAAATAAATAATTATCATAATTTTGAGTTCGAAATTCCTTCAAAGCTGAGTTCTCGCCAGGGTTTGGAAGCACATTTTGAATAAAAGCGAAGTAGATCCAAGATTTGAGAGGTAGTTTTGGAAAAAACAAAAATCTCATATTTTCAAAAAAATGTTTACAGCTGCTGTGCTGCTTATCTTCCACATTATTTGTTGCAAATCACTTTGATCAAACACGAAGAAAATGAAATCATTCAAATCACCATTCCTTAATATTCAGAGTTTGTTGGAAAAAGGCATTGCCAGTGCTGTCTCTTACTAAAATAGTGTGTTGCGTATGATCAGTGCTGTCATACTGTTATTTGGTAGAGTATTTTTTCAATAAAAAAAGTAGATCTTGAAAAAGCGAATTAGGGAAGATATTTTTTTTCCTCAAAATCAAAGTAAATCTACATCTACATCCATAGTAGTAAAGTAGGAATTCTGGTTCTTGCTTTCTTTGGGAACGAGCCTGAAGCTGAAGCCTGGACACCAATAAGCTAATTTCAGCCTTGGTATAGTTAAAGAATCACAAACCACATCGTTTTAAAATTACTGCAACAGTTATTTGAAAAAAATTAGAAACAAGCATTTTAAATAATAATAGATTCCATGATACTAGGTCAAACCAGCAGCAGTAAAAAAAATTTCCCGAAGATAATAGGTCATTGATATAGACTGTACTGTTACTGTGAAACAATTTCGTACTTCAAACATGCCCTGGAATCATTTCCCAAATGATTGCCATCAAATTCGGAAACACTCTGTATAAATGAAGATGATGAGCTTTTTATCTCAAAGCAGTGGGTAGAACTAGCAGATACACAACAATTTTTTTTTTTAAGCGTTAAGACTGACAACTTCAAAAGCTTTTCCATGAAACTCATACATGTTGGCGTTGCGGTGCGGCTGTGATCAGAACGAAGTACGATCAGTTGGATTTATTTTTGGGCTTACGACATAGGCAGTATAGCACCGATCGTCGCGACAATCACGTTCGACCGAGAGTAGAATAAATTGTAGAATAAATAAATCTGTTGATTTCATCTTAAATCTAAAAGTATGTATACACTGCGGCCTTGGGTGTCGACGTTAACGCCAAAATGTTCACACAAATCGATTGTATCTATCGTATGTCGAGAAGAAAGTTTTACGCAATTTCTATATATGCAAAATTTGCGTTAAACAAAAAAAAAAACAAATGATTTTGGATTTTTAAAACTACATTCGACTTAAAAATCGGTTGAATTTGCAACTTTTTTTTTTATTTAATAAAATGAATATCTTAAAGAAGCAGCCAGCGCCAGCGTAGTGAAATAATTACACATCAAAGCCTTGACAGTGAACTAATTATAGATTTTTTTAAAAATTTTAATTTATGAGACATATGTATAAATTTGTGTGTCTTTTTTTTTGTCGTTTTCAATGAAGAGAAGATACTTTTGTTTTTTCAACTCCCACCTACTCGTACGTCGTACCTACCTAAACCTACCTACCTACCTATAAGTTTTCTCGCAATGTTTTATTGGATTGTGTGGTGTGTGCTTTTAAAAAAAGCATGTTTTGTACATCATATGGATAATAATTTTCGGAGTACATTTTACCTCCATGAGATCATTTTTACATTTACATTTTTTTGGTTTGATTTCTTGATTTCCATTAAATTCACTTGTGGTTGGTTGCTTGCCCCCGCATACAAATATCTCGTGCATAATTTGGGTGGGTTTGAAAAATAAACTAAATCACATCATCTTGCTTACTATATAGATAGGCTATAATTCTTTCTCTCTGCCGCTCTGTGCCGCCGCTGCCGATAAAGCAGCTCTAATACGTCCGCGTCGGTCGGTCGCGTCGATGTTTTTCGTCGTTTAACAGCAGCAGGCAGGCTAGCAGGTTTAGATAGATGAAACTTTGCTTTTATGAGATCATTGGTGTAGAATGTACCTACTGTAGATGCACAATAAACTTTTTTAACTTTGGCCATATGCTCATTTTTTTGGTGTTTTGTTCCTTTTTGCAAAAAAAAAAACAAAAATGTTTCGCTTTAAATATGTTTATACAAGTGGTATATTCTAATTAAAATTAAAAATAAATTGGGAAAAGTTCGAGTGTGTTTGTGTTGTCTTGTGTTGTGGTCTGAATCTGAATCAGAGTTGTTGTGTTGACAGTCTGCGCTATACGAAAATTCTTTTATTCTTAGCTTCTTCCATTTTCTTTCACATTTATGTATATAGCTTGTTTGTTTATGTTAGATTTTATAGAAGTTCAATTTGAAGCGTGAAGCTACCTACCTGCTAAAAACTGCTTCTAAATTGGCTAAGCTCCGATATGTAGACTTACTCGAGTATGTATGATGTGTCCTCCGTCCACCTCATCTATATCTCTACCTTTTTGATGTCAACGTTAGCGAATTGTCACATTTAATTATGCGTTATGCGTTTGCGTTATGCCTAGGAATTGTTAGAAACCTATACCTACCTGATTTGTAAATTAAATTAATCATTATATATGTAATATGTTTTTATAATGTTTTATTAGAACTGAAATGGATATACAGCACGTATCTTCCGCAAACATGCGAGACTCTCCATCAAAATATGGACGCGTAAGTTATACCTTACTTGAATTAATCATATATTACATACTTGAATCAAATATTTGTAATATTTAGGATCAAAAATACGTCTATAAGAAGTCATCTTATCAATACTCGAACACAGACGGAAACATCGAAAACAGTTTTTCGTCAAATACGGAACAAAATGTCAACCAATTGGATGCTTTATTAGAAGACTTAAAAAATGAACGTGAACAAACTAGAGAAAAGGGTGAGTTGTGTCAAATTATATCTTATTTAATATACATACAGAGTAATTCGAATAAGATGAAATCAAAGGTTAGGGCTACATTCACTAAAAGGGGGATGAAGAGACAATCATACAATGTACATTATACCCAATGTAAAAGGGTATAGTCTATTTAAAAACAAATCAGTTATTAACAATCTAACGGCAACACTAAAAATCTTTTAGAAAAGTAGACATTTATAAGAAAAGTAGGGCTATTTCTGTAGCGGATACAAAACAATTAACCTATCGCCTTTCAGAAAAGGGCTTGTTTCATATAAATTAAAGGTAAAATAAAAAGTTTTAGGGTTGTTATTAAAATTGTTCTTAAAGTTAAAAAAAAATAATGTGTAACACTTTTTATGGTACCAAATTAATCAATTATATGAAACAAAAACAAAGATTTCAACTTTTTCAATTGCCGCCAAACTCAGAATGACATCATGATGACGAACGACTTGTGGTTTTGAGATCATCTTTGAGGATATAATTTCTTTTATTTTCGTTGTTTTCTTAACACCGATTGAAACTTCCGTCACCTGAATTGGCTCATTTCAATAGTCCGGAAATACATTTTATTGACATTTACCATAAGTGACTCAGCATATGAAACGATCTGCATTAGATAAGTGAGATCATGCTCAGGTGCAGCCTTCTATACTTACGAGTTACGATGACAAAATAATTTTTCTTTAAACTTTGCCTAAGGTCCTTGACAACCCCAAGAGTTGTCTTCGTTTCTTTCCAAAAAAAACTTGGTTGTCTGTAAAGTCGGTTTACGGGCGATAATTTTACGTGATAACCAGTTCACAAAACAGTTCATGTCTAGGTTGTATCTTTCCAACCACCAAACACCGCTTCCCCCAAACATCAACCTCCCACCCCCACATATACACCACCAACCAACAGCCTACCATTTTTTGACAATTTTTTCATCCCCCATACAGTAAATACCCCTTCCTTACCAACACCAACCACCCACACCACCTACAACCAACAACCAACTACCCACTATTTTTGACAATTCCCTCCCAACCACCAAATCCAACCACCATCTCCACCTGCAAACATCTGCTACTCACCCACCATTTTTTGCAATTTTTTCCTCACCCCACTACACCAAATCACTCGCCTCCCTCCCAACCACCACCGCCAACCACCCTCCCAAACTATTTTTGACAATTCCTCCACCACACCAAATTCCCCAAAATCCAACCACCCGTTCCACCTACAACCACCAGCCACTCACCCACCATTAATTACACTTTTCGCCTTACCCAACAGCGAATCAACCCCCCCCCCCTCCCTCACTATCACCAACTACCCACCCCACGTACAGCAACCAGCCAACCATCTACCAATTTGAAAATTTTTTACTCGTCCCCCATCAAATCAACCAACCTCACCACCAAAACCGCAAACCGACCTACAACCGCCCACCATATTTGGCAATTCACCCCTCCCCCAACCATACCAAATCCCCCCAACACCAAACTACCATCCCAATTACAGCCACCAAGGAACCACCCATTAGTTTTGACCAACCAACCTCCTACTTTATCGAGTTTCTATGCTATCAAAGCAGATATATAACGTGACTGTGACTGTGACACTTTTTCGTGCGTGCGTATATTCCGATTTATTAGACGTTATCACGTCAAAAATGATTAAAAATTCAAATACAACTCGTCCCAGAAAAATACCGAAACTGACTTCAGGGTGACTTGAGGACGAAGAGCCCAGGTTTAAAAACAAAAGTAATAATTATTTTCTCTAGAGTGATTTCTTCCCCAAAAAATGATAATTTATCCTTTTACATTCAAGATTGATGCCGTAGGCTCTTCCTTTCCGAATCAAAAATCACGGAGCTATGACGGATATTGGGATGATTGCTCGAGAGCTGAAAATTATATTCCCATGAATAATAATAAGTTTTTATATTTTAGAATCTCGTCCAATTTGCTGATCAAGTCTTACTACTGACCTCGAGTGATTTTTAGGTTCAATACTGTTATAAATATAACGCTCGGTTTGAGGGTAGATTATGTAAATCTTCTAATACCAATTGGCGTTACGCTTCACTTTATACACACGCAATCCTTTTTTTACCAAAATGATTCAAATCCTGATCCACCATGATAAGAACATTTGTATTGCCAAATTTAATTTTGTCTGGGTCACCCTGTCCTAACTATTGTTATTCAATATGATTAAATTATAGAAATATTTATTTATGTATAGGTACTTATATTTTTCATACACATGTTTATCTATTTAGAGGTTCGAAAGTTATGACCTTATTAACGGCCAAAAAATCATTTATTTTCACATTACTCTGTTGAGTTCTTTCTCGGTGTATGGCATTATGTCAGAAATAAATTTAAATCACACTTGATTCCTGAACAAGATATATGCGCTTATTTTCTTAATTGAGAACTTTGTTTTGATTTTTAATCAAACATGACATAACGATGATGGAGAAGCCTAAAACACTGCGTTGGTTTGTGCGTCTGTACGCTTTTTCACGTTGAGCTTCATTAATAGCAGAGAACTCATCAAGAAACGCATATCGAGGTTTTTTATTTTGTTTAAGCTCGGCTCAAACTTAGTACAGTAGGACCGCGGTAATTCAAACGCACCACTAATTCGAACATCTATTTTTTACATTGAGTATCTTGTAATTCGAACACGGCGACTTTAGTGTAGGAGTAGGCTGTGAGTTTAATTTATACGAATAATTTATACCTTGGATATGAAAATGTTTGAATTGACTTAATAGCGAAATAGAAAGAAAAAATTCCTGAACCCCAAAAAACTATCAGTAGAGATGACGATCTTTGAAATGTGAATCAATTACTACACTATCTTCTGGAACAAATATTCCCAACAATTAATATCAAAGAACTCAACATATTACAAAATTAATTTAGAAAAAAAACAACAAAAATGTCAAACTTCTTTCAACAAATTTGAAACTTATTTTATCTTTTATTAAACTTGCAATACAAATTTTATTGTTCCGACTTAAACTAATTTTTTTTATTAAAGGGAACCTTTTTTACATCGCTCCAAATATTTTGGTTCATCTGTTGCATGTCGCAATATGGCGGATGCGATGGCTTGCATCAGCTTACCGAGTGCACGAACGAGTGTAGGGATGGGCAAGTGAAAAAAAATATCGATATTTATCGCAAATTGGAGGTCTTAGTATAATTTCGTTATACTGCTAAAATTTACCTTTCTGATAACACTGTCAGTAATATCGAAATGCGGAACATAAACACTTCTTAAACAAAGAGTTTGAACTTCTTTGCTCGGAAACTGTGTTATGTTTCATCGTGCATTTTATTTTTCAATTTCTTATGTGAAAATTATTCAATATCAATGATTTACATTCCCAGTAAATGCATGTTGGTTTTTTATGAAAAATATGAACTAAAAGAAAATTTGCTACAATTGTCCATTTGTCAACCTAAAAACAACGAAAAAAAAAGTATAGTACACTCGGGCGTATGCGTACTTTTCTGAGTTTAATTTAATTAAAATTCAATTTAAAAAATCATCCATGTTCTCATATTTTAGACAAACAATAATTGGACGGTATAAATATTTTAGACAAAGATATAAAAATAATTAAGACGTCAAACTTATCGCTTAATGTTCAACGTCTGCCGGGACAGCTAGTTTAAGATCAAAAATGTGATATCAATATCCTAAATCGAACAATTTTCCGAAAATTTTCAGTTTAATGCCTACGATCCGAAAAAAAGTTTCACTTTCATCGTGGTTTTATAAAACCACACAATTTTTGTATACTTAAAATCACTTTACACTGTTTTCTTAACTAACTTATTGATGACCAAAAAGTATCCATAGTAGATCGGGCATCACCGTGTTTTGAATTAGGATCGGTTGTAATAGTTCCAATTACCGAGGTTTTACTGTACAAGGAACAAAAATGGGTCTGTTAAAAACTGTCATTAGTTTTTATCTGAATCGAAATCTGTTAAAACAGGCCTCAAATCTCAAATGGTATGCGTTGTTCTGTAAACTAAACTAAAAGACAACTAAGAATGGCAATTTTTGATCAATTTTTTTTTGTATAAGCGTGTTCGTACATCATTTGATTTTGGTTTTAAATTAATATTTGCTAATGGTTTTGAAAAACCTATGAGAGGTATTTTTGTCTGTTGCTTTAAAACAGTTGAATTTAAAGTGTTGTTTTTTACACGTCGTCATACAGGTTTCATGGTTAAGGTTTGAACTTTGCGACTCCATGTCAAAAAGCTTGCTATTAAGTTATGTAAATAAGTGTTGTTTTTTTAAGTATAGATACATGTGGCGTGTAATTAATTAAAACAAAATGTATTTTTATAGCAATGTGAAAATATGAATACATGTGTGCTAATGATTGTTTTCAATTCACAAAAAGGTGGCACTTGTGTCAACGAATTTATTGCTGCTAAATTGAACTTTTAAATTCTTAAAAAATTCGCAAAAATTGGATAGAAAATAAATCATTCTTGACTTTTGCTTATGATGTTTCTTCTGTTAGTTTATAATATTGTCCAATGGCAAACTTCACGAACCAGAAGCCAATTAAATTTGTTGAGATCATAGATACCAATGCGTTTGAGGAGCAATCTTTATGCAATCATGAATTAATTAAAAATTTGAATATTTTGAGGATTTGAAACAAGTCAAGATAAAGACAAAGTTAGGGGAAAGTACAGTAGACTCGCTGTAACGTGAACTATTAAAAACAGAGTGTTCACGTTTGCGAAGTTGTTCATGTTGACGAAGGTGTAGTTCTTTAAATGTTCCAAATAAATTAGACACATGTTTTAGTTCAAACTCATGTATTGTTTTGTTTTTCGGTTTTTATGTACATACATACGTAATTCATGTATACCTATGTTTTGTTAAGAAAAAAAAATTTAGGTTCTTTAAAATTAATGAAAAAAATCGGTCCTCTTTTTCTCGATTTTTTTCTTTTTTTGCGATTTGCTTAACACGGCCTTTTCGCATAGACTTAAGCTCGCTGATATCTGTTGGATTTATGTTTTCATCTTTCGCCCATTCGAAAGCTTTAATGAAAATTTGTATTGCTTTACTAACTAGGCTCTATTCTGGTATGATCTCTCTCTCCAGAACACTGTCCTCGCTTGCACTTTCATCACCGACCACTGATGGCGGGGATCACGTTTTTAGTCAAATCGATTTGGATAACCGACAAACGCAGAAAAGATGGCAATGTTTTCTATGTTGAATGCATTTTATATTTGTTCACGTTATAGGCCTTTTTTCAGTTGTGAAAGCAAGAAGTTTATATGAAGCATTAACATACAATCTTTCAAAATGTGTTTATGCTACAGAGTACCAGAGTAGTCAGTGTAAACAAAATTATGTTCACGTTAACTGCGGTGTTCACGTAAGGCGGTGTTTTTGTTAACGCGAATCTACTGTATTCAATTTTTCAAATCTGTTATAGATGAAAACACGTTGAAATTATTATGAGTTCTAATAATATTATTGCTTCTAGAAAGTCAGGTCCTCTTAAGGCTATATCACACTGACAGTGAATTCACTGACCACTGGCAGGCAGTGACGTCATAATGCCGCCAGTGAAGTCATCCGTAGTGTGATAGCCAGTTTTGGGACGCCAGTGAAGGTGTCAGTTCACTGACGTGTTCACTGACCAACCCAAATCGCGTCAGTGACTGACTCGAAAAATGACAAGTGTGATAAGTAGTTACTGGCGCATAGGACCACTGACACACTTTTATGACAAGAGCGTCAGTGTACTGACCCTGTCCCATCACTGGCAACACACGAAATTTCTCGTTGTGCCAGTGAAAAAACTCCGTCAGTGAACTGACCTGTTTTTTGATATTTTGTTTGAAAAATTTCAAGTAGGTACCGTATTTTTTGGGAAGTTTTGAAAAAAAAATTGTTTACCAACTTTATTTTGATTTTTTAGAACTGGCATGTTCTAGATCACGAATATGCGTTTTTGAAGTCGCTAGGTCGCTTAGTTTAGCCGCAAGTCAAGTTTAAAGATGTCAACTTTGATGCCTCTAGCTGCCAAATAAGCCATCGTGGCAACTTCAACTATTTCCAAAAACTCTTTTTCTGACATTATTTTTTATAAAGAATATTGTGTAAGCAAACAAAACAAAAACCAGCAGCTAGAGTTTTCCACCTCAAACAAATAAAAAAAAAAAAAAAAAAAAAAAAAAAAAACAAGGAACTGACAGCCACTGGCTGTCGGTAATCAGTCAGTGTGATATCAAAACTGCTCACTGACCCGATTTCGAGTAAATTTCACTGACGCCACTTGCCAGTGTCGTGTGCCAGTGAAGAATGTGTCAGTGTAGTGTGATAGTCAGTTTTTCAGGCGTCAGTTCACTGACCGACTCGGAGAAAATATCACTGACTAGCATGAGATGACAGTGAGTTATAGGACACACTGGCCCAGGCCTGCCAGTAGGTGTGATAACCTTTTTTTCTCAACTGACCACTGACGAGCAATTTCTTCACTGGCGTAAAAATCACGTCAGTTTTAGTGACGTCACTGCCTGCCAGTGGTCAGTGAAATCACTGTCAGTGATAGATAGATAGATAGATAGATTCTTTATTTTTTCATCATAAAAATTAACAATTTGTATACTTTAGAATAAGGACATGGCAATACTGCCGTCTGCCTGAAATGACATTTCATAATATCTATCACTGTCAGTGTGATATGGCCTTTTTTTTTTTATAATGCTTTCGCACTCAAAGGGATATTAATACCTTTATAATGAATTAACATGTGCGAGCGAGGAAAGAGAAGGAATAGAAAGATAGGAAAGAAAGGTGGTACAGTGGTTTGAGATTTTAGGTGATTATTATCTCATGGAAATTCCACTCTTATTTCTTTAAAAATATGTTTATTTTTAGTATGTTACTTGCGAAAGTTTCTGTCTAAAGTATGTGCGGAGCATTCATTCTTGCAGAAGTTTGAATATTGAAGTACCTTCCCAATAAATGCTTAGAAAAATATGTTTTTTTTTTAAGTGCTTTGGCAAAGTCGAAAACCGTTTCGAAAGCACACGATTGGAATTTAAAAAAAAATTCTTCTTAACCCGTAGATTCTCAAGGAACTTTTTAAATAAATTAACCAATTTTTAAATTTTTTTTTTCAATTTGTATTCTTATCTGTTTTAAAATTTGCAATTTCAATACTTTGCAGATATTCACACTTCAACTACCAGCTACAAGACAATGTAAGCTATAAATCATTTTCCAAAAATGTGTTTGTTTAAATTATATTTTTTGCCATCTTTTTTCAAAGAGAGCCATCAGGGACAGTAACAAAAACAACACGTGTAATTAAATCCCATCAATTGCCAATGGAAGTGGAAAACATAACCGAATACAATTCTTACAATACGTCAGATGGGTCAAATTCTGCATTGAAAGATATAATAAGAAACGATATTTCAACATATAAATCAAGTAAGTTTTTTAATTCTTTTTTTTGCGTTTTTCAATTGCATTAAAATGTTTAAATATTTTTAGATAAATCTGTTTCAAAAAACGTTAATGTATCGCATAATAGTTTTGAGAATAGTAGTGTGGCCCATTCCGAAAATAATGTGCTCGTCCCAGCAGTGCTATTAGAAAACGATGCTAAAAGTCTACAACTTTCCGATGATATCTTGCCTATACCCGGAACAAAGGTGACTACAACAGTTCGTACTTATACATACGAAATTCCAGCAGACCATAACACAATCAACAACAGGACTATATTGTATAAAAACAACGTTTACAATAATTCTTCAAGGAACGAATTAATTTCTGAACCAAATTTGCCACAGACAGTAGTCTACAGTTCGGAAAGCTATAATACATCAACTGGTCTAAACAATGGCCCTAACCATCACAACCCTAACAACAACCCCAATGTGGACAGACATATTGGAGTTAATGCAACTAATCGTGTTTATGAGATCAATGATACCCAAGAATATCGAACAACACAAAGAAACGAACATCTCGTTTCACCGCCGCCAGTGCTGCAGCCTACAACCAAAACCATTGTTTATAATATAAACAAAACAGAAAGTAATACAAACACTATCCAAGGAAGGCCAATGTCACCGAATAATGTGCCTACGCACACCCTTTTACCATCACGCCCACAACAATCTCCATCCCATCATCCGAATGGTCCTACCAACAATTATTACTATCGCGAAACCACAAACACAGTCAATACACTCAATGGTGGTCCACATGGGGACAATTATCCTCCAAACGGTACTTTAGAGTATCCTAGAGATAACTATGGGCCAAGAGACAATTATGTTCCTCATAATACTTCTAGCACTGTCACTTATAATAATTATTCGACATCGACTATGAACTCACGCCGAGGTCCTAATTACGATTCTCCAACATCACAACCATCTCCATTCCCTGTGGATGGAGTTAACTACCCTGATACAACTGGACGTCCTCCAGCTAAGCTGAACGAGCTTCTGGATTCATTTGGCGAGGTAAGAAACATTTTCTTTAACTTAAATAGCATTTACTGTTATACAGTTCGAAAAACCATTCCATATGATGGGTATACTATTATACTGTTTTTGGTGTGGAAATTGTAACATACCGAAATAATACCGTTAGGTATAGAAAAGCATATTTATTTTTACTAAGAATTAACAGTCGAGTCGATTAAGCGGGTAGCGATTTGTGACCTGGATGGATTACATTTGATACATTTGTATAATCTTTGGTCTAAGAGTAAGGCTAAGTTCTTGAACCGGTTTAATTACTTGTCAAAAATTAAGTTCACTCAGAATAAACTTAAGAAAATTTATTTTGCATTTTATGTGAACAATGGAAGTAACGGCAAGGATTTTGTGGTTGAATTTTTTACCACGCCCATTTTTGGGGGCGTTATTTAATCAAGAACCTGTTATTAACTTAAAATGCATTTAAATTGACTTCGTTTTACCATCATTAGGTTTTTTTTTTTAACTACATATTAAAGGCCTCACGTACATTATGTATAAACACACCCACCTAGGGCGTCACTTTTTTTTTAGAAAAATTTGGTATCAAATAGTTTGTCTCAAAGGAACTTATGTTGGAATAGGTTATTCAAATTATCTGTAGCTCTCCATTATATTTTTAAGATTTAGGGCACACAATTTACATCTTTCTACAGATGGGCAAAATTGCCAAAATCTAGAGGGATTTTCTTCGAGTCGATCTCAGAGCTTTTTTATGCAAAGAAACATGCTCTTACTACAAACTTTGGTTGGAAAGGAAGCTTTAATAGTTCATAGTCTTTTAATTTAATTTGAAAAGATTTGGTAGCTACCCTATGCTCAAGAAAGAGTCACAGTACTGTGGCCGACAGCAGCTTTCGGAAACCAATTGAGAATATCATTTAGTCTTTGGTGTGGAGTTTGTAACATAGCGAAATAATACCGTTAGGTATAGAAAAGTATATTTATATTCTGACTCAGAATCAAAGTCGATTTAGAGATGTCCGTCCGACCGTCTGTATTTATACTCTCTATAGAAAGCTGAATTTGGTATATTTAACCTTTGGTTCAAGAGTAAGGCTAAGTTCTTAAACCGGTAAAATCCGCTCACAAACACGCCCACAATCACCATTTTTGATAAACAATTTCAATTTGGTAAAATTAAATTATGTTTTTTGTACAGTTACGATAAAAGCATAACGCTAAAATTTTGCACACGTAAGTTTTAGGCAAACATTCTTCCAATTAAATAAAAATATTTCAGTTTGGGCGTGGCTGACGCCCATTTTTCATACAAAACCATCAATATTGTTTTATAAAATAACAATTGTTATATTAAAGCGAAAAACATGAAATTTTGTGGGTATTACTTACATAAACATTTTGTGTATGAAATCAAAAAAATTGATTTTGGGTGTGGCTGACGCCCACTTTTCACTAGAAACTATAAAAAAATTGTTTTTGCAAATAAACGGTATTTATAATGAATCTGCAAGCCAAAATTTTGCGTCTGTTAGTAGAAACTAAAACGTTTGATTATGAAAAGAAAGTTTTGAATTTTGGGTGTGGCCTTAGCCCACTTTTCATGAAAGAACGAAAAACGTAGTTTTAAAAACTTAAGGTACTACCAATTTAAACCTTTTTCCCTTCCGTTCGTTGTATGAAAAATATATCTACATTTTCTTGTGTAAATTTTTACAATAGGTACGCCCACTTTCAAAAGGCGTGATTTTGAAAAAATACCTTTGTTCAGGTAAGATCGTTTAAAAACTACTCGATTCAGCTGTAGTTTTACACATATGCCTTAATACTGATTAATGAACAAAGCTCAGTTAGTGCTTCAAATTTTTAAGACACGCCCACTTTTAAGGGGCGTTTTTGTTAAAAGTCGTATAATGCACTAATTTTTTAACGTTTCTTAATTATCGGTCGCAGTTTTGAAGTAAAAAGATGAACACTTAGATTTAAATTCCTTGGTAACGTAGCAGAGTGTGGTTCAAGAATTGTTAAAAACACCCATAATTGCTATTTCCATTCAAAATCTAATTTTTAAAAATTTAAGTTTTGTTTTGTTTTCTTCAAATCAATCTGCAAGAATAAAATTGAATGTCACTAAGCTCATGGTAATTACACTGGCAATATAAAGTCGCAACTTTGGGCGTGGCATACGCCTTTTTTTATTGAAGGGATTGAACATCGGCCACACAAAATTTATGATATTGTAATTTTTCCTGTCTGATAAAGAAGATTTTTGTTGGACAGCGGCTAGATGCGCATACAAACGTGCTCTAGGTCTCGCTTATGTTTTTTTAAGTATTTGGAAGCATTCTTTTTTCATTCACCACGCATTCTCAAAATCAATGGAACAAGACAAATTGGTTTTTTGGCGGACATTTGAATTATGTTTGTATTTGTGCTTTTTGAGTGGATGTTGACTTCTAATCAAGAAGCGAAATTATGTTCTCAAAACAGCCTGGATTGTGATTGTTTGTGTGGCAATGGAAGGGGGCCCAGAAGACACTCGGTTGCTTCTTTTTCTCCAATGGAAAGTACTATAACTAAACTTATAGAAGCGATTTTCTTACAAGTAACCGGTTGATCGGATTTGCCCAGAGGCAAATGCCTTTCGCCACCAAACACCAAATTGGCTATCCAGCCGCTTAAATATGTAATTTAAACTTTGATTTCATAAGGTAGCCCTGTACTAACGCCCTATAAAACGCCACGAATTTAATTATACCATTTTGAACGGCTGCAATTTAAGTTCATTTAAAATATATTTCAATTTAACTTTTAAGGTTTTCGCGGTTGTTGGACATTATTTTAAACGATTGTTAAAAGTAATTATTTTAATTATTTTATTTTTCGTTAATTAATATTGTAAAATCAAATTAAGGTGACTTTTTTTAATTTTAATTATTTTAAAGTTTTTTAGGATACGCGGCTTATCCTAAAAAAATTTAAAATAATATTTCAATTGTTTTAATAATAATAATAATTTCGTCCAGCAGGGTATTATTTTATTTGTCAGCAAGTGTCTTTAAAAAAAGAGTCAAGCAACAATTTTAAACTCAAAGAAATTTTTTTTAACCCTCAGGATAACGTCGATAGTAGGATCGTTGATACCAGTCATCGTCCAAAAAGAGAGATCGAAACAGCTCTTGCCACAACAAATCAACAGACTATCCCAAGTGTAAACAAAGCAGGCCCAGCTGTATACTACCCACCAGGACATGACTGGTTGACTAAAAAAGAAGAAAGTATGTCTGCTAGTGGTAATTCTGCTTCGGTAAGTTTGACAATTAATGTTGTGTATGATAATTTAATCACTAAATTCCTTAAAAATTTAGGGAAAATATGCAAAGGCATCTGGAATGTACGAGTACGAGTCTGCATCTAAGTCGAAGAGCTCAAGTAAATCAGGTGCAGCGGTTGTACCAGTTTGTTTACCACTTTGCTGTGCTATGCCGTGCAGCATTATGTGATTTGTCGCTATTCAAATTTTTTACTTTTTAATAATTTTAACATACGAATTATTATGCTATTTTTGCTTTATGTCGATTAATACTACTTAATGACCACCATGTTATCCATGCCTTGTGGATACTCTGGGAAACTGATACACACAGAGGAATTCATGAATGTTCAATACACCAGGTGTCGCAGTTCATTATGAGTGCATCTATTTTTCTTATTGTTATAAAATTTATTAACGAATCTAATGCAACTTTTGCAAACGTAATTATTTACAATTTATATTGATATTAACAACATGTTGACTTGAATTATTTTTTTTTCAACGCCATATTTGTAAAAAAAAAAATTAAATAAACTAGACTGCTAACTTAAAATTAATATTTAAGATCGAATATCATACATAATATATAGTTGGTACATAGTCATGTAAATACATATTTACATGACTATGTACCAACTATATTTTTGATTCAATAAAAAATAACGCTTGCTGGCAATGAGCCCAGTAAATTTGTGAAGTATTTTCATTGTAATGACGACTTATTGAATGTCAAAAAGACCAACTTAAAAACATATTTCAGAACACAAAATTCCGAGTTCGCCAATCTGAAAGGATGCTGACCAAAAATGTTTTCTTCATCGTCATCATGTCCCTCTTTCATAATCAAAACACTTTATATTTAACTTTATGATAAATAACGATTTAGTTTATATTTAAAAAAATTATTTCATATTTACAACTTGCTATTATAGCTATACAATGATTTAAATAAAATAAAAAAAGGAATGCTTTCGTTAAAGCGTAATGTTACTTCATCATCTTTGATCTGACATTTTGAGTTCCGCCAAATACCAAGTAAAAAGCGGGTACTCTTTTAAACTATAAATATCATATTTAATGGAATTCAGGCCGTCCATGTCGAACTTATTTACTCCGTTAACGAGATTCTCATATCTAATAAAAAAAGGTAGAATTATTATCTTTTTAATTTAACTTTTTTGTTTTTGAGTTTATATATTTACCTTTTCGGGTTGGCCCTTTCTTTTTGATGAGTCAACATCATATATCGAGCAATGTTTATTGGATATCGAGAAATGAACAAATTGGCGTGTTTCAACCTGGAAATAAATATTTTTCATTGGGTATGGTGAAACAACTTTTGACAATCTCTCTCTCTCTCTCTCCCTTCTTATTTGCATCTCTCTCTATTCAACTAATTCACTTTCAATCACGTTTTTTACCCGTATACCTAAGAAATGTGTCTCCTAGACATTTCGTTTTTATTAAAAGTTGGTCGCCAAGACCACGGACCAATAAGATACAGACCGCCAACTCACTGTATGGTCTCTCTTTTTGCCTACAAGCTGAAAATCAGCTGATGTGCCATTTATTTTGAGAGTATGACGCTCTCCTTTGCTTTTTAAATGGAAGCAGTAAACACACCAACAAATCAAATGGTATACGCAGGGATGGTTGCCATCACAAAATACACAGACAGAGACGCAGACGTATTCACAGAAACGACAACATTTTTCGTGGGTGTTTCAGACAAGAGGAGTACGAGTTGGCGGTCTGTATTGGTCTGTGGCCAAGACACTGTTGATTTCAATGCAACCAACGCTTAAGCGGCATATAAATTACATTATGTAATGACACTGGTCAAAATTTAAAAAAAAGCTTGAAGAAAAATCAAAATGTTTTGATAAGATTTTGTCTCTTCTCTTCTCTTCTCTTCTCTTCTCTTCTCTTCTCTTCTCTTCTCTTCTCTTCTCTTCTCTTCTCTTCTCTTCTCTTCTCTTCTCTTCTCTTCTCTTCTCTTCTCTTCTCTTCTTCTTCTTCTTCTTCTTCTTCTTCTTCTTCTTCTTCTTCTTCTTCTTCTTCTTCTTCTTCTTCTTCTTCTTCTTCTTCTTCTTCTTCTTCTTCTTCTTTTTCTTCTTCTTCTTCTTTTAATTCACTTACTTCTTCTTCTGTTTCAGGCTGTTTTCTTTGAATTTTACCCAGTGTCGACCCATGGTAACCAGGGTTTTTTGAGAACCACAAGACTTGTCAAAAACCCTTGGCTTTTCGGTTCTCAAAAACTCATAAGAGCTGCTGAATGTGTATCTCCCAAACCACATCATAAATTTAATAGAAGTGACTTCAGGGCGAGTTGAGGTTTATGGCGATGACACGACTACCCCAGGAAGTTTTCAGGTTATGTTACAAATTTGTATGCATTTCAGAGAAATCCTGTTTAACATCACAAGCTCACGAAAGAATAAAACATTTCACTTTCCTGCCGATTTTAGCCCAAGAAACTTTGGGCAGAAATTGTGAGTTCTGTCAAAATTTAAATTTGACAATTAAGAAAAATGTACTTGCAAGTTTTACAAATCCAGGCGAGTTTTGTGCTGCTTAGTCAACAACGACACAAGTCTTGTTGAAAGTATTTTGAAGATGTCAGGTAACTTAAATTTTTCATAGATGTCCTCAAACAATGAGCTTTTAGTTTTAAAATGAGTACTTAACAAACACTTTTTTCGAAAAGTAGCGATTTATGCAGTTAAACGATTTTTTCTTTTCCACTTCATCGGAATGATGAAGTGATGCCAAAAAAAAAAATACCAAACTGGAGTAGCGAGAGCCGTGTCTTTCGCGCGGATAGTGGGTACAGCCAACTTTAGATTGCTCAGACACTTGGTGTGCCTCGAACCACTGGCCGGGATGCCGTCAGACGATTTGCAGAGAGTTGATCCATATACAAGGAGGTCAAGGCAGACATCGATGCACATCGCCTATAGACGACCGCTTTATTGTTATCAATGTGCTAAGAGATCGTTTTAGCACTGCTACAGAAGCTCGTATTCGTCTCTTAGAAGTGCGAAATGTAAGAGTTAGTGAGCGAACAATAAATAAGAAGACAAACTTCGTTTTGCCTAAGAACATGAAAACTGCACTATTGAACAGTGGAAGAATGTCAGACGAGAGTAGAATAGCCTCAAGAGAACCAGATATGGTCGTATGCGGGTATACAGACGACGAAATGAGAGGTTTGCTCCATGTACAATAGCCACACAATGGTCGGATATAAATATCTTTAAAATTCGTTAAATAACTAGGTGAGCGGTTAATTGTTTTTCGCAACTTTTCTCTTTCCAAGAAAATTTCATCCCCACTCTGCAATATTTCAGAGTCTGCCCATTTTAACACACAGGGCGAATTGAGGTTTTTCAAAAAATTGTTTAAACAATTTGACATTATGTAATTTGACGTTACGACGAATCGCTCAAAAAATTTGGGACAACTTGACATTTGTTTTAGTTGTACATAATATGTAGGTACTGGTACCGTTATAGGCAACTTTAATTTCTGGTGTAAGCAACCATTTATAAGGAAAATATAAAACTAAGCTCTACGGATCGACGAATGATTCCGGCCATGTAAGTCTAAGGGTGTTTATAGGTTTGAGAGTTTAATAAAGAAACTTACCTGTTTGACATGTCGTCATCTTCACCACCCCATCCCCAAAACGAATTTGAAAATCCGTTTACTTTCGAAAAATGCTGACGAGTCATTGCTGAAACTCCTCCAAAAATTGAACTATATGGTAACCTATTAAGAATGGATATTCAATTAAGACCGGAAATTTTAAATGGGTCATATTAGTAACTTACCTATACCCAAATACATCAATTGCTACCGACATATGTCGCGGTTGATTTGGACATGTGTACAAGTTCCTTTCATCTAAGGGAAGCAAATCAACATCGTGAAATATGAAACACTCCCATGCTGATGTCTTTAATGCCTCCAAATAGCCAATGTTCATTAATGCAGCTCTATTAAATAGCTTTCCATTTGTTTGTTCTATCACGAATATTCGGTATTCAATATTTTGCTTCATCAAAAAAGGATGAAGATTTTTTAGAAATATAGAGAGGTGCGCATAGCGATCCCTAAAGGGCACAATAATTGCAACGCGAAATTTAGCTAGACAATTTGTTGGACGATACCAACCGCCCATCATCACAGTTGAAGACAGTCTTTGCTGAACGAAATCCAGCGATTCCAATGTTGTGTTTGGTTTTATTGGACCACCTGTAAAAAATATTTTTTTGTGATATAGTTAATATCTTTTGGCTTTTGACAACAACCCGAGACTGATCAGAAAAGATCACAAAAAGACCATCAACGACAGAAGGCAAAGAAGCTGGTGCACAAAACAAAGAGAGACTTCTACAATAAGGTTTGACAAATTGAGAGATGTCAACAAAGAAGATGGAAACATCTTGCGAAGAAGATGCAACGACGAACTATACGTAATCTTGTGGCGCTGACAAGCCTGGTCTCAGAAATTCGTGTTCAATGGTTAAAATTACTTGGAGCGCTCCAAGGAGATCTTCAACTACTTGAAGAGCGAAATTGTAGAAGGCATGTTAAAGATCGAGCCGGCTGAAAGGGCATATTAAGTGAAGCCTAGGTTGGCAGGTAGAAATGTCGGTTTTCGTGAGCTAAGAGACTCATTTTTGTTACCATGACTTCATAAAAGGAATAAAATCATGATTTTGGCCGGTCCTTTGAAATTTCTTACTCAAATTATTTGTTTAACCGAAGTGGAAATCGATTTCAAAAGTCTGGTAGCGTGATTAAAAAAAAAGGCGGTAAGAGTTTACATAAGTAAGTAAAACAGGGTACCTATTATAATACACTCAGTGGCACGGAATCTTTGCCAAGCTGTTATCACCCGATGGCAAATGTTTCGAGTTTATAACACATGTCGCATATAAAGGTATGTTTAAAAGGTTTCAGGAGCCGGTGGCTAACATCGCCGACCAGGCAGTGGGGGAATACGATGCACTTCGGTTCGGGATGACCGATTTATTGTACCTATTAAACACTTTAAGGAACCGCTTCCTCACCGCCATCGAGGTCCGCCAGCAGCTTCAAGTCACAAGAGAAGTCAACGTAAGCGAGCTTACGATAAGAAGGCGCAATAAGGAAGCGAATTTAAAAGCTCTTAGGCCAACACGTGGTCCACAGCTTCGATTTGCTAAAACCCATTACAATTGGACTAACGAGCAATGGGGCAGGGTTTTGTTCACGGATGAGTGCAGAATTGATTTACGAAGCGATCGGTTTCTACCTCTCACGGCCACAGAAAGTTAGCCTACATTTATGGGGGAGTTACAGCAAAAATCAAGTTTCCTTGCCGGTGAGGTTATTTTATATTTTACCTGATTGGGCATATTGAATTTTGTTTGAAGAGGTATTCTGGAGTTCTGCTATTAACAAGACTGCATGAATTGACAACATCATCTGACGTTCAGAAACTGTTGAAAAGTTCACCCAAATACTAATATGTGGAAGTGGAATATATGATCGTGTCTTCGCAGTCCATAAACATACTTTATTGCATCGTTTAAAGCAACAAGTAGTTTGTGTTGTATACACAGTAGTTGAAAGAAATAGGGTTTTGACAAGCCTTAGCTTTTTGTTTACTGGGTCAAGTTAGGAGATAACCAAAGCTTTCACAAGCCTGCATAAATTCGACGTATCACGTAGTTTTTGTGGTCAGCAGCGGATACCAATCGATTTAACTTGAAATCATGGTTTAATAGAACTTGTGGCAGTTCATTTGCATCAAAGTGCTTCCTGGAAAAAGAATCAGTTGAGATTTTTCAGAATTAAAACTCAGCTTATTGGAAACTGATCAGTTATACATTTTCAACTAATCCTCATTTATCCTGGCAATGAGATCTGCAATCAGTCCTATTGGAAGGGGCAACTATATCTGCGCATCATCAGTAAAATGGTGGACAGAAACATTTGAACAAATACTAGGAAGAATCGGTCCTTAAATTGACCCCTGAGGATCCCCGGGGACCTGAGGTTGCTTTTTGGCACGGGTACACTGGGTCCGCCAAAGAGTTGTCTCAGTTAGCCGGTTCGGCTTAGGAATGCCCTAAGAATCATAGCCTGCCTTCTAGGTTTATGATTCTCAGACGGATCATCTGCCAATCTTTTGATTGTTTAGGTCGAAAAAGGGCATTCCTTTTAAAAATAGCAATTGATTGAGATAATTGATTTATAAAGAGCAACTTTGTCGCATCGACAAAGGTGATCAGAACTTTGATCTTTTTATTAGATAGTTCCTCTAGGTCTTCATGAAAAGCTTCATCAAGGGAACGCTACACTTTTCAAGCTAAAGCAGAGCAGTGACACAGTAAATGGATGTCAGTCTCCTCCTCTGTCTTATATCTACAAGATTGGCAGTAGTCGTTATAAGGAATACCTAATCTAGCGGCATGTACGCCTATGGACTAGTGGCCTGTGTTGATTGCCGACACCATGGCTATATCAGATCTGTTTTACCAAAGTTGTAAGTTTTTTGAGATTTATTGTCCCATCCATCAATCAATGAAGTATGGATGGGAAGATTCAATGACGAACTGTACGGGCTATACAGCGACATTGACCTGGTTAAGAAGCCGACGAATCTTCAATTCTAATCCGACAGTTCTGGAAGACCCTATCTAAGGTGGTGCAATCAAGTGGAGAACGACCCCAACCAACTTGGTGTGCGCAACTTGAGGCCACTGGCTATTGACCGGCCTAGCTGGCGAGGATTGTTGGTTGAGGCCTTCTTTCACAATGGACTGTCTGCACTACCTTAAGTAAGTAAGGCCATCTCTTCATAGATAAGATGCAGTTAGTCAAATCACTCCACAGCTACGATTAGATATGGACATATAGTGAGAGACAACAATTACTTTCAGAGCGTGAGCTGTGAAGGGCTGATCCTTGCCTGGCCAGGTCATCATCATGCTCATTTCCATGAAAGCCACTGTTCCCTGGAATTCAGAGTATAGTTAACTTCAGGTTGGTACAAACAACAAAGACCATCTAGATTACCCCGGGGTTTTTGAACTAATTTCGAGGTGCCACGCTTTTTAGCGCCATCAAAAGCCTCTGGCAAAAAGTGATGTATACTTCCTAAATCGTTGACACTTCATGCATGCTAGGAATTGTTTCGAAGTTGCAAGATTTCTTAAACTAAATCAGTAGCCAATGGTTTTGCGGTGTTGGCTCTTCAACGCAGGCATTTAAATATAAAACCTAATTGTATCGATCAGCTAAAGAATCTATTAATGAATGGTTGTAACCGCATAACACGGGTACACGGAAGTTCTTGACAAAAAGAAAACACATTACAACAAGTCGCTATGCTTATAAGTAGGAACCAAACATTAGGAACCAGTCTTTTTGGCAAGAATAATGTTCGGAGCGAATAAAATTTGTTCTTAATTTAAACTTTTGTTGTGTTGTGTTGTGTGCGCAAGTTAATTTAAACTAATAGACCGGATAAACAAGTTCTAAAATCAAAAATTATGGGGTTAACTTGTTCACAAGCAAGCAAACTCAAGGTCGTCAATTGATTCGAAAGCAATTTATACATAATTTTCGTTTTCCTTGTTTTTTTTTTTTTTTTAATTTGAAGTTGCGGATGAAAAGATGGACAAAGAACAACATACCTGCATTTGGCTTAGGTTCCTTGCATATTGGAAGTATATTGTTGGGGTTATTAGTTTTGCTTTGCATAGATATTTGGGCCCATGTTTTAATAACATCAACCCGCACATTCTGGACGACCGGATTATCATTGGGGTCAGTGATGTTGTATTCTGTGGTGTTGATTTTTTGTTCAGGATTACTGATGATGTGAATTAGGGATTCTGTTGATCCATTGTATGAGTGACTACTCGGTATGGTCACTCTTTTTATGCTAAGTTTTTAAAGAATAATGTTAAAATGTTGAAAGAAATGCATTTTTTTTTTGTACTTTAATTTGGAAAAAGAAAATGTATCCTCTGCATCGCCACTGAAGTAATTAAACAACACGTTCAATAGCACAAATAAAACAACACCAAAAGTAACTGCTTTGAATCCATTCGTTTTGGTGCAGACTCCCATCCCCATTAAACAAAGTCGGATAAAACATTAATTTAATTTCAATTTAAAAATCGGCTATCAACAAATAAATGCAGTTTTGGAAGAAGACATGGAAAAATTGACATTCGTTAGTTTGTAAATGCAATCCACTTTCCACTTTCCACTTTCACAGTTATGTAAACTCTACACTGCTTACAGCACTGCCAGGATGTATCATTTTAAGAAGAAAAGAAAAATTAATAAGGCCCCAGTCACAAGAACATGTTGTTAGTTTTTTTTCTTATTATGGGGGATTTACATTGTTTTGCAACATCTCGATCTGCCAATTTTAAGAAAAGTAAAGCGGGAGAGATCTTGACTTCTCCTGTTTCTTATAATCTTGATTTGTGTCAGTGCATTTCATTCAACTGTCAAAAAGTGGCATAGTTGATCGGGTTTTGATTTAACATAGAACAGCCCAGTGCAACATGTTCAATTTTTTGACATTTCTATCGGTTTTTATAAGCAGTGGCAAATAAATAAAAGTTTATTAAATGACGAACGGAAACAACAAGAAAGTTCTTTTAGCAGTAATGTTATTGGAAACAAAAAGGTTTGGAGACTCGCGCGACTGTGGCGAAGTCGATCCTGCTATCCGTATTACTATAGATTTAATATACAATGCAGACACGAAAAAATATTTCAAGGGTGTTTCAGGCAAGAGGAGTACGAGTTGGCGGTCTGTATTGGTATGTTGTGCAAACACACTGGGGTCATTGTATAATATGAAATCTATAGTAGTCTGGAGAACGAGTAAGAGATAATGCGGTTGTTGGGCATATAGATGTCGCTGATAATTATCACATATTTAAACCACAGACCATATACAGACCGCCAACTCGTACTCCTCTTGCCTGAAACACCCTCGAAATATTTTTTCCAGGCTGTGAATTCGTGTACATCTGTCTTTGTGCATTTTGTAATATCAACTATACCTGCGTATGCCATTTATTTTTTAGGTGTGTTTGCTAAATGGGTTTTAAAGCAAGGGAGAGCGTCACACTCTCAAAATAAATGGCATATCAGCTGACTTTTAGCTTGGTGACAAAAAGAGAGACCATATGGTGAGTTGGCTGTCTGTATCTTCTTGGTCCGTGATTTAAACATTTCCAAACACATATTCTCTCCAAAAACGAGAAATTCGGCAATTTGGTTTGAAGAGTCTTGATGTCGCCACCATATCACCTATTTCTCAATCCATTGTACCAACAAAAAAACTTTCCTATCTTTCTATTCCTTCTAACTATTGCCGTGCAGTTTGCATTCAAAAAAGACCTTGGGTCTTACAGGCATTTAGTTAAAATTATTATTATTATTTTGTCCTCCAGACTAACCAGAACAAAATTTTAGGGCACCAGAGGGCACCATTCAAAAACAGTCATCGAAGGATTATGATTTTGTCCAGAAATACGAAACAGTTAAAAAGATGGCATGCTTTAGCTCTTTCAACAAAGCCTTAGAAACCTTGTCCAAAACCATGCAACTTCCTTGTGTCCCAGGATTTAAGCCACATTTGGCTGGAAATACTTATCACTTTTGAATGTAACGGCTAAGATTTATTTATAACATGACTTGCACGTTCAGTAAATCTAAAAAAACTTAAAACAATGGTGTTTTAAATGGTAACATCTTTTATATTTTCGTTTATTTTCTTTTTTGAATTACTCTCTCAAAGGTAATCGAACAGCATCGGTGTCTCTGATGGATATTGAATGTTGCTGATTCTGGTAGGAATATTCAATATATAGGGTCTTTTCTTCACCAATACAAGGATCATAAAAACCGGGAAGCTCACTCTGTTGAAGTTAATTATCCATATGACTAGTAAATTAGTCAAATTTTAAAAAAATTTAGCCAAATTACCTTTGTTGAATTGTACAACAACAATGTACTGGTGTTAACTAAGCATTGCACTGGTATCGTCACATCAATTGTTGACTCTTCCTCCTCTTCCTTCTCAGAGGCACCATAAGTAGCTTTAAGAATAATAAGGCCTTGTTTGTCGTTTTCCTCTAAAACAATTCGTTCGTATGTGTGCATCATGAGTTCAACTGCTGACTTAGCTTCTTCTTTTTTTAAAGCTAGCCTTTGCTCATTATTTTTTCTAGTTTTCTTTATTTCAATATCTTTCCTTTCCCGATTCATTGGATCAATCAGGGTTTTCTTAACTAAAAACCAGGCTATAACAGGTGTTATTGTGGCATAAAAAATTGCAGCAGGAACGATTTCATCGCTCAAATGAATTGGAAAAACGTAAGACTGACTTGAACGTATAAGCCTGCAAAAAAAATATTGAGTTTTTCATTCGTTTCCTTCCACAATAAAGTAGATATTGTTACTTTAGCCTCAAATAAACTCCTGTCGGCCTACCAACGGATACTGTAGCAACAACTGAACTGTATTTCGAAACTTTCTTCTCAGCTCCGCATTCAGTAAGAAAGCCAAAAGTACCAGCTCTGTAAGATACAAAAGTATGTCCTATGTTTTCATTGAAAGCAAAAATCCGTACTTACTTCACAGCTACTTTTAATTTAAGTTCATATTGAATCAATTTCCTAGTGTAGGAAGCAGTTAGATAACAATGCGGTACTCCAATCGACACAGACGTATTCCATGCGTGCTTTTCCGTTTGACTTTCGATGGAAGTGGACATGGATGACTGGGCGCTTGCATTATAAGTCAAGTAGCCGATGGTATGTTTATCAAGTTGAACAGCCAGAGTCGTAACAAAAGTTGGAACAATGCCATTATCTCTGAAATTCAACGACAACCCACCATTGCAGAAGATTTTCTGATTCAAGTTTCTTGAACCTGTGCTTCAAAAATAAACTTTAAAATAACTTTTTCAATTTTTGTAAAAATTAAATTTCACCTTTTACTCCAACCATGGGACCGTTCCCAGCACCTAGATCAAGTTCAAGCCAACCTTTGTTGATTAGCCTTCGTCCAGATATAAGGAAATTTCCATTTCCTATTCCGTTTGATGAGTGTAAGTTGCCAGACATTGTGACCGTGTCCTTTAAGGTTATAGGCGCTTCAATGGATTGTGAAATGCTCATTGACGATACTTCAATTTTTGGAATTCTTTAAAAAGAAGGCATTTCATACAAGACATTTGAACAATATTAAGTAATTTGTTACTCATACTCATCATCATCGTAAGGTGCAAATAGCTCGGTGGCATTCACATTGACAGTGATGTTGCCCCTTGGATTTGTGCGCTGCAGGAGTTTTCTTTCTTCTTGGGCTCTAGCCAGGCTTTCATACTCTTCTCTTATTTCGGCTGGAGTTTTTGTTCGATGCACAATTTCCCAGCCATCGGTCTTCAAACCCTTTTCACCAACGCAATCATAGATTGCACGTTTGTGAGGATCCGAGAGCACTTCGTAGGCTCGTTTTGTGCGGTTGAATAACGTTTCAGCTTTATGTTTATTATTGGGATCCACATGCTTGTCTGGATGATAGGTTCTGCTAAGTTTTCTATAAGCCGCATTAATTTGATCACTTGTAGCCTAGAGAAATGAATACAATTTTTTTAAGGACATTACACAAAAGTTTAAAGAAGCAAAACATGTTTTATTACATCCTTTGGAAGATTTAAAAAGGCATAATAGTTTTCTTCGACTTCCTGACTGGGTTCATCCTCATCAGCCATTGTGTTGCTATGAGTTTAAGTTAAATAAATGTTTATTAATAATATTAATTTCGAAATGCTTAATGTTTTTAACTCATTCAAATTGATTTATAACCTAAATAATTTTGCTGAGGTAACAAGAAAACTTCAAAATTTATGGTTTAGTACATATACAGCTGATCGTTTGACAGCAGATGACATGTTATATAGTTTGTTCAATGAAGAAAAACTAGATCAGAACAGAACAGAACAGCACAAGTGTGTGAAAACTGTCAGAACAAGTTAGAACAGAGAAATGTAGTTTCGTATTTGACAGCTCCTCTATCAGCTGTGAAATTTTAAATTTTAAATGGCTATTGTTTGCAGCTTCCTGCGGGTTGTCTTGTGGTGGATTTAAAATAAAATCCGCGTCCACATCGTTCGGAAAATTCTCGGACAGCAATTGAGTGCAGAGTTCGTTGTCTGAAATTTGATCAACGTTTTGAATTTGCACAAAACGCAATTTACAATACTCACTATACCGTTTTTGGAGAACACTCCACAGTCAAAACTTGACCTGATGCGGACCTAATTTCTATTTGCACTTTATCCATTTTAGTTTTTAGTTTATAATTTTATTTTATTTTATATCGTCGCAACTTTTCAAATAATTGCAAAAATTCAGTTTTCAAATAATTTCAAACAAGTCAGCTGACACTTTTGACAGTTCTCACGCACTTGCACCACCTCAAAAGTAGGTGTAGGAAATATTGTTCTAAACTGTGTTGGACAACTTCATTGAACACAAAGTGACAGATTGTAGAACAGAAAAGAACAGGATTTTTGCTCATTGAACACCAAATTTTGTACTTTTCAGATCTTTTCTGTTCTTTTCTGTGCAGCTCAGATTCATTGAACACACTTATAAATTGGGACTAAAAGGCGTGTTCATAACTATGAAAAACGGGAACCACAGAACAAAATGTACTAGGAGCTTAATTACGTCATTAGACAAATGCAAGATACTGCATGACAAGTAGTGGCATCATACTTTATCAAAATTAATTTGTCTTTGTTATATAAACTATAAAAGTTTGGAATGAAGTAATTTCTATCGCAATCAGTGGCTGCTAGGTTCCGTTGCTATCTGCAGAGTGCATAATATGTGAGCAATTAAAAAGGGCACTACACTAACCCTGACGCCACACATGCCAGTTACTGGCAAGCAAGTTACTATATGTATCAATAACTGTCAGATACCTATCTGTGTTTGCTGTGTTCCAGTTGGCTGGAAGTTTGTCTATATGAGTGGAAAATGTGAGTGGATTACAACTGTCTTGCCAGTAGCTGTCATGTGTGGCGTCTGGGTAAAGGGCATCATAATCGACACCACCAGTTATATCGATTTTATATACAATGACTCTATATAACGTTTTCCTTGAAATGAATAGCAGCAACATATTGATTCTATTGAAATGTGAAAAAACGAGTAGATTTTTGATGTGAATGTTCTATTATTTTACTTGAGGGATAGCCTCAACCTAGTTTAATAGTTTGGTGTGTATTTATACTACGTTTTCTTTGGGGCCAAAATTAGCTCATATCGAAATAAAAAGAAAAAGTGTTTTACATTTAAGTTTGCTTATTTCGTTTGACACCTGATGGCTATCTTTCTTTCTTTTTTTCTTTTTCTTCTTTTTAATTCTTTCTTCTTGTTTTGTTTACTTCTGTCGTTTGGATTTAGTTTCCAAATTTAAATTTTATAAAATATCTGTTCAATCGAAGTTCAATTGTTTTCAATGTAGGTGCATTCCATTTGTTTTCATATAATTTGCAACCTTATTTCCAAATAAGATAATTTCAACATAAATCTACGTTTTCACTAGGGCAAAAAAGGTGATTTCGTAGAAAATTTCCAAATTTGACTCTACTTCCCATACAAAATAAAATTAAATTCTTTTTTGATTTGGACGAAATCAAGGTTGCAAATTATGTGAAAACAAATCAAACGCAACTAAACTGAAAACAATTGAATAGAATATTTTTTAAAATGTCAATTTGAAACAAAATCCAAGGCGACAAAAAAAGTAAACAAACCAATGCAAAGCAACGGCAGAAGTTAACAAATCAAAACAAGAAAAAAAATGAAAAGGTTGTAAAAAAGAAAAAGAAAGAAGATTGTCTGTTGTCAAATCTAATGTGGAAACCTAGATGAAGTTTTAGCAAACTTTCAAATATCATAATTTCAGCCCTAATGAAAACGTGGAATAAGAATCTGTATGGGAAATGAAATAATTTGGAATCTAATCTTGAAATTTGCTATGAAATTACTTCATTTGCCGAAATGAAAATAAATATAAATGGTTTATGTTTAAAAACTTTACTGCAAGAAATAACATTATTTAAATCACGGACCAAGAAGATACAAAAAAAAATAAATGGCATACACAGGGATGGTTGCCACCACAAAATGCACAGTAAGAGATGTACACGTATTCACGGACAGGAAAAAATATTTCGAGGGTGTTTCAGGCAAGAAGGAGTACGAGTTGGCGGTCTGTATATAGTCTGTGATTTAAATTCTCGCATGTCAGAATCGGAAACACCCCCAATGTAAACGAGAAATCGCTGAATGATACCATTTGAACGAAACACACACGAATTTTCCCCAAAGTTCTGGATATTCCATTTTTATTTTGACAGTCGCATTTAATTTCGTGACGAGACGAGTGTTCTTCAAGTATTAAAGGATTTTCCGAGTGTTACGTGCCGAATTATTTCTGCATTAAAACTTCAATTAAGTTCTTAATTTTGATTAAAAGACAAAAAAACAATTATCGAACATGCTTAAGGCACCAAAATTCTTGGCACAATATGTTGCCCAACGCCAATTTGGACTCGCAGCCGGAAACAAATCACAACTTTCTAGTATATTCGAGAATGTACGTATAAAAAAACTAAAATTGAATTTCACAATCAAATGAGAAAAAAATATGTGTTTTGATAATACCTCTTAAAAAAATATGAAGTGATATTTTCACATTTTACAAAAACATTTTATTTTTTCTAATTAGCGATTATCTGGATGGAATAATGGAGTTTTTTCACAAGTCCGGCACAAGTAAGTACATTTTTATCCTAGTTTTACAATCAATTTGTATTAATCAAGGACCAATGTCCTTGTTGATAAGAAAACTATAACTTTTAGTTTACTATAATTTTCATTCGATTAGTTTTTCTTTCAAATATAAATTTTCATTCGACCAATTGTCAATGTTCCGCCGCCATGTGAGGCATTATGTAACCTCAAAGTATAATCTACATTTTTACTCGTGTGAAAAGTTTCAAAAAAAAAAAAGGGAAACAAAAATGTTTTTCAAGTTATTTGGCCATTCCTCCCTTAACTTTAATTAATAACTTCGTTGGCGTGTAATACTGCCATGTGGTTACTGGTTAATGAGCAATATTTATAATTTTATTTTAATTTCTCCGGCATTTGGGCGAATTGCATCATCTTGAGGAATGGAGATGGTTGTTGTCATGTGTGAACTCGGAGTTTTTTTTAGGTTCTAATAGTTGCAAGTAGGTTCTTCCATGACAACATTAATGCGAAAACCTATGTTATTAACTTTTTTTCCTTAGGAAGCATCTAAGCTTGATTTTAAAATAAAAACTTCTATTTTCTTGCTTACAAATAAATTGTACTTTTTAACGGTCTTTTGGGATTGACTCGCAATATTTATTCATTTGATGGGCAACCTTCAATGTCAGCTAAACAATCTGAACCCCCCTGCACTCAAAAGTTAAACCGAAAACAACTTGAATCTACAAAATTAGTGTTTTTTTTTGGAATGAGAGAGCGTAGTATTTCAAGCAAGACGAGCTTATCATCGGAACTGCTGCACTTCATTTCCGTTCAAATTAACTAATGTCCCAAGGTGATTTCGCTGATCCCACTAGCACCAAATTAAATAAATTTATCGAACGATTTAAGTTTTTTAACAAGTCTTCTATACTTTGACGCACCATTATCATGCGCAAACAACTTATAACACTTTCCGTTTGTTGAAAAGAAGGGTCCAGAAGCATCTGGCAGTCTTCTGAAACCTTTTCTTGTCACAAAATTAACTCTTCTGACGATTCTAAAAAAAAAATTCGAATCAGTTTTTACTGAAGAAGCACAGATGCAAATATGTTTGTCTGTAAGCAGAATTTTTTTAGAGAGTACGTATGTATATTCCCAGTTTCGCTTGTTGACACAGGTGACATATTTTTTAATCAAAAAATTTCGATATAGGGACCAAAGCCGGGCAAAGAAGGTGCGCGAGCTGCACTGAAACGAAGAGTTAAAAAAAGAGTTCAGAGCGTTTTAGCGCAAGTATCGGGCTGCACACACGTGCGAAACGATACAGCGCGTTAAAATTGAGCAGAAACATTTTTTCTTAGGTATTCCATTGAGAGCGAGTTTTTTTTCCCAAGTAACAATAATGGAAAGTGCTATTAATAACACTTTGGGTAACTTTCTATAACTGGCGAGTTCAATATTAGCTCTAAGAAAAGTCTAAAGCTAAATAAGCACGATTAGTAATATCTTCCGATGTTGGTAGATTTTTCAAAAGCAATGTAAGCATCTCATCGCCATTCAATAAGCATAAAGTAGGCCAATTTACTCCAATTTTGTGAACTCGTCTAAAAACCGATTTCTTTTTTTAATTTAAAGCTTATTGGATATTGGAGACTGGAAGAAGTTCTTTCAAAACACATCTTTCATAAAAAATCCTAAAGTTTTTAATAAAATCTAACAACGATGATGGAGAAGTCGTTCCCGTCATGTCATCCGTTAGTTAGGCTGTTAAAACTTTGAAGAACACTGCGTTTTAAGTTTTTGTCTTTAAGTGCATTCAATATATACAGCGAGCAAAAAAAAAAATCAAAACGAAATCGTCTTATCGTTAGGATAATTTTTTAAAATTTTGCATTAACTTTTTTTAAGCAAGTTCAACTTGTTCTAGTCAAAAAGCAAAAAGTATGTGGTACTACCTTAGGTATCAAGTTCCGACAGTTAATATGCAGGGGGATCAGTAATGGTGAATCAAATTTGTAATTAGTCTTTTTTAAAGGCTCATTTTCTCGTCGAGGAGTGGGTCAGTCATGTATGTGAAGTTGTCGGCTGGATGAATGCCCATTATAAGGACATTTTCGAAAATTATGCTTCCCCATTTGAGATCCAATATCCCTGAAAACAGTTTATTCCAACTCGATAACGACCCAAAACACACCAGCCGGTTGACAATCCAGTTCTTAGAAGTGAAGTGATCTATTGAACACTTGCCAGCACAATCTTCCGACCTCAATCCGATCTTGTAGATTGGGAGATAAAAAAGCGAAAACCTTTAAAATGCACCGATATAATGGAACGAATAGGGACAGAATGGGACCAAATGTCTCCAAAACTTTTAGTGTCGTTAATTGACTCAATGCCTAATAGGCTGCGTGCGGTTATTGCGAATAAAGGCTTTGCAACAAAATATTAAAATAATTAATTACTGAATAAAACCATTATTTTAAATTTTTCAGTTTTTCACGATTTTGCATTTTTTTTTGCTCGGCTTCAAACCCAAATTAAGGAACATTTTTAATTAAGACTACCATTTCGGTCGGATTTGTATTGCTCGGTTCTGTATTTATGTCATAAAGTTTAAAAAAAAAATTAAACATAATTTTACAAAAACTGGATTCATTGGCATGGGTTGTATACAATTAGTTCAAAACCACTTTAGTACAAAACAAATTGTAGATTCTGTTTTGAGACTTATTGTCTTCCAATCAGTCTAACAAATTAGTTTATCTCAAAAGCCACTAACCGTGTAAACAGACAATTTTTAAGTGGAAGATACAAAATTGCCCACAAAAGGTCTGAACTCTGATGGCACAAATAATAATTGTCACTTGTTAGAAAAATGATAATTTGAAGCTATTGGAAGGTTTTTAACGGGTGTGACAATATTCTACGAATCTTCCAATCGTGTAAAGTGTAAACTTACTAAAAATAAGTGCTTGTTTCCTGGAAATTGATTTTAATTCAGAATATTTGTTTCCTTCTTTTCCTTGACTTCATACTATTCATCGGCTTTTGAAAAAAAAAATTCATGTGTATTGAGAGGTACTTTATCTTTAATTACTCGTTTTTTAGAATTAGATACCCAATTTAGTTTTGTTTCACGTCAGAAAAAAAAAAAGGTTGAAGATCCTCTTTTGGGGTTTTCCAATTCTTGTGACGGATAATGTTAGCTTCGTTGCATTATACCAGGGTCTTCAAATTTGCCTCTTCTATGATAGGCACTGCCATATTGACTTGGTTTTCAGAATCTTCTTCCTTGCAAGTTGCAACATTAGGCCATATTAACTTGACAAAATGCGTTGTACCACTCGTTCAGCTAGTGTACTTTCAATACCATTAAGCTTTGGTATGTCCTCTAACTTTAAATTACCATCACACTTCTTATCAAGACTGTGAAACTGTGCTGGCTACACAACTGCAACGCTCTTATATGTCATTGTAACGTCATCCCCTTTACTCTTACTTGGTATTTCACAATAATTATCTTTATCATAGTTTGCTACAATATTGTACATAAGTTCCAAAATATTTTATCTTAAGATTCTTATTTTTTTGGGAGCACTGTTTAATTAAAATAAATATGTGCAATAAGTAAGCCTGTGGTCCACACATTTTCCATTTTTTCAAATTCCATTGTTTTCCAAAAACGTCCAAACATTCGTTAAGTGGTCGTAGCAAATAATCTTCGCCTTTAAATGCAGTCCGAAAAATACCTCAAACTATCTGCTCCGCCAAATTCGTAGTGTTTATTCTTATGACCATACATTTTTAATTGCTATCCTTCTACTCTTAATTGCATATCTTCCTGATTTAATCGACGAGAGGGTTTATTGCCTGGCTTAACCGTTTTCCAATTTTTGGACATTTTGAGTTACTAATATAAAAAATATCAATGTCCAACATAAACCCATTCGATAACAAAATATCAAGAGTAAACGTACTTTTGATCATCGTATAATCTTGAAAAAAAAAGAATTCGAAAGCTTTTTAATGAAGCAAAAAAAAAAAAATCAATGTGGAAACCAAAATCCAAAAATATGTTTTAAAAACGTAGACATCTATGAAAACCATTTTAATCGTTTTCAACAATTTCAAAATCTTTTAGAAAAAAAGTAAAGTCGTCGATCTATTTTTTGCTGTTCATGAGTCATGGCGCAGTTAAGGTAGGAACGTTGATGTTATCGCCTATTCGCAACCGGTCAAATATCACATTTTTTTGTATTAAAGCTGAAATCGTAGTTTGAGATTACAATACAAAGTCCCTTCGATATCTTCTCAGTAAATGTTTTTAACGTCATGACGAACTCCTGACAATTCTATAATTTAAAGTGAATAACAACTTTTTTAATCTACACTCGCGAGTAAAAAAAAGTGAAAGCACCTATTGCTTTATGCAAAGAATATGCTTGTTCCGATTGGCATGAATGTTTAAGCTTAAGTTTAGGCTTTAAGACTAGACCACTTATATTTAAACATACATATTTCATTCATCGCGAGGTGGTTAAGTCAACCACGTAAAGAAAATGGTCACTTATTAAATTTGTTGTATTTTTACAGGTCCGAAGAAGTCAAAGGCGCTGTCATTGGTATTGATTTGGGAACAACAAACTCTTGCGTGGCTGTAATGGAAGGAAAGCAAGCCAAAGTTATCGAGAACTTGGAAGGAGCAAGAACTACCCCTTCTCACGTTGCATTTACAAAGGAAGGAGAACGTTTAGTTGGTATGCCAGCTAAACGTCAAGCCGTTACAAATTCTGCAAACACATTCTATGCCACAAAACGTTTGATTGGTCGTCGCTTTGATGATCCAGAAATCAAGAAAGATTTAAAGAATTTGTCATACAAAGTGGTGAAGGCCTCAAATGGTGATGCATGGGTGCAAAGCACTGACGGCAAAGTCTACTCACCTTCCCAAATTGGAGCTTTTGTTCTTGTCAAAATGAAGGAAACAGCTGAAGCATACCTGAACACAAAGGTTAAAAACGCCGTCGTTACAGTTCCAGCTTATTTCAACGATTCACAACGTCAAGCTACTAAAGATGCTGGTCAAATCGCAGGTTTAAATGTACTCCGAGTAATCAACGAGCCAACTGCAGCTGCTTTGGCTTATGGCATGGACAAAACCGAAGATAAAATGTAAGTTAAAACCATTGTAAAATGCATTTTGTGTTAATTTATTGAAATTTTTATTATCAACAGTATCGCTGTTTACGATCTGGGTGGTGGAACTTTTGATATTTCCATTTTGGAAATTCAAAAGGGTGTCTTCGAAGTGAAGTCAACAAATGGTGACACCCTACTCGGTGGTGAAGATTTCGACAACGTCATTGTGAACTTTTTGGTAGCTGAATTTAAGAAAGACAGTGGCATTGACATCACCAAGGATTCTATTGCCATGCAACGTCTTAAGGAAGCTGCAGAAAAAGCAAAGATCGAGTTGTCATCTTCCCAACAAACAGACATCAATTTGCCATATCTTACCATGGATTCAGCAGGACCTCAACACATGAATCTAAAAATGAGCCGTTCCAAATTGGAATCACTTGTTGGAGATCTTATCAAGCGAACCATTCAGCCATGTCAAAAGGCTTTAACCGATGCTGAGGTATCGAAGTCAGAAATTGGAGAGGTTTTGCTTGTTGGTGGTATGACAAGAATGCCCAAAGTACAAACAACAGTTCAAGATATTTTCGGACGTCAGCCTTCACGTGCCGTTAATCCCGACGAAGCTGTCGCTGTAGGTGCTGCAGTTCAAGGTGGTGTTTTGGCTGGAGATGTGACAGATGTTCTATTATTGGATGTCACACCTCTGTCCCTTGGTATTGAAACATTGGGTGGTGTTTTCACCAGATTGATTACAAGAAACACAACAATCCCCACCAAAAAATCACAAGTCTTCTCAACTGCGGCCGATGGACAAACACAAGTGGAAATAAAAGTACACCAAGGTGAACGTGAAATGGCATCAGACAACAAACTTTTGGGAGCGTTTACATTGGTCGGTATTCCCCCAGCACCTCGAGGAGTTCCTCAGATTGAAGTCGTGTTTGACATTGATGCAAACGGTATTGTTCATGTGTCAGCACGAGACAAGGGTACCGGAAAGGAGCAACAAATTGTCATTCAGTCAAGCGGTGGACTTAGCAAGGATGAAATTGAAAATATGATTAAGAAGGCCGAAGAATACGCAGCTACAGACAAACAAAAGCGCGAACTTATTGAATTAGTTAATCAGGGAGAAAGTATTGTTCACGATACCGAGTCCAAAATGGAAGAATTCAAGAGCCAATTGCCTGCTGAAGAAGTAAGACTTGAAAGTTATATTTTTTTCTGTAAAACTTTTTTATTTTAAAATTAAATTAGTGCGAAAAACTGAAAAAAGAAATTGCCGATCTGAGAACATTGTTGGCAAACAAAGATACAGCAGACCCAGAGGAAGTGAGAAAGGCAACAAGTCAACTACAACAATCCTCATTGAAACTCTTCGAAATGGCCTACAAAAAGGTATGTCCCATTTTTACAAGTTTATTCTTGTAATTTAATTCATTAACAAAAATTCATTAATATTTTAGATGGCTGCGGAACGAGAGAGTTCTTCAAGTAGCAGCAGTACCGAAGAGAAGCCAGCCGAAGAACAGAAAAAGGAGGATAAGAACTAATTCGTATGTCTGCAGATAGAAGGGCTGGTTTCCATTGCATTGGCCCACGAATTAGTCTTTTAGTTTTGATCACACCACATTTGGATTGTGGAATACACTACGATTTCTGTTTTCTTTTATGTAGATATTTTAAGTTCACAGGTCGAATATGTTTACTGTTGAAAGTTCAATCGAAGGTCCAAGTTCTCCTTGCCTATTGGAACTGCTGGAACATCACATTTTCTGTTGTTGTGTGCTTTAACTTCGCTTGAACTTCATACAGTTTATTTATGAAAATTGTGAGCTTATCAATGTATTGTTTCTCAATCCTTTTGGTTCATCATACATCTTTCGACCTTTTTTTACAAATTCATAGAAAATAGTATGTATATTTAGTTAAACTAAATAATTTTAATGTTTATTGTTTAAGAGTGATTATTCATTACATGAAATATGAACTGGTATGTAATGCAGTTAAATTATTAAAAACTGTGTTAAAATAAGTTGAACAAATTCGTTTTTTTTTTCTTTCATTGCAAACGACTGAAAACAAAAAAAAAACTTTAAATACGTATTTATAAAGAGACTGCTTCAAATCCTCTTAAATGAAATTTGAATAAATAAAGAGGGGATTTAGAAGATAACTCACGATCAAAGAGGAGATGCTATCTCATCTTTTGTTATAATCAGATCTTCCGAGAGTAGACAGGTTTTTGAAAAACGTGGTATGGTGAAAGTCCCTTCACCTCTGGTGCGCTAAATTCCTTTTTTAATTATTCTTGCGTAATTTTCAAGAAAATCGAGTAAGGATTTCAAGAACGCCGCACAAGAAATTTGGTTGAACAAACTTATTTAATAGCACGACTGGGTCGTACGAACTTGCTCTAATGTGTTAAAATGGTCTTTGGGGCTTGAGATTTTGGGAAAAAAGCGTTGAAATAATCATATGAAATTTTATAAATCACTTAAAAATCAATACCTAAACCGTTTTTTGGAAAAAATGAAGTAAGCCATCAGGTTTCTTTTACTTTTTTGAATTTTTACGAAATTTTTATTCAAAATCGTTCGACCAGTTTTTTTGAAAAACTTTTCGAAAATATATTCCAAATTTTTTTTTAAGTATGCCTACTTCTAGCACTTTGTAGTTTTTATCAGAAAAATAAAATTAAAAAAATAGATTGAACCGTTTTTGGAAAAAAAAATTAAAAAAAATGTTGAAACTTTTTTAAAAAACTCAAAAAAACTTTTTTTGAAAAATTTAAGAATTTAAATTATTTCTTTTATAAAAGGGCTTCTATATTAAAAATTTCATCGACATTCGTCAATTGGCTTACGAGAAAACCGGGTTTCAAAAAACCGGTCCTATGGGAGGTACCGTTATAAGACTTTTCCTCAAAAATGTATTCCAATCAAAACATTAAGTTTGCACAAAAAACACTATTCAGAAAGTTTTATCAAAATCGTAGGAGCCGTTTTCGAGAAAATCAATTTTTCACTAAAAATCGTATGGCAGGTACCGTTAGTTTTGAAGCTAGAATGCTAATTCCAAAAACCCCTCTGTAGGACGACATAATAATACTATGTACCAAGTTTGAAGCAAATCGATCCAGCCGTTTAGGCTGTAGGTGCCGATGCATACGGACGGACAGACAGACAGAATTGTCAGACTTTTTTAGGCTTCTCTATCATCGTAGCTTTGTTTGTTGAGCCCTGAAGTCACCCTGGGGTCGCCCTGGGGTCACCACAGCGTGTTTTTTGAATTACCTCAACTCGCCCTCAATACAAAATTCTCTGTTTTTTGAAACCTGGGGTCGCCCTGAAGTCACCCTGAACTCGATCTTGCTATTTAGCTGGGGCGAGTTGAGGTAACGAATCAGCTGTTGAATTGATTTTTGCTGTCAAGCATTTTTTGTGTATTTTTCTTCTGTATTTGATTTTCCATGTATTTTTTTCGATAAAACTAAATGAAATGCAAGTGAATGCATTTATTTTGATGAAAGTAAATACAATTCGAACAAATAAAGCAAAATGGAAACTTTTGATTTTGTGCGTTCTGAAAAATATACAATCAGCAGCCGTCATGCGTTTTTTGAGAACCGAAAAACCCAGGTTTTTTTGACAACTCTTGGAGTTGTCAAGAAAACCCAGGGCGACCCTGGGTAAAGTTCAACAAACAAAGCTGTTATGTTTGAAGTTTGATTGTCCAAAAAAAAAAATTTTTTTTTTACGAATGCATAACTTGCCTTATAGTACCTATAATCGCAAGTAAAAAATCAAAGCGGACTTAAAAAAAAACATTAGGTCAAACTGATTTGTGCCATTTCAGTTGGATTCAGATAGCAGCTTAAATCACTCCAGAATATCGTGCTAGTTTTTGTGGGTTTCGAAACTAAGTACCTTAATTACTATTAATTCGAGTATAATTTCAAATTTACTTTTTCAACTATATTTTTTTAACAAATCCAGATCCTTTCAAGGTTTCAGGAGTTTGTCTCCATGGGTAAAAAGGGCACATAAATATTCCACATTGGTTTTTCCGCAGACCTAAAACCCTTTCCTGATTCTTGTTCACCCCGGAAACCCGGAAATTGGTTTAGTTGAAAACTACGCAAGGTATTAAAAAAGTTTGCTGGGGCTCAGGAGTACGTACCAGCAATTTTATCATAGCCTTTATTATTTCAACTCGATATATTCCGAGAATATCATATTTTGGTCTAAAAGCCGACTGGAAATTTTGGGAGTTTAGATATAACCAGAATTTTTTTACGTGAATGTGTACAAAATTCGCGATATTATATCAAATCGAAAAGTGTAGCAGGAACTTTTTCAGCCGGGGCTGTAGGGGCAGCCATTTGAAAATAGTATTTTTATACCCTATTCCATAGAATGGGTATATTGTATTTGGTATGGAGTTTGTAACATAGAGAAATAATACCGTTAGGTATAAAAAAGTATATATATTCTGACTCAGAATCAAAAGCCTAGTCGACTCAGCCATGTCCGTCCGTCCGTCCGTCCGTATGTATACTCTCTAGAGGTCGCAATTTTCGAGCTAGAAAGCTGAAATTTGGTATATATAATCTTTGGTTCAAGAGTAAGGCTAAGTTCTTGAAGCAGTGAAATCCGCCCACAAACACGCCCACAATCGCCATTTTTGTTGAACAACCTCAATTTTGTAAAATTAAATTATGTTTTTTGTACAGTTACGATAAAAGCATAACGCTAAAATTTTGCACACGCAAGCTCTAGGTAAACTTTCTTCGAATTAAATAAAAATATTTCAGTTTGGGAGTGGCTGACGCCCATTTTTCATACAAAACCATCGATACTGTTTTTATAAAATAACAATTGTTATATTAATGCGAAAAACATTAAATTTTGTGGATATCACTTGCACATAAACATGTTGTGTATGGAATCAAAAAAATTGATTTTGGGCGTGGCTGACGCCCACTTTTCACTAAAAACAGAAAAAATTGTTTTTGCAAATAAACGGTATTTATAATAAAAAATGAATCCTTGCGTCTCTTAGTAGAAACTAAAAACTTTGTGTATGAAAAGAAATTTTTGAATTTTGGGTGTGGCTTACGCCCACTTTGCATACAAAACCATCAATACTGTTTTTATAAAATAACAATTGTTATATTAATGCGAAAAACATTAAATTTTGTGGATATCACTTGCACATAAACATGTTGTGTATGGAATCAAAAAAATTGATTTTGGGCGTGGCTGACGCCCACTTTTCACTAAAAAAATTTGTTTTTGCAAATAAACCATATTTATAATGAATCCGCAAGCCAAAATCTTGCGTCTCTAGTAAACTTTGTGTATGAAAAGAAATGTTTGAATTTTGGGCGTGGCTTATGCCCACTTTTCATGAAAGAACGAAAAACGTAGTTTTAAAAATTAAAATTACTTCCAATATTCAATTTTAACCTTTTTCCTTTTGTTATATGAAAAATGTATCTACATTTTCTTGTGCAAATTTTTTAAATGCGCCCACTTTTAAGGGCGTGGTTTTTATAAAATATATATGTTCAGGTAAGATCGTTTAAAAACTACTCGATTCAGCTGTAGTTAAACACATATTCCTAAAAACTGACTGATGATCAAAGCACAGTTAATGGTTCAATTTTTTAGGACACGCCCACTTTTAAGAGGCGTTACCGTAAAAAGTCTTAATATGCATTAATTTTTTGATGTTTTTTAACTATCGATCGCAGTTTTGAAGTATGAAGATGAACACTTAGATTTGTATTTCTTGGTTAGGCGTCAGTTATAGCGACCAGTAAAACGCATCAGTAAACATTTTCTTTTGTAGTATTTAATATGTTTAAATGCGTTTTGAAACAAAAAGTGTATACCAATCGGTGGCGAATAACATAAATTAATTTATTTAAAAAAAATATATTGATTCGGTAATGTATTTTTTACGGAAAACCAATAATTAGATTTTACTGGCAAAAACTCATTTTACGTATCAGCTGATTGTCATGTCACTCAAAATGAAACAATAATTCATTCTAGTTTCTTACTGTTTCGTTCATCCGGAATAAATTCGTTCATCCGGAAATAAATTACTGGTACATTTGCGACCAGAAAGAAGAAAAAGACAGGATGCGTTGCTATTTCCAATTTTTTACCGACATAATTTTACTGATCGCTATAAACGACCGTCAGTAAAAAAGCTCCAAATTCATTTGTTTTCGATTTTTACTGATGCTTTTTACTGGTCGCTATAACTGACGCCTTACGTAGCAGAGTGTAGTTCAAGAATTGTTAAAAACACCCATAATCGCTATTTCCAATCAAAATCTAATTTCTAAAAATTTTAGTTTTGTCTTCTTTTGTTCAAATCGACTTGCAAGCTTAAAATTGAATGATGAGCTCATATAGTGATTACCCTGGCAATAAAAAGTCTCAGCTAGAGGCGTGGCAGACGCCTTTTTATTATTGTGCCAGCAGTTATTGTACATCGGCCAAACAAAATTTATTTTATTGAATTTGTTCCTGCCTGCTAAAGAAGAATTTTTTTTTTCTGAAACTAGAACAGCGGCTGGCTGCGGGAGGCGAACGCATATTCATATATACATACATACATATACAAAAATATGGGGAATAGGGTATCCAACAGTTCGCTGAAAACGCACTGTAGCTCTCGCTTATGTTTTTTTTCTCTTTTTGTGTCGGAGGTATACACATCATTTTGAATACCTAAGGGTGACGACTAACGAGCTAAGAATTTTCTCGTTAGAGCCATAATTTCTGATTTTGACAGATTTACTTCAAGATACAAATGCAAGACTCAAGTACTTCTTAAAATGCATTATCATTCGCAGCGCTGGATCTATGGATTTGTTCCAGGGGGGGGGCAAAAGTCGAATTTGGCACCCCCCATTTGATAATTTCATTACCATTTGACAAATTTGAAATTTTGATGACCGTTTTTTGTTGCTCTTCACTCTCTTCTTTCTTTTCTATCTTCATCTTCATTGGTTTTGTTCCCCCCAAAGGCTGACGACCGGGCTTTTCTTTCTTCATCTTCATTGGTTTTGTCCAAACAACTACCCACCATTTTTCACAATCCCCCCCCACCCAACCAAATCCCTAATTTACCCTCCACCACCTACCACCCATCATTTTTGACAAGGAATGGAATTTTGCAAATTTTTCAGGAGAAGGTTTTTTATGTGTGAATCAAAAACTTTAAAAAAGTATTTGAAAATGTAAAAACGCCTTTCCCTCTAAGGTTACATTGTCACAGTAAACCGGAAGAATAACAATGATGCCGTATCGAACTTACAAAATATTGAGTCCCAAAAATTTCGAATTTTCAAAATAAAAAAAACTTCATTCAATTCAAAGAATTTTTTTAAAGAAATAGTTGAGTTTTGTGAATTTTTTTGGTCCAGTCGATGCGCCCTGAGATAACAAAAATTTCGATACCCATATCTCATTTTTCGATTTCTGGCGCTTGTTGAGTTTTGCGAAAACGGTCCTCAATTTAATCCTACCCCCCTCACACCAAATCGCCCTACCACCACCATACACCCATCCCACCTACAACCACCCACCATTTTTGACAATTCCCCCTCCCACACAACTAAATCCCTCATCCACCCTCCAAAACCTACCACCCAGAGTTTTTTACAGCTTTATCTTAACCACCTCCCCCACACCAAATCTCCCCACCACCACCAACCAACCAGCACACCTACAACCAACCACCCACCATTTTGCCCCCAACCATAAATTAATAAATTACACAAGTAAAACTTATGTATAATTGTGTAATCCCAGCTAGAGTGAATAAAACACTAATTCTTGTAAATTAATTTACAGCTCTCAGGCACCACAGTTCTGAAAAAGGCTCGCCCATAATCCCTGTACTGACAAGTGTTGTTGAACAGAGTAAATACACTTCTTATCTAGCTAATTGATTAAATTGTAGACCGATAAAAAGATTTAGGCTCTTTGGATATCTCTCCGTCTCCATTAAATCAAGACCATCAGATTATACTTACACTATGAAGTGATGTTATTTTTATTTATTTAATTTAAAAAAAAAAAATGTTTTAACTGACAAACTTTCTAAGTTATAATGTTCTTAATTACAAATGGATTTTTCTAAAAAATATAAAAACTAAAAGAGCCTCATTTAAAATGTTAATAGTTGGAAAAATAAAATGACTCAATCAAGTTGCACCGGACTGTAATTTGTACAAATTAAAGTAGATTCCTCGCATTTTAATGAGCTCCTGATGTGTACCCATCTCGCTTACTTGTCCAGCGTCTATCACAAATATCCTATCACTGTCAACAATAGTAGACAGCCTATGAGCAATGCTTATGCTTGTTCGGCCCTCACTTGCAGCTTCCAATGCATCTTGAACAACCTATCAAATATATAAATTTAAATATATTAAAAAAGGTATATTTAAAGGTAAATTGCAAACCTTTTCACTCTCTGCATCTAAGGCCGAAGTTGCTTCGTCAAGTAAGAGGATCCTTGGGTTTCGAATAAGAGCCCGAGCTATAGCAACTCTCTGCTTTTGTCCACCAGATAGCTGAGTTCCCTTCTCTCCCAAGCGTGTTTCGTAACCCTAATTACATAATTTTATTCGGACCGATTTACTAACAAAACGAACTTGATTAAAATAAATTCAATAGGGGCTTACCAATGGAAGGGTAGTAATAAAGTTATGAATGTTAGCTTTCTTAGCAGCAGAAATAATCTCCGCCTCAGTGACCATTCTAGAGTTGTCACCATAAGCAATATTTTCCCCAATCGACCTGTCAAATAGTGTTGGTTCTTGTGAAACTATTCCTAGCTGCCGTCGAAGATTGGTTGTTGTCAAGTTGCGAATATCTTCCTTGTCAATGCATACTCTTCCATCCATAACATCATAGAACCTTTGCAACAGCTGGATGCATGTGGACTTTCCACAGCCTGACGGACCAACCAATGCAATTTTTTGGCCTCTCAATACTTCTAAATTCAAATCAGCTAAAACAGGTATATCCTTTCTGCTTGGATAGCTAAAGTTGACCTTATCATAAAGGACATTGCCTTCTGATTCCCAAGGACGTGTACTTGCATTTGGCGAATCTTGTATAGCTGGCTTCCGGTTTAGTAGTTTGAAAATATTTTCAGCGGCAGTTACACCTTTCTGGAAATTTGGCGCGAAAGCAAGTGCGTTGGCTATGGACATTGTTCCCATTATTAAAGCTTGCGATACTCTGCATTAAGGAATTGTTTGAATATTAGGAAAATTGGGAACTAAATACATCTATACTTACTTGAATACGTTTCCATATGGCATCCCGTTGTTGACTATGCAGTAGCCACCATAGTACATTGTAGCAGCATATGCAAAAAACATAATTGACCTGGCTAATCCATAAACAAGACCACGGAAATGTGTGTTCCGTTTAGCTTTCTACATGTTTAAAGAAATATAGACTTTGTGACACACCAACAAAAAATATCACTCACATTGCAAGCAGGAAGGAGAGTATCCATATATTGATTTTGAAACATGTCTTCTCGCCCTAAAGATACAACAGTCCTTACATTCGACACTACTTCCACGGCGAGCTAATAAAAAGCATTCATAATAATAATAATTTTTAGGAAACCAAAATCAAAACTTGCAAAATGTTACCTTGGTACAAGTTTCCATGGTCTTGGCAGTTCCCATAGTTTCATCGACCATTACTTTTCTTTGAAGATATGTGGCAACCAGGATAAAGGGAGTGAATGCTAAGCCTATTAAGCCCAGACTCCATTCGTAGTACATAGCAAGACCAACACCCAACAAAAGAGTAGCAAGTGATTGCAAAATAGTTCCAATTCTTTGTCCAGTGGCCTAAGAGTTAAATTGTTATAATAATAAAAATTGTTCTGAAACGAAAATCCTCTCTTTTTAAACTTACTCCTTGCACAGCTGATGCATCTCCCGACAATCGTGCGCACAAACTTCCGGTTCCGTTTGTCCTGTCATCAAACCAACCAATTTCCTGTTTCAGCATTGTTTCAAAAATCATGCCTCGTAACCGCTCTGTCAAAAATTCTCCAGCTATTCCAAAGGTGTAGATCTAAAAATATTTTTAGAAATGTAAATTTGATCGGATTTTAATGAAACATTTCTTTGTTATAGTCTGATTGTATATTTACCTGCAAGAAAGTAGCTGCTCCAACTACAACGCCGCAAATAACAAAGTACAAACTGTATATGTTGGTGTTGGTTCGAATATATGTTGGGTCATCGGAAGCAAGGATTTGTAAAATTTCACCGAATATCAAGGCGAACACAGGCATAGCGCAGCCCATGATTATTGATGAAATCGATCCAGCCAGTATTTGAGGCCATTCTGTCTTATTGAGTTTCATAACAGCCGATAGAGAATAAGAACCATCACCTTCTGTAATGGCTTGAAGTGGCTAATAGAAAGATAACGAGGTTTAGAAAGCTTTGTAAAAGTGATGCCAAAATCCTTACCTCATCTTCTTTTACTATGGTTATTTCGGATTCATCTTCATCGTCTGCGAAAAAATTGGGTTTTCCAACAGAATCCGGACTGAGCACTAAATAATAAATAAAAAAAACCTCTTACTAAGAATTTTATAGGTTGCGGTGCAGGTACATATTGATCAAGTCCATAGCTTCTGATTGTATACTGCAGCTCCTACTGTAGACCAACTATTTTTAACTCAATGCATAACTTACTCAAATTCTCATCTCCAAGTTGTGTGGTCACCAAACTAAAATATTGCCCTTTTCGCTCCATCAATTCTTTATGTGTTCCGCTTTCTACAACTTGACCTTTGTCAATAACAACAATTTTATCTGCTCGTCGGATTGTCGATAACCGATGTGCAACTATTATTGTTGTTCTTCCTTCACTAGCCTTTTCAAGAGCAGCTTGTACCTTTGCTTCACTTGCAGTGTCCAATGCAGAAGTAGCCTCGTCCAAAAGTAAAATTTCCGGATTTCGAACAAGAGCCCTTGCTATCGCAATACGTTGTTTTTGGCCTCCAGATAATTGAGCACCACGTTCACCCACCAAAGTTTCATATCCCTGGAACAGATACGAGTACATAGATGCGAATTGTTAAGAAAAAAGATACATTTGAAGGAAATTCAATTTCGATAGTCATACTTGGGGAAGTTTTTGTATGAAAATGTGAGCGTTAGAAGCCTTAGCCGCTTCGACGATTTCAGCCTTGGTTGCATTCTCCTTTCCATATCGAATATTCTCGTAAATATTTGTTCCAAACAAAACAGGTTCTTGGCCAACAACACCAATCTTCTCACGCAAACTTTGAACATCGTACTCTTTGATGTCCACGTTATTTATAAAGATATTGCCACCATTTGGATCGTAGAAGCGCTGTATTAGTTGAATGCACGTCGACTTTCCACATCCGGATGATCCAACTAAAGCAACCGTTTCACCTTTTTTGATTTTGAGGTTAAGTTTTCGTAAGATCTGCAAAAAGCCATGTAAAATTATAGAATTTGCATTAAAACTTGCTTCCATCAACATACCTCTATATCTGTACGTGTAGGGTATTGGAACTCAACATCCTTGAATTCAATCTCCTCTAGATTGCCTTGTGGTTTGATTCCTCTCCGAACGATAGGATTGATCTTAGGCTCCTTCTCAATAAGATGGTAAATCTTTGCACAAGCACCTTTCGCAATTCCAAATGCCTCAATATAGGGTGCAGCCATGCCAATATTCATAGATCCCATCATTACGGAAAAAAATACCTTTAATTTTGTTTGATTTTATTCTTCAAATAATGCTTTTCCTGATGAGATGAGTAAAAGAATTCTTACAGTTATCATTGTTCCGGGTGTGTAGTTAGCAAATGCTTCAACTCCAGCATTAGCTTTTATAACCAATCCAACACCGTACCAAAAGGCTAACGCATAGGATGCATAGATAAAAAACCATAAAAGCCCAAATCCGATCCCAGAGAAAAATCCACGTTTAACATTAATTTTCCTGGCATCGACTATGTTGGATCTATAAGCTGCTGCCTCTTTTGCTTCACCTTCAAATGCCTTCACGGTTCGAATACCACTTAAAGCCTCTTCAGCAATGTTGCCTCCCTTAGCATAGACATTCAGTTCTTTTTTTGATAGTTTAGCCGTAATCTTTAATTTTTTTTTTTTTTTAAATAAAAGTCTTGAGGTTTGAAAAAAGTTTAAATGTATACGTACCACTCCTACTATGGACAAAGATAAAAAAGTGACCGGAAGACTTGTCAGGCATACCAAAGCTAATTGCCAGCCCTTGGCAAAGGCCAATGCCATAGACGATATGAAAGCTACGATGAAGTTGGTGAATATTACAACTTTTTCTCCTAACCCATCTTCCATTTTCGTCAAATCTCTGTAAAGAAACATAGTTTATTATTTAAAATTGAAAAGATTTATATTTCATTGAAAAACAAACTCATTCATTCGGCTGGCTACTTCTCCACTCTGATGGAAGTCGTACCATGATATGTCTTGATGTAAGACCGCTTTAAAAAACTTCCCTCGAATTGTGTAAATCTTCATAATAAAAGTTTTATTTAAATAATTTTTCTTGAAGATATTTTTTTTTTAAACTAACCTGCGATTGTGCTGCATAGTTAAACAACGTAATAGATATATAACTGCCAACCAACATGACAGCACCAATAAGAGCATTCTGCAGAGCAAAGGTTTTCACAGCATCAAGTAGTGCATCGGATTCAACACTTCTTGCATTTTCTTGACCTATCAGATACAGCCCGTATTTAACCATGGCCTGAAGAGTTAGGTATTTAAGATAACTTTATTAAATAGACTAAATATTATTCATATATACACAGTAAACAACATTTATTTAAAAACTATATCAAAGCCGTTGAAGCCGTTTTTAAGTAGACGAATCTATTTGATTAACGGTTAAAAGCAGGGCCGGATTTAATGGAGGGCATCCGGGGAAACTGCCCCGGGCTTCTACATAAGAGGGGCCTTCACAAAAGGAGCCAATCTTGGCAACCCATTTGAAAGATCATGGAAACAAAGGTGGCCATTACCTTTCGTACACGGTTTGCGAAGATCTGACCAATTGTATGGTTGATAAACTACTAGCTTAAATAGTATCCAGAATAAAAAAAATCCAAATATTTGTCTGTATCATTGGACTCTACTTCCGATGAATCTCATTTATCGGCGTTGTACCATGTTGTGGTCATTCTCAGCTGCAAACTTTTGTCCATCGTCTATTCAATTCCTTGATTTTGCTCATAATTTATATACAAGTAAGTATACAAAACGATACCGAATTCTTATTGAGAAATTATCAAAGAAAAAAGTCCCACAGTTTAACGTTTAAAAAAAGCTTAGCGGCACTCGTTGGTCTATTCGGAAATCAAAGAGGCTCTAACCAGTATATTTTCCGATAAGGAGAAAAAAGATATCGTGTGGAATGAAGCACCTTCTACAATGTCTTGGAACAATATTTTGGAGGGATTCAACGCTGCCAAAAATGATGTTACAGGACCCGAAAATAAATCTTGAATCTGCAGTGCGTTCATAAGAATCATTGAAAACATCCGTGGAATCCACACTGATCAATACGTTCAACGGACAAGAAATGTGAGGCTCGATTATGAAAGCGCAAGACACAAATATGTCACCAAAGGAGAAATACAGAGTATCCGGCTTCACCCCAGTGGTCGTCAACCAGCTGTGTGTTTCTCTGACTGAAAGATTGAACGCGTATGAAGCTGTACGATCGAGATTTGAATTTCTTAACTGCATTGAGAAGATGGATGCTGAAAGTTTGCACGCTGCAGCAAAGGCATTGGTGAAAGTGTACAAGAATGATTTAGAATCCAGCCTTGGTAATAAGTTGGTTCAATTTGTATCTTTTATCGACGTGTACCTACAAAAATAACTATGGAAAAGAGCTATTTTACTACCAAATTATCGAAGACCAAAATTTCAGAGCTACATTCCCAAACCTCGAAATTGCATTGAGAATGTGTATTTGGTTTTGATGGTGTCAAATTGCACTGAAGAGCGCTTATTTTCAATAATCATAGAATCATAGAAAATAGGCTGCGAACCACGATTGGACAAAACCGTCTATCAAAGCTATCGCTCCTAAACATTGAAAGTGATTTTCTTCGGGAACTGGGTTTCAAGCGAAATCATCAACCATTTTTCAGCGAAAAAAGCTCGGAAATTTCCGCTCGAAACTCTTAAATTTGATTTCAGATAATTTTCGTTTTCGATTAGGTATATTTATGTGTGTCTGCTAAATGATAAAAGAATCTACTTGGTTTCACAATAAATTATTTGTTGAAAAACTCGAATGAAAAAAATTGTTCATTTTATTTGGCAAATAATTTGGGGTGGGGGCCTTCACTTCTTTGTTGACCAGGGCCTCCACACCTCTAAATCCGGCCCTGGTTATAAGGCAGTTAACAATCGTTAATTTTAGACCTCTGGAACCAAGATGCTGATGGTGTCGTGAGAATAAATAGAAAGGATATAAACTATCCCACAATACAATGACCTGGGCAATTACCCTTCCGATAGATAAAAGGTTGACCAATTTTAATTAACGTATCGAACTGGAATAAGTTTTGTACTGTTTTAACTGAGTAATTAGGTCTACGAAGATTTGAAGTATTATAAAAGGATGCAAAGTTTCGTCTAGCCAACTTATAACAATTAAGCTTAAAGATTAACTGGTTTATCGATCCTGTCCTAGATTGTTTTTCAATAATTATTTAACTTTGATCGTGTTCCAAGTTTTAAAATTATAAATAAATTAGTTGTTCCTATATAACTGTTTACTGTAGAGTTTACTTACATCGGACAAGTTTCCAAATATTAAGCTGTTGAGGGGAGTTGTTATTCCTGTTAATATAGCACAGACCAAGCCAACAAAATACATTGATTTATCCGTACAACTTGAGTATTTATACTAAAAAAATTGCGAATTAACATAAAAGACATTTTCAAGGGTTAATTAGTTAGCTTACCAAACTAAAGAAAGGAACTGCAGGGGCATCATCGTCCTTTTTGGCTTGAGCTTCTTCTTTGGTCTCATTGGTTTCCTTTTTCTGTTTTCCATTTGAAGAGCTAAGAAAAATTAATTCGAATTAAAAATGTTGAGATAAGCTTTAGTTTCTTATAAAGGTGGTACGCGATTATATTAGACTTTTTGAAAGCCTTGATTACAATGCAATAGGTCAATATTTAGCAAAAATTTTTGAAAACATTTTATTTTAATCTTTTCTTATATACATAGGTAGAAAATATCTTTTTGTTAACTTTGTGTTAGGTATCTATACACATAAATAAAAATGAAGTGACTGTTTGTAATTTCAAAATATCAGTTTTTTACTAAATGCGTATGAAAGTACGTATATATGGTACTTATAACAAAAACGCAATTTTAAAAATGTTTGTCTGTCTGTCTGTTTGTTCCGGCTAATCTCGGAAACGGCTAAACCGATTTAGACGGGATTTTTACTGGCGGATAGCTGATGTTGTAAGGAGTAACTTAGGCTATTTTAATTACTCCTGTAGGTGGCGATGTGGTCGCAATTTTCAAAAATTCTTATTTATGGACCGATTTTGACGGGATTTTCACAGGCAGATAGCCGATAAGCCGAATTAACTTAAAATTACACAGTATCTATACACATAAATAAAAATGAAGTGTAAAATATCAGCTATTTACTAAATGCATATGAAAGAATTAATATTTTCAATACATTGATGAATTTTGGCGGAACGAAGTTCACGGGTCAGCTAGTAAACGATATAATTAACTCCTTTATAGGAACATTCTAAAATCAAAGCAATAAATGTTTCAGTTTAAGGACGGAAAAAGGACTCAACGAAATGAGTCGTCAAAGTGAATTAATAATTGTAAGCAAATCACATGAAAACTATTAATAAACTTTTCTTTTCTCTGTTTTGTTTTCAATATTATTTTTCAAACTAATAAATATTAAACAAAATAAACATAATGATGCTTTTATTCGCCGCTACTTTGACAATTGAAGCACCCAGTGCAACAACCAGATAACTCCACTTTCTGAAATATTGAGCAAATTAAAAAAAAAAAAACTATCTCAAAAATAAGAAATCAAACTTATTGCAAAATATTAGTTAATTTTGAAATGAAATCATCAAAATGAAATTATTTAATTCAAGATATATGTACATACATTATATCAAAAAATTGTACATTAAAGTTAAAAAATAAATAAATTTGTTTTTGGACTCGTCCTCTTTTTGCACCGATTTTGGTATGAATTAAAAGGGGACCTCGTTGTCATCTTCGTAGTCTGTTTTCAGCTTCTTGAACTAATTACTGCTACATCAAGTTATTGTAAAAAGGCATTTCGGCTGGAGAAACATACTTTTGCGCCAAGTTTATGACATCCTCATATTTCTTGGGGTTGAGGGAAAGATTATTTGTGTAGAAAAGCGGTGCAAAAACAAGACAAGTCCAGGGGATGTCTTATTCTTGCTCCGTTTTGAATAGAGTGATAACTCGAAACTTTATTTTACACCGAACGATGCTAAAATTTTTTTCGTATTTCTGCATTAAAAAACATATTTCGCAAGAAAGTGAAATTATCTGGTTGTTTGTTGCACTGGGTGCTTCAATTCACACATTGTACTCAAGTTTAAACGAAAATACTTCTTATAGCACGTTTTATTGGTTTCACACTGGGAACAACTCAATCTGAAAACCAATGGACAAGCAAAATTGCTTCCTCTTAATTTTGGTATAATGTCTCTTTGCAATTCGGTTGCTAAGCTTCGACGCCTTCCGAAGTGCCACATGCCTTACTTCAAACTTCCAATAAAACGGCGCAATATAAAATCATTGTGATTAAAAGTATACGTCTGAAGTGTTTTTTTTTTTTAAGGAACGTAATTTTATTAACGAATGCGCACTTGAAATAAAATGTCCACCATCTGCTAGTAAATTAGCCTTTATCAACTTTTTATTGAAGAATGACATTGGCCCTACTGCGATGTCCTTCATAATGCATTCATATTAGACAAATAATCCTGAATCATGTTGTACACATGCATATTCATATTCCTCTTTTATAACTGTTTTTAAAAGAAACTTATTGCACAGCATGTGTAATTTTTTAAAGTTCAATTAGGTAATAAACATAATTTTGGTTGTAATTGCTAATAACGATAAGCATTCATACCTAAGCCGTTATCAAAGAATTTCGATCAAAACTGTATAATTAAAAGATATCAACGGTTTGTATTTCATACAAATATATCTTAAAATATGTAGGTAAGTATCCTATAAAATAAACGAAGTCATTATTTTTTGTTTTTTATTTTTGTGGAACGGAACGGAAAATGTTTTTGAAGTGATAACTTCTTACGGGAGGGTAAACCGCTCTTTAACGTCACGCGTTACCCACAGCGCATTTTACAATCAATAAAAGATTATATTAATGAAAAATCTTTCTTCACATATTATCACATTAATATACATAAGGTTTAAGTAATAACCTAAGCTTTTCTCAAGTTAAATAGTTTCAATATTAAATTAGTTCAACTTAGATTAGTTTAAGTTATCACTTCTGTCGAGCGTCCCGAGAAGCACACGTTTTTTGTTTTGTTTTAATATGTCTGAAATCTCTAAACAAAGCCCAGAGTCTCATCGTTTAATCTACTTTATTGGAACTATAAAATATTTTATAAAATGAAGGACTTTGTTTAATCATAAATCCTTAAGGACGATAGATAACAGTTGCACTGAAAAATAATAACGAATTCTTTTATAGAGGTTTAGATAACGTGACGGGATTTGTTCTAAAGCTGTCTCGGCAGACGTTGATCTGCCCTCCCAAGCAGATAGAGCGATGATAGATTAAACATTTTGAATATTAAGCGATAAGTTTGACTTCTCAATTATATTTATATCTGCCTATCACTTTGTCTAAAATATTCATACCGTCCAATAAGTTTGTCTAAAATATGAGAACATGGATGATTTGTTTAATTAAATTTTTAAAAAAGTACGCATACGCCCCAGTGTACTTATAATGTTTTATCGTTGTTTTTAGGAAATGAAAAATGGATTATTTCAGCAGAGTTTCTTTTAACTTCAATGTGTTCATAAGTTTACATTTTTCATACTAAACCAATATACATTTACTAAAAACAAGAATCATTAATATTGCATGGTTTTCACATAAGAACTTAAAAAATAAAATGCTCGACTGACAGCACGTAAAACGGCAAAGTGAGTGATGTTGCATGTGAACATCACTCACTTTGCCACTGTCTATCAGTGTTGCGCCCCTACTACTATGGTTTAAAAATAATTAAAAAAATTTAACGGTCGATGCAATCCAAAGAAATTCATTTTTTTCAGAATAAAAGTCGATATTATTACCGACACTTTTTCGGTCGACATTTCATAGTCTGGATTTTAGTGTCAACTTTTTTTCAGTCGACATTTTGACATTCCGTGAAATTTGTATTTATCCAGTGGACCCTTTCCAATCAACTAAGTTCAAATTAAGAAGTGTTTATGTCCCGCATCTGATTTTATAACATGGTCCTAATTCACTATTGTGAATGGAATCATTGTACTTATTTACTTTCACATAAATATTTATTTAATGTGTAACTGTATTTGTGAACTGAGACAAATCTGCTATTTTTATTCATATCAGTGCAACCTCTTTCGTTCCAATGTATTCGTTTTATGTATGTGGTTAGAAACAATGCGAAACGCACTCTTATAATCACTAAAAATCCAAAACTGCAATAGTTTTCGATTACTATTCGAAATCGATACCCCGGTTTTTTCAAAAAGTGGTTCTTTGGCAAAGCTTTTTCGAAGTTAACATTTTTGGAATACCTATGTATGTCATTTAAAGGAAATCTGTAGCGTTCACGAATTTAAAATACTAAACAATAGAACAAAATCGACATACCATACTTGGTTTGTGTTTTGAACGCTTATTCTTACTTCAAAACAAAAAAAATCATACATAAAATTTCAAATACAATTTTTCAATTTTGTTAAGTGTGTTTTTAATTTTCGAAATTTCTGCGTAATTTTCTTAGTTTTTTTTTTAAATGTAAGAAACTTTTAAAAAGCATTAGAAAACATTTAAAAAAAGACGAATGAAATCGGTAAAGCCGTTTTCAAGTCATAGCGTTACTAGGAAAAATAGAAAAATAAAATTAAAGCGAGTATTCCTGATCTAAGAATAAGATGAATAAAAGTGATCTTTAGCTTTTTAAAAGAGGTATTATGTACATACATACTCAGCTCTAAATTTTACTGTAATAATTTTTTCCTATCATTTTTTTTTTTATAAAAATGCCATGTTGTTGAACCCCCGATTTACAAATAAGATATTTTATTTGCTAATGTTGATCCTCTACAAGAAACCGATATAATTCTGCGGCGACACGGTTCTCTTCGTTCTCTACCCGTCCCCGTTCTTTTTCTAAACTACTCTATGTTAATACATATGTATCGCACGATGAAGTACTTAAATTATTTCTTTATCAATATTCAGATACCGATACCTACAAAGGTTCAAAATTAAGTACGTATCTACAAACTAAAATTCGTTCCTATAATATTATAATCTCTTCCTGGATACCTAATGAATAATGTTTATCGTGAGGTCTGACGCAATATTAATGTCATGTGTGCGAATTAAAGTTTGATCAAAAGTGTTCTCACAGAGCGAATTAATAGTAATACTCAGTATGAGATTTTGTATCTTATCGATAAACGTTCTGTGCTTTCCTGTTTCATTAATGAAATTGAGCTAAGCATAAAGAAGGCTATATTTTTCATATTTATACATCTTTCATTAGTTCCTTAATTGAATCGATTAATGTTACCCAAGTGTTTTTGTACAGATTTTCAGTTTGATAAAATTGATTACAAAACTTAATGTAGGTACACTAGTACTTAGTCAGCATAATGTAAATCTTTTATTATCTTCAATACATCGAAGAAATCTTCTGAAAATCCAGCCAAAAGCACGATAATAATACATTTTGTATAGCGTTTCTTGAAAGAAAGATAAAGTAGATTCCACAAAAGTATTGTTTAGCTTGTGACATCATCAGAGATCCACGATTTTCACTCATAACGATTATTTATTGTTGTAACAACAATTGGATACCACTTCCCCATATTTAATAACTTTAAAAATAGTCTAAAATCAATTTGAGGTTCACTGATGACAAAACTAAACAAAACAGAAAGCGTTATCATTTAGTCTTTAATTCAAGGTTGCTCTCTCACGTGAAGGAATTCCACACAGTTAGTTGTTCTCATATTTTGCCAATCGGACACACACTTCAAATAGCTCAATCGTTATACATACATATATTTGATTATTCACATTATCTAATTAGAGTTTACAGTCTTAAAGATTTCATATATTTATCGCCATGTTAACACCTAATTTTACAAATAATAAGTTTGTCCTCACTCCGAATCTTTGTTTGGGTCTGGTTAAGGCTATACTTTCTTTGATTTTCCTATCAAGGGTTTGTAAATTTTTATATGAATATGCTCTAACTGATACTAAATTATTGTTTGTATGTAAATATTAAATAATATTGGAGCTTTATATAAAAAAAATTAAGTATTTACGTATTTGTGTAGTTTAGCTAAACAAACAAGGTCCCCACTTCAGACAGGAGCGTGTCTTCTAAAACAAACGGCAGTATGAACATATAGATAAAACAAATGCCTTTGAGATAATTCACCGAAACGATAGATATTCAATAGATACGGACAGGTATTTACTACAAAGCAAAATTTTGCAAGTCAGAACCCTAAACCACCATCACAACTGATAACGTCAATAAATCATTCGCATAAAACTTTTTTGTTGTTTTTTTTTTTTTATCAGAGCTACGATTCACAATATGTTTATTGAAATTGATTAATGAGGATGATTCTTATTTAAATTTATTTCATTATTTTCATTCTAGTACATACATTTATTCCACTTTTTTTTTTTTAATCAATAGTCATGATTTTTCGACAAAAGAGTAAGAAAACTTTGTTAAAGCTTTGTAAAGTCAATAAAGACAATAATTTATTGTTTCCTTCCTTAGGACTTTTTTCATTTTTATTGTTCGGAGTACTTTGATGGTGCATTTACTCCAAAATTAATGCACTTTTTTTATTTTCAGATAAGCAGTCATTTCATCTTTATTTAGGACTCATTTTTCAAAGTAAGGAGTTCTTTGATTTAATTTTATGAATATTTTCATTAGGAGTTTTTTCGAAATATATAGCTGATTACAAAATTTAAGTGCAACAATTCCCAGTTATGATTTAATTCATTTCTTTAATTTTAGGAGATATTGCGTTATGTAATAAATCCTAACACAAAGTGATGTTATAACTATAACACCTAACATCAATGAAAAGACACATAATAATTAGGAGTTCCTTCATATGTAATAACTCCTAACTTTGTATAGGAATTTTTGGGAGTTATTTCATTTTATTTTGTTAGGAGTTAATTTATTAGGGGAACGGTATGATTTTAGATTTGTATGTCCTTAAGAATATTAAAACCGAACTGCTTGTGTTCCTGTGCTTGTTGGCATTAATACACTTTCACTTTAGGTGCAAATTGACTGATTTCATTGAAAATTTTCAAATTACAAATCTCATTTAACATTTCGAAATCATCTCGTTTCAAAGTAATTTTGACGTTTCAAATTCAATGAGACCGTTTAGCTCCATACTTTAATCTACTACAATTTCTATTAAAAGGAAAAGAAGAAGGAAACATCAAGAAATTTGGAGGGATGATTATTATTAGCAAATCTTAATGAAAACACTTTCCCCGTAAATTAAAATAGAACATAGCTCAGTTGGGGCCTCTTGAAAACGTTAAGTTTATTATATCAATTTTATTAGCAAGTCCTTTTACTTGACAAATATTCGTTGATTAATTTTATACAAGACTCTTTAGTGTTGTAATATTTTGTATTTTATAAATGATGTACTTAATAACTCAAAGCATAAAGTACTTCAAAACTTAATCTCAAACTGATGTAAGGAATATAAATTGTTATACTGTACGAATCAATTTTTTTGTTTTCAAATCAGATCTCCGAAAAGTTTCCGATTGATTGTAAGATAAAAGCGAATCGATCTTTTCGTTAAAGTACAAAAAACACATCAAACGCACAGAGATAGATATATGTAACTACTTGTAAGCACTTAAATAATCTATTAATTCCTGAACTTGTCTATTAAAATTGTATAGACTTACAATATGGATTTATCCTTAGTCGTTTGGTTTTTATCTTCCAGAATGATATTGGTATTATAGAAGGACAAATCGTCCTTCTTATTGTCAACTGCACCCATGGAGGCCAAGTTTTATTTGATTTTTCGATGTTAACACGAACCAGGAACAAATCGAACTAATGATTTTCGCAAAGGTATTGAACTGTTTTGTATTAAAATCAATCGTAACTTGTATCTAAAACTGATATGTTATCAATTAATTCCATTCTAAATAGGAACCTATGTCTAGAGTTTATTGATAAGTACATATAGCAAAAAAAAGCTCTTAGTCTAAGATTATTGTAAAAAAATATGAACGATATGAACTCAGAACACACACAAGCATATTTGGTTTTTAGATAATGGTTAGCTTTTATACAGGCCATTCATTTAATCTGCCAACAATCAATAAATTAATCAATGCGTTCAATTTACTACATTATTGCTTAATTGTTTCTTAAGCTGATGCAAAATTGAAAACTATTACATTTTTTTGGTATGACGTATAGGTTCTTTATTGAGTAAGTGTACAATTCACTAAAATAATCTTTAAAGAAAATGTTTCTGCATCAATTATGCGGTGTACATTGAATTCACCAATTGTACCCTATACCACCAACTTTTTCACTTGTTCGTGAATTCGTATTATGATATGTTTTCCTTGCAAGTTGTTTTGAAAGTAATCACTTGCGCCGATGAATTCATGCACGTGTACACGTGATTATGTAAGCTTGCTATAACTTCTGAAATTATTTTCTTAGTTGAGACCTCACGCATTTTGACAAAAAATTAAATATTGTGAAATTAAAAAGATTGTGGAATGTTTTCATTTCCTATCCGTACGATGTTAATGAGCACAGGACATGCGGAAAACTACTTTTCGAAGTTCCCATTATCCTTATAAGATTAATACCTCGATTTTTTTTCGACACGAAACCAAAATTCCCCTTAAAAGATCAAGTAAAAATGAAAAATAGAAGCCTTTTCCCTGTACAAAAGGCTGAATTGAATAGGTACATCTTCCAATACCTTACCATAGTTTGTCAAGCGTTCAATTACCTTTCAATATTGAAAACTGTCTTGGCGTGTTCGAACGTTTGCAAAAATTCGAACAATTTTGTCTAGAGACTTGGCGGACAATTAGCTGACAAATTCGGAAGATAAATTGTAAGTTTACGCATTTGATACAAAATTGGTTTAAGTTGTTTTCGAAAAAGCTGTCAATATTAAGTATACACGAATATTGACAGCTTTTTCGAAAACAACTTTATGACCTTAAATCGATGTGAAAATCGTTGAAAATTTTGTTTTTCAAACGGCAAATTTGCTCATCGTAACGTGATTTCAAGTTCAATATCTCACAAATGCATAACTTTCTTGCAGTTCCTTTTAATAGTAAACTTAACCAATCTACATTAATTAAAAACGTTTGATCATAATTCCATATTTTTAATTTATTTAATTTAACTCGACTCGCGAGGCACAATCATTTTGAGTGCATCGCGATTCAATACAGCTTGTTTGCAAACTAAACCCTCGGCGAAGACAGTAGATTCATGTTGAAGATATTGAATTGTCTTATCCACGTACATAAATGATTCCTCCAAAAATGTAACACAGCTCGTCTTCATACTCGTATCAAGAGAAATTCTTCTAGTTTTTTCTGCTATTGCTGAATGTACTTCAAAACATAGAATTCCCAAAACTCTGGTCTCACCTGGAAGAAGAAAACAACAAAAAAACACACTATAATAAGAATACTTGAACAATGCTGCACATCTTCAGGTTTCAAGATTTACCAATCTGTATTAATAAAAGTCTTTATTAGAGATTTGATACCTGAGCTATTTTTTAAACTTGCTACGTGGGAGATGCTTCAGTGGTAATCTTTTAGAAAAACTCCCTTAAATAAAACGTTTGTTGGCAATTCTTTAGAATAAATATGATTTTAAAAACGAACATGCAGGAGAGCAGGAGTATGGTTGGATAAATTGGTGGTTCTTCTTATACAAAACTAAAAAGGTGTCTATAAAAGCGATGCAACACATTAAATTTTAATTTATTTTTATGAAAGGACACAAGGACACTTGACCTAATATCTTAATTATTAATAATCAAGTTCCAAGTTCTATTAGGGCCAGTTGAACAATTATGGTTCAGCACTGAACCTCATTTTTAAATTCTTGATTGATTATGCAAATACCAACCGAGGTAGGTAAATCGTTTTTAAGTTTTGATCGGAGGATGAACCACTATATTGTATATACTTGTCCAAACGATGGTCTTTAAGAATAATAAAGATGATTGGAATCAAAAAATAACACTTACATGGAGCCAGTTGTTCATACAATTCGATCATTTCCTTCCCGTATTCTTCTTTAGCATCAAGGTCCTTTTCCTCTAAAACCATTAGATCCTTTGGATCGGCTCCAAGCTTTTGCACAAACTGTATTTTTACTTCGCTTATATAAAAATGTTTCCTCGGTAACCATTTTTGATAGTGCTCAATGTATTTTTTACAATTTTCAACAGTTTTTTCCATTGCAGCTAAATCCGCCCCTGCTTTTTCTAAAATGTCACTAATATACAACTTATCTACATCCATTCCACAGGATGAGCACCTTCGAAAAAATAAAGAACAAAATATCAATAGTAAAAAATTTGGATTTCGATAGAACTACAATGCCTACTTCCAGTTCTCGTGCCAATTTTCTAAATTAGGTGGGAGTACGAAACCGAAACACTGTTGGTTCTTGCACTTCAATGCACTATAATATGTTCCAAATTCCGTAACGTCCTTGCACCTTGCACATTCACATTTGAATAGTTTTGTGTGCATTAAATGTCTTTGCCGATCTGCTGTTCCCCACACGGCATCCGAATAGCAAATGCTGAGGTTTGTGTTCTTCGGTATTTCGTGTGGAGCCCACAGGATAAGGCCACCGTTTTTGGTGAAACTTTTAGCCAAATTCGGTCTACAGGAATGCTCAACCAAAGATGCTGTATCAAAAACGGCTACGTGTGGTGGATCTGAGGTGGGAACTTCGTGGCCGTTTATTTGCAAAATTCCAGTGATTTTCATAATTTCATCTTCGGTAAATTCATCAGTTTGAAAGAATCTTGAAACCAAAAAAAAAAAACGTTTTACATTCTGTTGGTACAAATAAATTTATAAAAATAGATTTGTTCGTTGAGCCTTAATGAAGTCACCCTGCAATCGCCCCGAAGCGTTTTTTTTTTGCAAAGCCTCAACTCACCCGCCCTGGGTGTTTTTTTTTTTTTTTTGTGGATAGGTGTCGGTGATCTAGGTTTTCAGCTGGGGCGAGTAGAAGTCAAAAATAAATTGATAAGCATATCAACCGCAGGTAAGGTTCAACGAACAAATTCTAATTAAAAAAAAAAAAGTAAAACAAAAGCAAGCGCATTCAACCTTCTATTTTCGTAAAAGTATAAAAAGGATTAAGCCTTCATTTCTTCTTTTTGTAAATTGGTAGGAGTTGCGATAAGCTTAAATAATAATGAGTTGATATCTATCATAATATTATATACATTCACAAAAATCTAGATTTGAAAAGAACTAAAACTTAAAATTTTGTAGGCATTTAATGTATTTTATTTGTTTCAAAATTACAAGTGCGTAAATGTGCGTGTTTAAAAGATTGAGTTTCAGAGCATGTTCCAAAAAGTGCTATATAAAAGCATTAAAAAAGATTTTGACATAGTTCAGACAAAGTAAAACATTAAATAATATGGCTTCATGCTTGAAACATCAAAAAATAAAACTATAAACGAAATGTCTGAAATTTTACCAAATTAGTGGATATCTGCACCTTTTTTTTTTTGTTTTGACCCGATTCGTTACAAAAACATTTTTTTAGAGTCTCACGTTTAGTTTTCACTAAAAAACAAAAAGAAAAAAACAGGAGAAGGACATATAGTTAAGTACCAACACATTCAGGATGTTTTAAGAACAACCTTAATTTTTAAATGAGAACCATTGAAAAATCAAATACATAGAATTTCGGATGGTTGGTAGAGACCACCGTCAAGTTACATGACAAAATCTTCTGAAAACAGTGGTCAATTGATATCCCAAAATTTTATACAGCCCTATATCTGGGATTAGCGGTGTTTCCGCATCATTCAAATATCTCATCAGCTTAAGTCAAAAATCTTTAAATAAAATTATCTCTGTAAAAAATGGTGTCGTTTTTAAAGCGACATAATTCCAGCAAAAATCAATCCTGAAGTGCGTTCTTTTTCTAACCATAGTCAACTATTGCTAACAATTCAAAATTATTACCATTTGTAACTATGAGTGTCAAATAGTTACGATCTGTTACTAGGTATTTCCCACTCACCTCCATGAGAGTTGACAGTGTTGACTTGTCAAAGTGGACCTAGTAATGATAACAAATGATAGTTATTTAGAAACTTACTTTTACTTTGGAAAAAAGCCAACTAATTCTAACAATGATAGTTCAACTATTATTTTTTGACATAACAACAATTATTGTTGACTATGGTCTGAAAAAGAACACACTTCTGAACCTTCTGTATTTTATTAATGGGTTTTCCACGATATCTAGAAACAAAATCTAGAGCCAAAAAATCTAGAAAGAGAAAATCTAGAAAAAAAATATAGAATTACCAAAATCCAGAAAACCCAAAATCTAGAAAAAAAATCTAGAATGGACAAAATCTATAATAAATATTAATTTTTGAGACAATGGTTACAATTCGCGCCCTCGAATTGTAACCATTGTCTCAAAAATTAATATTAATTCTAGATTAAGAATTCCTGTAAAAAAATCTAGAACACTTTTTTCTAGATTATTCCAGATTTTCATCTTTCTAGATTTTTATACATTCTAGATTTTTACTACTTCTAGATTTTGTCTTTCTGTATTTTCTTTTATAGATTTTGTCCTTTCTAGATTCTGTCACTCTGGATAACGTCGTGATCCCTTTATTAATAATATGCGTTAGAATATATGACAGGTTATATGAAATGAACTTATTTAGTAGAATCATCTTGTTTTAAGATATAATTGGGAGAATTTTTGAAATAGTCATTTCAACAAGAGATAATTTGTCAAACAGATTGAATAAAATCAGGATTTTTCAAAAGCAGCCTTTTGAAACCAAAATTTTGAACACCTCGCAGGTATATGGTATAAAATCTTCTTTTTCAATAATTTATTAGCTCTCACTATGTAGAACAGATGTTATCTGCAAGGAAATTTTGCATACCTTGGAATAAATTTTCCGATACTCTCTAAGTCACTTTTCCATTGGGGAGACCCTCTACGTATATTTTCATGCGATTCTAACTTGATAAGCTTTTCAAACTTTTGTGGGTCAGTTCTTTTGAGTAATAGTGCTCGTAGTGCAGCAATACATTGATACATTGGATGTGGTGTCGTAAACTCGTGAATAACAACCTTAAAAATAGAAGTTAAATAAATGTGTTTCTATTAAAGGTTTCTTAATTCATCGTTGTACATGTTATTCTAAGCTTTTGTTGAAACTCATATCATTTCATATGAAACTTTAAACTTACTTTCTTTTGCTCCCGTTTTTGTGTCAGTTTGCATTCTTCCTTGTGTTCAACGCTGTCTTCACATTCCTTCGAACAAAGTGGCCATCCACAGTGTTGACAGAGAACATGGTCCTTTTCATCAATACCATCCAGACAACCTAGACATACAGGACCAGTAACTTGTGATGGTCCCCTGGTTAGAGGCGCTGCTTCTTTTAATATAATTTCATATGGTTTGATTTTTCGTGTTGTCACAAGGTATCGGCCCAGCTTTTCACTTTGTTCAATCTGAAAAAGCATAGATACATTCAAAATAATATCATTCATTCAAACAATCTTTAACTTTCTCTTGTTCGCTGGTCAAATACAACGTTGTACATACGAGTACATGTACATCATGTAGGTTAGATAGGGTTAGGTTAGGTTATAGGTTAGGTAAAAGTGGCTGCAGGCAAACACACCGAACACATAAACCATTTTTTAATTAAATCGTTGTATAGATACTTTAGAGGTGCACATGCAGATATAAAAAGTTATGGTCGAATAACCGAACCCTACTGGAATCCATTCTATTACTTTATTTAAAAAAAAAAATATTCATTTTCTTAGACCGGTCGATGGTTAAAAACAATTCAACCGTCAAAATTGAAAATGTGAGCACCATATAGTGTGATTGCTGAAATTTTTTTTTAGAAAAACCCATATTAGCCAAAACATACTCCAAATGAAAACTTAATTAATAGACATTAAGAGAGTTTTATACATTATTGTCCAAGTAAAAAAAAGGTGCCTTCTATTGATGTAATTAACAATGAATGTCTATAGGACAAAACATTATATATACTATAAATACCTACTTAAAGTTTTCTTCGTATTTTTTGTTAAAAAAGTATTTCCGAAAAAGAAAAAATAAAACGTAGAAACCTACCTTAAATGGTCGGCACATTGACTTGTGAATTTTCCAATCAGATTTTTGATGCTCCGCTGAGCAATAAAACACTTGATTGCAGTTAGAACACTTTGATTTTGTTTCTTTCAAACAAATTTTACAATTCCCATTCACAGACATTTTTTAAAAATTAATATTTTATTTTTTATTGAATTTACTGAAAATAGTATGCACAATTTGACTTCCTTCAGTTCTTTCGTATCAATAATGATTAAAGTTACTCTAGCATGTGTGGGGGCTATTTATAACTTAAGCCACAAGAGGTGGATCTGGATATGTTCCCATACAAAGTGAATCTTTTAAATAGATACTCAATTCAAATAATCAAAATATGTATGAGCAACAATACATTTATTTTCATTTTCGAAGCAAATGCGCTTAAATTCAATAAATAATCCCATTGTCCGTCAATTTATTTGTTCGAGGTTTAAGGGTCTTTTTAAATTAAGCATAGGCTTTGTGGTAACTTAAGCTTATTTAAACGAAAAGTTTTTATATTTTAGGAAAATCGTTGAGGACGATGACAGACTAATTATTATCGTACAACTTGGTCTACAAAATAACGGGTGTTTTTTAAGAGCTTAATAACTTCAAATAATAATACAATACAGAAATATTGTTCAAATTAATTTTTCATTATTATAATCTGGTAGAAAATTGTATAGCATTTATTTTTTAAATATGATTTCCGGAATATGTCCACCGCGGCTACGAGAAACATAGTCCATTCAACCAGCCCAATTTTTCACTTCTTTTTCCAATACATCGTGATTGAATATTGGCTTCCAATTCTTTAAGAGTTGCTGGTTTGTCGGCATAAACCAATGATTTATCATAGCCCAACAAAAATTAGACAGCATGGCTCGATATCGGTCGCCATTCACCGTAACGGCAGCTCCCCATTTCCAAAGAAATTAGGACCGATGATGCCGCCAGCGTGTAAACCGCACCAAACAGTCAATTTAAATAGATGTTGTGGTGAAGGTAATTCGTTAATGGCTTGATAATTGTTTTTGCTCCATATAATGTAAGTCAATGTTGTTTATTGAGGAAGCAAATTACTTGCTCACTAGGTCGATTATGTACGACCGTAAAGTGGAGAAGAATTTGCGATAAGATTTATTTTTTAAATTTCCACAGTTTGTAAGCGTTGTTCTGTTGTACTGTACTGTTGCTTATTTACTGCTGGAACACAATGGAGCCGGAGCCGGATCCGCAAACGCATCCGTATTGCATGTCAATATATTGAATACACACGAATTTAATGTTGTGAACACAACGAGACGGATCCACAAACGCAGCCGCAAACGGCGACGGACGAGTTGGCCAACTTTTTATAAATACGTGGACGTGCGTATTTTTGACATTCCATACACAAAAAAAGAGCAAAATAAAATCCTTTTAGAAATTAGGTCTGGGTACAAATGCATAAAAAAGATGGATGCGATATATATGTTTTATCATCTATTATATACATATATATGTATGTTTGTCAGTGGAAATTGTAAAAAAAGGTGGAGTACGTACGACTCCATTGTAGGCACTTCTAATTAGGTAGGTACGGCATGCGATACGGTTGCGGCTGCGGTTCCGGCTGCGTTTTTCTATTGTGCTCCAGCAGTTAACATAAATGTTTGATATTCTCAAAAATGTCATACCATAGACAACAACCACCGAAATTTCTCATACAGCAGTTGTTCCAACAACAATAATTATTATTTAATAATACAAGATCTTATATTCTCCTGTATATACCAAACTTAAAGAGACCATATTATGTATCAAACAACCAATATCTAATGCGTCTGATAATATGGACCTTATAACTTAACTATGGACTGCTAGAAGCCAACTTCGCGTTGGTTCCCAAAATATCGCCCTAAGAAAACGATGGTAAAATATGGAAACAAAATTATCTTGACGGGTGACAAACAGCTGACTGCAGAATTGCGCTTCAGTCCTAGCAATAAATAAAAACTAAAAGATGAAGTGCTTAATAATTGGGATATTTTGTTCCATAAGTAAGTGGAAGTGTATAATGTAGCAAATTCTTAAATTCAGTGTTTTTTTAATAGGCTCATCAGAATGGAGCATTTAAGGATATACGCAAAGAAGATGTCAACCTTTTCGAATCAAGCACTAAAATTAATTAAAATTTAAAGTTATTTGGATATTCTCTATTTTTGTTTCATGTGTAGGTATTATAATCAAACCACCATTCTGACATTCATGCAATTGCAAACCATATTCCTTTAACTTTTTGCAAATGTATGAATATTGTACTTGAGAGTGTTCTCATTTCCATGCTGTTCTTTGCATCTTGGACTTGATAAATAAACAAAAAAAAAACCATTGTATTTAAAATCTATAGTATTCCCAAAAAGCGTAACGTTTTGTGCGCCATCTATCCACGACGTTCACAAGCTTTGATTGGAGAGTAATTTTAGAGGTTTTTGTCTAAACTGCTATGGGAAGCAAAAACAACAATAGAAGACATTTGATGTAAACATTGTATTTGAAATTCATAGTAGGCTGGGAAAGGAGTAAGAGATAACGGGGTTTGGAGACACATACATGTCGCTAATAATTATCACATATTTAAACCTTTCCACCTACATTTTCTCTCCAAACGATAAATTTGAAAAAAAGGTTTGGAGGCTCAGGGTGTCGCCACAGTCGATCCTGCTATCCACTATAGATTTCATATACAATGATGTAAAGTAGATAAGACAACTAGCGCCGCCATTGACGACGTTCAGAACTAAAATAGAATGTTACATATATGGTCACATGAAATTTCTATAAAAATGTATATACAATGACAAAACTGACATAAAAGAGCGACTGAGATAAGCTCGCATTTTATTCAATTAGAAGAATGTTGCTCAGTTGATTGAGCATTGCCTTTTGATTAATGTAAAATCAAAATTGTATCTGGCAGTACTTTAAAAATAAAAATGGGCGCACGCACGAAACGGCAAATGTCAAACAGAAGAAAAATGGAAAAATCAAACCAAATTTTCTCACTGATAGATGTGTTGCATGATGTCAGTCCGGTTTGCTACACATTTTTTTGCAAAAATTTAATAACATTTATCGTAAAAAAAGAAACGTTTCAATAAAAACGAAAACAAAATATTGCCATTGACAATGTTGCGTGTAGCTTATGGAAATGCAAACAGGTAAGTAATGTCTCGCCATCAATTAGTTATGTATATATTGCCGGTGCCTCTACAATATAATACATTTTTTCATCTTTCCGGAATACCTACTCGCTATTTACACCCTTTTTCACGTAATATCCTACCTAATAGGGAGACTAGAAAACGTGTTGTCGCACTTTCTACAAAAGTCATCTCCTTAAACTATTCAACTCTGCACAACAATCAATCAGGGCAAAAGAGAAGGCCATTACTTAATGTTTATGGGCACAGATTTGGGCCAACTCCAACACCGCCATACAACAGAGGATATGGAATGCTCGTGGTTCGAATCCTGCGTGGTGCTCTTAAACTCCGATATATTGTATTGGGTGGTGCGATAAGTGGAGGCGTCACACTCGGTAAGGTGCGTTTACAACTTTCATTTCTTATATAACCCATCAGCACCCGTCAACTAAAAAAAACAAAACTTATTAATTGATTATCCTCAGAAATACGATGAGTGGAAGGATGGTTTGCCTGACTTGAAGTGGTTACAAGATGCCCTACCACAGGGAGAGAAATGGAGTGGTTTCAACAAGAAGCTTCTGGAAGTGGGAGGTCTTGTCAAGAATGCAATCGAAATAGGTAAAAACAAATTGATTATATTTTTTGTATGTTTTGGTTAATTTTTAACAAAACAACTAAATTGTTCTATAATTTGTTATTATTTTGTTGCAACATTATAAATACACTCTTACAGTTGTATTATTATTTGTTCTGTTTGTAACATTCGATAGAATTTCTGAATTGTGTTCTAATCGGAAAATGGACAAAGTTGCAGTATGCACTAGGCTTAGTATTGTCGTCACTGTCAATGTACCTACATACTTTTTTGAAACACAATATTCTTTTCTAACCAATTGACGATTGGTGAAAAGCATACAAATTGGCATTGAGAGCTGAGAAAGATTGGCCTGTTTTTAAAACAAAAATCGTAGCAAAAAGGAATAAAACTTTTCAAATCTTTAAAATACTACTAACTTACTTAAGGTGGTGCAGACAGTCCATTGTGGGCTACGGCCTCAACCAACAATCCTCGCCAGCTAGGCCGGTCCTTAGCCAGTGGCCTCCAGTTGCGCACAACAAGTTGGTTGAGGTCGTTATACACTTGATCGTGCCACCTTAGATGAGGTCTTTCAAAGCTAAGATACCTCTTAAGCCCGAAGAAACAGCGATTGGCAAGAGTGATTCTTTAACTGATCTCTTCACTGAGGTAATAGTGGAACCCAAGTAGGCAGTCCTTGACAACTTTAAAGTAATACCTATCCATCGTGACGGATCTTTAAAAAAACATAATAAAAAAAAACGTATTTAAACAAATTGAGTCTTTATTTGGGCTTATGTTTCAAAAACGTGTCCAAGTCAGCTGTCAAAAGAGGATTTCATTGACCCTCTCTTCTCTCTTTTTTTTTTTGCGGAAGCAGCCCTCGCGTTGGAAGCAATAATTCAACTCCTCATAGGACATAGACTGGCATCCAGATAATTCTCCTGCTTTTTGTAGCACAATACCTCAGCTGTGCGCACGACTCTCAATACTGGGACTCACTCAGCTTCTTTCCGCCTTCACCTTCCAGACTCCATTGAAAAAGCTGCAGCCGTCAACTCCTCTTGGGACATAAAGTGACATCCGGATCCTTCTCTCGCTTTTTGTAGCACGATATCTCAGCTGTGCCCACGACTCTCAATACTGGCACTCAGCTTCTTTGAAAACATTTGACCTTGGCCTTCTAACCCACCTTTCACCTTCCAGACTCCATTGAAAAGACTGCTTTGGTATAGGGTCATTGGGTTTCCCAGCGCCCGATCTAGGGGTTTGTTCAAGAGGGACAAAAGTCGAATTTGGTGTTCCCTGCGGCCCTACCATGTTATCATGATTTTAGAAAATTGAAATTTTGAAGACCTTTTTTTTCATAATTTCTTTGCATTCGTCTTTATTAGTTTTGCGCCCCCAATGGCTGACGCTCGGGGCAAGTGCCCCCCTCCACCCCTAGATCCTCAGTGTATGGCCAATCCAGCGCTACTTTTTTCTGTGATTTTCTAAATCCACTTCTTTTTGTCCAGTTCTAACAGTTCTTTGTTGGATACGAAGATCAAAATTCGTGTTGTAAGGCTGAAGAATAAATCCCTATATTTTACGGTACGTCAGAAATTCGACTCAAGTGTAAACTGATGAGCGTTAAAGTTATCTTAGAAGACAAAACGTATCAAAATAAAAATTCGGGCACTTCCAAGAGGATTTAAGAAAGTTCACCTTTACTTGAGGAGGTGGTAACACTTGGCAAAACAAAAAACACGGGTATAATTTCAAAACTCTTCTCTTTCACTATTTTTTTTTTTCAAAATTGAATTAAGAATTAGAAAGTGTTCTATAGTGGAAGTGTTCGTACACGTATTTGGTCTATTTCTAGACTTAAATTTATCAAAACTTATTACTTGCAATACACTTTTTTACTTGAAAAATGGAAAATCTTTTTTAACGAGCACACACTCATCATTTCCCTGTCCAAAACCGATTGATTAAAAAGAAGTAAGGCAACCTTGCGTCTGATAGAAGTTGGTGGAACGATTTAAGAACTCGCGCAGACTGCGAAGATATGGTCAGGGTGACACGAAAAGTTTCGTCTCTGAGATTATAAACGCTTGAGTCTGACTCAAATGGAGACCAAGCACAAACCAAAAACTACGTCAGAAAAATTCAAAACCGACGTGCAACTGGCCAAAAACCAGACCGCCGCCTCCTGTTAATTCGGTTCTTGGAATCCTATAATTCTGTAGTTAATTTAGTATCTCTTTCAAAATTTTCCCTTCGAGGACACCTCTTTATCATATCATCTAGTTTTTTGTGATTGTCTTACTTTACATTTTTATAAGTATACAACCTCGTTTAGTACTAAAGCTGGTGGTTCTCAATTGAGGTGAAAAACTCCTAAGAAGAGCTAAAATAGTGCTGGTATGCGCCGTTTTGTTACCATAACTAATCAACTTAACAAAGGATTGGAAGATTGTAATAGGATATTTTTTACGGAGAAGGACAGGATGAGCTAGTACTCTCTTGAAGGACGACTCAATCTGCCAAGCCAACCATATGACACCCCAATGTAACCGTACTCCATACTGTATGCCACCGAGGCAGGTTGCAGGTTGGCAAGGGTACAATGGTTTCGTCAAGGAGTTGGTTCAGCAAGCGCGTTCGGCGTAAAAATCCTCCAATAATCATAGCCCGCCACCTAGGCGAGTTGTATGGTTCTCTAAACGGTTTCCCTGCCAATCCTTTAATTGCTTGATGGTGATAGGACATTGGTTCATTAAGCGGGCTTAGCCTAGGAACCATCCAAGAATTATACCCCACCACCTAGGTGAGCTGTATGATTCTCAGACGGATCCTGTGCCAATTCTTTGATTGTTAGGTCTGGAAGGTATTTGTGAAGGTGATTGGTTAGGATAAACGATTTATTCATAGCCATTTGGTCGCATCGAGAAAGTTGATCAGATCTTTGATCTTTTTTTTTTTTTTGATAGTTTCTCATTATCTCGCATCCTAATGCGAGATAAAACTGGGCATTGACACATTAAATGGAATACAGTCTCCTTGTCAGCCTCTTTTCCAACAAATCAGCAGCATGCACACCCACTGGCCAGTAACCCGTGCTTACTGCCACCACTCTGGCTATATCTGACCGGTTTCTGCAGAGTAATTCATTTGTTCGAAATTTGTTGTAGTCAGGCCACATCTTCCTAGATATGATGCAATTATTCAAATTGCTCCTCCTTTGATTAGATAATGTAAAGTGAGATAAGCGAAATGTTGATAGCTTCGGCGAGTGAGCTGTGAAGGGCTGATCCTTACCTGGCCAGCTCATCTGCTTTTTCATTTCCCTGAAAGCCACTATGCCCTAGAACCCAGAGTAGAGTGACCTCCAGGTTGGAGCTAAGACCATTCAGTTCTTCCTGGCATTACCTGACTAATTTGGAGGAGGTGGATGTTCAGTTCAAAGCCTTGATAGCAGCCTGGCTATAAATTAATATAGCGACGTTTCGTTAAATACAAACGCTTCATTCCAAGATACATAGTTAAAACTTTTAAAAATAAACGAAGACATTGAAAATAAAATTGTTTCTTGTTAAATTGGTTTTAAAATCCGTGCGTATGTTATGTAATGATGAACGTAAGTTTTTTTTCAATTATTCTGACTAGGTTGTGAAGTTTAGAAACATTTTATTTGATCGTTACTTAGCTAGGAAGGAATAGGCAGGCCATCGCCAGTTTTAACCCAATTTAATGTGCCCAAGATATGACCCCAAAATTATTTGTTTGTCTAGTTATATTGGGAAATTTGAAAATACTAACAATTTTAAAAAGTTGATTTTTGATGTTTCATTATTTATAAAAAAAAATCCAAATTCTAATCACCAAGTGTGGTGGTATTCAGATAATTATATTTGTAGCTTAAAAAAGTAAAAAATAACATAGTTTTTTTTTTTAACTAAAAAATTCCCTGTCGTTGTCTGTTTTGCAAATCTAGATCCAAAACTGAAACAACTCGGGGAAGATAAATTAGCCGAGTGGAGAATGTGGTTTGATAACCGCTTGGATGACGCTATTGAAGCTGCCGATTATCAAGGAACCAATATCATTGAAGAATGTATGTTGTACATTTTGTTAACTTTACCATTTTAAATTCTATTCTAGTATATAAAAATTAACCTAAAAGACTCAAAAACGCACTTAAAAAACACATCAAATATAATTTTCTGAATACTACCATTTCGAAATTCTTTAAATTAATAATTACTCTCATCAAAAAATTGTTTTTGTATTTCCTCGAATAAATATAACTAAAAAGTATCTTATTCTAGCAGCGGGCGATTTAAAAGCGAAGGCCACTGTGAATGCCATCGGGTTATCCAAAGACGATAGCCGCAAAAAGTATGGTAAGTCTTTACAGTTAAAAATTAACCATAATCTTTCCACTAACAACATATTCTGTGTGTATGCAGAAACTCTCCAATCACAAGTGGAAACCTTGCAAACCGAAATCATGACCGTTCAGATTAAATACCAAAAAGAGCTCGAAAAAATGGAAAAAGAAAATCGAGAGCTACGCCAGCAATATTTAATACTCAAAACCAACCGAAAAACTTCGTTAAAAAAAATTAAGAAATCTCTCATTGACATGTATTCAGAAGTGCTGGATGAACTTTCTGGATACGATACCAGCTATTCGACGGCTGATCATTTACCTCGAGTAGTTGTGGTAGGAGATCAAAGCAGTGGCAAAACATCTGTTCTTGAGTCGATTGCCAAAGCAAGGATATTTCCACGTGGAAGCGGAGAAATGATGACTCGAGCTCCGGTTAAAGTCACCCTATCGGAGGGGCCCTATCATATAGCACAATTTCGTGATTCTGATAGAGAGTATGATTTGACCAAAGAATCTGATTTGTCTGATCTTCGCAGGGAAATAGAACTGCGAATGCGCGCCTCAGTGCGTGGCGGTAAGACAGTTAGTACTGAGGTTATCTCGATGAGTGTTAAGGGTCCCGGACTGCAGAGGATGGTTCTGGTTGATTTGCCTGGTATTATTGCAGTAAGTGTTAACTGACATTGATGGGTTCTTTTTTTCTTCAATGTAAAAGCAATTCTATTTTCAGACAATGACAGTAGACATGGCAGCTGATACCAAAGATTCCATCCATCATATGACAAAGCATTATATGAGCAACCCGAACGCCATTATTTTGTGTATTCAGGATGGTTCTGTTGACGCTGAGCGGAGTAATGTCACTGAAATGGTTACCCAGTGTGATCCATTGGGAAGACGTACCATATTCGTACTCACCAAAGTAGATCTAGCCGAAGAACTAGCTGATCCTGATAGGGTAATACCAATGGTTTATTTCATGCAAGGTTGTTTTACGCTATACTGTTGTTGTCCACAGATTAGAAAAATCCTCTCTGGAAAACTGTTCCCTATGAAGGCTCTGGGTTACTATGCGGTCGTTACAGGCAGAGGAAGGAAAGACGACAGCATTGAAGCTATTCGCCAATATGAAGAAGACTTTTTCAAAAACTCCAAGCTCTTCCAGTGAGTTTGTCTTCATAAGTGTTGAAGAAATCTAACTTAATGTTTTCTAATTTTTTTGTGTAGCCGCCGAGGCGTTATTATGCCGCACCAAGTAACAAGCCGAAACCTAAGTTTAGCTATATCAGACCGCTTTTGGAAAATGGTTCGAGAAACAATTGAACAACAGGCGGATGCCTTCAAGGCAACAAGATTCAATCTTGAAACTGAATGGAAAAACAATTTCCCCAGGTATAACAGTTTTTCATATATTTCTTTGTGTATGGTTAACACATGTATTTTTTTTTTTTGCTTTTCAGGCTAAGAGAGTCAGGAAGAGATGAATTGTTTGATAAAGCAAAAGGTGAAATTCTTGATGAAGTCATCAGCTTGTCACAGATCTCTGCCAAGAAGTGGGAGGAGGCGCTTACAAACAAACTCTGGGATAAACTATCAAACTATGTATTTGAAAACATATATCTTCCGGCGGCTCAGTCAGGTTCTCAAAGTAATATTTAGTATAAGAAAGTTTCATTTATGTAGTCCTTGTGGATCATCATCACGTTTTCAATATCCTGTTCAATCGAATCAATCATGATTGAGTTCATAAAGTAACACCCCAGATCACTTTTTAGTGTCATTATCCTGTGAAATTTTCTTAAATATTTTTACAAGCCATTTTGTGGTTTGATTTTGTTTTTTTAATTATACTTATTTTAAACATTTAATTTTATTTAGATTCATTCAACACAATGGTGGATATTAAATTGAGACAATGGGCGGAACAGGCTCTTCCTGCTAAATCTGTTGAAGCAGGTATGTTTTCATTATTGGTATACATTTTATTACATTTTAGTTTGCTCAGAGTATGTGTGTACTGAGGATGCGTTAGTTAGTTAATGGCTTGTTTTTTGATCAAACGTTGACACCTGATACCTCTTTCGTCGCTTTCACATTCACAGTTTAGGGCTTGGTTTAACAGCTTGCCCACCCGATTGTCTCGGATAAAATAAAATTAATCCACGGTTCAAGAATTCAAACAAGCATCGATTCCCCCAACCACTTATAAATTCTATTCAAAGTTTTTTTGCAAAACAGTTTTCGGCAGCGTACACTGGTTCGGTTTTTGGTTCTCATGTATTAAAAACGAATTTGAATTTTGCTGGGGGCAATACCCGCATTTATTAAGCTTAGTACAAACTTCAAATATTTTACTCTAACTTAAAACTATACAGGTAAAACTTAAAACTAATTGGGTGGGTGATTCCGGAGAAGGAGTTTAAGGCATGGAGTGCTGAGGTTAAAGTCGAACAAGTCTTGGTTAGAATTTACCCTCCGCAGCATTCTCGTTAAGGGTTTGTTGGAGCCATACGAGGAACGGTGTGGAGGAAGATAGAAGAGGCGAGGATTTCTTAGGTTACGAGAGTTCGTGTTGAAGAAAATAGAATTGTAAAGGGTTTCACAGTCAACCGAACCGGAGAGGAGTCGATGAATAAAGAGAATCTCGGATATTTCCCTTCGTTCTTGCAGCGAGTTCAGGTTGATTAATTGAAGGCGATTTTGATAGGGATGCAGGATCAAAGGATTATTCCAAGAGAAACCGCGAAGAGCAAATCTTAGGAAACGACGCTGAACGCTCTCGATTCTAGAGATATGAATTTGTTGGTATGGTGACCATACTTGACAGGCGTATTCAAGTAGCGGGTGTAGAGAGGTCGGGTGACGTATGTGTCGAAGAAATCTTTGGACCATCGTCTCAAAAAACCAAGTGTTGAGTTGGCTTTTAAAATGATATCGTCGATGTGTGCCAGGAAGTTGAGTTCTCGGTCGCATAATATGCCAAGGTCGTGAATCGCCTCCACGGAGGATAGGGGTTGGTTATGGAGAAAGTAGGGCCGGGGGGAGGTTTAATGTGCTTACGTGAAAAAGTGATTGATTGGCATTTGGTAATATTGAGCTCTTAGCAGTTTTTAAGGCACCAGATTGAGTGAACAACTGTCGAGATCAAGTTGAATAAGAGAAGAGGCGTGTACCGATGCTATGGTCTTATAGAACTAAGTATCGTCAGCGTAGAGCGAGATAAGGGAATATTTTATTACCATTTCTATATCGTTAATGGTAAGAATGAAAAGGAGTGGACCTAAGTGACTACCTTCTGGAACCCCTGAGGTAGCCAAGAAAGGATTGGAGAGGACACATCTGAAACGGACACTGTTATAACGGTTTTCTAGATAAGAAGGAATCCATTTCAAGAGGTGGGTTCAAAGCCGAGGGAGGATAATTTGAAAAGTATTAGTCTATGAGAAATTTTATCAAAAGCCTTGCTAAAGTCTGTAGAAATGACATCGACTTCGTTTCCATTCTCAAGAGCTGAGAGCGTATACAATACAAATTCTACAAGGTAAGTGGTTGCAGACCAACACTTAAGAAAGCCATGTTGCCTAGGAGAGATGAGGGACTTGTACCGAAAACTTAAAATGACAGTATAAATAGACAGCAATCCTTCAAATGATTCAGGTCATCACGATTAAGGATGGTATGTTGGTGTTGGGCTCCAGTTTATTTTGTTTGGTAAGTTTTATTCAGGGAAGTAATTTAAATCTGATAAAATTTTGGAAAAACCTATCAAGTCCAAATACCCCCTGCAGTGCCACTTAGCATAGTGGTTTTTTGTTTTTAGCTAACACGCCGAAGTATTGGTTTCTGTCCCCGAATACATCTGATTTCGTTTTCTTGAAAGGGTTTTTGCCAGCCATTTCGGTTCTTAACGAACTTTAGATTTTTTTAATGGTTGCGGTTCAATAAATGAATTGTTTTATAGTTTCATTTGGATCATCAGTTTTTTTTTGTCCTTACCACCTGCTTTAACTGAAAGAACTTATGACCTAGCATTTAAGTAAAAAATTGTTCATAACGACTGTACCATCCAATCTTATACTTTAAATTAATAAAAAAAAAATTATTTTTGATCAGGTTGGGAAACTCTTCAAAAAGAATTTACTGATCTCATGGAAAAGGCTAAAAAATCTCCAGATCATGATGACATATTTGACAATCTCAAAACAGCTGTTGTTGATGAATCAATAAGACGTCATTCATGGGAAGACAAAGCAATTGATATGCTTCGAGTAATACAACTTAATACACTAGAAGATCGTTTCGTTCATGATAAGAGCGATTGGGACCAGGCTGTGAAGTTTTTAGAAAATTCCGTTAAAAATAAGTTACAATATACTGATGAGACTCTCAATGAAATGCTTGGGCCATCTCAATTCACTCGTATTACCCGATGGAAGTACCTAACCGAAGATCAAAGTCGTCGACGTCACGTAAAAAGCGAGCTCGATAAAATACTTCAAAGTGATGAGGTTTGTAATATAAATCATAAAATTTATTTTTAATTATTAATTGAATACTTTAATTGTTAGAAACATCTTCCAACACTCACATATGACGAATTAACAACTGTTCGTAAAAACCTCCAAAGATCCGGTGTTGAAGTAGATACGGATTATATCAGGCAAACATGGTTCCCAGTGTATAGAAAGTGGGTTTTTTTTCTTATTCATTTCATGCATGTCTGATGTTTAAATAAATTATATTTTTTTTTCTAGACATTTCCTTAAACAGTCACTTCATAGGGCAAGTGATTGCAGAAAAGCTTTTTATCTTTACAGTCAACAAGGGACTGATTGTGAGGTAGGATTGTTTCTTCGAAAAACTATTTCCCCAAATAACTTGTATATATTTTTAACCAACAGATAAGTTGTAATGACGTCGTACTATTTTGGCGAATACAACAAGTGATCAAAGTTACTGCTAATGCACTGAGGCAACAAGTGGTTAACCGAGAAGCACGGCGATTGGACAAGGAAATCAAAGAAGTCTTGGACGAATTCGGTGAAGATAATGAGAAGAAAGCTCAGCTTTTAACAGGAAAAAGAGTTACCCTAGCCGAAGAATTGAGTATGTTTTTTTTTTTTTTAAATTAATATAGATGTGTGTTTTTTTTACAAATGATTGTTTTTTGTTTATTTTCAGTCAAAGTGCGTCATATTCAGGAAAAATTAGAAGAATTCATAAACTCATTAAATCAAGAAAAATAATTTATTAAAAACAAAAAGCTCTGAGTTCTTCTAGTCCGTAGTATTTTTTTTTTTTTTTGCTTTGAAATAGTTGTTTTCTAAGTCGAATATTTTCGAAAAAAAACTAAGTCGTATTTATTTCGTTGAAGTAATTTAAATTAAATAAAGCTACCATACCATTGGCACACCTATCTTGTTTTTTAAATCATTTTTGGAGTTAAAAGAAGTTCTCAATGAATGTGTTCATGTTTTAAGAACATTACAAGAAACTATCATACAATTTTTGGCCACAGTCGCTAAGAGAAGGACAATTTAAAAACAAAACTCTTCCAGCACTTAGCACGTAAACGGTTTATACTCTTAGTGAGCTTCGAAGACCAGGCGGGAATCTAACAATTTATAATTAACCAATAATAAATAAATAAACGAAAGGTAAGAAAAATCATCTTAACTTAATATATTTTGCATTTAGAAAAATATCGCTGTAACGGAAGTGTAATAAAGTTTGCGAACACACAAATCGAAGATGCATTTAATTCTCATTTTCAGTTTAAAATATGTACTTTGAAATTTCTTTTTTTCTTTTTCCATTTTAAGAAAGAATAGTAAAGTCGAAAAAAAATTGAAAATGAAGAAGAATAGAAGACACATTGAAACAGCTCTCCTGATACATCTAACATTTGAAGACTTAGTTACTACGTCAAGCTAAAATAGCTGAGGCTTTTTGTATAGCTGCAACACTAACGTTGACCATCTACAATAATAAGAATAGAAACTACCAACACCCAACTAATCAAAGAGGTAAGTCATTTTTGTTTTACCTATTTGTTAAAGTTCCAGTTGTACAATAGTGGTTCAGAACTGAACCTCGTTTTGATATTATTGATATTATTTTATATGTGGAAATCGGTTGGTTAACTCTCGAACCACCGCACCGTATAGACTTTGATTATGCAAACATGAACCTAGGTAGATCGTTTTTAAATTTTGATCCGAGGATGAACCACTGTTAGTTACAAGGGATTAAGTGAAGTTTTAGTGAATAAGACTGCTCGTATTGTCTATTTATATTTAAGTTTAACATAAAATATATAGTCCTCCTTAGCAAAAAAAAAAAAGTAAATTGTATTGTGTACTGCACTTGGTCTGGAAGTTATACTCCTTTTATATTCCTTCTTGTGTGAATGAAGTTAAAAACCGTTGTAAATTTCACATCGAACGAAACTGGCACAAATGCTGATACATTAAATGTCATAACGACAGTTAAAAACAGTCCGCATTGTAATCAAGATATGGGAGCACACTCAAGTCGTTACTTACTTATTTATGTTGGCTCCACTAGAGCGTGGTGCTCCTAGGCCTTGCTTAATATGCCCCTACAGCCGGCTCGGTTGCTAGCCTGCCGTCTCCAATTTTGCACTCCAAGTTGTCGGAGGTCTCCCTCTACCTGGTCGCTCCATCGAAGATGAGGTCTACCTTGGCTTCTGACTCCCTCTGGCTAGACATTGAAGACTTTACGATTTGGGCCCAGCCATCCTAGCCGTTGAATTCGAATTTTTCTGGATAGGCTTATGTCGCATTGCACGTATAGTTTGTCGTTGTATCTTCTCGCCAAATGTTTTTTTCTCGGTTAACGCAGACAGGACCATACATCGTACGCAGAACTTCTCTCTCGAAGACCCCAAGTGACTTTTCATCTGATTGGGATAGGGTCCATGCTCTGCACCAAATAGCAGAACCGGGATGATGAGTGTTCTATACAGTGTCTCCTTGGTTCTTCTCAATAGGGCTTTATTCTTCAATTGCTTATTCAGCCCAAAGACACAGCGATTAGCAAGAGTTAATCTGCGTCAGATTTCACCGCTGATGTTGTTGCCTGTGTTTACAACAGTACCCAGGTAGACAGGTTCATTGACTACCTCGAAGTTATACTTATATCAATGGCCACGTTCTGACCAAGTCGGTGGTGGGATTGGACTTTCATTGATGTACTTCGTCTTGTCTTCGTTTATTTTCAGTCCCATTGCTGTGAACTCCATAGTAGTGAAGGCACCGGTTACTGCTGGCTTTGTTCTTCCTATCACGTCAATGTCGTCCGCAAACTCAAGTAATTGTGTTGATTTATTAAAGATGGGGCCCGATGTGCTGGCATGGGTGTTGCGCAAGACATTTTCAAGTAAATACTAAAACACCTTGTCTTAGCCCTCTGGTGGTTTCGAAAGTTTCAGTAGAGTCTTTACCAACTTGGACGGAACAGCGGGCATTTTCCAATGTCATCTTGATAAGGCGTATCAGTTAAGCAGGGATTCTTAGGTTGGACATGGCACGATGCAGTTCAACCCTATTAACACTGTCGTAGGCTGCTTTGAAATCGACGAACAGATGGTGGGTATCGATGTTATATTTGGGTTTTCTCCACAAAAAAGGAGACTACCTACTCTGCTCCAACTATAGAGGCTTAAGTCTTTTAAACATCGCTTGTAAGATCCTGCCCAGCGTTTTATTTCAACGCCTCAAGCCGTTTGCTGATGCCCAAATAGGTCCTTACCAATGCGGCTTCAGACCTGGAAATCTAAGACAAATATTCACATTACGATTAAACACTCAATTCGTTACTGTTTCATTTAAATCTTCAATATAATGCCATCATTATCAAATAAAACTCCCTTTAATACAAACTCAAAATCTTGTTCTCATGTCTGACAGAAAATTTTGGGCTTGAGGTTTAAAAATTGCATAAATAAAGTGCACGACTGTTTGAGGCGCACCTATCTAATCGGGCATAGAAAAAACTTATTGCCAGTAGGAAGGATAATGTCTGTAGATTCTAAAACAATTGGGCAAACAAAAAAAAGTGAGTGCGTACAAAGTAAACAATGTCAGAAGTGAAACTTCTTTGGCAAATTAATTTTTAAATCTCGTTTATATTTATACTTATCTAAAGCCTTAGATTTCCGAGACTAGAGGAAGGGAAAGAGGAAGATATGTTACGAATTTAATGACTTTGTCATTAAAATATTTAAAGTGTCGACAATTAATACAAATTATAAATTTATTTTTTTTTTTTATTTTCTAATTTATTTCTTCGATATTTACATTATTGAAAACTCAAATGACGAATTGTAGATTGAAATGCCACGTGTTTCTTGTGAATATTAAAAATTATAAATTAAAATTTGTTTTTTTATTATTTTTTTTGAAATTAAAATTTAGAAAAGAGAATTTATGAAATATTTTTATTTCATAGTTTATGAAAAAAAGTATATTGAATTCTTCAATGACGAGTGAGAAATTAAAATGCCACATGTTATTTGTAAATATTAAAATGTCCTCACCTTCAAACGAATAAGCATACAAAACTGTAAATTAAAAAAAAAATAACAATACACAATAGATACTCTGAACAACTGCCTATCATATGACGACTTACAAATGTATCACACTCACTCTTTACACACCTACGTACTTATGATAATGTTAATAAATACAAAAAAATCTGTGTTTACTGCACAAGACGTTATGCGACAGAATTGAATTAAAATGGTGGAAATTGTTGTTGTTGCTTCCCATGGTATTCTAGAGCATAGTTTTTCGTCGATAGATGGCGCACCTCAAGTGGGAATACTATAGTTTATATATGCAATGCCTACAGCTTTCTATCCACATGGCACTGTGGGTGATGCGACGTTCGCTCTATCTCACTCTCTCTCTCTCTCTCTCTCTCTCTCTCTCTCTCTCTCCCTCTCTCCCTCTCTCTCGCTTGCTCCCTACTCTCGCTCCATGGCTATGTGCTTCATGCTACGTTCGCCTTTTCTCACTCTGTCAATCGGTCTCAATCGCTCTCTCCATTTTCTGGGACGGAAGTCGCGCTTATTTCCGCTGCATCAGTAAACATTTTACCCTCATGCGCCTAAAGAAGTTTCACCTCAAAAAAATCTGGGAACTAATGCTTGTCGGGCCACCTCAAATTTGGTGGACGAGGCGCATTTTTGGATGAATTGCCATATACGAGGTCCCCAGGTGAAAATGCATGCCAGGGGCCCAGGGGGCGTCAATGGTCCGTACCTTTTTCAAAAACGACCGTCAATGGCGAGAGTTACAGAACGATGATGACCAACTTCTTATTGTCCAAATTGAACCATAAGTCCATACATGACGACATTTGGAAATCTTGAGATTTGTAACGTAAAAATATATATCCCTTTATAGAGAGTAAACATTTTGTTTGGAATGGCTATTCAATGGAATGGCAAGTCATCTTCCGGGAGTCTAAACTTACCCACAAGTAGGACGCCATCTATATCCAAGAAAATCCTCCATTTGTATGACAATACCACATCTCCGACATACCTATCCACCTTACTGTAGCGTATGTACATCGAAAAGAGAAATCACCAGTCACCACTATTTACCTTCCTTCCACATTGGAATTAGAAAGACATTTGGATCAGGTGTCCATGGCGACCGATCAAGTGTTTGACTAAGCGAGTTTGGTATGTATATGGTATAGGTATTGAAGCGTTCATAGGGTTTGGTTGTAAGGTGTATGGCAAGTGACAAGAACTACGCTTGCTGGTTGAAGAGTACTTGACAACATGACCATTGTATTGGTAGAGCACGACGTAGTGGAGGCAGAGATCTACAATATGGGTAAGGTTTTGTGGTATGTTGAACAGAGTATGTAGTGTGAGGTTCTGTAAGTGGAAGGATGGTCATGATAATGATTCCTCGGATATGGTTACGTCATAGCGAGCACTTAGGTTGAGAGTAGAGTTGCGTTCTCTCGGTAGGTGGCTTATGGTGAGTAGATATATCGGGGATAAATTATTGTGATTGTGAGGGGACATTCATATGTACGTTGCGGATAATGCCTAACAGCTGAAGCGGTGTTTCTGTCAGCATGGAAGGTGGTTGGAAGTAACTACGTTGAATGTAACTCTCATGCAAGTGACTTACATCGTTACAGATGGCGTCCAACGTGGGGCATACGTTTGTTATGTCTCGCGGGTACATTTATGCTGTGGAAGTCTCTTGAAGGGAAAAACAAATTTCGTTACAGATTTGGCTAGACTTCTTCCTGCGGACTGCATTCACGATTAAACCAAAATCGATCGATGCCCTTAAGGTAGACACAACATAAAACATCACTCAAATTCAGCCGGAAAATCAATTAATTAATCTTAATTTCGATTTATTCAAGTATATAAAATTACATTTAAAAACAATAATAAAAAAACGTTTATAGGTAGTACACACAATTTGTACTGCATTTTTTCTTTATTGGCAGTCGTTTAAAATAAAATAAAAATTAAAAAAAAAAATATTAAATTAGCAGGTAACTTTATTATATTCTTAAAGAATTATTTAAGTAGGCCAATTTAAAATTGTCTTAAAGTCACTTAGTTAGGCACACCATTTTACTGGTAGTTGCTTAGTCTTTGATTAGGCTTGTTGCATCCCTCTATTTTGATCCCGCTCTTTCTCCCATTTGCTCACGTAATTTAGAGGATAGCATAGGAAGGCCGAAAGAGTTATTAAGCTCCCAGCAAAGTAGAAAGAAACATCATAACTACCGGTCAAATCGAAAAGTACACCTGTAAAAAAAAAGAAAGTATGAATTTTAAGTTTTATACATTTTTACAGATTACAGTAAGACAATGAACTCTGTTTATTTCTTAAACTTAAATGTTATACATTGTAGGATATAAGGTGAAATTTGTTTGAGTTTGTGAATATAAATCACAATTTGTAGTTTTCATCTTCACCCGTTTCTAAAATATTTCAAAAACCAAATTTTTGTATTAGAATTAAAAAAAAAAGACTGATAATTTTAAAATGGGACATCTATTGAGTTACCACCTTAATATTAATAATATCATTTTCCTGAACTAACCCTTAATTCAAAACACAAATATTTTAGATCTAGTTAACTAAGAGAATTTGAATTCAACGGATTTTAACATGGGGAATCCCCGCTTGAATAATGTATCTTTAAGAATGTATCTTTGAATGTATCTATTGTCTTTGTGTTACTAATTACTATTTATATTTTCATTCATTGTGTGAACGTCAAAGTGGAAACATTAAATAAAAACTCAGTTAAAATAAAACGTTTTAGTTTCATAATTTCAATAGGTTATGGGCCCAGGTGCTTTTGTTTAAATAATATAAATATTTTTTTAAAGTAATATTTAAAACGAACATTAAAATAAAATGCAAAATCCAAAAACAAAAAGGAACATCACCCCCTTCAACGGGGAAAACTATAGCATCTGGAAATTTCGTTAACGAGCGCTTGTTGCAGAAGAAAATTGTCTCCAGGCTCTAGAGGAGGCGCCAGGTGTGAACAGGAACACAGAAGAGAGGCGAAGGATGGAAAGAGTGGCGAAAGGGTGCATCATAGAGCACTTGAGCGACACTATGATTGGTATGATCACCGAAGAAAATACTGCTTACGACATAATAAAAAAATTGGACGAAATCTATGAGAGGAAAAGTCTAGCCACGCAATTATCAGTGCAGAAAAGACTTTTGAGTTTTAAGTTTATTGGCGACATCACTTATGGAACATTTCATTAAATTTGACGAAATGTTAATAGAACTGCATGCAGCTGGAGCTGAAGTCAATGAAATGAATAAGGTAGCGCAATTGTTGCTTACGTTACCTTCTTCTTACGATGGGATAGTAACAGCTATTCAAACTTTAGCAGAAAAGGATTTGACATTGGCATTTGTAAAGACACGGTTGCTGGATTATGAAATAAAAATAAGACAAGAAAATCGTGATACGTCTACAAAAGTGCTCCAGATCGGACATAATTCAAATTTTAAACCAACATACAAATTCAACAGAGAAAGAAAAATATCCAACAATTTTAAAAGAAATAAATTTAACAATAAAAATAATACAAATCGTGTTAAGTGTGATCACTGTGGTCGTAATAATCACATTAAAGCCAATTGCTATTTTTATAAGAGGTCGATGTCCAATAATAACAAAAATAGAATCTTTCCAAAAGGACACAAAACAGGGACAATTCAAGCTCTTAATACATTGGAACCAAATAACAAAAAATTTGCTTTTATGATTGGCCAAAAACAATACAATCATACACACAACAAAACGAAGAACAATGAAATAAAGTTTATACTGGATTCTGGAGCAACCGACCATTTTGCAAACAAACGTGAATACTTTTCAACATTGAAAAATCTGGATGAGCCCTTGGAAATTGGTGTAGCTAAGGAAAACGTTACCTTGGAAGTTTATGCGAAGGGATATCAACGTGATTACAAAAGAAGGAGTTCGAAGAGTGATCGAAAATGTTTTATTTTCACCGGACATCTCATACAATATCCTATCTGTACCAAGGATCCAAGAAGCAGGAATGTCTGTTCATTTTGAAGAAAACGGGGAAGTGGTTATAAAGAAAAACAATGAGGTATTGGTGAAGGGTGAGTCCATTAACAAATTAATAATAATAAAATTTGATTATTTGAATCTGAAAATATATTCAGAAGTAAACACCTGTGCCAATACCACAGACGACAGCTATAAGCTATGGCATGAAAGACTTGGTCACATAAGCAAAAATAATTTTTTAGAAATAAAAGTAGGGAATATGGCTGCTGATAGTAAAGTCATAGAAAAACTTAAACCTACAAATTTATTTTGTGAATCATGCATTTATGGCAAGCAGTCATGTTTACCCTTTTCCAAAAAGAAAGATGTCTTATATAAAACGTCCTCTATCCATTATTCATTCCGATATTTGTGGACCAATAAGCCCACTAACAATGAATAATAAAAACTATTTTGTAACATTTATTGATGAATTTACACATTATGTAGTGGTGTATTTGTTAACACATAAATCGGAACTGTTTGAAGTTTTTAAAGATTTTGTAGCTAAAAGTGAGGTTCATTTTAATCTCAAAATCGAAAATGTTTATTGTGATAATGGAGGTGAATACATATCAAATAACATGAAAGCTTTCTTTAAGGAAAAGGGTATCTCTTACCATTTAACTGTACCATATACTCCACAACAAAATTCGGTTGCGGAGAGAATGAACAGAACTTTAACTGAAAAGGCTCGTTCTATGATTAATAGTGCATGTTTACAAAAATGTTTTTGGGGGGAAGCAATTTTAACTGCTGCATATTTATTGAATATGACCCCAACCAATGCATTAACGACACATAAAACTCCTTATGAAATGTGGCACAACAAAAAACCAAAATTATTTAATTTGAGAGTTTTTGGTTCTACTGTTTTTATTCATAATAAAAATAGAAAAAGTAAATTTGATGAAAAATCATTTAAAGGCATATTTGTTGGTTACGAACCTAATGGTTATAAAATTTTCAATCCTAAAACCAATAAATTTATTATAGCACGTGATGTTATTTTTGACGAATATAATCACAAAACATCAAGGCCAGTTTTAAGTCTTGATGAAGAAGTTGATTTAGAAAACTTCAATGAAATAAAAATGCCTAAATTTACTCAAACTGATATCAAAATCAGTAAACCTGTTGATAGCAATAAAGCAGGTAAATCCGGTGAAACAGAAATATCTGTTAATGAAACGGATAATGAAGAAGTTCATTGACAAAATTTAAAAACTGCAGAGGCAAACTGTAGAAAAAGTGAACGAATAAAAAATCTTCCAAAAGTCTCATATAATGAGAACGAAGGAGATACTGACAATTATTTATTATATATGGAATCTGTAATTAACTCAGTTCCAAAAGATTTCCGAGACATTGAGAATAGTGAAGATAGACGTCAATAGGAAGAAGCCATAAAAGAGGAGATAAATTCACTAGAAGTGAATAATACTTGGTCAATTGTACAAAGACCAGTTGATAAAAACATAATTGACTGCAAATGGGTTTTTAGTATTAAAAACAATGTAGCTGGAAATCCATGCAGATATAAAGCCAGATTAGTGGCCAAAGGTTTTAGCCAGAAATACTTACAAGATTATTGCGAAACTTTCGCACCAGTGGTACGAATTACCACATTTCGTATGATATTAGCCTTTGCAAACCAATTCAATTTATTAATCCATCAAATGGATGTTAAAACCGCATTTTTAAACGGTTGTTTAAAAGAAGAAATTTATATGCGCATCCCAGATGGCGTTTTAATTAAAAACACTAATATGGTTTGCAAGTTACATAAATCCATATATGGATTGAAACAATCAGCTAGGTGCTGGTTTGAACGTTTCGACGGTGTTTTAAAAAGACATGGTTTTGTACATTCTCCTAATGATCATTGTCTTTATTTTTTAGATAGGGGAAACCCAAATGTAAATATTTATGTCGTTCTTTATGTAGATGATCTTTTAGTTGTTACAGGAAATATAGATACAATGTTGAATTTTAAAGTATATTTAAAACAACAGTTTGATATGATCGACATGAATGAAGTTAAGTTGTTTTTAGGCATACATGTAGAAAGAAACGGAACAGAAATTTCAATTAATCAAATTAATTATTTGAAAACTATATTGAATAAATTCAACATGTCTGACTGCAACCCAATAAGTACACCACTTCCAATTAAATTAGATTTTGAAGCTTTGAATTCAAATGAAGAATTCAATGCTCCCTGTAGAAACCTTATCGGTTGCTTAATGTATGCAATGCAGTGTACTCGTCCTGATCTTTGTACGGCAATTAATTTTCTAAGTAGATACCAAAATAAAAACAATAAAGAATTGTGGCATAATTTGAAAAGAGTTTTAAGATATGTAAAAGGTACTATTAACTTTAAATTAAAATATAGAAAATTGCCATACAAAGAATTATTAGTAGGATATGTGGATGCTGATTGGGGTGGAAGCGAAACTGACAGAAGAAGTACCACAGGTTACTTGTTCAATATATTCGGTAATAATTTAATTTGCTGGAATACAAAACGGCAAACGTCAGTGGCAGCTTCATCAACTGAAGCGGAATATATGGCGCTTTTTGAAAGCGTCAGAGAAGCGTTATGGATCAAGTCTTAAAGAGCATTGATCTTCAACTTAAAGACTCAATAACTATTTTTGAGGACAATCAAAGTTGCATTTCACTTGCTAATAACCCAGTATCTCATAAGCGTTCCAAACACATTGACATAAAGTTCCATTTTATGAGAGAGCAAATAGACAACAATACTATAAATATAAAATATATTTCAACAGATAACCAACTTGCAGACGTATTCACCAAACAATTACCAGCTCCTAAGTTTCGGGAAATTGTTTTTAACCTTGGTTTAGAAGTAAACTAACTAACATACATACATTACATTATGTTTTAATGTATTAAAATATTTTGAATTTCTATTTTTTATTTATTTATTTTTTATAATACTTTTTAAGAAATCAAAATTTCTTCACAAAATGTTTGTATAATCAACTAGACTTAAGATAACTAATGTTAAGACAGTATATGTTCATACTTATATAAAACATAAAATATTTATATTTTGAGGGCGGCTATTGAGTTACCACCTTAATATTAATAATATCATTTTCCTGAACTAACCCTTAATTCAAAACACAAATATTTTAGATCTAGTTAACTAAGAGAATTTGAATTCAACGGATTTTAACATGGGGAATCCCCGCTTGAATAATGTATCTTTAAGAATGTATCTTTGAATGTATCTATTGTCTTTGTGTTACTAATTACTATTTATATTTTCATTCATTGTGTGAACGTCAAAGTGGAAACATTAAATAAAAACTCAGTTAAAATAAAACGTTTTAGTTTCATAATTTCAATAACATCAATATTAAATGGGATAGGACTTTCTTTGTCCAAAATGTTATTGAAATAGTTTACGAGAAAACCAGATTTAAAAAAAACCGGCTATATGAGAGGTGACGTTAAAAGACAAATTCAATTCATCCCAACCAAAAGATTGTCCTAAACAAAATAGAAAGTTTTATCAAAATCAAACTTTTTGTTAGTGATTGTGCGACATCATATCTTTAAAAAAATAAATAAAAACAAAAAAACAGTCTGCGGGAGAATACCAAGTAAATACTAGGAAGCTATCAGGTTGAAAGATGTAAGCTTCCGATCTTATAAAGCCAACCCCACTGAAGAAAATCGGAAGAAACACAAACAAGTTAGGAACTCGTGCAACTCCGTTATTACAAAAACGAAATCACATGACCAGAAAATTCGGCAAAAAATTCTGCAGTGTCCCAACGGCAGTAAAAACTTCTGGTCATTTGTAAAAAACATCAAGAACTCAACATCACCTTCAGGTCCTACGCTAAACGTCGATGATGAAACCAATCGTCAGCTCCACGTTGCCAGCAAGCAACGATGCCCCTCCTGTACTTGAAAACGTTAATTTTTCCGGTGGATAATTATCTTTCCGCACTCGTACAGTAGCAAGAGCTCTTCCAGATCTTTATTTACACAAATTTTCTGTTTAGACTTGGACGTACCGTGAAATATAGGGATTCCTTCTTCAGCCGTACGACACGAATGTGGAATAAATTGCCTGGTACAATTTTCATTTGCCATTTTGATCTTCAAACATTTAAGACCAACGTTTATCGACACCTCCTTTCCCTTCCTCCCTAATTTCCTATCGCTCGCGCTGTGAAAAAAGTATCAAGTTTGAAGCTAATCGACCCACTCGTTTAGGGTGGAGAGGTGCCTGTTTGTTGGAACATAATATTCAAACCAACTTTTTTGGCTTCTCCATCACCATAAAAATGTCTGTGATTGTTTTCCAAAAAAAAAGTTGTTTGCACCAATCCAAACCTTGCCGAAAATCGCAAATAAAGAAGCCAATTCACGTTAGTTTTTTTTTAATGAAAGTTATATAAATCTATTATATTTTTTTAACTTGAAATCCAAAAGCATCGTTTGATACAGTGAGATTCTTTGATGTATCTTTATTTTCAATGGTCTTAGAACTAATATCTAAAAAAAAAATGTATCAGTATTACCTAAAAAAAAACAAGTAGGTAGGTACTATTTCACTTTTTCTAAAAAAAAAGAATTAAAAAAAAAACAAAATTTAAAAAGAAAGAAGAAAAATTACAAATACTTCACAAATTACGAGTCAAAAATAAGTTTACGGCATGCGAAACAGACTGTTGACTGTTATATTATGAAAAGAACCGTTAGGTTATGCTTCAATGTTCGATATTCGATTGTTTGTTGCTTTCATTTCATTCCATTTTTGATATTTAACAGTGCTCTTTTTCTTCGTTGAGGTTAAAATAATAGCAAAATGCAGTCTTATTCTAACATTTGTTCGAGGTTTTGTATAAGTTAATAAAAATGGTGCAACAAACAAACCTTAAAACGCGAAGACTGGTTCTTAAATTCCAAGGAGAAGGAAAATCGCTCAGTGAAATACGAAAAATAATTGGAAAGAGTCATACCGCTGTGAAACAAATTATTTATAAGTTTGAAAACTTCAATCAAATTAAAGACCTACCCCTATTTGGGCGACCAAAGCGTTTTTCCGGAGGCGAAAGCAGGGTACTAGTAAGGAAAGTACTGAGCTTCAAGTGCCGTTTAAACAGCTGAGACCAATCAAGCAGGATCTGGAGTGTCGGTAAGTGAAAGTACGATTCGCAGAACACTACATGATAATAGTTGGTTTGGAAGAGTGCCGCGAAAAAAACCACTAATTTCACACAAAAATCAAAAACCTACGCCAAAAAATATAAAAATAAGGATTTTTCATTTTGAAAAAAATATTCTTTTTACTGATGAAAGCAAGTTTGAAATATTCAAATCAAAATGTCCACCTAAGATCTAGAGAAGAAGAAACGAAGAATTTGATGAAAAGGACATCATTCGCACTATTAAGCATGGTGGCGGGTCGGCTATGGTCTAGGGATGTATGGCTGCAGCTTGTACCGGTAATTTAGGCTTCATTGAAAATATAATGAATAAAATGGATTATTTAAATATTGTACACGAAAATTTGCCTTCGAACGTCGAAAAATTGAGTTTGAATCAATCGTGGGTGTTTCAGCAAGATAACGACACCAAGCACACGGCTAAAATTGTTAAGGAATGGTTGTTGTATCGAACACCCAAGCAACTGGATCACCCTGCACAATCAACAGACTTAAACCCAATAGGACATTTGTGGGTGAACTTGGAGAAACAACTTCGTAAACGAGTCATAACATCAAAAGATTCTTTAAAATTATTGGCGTTAATAGAAGAATGGAACAAAATTCCGATTTATTTTACTAAAAAAAATAGTAGAATCACTGTCGAGGCGGCTGGATTAATATTTGTTTTTCATTTAATACTGTTAAAAATTTTTAAGCTATTAGTTCTAAGACCATTCAAATTAAAGATACAAGTTAAAACTTCAAAGCGGAATTTTTTTTTAATCTCACTATATAATGTTTAAAGCGTTTGGAGTAAGATGAGAGTACTTTTTGAAAAAAAAAAATAAAATAGATTCGCTTACAAATTCAATAAATTATGTTACATTTAATTAAATCGAAAAGTGATTCCCAAGTGTAAAAAGTTTAAATATTTGAAATCTATGATCAATAGCGAAGCAACATGTAACCGAAAAATGACCCCTTAGCTGAAAAGAAATGTCACTATACACCTTAGTTAGTTGTGCGTCCGGTCCTCACATATTATGGTTAACAAAGTGTGAGATGAAACAACTCCTTATGAGGGTAAATCAACAGCAGATGCGATGAAGATCATTTGTGTGACAGCAGGAGTTACAAAGCTCGATCATACATATAAAAATTACGATAACTGAGGAGACATTTACGTCAAAAAAACCATCTTGAAAAAATAAAACACGACCGGTTCAGCCGCTATTGTCACGTTCAATAACTTAAAACTATGGGAGGTTTATGGAAGTTTATCGTAAAGGTCTCTTCTTATGGAGGATATGCTATGGGAAAAATCAAGGATATTATGTGCATGTGCTTTGTTGGCTAGGCGTAGCATTTTTGTAATTGGATTAAAATGGCAGTAGTTGGTACGATGAGTAGTGAGATGGAAGAAAGGAACAGATCTTAGGTTACATGGGTTAGTGTTAAAGTGGATCAGTTCAAGGAGCGACGAAGAGTCAATAGCACCAGTGATAATTTGATGTATAAAAAGTATGCTAGCTACTTCGCGGCGTTTAGCAAGGGAGTGTAAGTTTATTAATTGTAAACGGTCCTCGTAGGGGGGCAAGATAAAGGGATCTGACCAGGGGAAACTGCGCAATGCAAAACGAAGAAACCTTCGCTGTACGGCTTCAATTCTATGAGAGTGGGTTATTTGATAGGGAGACCAAACCTGACAGGCATACTCGAGAATAGGTCTGACATAGGTGGTATATAGAGATTTGGTTACGTATGGATTTGTAAATTCTTAAGACCAGCCAGCGCTTGATAAACCCAAGGAATGAATTTGATTTTGCAATAATTGAATCGATGTGAGAGCGAAAATTAAGCTCTTTATCACATATTATCCCAAGATCACGAACAGAGGAAACGAGGGGTACAGGTAAATTGCAAAAGTGGTTGACGTTTGCCGGATCGCCGGATTGGGGGTGACCCAATGAATGCGTTGACGTTCCATTTTTGCCTCTTTTTTTTTCTTCGAACATGCTGCAAAAAATTATGCTTTACATAATTACAACTGTAACCAAAACCCTTAGAAGAAGAAATATATTTCTCTTCTTCAATGCGAAAACGAAACCACTTCAAATAGAAAAAAAATGCTGTCAGCCAGCTGTCAACGGATTGCCGGAGAAGAAAAAGTTAAAAGTTCGGCTACTTCTGTCCGTTGCGTTGCCGCATGCGTTGTCTATGGACCACTTCTCGTAAGAACACGTGTATTTAATCGAGCTGTCAGTTGATTTGCCGGACGCACGGACGCAACGGATTCTATGGGTCGGGGCCTTTATACAAAGAAGAGGAGAAGTATTCCTTAACACTCCTGGTACACTCAAATGCAGTATTTAGTTGGCCTCAGAAATGGAACAATCCAAAACTGGGAGACTTGCCGACGCGACAATTTCTGAGGTACCCACTGACCCTTTTAGGCGAATAACTAGTGTGAAGCAGCAGAGTGAAAGTGTTATGATCCAAAACTATGCATCTTTGACACATCATTACAGTAGGTATTCATTTTTCTAAAAAAAAAAAGTTGTCCGCCTTTTAAAAAGTTTCATAAATTAAAAAACAAAAAGGATCAGATTATATAAAGCCTTGCTATAATTAAGAAAATAAATGAAAATAAAACACAATAACATACCAGCGATTGGAGCACCCATGGCTGCGGCTAATCCTTGAAACAGCATCAAAAATCCAAAAGCATTTGTTAATTTTTCCAAGCCCATAAGCTCCACTGCGATCACAGATCGCAACGCTGAAAAACAAGCAATACAGATTCCAAATATAGCCGCAAATATGAACTGAGTCGTATCATTAATTAAATGTCCACTAAATATTGTTGCCAGACCCCCCGCAGTTATAGCAATATTATTCAGATAGAGCGGTGAAATTCCATCAAACGAACTAAGTAAGCCACATCCAATCCTTGCAAATGTATTCGTTATTCCAATGGCAGAAACAATAAACAAAGCAGTTGCTTCATCCATTCCAGCCATTTGTGCACGTCGCACTACAAATATAAATGGCACAAAGAATCCCATCATAGTCAGAAATCCACTTACAGCTAACAGCATGAATGACGGAGATTTTAACAAACTGGTGTCCAGCATCGTTGATAGAGTCCTTCGCACAGCTTGTGGGCATAACTGACAGCCCCTTTGTCTCTCTTCCAGAATGTCCCTTTTTGTTGGAAGCCTTGTTACAGACATATGATAGCCTAATGATGATTGTGATGTGTATTGAGGAATCCTAACAAGTGATCCTGAGAAAAAAATATCATCTCGGTACATTGGGCGAGTATTGTGTTGTGTTTCATGATGTGATGGAGTATTTGATTTCTTATGCATATCTATAGGTCTGCGACCAGATACGGTATGGCGTCTTGCCTGCAATGACACAGGTTTGATTTCGGGCTCTAGTAGAATTTGGCTCTCGGCTTCATCGTTTTCTTCGTTTTCCCCGACCGTTGTCAGTTCTTTGTTGAGATTATATATTGGATGTGATTCTCCATTGGGAGTTGTAGGCTGTGCCTTTCGAAGGTTCTTTAGCTCGGTTTTTTCTTTTGTAGATTCCTTAGGTGTTCCTTTGCCTGGAGTTTTTTCTTTTGTAGATTCCTTGGGTATTCCCTTGCCTGCAGTGCCCGATAGTCGACGTTCGAAGTTTAATCCTCGAAAGATTTCCGCTGCTGTAGGATAATGATGATTTGGAGTGGCTCCCATGTATGTATTGTGCGCACTATTGGGAACTGAGTATGCGAATCTACCTTCTGGCAGTGGTTTTTGCGACATCGGTGGTAGTGCTAGTTTATCAGATAGGAAGCCATTTTCTTGATTTTTTTCATCATCTTCTTCAGCTACTGCGAGTCGTATTGGTTGAATTGGCCTAAAAGCCGCACCATAAATTCCACAAGAAAGAATGATTAGAGCTTGAATGAGTACGGTATTACGCCAGCCATATTCCTTTGCAAGGTGGCTAGTAAGTGGGGCAAAAACAAACGTTCCCACCCCTGAGCCACACATTGCAATACCAGTTGCAAGAGCTCGCCATTTTTCAAAATAATATCCAATTGTTATCACTGACGGTATATAAACCATGCAAAAGCCAATTCCTCCAAGGAAACCATACGAGATGAACAAAAACTCTACACTTGTTGCATAATAAGACAGTGCGAATGATGCTGCAGCGAATACAGCTCCCACCATCGTCACTGGCCGGAATCCATATCGGTTAGCTAATGCACTAACAAATGGTCCCGCCATCAAATAAAAGCCACTCAATAGTGAACTTACAAGTGCCGCATATCCTTCAGATACGTGAAAATCAGCGATTAGTGATTTTTGAATCATTCCCGAACTCAGAACAATACCATCCACTACGGTATTGCAGAGAAATGATGCTATCATCACAACCCAAGCCCATCCTCCATCTGGCGGAACTATTACTTCAGCCGAGTCTTCAATCTCTTCCTCTTCCTCCAAAATGTCTTCCTTAGGTACATGTTCTATTGCTAGTTTTCCATTATTTCTGTTGATGGACTTGTCTAAACGTTCTACACTGTTGCGTTGTGAGGGCATTCTGTAAATAAAAAAAACAAAAAAATCCTAATCAGTTCAAGACTTCACAGTTTTGTAAACAAAGCTACAAGTTTCATGTCATCATCATCATCCGAGAGAGAATAATATTTACATTAATTTATTATTGGAAGAGATTTTTATTAATCAAATCGGGTTGGGAATAGGATTCTATATTTTGTGATTGTTACTTTGGGTTAGAAGAGATAAGCTTAAGTTTTATAATCGTTTGCTAATCGCTATAAAAATATAGTAAAGCAAAAATGCACGTTTTCTAATCAGCATTATTTATTAGTTGTTTTAAATTTTATTGATAGCAGCTTTAAAACAATATTTGTTCGGTAAATATGGTAACCAACCAACCCATCTACCAAATCTTTGATGTTATAAAAATCTTGCTTCACTTTTTAATACTTTTGACTTGCTGTCGAGATTTAAACTGTCGATTGATTTATGATGGCAGAACACAAAAAAAAAATAAAATTAGGATGTAAACTAGATTGTATAGTATAATAAATGAACCTTTAACAAATGGTTTTATCTATATATGTATGTATGTTTCATTGTTTAGATACTTTATGAATTTTGAGCATAGGTAAGGCAAATCTGAAAAAAACCCAATAAAACTGAACCGTTTGAGGGTGAACCTTAAATTTTTGACAAGGTTAGAAATACTTTTGTATTTGTTTCTAGTTTTAACTTTACCTCGAAGAGTCTTTCCCAGAACTTTTCGAATTCTGAATTTCATTTTATAAAAATAAATATAAATAATATTTATAAAACAAAACAAAAAATTCTTAAACAAAACAGATTTTTTAAATTGTGTTACGCAAAAGGAGAGTTATGGAATACTTTTTTTACAAAATTTTATTAAAATCCGATGTTTTGTATACGCAAAAATCTATTTAAAAAAAACCGATTCTATGAGAGGTACTTTTATAAGACATTTATTCCAAAAGGGGTTGGGGTCAAAATTCTTTATACAAAATTCTGTCAAATATAATAAAAGAAACGGTTTGGAAAATGTTAAAAGCGCGCGCTTTTAATAATTTGATATTTATTGCGAACTCTTACTTTAAAGAGTATAGAAAAGTAGTTTTATTGATTACCTTGGGGCCAGTTATAAAACAGTGGGTCATACATGGATGCAAATCAAAGTTTAGACGGTTATTCAAGACTGCTTTAAGTGTTAACCTAACGATTTCCACGGATTAAATAAAGTTGATCCACGAATCAAGAATTTAAAAGGAGGTTCAGTGCTGAACCCCGATTGTACAACTATGATATTTATTATAGTCGTAGGTAGTTTTTTTTTTTTTTTTTAGTTTTCAGTTTTGCTTAATTTTTTTGATTTGTTTTGTTTTTGTTTTTTTATTCGCTCTTTTTTTCTTAGTAAGAATTTTTGTTTTGTGAAATCCACAACTATAATGGGCCCTATCATGGTAACCGATCGGAGAAAAATTGTCTCTAATTCGGACGAAATGTACGAATTTTGCATCATGGTACCTCTCCGATTGATAAATCGGACACACATCCGAAAAATAATAAAGCATGCGTTGAAAATGTCAAAATGACAGTGACGCACAGCGAATTCATGCGATGCATGGCTTTTTTATATTTGTATTTCTCTCGATTGTCTCCGGCAGCAAATTACTTGCGGACTTTTGTCGGATGGTATAAAAATAAAATGCACGACTGGGTCGCACGAACTTGCTCTAATGAGTGACAGTGGTTTATGGGCTTGAGATTTTGATAAAAATAAAATTTTCAAAATTCTTAAATAAATACTTAAACTAATTTGAGCTGAAAAAAGAGTACGCCATTTTATTTCTTGGATAAATTTGAATTTATGAGAATAAATTTAGAAAAATCTGTAGAGCGGTTTTTGAGAAAAAAAGTTTTTTTTGAAAAACTTTTTGAAAAAAAATTTCAAAAAAAATTCAAAAACGCCAGTTCATAGGTATTCAGCAAATACATTTATTTAAAATTTTTAAAAAAAAATTTAAAAAGCAGTTTTCAAAATATTAATTTTTTAAATTTTTTTTTAAAAAATGCTTTTAAAAATACAAAAAAATATTTTTCAAAAATATTGGTATGCAATACAAATTGAGCTACCTACAGCTATATGTGTGTGAAATTTCGAAAGAATCGGTTGAGTCGTTTTCGAGATAGTCGAAAGCAAAAAAAACGGTCCTATGGAAAGTACTGTTCTTAGCCATTTTTTAAAACTTTTTTTTCAGCCATATGATTGGTCGTACCTAAAAAGCAACACTGATTTTTTAATTAAAAATCGTTAGAGCCGTTTTTGAGAAAAATAAGCTTTAACGTAACGGTTGTATGGCAGGTACCGTTATTTTTTGAGCTAAAAAAAAAATTTCAATTTCCTTTCTGTACAATACCTAAAAAAGTCTATATACCAAGTTTGAAGCAATTCGGCCCACCCGTTTGGCTGTAGGTCTACATACAGACAGACAGACAGACAGACAGACAGACATACAGACGGACAGAATTTTTAGACCATCTTTTTTCGTCTTCGCTATCATCGTAATGTCATGTTTGATTGTTATCTCAAAACTTTTTTTTTCGACGAATGCATAACTTGCCTTATAGTACCTATAATCGCAAGTAAAAAATACAAACTATTTAATTTCGTGTGTATTTGTTTTTTTTTTTATTCTTTTTCCTTTGTTTGAGGCTTTCTGATTGTGTTATGTATTTCATCCCCTAAAAATACAGCTGCGCTGTGCAGTTTTATTCGACTACAAAGGAGGTTCATACTTTATTTTTTTGTTTTCCTCATGCCATGGTATGCGCGTCGGTATGCATTTGTATTTCTCTTCCGATTCGGTTACCATGAACACAATAAATGCTCCGATCGGAACATTTCCCCGGTCGGAGGATTCTCCGATCGGTTACCATGATAGGGCCCAATAATTTGATTTGGAAATAAAAAAATAATTAAAAAAAACAGCAGAATTTTTCCTCTGTTCATAGTCAACATTTTGAGAAGGAGAATTTTGACCCGCTCCCTTCCAAAAAATAGACTATCTTAACAGAACACCACTCAGAAAGTTTTAACAAAATCCGTTTATCCGTTTTCGAGAAATTTAAACTTCTTCATAATTTTTTGGGAGGTAGGTACTGTTATTTTTTGGCCTAGAGTATAAACTAAAAATACTTCCCGATTGATGACCAAATATATACTCAAAGTTTTGAGCAAATTGGCCCATCCGTATATTATAATCGCAAGTAGTAATATGTCTCTATTTACTCTCCTATAACTGCCCTACGAGAAATGAGGACTCGGTAGACCAGTTTTTCCAATCTGACTTTGTTCTTTGAGCGCTGAAGTCGCCCTAATTTCACACAAATCGTTATTTTGAAAAACCTTAACTCCTCCTAACAAAAGTCCTCTGTTTTCTGAAAATTAGGGTCGCCCTGACTTCCACTTCATTCCAAATTCTTGTGGACGCAGGCTGCATGTAATTTTTCACTTATTTTGTTCGAAGGTCAGATATCATGTTATTAACATATCTAATATTCTAAGCCGGGACTGGTACCTTGCACACACATTTTGTATTTTTTAATTGTTTGTTAGGAATGAATGAATGGGTCTGGATTTTGTAATCGAAGATTCGGCGGGCTTGCGCGTATTTGTCAGTACGCTTTACATGACCAGCCATATAATCCATTGTATTTTCAGTTTTTTGACCAGGTCAAAGTCTCTGTACTACAATAATTACAGATGATGTAGTTGAATATTCTGCGAAACATACCTTTGGTACATACAACTGAAAGGTTATAGTAGTGGAACCCAAATAAACAACGTCTTCTTCAAAGTTATATCTTTCCATCTTGATGTTTTGTTCAAGCTTCCGATTACATTGTCTATCCCCGCCCGCCGCGCAGGCGCAGCCCCAATTTCAATACTTGCATAATGCCGATGTTCCACAGACAGAGGGCATCGGTCTTCCGATATTACCAATATAATAATCATAGCCAAATAATTTATTATTACATTTTTAATTAATATCGGAAGATGCGAATAGCAATAATGTTAAGTAAAACAATATCTGGAGTGGATTCCAGCTATCAGCTATCGTGAATTGCGATCTGTGGCAATCAAAGTTAAAAAAATCGGTCTGTGATGAAGGTGAAGTGACTTTGATAACTCTGCAATTTGATTGTTAACTTCATATATACAAATTCCTTTTTTTTGCCCTCATCTGATAAGAGTTGCCCTATGGACACACATTAATATAATTTTTTTGAGGGAGTGTGCTTTATTCGATCCTTTATCATCAAATCAGAAACAAACAAAAAAATAGCTCCTGAGGACAGGTAGCTGTGAAAATGAAATAAAAGGAGCTTTGTGTGAGGTATTAAGAAAATTCTTTTTTATTTGATACCATGCACGCCATTTCGCTTCTTACGTTGGCTTGAATCCAAGTGGTCCAATTTTCAATGACTTTTTCTCACTGTTGCGTCTAAATTTGATGGAAGGGTATATGTTAGGTTCAACTTTTGGGTATCGGCCGATTGTGATATATTCGCCCATCCATGTGACTTTAAAAAGAAAATCTCGTAAGGGCTTATGTCGTCCTGAATATGGCAATTTTACTTGTGAACACAACTTTTCATCCAAAAATACACCTCATCGCTAAAGATGATTTTTCAGCCCAACTTTGGGTCCCCTTCTAAACTCATTTTTAAAATTAAGTTTTATCGTTCAATAGTAACTTATTAATTAACAACAGATTTGGCAGTTGTCGCCAAAAAAAACATGGCCACAACAGGCTTCGAAAATCTACCCGCGCCAATTGAAAAACATTTATTTTATTTCTTTAAAAATTAAACAGAACTAATGAAATTGATTTAAAAACATTGCTTTTAATTTGCGACTGTTGGGTAAATACAGTTTAAAGTTCGCAAATGGTAACATCAGAGAAGCACTTTTTCATGACAAGATTTACTTTTGGTTTGGGGGATTTGTCACTTCCTCGCAAGAGGAAGAGAAATAACCTTAGGTGGAGTCGGTGATCGAACCCAAAAACTTCGGCGTGGCAGTCTAACACAATAACCACTACGCCACAGGGTACCCACTTCATTCCATCCTAAAACCAAGAAAACCAATTATATACTAACTGCAAAGTAAAATGTTCTACTTGTTGCATTTTAAGAACCTAAAACAATATATTTGAGTTGGTCATGCGAGTTGATGCCACGCCTCCTAAAAGGGTGTATTGAAAGATTTGGATGGCTGTCTTTGTATGCACAATTTATATCGCTATGCTCAATTTTAATGACAAGAGGATTCGTATATGTTATTTCTTATTTGTATATGCACCATTTTTACTGATGTAAGTCTAAGTACCTATCATGTATAGCAAGTTAATATTCTACTATTGATTCTCATGTGCATTTATTTTTCTGATTCTGGGTTACGACGATATTATATTTATTTTCACTGCAAAAGTAATTACAAAGGCATTGTTTAAATATTGATCAAAATCATGGGAGCAAAACTTGCGCTTAATTTAAAAAAGTAAACAATTCGCCGACCGCGATTATTCTTAAAGCACGTGTGAAAAATTATGACTTATAAGATAGGCGTCAGATCATATGACTATTTACAGTATTGCTCTCAGGGAAGCCCAAGTTCTTCTCTTGTTTAAACATGAAACTGTTTAAATTTTAAAGGTACATACGCGTGGATATTGCATTTGCATATATGTATCTACTCAAACAATGATCAACTTAATATTCAAGATTTTATTTGTTGCTCAAACTCAAAGCAAAGAAGTACACCCTCGCTTAATTTAGAAGCATTGTTATTCGCTTACATTGAAAATAGTTAAAAGTTAATATTTATTTGGCTAATTAGATCCAGCTAAAATAATATAAAATATAAGTTCTCAAGTTCAGGGAATCACTCAAAAGGAACGTTGAAGTTGAAACAAAAACCATTGTAACCCTTGTCTTTGTTGAACGTTTTACATCCAAGAACATCTATACAACCAAGAACCAACATGATTGGTGCGTTATTTTTCTGACCATAGTCAAAATTTGTTGTAAAAAAAAAAAAAAAAAAAAAAAATTGTTAAAAGTGTCATTGTTAGGATTTGTTAGGTTTTACGAACGTTACGTTGTTAGAATTTGTTAAACTATCAAACGACCACTTAATGAACTAATTAAATTATTCTCATTCATCATTCATTTAATTCATTCTTGTTGATCACTCAAAGAAAATAAAGGCGTTCTTGCTGCCCAAATCAAGAATTTATATTGTTTTGGTTTTATTTTTAACAAAGACTTTCAATTATTGTTAAATACAAAACGTCCAATTTGACAGATCAACAATCTCAACTCATATCATGGAGGTGAGTTGGAAATAGTATTTGGAATTAGTATTTGACACTTCAACTTGAGTTTAGGAACGCTGCTATGACGTCATAAAGTTACAAATAGTAACTTATTTGGATTAAAGGAACAACATGGTTAGAAACGTTTTCGTAAAATAAGCCTTTCTAAGACAGCAATATGGCATAAACTGTACATACCGTCATTTTTAGACCTATAGAATAACTTATTTCTGATTGATTAAAAAAAAAAATCTTGATGTCTATACAGATTTGCCTGTAGGTATAGGGGCTTTTTTCAAATATGGATAGGCAAATCGTTACTGCTCAGAATAAATTAAAGAAAAATGGACAGATTGGAAGTCGAACGACCATCAAAGAAATGGTTGATTACTCAAGAATATTTTGTTTAATATCTGCGTTTCATTGTATGCCAGTTAGGAAAAGAAAAAATCGTCAAATCTGCATCTTTCGCAATGTCCTGCTGGCAAATCCCGCAAGTGCTCGAAGTTGGAATGAGAATATTTAAGAGCAAGACATTGCATTCTTATACGTGTACGACGAGAGCTCTTACCATGTTTTTCGCTTTGTATGGGGTTTTTCAATTGACGCGGCCGTACATTTCAGCAGCCATGTTGTTTTGGTGACATCTTTCAAATTTATTGTTTTTTTTTTTTTTTTTTTTTTTATATATAATGCACTCGCACTCAAAGCGATATTAATACCTTTATAATGAATTAACATGTGCGAGCGAGGAAAGAGAAGGAATAGAAAGATAGGAAAGAAAGGTGGTACAGTGGTTTGAGATTTTAGGTGATAATTATCAGATTCTGATACCAAATTACCATTGCAAGTTACACGATTGAACAGCTGCACATTCAAATGGTAAAACTTTATTATCAAAATGAGTGTTCATTTCAACATATTAGTTGTATAAACCCGTCCTTCTTAAAAGCCCTATAATTTTACAACTTAATTGAAAAACAAAACTACTAGTTTTTTTTTTTATTAATTTTCATAAAATCCTACAGTAAACAAAATATACTCCTTGAGCAGTGTTTTTGATAACACTTTGCATAGTACGAAAAAAATAATCATCCTATCGCAAGATGTTATAATTTTTGCAAATTACGTCGTATTCGTCAATCATATTTAACATTTTGTGAACTAGACAATAATTGCAGTATTATAAAATTGAAACTGCCAAACACTCACTCCCGGTCTAGGTTGGTGTTCCTATAAATGTATTATAGCCCAAGTTACCAGATTTCTCTTTCTAGATGAAAATTGGAGGATTAATTTTGCGCGACCTTGTAATTCTTCCATCAAAAGAATTTTAAAAGTGCATACAAGTATGTAAACCACAGATATACAGATACAGACCGCCAACTCGTACTCCTCTTGCCTTAAACACCTTCAAAATATTTTATTCAAAACCGTATATGTATATCTCTGCTTGTGCATTTTATTTTTGTGTGTATTGGTTTCCCATTTAAAATGCACGGGAGAGCTTAAACACCCAAAATTAAATGCACATCAAGCTTGTAAACAAAGAGAAAAATCTATAGAGTTGGCGGTCTGTATCTGTATGTCTGTGATATAAAGCAATTCAAAATGACAACGACAAGGCCAACCAATGAAGAGTCAAAATGTTAGTTTTACATATCATTTTGCTAGTATGAACTACAAAGCTATTCTAAATCTGTAATCTGTATGAATACCCAAGTTTAAACCTAAATATTTAGTTTAACCCCCCGCAAGGAGGCTAAACCGTTTAATGTAATGCTAGTCTAAACTCAACCTAAACAGCTTGACTAGTTTTGACAGCATCAGACATTTTGAATGTATTTATGGGTTCACCTGGAACATAGCGTTCATTATTCAAAAACTACAACAACAACATTTGCATGCCAAATTTTTTATAGAAATCGATCGAGTGGTTTACGAAAAAATTTGATTTGAAGAATCAATTTGTTTGAAAAGTACCTATCGTTACAAGTCTTTTCCTGAAATATCTATTCCAATAACCAAAAGGTAAACTTTATGTACAGAAAACACCATTCAAAAAGTTTCAAGATCGTGGAAGCCATTTAAAGGGGAAATGAATTATTTACCAAAAAATCATATAGCACAGAGCGTTAAAAAAATTAATTGTATGCGTTTTCGAAGTAGCATAAGGCACTAATGTTTCTACCCAGCATTCGATAAATCAAGCAATATCAATCAATTACCAAAATTCATTCGTTATTTCCCAGTGTCCTCCTCTTATCTTACAAAGTGACAGGAATGCGTATTATTGCAGTTGTTGATGTTGTTCAAAAAAATTTACTTAAAAAACGGATTTGCCCTGAAACACCCTGCTGTTAATGAAAATTAATTAGCAGTAAATGAATCGCAGGTGTGCATCTATTATAAATGCAAGAGGCGCCTCAACAAAATAAGTACTAATTAAACATATTAACATACACTTTTTTGTAAAAACTATACAAACAAAATAGAACAGTAAAAGATACGTAGTTCACTTCTTAAGGAAATATAAAGAGAATAATTACCACGGGCTCATTTGAGTCAAAAAAGATTCTTTTTTTTTAAGTTGAATCGGGGACTTATCTTTTTAAGATTTTCCTCTTTGTTTTTAAATAAAAGTAGAAACAGTTTAAAATGGTTAAATCAATTTGCAAGTTCAAAAAAATTATTTTCAAACATTGATGCACAGTGTAAACTACGCTTCAATTTACTTTACTATTAATAAATTATTTATATCATTAAAGTAGATATTAAAATTAATTGGTATAGTTATTGAAAAATAAAAAAAAGGTTTTTACCATAAACCTAAAAAAAATTATCAATAGGACTTAATTTTTTGCCTAGACTCATAAAAATTTTACCCTGTTGTAACACTGATAAGGAGCCCACATTTTTCTGTTGAAATACATTTTGATCATTCAAAAAAAAATGTGAAAACCCTTAGGAGTTAGCACCCACTCAAAAAAATCTAAACTTATGAGTGCTTTAAATAAAACCGACCACGTGTTCATTAGTACCTACTTGAACTTGACCGACTGTTGGAGCTTGTATATAAATAGATGATGAAATAAACTGGAACATGGTTTAATTTACATGTTTTCTTCGAGTATTTGCTGGGAGCTTAGGAGGTGGCACTGAAATGATTAGTTTTCAACAAAATCTGCATGACGGAGCTCAGTTTAGGATGCAAAAAAAAAGTTAAGGGATCTCCTTAGGCCTAAATCAGTCATGATGTCCAGCATTTTTAAGTACATAAAGGTATAAGTATGTATTTATGTATGAGTATAGAGTATAGTAGTCTTGTAATCTCTTTTTTATTTTTTAATGAACGCGTTCTCAAGGGGTTATTAATAAGCTTTATGAATTACCACATAGTATACCATAGTTTAGGAAGGTTGGATAGTAGATAAAATGTACCGGTGCCATTGTAATATATATTATTAGTATTATCATGGAACATGTTTTTCTATTATTGTTTTTCGTCAATGGCGGCGCTAGCTGTACTACTCTAGTTTACATAACAAATGTCTTCTAATGTTGTTTTTGCTTCCCATATGGCAATCTACCAATTTCTCTATCAGGTGCTTTTGTTCGTCGAATAGATGCCGCACCTGACGTTCCGCAATACCGGATACATAATGCCTATGAATGTTTGCATATTGCAATGAGGGGGAACAGTTGAGTCAAGCAGAGCATTCAACATTCGTTCCGTGCGACTTAAGAAGGAACCTATTTACTTAACAGTACGTACCTCCAAAATTGGGATCGAGGGTGAGTTGATGAGCATTCCTAGCTAGGCAAATATTACGGGGAAATTGTTTCAGGATATAAATGCAACTAGATATTTCAATGGAGCGCTGTTTATAGAATTAGGCATACAAAATGTGAGACAAGACTGCAATGTTCAAATGCAACAAATGCTTTCGTAATCGTTCTTTCACTTTTCAATTTTAAGGCTCTTTTTGAATCCTATTCAGGAGACGCACATGTGCCACAGGAGCACTTGCCCCATATATATAAGAATTATACTCAAGTTTTGGGTGAGTTTGTATGCCTTGTTAAATTGAAAGCAGTACAGAAAAGAGAAAATCTTTCTCACAACGACCTAGGACACCTTAATATTTTGTGACATTTTCGCGACATCAAACAGAAGCTATTCGGTTTCCTCAGAGCAAGTGCCAATCATGGATAGTAAAATAGGGGGCAAGTTATGCTTTCACGATGGAAGACAGCTTTGAATACCATAGAATTGATAATTCCTCATTTAATACGCTGATCGTTGGAGTTCCCACATCTAAAGAACATGTATTCTTGATGTAATAATTATTTATCAGCGTTTTTATGACCTTGTTAAGAAGTTACGTAAGTGCAATTAGGTTTGGGGGGGTATGAAGTCACGACTTTTTAAGGAACGGGTTGGACAAATGCTATTTTTCACTCTATTTGAAGAGACCTGTATAAAAAGACAGATGGAAATGGAAACCTTTGAAAGTAGTTTTGCTAGCGTGGATGCACACAACTTCAGATCAGAACTATGGGAGAGATACTATCCGGGCCATTGGATTTGTGTATATACATAATTCAAATCTATAAGTCCTCTCGCTACTTAACGAGCAAGAGGGAAGATTTGTCCCATAAAAACTTTTATACATTCTCAACTCAGGAGAACCCATGTCGCTCTTAAGTATAGCGTTGAATTTGGAGCTAAAAATGTACTGCAAAAAATCATTTCCAACTTTAGAGCTGACCACAGGAATGTCATTGTCAATGAGCTTCGTATAATTTTTTACTAATACTCAAACATTTGTGTCTACTACCTTTGGGGCATTGCAGTATTGTTTACCTTATTTTTTGGTAATGCAGAAGTTTGACTCTTTAAATGACAGCAATTTTCAACTTGAAGTTATAATAAAACTATAAAATTATAAAACAGCAGGCAAAGGATGATTTTTCAAAACAAGCAATGAGTTGACTGTTTTTCATAGAATTTTAATCACCCTCTCATCAGGGTTAAAATTTATAGCAAATGTAGTATCTCATCCTTATGCAATATATCATGCTAACTGCTTGGTATATCTATTTCTTTTAAAACGTCACAGAAATGTCATTTTACGTACTGAGATATGAAGATCCAAACGCAAACGATCTCGGTAAACTAAGATATTAAAGGAATCGCAAAATCTTCCATCTTCTATATATTGCTCTTTTTAATTTAATTTTTGATGTGCTCTACTTCTTTTGAAACTTGCAGGGTGCAGGTGCAGGTGCATGTAAACCAACTAAATTTATAGTTCCTATCAACATTTTTTGCACAAAATTAAACTTTGTTCTTACACCCACCACCATGCATGCGCCATCACACCTCATACGTCATACGAGTAGGTCATACAAATAAAACGTGTTGAGTTAAAAAAAACAAACGTCAACAATGAATCTATACAATCAAAGTAATGCTGAGGACTACATATACCTACTTCTTATCAGAGTTCAGAGAGAAGGGTTAATGACATCTTTCAGTCATGATCTTCTTTTTAAAAATGCGTCATTGTAATTTTTTTTTATTATTATTTTCTTACTGTAAAAATTACACAATAAAAATAAAGGAATTTGTTTATTTGTCTCTCATAACACAAGTCAGAACGCAAATAGAATTTTATTTGAAAACATCCTCAAACGATGTCACCGTTGCATCACACTTTGTGTGTGCTTTTTTTTACTTACAAAAATGATCAACTTTAAAATAACTAAACAACCTGTCGGAATTTAGGTTGATGCTTTGAAATTTTCATTTTTCATTTGTCAACCCACCACCAACTATACCTAACTGATTTTGGCCAAACGAATACATCTAGTACAACCTACAGGAATATTTAATTGCTCCGACTTTAATTAAACCCAATACCAAAAATTGATTCAAACTAATCAATCATTGATTCAATTGAAAAATAGATCAGATCCAAAATAAAAATACAAAATTAAACCTACTTCAAGATCGAACTATTAGAAATTAATGCCGCCTAATGAAAGGCCAATGCACATTTTATATTATACATATTTGTGGGAGTGTGCGTTAAGTATATTCTGTATAAAATTCGAAACAAGTGCGATTATCGCTCTTCCAGGCCGCTACTCCATTCGAACAATCTGCGAACGCGAACGCAAAGGCGAACTGCGTGTATTTAAGCTTTATTTATATCGCCGTGGTTCGTTTATGTATTTGTATCCAATGCATGTTGGGGTATATGTATAGTATGAACGCCAGTGCTGGACTTTAATATTTTTCGCACCTTATGGGGCCGATTTGTGTCTTTTATTTTATAGATATTAATAATTACTTTAAAAAATAATAATCTTTTGTAATATTTAAGTTAGCTATAATTCTGAACTCTCTGGTGCTATAGCTTTTTTATAAACGAAACTCAGATACAAATGTGAACGACTTATCGAAAAATGCATTTTTTAGTAATCTACTTTTTTGTATGTTATTCCAAGAAACAATGTATGTATGTATTATTTCTTTTAAGAACTTCTATTTTTTTAGAACTTAAAATATGTAATTTAGTTTTGTTGGTGTGTTTACTGCTCCCATTTTAAAAGCAAGGGAGAGCGCCAAACTCAAAATAAATGGCATATCAGCTGATATTCAGCTTGTACGCAAAAAGGGAGACCATACAGGGAGTTGGCGGTCTGTATGTTATTGGTCTGTGGTCAGTACGAGGTAGCTCACAGTGCTTTTTCAACAGATTGACAGATGATTTACTGTGATATTTTTAAATAAAATGACAGATCAGCAAAAGTAAAGGCTCAACTATAATGAGCATGACCAAACATGCACTTCTGTCAAAACTAAACGTTTGTGTTCATAACTATTTCTTCATGTTTCTTAAAACACAATAATAACCATCACGAACATTGAACATCTGAATTTTTGTATTTTTAGTCATTCTAGTCAAATCATTTTTGTTTTGTTATTTTTTAGTCTGTCAACTGTAACATCTGTCAAATAATCATGTACCTACATATATCAGAGCGATAAATTAGCATATGTGTGTATAGGTAAGCCCATTATGAACTTATCTTGTCGTTTATTTACTGATGCAGTGCATGTTAAGTCATGCCTTTATGCTGAGCCTAGCCATATACTATTGCATACTTTTTTTACGTTATTTGAACTGAATTTTCGATATGCATTAACGGCTGTCACTCAAAATTAAAGTTACAAAATAGATTGGGATCTACAAGTTTTCTCACTACTATTATCACTTGCAAAACTTTCTATTGGAGAGAAAAGAAACGTCCACAAGCATCCGGAAGTCTTCTGAAAAGGTTCGGTTAGTACAAAAATGACACTTCTGATGATTCTGAGAACAGAATTTCACTTCTTGATTTGAAGTCAGAAACCACTCAAAAAGCACAAGGAAAGCGTCTTTAGGTTTTCCAGTTTCGCAAGTGTCATATTTTTAAATCCAAAAGCTATTGATATAGACTCCAAATGTAAGCAAAAGCAGGAGTAAAACTCAACACTAGAATGGAGTTATGATCGATTCATCCCGCGAATCACCCTACACGGGAGGGGTGGAATGGGGACGAACACTGCATCAAATGCGGTACAGAAAGTCGCTGAAGTACAGGTCGACTCGACTCCAACTTCACGAACGTGCTGCGCTGCGAAATAGCAGACAAGATTTTTGTTTGCGTTCAGTGGTGCACATTTTCACTACACAATTCTCCTTAGCCGATTCCTTCCCTCAGGATTAATTAAATACATCATCAAACAGATTTGAAATTAAATCTTAATTTAAAAAAAAAACTTTTTGACAACTCCGGCTCTGCTCTAAGCAAAAAAGAAAGGTTTACAATAAATACTGGCTGTGCTTCATCCAAATTGGTTTCGGAGCTTCATTCAGCCTCAGAACATCGTATTAGATACCATGATTATACAACTAATAAATATTTGGCATTGCGCATGGTACAATAAAAAAACGTCAAACTCCATTGTGTGTACGTGACGCAACGAACGTGATGAACCGTTGATATACTATAAATAATGTCAATGTGTAGAACTATAGAGTGTAGAATGAAACAAAAATTGAAACGCAAAGGCGAGTGTGTCCGTGACGTAGATGTACAGAACGAAACAAAAACAAGAATTGGAAGGCCCTATCTTTTTTAGTTTTATCATGTCCTACTACACGATACAAGGTTTAAATGTTATATCCGTTATACTACAAAACCTCCTAATGTATATTGGTCTACGAATGGGGTTTAACAATGGACAAAATAACATAACACAGTCTGGCCCACAAGTACCGCACCACTCAAAATCATTGGTCACGAAGGTTGTTAAAGTTAAAAGAAACTGTAATTTTCTCGTTATTGTTGGCTAAAAGTTTTAACGGTTTTCGTGATTTTATCTTTTCGCCAAAATAGTGCTTATATCCCTAATATGCGTCTGGAAGAACGCAAAAGGACTTTCCGTTCGGTTGTGACACTAGCACGATGAAGCTTTTCAGTTTAACTTGTCATAGATAACTAATTGGATAAATTAAAGTATAGGTTCTTCATTCATTATTTCTTTAACGACAAAAATAACAAATTATTTCTCATTTGACGTTTGACAGAAAAGTATTCAGATCGAATCTCCCAACCCATCAGAGATGAAATCTTGTTGACAATTTGATCTAGAATAATTGTTCTTTTTTTGCAATGAAAAAGATAAAATCTTTTGACAGAAAGATACATTTTTTTCTTGAATGAAACTCGATAGGTATTATTGAGCTATTTTTTGTTGAGGAGTTTTTTTTTGTCAACCCATTGTGTTTGAAATGCATTCTGGGTGTGAGTGAATCCGGTGCACGCACTAGTTGCACATTAGATCACCAAAAGTTTATTCTAATGGTAATTGTTGAAAGTATGTTGGTACAATTAATGGAATCTGATGAATGACACACTATGAGGTGTTGAATGAGAAACGAATTAAGTTTTTAACATCTTAAGTCGCAATATTGACTTTCCTCACACTTAAATAAAAAAAAATTGTGCTTGAATTTAAGTTAAAAGCGCAAACCAGATGGCGTCCAGTGTTTACGAATACAAAAAACAAACTGAAGGAACGTACATGGTAGCAAAAACTTTATAATAATTTATTTTAAACTGTCCCCCAAACGAAATGCCCTTAAAAGCCTTCTCCTTTGCAAATGCGGCACTGCTGCATATAGCATAGATACTTTTTCTTCATATTGGTAGGTGCGTTGTTCGCAGCATAAAAAACAAACATACAAAATAATAATTAAACACACGCGTACAAATAATGAAGACGTGAAAGGCAAATAACCCTGGTAAACAGTAGGTAATATAATTTCTGATTAAAACCCTCAATTTACCTACACTTTACTGTATCTGTATCTACTTCTACCTTCAACGTATCTCTCCTGTCAAACAAGTATCTTGTTTTTGTTTTTTACGATGAATATTATTGCATACCTTATACCTACTTGCACTTTAAAAACAATCTATAAGGTACAATTTATTTAAATTCTACATATGAACTATTTTTAGGTTACTTAAAAACCAGCTACCTAGCGGTATCTACCTACTAGTAGGAATGCAATTCGTAAATAGAAAATACAGATTGTAAAATTGCGCCCTTTCCCCGGCCAGAATAATAGGTTATCTCAACGCATCTAGTAACATGTTGTGCACATTAAAAAAAATGTTTTTTAAAAAATAAAAAAAAAATATGGAATACCTACTGGTAAAAACACGGACTGATTTATAAATATGTAGTTATTTAAAACAAAACAAGTTGGTTGTTGGTATATGGGCCTGGGTTTTTTTCAGACCCAAACTGAACCACTTTAGTAATTACCCAGAAACGAGACATACAAATAACATGAAACCTTATTCATTTCTTGTTTTACGTACGCAAAAGTCACTCGCATTGAAAAATTAAGTGCGTGCTTACATACTTTCAAGGCTAATCGAACTTATGCTACATTACATTAAGACACTATACACACGTCGAATTGTCCATGAATTGTGGCGCCTCTGTCAAATTACTTGTTACTTGGACTGGCGCATAAAAAGCTTGTAGGTAATCAGAGCTTTTTTGTTTCTTGCATGCATTAAACTGGCGCTAGTAAATCAATGCACGTGTAAATGTAAACACAGAATCAGGTTCAAAATTCAAGTTTAAAGCAAATTTTTTTTTTTCATGGCTGTCTGACTTTTCATCATCAGACAACTTGTGCAAGCAGTGGCTACTTTACTTTAGTTTAGAGGATGCTAAATATTATGAGTACTAAAAAACGAAACGAAAAACCTCTTTTGTGGCTTTAATTTCGCAACATGTCTCTCATTCAGGTTCACGTGTACAGATTTACTAAGCGTGCGATCGCGATCGCGATCAATGACGATGACGAGTTCCAAAATACCGAAAACCCGGTGGCGCGGTGGCCAGGCCACTTACCTGTTTAGTGATGTTTGGTGTTATATATGCTAAAGACGTTCTCCCGATAAAGATCAATGAACATTCATGTGCTCAGGTATAGGTACATTCATATAGGTAAGGTATGATGTGATGCAAATGCGAGGCACTAGAATAAGCGGTGTTGAATGGTGGTGGCGCTGTTGCTGTTTAGAATTTAAATATTTTTTTTAATCTTAACTGGATACTTCTTTATCTTTTTTTACTTTTTCGAAGAAAACACATTTCAAATTCCGAAACCGAAGTTATCACTCAAATAAAGATTCTAGCTATAGCTTCGAATTATATTTTTGTACCACAATTTTTATTTAATGGTATGGGTGTTATTCCTGTAGATAGATTCGCATATAAATGTATATAGATACTTTTTTGAATGGGTATTATATATGTATTTGTATATATAATATATGATCGGATCGGAAAAGGAAATAACTGAGCGCAAATTGGATTATTTTTTTTTTTTTTGGTTTTATTTATTTTGTATATTTTGTCACGAAAAAAGAGAAATCCCAAAACAAATGTACAAATATTGACTATCTATTTAAAGAGTAACTTAAAAATCGGGAAAAAAGAAGTTCCCTTTTCACAGCCAACCGAATCAAATGACAGTCTAAAGATAACTAACTGAAAATGAAAAAGTATCGCTTCGAAAAGAAACTACCAAACCGTATGAGAGTACTACTGACTGAGAGTGAAACTGTGGAGCTGGCTGTGGCGGCTGACATCGACAGCGAAGCGACATCGACATCGACATGGGCATTGGGTGAATGCTATAGTAGAAGTACCACGAAGAGTTTCATTTCCTTGCTGCTTGCTGCTGCTGCTTATCTTTAAAAGTAAATTCCAAAAATACCAAAACCGAAAATTTCCACATGGTTTCTCTTCTTTCACATTTGTTTTACTTTTTTTTTTATAAATACACCAACCAACCCAAACCAAGTCTTTCTTTATTTTTTTACTACTTGTGTTTTTGTATTATTATTTTGTTTCATTTCTAAGAGTTTTGTTCTTTTTGATTGTGATACACGCTTAAGATTTTGACAATAAAGGAATAGCTCTGCTTTGCTAACTGGTAAATCAATTAAATAAAGAGAATAGGTATCACATTCGTGGCTTAGTCAGTCGAAGACAACAAAGTATCCATCAGATACATAACGAAATGATCTAAGCGGTGTTTTTTTTTTTATAATATCCCGTATAACCTCAAATAACTCAAGAACCTTTTTGCAGAGAAGTTCCTGTTTGACAAAATAATATAATCATTAAGATGGAACCGATTACTTTAAAGACAATGATTTCCTGTGAACGTATATGACTAATAGGTCATTTGAGCCTCGTATGATTCATTGGCCGATGTCTGTATGTTTGTATAATAATTGATGGGTATAAACAAATTTAATCGCCAAAAGTAACATACTTTACCTACATACTGTATCAAAGTCAAATAAGACTTATTTCCACTTTATGAAAGCAGTTTGATTTTTGAGCCCTCTTTGGATCTAAATTGAGAACCTATAAGAATGTTGCTAGTATTTAGTGGTGTATCAAATGCCCAGGGCCGGATTTTGACCAATGAAAATGTCATATCAAACGCAAAGGAAATTGATAGAAATGTATATTCTTTGATGCATTTACTTCGTAGTTCATTCAGTTTTGTTCACTATTTGCTCATATTTAAACAGAAAGGTGGGAACAAAATAAGAGATTATATGAACATTAACAACCCCTTCTGATTTTGATTTTATAGCGTGTTTCTTTTGTATTTTAAGGTAACTTATATAGGTACAGGGTGGCGCACCAATTATGCTACAATAAGAAAATCAAATAACATTATGCGGCACCTGATAAGAAAATTGTTCATTGCGGCTTGAAGGGTTGAAGTTGGGATCGCCTCAATTACTGTCTTAATAGACTGCTTCAATTCAATCAAATTCCTGGGCTTCGTTTTGTACACCTCCTGCTTCACATAACCCCATATAAAAAAGTCTGGTGCAGTCAAGTCAGGTGACCTTGGGGGCCAGCGAAAAGTGGAGTTTCTGGAAATTAATTTGTTTGGGAATTTCCGTTGGAGCTCCGCCATAACTGGTTTGGCTATATGTGCAGTTGCTCCATCTTGCTGGAACCAAACGCTGTTGAATGGGATACGTCTTCGGCGCAGTTCTGGGTAAAAAAAAAAACTCCTTCAGCATCTTTAAATAACGGTTCCCATCGACAGTTATTGTTACACCATTTTCTTCAAAGAAGTATGGCCCGACAATACACCTTGATGAAATTGCGCACCACACAGTGATTCGTTCTGGGTGCAGTTCCGTCTCATGGAGCATTTCTGGATTAGATTCACTCCATATACGGCAATTTTGCTTGTTTACATTGCCGTTTAGATCAAAATGGGCCTCATCAGACATGAGCAAACAATTTATCAGTGAGTTGTGTTCTTCAGCAATCGCAATAATTTTTCGGCAAAATTCAACAGGTAAATCCTGAGGGTTTAACTTGCTTGTAATTTGGACTTTGTATGCAAACAAGTGTAAGTCATCATGAAGTACCCGTTGTAATGACCGTCTGCTAACTCCAATTTGTCCCGATAAGTTTCGAGTCGAAATGCTTGGATTTGCTTGTATTGCCGAAGCTACAGCCGCGATTGTATCCTGAACCCGAACATTGGAATCTCGATGGTACGGCCTTCGTGCTATGTTTCCAGATTCGGCAAACATGTTCACTAGCCTCATAATGGTCCATCTACTCGGGGGAGTACCGCCAAACTCCCTCCTAAATTCCCTTTGGACGGAAATGACGGACTTCAAAGCTTGGTGCCGTTGCACTATCCAAATTCTCTTTTCTGTATCCCAAGTCCCAAGCATTCATATTTAAAAATCTAAATAGTAACCTGCAAAATAAAAGAACAAAGAAGCCTATAACTCACACAGGAAAAAAGTTATAACGTTTTATTTTTGTAGCATGATTCGTGCGCCACCATGTACATGTGAATACAAATTCATCCCATTGCAAATATACACACACTTATAGCATTTTCCATTGGTTTCACTCAGGGAACCACAGATTCTGAAAACCAATGGAACAAGAAAAGTTGATTCTACTCAATAGTGACACAGTGTTTGTTTCCATGCACCATTTCCACCATTTTGTCAAATATCAAGCTAGCGTGTACATGCAGCCCGATTTGCAGGATAGATGTTATTAGAACTCAATCCGAATATTCAGTATACTGCTCCCTCAAGTTCATTGCTAGGCTTTGACGTCTATAACATCAGATGTGGATTCAAAAATATGTCAGTCACATGTGTCGACTATACCAACATTTTTGGCAATGCTGCATGCGAATATACACAATTTTGAATAATACATGGTGATCGGCATAAGGTTGTTCAAAAGGATCGAGCGAGGGTTGAGAATAGAAAAAAATCGACGGAGAGCATATTTCCCTCCAGGAGGGGCATTTTCTAAAAAAGCATGACTTAAATTTAAAAAAAAATATTAAAAATTAACGGTAACTCCCAAAATTTAAAGTCCAACACTTTTTTTGATAACAAAAGTAGTACTTAATATACCTTAAAACTTTGAAAGAAATTAATTTAAAATTGAAAAAAAAAATTAAAATTTTGAGTTTGAAAGTTAATATTTTGAAGAGTTCACAAAAATAACTTTTTTCGATTTAGTCATGTTTTAAGAAAATTTCCCCTCTCAGCTAAACGGAGGGGAATAGACCCCTTGTTTCAATCCATCCTACTCGCTCTAGCTTTTTGAACAAACTTATACCACTCACCCTGTATATTATGTATATGTGATTCTGGAAAAAATTCTGACTTCTAATCCAGAAGCGAAATTCTCTTCTCAGAATCGTCAGAAATGCCATTTTCGTACAGATGATGGAACGGTTTGCGAAGATTTAAGGACGGTTCTTTTTCCCAAAATGAAAAGTGCTACATATATCTAATCCTTAAAACGTTTGAAGAAAATCTACACTATAACGGTAAAACAAAACGAAATTAAATTTTATTGTAACTTTTCGAATATATTGCTCATATCAAAACTAAGATGTTTGGCAAATTAATGTTTCGTTTTTCATTTCGCAATTGTTTCATTTTGCATTTTGTTTCTTTTTTTAAATGATAAATGACAAATAATCATTTCGCGTTTTTCATTTCGCAATTTTCATTTAGTTTTTTGATTGATTAGCTTTTTGAGGTTTTGCAATTTGTCATTTGACATTGTGTTGTGGCAATTTATTGTTAAAGTTTTTTTTATTTGGCATTCAATTCTTTTGCATTTTTTCGCATCATAAAATTACATGCCTTAAAATTTCGCGCGAAACCTGAACTATTTAACGCATTTTGACAAAATCGCAGAATGTCGAAATTAGTCTATGCATAATTGGTGAATTAGGTTAAAAAAAAAACTTACTACCAAAAAAGTTATTGACATTTTTCTAAAACGGCGAAACGTTATATCAGCGAAATAATAAAACAGCATAGCGCTGTTTTGCATTACATTATTTGCCGCAGAAAAACTTTGCCAAATATAAAAAAATCTAATGAAAAATGCACAACAAATTGCCCAATAAATTTAGCAAAATTATCGAAAAGGATTTTGAAAAAGAGCGAAACATAAAGCCGCAGAATGTTAATTGCGAAACGATTAAAAAACGTAATGAATAAAAAACAAAACATAAATTGTCAAACAAAGAAATGCCAAACGAATTTTGCCGAATAATGGTGACCCCAAAACTAATTTATAACATCATTTTTGACTAAGAAAACATTCATATTTTTGTGTTTATTTTTTTTAAGCATAAATCGATGTTCAGTACTCCAGCCTAGGTTAATACTTTAAATCGTAAGTCTAAATATTTGCAAGGCGTTTATGGAAGAGGTATTCTTTAAAGCCGGTGAAGCCAACATCAGTTTTTAACAAAATTTACGATCAAAAATATATTGTTTAGTCGACAAACCTCATCTTTAATGCTACGCATTGCGAAAATTTACAATATCTCGCCAAAAAGTAGAACTCCTACAATTATGCAACAGAAAATTTATCAAACCGAAACTCAAGGCGACAAAGCGTACATTACGTACGAAAACGCAAGTGAACGAAACTTGTCGAAACTTAACAAAAAGTCATTTCGGGTTGGGTATACAAATCACATGTATTTCTACTGTTTCGTAAGTCAACGTACGTAGCATTCTTCAATTATGGTTAGCCCTTTACACATTTCCGTCGTGCGGAAACAACTAGGTACACAGCCTACAGACCTGGACCTGGATATTTGCTTGGAAGCTATAATATGCATTTAATAGAAAATAGTATGCTTTACAAAATAGATCTATGAGAGATACCGTTATAAGACAAATCAAAAACCTTTCTAACCAAATGATTTGCCAAAACACAGCATCCAGAAAGTTTTATGAAAATATTAGAGCCGTTATCAAGAAAATGAAGCTTTTTGGATTGTAAGTACCGTTATTTTCGAAATGCATGAAGCATTTAAAACATCATCACAAGTAAAACTAACGTCTTTTAATTTATTCCCTTAAACGCGTTACCTGCCTCAATTGATACGAAAAAATTTAGTTGATAGTAAGGAAAAAATTAATTTGAAAAAAATCCTTGGTTTTAATAAGGCTGAAATCTTTAAAACAATAATTGTCAATAATTTGTTAAGACTTTCAGCCAAAATTCAAATGTCTAGCTGTATTAACCCCTACGCAACAATCAAAATTGCAATTAATAGAAACCCCTTGTATGGTTTCTGTCAGTTCGTCATGCTTAAAGCTTAGTTCTTTTTCTGTTCTTTCTAGACTAATTAATATAATTAAGGAATGTATCATTTATAGAATCTTCTTTGTTGTATTTATAAGATATTGGGGGGGGGGGGGGGGTTGAAGTATTAATGTGCAAGTGAACAGTTAAAATAATTTAAAGATATAAAGGAATATTTGAAAGACGACGGACATTTTTGGCGGAAGATATTTCTGAACGTGAGTTAAGTTTGGTGTCGCAATGGCTTTTTTTTATTTCAAGATTTCCTTATACCGCAAATACACATACACATATTCAAAATAATTAATAAAATGCCCTAGGTACGGGCGTTCAATATATTCTCGGTATCGGGGTGAAGCTGTGGTTATATATATAAATTGACTTATTTATCAAGTAATACTATTATTTTATTGCATTCATATAAAATTTCATATAAATGTGATTATTATTTCGCGTTTCATCTCTAGTTAAACAGAATCATAATGGCAACTGAGACGATGATGGTGAAAATTGAGCATCGCGCTGTAATTAAATTTCTCACTAAGCAAGGAAAAAGTCAAAAAACTATTCATGAAGAGATGGTGGCTGTTTACCAGGGTTCCGCACCTTCATTATCAACTGTGCAAAAGTGGTCAAGTGAGTTCAAGAGAGGCAGAGAGAGCATTGAAGACGACCCCCGCTCCGGCGCCCCGGCTACTGCTTGTACGGGAGAAAGCATCAAAGAAGTCGAAAAACTCGTTCTTAAGGATGCCCGAATAAAGGTGAAAATGATGGCAGAGATCACCAAGCTTTCAACTGGTACCATTCACACCATTCTTCATGAACATCTTAACCTTTTAAAGGTCAGTGCAAGGTGGGTGCCACGAATGCTCACAGCGCCTCAGAAAAAAGTGAAAATCGCATGCTGTAGAGAGCTTTTGGAAATGTGTAGTGAGAACGCGGACGGTGTTATGGATCGGATTGTTACTGGGGACGAAACATTGGTTCACCACTATGACCCTGAAAGCAAACAAGAGTCCATGCAGTGGCATACAAAAGGAACAGACCCCCCGAAGAAGTTCAAAGTCACTCCGTCTGCCGGGAAGCTCATGGCCACAGTTTTTTGGGACTTAAAGGGAATCTTGCTCATTGAGTACAAAAAAAAGGTGAAACCATCAACGCCACATCCTACGCTTCCATTTTGCATAATTTGCGGGAGGAAATTAAAAAGAGAAGACGGGGTAAACTCGCAGCGGGTGTGTTGCTTCTTCATGAAAACGCTCCTGTTCACACGGCGCGAGTTTCCAAGCCTGCTGCGCGAGATTGTGGTTTCGAAGAAATCCAACATACACCCTATAGTCCAGACCTTGCCCCTAGTGATTATTTCCTGTTTCCGGATTTGAAAAAATGTCTTCCTGGAAAAAGATTTTCGGATGATGAAGAACTCAAGTCGGCAATAAATGGGTATTTTGCAGGGAAAGAGGAAATTTTTTTTTTTGAGGGTTTAAAAAAGCTTATCTCAAGATGTAACAAATGCATTGATGTTAGGGGAGATTATATTGAAAAATAAAAACAATTTAAATTGAATTCGCATTTTCCTTCATATCGATACCTACCGAGAAAATAAAATATTGAACGCCCCTCGTATGTAATTGAATAAGTTTATTGATTTCTTATATTATGCACTATACATTACTTAATGAAAGTGTTTGTGTTAAGCGTGTAATACAAAACTACCTTTTCGATGCAGTGCGCTAAAAATTGTTTAAATATAAGTTTAAGAGAAATATCAACAGATCAATTTATTATATAGGTACATACCATAGGTTTTCCTATTCCTATTCTTTCGATTTGATTATAAGGTCAACATTTGCATCGACCCTTTCTGTCAATCTATATTAAATGTTTGATGACTTCATTTATTTATTTTTTATTTAGTGTGTTTAACGACCTTAACAAATACAAACAATTTCAGAAAAATATATCGGTTTTGTTGTTTATAAGAAGCCTTGCCCTTGTGTTATGCATACCTTGTTTCTTTTTTTTTTTCATAAAGCTATTATGGTGACACTTGCACAATTTTTGTATACTTACTTTAAACTTTTGGATACATATAACATAAAAACTAATTAAAAACTAATTAACAGGAGAATTAATAAATAATTTAAAGCGAAAAGCTGAAAACAGCGGAACCTCACTAAACTAAAGGTGGGTTTTACTGTCGCTAAAGGGCAAAGTGCCGCTTGAGATTAGTGCATACGATTTCATTCAAAGAATACGTGCAATTTAACATTTTAACTGCAGTGCAGTTCCGCCTAGTTTGTTCTTTCATTAGGACTGATAGTTAGTTGATCGTATTCCTAAACCAAATAAAGTGCACGACTGGGTCGCACGAACTTGCTCAAATGTGTTAAAATGATCTTGGGTGCTTGAGATTTTGGGAAAAAAGCGTTAAAAAAATTATATGAAATTTTATAAATCACTTAAAAATCAATACCTTAAACGTTTTTTGGAGAAAATGAAATAAGCCATCAGGTTTCTTTTACTTTTTTGAATTTTTACAAAAAAATTTCAAAATCGTTCGACCAGTTTTTTCAAAAAACAGTTTTTTTTTTTAAACTTTTTGAAAATATATTCCAATTTTTTTTTAGTATGCCAACTTCTAGCACTTTGTACCTAGTTTTTATCAGAAAAATAAAATTAAAAAAATATAGATTTAACCGTTTTTGGAAAAAACAAAAATTGAAAAAAAATTTTGAAACTTTTTTAAAAAACTCAAAAAAACTTTTTTTAAAAAATTTAAGAATTTTTATTATTTCTTTTATAAAAGGACTTCTACATTAAAAATTTCATCGAAATCCGTCTAGCGGCTTACGAGAAAATCGGATTTAAAAAAACCGGTCCTATGGGAGGTACCGTTATAAGACTTTTCCTGAAAAATCTATTCCAACCAAAACATAAAGCTTGCACATAAAACACTATTCAGATAGTTTTATCAAAATCGTAGGAGCCGTTTTTGAGAAAAATTAATTTTTCACTAAAAATCGTATGGCAGGTACCGTTAGTTTTAAAGCTAGAATGCTAATTCCAAAAACTCCTCTGTAGGACATCATAATAATACTATCTACCAAGTTTGAAGCAAATCGGTCCAGCCTTTTAGGCTGTAGGTGCCGATACAGACGGACGGACAGACAGACAGACAGAATTGTCGGACCCACATTTTTAGGCTTCTCTATCATCGTAATGTTATGTTTGATTGCCAAAAAAAATTTTTTTTTACGAATGCATAACTTGCCTTATAGTGCCTATAATCGCAAGTAAAAACTAGACCCAGGCCCAACTTGTTCTATTAAATGTCACTGCAGCTCTTTGAAATGTCAAAAAACTACAACGCTGCTCCTAACCTCAATTCACATCGAACGCATTCGGCCCTTTCGAGGTATCCGTCGGAGCGGACAATTTTCCGAGGTATCAATTGCATTCAAGGTTTCTATAATCGCATTTCTTACATTATTCAACACTTTCCTTAGATTCGTAAAAAAAATTCCGCTTAGGAATTGTGTGGGAGGAAATTAGAAACAAAATTGTGCCTAGCTGTCAAATATTACACCAAAACACAATTCCCCGCTGTGCGTTAAAAATTTTCGGAGAAATGTTCCGAACAGCTGCTTGGAAAAATACCTCGGAGCAAAAATCGTCCGAATCGTATAAAATCGGAGAAATTTCCTTTCCGACGTATGCCTCGATAGGGCCGATTTTGCAATTTTGAAAAAAGATAGCCCAATTTCCGATAAATAGCCCAATGTGGCGAGCCTCGTAGATGCATGACGCACTGGATCAACACATAGCCTACTCCCTATTCCCGAAAATTGCAAAACATGAATATTGCATTCAGTATGAGTAAACTTTGTATTGTAACTGTTGCTGTTTTCAAATTAATAAATGCGTTCTTAATGATAAACTTAGTTAACTAGGCTTGGTTTTTGGTTTGGATTTGGATTCTTCTCTCTATAAACGGTTTCTTTCGTTCGCTAATCTAAATACAGGGTGATTCACCAGCGTTGTGCCAAAAAGCTAGAGCATGTAGGTTAAGTTGAGACAAGAAAAAAAATCGTATGGGAGGGGGGGTCTATTCCCCTCCGTTTAGCCGGGAGGGGCAATTTTCTGAAAAATTGACTTATTTTGTAAAAAAAAATATTTAAAATCAACGGGTTCGTTTACAACACCGTGTTATACCTTTTTGAAAAGCCAAAAACTTCTTCTTTTATTTTGTTTTTAAATTAAATTGTTTTAACGAATAGTTTAAAAAATATAAATTTTCAAACTCAAAATTTTGAAAAAAAATTTGAAAAAATAATTTTAAAACTAATTTTTTTCAAAATTTTACGTAATTAAGTATAATTTTTGTTCTCAGAATTCAACGCTTCCATTAATCTTTAATCCAACACTGAAAACTGTATGGCTCTACGATTTTTTCTTGCCAAGGTATTCAAAAATAACCGAACCTACTTCTTCACAAAAACAAGAAAACCTAGCCTTACGGGATGGCACAAGTGACCATTTTAGCCAATTTTTTCGTGTTTTTGTGAAGAAGTAGGTTCGGTTATTTTTGAATACCTTGGCAACAAAAAGTCGTAGAGCCATACGGTTTTCAGTGTTGGATTAAAGATTAATGGAAACGTTGAATTCTGAGAACAAAAATTATACTTAATTACGTAAAATTTTGAAAAAAATTAGTTTTAAAATTATTTTTTCAAATTTTTTTTTCAAAATTTTGAGTTTGAAAATTTATATTTTTTAAACTATTCGTTAAAACAATTTAATTTAAAAACAAAATAAAAGGGAAAGTTTTTGGCTTTCCAAAAAGGTATAACACGGTGTTGTAAACGAACCCGTTGATTTTAAATATTTTTTTTTACAAAATAAGTCAATTTTTCAGAAAATTGCCCCTCCCGGCTAAACGGAGGGGAATAGACCCCCCCCTCCCGTACGATTTTTTTCTTGTCTCAACTTAACCTACACGCTCTAGCTTTTTGGCACAACGCTGGTGAATCACCCTGTATATTTCTTGTGATACATTGGATGTTTTGATCAAAGTGATCGTTATTTTGAGTTTTTTCAAAAAAGTGATTCCCGTGGGCTTTGTTGGTCGTGTTGATATATTAAGCGTATTGCTTGCTACCCAAGTTGAAATTGTTTTTGACGTAGTAATGGGAATATTAGAAAAAGTGTCACAGTCACGCTATATATCTGCTTTGATAGCATAGAAAGTCGAAAGTCGATTTTGGTGGTGGGGATGGTTGATTTGTCAAAAATGGTGGGTGAGTTAAAGGTGATGGTAGTTGGGGTGGGTGGTTGGATTTGGGAGATTTATTGTTGGGAGGTGAGGAAAAATTTTTCAAAAATGGTGGGTGGTTGGTTAGTGGCTGCAGGTGGAATGGGTGGTTGGCGGTGTGTGTGGGGGGGGGGTAATCTAATAAATGGTGGGTGAGTGCAAGTGGTTGTAGGTGGAATGGTAGTTGGATTGGGTGGGGTGTAGTGGTGCGTGGTTGGCAGTCATTGGGGGGAGGGGGGTGAGGAAAAAATTGTCAAAAATAGTAGGTGAGTATCAGGTGGTTGTAGTTGGAGTGGGTGGTTGAATTTGGCGTATTGGGGGATGGGGAATTGTCAAAAATATTGGGTGGTTGGTTGTAGGTGGTTGGTGGTGGTTAGGAAGGGGTGAATTATTGTGTGGGGAAGAAAAAAAAATTTCAAAAATGGTGGGCTGTTGGTTGGTGGTTGTATTTGGGGTGGTAGGTTGGTGTTTGGGTTAAGGGGTGAAAAAAAATTCAAAAATGGTGGGTGGTTGTAGGTGGGTTGGGTTTTGTGAACTGGTTATCACGTAAAATTATCGTCCGTCAATCGACGACGACCAGTTTTTTTTTTTGTTTATTTCTCTTTATGAGTCTCTAATGGTCTTGGAACTTGGAAAGAAAAGTAAAACGTTTTTTTCCGAAAAAACGGGTTTTCTTAAACTTCTCGAAGTTATATTTCATAATTTTGTTTGAGTATGTGAAGTTAGAAGTAGTTTTTATCAGAAAAAGAAGATTACAAATAATAATTAAACAGTTTTTAAAGTATCCGAAAATTAACAAAAAATAAAGTGCACGACTGGGTCGTACCAACTTGTTCTAATGTTTTACAGTGGTCTTGGGGCTTGTGATTTTTCGAAAAAAGTATTGAAAAAATCATATCAAATTTTATTAATCACTTAAAAATCACTAATTAAAACGTTTTTTGGAGAAAATAAAGTAAGCCATCTGATTTCTTTTACGGTTTTAAATTATAAGGAATTTTTTTTTTAATCGTTCGACCAGTTTAAATTTTCTTTTTGCATGCCAACATCTATAGCAGTTTGTAGTTCTAATCAAAAAACAAAAATTTTAAAAACTTTGAAAAAATGGATTTTGAAAAACCAAAAATTAAAAAAAAAACTTTTTTTGAAAAATTAAGAATTAATATTATTTCGTTTAAAAAAGAGCTTTTACATTAAAAATTTCATCGAAAGTGGTTTACGAGAAAATCTGACATATAAAAAAACCGGTCATATGGGAGTTACCGTTACAAGACTTTTCCTGAAAAATGTATTCCAACCAAAACATAAAGTTTGTTCAAAAAACAACATTCAGAAAGTTTTATCGAATTCGTAGTAGCAGTTTTTTGAGAAAAATGAGTTTTTCATGAAAATTCATATGGGACGTACAGTTAGTTTAAGAGCCAGAATTGCGATTCCAAAAAGACCCATTTTTATGGGACGTCTAAAAATACTGTGTAACAAGTTTGCAGACTAATATTGAAATACTTTGACCACAAAACAAACGACATTGACCTCTGAAGAGTATGTAAGGGACTTTTGACATTTTTTTTTCAAAAACACCCTTAGACAGGCTAATAAAAAAAATTCATTACTTAACTTTTCTCTTTGGAGTAAAAAAAGTTATTATTTGATCGTAAGGTTTTATTTTGTTTTGGATTAAACTTACTTTTTTAACGTTTTTTTTTTTTACGATGAATGAATAAAAACTACTGATTTTAATTTGGTGCTTATGATTGCAAGTATTTCGCATGGGAGCAATAGGAGCAATAATTTGATAATTTTTATTTTATATTTTAAAGCTAAACTATACGTTTACAATATCAGGATTAATGTGCGATGAAATAAAAGAAAATGAAACCAATTTTTGAATTGAAATAAATTCTTATTATTACTATAATAGGCCTTTGGCAAAATAATTACACTCTAAATGAGAATAAAATGTCATTACATGAGAACATGATTTAACTACACAAACAATTACAAAATAAATTAACTTAATATTATTATAGCGTTATATTTTAATTAAGATAAATTAATAACTGGAAAATACTTTCCAAGCCTCCTTATTTTTTTCATAGTAACCGAGTACTTTGAGCCAGTGGTTTGAATTGCTTTTGTTACATTCACCCCGATGTATAAGTCTATTTCTTCAATGGAATTCATATCACACATGTTCTTTAGGGCTCGAGAATTTGTTTCTTCTTGGCTTGATTTATCTTCACTGGGGCAAACAATTTTGTCCATTGTCCATGTCTTTTCAAGGACTGTATTTGAATTGAGTGACATGTTTTGAAAGTTTGTGACTACGGATGAGCTATCATTATGATAAGTGTTACAAGATGCATTATTGTAACGTTGGCGCTGTTCATATTCTTGAGATTCTGTTATTCTATCAAGCGATTGGCTTTCACGTAGACGTCTACGTCCGCCAACTTTTGGCAAACAATTCTCCATTAAAGAGCATCCTTTCTTTTGTTTGGAGTGAGAATTCTGAGGTTCACCTGCCTTTGATTGTTCTTCCTTTTTGCCAGAAGTAGATTTTTCATCTTTGGAATTGCTCAACACAATATTTGTGTTGGTCTGGCCGCCTGAACCGAAATTGGCTTGATCCTGAGAATCACTTGAATCGTCATAAGAGTCACGACGGTGAACTCTGAAACGATTTGGCGTATCTCCGCCAATTTTGTGTATTTTCTTTTTCTTTGATTTTGTCTCATCGTCTGATGCCTCTGAACTACTGCAAGACGGTGTTCGCATTTTGTTTAGTTTTGTCCGCCTATGCATAAGTACTGGATTTTTATTTCTCATTTTACTAATTTCTAAATCTTTAATACCGGAAAGGTCTTGCTGCAGCTCACTAAAATCAGGTTCAACGACGACTCCTCCTCCTCCAGCCTCATGATGTTCGTTTATGGGGGGAATAGATCGATGAACTCTCTGTGGCTGTGCAGAAAAATCACTTTCTCCTGGATTTTGTGATTTTTTATTAGCATCTATATTAGAAGTTTGCTGGTCTAAATGTAAGTTTTCCAATTTGTCCAATGTGTAGACATGTTTTGAGCGTTCATTTGAAGCTAATGGTTTGATAACTAATTTTGACACGTATTGCGCTTCTAAACTGCGTTCCTGCACAGCTCGATTTATTCTTCCGTCAGAAATCGAAGCTCGACGATTGGTGACAACCTTTAATTCATTTTTATCCGGGCATTCACAAGCTTCTTCTTCATCTTCCTCCTTGACAATGCTACATTTTCTATTCCTTTTTTCCTAAAGTAAATTAAAACAAAAAAAATTTAAATCAAGAACCTCATATGACAATTTTTTTCATTACCGTTGTTGCTTCTGCTGTTAACTCAATTGAATTACACACTTCAATACTAACAGGGACCATCAGTTTGTTGCCTTGTTCAGTTTTTAATTTATTATCAACTGAAACGCTGAGATTTGCTGATGAAGAAAGCCTGTAAATAGAGATTATTTATAAGTTTTGAGTAGTATTCCAATTTTATTAAAATAGTAAGAGAAGAATGTATAAATACTTTTTACATTGTTAACAAAATCAAATTTTCAGTAATGACTTAAGTTACGAGTTCACCGATGTGGACAACGAAACAACCTATTGGTTCCTACTTTCACGTGAGCTTAATAAAACTTGATTACTTCTTAAAAGTTTCCTCAAACTCGTAGGAGCAGTTTTTCGGAAAGTTAAGATTTTTTTAAGATCTTTATTCTGTTCAAGAAGATATGTCAGTACAGGGGTAATGAGCGAGCTTTTTTTTTAAACCTGTGTATACTATCACGGAAACGAACTAAGAAATCTGCCAAAGAAAACGATACATACATGAATTGTTGTTGTTATTCTTTGAAGCAATTTTTACGGTTGTTATGAAAGCTGGATCTGGAATGGTACCGAGACAAACTAGACATGTACCCCTTTGCATATCCCAAGACACCTGGAATAAAATTACACACCGCAGAGCACTCAAAATAAGTTTTGAAACTGATGCTTATCGGAAATTAGTTCTGTGAAACGAATATGGAGCAGCTCACAAGGTAGTGCAGAGGTGTGGGAGACGAGATAGAGGGGCCAGATTGGACACATTGGCAGACAGTGCTGAAGAAGCTGCAACAAGAGGAAATCCAAGTGTGTTTTATCAAAAGACTCATGACCTTGTAGGTCAACACGAATCATTTGTTCTTGACAAGAACGGTAGCCTTTTCGTTTCAACAGAAGACCCGAATATGGAAGAAGCATTTCTGTGCACTGCTCAACGGTGAACACAGAAAATTATCAAACTTTCAGAGGCATTAATTTTGACCCACCGACAAGTGCCAAAATATGGACCTCGCTTCTGGCTCTTTGTATCGCGTTAATAGCTATGTCATCTGGAGATCTGTTTGTGCTAGAGGCATCCCTAGTAAAAATGCAAGGTTTTTTGTTTTGCACAGCTTTCCGATGAATTGAAAGTACGCCGGGGATGATGTTCTATCGCCGATTTTGTTTTTACTTGTTGTGACTGCCACGGTGGGTGAAAACAAAGGCTTTGTATTCAATGGGATCCATTTCAAAAGTTAAGCTATTGGACTATGCTGATGATATGCACCTAATGGCAGTGGTTACTGGTGCCCTTAACCAAATATTTTATTCGCTTCAACAAAATGCAGAAGCGGCTGGTTTAAGATTAACACCAAAAAACAAAAATAATGCACTCCAGCCGAAACCAACAACACACAGAAGCAGGTTATTGTGAGACACGAGACAATAGAGTAAGTCACTCAATTCATCACCCTGGGTAGTTATATATTATGACTCGATGTTGCAACAGACCTGAACGTCAGCAATAGAATAAATATAGCTCGTAGTGCTTTTAATATAAAAACAAATCGTTTCGTACCATGTTTATACTCCTTGAATCCAAGGTGGAATCTGTGCTGCTGTGCTATACCTGTGAAACGTGGAAATTCTCTACCAACAGCTCGAGTATTTGAAACCTAATTTGCTTTTCAACCGTTGTCTGCGTTACATCCTTGAAGATCTAGTGGCCACAAACCATATCCAACAATGGAACTGGTCAAACAAAAGTTAATGGTGCCCTGAAGACACAACATAGCAAAGCTGTGTTTTCAATGGAATCCTTAATTTTGCAGTCGTGGTCACAGCTGAGGTATCGTGCTAGAAGCAGAGAAGCATGAAAGGATGTGGTTGCCGACCAATGCTCCAAGAGGAGTAAGTTAAAGTGTTGCTACCACCAACTACCACCAACATCTATCGGGAGTCAAGAAGGAAATACCAACAAAAGAAAGTCTACAGTGGTTGTCGAATCTTGCGCCCATCGAAAGATAATTATTACTTTACCTACCTTCGTATAAAGTCATATAAGATAGAGCTCCCTAGGTGACGTCATGTTAACAGTAACTAAATTAAAAAACAGCTTAGAGCACTTACGTTCAAAGAAAACCTAAAAGCTTTGTTAACACAATAACCGCATCCATCATAAAATCAATAGCTAATCAAAATTATGTTAACATAGTCTGCATAATTGATGCACACGCAAATTTTTTCTTGATAAAACTTTTTGTTTTCCCTAAAGATGTCAAAGGTGTGCTTCAGTATGTAATGTGGCCTTTGGCGTATATATGATAACTTTGATTGCATTAACGGTAGGCATACAACCGAACTGCGCTTTAAAATGGTTCGAATTCACAAGAGTTCAAGTGATGCAAACAAAAAAATATTAACTTCCACTAATAGACACGATTACCAACATATTTTGGCCCATTAAATAATAACGAGAACCAGAGCATGAACTAAGTGTTTTAACTATTGTTTTGGGCATAAGTATGGCGCCTTTTCTGATTCCAGGCTTTTTTTATTTCTCATTCCATCATTTGGCAAATAAATTGTATGGAAAATATTGTACTTTATCCCTGGCAAAAGAAAACTGGTGTCTTTCCTCCATTTTCAGGTTTGCGAACTATAACGTTTTATTCAGGGGCGCAGATGGTAAAGCTGTGATGCAGATTGCATTGCCTGATTTATTTGTTTAAGACAAGAGTATCATGTTTTTTTGTTTCTTGAATCTTAAAATAAAAAAATAGGTGCACTTCTTATGAGTCAGATTTATTTTCTTTAATTTAAAAACCAAGCCGAAATATGTAAATAAATTTAACAGTTGTGTATTTTAGGAAACCAGAAAGCCATTTTAAATATGGTGTTCTAATATGATAATAAACAGACACTCACCTGCCAGCCGGAGAAGTTGGTAGGAAAATAGGGCGGTGTTTCTGATCTTCCTCTTGTCGCATTTGTCTGAGTCTTCTCTCAGCAAGTAAATAATACGTTGCTGTAATATGATTATACTTGTTCCTATCAAGAGATCTGTACAAAAAATAATTATGTGATTTAATTTTTAAAGGTATAAATTCCAACAATGTAGGTAGGTACTCACTGCATTATGTCCTCCTTAGTTGCTATATTTCCGTTAATCATCTTTTGTATAATAAAAGCATGATCGTCCTCACTAACTTCTTCGCGGCTAACTAATGGCAAATGATCCAGCAACGGTTCCCCTCCTGCGGAATTTTGTTTTAACCAAACATCTTCTGCAATCCGTTCCAATGTTGCACGCTTTTCTGGATCTCGAACTAACATTGATGCTATAAGACGTCTGCATGTAACAGTCACATGACTTGGCATTGAATACTTGCAGTCCATGATCATTGTCAGTGTTTCTGAATCGTTTGCTTTCTCAAATGGTGGTTGTCCACAAACCAACATATATAAAATAACACCCAACGACCAGATGTCTGTGAAGAAGGAATTCAAATTAAATATGCTTTCAAAATTATTATTGCGTAGCAGTGGTTCGAAGGAAGGATAAAGCTGATTTCTAACTTAAAACATAAGATAAACTAATCAAAATCTTTTGAAGGGGTTGGAAAAACCCAACAAACTGAAGGAAAAAGAATGAAATCAAACAAAGGTAATATAATATGTACATCAGTTGGTTCCATGTTTTAGACTAGGGACATTATTTTACAACGAATCCAATATTTGTTTTAAAAAATTGGCAAGGACGAGAATTCGTTAGACAAATACAACATTATTAACAAGTTTTGCCCTGTATTTAAGGGAGTACATTTGTGGGAGGCCGAAAGAGTCCTCAACGCACCATATGTTTTTCCTACCACTGCACTGACATGATCGTTCCAAGTAAGGGTCCTATTGAAATACACTCTTAAGTGGTGTCATATATCTTAAGAACAAGCAAATAAGACAAATCGAGAAGTTTTTTGGCGATAACAAGACATTTAGTTTTTTTGGAGTTTAAAATGACACCACATCTATTGGACCATTCAAACAGTTTATTCAGATTCTGATTAATACTTTTAACGCAATCGTCAAAATGGCCTAGGCGGCGATGTTTTACAAGCTGAACTTTAGCCAACGTGCGTGTTTCACAATGACTTAATACAGATGGTATGTCGTCGACATATGCTGATAAGAGAAGAGGTCCAAGAATGGATCCTTGGGGAACGCCACGACCTAATGAAAGCAGCTCAGATACTTGATTTAAGTGTTTAAGGGGAGGCTATTTCACTGAAGCATTGTTTATAAAACTAAACAATAACACAGTGAAGATAGAAACCACGATGTTCAATTGAAACAAATATGACAGCAGTAATTCTTTCACCTATCAACCTTAAGGCTCTTTTTTGAATCCCATCCAGGATTCGCAAATTTATAACAGGAGCACCAGCCAAGATATGAGAAGTAACACTAAAGCTTTGGGCGATTGCATGCCTTGTAGATTGTAGCCAGATCAGATCGATCTGTCGTCGACCTGGCAAAACTAAACATTTTTGGCTAAGTTAAATATATTGTGTTCTCTACCCAGCAGGCCGTTCGAAATACACATACATTTATCTAAAACGCAAAACTGTTGTGTTTTTTGTATGCAAGTGCGAATCCTGGAGGATAATAGAGAGCAGCAGGCAATGATATGACGACAGAAAGCAGCATTACATTTCACATGGTTGATGCAGCATGATGCCATCAGATCAAAATTGTATACGCTGATCGTTGCAGTTCTACAACTGAGGAACAGGATTTTGAATCTGGTCACGAATATGAAAATTTGACACAGTTATCAGCACAATGATTAAGTAGATTAGAAGTCTTAGACAAGATATCTTTGATAAAGAAGAAAAACAGAGTCGGAGGAAAAACGTTGTTTACCAACATTTGTTTTATAAACTTCAGACTGAAAACGAAAAAGGTTAATTGAAATCCTTAAAACAAGCGGTTCGTCATAGTAAGCTTGATACCAAACTCTATCAAATGCCTCTGAAATATCAAGAGCAATGACCATACTTTCTCCAAAAAGCTCCGCTTGGGAGCTGACCACAGGTGTCATTGTCAACTATCTTCGCAATTGAAAAATAGGGGGTTTTCAACAAAAGACCATACAATTTTACTACCTTTAAGACATTTTAATATTAATTTGATGCTTTAATTGTGCTATCGATGTGTCATGTGTTCAATTGCATTGAATTTAAAACAAAATTACCCGATCTCCAACTTGATAACGAATTAGTCAAGCAAAATCAAAAATTATAATACTGCCGCCGTAGTTGCAAGTTTTTTTTTTTTATTTTTCTAAATAATCTATCTACAGGGTTTTCCAAAAAGAGGTGTTATTTTGATATTCAAAGAAAAATGGCATTTTTTGAAATAAATGATCGGATGTTTATTTCAATGTAAAGAGGAAAGTATGCGATTAATAATGAAAAACAATACCAGCCAAATGGCAGCCCAGCTACGCTTACACAACAATATCCTCTTCATAATATTTTCCATCATCAAATCGCAAAGTGGCTGCTGTATGCCTTCAATAGCTTCACGAATTCCATCATTGAGGTCTTGAATCGACGCTAGGCTGTTGGCGTAGACCTTATCTTCCACGTGGCCCCAAAGGAAGAAGTCGCAAGGTGTTAAATCACAAGATCTCGGTGGCCAATTGTGATCACCTCTTCGAGAGATAACACGGTCCGGAAACTTTTCCTGCAAAAGATCGATGGTTTCTTTGCTTGTGTGGCACATAGCGCCATCTTGTTGAAAGTAAACGTTGTCCAAATCAATACTATCCAATTCCGGCCATGAAAAAATATTAATTATCTTTCGATAGCGCAATCCATTCACCGTAGCTGTTGCTCCAGCCTCATTTTCGAAACAGTAAGGTCCAATGACCCCGCCGGACCATTAACTGCACCAAACAGTTACTTGTTGAGGATGGAGAGGCTCTTCAACAGTAAATCTTGGGTTTTCCGAGCCCCAGATGCGACAATTTTGCTTGTTGACGTAGCCACCGAGGTCGAAATGGGCCTCATGAGTCAAGATGATTTTTTGATGAAATTTCGGATCATTTTCATGCATTTCAAGGACCCAATCAGCAAAGACACGACGTTGTTGATAATCGGCCGGCTTGAGTTCTTATGTTAACTGAACTTTATAAGCCTTATGAACCAAGTCTTTGTCTTCCAAAGAACGACCAGAAATGGAAAAACCTGGATTTTCTTCAATACGTTGGGCTACAGCAGCAATATTATCAGTTGTTCTTGAGCGACGTGCCCGGGTTTTATTCTTCACATCGCTTACTTGTCCCAACAGCTCAAATTATTCCGAATTGCAGTCCGACAAGGTGCTTCACGGCGACCAAAAAATGTTTTAGTTCTACGAACCGTCTCTGTGAAATTTTCACCATTTTTATAGTGAATTTTAATAATTTCAATGCGTTGTTGAAGCGTTTATCGTTCCATTTTTATTAATGGCGTAGTTTCTACTTTTCAAAAAATTACAGCTTTAAAAGTGACAACTACGGAAATAGCGGGCTATTCAAAATAACTCCTCTTATTGGAAAACCCTTTATAATGATCGCTAAGAAAACAAACAAAAAATTAAATGAGAAGTCGATCAGAGTAACTCTCAATAAATAAAAAAAAGCAACAGTAAATAGCTTTGTTTGTTGAACTTTACCCAGGCTCGCCCCAGGTTTCCTTGACAACTCCAAGAATTACCTCGCCTCGCCCCAGCTTAATACCAAGATCGACTTTAGGGTGAGGTCAAACAAAGCTAATGTCTATCAATGATTTGTGAACTTGGAAATTTCAAAAAGAAAAACTAAAGTCCTAAACAAGAGCAGCTTTCCTTTAACATTTTATTGTCTGTTTTGTTTGGGCTGGCATTTATTTTGTTTTTCAACTTTTCACAACTGAATTTTGTTCAATCAAATAAGAACTGCCGGCAAAATTATAAAACCCAAAAATGCCTAGTTTAACCGAGGTCGCACTGAATAATGATGGCCTTAAGTTTCAACCCACTATCGAACTACTGTGCAGTGCACCTAGTGCTTAGGTCAGCAGATGCAAGCTTCAAGTTCAAAATTACGAAAACCAACAGCATTCTACAATTTGTATTGTTGACGCAGATAAAACAAAAACAACTCAATAATTTATATTCTTGCATGGCCTTGGCATCTGTTCCAAGTAGGTACGCCGTCTGATTAAACAAAAACAATATAAATAACTTACCAACAGCTGGGGCATCATAAGAATCACCAAGCAGGATCTCTGGAGCAGAATACGCCAAACTACCACACGACGTCTCCAACTTCTGTCCTGGCAAAAACTTATTACTGAATCCGAAATCAGTTAGTTTGACGACGCCAAGCTTTTCGAAAAACACAACATTTGCTGGCTTTAGATCTCTAAAATAAAATAAACAAACAAAAATATAGGTAAAAAATGTATAAAAAAAAAAAAAAAAAAGAATAACAAACCTGTGCACCACATGCAATTGATGACAATAGGAAATAGCTCTTACAATCTGACGGAAATACTTTCTAGCCAAATCCTCAGACAAACCACCCTCGTGTTTCATTATGTAATCGTAAAGATCACCACCATCTCCCAATTCCAAAATTAAATAGAGCTTTGTTTGCGTGTCAATTACCTCATATAGCCTCACCACGTTCGGGTGCTGTACAAGTTTCATGCAACTATAAAAATATATAGAATATATGAGAATAAGTAGTGTACTACTACCTACCTACCTAGCTAGGTATATGCCAAAATTAATTTTTTATATATTTATAGGAATTATGAATGAGTATCTTATGCTATATACAAATATAGAATTCTTTTTTCTAATAATAAGGAATGGCTACTACTACAATACTATTCGATTTAAGCTTAGTTCATTGCTGGGCTGCTTACCGAACTTCTTGAAACAGGTGCGCCTTGGAAACTTCGTCCAACTTTGTTTTGTCGACAACTTTGACGGCAACCTTCTCTCCCGTGAATACATGGCGAGCGAGTTTGACCACTGCAAAATGCCCAGATCCAAGTGTTCTCTCCAAATCATAGAGCCCAGCTATTTTGCCATCATAGGACACAGAATGATGCTGTGCGTGTCCACTTTCGGGCGTATGCATTTTTAAACTGACGAATGGCAAAGGCAATAAATAAAATATTAAAAATTATAAATAGGTAGGTACATTTTTATTTATTTTTTATTTTATGTATGGGTTGGGTTCGGGAGCTGGGTATTGGGTACTGGCTACTGTGTGCATCTATTGGTGGGTGAACAAACGTTCTTTGGATACCCTGGATAGTAAATAGGTAGAAATGGAATGGAAAATAAAATAAAATGGGACCAACCTCATTGGGAATTGGGTTTGAATGCATTAATTATATCGCCACCGTATCCTCAATCAAAATTAATAAAACATTTTCACGCACATTAAAAGAACACAAGAAATGTTTCTTTTTGTTTCTAATTTGTTTAAACAACAGGAAACAGGACGCACAATTTTTTTATTTTTTTTTTTTCTTCTTCAAGCTTTATTTATAACAGTAGGTACCTACAAATTGGAGTGAAAACTGTATCTTTTGCAATCTATATACAAAAATGTTCACCAAGGCAAGGATTTGATCGAATGGCTTGAGAATTTCGTTTCACTTTTGTGGATTTCGCATATTGTATGTAACTAGGACAAGACGGCAACGGCACCAATAGACAAAAAAAATAACACTTAATTAGAAAATAAAATATGGAAGTGACCAAAAGAAATTATTTATTGATTCGATTGATTGATAAAAAAAAATAAATTACAGAGATGTGTCTGTTCTGTTGACCGACTTGCAGAGCAAAAGCAAAGTACTAGGTAACCAGTGATGCCAGAATGGTGTTATTGTGGCTCGGGCTAGCTTTGGAACGAGTAGAACTAGTGATGGGTGTAAATGTACAGGAGCTGTGACGAAAATAGCGATTCGATATTTTACTTTGTCACAAAATATTTCATCTTCGTATGTGAGATTGATTATACTGAGTTTTCATTGAAAATTTCGATTCCAAATTATTTCAATTCTCATACAAATGAACATACCAAAATAATCTCATTTCAATCTAACATCGGCGAAAAAAGTTTCCAAATTATTTTAAACAAAACTTTATTCTACTGCAATTTGAACTGAAGGAAGAATAAATGGTGGTTACAAGGGTGAGCAGTAACGAGAATGTAATATATAATGTGACAGTTCAACAACACTTTCTGCTAATATAAAATAATTTCGGACCCAATTCATTTGAGCTTGCTAATTTCGTTTATCAACTCGATATTTTTCCTTCTTCTATTTTACATTTTCAGCTTTCCCTCTTCATCATTAAGTTGAAATTGTACTAGAATAATCATAAGTTTTGAACGATGTCACTTAATTTGATATGTAATTTCCTCGAAATAGGGTTGGAACGAGATAATTTCAAAATGCGATGTTGAAATAACAATTTTGAAACGAATCTGGTGATTTGCAACGCAATTACCTCACTTGGCCAAATGAAAACACAGTCTTACATCAATCTTACATACAAGGCAAGGTTAGTCGCAAAAGGTTGCACCCAGCGAAAAGGCATTGACTTTGACGAAATGTATTCTCCCGTCATCACAGGTATAGTTCATTGCGTTACCTTCTTTCACTTGAAGCGAAAATGGATCTACATATCGAGCAGCTTGATGCCGTTACAGCGTTCCTTCAGGGTGAGTTATCTCTTATCTCAAGAAGTATACATTTCTCCTTCTGAAGGCTTAGATTTTCCTAAGAATAAGGTCTTAAAATTAAGGAAATCAATTTAGGGACTGATGAAACAGTTTTCAAGAACATGGAACTTCAAATTGAGTACAGCTCTTGAAGCATTTAATTTGCAGCAATCTCGATATGATCCGTGCATCTATTTGAACAACGATAAAATCAGTTCATTTTTGATATTTTGGCTGTCTACTTAGATGATATTTTGATTTTTTCAAAAGACCTTAAAGTATCTGAAAAATTAAAAATGTATTTAAAATCGAAATTTCATATGAAAGAACTTTCCAAAGTTAATTATTTTCTGGGTATGAATTTAGAACACAACAGAGAATCTGGGAAACTCTTTAGAGATCAAATCACCCAGATATCTGTTACGCAGTGAATTTCCTAAGCAGATTTAACAACCAGAATCATGACGAAGTCACTACTATCTTATGCGATCAAACGTTTAATTAAATAGGGTTGCAATAAAGTAAGTTTTAGTGGGAATGTTCATTTGGCATCACTGAATTAAGAAAAACTTTTTTATTGTTAGTTTGGTAATATTCTTTGAACAAACTTCCTTCTTCACAAGAAAACGTATTTTTTATTAATCTTTTTACTGCGTCATCCAACAGTATGCCTAAAAAATATATAAAGGAAACAAAAGCCAATACGACGCAAAATAAAGCAAATCCAGCAACTGCTTAAAATACACAGCGAATAGCATTATGTTGCTATGTTTTTATGTTGGTTTTATCATTTTTGGCATTCATATGAATCTTTTGACGTCCATTCTTTTCTACTTTTGCAAAATATCAAGCAGACTCCCAACCAAGTTTTTTAAAACACTTATAACACTTCACAACAGATCTACAGGTAATCAAACAAAAAATTGACTCGATTTCGGGATCCGCCAAGTATATAAAGTCATTGCATATATAAATTATAGTATTACCACTAACTTGAGGTGCACCATCTATCGACGAAAAACTAAGCACTAGAATACCATGGGAAGCAACAACAACAATTTCCACCATTTTAATTGTTGTTGTTGCTTCCCATGATATTCTAGAGCTTAGTTTTTCGACGATATAGATGGCGCACCTCAAGTGTTAATACTTAATACTATAGTTTATATATACAATGGTATTGTATTTAATAATAAATGTAGGTTTTTGTTTTATTATTAAATTAGGAATTTTATTTAAAATAACCATTTACAAAGAATTAAGAATTTAGACTGAGGAGAAAAACAAGCTTAATTTAATTATTTGATTTAAAGAAAAATATAGAACTCCTAATAATTAAATTTAGCAAGTATCAACTTAAACAAGTATTAACTAAAATAAAAGGTAACATACTAAAGTTATTATTAACTTCAACACTTTCCCTTGTTACCTGAAAAATTGAGTTTTTTGTTATGTTTGAAGTCCCATTTGCTTGCATAACATTTGAAGACGTGGACTTGGTAATGGTTTCGTCATTACGTCTGCAAGTTGATTTTCAGTTGAAATTTGTTCAACAATAATCCGTCCTTCAATCACTTTTTCTCTTATAAAGAAATGTTTAATGGCAATATGTTTGGTCCTTCGGTGAAATTCTGGATTTTGAGAAAGTCTCACTGCCGCAGAATTATCAACTTGGATTACTGGAATGTCTTTTAGTTGAATAATGCCAGTAAACAATCTTTTTAGCCAAATTGCTTCTTTAGCAGCTTCATTCGCCGCTACAATTTCTGCCTCCGTTGTTGATGTAGCTACCATTGCTTGCCTTTGGCTTAGCCAAGAAATAGCTCCACCAGCATATTTAACAACAACTCCCGAAGTTGATCGTCCTGTTTTAATGCATCCCCCAAAGTCAGCATCACTGTAACATTCAAGTAAACCTTTTTCTGCGTCGTGACGATAAATGATTCCATAATCTAAGGTTCCTGCTATGTATCTGAATACTCGCTTGACTCGGCTTACATCTTCAGTGGACGGATCCTCCAGAGTTCTCGAAAGAAAACCGACGCTGTAGGCAATGTCTGGTCTTGTACCAAGCATAAGGTACATCAATGCACCAACAGCTTGTCTGTAAGGGAAATTATGTTTTTCAATTGTTGCTTTCCCTCTTTTAGAAGTTTCGGTTGTCTTAATCATAGGTGTTGATATAGCCTTGCATTCGGAAAAGTTGAATCTCTCGAGAATTTTGTTCGCATGTGCTGTCTGTTTAATTTTTATGTTTTTATCTTTTATCTCAATTTCTAGTCCCAGAAAATACACAGCTTCTTTTTCAATGATTTTAAATTCTTGCTTAAGTTCATTGATGAAAAAATCTAAGTCCTTTTTATCTGTAGCAGCAACCAAACCATCATCAACATACAAAACAAGTATGAGTTTTTTTTCGTTTCGCTCTCGGATAAACAAGCATGGGTCAGCTTCACTTGTTTTGAATCCTAATTTCGAAATAAAAGACCCAAAACGTTTATTCCAGCACCTCGATGATTGTTTGAGACCATATAGACTCCTGTTAAGTTTACAAACCTTGTTTGTACCATCACTATATCCCTCCGGTTGTTTCATATATATAACTTCTTCAAGTTCTCCATAAAGAAAAGCTGTTGATACGTCAAATTGTGTAATATGCAATTGCTCACTTGCTGCAATGCTTAAAATTGAACGTATCGTTCCCATCTTTGCCACTGGACTGAACGTTTGACAGTAGTCTATACCAAAACGTTGGCTGAAACCTTTTGCTACTAACCTGGCTTTATATTTATCAATGCTTCCATCGGGATTTTTCTTCAAGTTGTATACCCACTTGCAGGGTATCGCTTTAGATCCTTTAGGTAAATCTGAAAGTTTCCATGTCTGGTTTTCCTTCAGTGATGCAATTTCTTTTTCCATTGCGTTCTTCCATTCTTTTTGGTTTTTGTTAGTTGTTGCTTCCTGGTATGTTTCAGGATTTTCCAAAGCATACAAAAAATTTTCAGCTGCCATTACAAAATCATCGTACTTTTTTGGTTTTGTTAATTGTGAACGATCTCGGAGACGTTCAGTTGTTAATGGCTGTTCAAAATTCTCTTCTTCATTTTCAATAAATAAGTCATGGCTGGGATTAAATTGTTCTCTTTCTTCTGTAAAAATTGGTTCTTCTTCTGCAAAGGTATTTCCAGGAGGTTCAGTATTGTCATGTGTTTCTTCTTCTATATCATGTAGTGGTAATTGTACAGTATTTTTGCAATTTATAGGTTTTTCTTGAAATTTCACATCTCTAGATAATATAACCATATTATCTTCCTTGACAAAAATCCTGTAGCGTTCATCACCATCATATCCAACCAGATAACCTTTTACAGCCTTTTTATCCATTTTCTTTCTCTTTTGTACAGGTATATGAGTATAGCAGGTAGATCCAATTATTCGGAGATGTTTTATCCTTGGTTTCTTATTCATCCAAAGTTCGTATGGACTTTTTCCATCGATTGATGACTTTCCGGTTCTATTTAATATATATATAGCAGAATTTACTAGTTCTGCCCAAATATTTTCTGGAAACTTGATATCCGAATTTGAATATTTGAAGGTCCTTGACATCTCTATAATAGTTCGGTTCTCTCGTTCACTGCCACCATTCTGCTGAGGTGTATATGGTGCTGTTAGCCTTTGTATGATTCCATTTTCTCGAAGTATCCTTTTTATTTCGGTATTGTCAAACTCACCACCATTGTCGCTTAATATCTCCTTAATTGTGTGACCCAATCCTTTTGTATGTGCGATAACTTCTATCAAAGCGTCCTTAACGTCTGATTTGTGTTCGATTGCAAATCCATATCGAAATTTTGTGAAACTGTCCTTGAACACAACTAAATATCGCTTTTTCTTGAAAGAAAAACTAAATGGTCCACACACATCAGTTGATATAAGCTCTCCTGGTTGGGTTGCTTTTCTCCGAGTTCCAAAAGGCAATCGGTGCATTTTTCCATAAATACACGGCTCACAAATATTGTTATCTAGTTTAACTTGTATTCCTAGTTCTCTTTCCAGCATTTCTTTTACATGTCGTTTGTCTTGATGTCCCCATCGCTCATGATAAAGTTGTAACGTTGTGCTTTCTGCAACTGCAACATGTACACAAGACCCTTCATCATTGACAAGTGTTCTTAAATCTGCTTTGTATAATGAGCCATTCGTCTTACGATAACCACACAGCAATATTTTTCCATTTACTTGAAGCCAGCATTTGGTGGCCGATGACTTGAACACACTATTTTTATTTTTGTCCTGAGCTGCTAAAACAGAAAATAAATTTCTTGATACATTAGGCACATACCAAACATCCTTGAGTGTAGTTTTCAACTCTCTGTTATTTACTTTGCAAATAACCCGAATACTTCCTTTGCCAACTGCATGTAGAATTTCCTTTCCAGCTGCCTGAATACTACAGGGACTCTCAAATTCTTGAAATTCGTAGAAATAATCTGGTGAATTTGTAACATGTCTTGTCGCTCCATTGTCAATCCACCAATCATTCAATTTTTCTTCATATGTAAGTATTTCGTTGCATACTGAAACGAGCGAAGCATTTACGTCAACCGAATCACTCTTGGTGGCATATAGTGATTTATTTTTATTTGGACGTCCATCAGATATCCATTTTCTGCAATCACGCAGCCAATGTCCTTTTTTCTTGCAGTAATTGCACGTATCTTGATTTTTTGACCAGTTGTTCTTTACTTTTCTTTGATCTTTCTTTTCTGTTCTTGCTGTAAGTGCTTCTTGAGAACTCTCGTCCCTATCTGAGGGCTTTTGAAAATTTCTTTCAAACATACATAGCTGTGCTGTTAACTCATCAAAAGTCTTCTCTGTTTCCTTTGTTAAAAGCATCCAACTTGACTTAAAAGAGTCGTATTTACTTGGTAAAATGTGTAAAATTTTACACACTAGCATCAAATCTGGTAATTCGTTTTTCTCCTTAGCTTTAAGACCATTGTTTAGCTCATTCCATAAATTTCTTAGCTGAGCTATATGCGTAGAAACATCATCGCCTGTCTTCCAGCTGAAACTAAAGAAATCAGTACATATTTTGAACAATTGATCTTTTGAAGTTGCTTCAAACTGATTTTTCAATGCATTCCATGCATCATATGCTGTTTCTTTGTCCATAATCTTTTGGTAAACTGCATCCGTTATAGAACTAGTTATCATTGACTTGGAATAACTATTGGCTTTTCTATACAAATCGCTCTTCATCTTGAATTCAATTTTTGCAGCTTCTGTCGCCTCCGCATTCAACGCTGTAGGCTTAACTAGTTTTCCATCAATGACATCAACAGCTCCTTCGTGATAATCAAGAAGATCCCTCATTTTCCTCTTCCATATTGGCCAATCTGCTTCACCAGTCAAGAGTTTAACATGCTTCACTAGATCCATCTTCTTATTATCTTTATGTTCTTTCTAACGGTCAATAACAAAGCTAAATTCTTTTCTTTTTAATTTATAATTATTTTAAAAACAGCGTAGCTGAGCCCATAACCTATTGTATTTAATAATAAATGTAGGTTTTTGTTTTATTATTAAATTAGGAATTTTATTTAAAATAACCATTTACAAAGAATTAAGAATTTAGACTGAGGAGAAAAACAAGCTTAATTTAATTATTTGATTTAAAGAAAAATATAGAACTCCTAATAATTAAATTAAGCAAGTATCAACTTAAACAAGTATTAACTAAAATAAAAGGTAACATACTAAAGTTATTATTAACTTCAACAAATGGTACGATCAAATTAAATTGTTCATGTAATGGAAATAACTATTATATGGTCGAATCTAGTACTCCATTTAGAGTTTTGAAATTAGTTTTTACTGAACGCTGCCAACATATCAATTTTTTTTCTTGTAACGTCAGTGAGTTGACATTTATGTCTACATGAAAGAAGTATTTACTTTTTGTCAAATATTTTTAACATCATCGATTGCAACTTATCACAATGAGATATTTATTATTAAAAAATATATGTTTTTAAATAAAGCTATTAAAACCTATAATATTGATCATCGTATTGGAAATCCAACCAACTAACGCCAAACAGTGTAATGGTGACGAAGAAAGCTCATTCAACTACTGACCCATCCACTGTATCTGTATAAGAATAAAAAAAAATTAATTAAAATCAAGATCAAAAGATGAATAACAAATGTCAACATATTCAAAAATTCAACACCTCAATAAATGATATTAAAAAATTGGAACAGGTATGCTCTTCAAAACATACTAAGATTATTTCTCAATACTTTCGAAATATTTCCAGGTAGCTTCATGTGCTGTGTGTAAAAACACGGGCCCAAACCTATGGATATGTCTTCAGAGGAACTGCCTTCAGGCGGGATGTTCGGAACAGGTCAAAGATCACAGTACTGCCCACTTCAAAGTAAAACAATTTACAATAACTCAGTGACATACAAAAAAAAAAAACATTAACAATTTCCACTTTTGTTACTTCTTCTTCTCTTCCCCCTCCTGTTTTTATAGGCAAACAACTCTCATTGTGTCCACATGAATTTGTCTTCTCAGCGCATCTGGTGTTATTTGTGCGAAAAAGAAGTATTCATTGGCAATGACAAAGCAACACTGCTTAATAATCCATTAAATTGTGGAGACTATGATGTAGATAACAGCAATGGTGCACTCGGATTGAGTGACGAGGAATATGAAAACGATGCAGCCCAAGGTCTTGTTGGCCTACAAAACATTGCAAATACTTGCTACATGAATTCAGCATTGCAAGCGCTGAGTAACATCCAGCCGCTTACTTATTATTTTTTGGATTGTGGTGATATTATCGAGCATTATGTGGAAATTGCTTCGAGTAAAAGCAAAGCAGGCTTAGCTAAGAGTTATTACAGATTGATTAAGGATATTTGGTGCAGTGGAAACCGGAGTAAAGGTAATTTGTTCATTGGAACGTACTCTAAATAAATCTTCTGAAGTGTCTTCAATGACGAGATGTTCTTACACTCTATTCTCTACAGTTTAGGGCTCAAACTGAATTTTGTGGACAAAAGATTATCTTAGTTCATTGGCTTTATGTCCAAGACTTACAGTTTCCCCAGGGAAAAGTTAAATTGTGGTTTATTTATCGTCAAATCAAGATTTAAACTGCTTCCACAAACATTCACTTTGAACGTTATTTTGTCTCCTGAAATCTTGTTTCGTTTCCCTTATTTATTTTGGCCTTGCAACCAAAAGTCGCTAGAATTATTGGACCCGCCTTGACTATTAAGACGAATAAAATCTATTTTTAAAGCATACATTGAGTATCATTTGTTTTACATCGGCTAATAAATAAATAAAATCCGACCTCTATGGTCAATGATCTTCAAACTCTAACCAACGCCAACGTCTCTATGATAATTTTCGATTATCTCTTGCATATCTACATAACAAATCAGATTCTCTCTGTATTGATGTCAAGACACAAACTAATGTCATGGTCTTAATTCAAAAAGAAGGCCTTCCTACCGACCCACTCCTCTCAAAAGAATATTTACATCCGTTATCACGACAGTCTTAACATATCCGAGGCGATGTCATACAGAAAAAGAATCATAAATGAAAACTTTTGATTATGTTTTGGTTTGATATACATACATTTTAACCTCTGTTTTTCGTTTTTCCCTTGGCCAGTTAACTAAAAGTCACAACTTTTGAATTTGTATTTTGAAAAGTATCAAACACTTGTAAATTGTCTGTCCATGTAGAATTTAGAATAACATTGTCACTCTGGCAGACGACATTTTTTTTTTTCATGCCAAATTTATTCTTTAAAATGAAAAATGTTTGTATCATAAATGTATAAATGATTGAATAAAAATATATCTATCTATCTATCTAAACATGTCCTCAATGACCTTTCGGCTTATGCTTCTCACATCATACCGATATTATATGCAAAAAGAAGAAGATTTCTCTCCCGGTCCTGATGGTTTACCGGCTATATTTTCCAAAAAAATGTGTCAACTCTTTATCTCAGCCCCTCACAACTTTATTTCGTCTATCTCTCTCTTAAGCTGTCTTCCCGGCAAAATGGAAGGATTCTTTTATCATATCTAATTACAGACCCATAGCCAAACTCTCTGCAATCCCTAAACTTTTTGAAAGCATTGTCTACGGCTCACTTTATTTTCACTGTAAATCTATCTTTTCTCCATAACAGGACGGTTTCTTAAAGGGTAGATCTACCACAACTAACATAACTGAATTTGTCTCAAAATCTCTAAAGGAGCTCGAGGGAGGAAATTAAGTGGACGTGATTACAATCGACGTTAGCAAAGCATTCGATAAAATATGCCACCAAACTATCTACCTTAAACTTAACGTTTTTAGTTTTCCACCCCGTTTCATGACTTGGCTTAAATCATACCTGAAACAACGCCAGTACAGAGTTATCTTTTGGCACTCAATCTCTGATCCCATTTATTTACCTTGGCCCCCTGATATTTGTCTCAACGATTAATGATGTAAGCCATGTAATTAAGGACTCCGATCTATCCATTTACGCAGACGATATGAAATTCATCAAACATATCTCCACCCCCTCTGACTTCCTAACGCTTCAAAATGCCAATCCATATCATTTTCACGTAGAAGGTCCTGCACGCCTCGCAGAACTTATTACTTTAATAACGTAGCTATCCTTTCAGTATGCTCCATTCGTGACCTTGGATTTATCTGCGACAGGGAATTAAACTTTCGTGCCCATTTTTACTTAATAATTTATTAATAAGGTAAATTCATCTCTAGGTTTCATAAAACGTTGGTCCAAGAAATTCTTTAATCCTTACGTTACAAAAGCCCTTTATATCACCTTTGTTAGGCCCCTCCTCGAATACGCCAGCCAAGTTTGGTCTCCATTTCACATAACCCACTGCCGCTGAATTGAAGCTGTGCAGCGTAGGTTTATTCGGTTTGCCCTTCGGGGTCTACCTTGGTCTGATAACCTAATCTTGCCTCCTTACGAAGATCGATTAAAGTTGATTAATTTGCAGACCCTTAGAAAAACGTCGAGAAGTTGCTGATATCCCTTTTTCTGTACCAAATCCTAATGGGGACTATAGATTCTCCCACACTTCTCGAAATGATCCCCTTTTATACAAATCCACGTAATGTAAGACCCGCTTCACTGTTTTGCCCGCCTCTCCACCGCACAAACTACGGATATTTTGAGCCAATCTCAAGGATGTTGCACTTGGCTAACAGTTTTCATGACACCTTTGATTTTCATATTAATATTTCTTCTTTGAAAAACTCTCTATTCAACTCCTCTTAAGCTCCCCTCTCTCTAAACAATTTAGTGAAAATTGTTAAGCTGAATACTTGCTTTAACTCTTCTTGATTTCTGATGGTTCTTGTAACCAAGCTGAGGATGGCTTAATGCTAATTGTGTACAGGCTTGACATTGATTCTTCCCTTTTCAAGTATGTTTAAATATAAAATTTGGTGTAATATCGAACTGTAAATATGAGTTTTTAATACATGTCCGTAGATTCTGTATCGGCTTGTTTTTGAACAAAACGCAAAGTCAAAGTTTAATTTTTTGCTATTCAAGTATATAACTCAAACAAAGTTTTGTTTTTCTCGAATTGAACAATGTTCTTTTTGTTTAGATTTTATCGCTCCTCGCGGGATTTTGTATGGGATACGAAGTGTCCATTCGATGTTTCGCGGATTCCAGCAACACGATACCCAAGAGTTTCTAAGATGTTTTATGGATCAACTGCACGAAGAACTTAAGGAAACCGATCCAATTCCATTGAAAACAAATTTAAAAAATCAAGACATCTACCAAAAAGATGAAGAAATGTCCAATTACTCGTCAAGCTCAGCTTCTCAATCAGAAGGAGAATACGAGACGTGCGACAGTGGTGTTTCAGAACAATCAAGTCTGTTTGAAGATTCTTTTACGCAGAATAAGCATTATTCCAATTCGTCAATTGTTTCTAATTCGACTTTAAGTTCACGAAAGTCTGCTTCGTATGGTGGGTATCGCCAAAACGTGAATGCAGCTAATAACAATCACAACACAAACAATGATATTGTTGTTTCTGTTGGCCAAAGATCGATTATAAGTGATGTTTTCGATGGAAAGCTGCTATCGTCAGTGCAGTGTTTGACCTGTGCTATAATATCTACCAGAGAAGAGACATTTCAAGATCTATCTCTTCCCATTCCCCATAGAGACTATGTTAATGTTTTGCACCATGCACAAAACATTAACAATCAAAGCAATATACGTTCGCATTCAGGGGCAATGTGCAATGAACCGCTTAAGGCAGATGGTTGGTTTTGCTGGGTATGGAATGCTGTAAGATCTTGGCTATGGGGACCTTCGGTCACACTTCACGATTGCATGGCATCGTTTTTTAGTGCCGATGAACTTAAAGGTGACAATATGTACAGGTACAGTTTTTTTTTTTTAAATTTTTGAAATTGCTTAATCAAATCATTTTATGCATTTTTTTTTTTGTTCAATGCCCTTAGCTGCTCAAAATGCAATAAGTTACGGACTGGGGTTAAATATTCCCGTGTCTTGAATCTACCTGAAGCGCTCTGTATACATTTGAAAAGATTCCGGCATGATTTGTCATACAGTTCGAAGATTTCATCATACATTCACTTTCCCCTAATTGGATTCGACATGAGACCCTATCTTCACAAAGATTGCAAATCCAATATATCACTTTACAATTTAGTGTCGGTTATTTGCCATCATGGTACCGTTGGTGGTGGCCATTATACGTGTTTTGCCAAAAATGATCTTACCGGGAATTGGTATGAATTCGATGATCAACATGTAACAGAGGTGTCAGCTGATGTCGTTCAAAATTGCCAAGCCTATGTGCTGTTTTATCGGAAACACAATCCACACATGGATGTGATAAGAACACAAGCCAGGGAGTTTTCCACACTTAATCTGCCACAATTTTCGGACATACGTTTCTTTGTTTCCAGAGAATGGATAAACCGTTTTAACACTTTTGCCGAGCCTGGTCCCATTAACAACTGGGCAATTCTTTGTCCCCACGGAGGTGTTCCGCCTCATAAAGCGCCTCTTATTAATAAAATTGCTGTTCCTCTGTCTCAGCCACTTTGGGATTTTCTATATAAAAAGTTTGGAGGTGGTCCTGTTGTTAATCGACTATTTGAATGTGAAATTTGTAAGAGAACTGCAGAAAGTCTTCAACGCAGACAAAAACAAGAGCTTCTTATATTTACAAAATTGCACGATGACTTCCAAAATGAAGATGATTCTACGACAATCTACGCAATTTCAATGGCATGGTTCAGAAAATGGCAACTATTTGCTCGGGGAATAACAAACAAAGATCCCGGTCCCATCAACAATTCGACAATCGCATCGAAAAAAGAAGCAACTTCTGTAAATAGTGTTTTGCCTGGATCGGATTATGCCCAACTAAATACCCAATTGTGGAATTTCTTTTATAATATTTATGGTGGAGGACCTGAAATTGTGTTACGCGGATCACTCAAAGAAGAGGTTTGTTTTATCTTTATGTTTGATATTGGTTGTTAGATTTTATTTTTAATTTTATTTAGAGTTCCGAAGAAGAACAAAGAATTATTGAAGAAAATGAAATGATAAGAATCAGCTGCCCAATAGAAGAAGTATTACCAGAAACTTCTGATAGTAAAGATAACTTTTTGTCAAAGACGAAAAATGTCACTTTTGAATCAGAAAATGCAGATTATGACAGCGAGAAAGCAAATTTATATTCCAGAACAATAGCAATAGATATTGCAGATACAAATTTCCGGCAACAATCTGCAACAAAGAAAAAACCGAAAGTTATTTCAGCTAACCACAGTCTCAAGAGGAAGACAAAGAGAGGTCGCAATGGATTGAAATCAGCAGGTCTCTTTGGACTTAAAGGTATCAATTTATTTGTGTTATATATCTTTTAAAAATATCTTTGCATTCATAATATCTACATAAATTATTTATACATATTTCATACCAGGTATTCATTCATAACATAACATATTAACCTTATCAGTGCATGCAACATTTTATTTGGCCAAATCCATACAAAATTAAGTAAGATTTTCGTTTTTAAGATTCAATTAACAATTTTTAGTTTTAAAAAAAATTCATTATATAACCTACTACATATATCATCATTTACAGAAATGCCTTCTCTTGTTATAAACCTTTGTATTTTATAAAGAGAAAGTACCGAAAGTCAGTTTCTTTTTAATTAAGTTTTTTTAAAGACAGGAGAGCCTTGTATTAGAAATTCTTAAATACCATTCAAATACACTATGAAGTTCTAAAAGCAATATCACCTTCTTAATGGAATCCATCAAATTCATGAAACTTTTCCAAACAAACCAACGGCAACATTTTTGAATGAATAAGTCAAACATTTTATTTTTATTCGTGTAAACTTTGGTTTCATGTAAAAAAACAGCTATACCTTCCATTCGTTTCAAGCGTTCCACTCATTTGGAAAATCAATTGCGACACAATGTTTACTCCTACGTACCAGTTTCGCAAGTTTTCAAGCTGGTGTGCGCAGCCCTATTCACGGTACAAAGGATTTTTACTGGTCCGTCAACTTAATTGCTAGGTTTCGATGGCTATATTATTAGATTTGGATTCAACAATATGTCACATGTGTCGACAACACCAAGTCTTTGGGCAATGCTGCATGCGAATAGACTCTCCCCAATGAATATTTTGTGTCGAACATTTTTAGTTATATCTGTGCTTCTTGAGTAATTTCTGAAGCGGAATACTCTTCTCAGAAGTGTCATTTTTGTTTCATTTTTTAACGATGCTTCTTTTCAAAAATTCGAAAGGATGAAAAGTTATAATCATGATTCAGATTTCCGAAAGAGAACATGAGGTTTCGTTCGATAGCTTAAATAAATATTTGAAAACTCCTTGTTTAAAAAAGCAAGTAAATAAAATACATAATCATTTTTGTTTTAAGAAAGCTATTTATAGATAGTTTTATAAACTATATTTTAAACAAACTATTTTCTAAGAAAAAAATCTACTAAAATGAGCCTTTTTGTTAATCACTTGGTTAACTAAAGGGTTTTCCACTAAGAGGTCTTATTTTGAATAGCCCGCTATTTCGGTAGTTGTCACTTTTGAAGCTGTAATGTTTGGACATTTCACAAGTAGAAACTAATAAAAATAATAAAAATGGAACGATACGCGCTTCAACATTGCATTGAAATTATTTATATAATAAAAATCGTGAAAATTTGGAGAGACGGTCCGTAGACCTAAAACATTTTTTGGTCGTCGTGAAGCACCTTGTCGGACCGCAATTCAGAAATTGGTGGAATAATTTGAGAGCTGTTGGGACAAGTTAGCGATGTGAAGAATAAAACCCGGGCACGTCGCTCAAGAACAACTGAGAATATTGCTGCTGTAGCGTAAAGTGTTGAAGAAAACCCAGGTTTGTCCATTCCTGGTCGTTCTTTGGAATTGCGCATTCCACAAACGTCATTACACCGTATTTTGCATTAAGACTTGGGTCTTAAGGCTTATAAAGTTCAGTTAACACAAGAACTAAAGCCGGCCGATCATCAACGACGTCGTGTGTTTGCTAATTGGGTGCTTAAAATGCATGAAAATGATCCGAAATTTCATCAAAAAATCATCTTGACTGATGAGGCCCATTTCAACCTCGGTGGCTACGTCAACAAGCGAAATTGTCGCATCGGGGATTCGGAGAACCCAAGATTTATTGTGGAAAAGCCTCTCCATCCCCAACGAGTAACTGTTTGGTGCGGTTTATGGTCCGGCGTGGTCATTGGACCTTACTTTTTCGAAAATGAGGATGGAGCAACAGCTACGGTGAATTAATTATCGAAAGATAATTAATAATTTTGTATACCCGGAATTGGATGGTATTGATTTGGACAACATTTACTTTCAAGAAGACGGCGCTATGTGCCACACAAAAGCAAAGAAACCATCGATCTTTTACGTGAAAAGTTTCCGGACCGTGCTATCTGTCAAAGAGGTAATCTCAATTGCCCACCGAGTTCTTGTGATTTAACACCTTGCGACTTCTTCCTTTGGGGCCACGTGGAAGATAAGGTCTACGCCAACAGCCTAGCGTCGATTCAAGACCTCAAAGATGAAATTCGTGAAGCTTTTGAAGCAGCCACTTTGCGATTTGGCGATGGAAAATATTATGAAGAGGATATTGTTGTGTAAGCGTAGCCGTGGCGGCCATTTGGCTAGTATTGTTTTTCATTATTAATCGCATACTTTCCTCTTCACATTGAAATAAAAATTCAATCATTTATCACAAAAAATGCCATTTTTCTTTAAATATCAAAATAACACCTCTTATTGGAAAACCCTATAATTAAAAAAAATTAAAACTATACTTACATGCACAGCTACAATTTCAAATCCGAGCAAATTTTTGAATAGTTAATTCTACAATTAAACAAAGCCTTAACTTAAATTTCATTTGGAATGTATAACGAGATAATAAAACTAAAATGAATCGTATAAATTAAATTAAATACCTTCGGTCGGTAAAAAAAAAATTACGAATCCCCTTAAAACTATAAGATTTTTGAACCATCATTTCTAAAATAGAAAATAAAATATTTAGATACGGTTCAATTTAACGAAAAATGGTTTCTTAATAACTGGCATACATAGGTACTTTCAACTGTTCACTAAATATAGTATTCAAAAACAAAATAAAATGACATGGTTCGGAAATTCACTTTTTAGAAAAACACGCATTCTTAATCGAATGAAACAAAGCTCAGATTGATTGGAGCATTCGTTCACGGTTAATTGTTTTTTTTTTTTTTTTTTTGAAGAAAAAGATAATTTATTAAAAATGATGCTTTTTAAATTTTTTTTTTTTTTGAGTTGTTTCAAAATCAAATATATCTGACTATTGTCTTATTTTAAAAGCAGTTGATTATGTAGCGTAGCAAAATGAAAAACAAAAATGAAACTAAAAAAAACAGTTTGTTCCTGACCCATACAATGTTGAATACATCAATAAACGTTTTTTTTTAATTAAATGTATATATTTTTTTTTTTTTAAAGGCACTTACAATATCAATGAAGGAAGTGAAAATGTTAGCGAATATAACGAGGACCCCGGCAAAATCCAACATTCCAATGCCCCTGAATTTATGAATACATTTCCGAGTAAATCATCATTCCAATATGTAATGCCATGCAATGAAGATCAATCTATACAACAAGCTGCAGAAGTTATATTCAATCATGAATCTGTTGGACCAAGTAACGGAATTAAAACGAGTGTTGACAGCAGTAATTTAAGTTTTAAGGATTATGAATCCAAAATATCAAAGAAGCTACATAAGAAGCAAAAGCGTAATAAAGGCAAACCAAATCCAATTCATAACCACAATAAAGGAGAAAGTGGAACCAGCGACATTGAAACTTGAAGAACAAACAGTCACTATTGTTAATATGTAAAAAAAAAATATGTTATTAAATTTAATATTAGTTTATTAATTTTAAAACAGGTTTTAAAAGTGTGCATAAGGGAAATAAAGAAATAATGCATTTTAAATTTGAATTTGTTTTATAGCTAAACCGTTAAACTATGTTGAGAGCTCAGATTTCATTTGAACTTTACATAGGCAGTAGATGGGCGAGAGAACTCCTCAACTACTAATGTTCTCACTGCCTTAAATGTGCGAATAACCTCACTGGCTCAAAGGTTCAATCAACAGAAACAAATAGAGTAATCTAAGTTTTTAGAATTTGCAAAACGTTATTCTCGGCTGAAAATATATTCTTTTTTCCATTTCGAAAGAATTATACAAAATAAATAGAATCAATGGTGTCTGTGTCGTATTTGTTATGTACAGTACTGACCGAGTTTTTCGATTTTGATATAAGTGTTTTATGTCGGTTTTCATTGGTCATGCGAGAGCATTTTTTGGCTCTGAGAGAGCATTTTTTTGCTCTGACAGCAAATTTTGATTTAAATTGGTCACCATAGAGAACGAGATTTAACACACACCACCAAAATACTTTTTTAGATTTCTTGAACAGCTGTTCTTGCTATTGCAAGAATTGTTTGCTATTGCAAGAATTCAATCATTCAATTCTTTTGTTAAAAGAATATTGTTTTTAATTGTTGAAAAATAACAAATAAATAAAAATATGGTGAAATTTTATTGAGAATTCATTACATATTAAAGTAGGTATGAACTAGAAAAGAATGATTTAATTTATTTTTGTGGACGTGAAAAATTAATGTGGTTTTTTGGTGGTTTTGGTGTAATGTCATTTTGACACACAATTACAAAAAAAAGATAAATCTCGTTTGGTTTCTATTGGGTGACCAAAATCTGAAATCTGAGAAAAAATCCACAGAAAAATAGAATCATTAAAAGAATTCTTCGTGTGCCATTAACGGATTTTTACTTCTTTCTCGTTCTATTATATCGTCACAAGACAAATCTCGAAAAACAAACCAATTTTTTAAAACAATGCTCAATATCTACCAACAAACTATGAATTTTGCCCCTCGTTATGTAATTTTTGTTTGTACGTCAGATCATATTTTTTTGATCTGACATCAACAAATGTTTTTCGTTTGGACACAGATCAATCTTTTTTTTATCTCTTATTATATTTCAGATCCAAAATAAAACCTCATTTTCAATCGAGATTTAACACACATTTGCACACAATATTTTGACATTTCTCCAGCGTCAAATTTGTTTTTGTTTCTTTTTTACCATTCTGTGAATTTCATTGGGGAAACAGAATTCGTTTTAGAAAAGTGATCAAAGTTTAGAAATAATAATGCAAAAATACAGGGGTGGAATCGGCTAAGGTGATTTGTGATAAGTGATAGTCACAATCAACAATTTTCGTCTGGCTAAGGTGATTGTAACATGTGACAATCACATTTTTGTGACTTTTTCTTGTGACACCTAAATAGCTGTGTACTGGTTTGAGTGAAAGTAATAATTAGAGAATTCATAAATTAATAGGTATGAACTTGCAAAAAAAAATTTAAGGAGTGTTATGAATTAATTAATGTATTTTTGTGCAAGTGAACAAATAAATGTGAATTAAAATCATTGTAGGTACAGTGTAAGTGTACAGAATATATTATAAATAACTTAGTTAGACTTTAATTTCCTTATTAAGAACGCCAAAAGAAACACACACACAATAACAAAAACAAACCTAATTTGCCTCAATTTCCCTTTGAGCGGGAAATTCGATCAAATCTGCACTTACCAAAAATCATTAGTTTTGGTGGAATTCCTCGAGAAATCCTTGAAATAATCAGTTTAAAATTGTATAAGGAACGGACCTCTTGTTGACAGCAACCGCTCACACCGTCAATGCTGCCAATTTTACTATTATTTTCTTGTAATTTGAAGTTGATAAATTGAAAACAAATTTGACAGATGACTGCAGCGCCCCATCAACGCCTTGTTAACACGGATTGTGAAGTTAAGCATTTTATTCAAACTTTTCGCCACAAAAATTAATATTCTGACAGTAAACAAAAAATCATCTATGAATACACAAGTTGTTCTTTTCACCGATGGCAATTATTATGAAAATCGTTCTCGAATGGTCTTTTTTTTAGATATCTTAATATCAAATGTTACCATTTTATCATAACTTTAATGTACTTTCACAGGTAGCTAAGCTACATACATTTGGAGGTGGTGGAATCAAACAATCCATTCCGATTATAATAATATGATTATGTGTTTTGTTGTTGTATAACTTGCAGCGTTATCATTACAATTTTTGATTGCGCATAGAAACAATTTTAAAAATTACATAACCAAACAAAACGAAAATTTATGATTAATTTGCTTCATTGACCGTTATAATCGCTTATATTGTTTAGTTCAGTTAAAAAATTTCCATTGTTTCTAATATTCAATGATGTAGGTAATCTTAAAATAGGATGGTGACTAAAGTCTGGAAAAGAATTCTTATCCCGATGGCATGACATTTGTTATTGAAGAAAATAAACATTACGCAGGTAAATATAATTAAAGTTTCTATTTTTGCTAATTGTTTGCTAGCAAAAAAGATTGAGATTGTTAATGTATAAGTTGACCTTCGATTATAACATCATCATCATGAATAATTGTTACCTCCCTCTTGTGGAATAGCCAGATAATTTTCATGATTTTGTTTAAAAATCTTGAATTTAAAGCAAATTTTTGTCAGTTCGGTAGCAACTCCTAGCTAGTATTGACTTAAGTTGTTTTTATTGCCGTAATAAGTGGTTTCATTCGTCGCTAATTTTCTTTCGTGAATTTAAATTTCAAACAAGTTATATTTTAAAATGGATGCATTGAAATGTATGTATATTTTTGGGAGCTAGTGACAAGAATGTTTAAATTTCAAATTAAAAGCTTTCAATCCAATAAATTGTTTGAAATAATTTAACAAGTAGGTATCTACCAGAATAGTGAGTTAAGGTTGATTATTCAACTCATTCCTATTTTCGTTCCTGAACTTTTAGATACATTTTTAAGTGAATAATGAAAAGAAGACGTAGTTCAACCCCTTGTCCTGTGTCTTTTCTGTGGTTGCCATCATATATTTTAATTTAGTTTTCGTGGAGTTCTCTTTGAGTATTCCTTTGTGGTGGTTCTTTTTTCTGCTACCCCTCGGCCCTCACCGACTAAAAATGTAACTACATCAGTGTATTCGTGTATGTATTTATATTCATACAAGCATATCCACCAAAATATCCACCCGGCATGCCGGCATGCCGGCATCAGAACCACCTATCAACCTTCAACCATACCATCAGTATTAAGTCAAACCCTAGTCGGCGTTGACCTAGAAATTTCCGTTCTTACTTTGAAGAAAAGTTTGAATTACAAGTATTTTTTTCATTTAAATCTGAAAATTTGTTTATTATTAATTTAAAAACAAAATAAAATAAAATCGCAATGGATACCATAAAATGTATGTACAGATAGATTTGAAAACAAATAAATTGCAATGACTCGGCCGCACATTCTTCCTTTTATTCTAGAATGATTTATTTGCTTGAAGGCTAAGCATTTGAAAACTAAGTGCGCAAATATGTCTTTATACAAATATTGAAAATACCTATTTCGATCAGTTTAATATATGTAGAAAAAATTATTTGCATAAACTTCAAAACTAATATTTAAAATTATTCCATCAGTATCCAAAATATATCCTGAAAACAGAAAAAGTTAAAAAAAACGCAATTGCAATATAGTAGGTAACAAATAAAACTTCCTATGATTAAAATTTTATTGAAATCTTTCGAGTGGTTCACGAAAAAGTCGGTTTAGAAAATCCAATTCTAAGAACCAAGTTAAAGTACCTAAATAGGTATATTCTTAACTTTGCGACCCAAATTCCGACTTCCTTATCATCATAATTCATAGTGTCATGTTTGATTGTTTTTTAATTTTTCCACTCATAGGATAGGTACATTTAATCATTCTTGACCTTGAAACAAAAGCCAAATACGACGCGACCAAATTGTGTGGAATATTTTTTTATGACACGATATGGGTGGTATGCAGAAAGCTTTGCATCAGTCTCTAATCTTTTTTGTGCTATACAACCAGTTTTCTTAGGGTCGAGCTTTTATAGATACCCAAAGCTTTTTGAAACTTTATGCATCAAAAATATATTTTGTTTTGGAACATACAAATTCTACTGTTTTTTTTAAAATGAAACAATCAAATGAGAATGTTATTTGCACCAACGTACATTTGGATTCTCTGGTGTTTAAACAATTTCGTTTACCTTTCACACCTAGCTATTTAGATTCTCTGTTTTTAAATGCAGACTGATTAGTTATAGATCGAAAAATCTAGGAGGAGCATAAATCTCTCGCTTGGAAGTTAATTAGTGTTATTTATAGTGTTTAGAATCCCCTTTATCATTTTTAATAATATGTAATTCAACTGTAACCCCGTCCTATATTATTCATATTGTTGGAATTTAGGTGGTTCTTATTCCAAAATAAGGAAAGTGGTTGTACATATACTTCTCGTATAGTCTATCTATACATATAATAAAATTGTAACGGGTCGATGTCTGTACATTGAAGATATAGATGCAAAACTAATATGGGGAGTCTCTATTAGACCCACAGAAGCCAAAACAACCGTTTTTAGAATTTTTGTCTGTCTGTCTGTCTGTCTGTCTGTCTGTCTGTCTGTATGTTTGTACGCGCATCACGCAAAAACTACTGCATGGAATTGAATGCGGTTTTCGCAGATATATTGGTAGTACGCCAACTTAAAATATAGGCTATATTTTATCGCAGGAAAATATATAATTCTGGTTGTTTTTTAAATATTGCTGCAATCGAACGTTATTCAATGAACTTAAAGCAAAATTGAAAGATTTTAAGGACGTTAGCGTCTCACTTACATAATAAAATAGCGCCACACTTACCTACGTATACATGAATAGAAATAAGTTAGTCAAAAACATCATAGATGGCGCTATTTACCACCATATAGACAATGCATCATTCAGCGAAAGCAGAAATCGAAAAGTAATGTAACCATAAAGAACGGTGAACGAGCAATACTTACGCCCAAAACTGATGAAGCGGAGCTGCCATAAATAGCAGTATCGGCGCGCAGCATCGTTTTGAAAGTGGGCATTCCAATTAGGTATATTCGTATATTGCTTCAGAACTTAACCCTCCAACTTTGCAATTTAAACCGTTATGATACTTCGAAATAATATTATACAGAAGCAAAAAATCTTACGGCTGTAGAGCTGACTTTATAGCTTTCATACCACACATACCCCCCATTTTGAACCGGTTGTGCATAAACAAAATATATACTGAGATACCTACTTTATTCTAAAATCCACGCGTACGAAGTAGCGGGCAAAAGCTAGTACTAAATAAATATTAAATACCTATTTAACTGAATTTTTATTTTTTCAAGCTGCTGGAAAATCGGCTGAAGAATTAGCCGGAAATGTTGGATCAACAATCTCATCTGCTGCTTCAAAAACAGGTGACATATTAAAAAAAAAAAAACTTGGTTAATACATTTTTTACAAAGATTCTTTTCTATTTTTAAGCAAACGGTGCTGGAAACATTCTTAACAAGGGAGTAGATTCAGTAAATGATGCTGCTAAGAGCGCTTCCAAAGCTGTTGGTAACGTTGCCGACGATGCAAAGAAGGCTGTTCGCTAAAGTAATCTATACTGATATTTTGGATTGAAATTTCATCTGTACCTCTATTTTCTCAATAAAAATTCGAAGAAAATAATATTGTCTGTGTCATTTAACTTTTTTTTGTATACATATACTTTTCTTGATTTGCTTGCGGGCTATAAAATTAAAGAAAACATTGTATAAGAAACTATAGAAGGTATCTTATGGTGGTGTTTGACTATGTAGTGCCCTCAGTTGCATATTATAATGCATGCAGTCACCTCTATATAGAATGCAGCAATTATAAAAACAACATCAACGATTGTTTTGGAAATGAAGTTTGGATACCTATACGTTATATTATCTTATTGCAGACGAAACTCCTTATCTGTCTTTTTTGAGGACACGAACTTTTGGGGGTTTGGGGGTGTTCATTGCAAATCTGTGCGAATGGCGAGGGCAAACAAAAATATGCATTAAAACTATAGTATATTATTAGGATGCAAAATGATTTAGCTCGCAATCGCTGCATGCAGCTGCTATCTTCATAGTGTACTACATATTAGAACCGAAGTTTGAGGCACCAGACGCATTATATTTATAAACTATAGTACTACCACTTGAGGTGCGCCATCTATCGACGAAAAACTAAGCTCTTGAATACCATGGGAAGCAACAACTGCAATTAAAATTGTTGCTACAATTAAAATTGTTTGGGGTGGAATCGGCTAAGGTGATTTGTGATAAGTGATAGTCACAATAACCAAATTTCGTCTGGCTAAGGTGATTGTCACATGTGACAATCAAATTTTTGTGACTTTTTCTTGTGACAGCTATTTAGGTGTGGTTATTTTTGTACTTCTACGTTTGCAGGGTTATAGCACACTATGTATCAACCTTGTACAGTATAATGTTTCTACTTATGGCAAAGCTAGGGCAGACTATTTGATTCATCTACGAATCCCCCACAAATATTCCATTTTTTCTATAAGATGCCTTTCTCTTTGTGCTTATTCTAAGGTTTAAGAGTTAAAACCTTTGGTGACACATATTCAAACAAAAAACAAATTCATACAGATGACCATATGATCCTGACCGACCGTCATGCTACTGCAAATTTCATATGTTAATGATGCAGGGTTTACGCATATTCCTTCAAAGTTTTCATCTGCAAATTTCAAGAAAAGTAAAGTGGACGGATAAATTAAGTTTAACTAAAGGCCCCGACCCATAGAATCCGTCGTATCCGTTGGGTTGACGGATTTAACTGACAGCTCGATTAACTACTTTTAAAAAAATATATCATCTTGAAAAAAAATTTCCAAAAATAAAAATTAAAACAAAATTGATTATTATTTTACTTTTAACACATTGTTAGTTTATGGTGTTGAATTTCTTAGGCTGTTTCTTGAATTTTTATTTTATAAAAATGTGCAGTCACCTGCACAATACATTTTTATTAACCCGGACGCCACACATACCAGCTACTGGCAAGATAGTTGCAATATACACTCACACAGACAAACTTCAAGCCAACTGGAACACAGATAGGTATCTGACAATTAATACATGTAGTAGCTTGCTTGCCATTAGCTATGGTAGGTGTGGCGTAAGGGCAACGGCCTTAAATTTACAAAATGACTATATTCTTTTGACATCAGCATTTAACTGTTTTACAGAAATAAAAACAAAGGTGAGCAATGAGCATTCATAAATTTTAAGAAGCCGTCATCCGTAACTACTAATGTTGAAAAGTGTTTTGTGCGACAACATATTCATTGCCTCCCCAATCCGTCGCGTCCGGATGAGAGAGATTTTCTACTGCAAGAAAGAAATGTGTCATGTAGTCAATATTTCTGGTGGAGTCCCCTTATGTCTGGATTTTTGATGTTTTTAGACATAGATTTCTGTATTTATTCTTTGTCTTCGAAGAAGAAATAAATTCGGAAATAAATCTGACATTTCATGATCTTCTAAGTTCATTGAACATAAACATATCAAACAAAACGTGTAATCTTGTTAGATATTTTGACATTTTAATGATTTATTCTTGCATTAATTTTTTTGTTTGTTGATTATTTGATGTTTTTTAATTGTTTCCATTTTGTTGACATTCTACAAAAAAGAAATAAGTCTCTTTCATCCTAATGAAGGATGTCTTGTAGGTAGTAGCAAATGAGAATGGATTCACCCAAAAATTGTTTTTGTTTCCTTTTTTTTCGTATTCAGCTTCATCTAATTTTTCTAGAGCCTGAAGCGCTAAAATTAAACGACGAGATCCACTCGGCCAGATCATGAAAAAGAATGAAATTTCATGACATAATTTGCCCACATAGTACAGAAATATAAATTTCAGAAATAATGTCTGACATAATGTCAGGGGTCAGGGCTTTAAAGAGAAACAAAATAAACAGATGTTTCAAATGGTCATAACTTTTTTCTATGTTAATTAAATTTATAATTTAACATTTTCGTTGTAAGCTTGGTGTATTACATAATATTATAATAAAATAATTAAATATTATTTCAAAAAAGTATATCCCATTCTTCTAGATGCAAATTAATACACCATGAAGAAAAATAAGAGTTTAGTACTAAGATATATAAAGAAAGTGTCACTGAAAACAAAATCCTAAATTAGCAAATTGAAATAAAAACACTTTTTTGATAATTTTAAAATGAATTTATTTCTGGACTAGTTTAATCGCAGTGCAAGTAAAACAGGGAAGGAAAAACGGCATGAGATTCTTTATGTCCGCGCTGAACACAGTCATTCAATTGCACATGGACTTCCTCCACTGAACGAAACTTAACTTAACTAAAAAAATGGATGAACGATATGTTTTTGGCAGCGCATCGTTCTTTTATTTCCGCCATTGCCTGAAACAGTTTGCGAAATATGGGTAAGTTGAAATTAAAAGTTAATTTTCAGCTTACAGGTTATTTTTAAATAAAAAGACATTAATTAAACATCAATTAAGTGTAAAGTTCAAAGCATTTTCCAAGATATGATCAAAAAAGTGCCGTTTTCACAATTTCTAATCGTTCTCTTCTGTGCTCCCAATTCAAAGTTCAGTCATCGAAATAAGTTTTAAAATTAATCTCGAAATATCTTTTACATCTAGGATCCCTTTTATGTTTAAAGTTATTAGTTACAAGCTATCGATGTGTAATATTCTGAAGTATTTTTAATTAAATGTGTTTGGCTCTAAGAAAAAAATGTAGTGAGGGCCCGGTTTATACAATTTTCTGTACACATTCGGCGGATGAAAAAATGACCCGGTGAAAATGGCGACTTGTAGTGTACATACTTCCTTTGGTGCATATTTATATTACAATTGCTACAATGACATGTATTGTTTCCAGGTAAACCACGAGGTCTGAGAACAGCTAGGAAGCACGTCAACCACCGTCGGGACCAACGATGGGCTGACAAGGATTACAAGAAAGCCCATCTTGGAACCAGATGGAAGGCCAATCCATTTGGAGGAGCATCTCACGCCAAGGGCATTGTCCTTGAAAAAGTGTAAGTAACTCTTGTTGTCTATTCCAAATGTGACTTTTTCTTGTTTTTCTTTTCTTTTATATTGTTAATGAAAAAATGAAAAAAATTACAACGACCAACTGTGTGACCTACCTAAAAGATAAATTGTACAACTCGCAGTATATTTTTGTGTTTTTGTTGTGTGCAATTTCAAATCACAGGAGTATACTGTGAGCTGTTAGATTTGTTTACATCATTGGCTAAACCGAGGATATTAAATGAAACCTAAATATTTGCTGAAGCTCTCATGCTGAACTGATCCATTATCTGTTGTGGCCTTATCTAATTTCTTCTTTGTTTTTTTTTTTAGAGGTGTTGAAGCTAAGCAGCCTAACTCCGCCATCAGGAAGTGTGTCAGGGTTCAGCTTATCAAGAACGGAAAGAAGATCACAGCCTTCGTACCCCGTGATGGTAGTTTGAACTACATTGAAGAGAACGATGAGGTCTTGGTTGCAGGATTCGGTCGTAAGGGTCACGCTGTTGGTGATATTCCCGGAGTCCGTTTCAAGGTACAGATGGGCAAATATTTTTACTTTTGAACTTGTCTTGAAATGGTTTTTTTTTTTAACAGGTCGTAAAGGTCGCAAACGTTTCCCTCCTGGCGCTGTACAAAGAAAAGAAGGAAAGACCACGATCTTAATTATCACGTGATAGTTTACTTTTATACAAAAAACGATATGAAAACAGTAAAGTTATGTTTTTAAAAGGAACCTTTTGTGTTGATTTGTATGTAAATGTAAATAATTGGGAGCCCAGCAGGCAACTAGCGGCTGCTTCATTGCTTTTGTAATGCGGGTATCACTTTCAGGGTCAAGTGGTAATGTAATTGTTTAATTGCTGCTGATGGTCAAGGGGTGTATTAAGAGAGCTTTTGGGAAAGTTGGAAGGCAGATAACATTTTTTGCTCATTTTTAAGGACGAGAGATACGAATACTGTTGTGGAACCATGTAAGGTGATAGTTGGTATCACCTTGCGTAGACAACTTTGATAATCAACAATCACCTTACATGGTTTCACTCCATGTTAGGAAGTAGCGACAAAAAGGTGAGGTCAAAAACATTACGACGATGTTCGAGTGAAGTATAAACAACAAAGGCAGGCACGCACCTACGTAGAATGCAAAGCTGCTCCTGTTCAGTTTCCTCGATACAAGTGACACTCATGGATAGTGGCATAGGGAGTAGGTTATGCTTAAATGACAAAAGAAAGCATGAAGTTGCCGTCAAGATCGGCATTTATTTAGCTAAGCATACTGATGCCGTTGCAGTTACACGGAAGAGGGTTCTGAATTTGTAAAGGAATATGTAAAGCCGAGTGTACCGTTGTCAGGAAAACATTTAAGTGGAGTATGAGGCTTAGACAAATAATCAGTACAGCCCCAAACTGTAGATTCTTCTTTGTTTTGTAGCTTTTGAAAACTCTAAAGTCGTCTTGTTTTCGGTGCTGACTTTAAATAGATTTTTTTGTTCATTTGAACAGAGGACCAATGGCAGCTATGTCAACAAGTAATAAGAATCCCACCATCAGAAGTGCACAACCGCCTCCGATAAATCACTGGGTTGAATTCGAAGATGCTTAGGCAAACAAAACCAAAACACAGGCGTACAGGTCGTGGCTCAGGAAAATACCTAGAACGTCCCGTAATCTCAACGATGAGCAAAGCTTAGTTGAGAAACGCTTGCTCAAGAGAAAGAACCATCAACGTGAAGTCAAGAAAATGAAGAGATGCGAATCGATGTGCTAATAACACTAGGACGAATACACAGTCGATTTCAAGGGAGTTATTTAACCAATTGCTTAGTGGCCGTCAATGACCACTGGTAGCAGTCAACCTAAATGACAACCAAGACGCATCCGCCCAAACAAAATGAGATCAAAACAGCCATCGTCAGACTAATAAAGTGCACGACTGGATCGCACGAGCTTGCTCTAATATATGTGTTACAGTGGTCTTGGGGCCTGAGGTTTTGGGAAAAAGGCATTGAACAAATGAAACTTTATTAATGACTTAAAAATTACTAGTTGAAACGTTTTTTGGAGAAAATCAAATAAGCAATCTGATTTTTCTTACTGTTTTTAATTTTAAGGAATTTTTTTTCAAAATCGTTCGACCAGTTTTTTCAAAAAACTGCTCGAAAATATATTCCGAACTTCTAGGACTTTGAAGTTTTTATCAGAAAAATAAAATTTAAAAAAAAATAAATCAAACCGCTTTTAGAAAAAAATTAATTTTTTTTTACACTCTAAAAAACTTTTTTTTGAAAAATTTAAGAATTCATATTAGGGTGATGGCACTAGTAGTCAGCCCTTTAACTTTTTTTTAATGTTTAACTGGTCCAGAAAAATCCGGTATTTAATTGCTGAACGTGAAGCTCAGTTTTACTGATTGGTTGACATTTCCAGATTTTGAAATAAGAGAGGTATTTGTTTAAATCGCCACCTTACAAATTATTAACCATAATTCAGACTAAAGTCGGATTCTTCTAAATTCAGCCCCGTAAGTTCAAGTAGTCGGCCACTAGAGTTGCCAGTAGTCAGCCCCCTTTATTAAATCCATTTTATACGATTTATAAGCCATTGCAAAATGTATTAACAAAAAATTTTGCAACAGTTTGAAATAAAAAAATAGAAGACAGAAGACACAATAAATAATTTATAAAAAGGAACTTATATTTCAGTTAAATCAAAAAACAAAAACCATCTACCATTTATCTACTATCTATTATCTCCTATTTACTATCTACTATCTAATATCTACTATACTATCTACCATCTACTATCTATCTACCATCTAACACCTACCATCTTATAATTAATAAGCTATAACTAATAAAATATTGAAGGAAAGTAGATTATATTATTGTTTTTATGTTTTTTATAGTTCATATGTAAATATTCACAAGGGGGGCTGACCTCAGAAGACAAAGTTTTGTCCATTCTTCTAAGGTCAGCCCCCCCGGCTGACTACTGAAAATACATTTAAAAAAATTTTTTTTTTGTGCCAATCAAGATAGAATAAAATTTCCATTCATACTGCATACTCAGTTACAAATTTTTTTTTCAAAAGTTGGTTTCAGTAGTCAGCCAGGGCGGGCTGACCTTAGAAGAATTGGCAAAACTTTGTCTTCTAAGGGCAGCCCCCCTCGTAAATATTTATTAAAAACTATTTTTCACATTTTTAACCAAAAAACATGAACAATAAACTATAAATCATATAAAAGAATGCACACAATTCATTTAACTTCTATAGTTTGGCCACAAAATCTATTTTTCTGCAACACTTCCACTAATTTGTTTTTTAATGAAAATAGACAAATTCGTCACTCTGAAAATCTTCAACCAAACTAGCATTTTTAGCAAAATAACCAGCAGCTGCAATGACATCAAATTTTGCACCTAGACAGAAGAACAGTTAGGCTTTCGAAAAATATTTTCTGCCTGGAAGTCAAACTAAAACCGTCACTATTACGCTGTACTTTATAAGCTAGGGGCTGACTACTAGAGGGGGCTGACCTCACACGACATCACCCTACTTCGTCTTTAAAAGGCTTCTTCATTAAAAATTTAATCAAAATCCGTCAAGTGGCTTACGAGAAAATTTGATTTGAAAAAAAAAAACCAGTAGGTAGGTAGTAGGTACTTGCTATGGGAGGTATCGTTATAAGACTTTCCTGAAAAATCTATTCCAAGCAAAACAAAGTTTACACAAAAAACATCATTCACAAAATTTTATCAAAATCGTAGTTTAGCGTTTTTGAGAAAAATTAACTGTAGGATGTGATAATGATACTATGAACCAAGTTTTAAGCAAATCGGTCTAGCCGTTTAGGCTGTAGGTAGACAGACATACATAATTGTCGGACCGCCTACTTTGCACCAAATATAAAGTTATTAAGTCTTTTGAACATCGTCTATACTAAGGTCTGTCGAGCGTTTAACGTGAACGATATCTTACTGGTCCTTACTAATGTGCTTCAGACTTGTAGAAATATACAACCGACCAGATCTTCGCATTGGGCCTCATTCTGAAGAAAAAATTTAAAGAAAATAACATGGAAACTCACCACTTGTTCACCGACTGCAAAGCAGCTTACGACAGTGTAAATAAGGAAGAACTGATACGCCTAATCAGGATGACGGTGGACTGTTTTTTTTTTTTTTAAGTAAAATTGATAGAGGTTCATACTTGCGCGAAACGCACACAAGGCCAAGCAACATCTTTTTAATTTCTACTAAAACCTTCACACCACCAAAAGGTTAAGACAAGGTGAATCAATCACGCAGCTGTTTCAATTTTGTGCTTGGAAAGATAATATGCAACACAGTCTATCAGGTACTACCTTTAATAGATCAGCACACTTACTTACTTTGGGTTCGCTAAAGATATTGACGTGGTAGAAAGAACAAAGCGAGCTGTAACTAGTGGCGGAATAGGACCGATTATCAACGAGGACATGCTTCCATCAACAAAAGTTGCATCCTACCGCTGTCGGATCATGACCATTGACAGGTGATAACATCAATGTGGTCAGTAAGCTTGTCTACCCGGGAGTTACAGTAAATAGGGAAATCAAACGTGGAATTACTTTTGTTAACCTCGTTTCGTTTCTTTGCCCTAAATAAGCATTTGAGAAATTAAAGCCCTATCGAGGATCATCCCGATCCTGTTATACATATAGTTATATGGACAACTCTCCCATTCGGAAAAAGTCCCTCGCAGTAGAAAAGTTTGGCAGTGCTGACGACCAAGAAAACATACGGCAACAAAGAAACAACGACGAACCAAATTGCCTGTTACGAAAACGATTTCTTTTAATTGTTTTCCTTCTTATTTGAATATACTCCATGACCGAAATTAAGAACACACAAATTCATACTTACGACTCGTATCAATAAGTGCAAGTCCACATTTATTATTTTAATACACAACTTTTACTAAAAGTGACACACAAATTTGTTTTTGACACTAATTATAATATATTTTAATGTTTATTTAATGTGATCAGCGGTAGGTTGTCCAAAGGAATATCCATTCCATCCAGTAAAATAGTAATTGAGTGTGAGTGTGTGTGTGTGTGTTTAATGGAATTAGTATTTTGGAAGTTAAATAGCATCACGTTTTATAATAATTTGTCTTATACATGTAGTTTTAATTATTTAAGAATAGCGCATGTTTCCATAGTTCATACCACCGGGACGTCGCATACGACGCGCTCTTTGAGCACGTTGATTTTGGAATCCACGCGAAGGACTTCCTGGATCTTGGTTTCTCATATTCGGTGATGTGTTACGGGGTCCCCCTGACTGATCTAAAATGAGAATAAAAAAAAAAACAAACGTCTAGATGCTGGTAAATAAGCCATTATTGAATTAACCTTGCCAAACAATTGGTGTTGGTCTGCCTCCTCTTTGATAACTTCTTGGTCGCCTGGTAGCTACGTTGCCCCTGGTCGTTTTAGATCTAGTGTTAATGGAAGGTGATGGTGATGCTTCTGCTTCACGGCCTTCCTCCTTTAAAGTTATAAATATATAAATTTGTTTGGTTTTGAAGATATGTATACCGTTTACCTCCAAGTCCTCTTCAAGGTTTGCTTTTTCGCCTTCAGATGAGACTGCGTCAACGCCTTCACTATCTTCTGCGGCTGTGCCTTCGATTTGGTTTTGTTGGATTTCAGACCCAGACTGCGTTGCCCCTCGGCCTATTTAAAAGCAAAATCATTTTTAATAAAATTTCAAACAGAATCAAGGCAGCAGCTTATACTTTCGGCAGAATCTACATTATGTGCATCGGATGCTATTTGGGCGGTTTCGGGTTCCCTATCATCGGCTGTTGTCACACTTGAGCTACCAGCCTGCTTCGCATCTTCCGATACTTCCGCAGTTTCATCAGTTTTTTTTTCTTCGTAGCTTTCACCAAGGAACTCATCTCCTTCTTGATCTTCTGCAAGATCATTCTTTAATTCTCCCTCCTCTTCAACAAATTTTGATCCTTGTGGGGAGCTTACACTTTCACTGCAACTAGAAAAATAAATCAATACAATAATTGGACACAGACAAACCTTTGTAAAAAAAAAAAAGTACCTATCTGATCTGTGTCCACTGAACTGGGGAGTGTTTATGTCCTCAATAGCTTCACCACCCTCAATTCCTTGTTGCAACATCATTAGAGTTGCTTTTTGTTGGCGGGACAATGTTGTTGGTTGCTTTCGGGATGAAGTTTGTGCGATATTAGTCGGTTCACAGCTTCCACTGCTTATGGCCTGACTCTGTTGGTTGTTGTCTTGGTTCACGCTGGTACCGGCATCAGGATCAACCTGATTTTCAGATGTACATTGAGCAGGAGCCTCCATACATTCATCAATTTCCACTTCATTGTTATCACCTTGAATATTACCCTCATCGACTTCAGGACATTCGTTCTCATCCATATCTTGATCCTGTTCGTATGAGTCTTCATAACCTTCGTTTTCGCCATCTTCAGCTGGGCCATCATCTGCCTCAGCGTTTCCCTCGTCCACCATTCCTTCATCTTCTTCTGAATCGACAATTACAATATCATCTTCCTGGTCTCTTTGTGAGGATGTAGGAACTTGGTACTCAACATCTACTCCAGATTCTGAGACACCAACTTGAGAACCCATTGCCTCTCCTGTGCGGGTTCTTTTGTTTAGAGGTTTCGATTTCTCAACACAATCCTCGGCAGCGCTGGTTGAGCTATCACCCTCCACATCTCTTGGCCTCTTATGACCACTAGCTTGAGTGGTAGTTACGTTACTGCTGGATGAAGCATGTCTGTGGCTACTTATAGAGACATGTGATGAACTTGTTGTCCCCGAGGTGCTGGGTTGGTTGTTTGGCTCTTGTTGGCTCTGAACAGTTGTTGCTGGGGCATTTTGAGATCCCTCCACCCGAGGCGATACCAGAGCAACAACTTGTTGTTGTCCCCCACTAACTATTACCTGCGATTCGTTTGTTTGAAGTGGAACGCTTTCAGCTTCTTGAGAGCATTCAGCGGCAGACGCTCCCATTGGTGGAATGGCAGCAACAGCAACGGCTGCTGAACTTGTGGATGGCATATAATCGGTATGTGAACTGGTAGGTGAAGATGACATTGATTCAACATTACTTCCGGTTGTATGAACTTGCTGTTGTGGTGGCACCAAAGCTGTATTGCTACCTGAAGCCGATCCTTGGCCAACACTTATATTACTGTTTTGACTTGTAGGCAGAATAGCGGCTGTCCTACTATTTTGAACAGAAATTGGCCGAATGCTGGCTAATGGGGTGTCACCGCCTCTCCATGGAGTAACTGTGGCCGACTGTTGACTACTTGAACCAGACATTGGTTTAACATTTGCTGTTCGTGGTGAAGATTCAGAAATGCAACCCTTATCAGAAATCGTACTTGAGCTTGTGGACGGTTTTGCTGACTGCTGCAAACCGAGCTGTCTGTTAAGTTGATTTATACGCATTTGAAGGGATTCATTTTCGCGAGTTAATCTAGCGATTGACTCCTTGTTACCAGATGTTTGCTCCATCAAGTCCTTTTCCAAGCGGGAGAGTTTCTCGTCATATTGAGTTTTGATGTCGGTTATTATAGAATCATGATCTTCGGTGGATTGTTTGAGATTTTGAAGCTTGGTTTTGGTTTGAGCTAATTCTTGGGCTACCAAATTCTTTGACTCGGTGAGACTCATAATTCTCGACTTGGCTTCTCTCAACAGGAGTTTGCCTCTCTCGTCCTTTTCCACAGACGATCGCAGCTCTTCGTTTTCTTTACGCATCTTTTCATTCTCTTCCTGAATATTCTTTATAACCGAGTTAAGCTGGTCAATTGTTTCTTTCAATTCTTTGTCATTTTCAGCCTTGGCAGCAGCTGATGATCCGCCTTCGGCAGGGTTCAATGCTGCATTCGAATTTTCACCACTTGCATTAGCATCGACGCCTGTGTTAGCTTGTTTGTTAGAGAGCTCAATGAATGAGTCTTTGTAGCGCTTGGCAATTTTACGGATTTGAATTTCCTTGTTCTTCGAATCAACAAGCTGAGCATCTTTAGATTCGAGGTCTTCTGATATTTTTTGAATATTTTCTTCCTTTTGCAGAAGTTGGTTCTTCAATTCCATGACTTCCTGTGTTAGGCGTGAATTTTGCTGCTTAAGCACGTTGAACTCGTCTGTGAGTTTCTTCTTTTCTTCGGTGACGGTTTGCAATTGACGTCCAAGATTTGTAATTTCAACTTCCATCTTGGCTTTTTCTGTTTTGATTTGATTTAGTTCTTCGTTAGCCTGTCTCAAAATCTCTTTTTCTGATGTTAACATTTTTGCAAGATTTTCTCTCTCTGCCTGCAATCGCTTGAATTCCTCTGGGTTCTTGTTGCTCTTTTCTATGAGAACGTTAGCTCTTTGTCTCCATTTGATGGCTTCAGTGCGAAGGGAATTATTTTCATTTGAAATTTCTTCGATTTTCGAAGACAATTCGTGGTTTTGCTTCTGTAATGGAAACAGTTCATCTTCAATTTTACTTGTGCGATCGTTGAGTTCCTTCACCCGAGCAGACAATGTATCTCGCTCTTCACGAAGGATCCTGTTACTATCCGTGATTGCATTGAGTGTTTCGATTTTACGTAGGATTTCTTCGTGACGTGAAGCGGTGGCAGAATTTGTCTCGGATTTTGTACGCTCTTGGTTAAGGAATCCATTGAGTTCATCAATTTTCTTCTGGGAAATGGTGTGCTCAGAGACAAGACGTACATTTTCAGATTTAAGAATGTCGACCTTGGCAACGGCAATATCTTTTTCTTTGCGTAGATACTTAATAATTTGTAATAGCTGGTCGTTGTTCTTGACGTCTTCTTCGGCCAAAGATTTATTAATATCAGACGACTCGTTAAGGGATTCGTTTGTTGTTGAGGACTGAACATTCGAATTACTTAGAACGGTAAGTTTTGAAGTAAGTGCTTGTATTTGATTGTGAAGTGTAGCATTTTGAGAATCCAAGTCGGCTAAACGTACTTCAAGTTCTTCCTTTTCTATTTGCAGAAGTCGTTTAGTTTCATCCAAAGATTTTTTGTTGTCGTTCAGCTCGTTCACAGCTTGGTCGCGTCCTTCTTGCAGGCTAGAAATTTGTTCACGAATCTAAATCGAAAGGGAGTAGTTAATATTAGAGTATAATTTTTGTATTAACATAGTTAGATTTGCTAGGTGGACGTGAGAAATATTTTTTCCCATTTAAACTGGCTACAATCAACAAGGCATACATTTGCCCAAAACTTAAGTGTTCTCATATCTGGACAGGTGCTCCTGTTAAACATTTGCGTCCCCTGGATAGGTTAGGTTAAGGTGGCTGTCAGCTAGGAAAGTTTTAAGCTGACAAACTTAGTCCAAAAGAGGACCATTATGATACTCTCATGCTTTGTGGTGTTACACCCTAAAACTTACACACTTAGGACCAACTTGAGCTTTTGACGAAGCGCACAAGAGAATAGATGCCTAAAGCCATCAGTTCATCAATGTCATTAAAATAAAATGCACGACTGGGTCGCACGAACTTGCTCTTATGATAAGCAATTATTGCTTAGTGGCTGCATATATGGATTTAAAAAAAAATTTAAATAATTTCGAAAATTCTTTTATTTTTTAAATTAGTTTAAGAGTTTTCTCGGAAAAACAAAGTATGCAATAAAATTTCGAAGCTATACGTAAATCTAGGAAAAAAAAATATTGAAAATCGTTCGACCAGTTTTTTTTTAAAAAGCTTATTTTTGAAAAACTTTTCCAAAAAATATTTTGAAATTTATTTGGGTATGCAAATATATGGCAATCTGTAGTTTACATTTGAAAAATTATTAAAAAAAAAAACCAATATACCCGTTTCCAACATATTTCGAAAACCAAAAATTTTTTTGAAAAAATCATAAAAAATCAAAAAAAAAAGTTTTTGAAAAATTTGAAATGCCATATTAATGAAATTATAAATGACTTCCTGTGGCCAAAATTTTATTGAAATCGAATGTATAGTTTACGAGCAAATTTGATTTGAAAATACTGGGTCTATGAGAGGTACCGTTATAAGACACATTTTGAAAAATATTTTCCAACCAAAAGATAGATTGTCTTACAAAAATAGCATCCTGAAAGTTTTATCAAAATCGTTAGAGCCGTTTTTGAGAAAATCAATTTTTTTCTTCACGATTGTATGGCAGGTGCCGTTATTTTTGGGCCTAGAGCAAAAATAAAAAATACGTTCCGAGGGACGGCCAAATAAATCCAAGATACCAAATTTGAAGCAAATCGGCCCATCCGTTCAGGCTCTAGAAGCGCGAACAGACAGACAGACAGACGGACGGAATTCCCAGACCCACTTTTTTCGACTTCTCCATCATCGTAATTTCATGTGTGATTGTTATCTCGAAATTTTTTTTCTGCACGAATCCATAACTTGCCTTATAGTACCTATAATCGCAAGTAAAAAAGGATTCTCCTAGAAAGATTTTCCGCCGTGTAAACCAAGTGAGGACATGGACACAGGAGATGGACAATTGTCAGACATTCGTGTTTCATCACTACTTCCAAAGACAAATAGCGAGATGTATTCTTCGCCTTCGGCAATTTCCCGTAACACTTGCATCGCTAGGAATGCCCATCAATAAGAATGTGGAATGCTTTACCCTGCTTCATTTACAGACCAATTTACATTGGTGTCTCCTATCCAACTTTCCTAAACGCTCGTACTGTGTCAATAAGGGTATTCATAGTTTTTTTTGTAACCTACGAAAATCATTCCCTGCCTATTTATTTGCTAAAATGTCTCGACCTATGAAGCCACTTCTCAAATTAATAGAACTTTCGATTGGTTTCTTGTGTGCCCTATACCCAAGAAAGGAGATACTCTGAACTGCGCCAACTACAGAGGTGTAAGTCTCTCAAATGTCGCCTATAAAATCTTGTTGGCCATTCTGTGTGAATGTCTGAATCGCACGTTAACTGATTGGCCCCTATCAGTGTGGTTTCAGACACGAAAAGTCAACCGTCGACCAAATTTTCACACTTTGACAGATTTTAGAAAAGACCCAAGAACTCCAGATCGATTTTAAAGTCGCATATGTCACGTCTTGGCATCCCTGCTGAACTCGTTCGATTGTGCAGGATGATAATGGAGAACTCGCGCTGCTACGTAAAGGTTGGTAAGAACACCACCGACTCATATAATGTCGAGAAAGGCTTGATACAAGGTGAAGCGCTATTATGTAACCTCTTCAACATGCAACTCGCATGTCAACACCAGCGGTACGATTTTTTTTAAATCCGTTCAATTACTTGGCTATGCTGATGATATTGACATTTTTGGAAGAACGAAGCGCGCTGTCAGTGGAGCGTTCGCAAGTATTGAAGTGGAGGCGGCAAAAATGGGTCTGGCTGTAAATGAAGATAAAACAAAGTATATGCTGTCCTCCATATAACTTTGAACTTGTCAAGGACTTTGTCTTTTTCTTCGGGCTTAGAAGGCATTTTAGTAGCAAAGCCCTCTCTCAAAGGACCAAGGAGACACTATACAAGACCCTTATCATCCCAATCCTGCTGTATGAAGCACACTGACACAATCGGATGAATACAGGCTGGGGTGCTTTGAGAGAAAGATTCTTCGGGTGATATTCGGTCCTGTATGTGTATCAATGGAGTATGTAGAAGAAGATTCAATGACGATCTGTACGGGCTATACAGCGACATTGACCTCTCCGCTTTAGGGAACCTGCCAGGCTGGCTTAGTTTTGACGATATTTTGCAGCTGGCTTCTATCCAACCATTACTTCTGTGAAGTGGAGGTGGCTCCGAGATAGAATTTGGAACTTAAGACGTGCCTATCCTCCGCCTCCGCGTCGCAACCCAGGAACAATATGAATGGCAGGGAAATTGTTGTAAATGAAACAGGAGTGATTATTTGCAGCTATATTTCCTTTCCTTGAAGTATTGATTCCTTACCGATAACGTATGCAGGGTAAAACTTGTATGCGACAAAGGGAGGAAGGTTAGGTGTGCGCATTTGGCCATTTGCTTCTACCTTGGCAAGTGGTTGAATGCGCATATCTTAAGGCTGCCAGGCCTTGAGTATTGATGGTGCTCATCTGGTAGTGACCTAACGGTAGCGAAGCTCCACCAGAAGCTATATTCTGGTACCACGGGAGATGGGCCCTCCTGGGTGATGAAGTCTCGACTTCGTCACCTGGGAACTATCTATGAGGTAGGCCGTCTTGTGGGAGTATCGTGGTGGTTGTGGTTAACCAAATGCGGTAAAATATGGTATCCAAGGATTTTATTCTTGGATGCAAGAGGTGTTAGATAGACCTCCTCACCAAGGAGTATGGACTTGCCTCAACATGTTCCATAAAATTGGTACTAAGATACAATCTACCTTAGGGTAGATCTTAGGGTTTCTGGTCTAAGCCCAATTTGACTCTGTATGCGAGTAGGCTCGCAGTGGAATTTAAGGCTTAATTGCTAGGTGTCCACGTAAAGCTTGCCCTCATACTGTTGGTTCAGGCCGTGGTCCAAAATGGACTTTCTGCGCCACCTTAAAAATAAAATGCACGACTGGGTCGCACGAACTTGCTCTTATGATAAGCAATTGCGTAGTGGCTGCATTATATGGATATTAAAAAAAATTAAATAATTTCGAAAATTCTTTTATTTTTTAAATTAGTTTAAGAGTTTTCTCGGAAAAACTAAGTATGCAATAAAATTTCAAAGCTATACGGCAATCTAGGAAAAAAAAATATTGAAAATCGTTGGACCAGTTTTTTTTTTAAAAGGTTATTTTTGAAAAACTTTTTCAAAAAATATTTTGAAATTTATTTGAGTATGCAAATATATGGAAATCTGTAGTTTACATTTGAAAAATAATTTAAAAAAAAATCAATGTACCCGTTTCCAACATATTTCGAAAACCAAAAATTTTTTTGAAAAAATTATAAAAAATAAAAAAAAAAAAGTTTTTGAAAATTTTGAAATGCCATATTAATAAAATTATGAATGACTTCCTGTGGCCAAAATTTTATTGAAATCGAATGTATAGTTTACGAGAAAATTTGATTTGAAAATATTGGTTCTATGAGAGGTACCGTTATTAGACAAATTTTGAAAAAAAATTTCAAACCAAAAGATAGATTTTCTTGCAAAAATAGCATTCTGAAAGTTTTATCAAAATCGTTAGAGCCGTTTTTGAGAAAATCAATTTTTGTCTTCAAGATTGTATGGCAGGTGCCGTTATTTTTGGGCCTAGAGCAAAAATAAATAAAATGCACGACTGGGTCGCACGAACTTGCTCTAATGAGTGACAGTGGTTTATGGGCTTGAGATTTTGATAAAAATAAAATTTTCAAAATTCTTAAATAAATACTTAAACTAATTTGAGCTGAAAAAAAAGTACGCCATTTTATTTCTTGGATAAATTTGAATTTATGAGAATAAATTTAGAAAAATCTGTGGAGCGGTTTTTGAGAAAAAAACAAAAACGCCAGTTCATAGGTATTCAGCAAATACATTTACTTAAAATTTCAAAAAAAAATTTAATAAGCAGTTTTCAAAATATTAATTTTTAAAATTTTTTTTTTTAAAATGCTTTTAAAAATACAAAAAAATATTTTTCAAAAATATTGGTATGCAATACAAATTGAGCTACCTACAGCTATATGTGTGTGAAATTTCGAAAGAATCGGTTGAGTCGTTTTCGAGATAGTCGAAAGCAAAAAAAACGGTCCTATGGAAAGTACCGTTCTTAGCCATATTTTAAAACTTTTTTTTCAGCCATATGATTGGTCGTACCTAAAAAGCAACACTGATTTTTTTAATTAAAAATCGTTAGAGCCGTTTTTGAGAAAAATAAGCTTTAACGTAACGGTTGTATGGCAGGTACCGTTATTTTTTGAGCTAAAAAAAAAATTTCAATTTCCTTTCTGTACAATACCTAAAAAAGTCTATATACCAAGTTTGTATTGAGTTACCACCTTAATATTAATAATATCATTTTCCTGAACTAACCCTTAATTCAAAACACAAATATTTTAGATCTAGTTAACTAAGAGAATTTGAATTCAACGGATTATAACATGGGGAATCCCCGCTTGAATAATGTATCTTTAAGAATGTATCTTTGAATGTATCTATTGTCTTTGTCTTACTAATTACTATTTATAATTCATTCATTGTGTGAACGTCAAAGTGGAAACATTAAATAAAAACTCAGTTAAAATAAAACGTTTTAGTTTCATAATTTCAATAGGTTATGGGCCCAGGTGCTTTTGTTTAAATAATATAAATATTTTTTTTAAAGTAATATTTAAAACGAACATTAAAATAAAATGCAAAATCCAAAAACAAAAAGGAACATCACCCCCTTCAACGGGGAAAACTATAGCATCTGGAAATTTCGTTTACGAGCGCTTGTTGCAGAAGAAAATTGTCTCCAGGCTCTAGAGGAGGCGCCAGGTGTGAACAGGAACACAGGAGAGTGGCGAAGGATGGAAAGAGTGGCGAAAGGGTGCATCATAGAGCACTTGAGCGACACTATGATTGGTATGATCACCGAAGAAAATACTGCTTACGACATAATAAAAAAATTGGACGAAATCTATGAGAGGAAAAGTCTAGCCACGCAATTGTCAGTGCAGAAAAGACTTTTGAGTTTTAAGTTTATTGGCGACATATCACTTATGGAACATTTCATTAAATTTGACGAAATGTTAATAGAACTGCATGCAGCTGGAGCTGAAGTCAATGAAATGAATAAGGTAGCGCAATTGTTGCTTACGTTACCTTCTTCTTACGATGGGATAGTAACAGCTATTCAAACTTTAGCAGAAAAGGATTTGACATTGGCATTTGTAAAGACACGGTTGCTGGATTATGAAATAAAAATAAGACAAGAAAATCGTGATACGTCTACAAAAGTGCTCCAGATCGGACATAATTCAAATTTTAAACCAACATACAAATTCAACAGAGACAGAAAAATATCCAACAATTTTAAAAGAAATAAATTTAACAATAAAGCTAATACAAATCGTGTTAAGTGTGATCACTGTGGTCGTAATAATCACATTAAAGCTAATTGCTATTTTTATAAGAGGTCGATGTCCAATAATAACAAAAATAGAATCTTTCCAAAAGGACACAAAACAGGGACAATTCAAGCTCTTAATACATTGGAACCAAATAACAAAAAATTTGCTTTTATGATTGGCCAAAAACAATACAATCATACACACAACAAAACGAAGAACAATGAAATAAAGTTTATACTGGATTCTGGAGCAACCGACCATTTCGCAAACAAACGTGAATACTTTTCAACATTGAAAAATCTGGATGAGCCCTTGGAAATTGGTGTAGCTAAGGAAAACGTTACCTTGGAAGTTTATGCGAAGGGATCAATCAACGTGATTACAAAAGAAGGCGTTCGAGGAGTGATCAAAAATGTTTTATTTTCACCGGACATCTCATACAATATCCTATCTGTACCAAGGATCCAAGAAGCAGGAATGTCTGTTCATTTTGAAGAAAACGGGGAAGTGGTTATAAAGAAAAACAATGAGGTATTGGTGAAGGGTGAGTCCATTAACAAATTAATAATAATAAAATTTGATTATTTGAATCTGAAAATATATTCAGAAGTAAACACCTGTGCCAATACCACAGACGACAGCTATAAGCTATGGCATGAAAGACTTGGTCACATAAGTAAAAATAAATTTTTAGAAATAAAAGTAGGGAATATGGCTGATGATAGTAAAGTCATAGAAAAACTTAAACCTACAAATTTATTTTGTGAATCATGCATTTATGGCAAGCAGTCATGTTTACCCTTTTCCAAAAAGAAAGATAAGTCTTATATAAAACGTCCTCTATTCATTATTCATTCCGATATTTGTGGACCAATAAGCCCACTAACAATAAATAATAAAAACTATTTTGTAACATTTATTGATGAATTTACACATTATGTAGTGGTGTATTTGTTAACACATAAATCGGAACTGTTTGAAGTTTTTAAAGATTTTGTAGCTAAAAGTGAGGTTCATTTTAATCTCAAAATCGAAAATGTTTACTGTGATAATGGAGGTGAATACATATCAAATAACATGAAAGCTTTCTTTCAGGAAAAGGGTATCTCTTACCATTTAACTGTACCATATACTCCACAACAAAATTCGGTTGCGGAGAGAATGAACAGAACTTTAACTGAAAAGGCTCGTTCTATGATTAATAGTGCATGTTTACAAAAATGTTTTTGGGGGGAAGCAATTTTAACTGCTGCATATTTATTGAATATGACCCCAACCAATGCATTAACGACACATAAAACTCCTTATGAAATGTGGCACAACAAAAAACCAAAATTATTTAATTTGAGAGTTTTTGGTTCTACTGTTTTTATTCATAATAAAAATAGAAAAAGTAAATTTGATGAAAAATCATTTAAAGGCATATTTGTTGGTTACGAACCTAATGGTTATAAAATTTTCAATCCTAAAACCAATAAATTTATTATAGCACGTGATGTTATTTTTGACGAATATAATCACAAAACATCAAGGCCAGTTTTAAGTTTTGATGAAGAAGTTGATTTAGAAAACTTCAATGAAATAAAAATGCCTACATTTACTCAAACTGATATCAAAATCAGTAAACCTGTTGATAGCAATAAAGCAGGTAAATCCGGTGAAACAGAAATATCTGTTAATGAAACGGATAATGAAGAAGTTCATTTACAAAATTTAAAAACTGCAGAGGCAAACTGTAGAAAAAGTGAACGAATAAAAAATCTTCCAAAAGTCTCATATAATGAGAACGAAGGAGATACTGACAATTATTTATTATATATGGAATCTGTAATTAACTCAGTTCCAAAAGATTTCCGAGACATTGAGAATAGTGAAGATAGACGTCAATGGGAAGAAGCCATAAAAGAGGAGATAAATTCACTAGAAGTGAATAATACTTGGTCAATTGTACAAAGACCAGTTGATAAAAACATAATTGACTGCAAATGGGTTTTTAGTATTAAAAACAATGTAGCTGGAAATCCATGCAGATATAAAGCCAGATTAGTGGCCAAAGGTTTTAGCCAAAAATACTTACAAGATTATTGCGAAACTTTCGCACCAGTGGTACGAATTACCACATTTCGTATGATATTAGCCTTTGCAAACCAATTCAATTTATTAATCCATCAAATGGATGTTAAAACCGCATTTTTAAACGGTTGTTTAAAAGAAGAAATTTATATGCGCATCCCAGATGGCGTTTTAATTAAAAACACTAATATGGTTTGCAAGTTACATAAATCCATATATGGATTGAAACAATCAGCTAGGTGCTGGTTTGAACGTTTCGACGGTGTTTTAAAAAGACATGGTTTTGTACATTCTCCTAATGATCATTGTCTTTATTTTTTAGATAGGGGAAACCCAAATGTAAATATTTATGTCGTTCTTTATGTAGATGATCTTTTAGTTGTTACAGGAAATATAGATACAATGTTGAATTTTAAAGTATATTTAAAACAACAGTTTGATATGATCGACATGAATGAAGTTAAGTTGTTTTTAGGCATACATGTAGAAAGAAACGGAACAGAAATTTCAATTAATCAAATTAATTATTTGAAAACTATATTGAATAAATTCAACATGTCTGACTGCAACCCAATAAGTACACCACTTCCAATTAAATTAGATTTTGAAGCTTTGAATTCAAATGAAGAATTCAATGCTCCCTGTAGAAACCTTATCGGTTGCTTAATGTATGCAATGCAGTGTACTCGTCCTGATCTTTGTACGGCAATTAATTTTCTAAGTAGATACCAAAATAAAAACAATAAAGAATTGTGGCAGAATTTGAAAAGAGTTTTGAGATATGTAAAGGGTACTATTAATTTTAAATTAAAATATAGAAAATTGCCATACAAAGAATTATTAGTAGGATATGTGGATGCTGATTGGGGTGGAAGCGAAACTGACAGAAGAAGTACCACAGGTTACTTGTTCAATATATTCGGTAATAATTTAATTTGCTGGAATACAAAACGGCAAACGTCAGTGGCAGCTTCATCGACTGAAGCGGAATATATGGCGCTTTTTGAAAGCGTCAGAGAAGCGTTATGGATCAAGTCTTTACTAAAGAGCATTGATCTTCAACTTAAAGACTCAATAACTATTTTTGAGGACAATCAAATTTGCATTTCACTTGCTAATAACCCAGTATCTCATAAGCGTTCCAAACACATTGACATAAAGTTCCATTTTACGAGAGAGCAAATAGACAACAATACTATAAATATAAAATATATTTCAACAGATAACCAACTTGCAGACGTATTCACCAAACAATTACCAGCTCCTAAGTTTCGGGAAATTGTTTTTAACCTTGGTTTAGAAGCAAACTAACTAACATACATACATTACATTATGTTTTAATGTATTAAAATATTTTGAATTTCTATTTTTATTTATTTATTTTTTTATAATACTTTTTAAGAAATCAAAATTTCTTCACAAAATGTTTGTATAATCAACTAGACTTAAGATAACTAATGTTAAGACAGTATATGTTCATACTTATATAAAACTTAAAATATTTATATTTTGAGGGCGGCTATTGAGTTACCACCTTAATATTAATAATATCATTTTCCTGAACTAACCCTTAATTCAAAACACAAATATTTTAGATCTAGTTAACTAAGAGAATTTGAATTCAACGGATTATAACATGGGGAATCCCCGCTTGAATAATGTATCTTTAAGAATGTATCTTTGAATGTATCTATTGTCTTTGTCTTACTAATTACTATTTATAATTCATTCATTGTGTGAACGTCAAAGTGGAAACATTAAATAAAAACTCAGTTAAAATAAAACGTTTTAGTTTCATAATTTCAATAGTTTGAAGCAATTCGGCCCACCGGTTTGGGCTGTAGGTCTCATACAGACAGACAGACAGACAGACAGACAGACATACAGACGGACAGAATTTTTAGACCATCTTTTTTCGTCTTCGCTATCATCGTAATGTCATGTTTGATTGTTATCTCAAAACTTTTTTTTTCGACGAATGCATAACTTGCCTTATAGTACCTATAATCGCAAGTAAAAATACGTTCCGAGGGACGGCCAAATAAATCCAAGATACCAAATTTGAAGCAAATCGGCCCATCCGTTCAGGCTCTAGAAGCGCGAACAGACAGACAGACAGACAGACGGACGGAATTCCCAGACCCACTTTTTTCGACTTCTCCATCATCGTAATTTCATGTGTGATTGTTATCTCGAAATTTTTTTTCTGCACGAATCCATAACTTGCCTTATAGTACCTATAATCGCAAGTAAAAATTAAGTCAAAGGCGTAGCAGAAAGTCCATGAACTTTTTCAGTTGATATAATTTCTGTTATACCAGAGCAGCACAGGGATGGTCAGCTTGGCCTACAACACACAATAGTGGAACAATTTAAAAACAACGCCTCGTGTCGGAGTTATTTGGTTTGTCGGACTATAATGCAGGAAGCATGCATGGGACCAATCCCCGATTCAATCTTAAAAGTTTGTTCTTCTCTTGGGGGGAAGTGCCAAATGCTACAAATTTAAATCCTGTCATAACCACCTAACACTTTCCGAGAAACCAAGAAATGCTCAATTGTTTTGAGGAAGCAGAGACACAGAGACAATATTGCCGCAATACCAAAATGTTTGTTTGGTTTGGTCAAATGTGTTTTAAAACAATTTCGTCGCTTGAGTGTCCTTGGTCGTTTCGTTACGAATTATTAATTAGAATAATTAAAATTTTAACAAACTTACCTTCAACAGCTCGGTCTTCACTTTAGACAGTTCTTGGATATCAGCCGAATGCAAAACCATTTCATTTGCATATTTCTGCTCCACAGAATTGAGCGACTCCGAAAGATTGTTATACTCAGAGCGAACATTCCTCAGTTCCCGATTGCATTCATTTAACTTTTGCAAAGTTTCCTTCAGCTCCTCTTGAGTTTTTTGCAATTGAACTGGCCTGTTGGTGCCACTGCTTTGTGCTTCGGTAACAGCTTGTAGTTGAATTTCTGTTTCCAATTCTTCAATGCGAGACCTCAATGTTATTTCCAATTGTTTCAATGACTTTATTTCGGCTTCAGATTTTGCAACATAGTTGTTATGAAGTTCGTCTAGGTTCTTTATTTCGCTTTCAGCACTTTGAGATATTTTGAAGTATTGCTCGGCGTGCTCTTTGGATTTGGCTAATTCGCCACTTAGGAACTGAATTTCAAGACGATATTCGTCATTTTGCAATGTCAATTCACGTAGTTTCTTGTTGGCTACTGCAATTGGATTGTCATCCCTATTTGGAGTTAGACTTTCTTGAAGCTTCTTGCTAAGAGTATCGATTTGCGTTGATTTAGTCTTTAATTCATTACGCAATAACAGCATATCCTGTCTGAGTTTATCGGCAACATGTTTTTCCTCTTCCATTCTTTCTTTAGCAGTGTCAGTTTGTCTCTTTAAGTCGGCAGCTAGTTCCCTGAAACGATCTTGTTCTTCTTGGTAGCGGCGGCGTTGAGCAGACAATTCTCGTTGTGTTTCATCTAATCGAGATTCTAAGCGAGCTTTGCCCTCCATTTCTGAACGTTCAAAACTGGCTTTAATCATTTCCAAATTGTTCAAGAGTAGGTGTTGATTTTGTCTTTCACGATGGAAGCCTTCCTTCTCAGACTGTAAACGTGAAGCGGCATCTTTGAGGAGACGTGTTTCTTGTCGCAAATGATTGAGCTCGGACTCCGCAGCCGACAGATTCTTCTGAGCTTTCATTATTTCATCCTTTAGATATAAGGTTGTTTGCTCGTGTTTGATTATTGTGTTCTCATAGTTTTTGTTTCTATCTTCAAGAGCCGAGATTTGTTGTTTGTATGTATGTATGTTTTTATGTAGTATCTTAAGCTGCTCCTTATTGTATTCAACAGTAGACATTAGCTTGCAATTGGTTGCAGTTAATTCACGAACTTCAGTACGCATAGAATCAAATTGATCATTCAATATTTTCTCATTGTTCTTCTTCTCTTGAGTGTAGTACTCGTATTGTTCCTTAAATGATTTGTATTGACCCTTAACTTCCTCTAGCATATTTTCAAGTTCAAGAATTCGTTTGTCTTTCTCTGACGATGATTCCTTATTACTAGCATTGGTGTTTTGAGCAGTAACACCAGCAGCAGCAGTAGAGTTGTCACCTTCCATGTCCATGCTTTCATCTTCAGGATCTTTAATAGACGCATTGCTTGCATTTTTGGTAAAGGCTTCAAAGTACAATCGTTTGTAACGTTCACATTTGGCCATGCAGGTGTTTAGCATTTTAGTTTGGTTTTGAAGGGATTCTTGCATGCTTCGAATCTTCTTGGTGTAGTTTTCGATTTTTTCCTTGTAAGACGATTCATTTAATTGCTGCTTCAAGTTCTCAATTTCCTCAAGTTTGTCACTAAGATCTCGCACCAACAACAGCAGCTTCTGGTTGTTTTCATGGAGTTCGGTGATGTTGGAGAATGTTACTAGTTTCTTCGAAATGACTTCATCAGTTGATAGATTGTTGCTTAGTTGTTGAGTGTTGTCCGAAGTGTAACCGCAACGATTCTATAAAAACAAGCAAGAATTAAAAAAAAAAGAAATACTTATTAAACTCGTTGGTACAAACCTGTTCGATTTCCTTCAGCAAATAGCAAACTTGCCTGCTTAAATCGCTCTGGGAATGTTTAAGTTTCTTGTTCTCACGCTCTAGATGGCTTATTTTTGTCTGAGCTTCTTCCATTTCCTGTTGGTTATCGGTTCTCCTTAATATAAGCTCGTCGAGCTTAGCTGCTAGCAAATTATTGGCGTCAATTAGCTTCTCATATTCTATTTCTTGTTTTTTGATTTGAGGTGCTCGTTCTTCGAGCTCATGCAAAATGGTCTTCATTTGAAGGTTCAGTCGATTATTTTCTCGCTTTTGGAGTTCACAATCTTCTGTGGCTTTAACATACATCGAATAGAGCTCGGTAAGGGTCATGTCAGATTTTATGAGACGACTGGCAACAGCTGCTGAAGGTGCCAATTTTCCAATAGCGTTTTCCATATTCTCACTTTGTACTTCTTTGAGCAAGTCATTGGCATGTAAGATTTCTGCTTTCAATGATTCGATAGTCTTGTTCTTGTCTTCCATCTCCTCTTCGTGTTTCATTGTGATTGACTTCATGTTCGTTTCAAGCTCACCATATTGGTCACTGGCTTCTGCTAGCATTCGTTTCAAATCAGTTATTGCCTGTCCCATTTCGTTGCTTTCCATAGCTCGTTCTTCGGAGTTTGATTTGTATAGTTCAGCTAGCTTGGTCTTGGCTTGTAGTTCTTTCTTATAGAATTCCATCATTTTGTTTGCTTCTTCGCTCTGCGCAAACATTTTGGCTGAGAGTTCTTGAGCGTTGGCAGTCAGACTATCTATAGTTTCTTTGTATTGGGCGCATTGTGTGTGGGAAATTTTCAATTCTTCAATCTTTTCGTTAAGTTTTGTCTCTAAATGCATGTTTCTTATTGTATTGTCTCTGCGAATGTTTTGAAGTTCTGAAATATTTCGATTGAGGTCTTCGGACAGGGTTTGCACTTGGTTGGTGAGTATGGCGCGTTCTTGTTCCATGCGCTTTTCTTTGAAATCAAGGGCAGCTTCTTTGCTTTCGATCTCATCAACGCGTGCCAAGGCTTCGCACTTACCATTGATGGCCGCTTTCAGTTGGCCTTGACATGACCTTAACTCTTGATGCATACGTTCTAACTCAGAGTTCTGCCTTTCTATTGATTTGAAAAGCGAATCACGTTCATCAATAATACTGTTTTTTTCACGACGGATTGTTGATAGTTCAGTTTCATATTTAGTTGTCATTTCCATTAAGCGGGTTCTTTCAGCGGAGTATGCATCGAGTTGTTTTCGAAGTTCGTCAACACTGCGTTCGGAGTTTTTCAATTTTAGCTCATGATCTTGGAGCTGTGTGGTCAACTCTTCGACCGTTTTTTCACAGGTTGTTCGAATTTCATCTAAAAATTAAACCAGATTAATGAGAAGATAAGTTAACTAGAATCATAATCAAGTACAAAGTATAGGAATTCCCAAATAGTAACTTAGGAAGGCATTTGGTGAGTCTTAAGAAACTTTGTTTGGCATTTCTAGTTCAGAATACTGCACATATATTTTGTAAACATATGGAAGGTATCGGTGGAATGGAAGAAAATCTACTTTGAAACTAAAATAATCAACCTTTTCATAAGAGATCTCCGAAACCAATGAAACCTTTTAGACAAAGGTTAGAATCGAGGGGGAAATAATAACGCCAGGAAAGTGTCTCGAGACATAAAAAAATATGTTTAGTTGCCCCGTCCTATTTTGGTTCGAGCTTTGGGTACTTATTTGGCAATAGCACAACAGATACACGTTAAATTGCTTCCAGCACCGATCGGGTTAATAAAATCATTAAAACTGAATTGAGAATGAAGTGATTGAGCACCACCAAAGGAGTATACAGAAGATACACTCACATACGATTCACAATGTTGGACAAAGTACAACACGTAGGAGATTCAACTAACAGCAGCTGAGATGATATGCTTCGTATGGAGTAACAAGGTTTGATTAATTAAGAAGCACGAAAATCAAAGGAAGCCTTCAAGTCAAAAATACCATCTTGCAAAAAAAAGGGCATGTCTGGCTCAACTGGTAATAATTGTCACGTTCAAAGGAGAGACCCAGAAAGCCCCTTCAAAAAGCAGCGTTCTAAAATGATCGCAAGGGAGGAAAAGGAGACACCAATATTTATTTCGCCTCAGAAAAAATAGAACAATCCAAAATTGGGAGGCTTTCCGACGGTTTTTAAGGTCAACCCGATGAACCAGACAGGTTGGCGGATCACTAGTGTGAAACAGACAAGTGGAAGAGTTGTGATCCACTTGATATCATAACAGCTCCGAAAAAAAAGAAGGAAGTCCCATGTATGTTTTTGACGTGCGTCAAATTATTTATCCATGTACCTACTCCAAGATACCATTTAATTGAATTAAGTGAAGTGTTAACTCATTTTCTGGAAGTCTATTAAAAACACTGAGTAATTCAATTTTGTACTGGTAAACGAAAAGACCAAGATTTCAGACCAATAAGCTCATCCTTATTTGATATAAAGACTTAAACGAATCTTAGAAACGCACATGCTCCTTAAAATATGACAGTTTGATATCGTGGTCAGAACAGCATGCGTACATGAAAGGCAAATCCATTGAGACTGTGCTTCACAAAGTGCTCGGCACACTTGAAAATTCATTGCACTGTAAAAAAAAACCATCTTAGCAGCTTGAATATAAAAAGATATAGATGTGGCCTTCGACAAGCTTTGAACTCAGTCAAAATCGACCCCCGCTAAAAAATTTAATTGAGTGCATGCTTCAAACCGACCGATCAACAAAAATGGAAACCGTCTTATCTGCGACAACTATAGAGGCATAAACCTTTTAAACATCACGTATAAGATCCTGTCCAGCGTTTCATGTAAACGTCACAAGCCGTTTGCTGATGACCTTATAGGTCCTTACCAATGCGGCTTTAGACCTGGAAAATCTACGACCGACCAAATTTTCTCATTACGCCAGATCCTGGAGAAAACCCAAGAATATAACATCGACACCCACCACCTGTTCGTCGATTTTAAAGCCGCCTACGACAGTGTTAATAGAGTTGAACTGTATCGTGTTCATACTAAAAATCCCTGCTAAACTGATACGCCTTATCAGGATGACGTTGGAAAATGCTCGCTGTTTTCTCCAAGTTGGTAGGGAATCTACTGAAACCTTCGAAACCACCAGAGGGCTAAGACAAGGTGACGTACTGTCATGCAGCTGTTTTAACATTGTGCTTGCACATCGGGCACCATTTTTAATAAATCGACACAAAATGTACTTGGGTTCGCGGACGACATTGACGTGATAGGAAGAACAAAACGAGCAGTAACCGGTGCCTTCACTACCATGGAGTCAGCAGCAAGCAGAATGGGGCTGAAAATAAACGAGGACAAGACGAAGTATATGCTTCCATCAACAAAAGTCCAATCTCACCACCGACTCCTAAATGGGTACTGCTGTAAACACAGGCAAAATCACCGCTGAAATCAAACGTAGAATAACTCTTGCTAATCGCTGTTTCTTTGAGCTAAATAAGCAATTGCAGAATTAAGACCTATCGAGAAGAACCAACGAGACACTGTATAGAACACTCATCATCTCGGTCCTGCTATATTCTGCAGAGCATGGACTCTCTCTCAATCGGATGAAAAACTTTTAAATGACCAACAGTACGTTCCACTGGTGATCTGATGGCTTTGGCGAAAGCAAGATTTTGGCATTGGCATGAAGCCCTTTTATCGAAAATGCGTGCATTTGGTATCGATAATACTCTTATTCGTTGGATTAGAAGCTATCTTCTGGACCGTTCAATTCATGTTGTATTAGATGGTTTCAAGTCTGATCTCCACAAAATAAATGCTGGTGTGCCCCAGGGCTCCGTTCTGTCTCCGACTCTCTTTCTCATTTTTATAAATGATCTCTTGTCTGTGACTTCTAATCCATTAAATTGTTTTGCTGACGACTCAACCCTCAGCTTTTCGTATACGTTTGATAATTCACGGCCTTCGCCTTTGGACGTGTTATTACAACGAAATCGTATGATAAGCTCGTTAAACTCCGATTTAAACAGCATTGTGAATTGGGGTACTAGAAATCGTGTGGAGTTTAATGCGTCGAAAACTCAATGCTGTCTTTTGTCGTTGAAGCTAAACATACCCCCTATGCCATTATCTATGAATGGTACTTGCATCGAGGAGGCCGAAAAGCTATCAGTACTCTCGGTATGTGTATCAGTGACAACCTTCGTTGGAATGATCATATACTTGAGATTGCCAAGAATGCTGCAAGATGCTTAGGCTTTCTTAATAGATGCAAGAAATTTTTCACCCCTTTTGATCTGGCTACAATTTAAAAAACGTTTATACGCCCTAAACTCGAGTATAACTCCCATCTCTGGGCAGTTGCTTCTCAAACTTTTCTCCACCTGCTCGACAGAGTTCAGAAAAAAGCGTTAAAATTGATAGGAGAGAGAAACATTATGGAAACATTTCCATCACTTCAACATCGTCGAAATGTTTCATGTCTTTCTTTATTTTACCGGTTCCTTTACAAAAAAAAAAAAAAAAAAACGATCACTCGAGGTAGGCAGTTTCCCCCGTAACACTCGTCTTGCTAGGAACGCTCATCAGTTTACACTTGAGTCCAATTTCGGACGTACCGTCAAATATAGGAATTCTCTCTTCAGTCGTAGGTACAACACGAATGTGGAACAAATTGCCTTATATTCGAAATACAAAAAAATCAGTATTGGGATGAAAACTACTCCAACATCAGCCTTAGAAACGTTCCTTTCACTAGCCCTTTTAAATGTCTTTACTAAAGAGAGTGCGTTACCACTCAAACAGTGTGAAACAATGCAAAAAAAAAACTTCTTGACATGAAACTAGTATGAGCTTTACTGCCAATGTACATAGCACCGTTCATAGAATAAATACAATGCTGGAAGGACAACACAAAGTAACGAAATGGCCATTAAATCGGTTCCACTGGAGCAGCAGAATAATAGAATTCACCAGAATTTTTCAAATCACAATTCAAAGGGTGTCAAAACGACATGGGCGGTGACTTTCTATGTGAATGTCCCAACTTGGCATGGACCAAAAGGAAGTTCTCGGGGAATACTTCTTTAACTGGTTGATATCTCGACCAAGTCACTAATGAACATTCCTGAGTTCATGAGAAATAAGGTTAGTTCAGGGGACGCCTCCAAACTTAAACACGTGAACTAAAAGTCAACTAAATTATCTCACTCTTTCCGTATATTTCCTACATAACCTTGGGGAGCAGCATGGATCCGAGTGATGGGATGCGGTTCGACAAACCACCATACTATACCTATAACCTAACCTATTTTATTTGACCCTCGGTTACGTATTGTGAAGAGCATAGACAGATGCTGCCACTCCTTCAAAAACTTGTGGATCAACTCCCTTAGAACTGACTATAAATGGCAAACAGGTTGTAATGTATACCTAAAAGATGAACCTTCCTAGACTCAGCTGCTATTAAAAGTGGTTAAACGGGTATGTGTATCAAATGTGTTAAACTAAAAATGTAAAGTTGAAATAGGGTGAAGGACAGACTGCATTACAGTACACTAAGTGCGTGCGGCTTTTATCATACGCCAAATCCCCGAACAACAAATTTCTATTTCAACGAATTCAAGATTAAACAAATTTTCATGAAACGAGACAATAAAGATTCGAAAAACTCAATCTTTTGGACAGAAAACAGCATGTGGAACGCATTCAAATCATGCCGAACCCCGATTGCAAATCGCATGCACTTTACAAAAATGTTCTCGATACGTTTTCAGGTATGTACCTATCCAAAATGCAGTTGTTGTTGTTGTTGCTGCACAAAAGGGTGCTGGTGCTGCGTTGAAAAATTGCTTTTACATTTTTTTCCGGCAAAGGAATTTTCGATGCACAAGTAGCAGGTTTTGTTTGAATTTCAAAAAATTAAACAAAAGAATATTTATTTAAGCATCGTTTTTTTGTATTTTTTGAGTGTGAAAATCTTTCTTTTTTAACAATAAACCAAAAAAAAAAAAAGACTCCATTAGTGGATCGAATGAAAATTGCCGGCATGGCGTCTGCCTGGTGGCCGTGGCCGGCATTGGTGGTAGTGTGGTTGGTTGTGAAAAAGAAAAATGGGTCTCAAAATGTTCAAATTTATTTTAATAATACATATTTTATGTGCTTAAAACATAAATGGAATTATAATATATTGTATTATAAATCGCCGACATGCAATCGAAACTTACCCACAGTATTTTTGGAGGTTTCTGCGAGGGCTTTATTGGTGAGGAATTCATCGAAAACCTCTTCAAAATATTTATTGATCTTTTCTTGTACATTTTTGGGTGTTTTATCTAAATCTTCGGGAGTTAAGATTTTTGTTAACAATTCTGGACCGATTGGATCCATTTTTAAGCTATTTTTATTACTTTTATGCACTAAATTTTATGAAATTAATTGTTGCCAAATATTTTTTGGCGTACTTCCACTTTAAAACATTCAGATGCAGAAACTTTTACCCGTTTGCGATTTTCTTTTCATCAGACACAAGTGCTGCCAACATTGAGATAATAAAATGCTGTAATTGTGTTGTGAAAGGTAAGTTCGTTTTGAATGGTTGAGTTTACTAAAGGAATTCAATGGCTGTATTCAGATAACTTATTTACGCCGTATGCGTACTCTCCCGACCACACGATTCGTTAACGTACGGCTAGCGGCAAATTTTCTCATAAAAGTTACCTAAAACGTTGAGACAAAACGTAACGCGAGCGATAATAAAACGTTCCAGACGCATAGGAGAATGCATACTTTTTGGCGAAGAGGTTTTAGAACCACTGATGTGACTTGCCGTATAGTATTCGCTTAAAAAGTTTTCGTTTACGAAACGATTCGAAGTAGTGAAAGCGGTAGGCGGAGCTAGAAAATAAATAAAAACGCAGCCATTTTGTTTTAGTTTTTATTTTCTTGGAACACAAATCACATATAATACAAAACATTATTATTTTAATATTAGACATCCTTCTAAGGGCCTTAGTTGGTATCATCATCTAGAAATAAACAAAAATAATTTAATATAAATATTATAATGAGATTATTGGAAAGAACAATTAAATACTTACTTACAATTGGTTTGCATTTTTTCTGCAATACTGGAAGAGCAGCATCCTGCCTCTTTGAATGACTAACCATGAAAACAACTTCTTCGAAGAACATCAAACTTTTATTCTTCTAGTAGCGTGCGGTGACATCTAGTGTGAACTACTGTAAGCAACTTACATTGCGTACAAAAGTACTTTTTCATCTCGTAAACTGTACGCCTTAGGCGGATTTCGTCTTTGTGCCGGGAGGGTAGTGACTGGCAAAATGGACGGGATCAAAATCTTGATCGGTACCACCTTTGCTAAAACAAAAAACTATAGTACATACTATGAAGAGAAAGTAATTTGTATTACAGTCAGTGTATACTATGTGCAGCTGCTATCTTCGGATTGCATTATATAAAGCTATTCGTAACGATGTAATCTTCAGAATATTATAGATTTTATAAACAACGGGTACAACTTTGCCTTATAAATAAGAGGTTTTTAACGTGAAATGCGTATTTCGTTTAGGTCTTCAATATAATTCATTCTTATAAGCTATAATGATTGGGCAAACACTGAAAATTAATAATATTGTATACCTACGATAATAAATTATTGATATTTTTGTCTCTGTTTTTTTTTTTTTAACACCGGGGGTCGCCATGAAATAGATTTTGGTTTTTTCGATTTGAGATTACAAATATCAGCTGTTAAGGCAGTGCCGTACTAATCGGAACTGCACTTCAGCGGAACTATACTGAATTTGAACTGCACACGTACCTATTCCTTGTATGTTATTGTATGCGTCATATCTCACTGCACTGCTGCGGAACTGCACTTTACGCGACAGTAAATGTTATCAAATGTAGTTTTGGCGTCCGTCGTTTTGTTTTTCGCAAAGTCATAACTGTGTTAGGTCAAAGGAAGTCAATTCTGAAATGATTAAAATAAAGTAATAGTAAATTGATTTTATAAAAAATAAAAATAAAAAAAGACTGTCGCATGCTGTTTTCTGAAGTGCAGTGACGGTTTGAAAACTAAGCCATGAAGTGCACTTCCACCTTAGTGTAGTTCCACCTGGTGCGGCCGTTTCTTTGAAGTTAAGTTGATTGTTAAGCATTTCTCTTAAAGTCACGCGATGCAAGTAATTTTTCATTTATTTTTTAGAAAGTATCTTGATACTATGTTTTCATTAGGGCAAATGGGGTAATTTCATAGAAAATTTCCAATCTGGATTCCAAATCACCTCATTTCCCATACAAATTCTCATTTCGAAATTATCTCATTTGGACGAATTTAGGTTGCAAATTATGTGAAAAGAAATCGAACGCATCTAAATGGAAAACACTTCATTTGATCAGATATTGTATAAAATTTAAATTTGGCAGGAGCCTGTTTTAACGCTTTTCTTAATGAGCAGTAGTTACCATTGATGGAAAATAACTATAAGGCAAGTTATGCATTCGTCGAAAAATTTTGTTTGAGATAACAATCAAACATATGGCATTACGATGATAGCGAAGACGAAAAAAGATGGTCTGAAAATTCTATCCGTCTATGTGTCTGTATGTTACAGACACCTACAGCCCAAACGGGTAAAACAAATTGCTTCAAACTTGGTATAGAGAGTTTTTTAGGTATTGTACAGAGGGGAAATTGAAATTTTTTTTAGCTTAAAAAATAACGGTACCTGCCATATAATAGTTACGGTAAAGCTTATTTTTCTCGAAAACAGCTCTAATGATTTTGATTTAAAAGAAATAAGGGTAGGTTTTTAGGTACGGCCAATCATATAACTGAAATTTTTTTTTAAGAAATGTCTAAAAACGGTACTTTCCATAGGACGGTTTTTTTTTTGCTTTCGATTACCTCGAACGGCTCAACCGATACTTTCGAAATTTCACACATATAAAGATGTAGGTAGCTCAATTTATACTGCATACCAATATTTTTAAAAATATTTGTTTGTATTTTTAAAAACATTTTTTTAATTTAAAAAAAAAATTAATATTTTGAAAACTGGTCTTTAAATTTTTTTCAAAAACTAAAAATAAATGTATTTGCTAAATACTGGCGTTTTTAATTTTTTTTGAAAAATGTTTTCAAAAAGTTTATCAAGAAAAACTTTTTTTTTCTAGAAAATCGCTCCACAGATTTTTATAAATTTGTTCTCATAAATTCAAACTTATCCAAGAAATTAAATGGAGTTCTTATTTTTCAGCTCAAATTAGTTAAAGTATTTAAGCATTTTGAAAAATTTATTTTTATCAAAATCTCAAGCCAAAAGGCCACTGTCACTCATTAGAGCAAGTTCGTGAGACCAAGTCGTGCATTTTATTTGATTGTACTCAAAACCCTTTTAAAATTGTACTGAAATGAAGTCAATTGTATACCGACATTTATTTTTTGAATCAAAAACTAATTTATATGTAACAAAAATATTTTACTCTCAAAAAAATATAAACAAAAATAGTTCATTAATATGTTATGTTTATTTTGAGTTATAAAAAGTGAACCCAAATTTTAGATGTGCCTTTTAGATGCGTCTTAAGAGAAAGATGTGTTTCTCTGATTTATAAAAGAAAATTGCAAACGATTTAAAAATTTAAACGATTAACAATAACAAAATAAATCGTACTTTTGTATACTTGATCAAACTGATAGCATCGAATTCAATACAATTGTACCGAATTTCTAATGCCTGGTAGGTACTTTTGGATGGCCCGCTTTGCGGGATATAAGAATTTTAACTTCGGGCACATGACACATCCACTCACGCAACTTCGTTGCTCTGCTGAGGGCATGGCCAGACGCCTGGCAGGCAACTGTGTCAACAGTTTTCTTAAGCTTCTACATAAACATCTTGTGTATGCAATCAAAAAAATTGGTTTTGGACGTGCCTGACGCCCACTTTTCATTAGAAACTATAAAAAAATTGTTTTTGCAAATAAACGGTATTTATAATGAATCCACAAGCCCAAATATGTGCGTCTCTTAGTCGAAACTAAGAAGCCTGTGCATGAAAAGATATTTTTGAATTTTGGGTGTGGCCCACTTTTTATGAAAGAACGAAAAACATAGTTTTAAAAATTTAAGGTATACCTACTACCAATATTCAATTTTAACTTGTTTCCCGTTTGTTATATGAAAAGTATATACCTCAAAATTTTGTTTGTGTAATTTTTAGGGTTCCGTACCCAAAGGGTGAAAACGGAACCCTATTACTGAGACTTCGCTGTCAGTCTGTCCATCTTTCCATCTGTCCGTCCGTCACCAGGCTGTACCTCATGAACCGTGATAATTAGAGATGTATTATTGTGTTCGCTATAACAAAAAATACTAAAATTTGAATAAAACAAATATTTAAGGGGGGCTCCCATACAACAAACGTGATTTTTTGTTCGTTTTTATAGATAATGGTACGGAACCCACTTGCCCGTATTATTTTCAATATGCCCACTTTTAAGGGCGTGATTTTTTTTTATAAAATACCTGTATACAGGTAAGATCGTTTAAAAACTAGTTTTAAACATAGGTAGGTATGCCTAAAAATTGACTGACGAACAAAGCTCAGTTAGAGCTTTAACTTTGTTTTACATTTTTAGAACACTCCTACATTTAAGGGGCGTTTTCATCCGTAATATACATTTATTTTTTAAATGTTTTTTTAACTATCGGTCGCAGTTTTAAAGTAAGAAGATGAACTTTTCGATTTTTATACCTTGGTTAAGTGGCAGAGTGGGTTCAAGAATTTGTTAAATACACCCATTAATCGCTATTTTCATTCAAAATCTATTTGTTTTTTAACTTAAGTTTTGCTTGTTTTGTTCAAATCGATTTGCAAGCTTAAAACTGAATGTCACTGAACTCACAGTAATTTATTGCCCTGGCAATAAAAAGTCTCAACTTTGGGCGTGGCACACACCTTTTTTATTGTGCCAGCAGTTTGGACATCGGTCGCACAAAATTAATGTTATTGAATCCTGTCTGCTAAAGAAGAATTTTGTTTCTGCAATTGGAACAGCGGCTGGCTGCGGGATGTATCTCATGAACTATCACGGTTCATGAGATACAAAAATATAGGGAATACTGCATCCAACAGTTCGTTGCAAACGTACTCTCGCTTATATTTATTATTCGGAATTTTGATTTGTTGGGATTTTGAACTGCTCCCGTTTGCATTAGTTAACTTCCTCTTCATAATACTACAGTAAATACAGCAAAGGATATTATGTATTAGGTTTTTTTTCATTTTCACAAAAATTTTTTATTAGTGATTGCGTAAAGACCTAAGACGTGGTAAGTACGTGGTGACGTATATATTTTTATCTTTTTTTACTTGCTCTATAGGGCAAGTATTGGTTTCGTGCAGAAAAAAAAAATCGAGGTTTTAATCAAACATGACATTACGATGATAGAGAAGCCCAAAAAAGTGGTTTTCGCCATACCGTCCGTCGATCTGTCTGTGCGTCTGTGCGTCTGTGCGGATGTGCGGATGTGCGGATGTGCGCTTTTTCACGTCATGCTACAGCCTAAACGGCTTGACGGATTTTCTTCAAACTTGATATATAGTAGTTTGAAGGAAAACGGTTGTCGAGGTTTTTTTTATTTCGTTTTAGCCCGGCTCAAACTGGTACCTTTCAAGTAACGGTTTTTTTCAATTTGGATTTTCTCGAAAACGGCTCTAACGATTTTGATTAAATTTATAATTTAGCTTACTTTAGGCATTTCTAACAAAACTGCGTTTTTTGTTTTTGCCTCAAATGGTCGTAACGAAAATCAGGTTTTAACGGCTTTTTTTCAAATAGCCATAAGTTCACAACGGCTTGATTGAATCAACTAAAACTTTGTTTGACACAGTTTTTAATAGTGTTCTATAGGATGGCTTAGTAAATTTTTCACTGACGCCTTTCTAAACGGTGGCTTCCATACAACGAGCCGTTGAGTTTTAGCCAACTTTTTTTGGTTTTTTCTAATTTTCTCGAAAATGGCTCTAACGATTTTGATTAAACTTTGTGTGTTATATTCTTTTAGTGTTTTTAAGAGAACTGCGTTTTTAGTTTTTGGCTAAAAATGCAAAGAACGGAGATCTGCTCTTAACGGCTTTTTTTCAAATGGCCATAAGTTGTCAACGGTTGCATCGAATTCACTCAAACTTTGTTTCGTATAGTTCCTTACAGCTTCCTATCAGATGGCATTGATTTTTTTTCAGTTTCTCTTTTTTAAATGGTGGCTCCTATACAAAGAGCCACTAGATTTTGGCCAATTTTTTCATTTTTTCTAATTTACTCAAAAAAGGCTCCCCCGATTTTTATGAAACTTCGTATGTAACATATATAGAATACTTCAAGGAAAACTGCATTTTTAGTTTTTGGCTATACATGATAATAGCGGAAATTGCTTTTAACAGTATTATTAATTAGGCCATAACCCATACGTGGACATTTGTATCATTTATAACACCCAAAAGATAACGTCTTAATTTTAAATATTAAAGGTTTCTTAACGTTACCTCCCGTATATCGAGTTTTCCAGTTTTAGCCAATTTTTTTTTGGTTTTTACCACATTTTTCAAAAATGAATTGTTCTTATTGATCGAAAAGTTTGTTTTCATCGTACTATTGCACCAACAGAGCAAGTACGTGCGACCCAGTCGTGCATTTTATTTTAATTTTAAATTTTGGTTTTTTTTGTGCGCCAAGAAGAAGAGAGATTCTCTAATGTTAAATAACATATTGTTGCAGTGTACCTATATATTGTACTTGTACTTCTATATAACACATAAAAACAACATGATCCTTTTGACATTGATAACTTCTATCCATCGACTGGATAATATGGTTAAGGTGCACTCCTTTTTTTTGTTGCTGGTCGGTTAACTTACCAATAACCTCACCTTATAGCACCAAGAACTATACAATCACAACCAAAATTATTGACACACAAATGAATATAGTTTACCTATATTTTGCAAGTAAATTTTATCCTGTTTAAGGTTTGATTTCTAGATTAACATATTTTTTGATCCATGAAGGACTTAGTTTGTGTTAATTTAATTCATAATTATTACATATCGAGCATCATCCTGTGTGTTGAAGTGAAGCCTCAAACAAAAAATTCATAAACTGTTGCTGATGTTCAACAGGTAAGTAGAAGGATTATTGCAACCATTCATTGTATCCTTTTTCAATAATAAATTGAAACCCAGCTTATCTGAACAAGAAACTCATTTCTCATTTGTGAAGTGAATTCTCTGTCAAAATAAGTGAGTTGCTATGAGAAGCTGGGTAGCTTAACACCGAGAGATGAAAGGACCACCGCCAACTGTTGTAGGTAATATGGTATTAAATCTTAATGCTTTGGAAACGTCATAATTGGAACTCTCCCAAATTATACATACATGCCCAAAACTTAAAAACTACTGCACTTGCTAGTAAAACAAAAAATTGAACAATAACTACCATTTTAAATTCTTTGTAATGATTATGAAATAAGTTTAAAGCAAAGCCACTTTTTTCTGTGGAGTTGATTAACATTTTTAAGGTTTTATTTTTTTTATTTTTATTTTTTATTGCCAGACTTCCTTTATCTGTTTCAATATACCACATTTTAAGATTTAAGAAAATCGTTACGACCATTTTTGAAGAAATATACAAAAATGTAAATATTTTTTTAAGCAGTCTTCTGTTATATACATAATGTAAAAGGCGCCACCGATCTGCGAAATAGCTAGGCGCTCCATATTAGAAGTCCTTAGGATACACAAATTACCAAGTTAAGTCAGTGTCCTTTTCAAGGACAAAAGTTAAATCAAAAATCGTTTGTGCTGTTTTTGATAAAATTGGTAAAAACTAAAAACTGTTGGATAAAAATGAACTGCTCTTTATATGGGAGCTAATCTTAAAAAAAAATTCAGTCCATAAAACTTGACAAGTTTGTAGGTGTTATATATATAAGTAAGATATACTTTACCGAGTCTGAATCATTTCGTAAATGTCGTGGTCAACTTATGGCCAATTTCATGAAGACACTACCACCCGATTTTGTTGTTGCTTTTTTGTATAAGTTGTAGCCAAAAACTTAGATGGCAGTTTTCCTAAAAAAAAAACGCTTAGTATATTAGATACATAATTAGTTTAATCAAAATTATTCCAGTCATTTTCGAGCGAACCCAAAACTAAGAAAACTGTCTCTTAGAATGACCGGTTTTAGCCGAACTTAAACGAAATAACAAAAAAATGCGTCAACCGTTTTTCCGTTTATGAATTCTAGCTGTGGCTTGACAAATCAAATCTTAATTTTCTTTTACTGTACGAAACCAATACAACTTCTTGTTCTATAGAGCAATCAAAGAAACAACACAATGAGATAAGACACGTGCATAAGCATTACGTTATTTTTATTTTTATCTATATTATCCAGTCCGAATAATTCTGGCAACGACTGTGTTACGTAAATAATATGTGCATAATATGTACGAGTATATCTATAGATTATTATAAATATCATTTTTTACTGATTTACTTGAATCAAAGCAAATATTAGCTGACTCGCAGGATTTACACGTTTGGCTTAGAAGAACCGTAAATATTTCTTCGAGCTGAGATTTCGTGATTTGCAAGACTCAAATCCACAAGCTTCCCCGCGGCCGATCTTTGATAAGATTCTTACTGCACCTTTAGGGAAGTTTCCTTATCAAGAAAAAGATTAATAAATGATAGGAGCAGCTAATGTTACACGCCCATGTTTTTTTTATGACCGAGTTTATTATGGCAACAGGTCCATCCTACATTGGTGCATCCAACACATACCTAACCCTTTTATGGATTCAGTCAGATAAATGTTGCTCTGGCTCTGGGTATTATCTCTCTGTTGTGTGTACCTAAACTTCTTGCTGCACAAGATCAATATTCATCCATCGTGGTGCGTCTGCGTATTGCAAAGAAGGTGGAGGGTCCACAAAAAAGAAAAAAAAAAAAGAATTCATATGAGAAGGCGATCATCGTCTCTGACCTTTTGAGTTGAGTTTTACTTATTTTTTTTTTTCTTATTTTCGTAGGTATAAGGATATTTTTATTTTTTTTTATCGGATAATGTCTTAAGATCGTTGTGCGATCGTTTGCTTTGCCAATATTGCACATTAAAGTGGGCTTGCTTATGGAAATAAGCGCCAGGCTGTGCAATGTGCACGTGTCTAATTAAATGAGTCAGTGTAAGTAGGTACGGCGCGGCTCGGCGGTGGCACTGTGCGGCGGGCGTTTGAGTTTAAGTCGAATATGGCAGCTGCTCTAGAATTATTTTTGAAAATTAAAAAGATGTTGGTAGAGTCATTAAATATTTATTTTTAAGAAACAAATAACTTTAGTAAAAATTAAAATCTTATAAGAACAATCCGCAATTTAATAATTAAAGGAGATGATCCATTTTACTACAAAGAAAGACTTGATTGCTCGAGCTGTGTTTAACGTAGGTAAATTATATAAGTATTATTTGAAAGATGTTTTGTATTCTTTTATTCAATACCGAGTTAATATTCCTAGCTGCATTGAACCAAAAGTTATGAACTCTTGCATGAAAAAGAAAATGCCTATATTTTTTTTATAAACAACTTCTAACTCAAAAATCTCGAAACCTGCTTGAGCGATTTTGGAAATATAGTTGTTTTTTAGAACAAACTCATAATAACCTTTCATTTGATATTAATATCATCTTTGTTGGCACTGGGCCCAAAAATGGATCATCTCCTTAATGTTTGTAAGGATAGTCAAACGTTGAGAACGCGGTTTTTATACTTACCCTATTCTATAGAATATTATATTGTATTTAGTGTGTAGTTTGTAACATAGAGAAATAATACCGTAAGGTATAGAAAAGTATATATATTCTGATTCAGAATCAAAAGCCTCGTCGATTTAGCCATGTCCGTCCGTCCATCCATCCGATCCGCCCGTCCGTCCGTCCATCCGGAAAGTTGAAATTTGGTATATAATCTTTAGTTCAGGAGTTCTTGAAATTTTAAAATCCGCCCACAAACACGTCACAGTCGCCATTTTTGTTAAACAACCTCGATTCAGCAAAATTAAATTATGTTTTTTGTACAGTTACGATAAAAGCACTACTCTAAAATGTTGCATATGCATAAGCTTTAGGTGAATCTTCTTCCAATCAAATAAAAATATTTCAGTTTGGGCGTGGCTGACGCCAACTTTTCATTAGAGTGAAAAAGATGAAATTTTGTGGGTATTACTTGTACATAAACCTCTTGTATATGAAATCAAAAAAATTGATTCTGGGAGAAATCTTTGAATTTTGGGAATTGGGAGTGGCTTTCGCCCACTTCTTATGAAAGAACGAAAAACGTAGTTTTAAAAATGTAAGGTACCTACCTACCAATATTCAATTTTAACCATTTTTCGGTTCGTTATATGAAAGATATATGTACATATCTCTACATTTTTTTGGGTACATTTTTCAATACACCCACTTTTAAGGGCGTGATTCTTATAAAATACTTTTATTTAAGTAAGATCGTTCAAAAAACTACTGGATTCAGCTGTAGTTTTGTACATATGCCTAAAAATTGAGTAATTAGTGCTTTAAATTTTGTCTACAAATTTTTAGGGCACACCTACTTTTAAGGGGCGTTTCCGTCAAAAGGTGTAATAGTAAGTATTAATTATATTTAACTTTCGGTCGCAGTTTTAGAGTAGTATAGGAAGGTGAATACTTCAGTTTGTTCCTTGCTTACGTAGCAGAGTGTGGTTCAAGAATTTGCTAAATACACCCATAATCGCTATTTCCATTCAAAATCTTATTTTTTAAAATGTAAATGTAAAGTTGAATGTCACTGAGCTCATGCTAATTGCCATGGCACGCCTTTTTTGCAGTAATTGAACATCGGTCATACAAAATGAATGTAAATGAATTTTTTCCTGTCTGCTAAAGAAGAATTTTGTTTCTGAAACTGGAACAGCGGCTGGCTGCAGGGGGCAAACGCATACACATACAAAAATATAGGGAATAGGGTATCCAACAGTTCGTTGAAAAGTTCTGACATTTTAAAATTATTTGAAGACTTAATTTTAATCGATACCTACATTTTTATATAAGATTGCATGAATACCCATTAAGTATATAATAATAATAATGATAATAATAAACTAATGCCTAATGTGTTTTAAAAATTAAAAATAAATAAGACATCTGGTTGTTTTGTATTTTAAGAAAAACTTAATTTTTCCAGTTGCGCATTCTTGAAAACCGCTACCGGGGTCGTTGTTGGCATGCTTGACCTGTTTCACTCTCGTCGGAGAGTCAAACCTTGACCCTTGTCAAAACCGCTCGGACGAAACTCCTACCAGGATTTGCGTCGAGGTGTTGTGACGCACGAGATGTTTGTCTAAACCTACCCTGCCTTGGATGTAAGCAGCAGGGTTGTTTTTAGAACTAGAATGCCAAGACCAAAAACTCCTTTGCCATAAAAATGCAATCAAAGTTTTGCCGGCTCACTTTTTTTGATTTTGATTGATTTTGATTTGAAATTTTTTTTCAAAAAGTTTTTAAAAAATACTTTTTTTTCTCAAAAACCGCTCCAAAGATTTTTATAAATTTATTCTCATAAATTCAAATGTATCCAAGAAATAAAATGGCGTATTTTTTTTCAGCTCAAGTCCTTATTTAAGAATTTTGAAAAATTTATTTTTATCAAAATCTCAAGCCCTAGAACATCACACATTAAAGCAAGTTCGTGCGACCCAGTCGTGCATTTAATTTTTAACAGATACATAGATATAGGTACCTCGCTCAGTCAATGAATATAATCAAGCTGATTTCAAATTAAAAGTATTCACAAGTGGATTTTCGATAAAATGCTTTAGCCTAGTAATTTTAGGTTTTATCTGCGGAAAAATTCCAACCAAGCTGAATTTTGGTGCACACCTTTATTACATCGTTGTAATGAAGATGTGAAAAATCGACATTGATATCGTGCCGGCAAAAAAAGTTATGAAGGTCAAAAGAGCGAAAACCGGAGCGAACTCGAAAAGTTTGCAGTTTCCCCTCCTCATCTTTTTCAACAGGGCTGGTGAGGTCCAAAACTTCGTCAAATGTTAATTCAATATTCCTGAACAACATCTCAAAGTTTGATTAACTTCCGACCTTTTTCTACCTGCCCAATGTACTAAGAACAAAGTAATAAATAAAAATTACGGCGGAATGACAATAGTAATGGGAATGGCCTGGTACCTGGTGGGCACGAGGGGATCGTTGGGGGGTGTAAGAGTTGGTGATTTTAAAAAGGAGCCATAAAAACAGCAATATTTCATGATTTCTCGGGTATATCCGAAGAAATAAGATGGACTTCTTCATTTTTTGGCATTTTTTGGCAAATTTTGAAAAATGACCTGTTTTTCGAAATGCCATATCTCGGTAACTAATCGACAAACAAAATTAATTGTAACGGGTGATTTTTTAGCTGGTTTGGTTTTGGCAACACTGGTTTTGACAGCTGACGTGTGTTTAGTACCTTGTGTCACTGTCAAACAGCTTCAGTTTGGTTTGCAATTTAACCATGGATCGTCTTACAAATGAACAACGCTTGCAAATTGTTGAATTTTACTATCAAAATTCGTGCTCGGTTCGAAATGTTCATCGCGCGCTGCTTCCATTTTATGGTCGGCTCATTTTTGGTTGAATGGGTACGTAAATAAGCAAAATTGCCGCATTTGGAGTGAAGATCAGCCAGAAGCATTGCAACAGCTACCAATGCATCCCGAAAAAGCCACTGTTTGGTGCGGTTTATGGGCTGGCGGCATTATTGGGCCATATTTCTTCAAAGATGATGCGAATCGCAGCGTTACTGTCAATGGTGAACGCTACCGAGCGATGATAACAAACTTTTTTTTGCCCGAAATGGAAGTTCTTGACTTGCATGATATGTGGTTTCAACAAGACAGTGCCACATGCCACACAGCACGCGAAACAATGGCGCAATTGCGAGTTTGGTGAACAGTTAATTTCACGTTTCGGGCCGGTCAATTGGCCGCCTAGATCGTGCGATTTGACACCATTAGACTATTTTTTGTGGGGGTATGTCAAGGCTAATGTCTATAGGGACAAGCCCGCTTCGATTGACGCACTGGAAGCCAACATCCATGCATTCATTCGTGAGATACCGGCCGATATGTGTGAAAGAGTATGCCAAAATTGGACTCAGCGGATGGGCTACCTGAGACGCAGCCGCGGTCAACATTTGCATGAAATTATCTTTAAACATTAAATTGCAAGGTTCAAACTATCGATTCAAATAAATATTTCATTCATTTTTTCGAATTTGTTGTGTTTTTTTTTAAAAAAAAAGTTCTAAACCTCTTAAAAAATCACCTGTTACTAATGAAATTGTAGCAAATTGTATGCTCTACCATTTTGTAATACGCGTTAAAATCATTGGAGCTATAGAAACCGAGATATTTGCGAAAAACGGTTTTTTTAGGTTTTCGTGACCTTTTGACCTTCATAACTTTTTTTGCCGGCACGATACCAATGTCGATTTTTCACATATTCATTACAACGCCGTAATAAAGGTGTGCACCAAAATTCAGCTTGGTTAGAATTTTTCCGCAGATTGGGATTTAAAATGCCTAAAATGACTGGGCTATTACTATTGTATAAAAGTAATGCACTAAAGTCCTCTTAAATCTCTCACTTGTTTTCAAATGTTGGTTGGAAAGCTGTTAATTTCACAAGGAGAAAGGAACCCATAAAATTTGCATTCGTAAAAGTAAGGTTTTGAGCACATTTTCAACATCACTGTGCTTCACTTTTTTATTTTTGATCAAAAATAATTTCCAAGTCGAATTGTCGAGTTAAAATATTAGTTTGTGATCTTACCAAAGGATTGGGTTTGTTCCACTACCCGTTTAGAACTAAATATCATACTTAACTTGCTAGAAAAGGTATTATAAGACTTTGAAACCCCAATTCCAGTTGTTACATTTTTCTTTGAATTAATATTCGAAAAGACATAAACGAAAAGAATTTATAAAAAAATTCTTTACAGCCAAATGCAAAAGTTGATTAAAAATTTGGAGAGTGTCCGCATCTGACCTGGATATAAATCTTGAAAAAACTAATGACCAAGGTTGTCTTCGCACCAAAACGTATACCCATTCATGCAAAACTCAAACCTTTTTTTCAGAAACTCTTTCATAAAGAGTTGTAATTTAATTAATGGAATGTTATTATTTTATTTAAATATATCAAGCAAAAATTTTGTGATGCAATGCTTTTTTTTTTTTTTTTTGCTAAACCGTTGCTATTCGCCAAGTAAAATAAACAGAAACAGAAACAGAAAGTATTTAGAGAACTCGAAAGGTATCTCAGACACGTAGTTCAGTGAACCAAAATATCAAACAAAATTTTTTTCTTTCTTTTAAAAACTTCTCCTTGTTGTAAGTCGTTTTATATTTTTAAATGTGTTTTTAGGTCATTTTCCCCATCTTCTGTAATACTGTGTACTGTGTTAGCCACTAACATGGTTTTCTCTCTGTGGGAAGTTTATTTATGTGAGTATGGAGTAGACCTGCACGATTTTGATGAACCCTTCTCCAATTTACGCTTGAATTACCTTATTACTATGAAGCTATGTGAAGACCCCTCTGCGTTGAATCTTTAATAAACTTAAGATTCCCAGCTTAATTTTTTGTAGCTGGTAGGTATAGGAACGTGTAAAGTGCAAAACTAAAATCTTAAACAAATTGATTAAATACTGTAGTATAAATATTTTACAGGTTCGTGGTTATTAATTTGTCTATGCATTAGGGTCTTAACTCCAATCCAAAGTAGGTATAATATAGATTCGTGCAGTAATGTGGTGCTCCTAGTTTTTGAAATCTTATATGTACCTACATTTTGTCTCTTTAGATCTTTGCGTGCTAACAACTAGCAGCATTCAGTTTTTCAGTATGTGTGTATACACTAGCCTATACGTACTAGCCCGTCACTTTGAAAAGTATCTCAATGTCGATGCGGCATTAAGAAGGTGCAGGTGCCTGTAGTGCCAACAAAACTTATTCTGACACTTTTCACGCCCCGGTGAGCAGAAAAATCACTAATAGCGATGTAGGAGTTAAACAAAAGGGTGAAGCTAAACCGTGGTTAAAGCAAAATATTCAAAACTAGTTAAGATTTGGTCATCGTTGAAATTTTTATTAAAATAAAGTTTTCTTTGGAAAACTCTTTGCATATTTCCCATATTTCCGTGCATCCTAATATGGGAACTGTATTGCAAATCTATAGTTCTTAACTGAATTTATTATGAGCAACAAATTATTTCTTGTTACCTTTCTCTTAAATTTTTGAACAAGACTTTTGATTATACGCTTCACATTGGAGACACAAAAATCAAAATCAAAAATCACCTCATTAAAAATGAAAATGTTAGATGCATACTGGCCCAGTGGGTAACCCAGAAAAATGTCACTGCATGTTCGTCAAATGTAAAAAAACTCAAATTCCGCTTGAAGATCATCATCAGCCGTTTTTACTAGCAAATAATATATATCGGGACTATAATGCAATCAAAATAAAATGCACGACTGGGTCGCACGCACTTGCTCTTATGAATTGCTTAGTGGCTGCATATATGGATATTAAAAAAAATTAAAACAATTTCGAAAATTCATTTATTTTTTAAAATAGTTTAAGAGTTTTCTCAGAAAAACTAAGTATGCAATGAAATTTAAAAGCTATATGTCAATCTAGAAAAAAAAAATTGAAAATCGTTCGACCAGTTTTTTTTTTTAAAGGTTATTTTTGAAAAACTTTTCCAAAAAATATTTTGAAATTTACTTGAGTATGTAAATATATGCCAATACGTAGTTTACATTCGAAAACCAAATTTTTTTTTGAAAAAATTATAAAAAATCAAAAAAAAAAAGTTTTTGAAAATTTTGAAATTCCATTGTATTAAAATTATTAGTTTCTTCCTGTGCCCAAAATTTTATTGAAATCGAATGTATAGTTTACGAGAAAATTTGATTTGAAAATACTGGTTCTATGAAAGGTACCGTTATAAGACAAATTTTGAAAAAAAAATTCTAACTCAAAGATAGGCTGCCTTAAAAAAATAGCATTCTGAAAGTTTTATCAAAATCGTTATAGCCGTTTTTGAGTAAATCATACGATTGCAAAAATAAAAAATTTATTCCGAGGGACGCGACGGCCAAATAAATCCTAAATACCGAATTTGAAGCAAATCGGCCCATCCGTTCAGGCTCTATAGGCGCGAACAGACATACAGACAGACAGACGGACGGAATTCCCAGACCCACTTTTTTCGACTTCGCCATCATCGTAATGTCATGTGTGATTGTTATCTCAAATTTTTTTTTTCCGCACGAATCCATAACTTGCCTTATAGTACGAGGACCTATAATCGCAAGTAAAAATGGAATATGTTTTCGAAAAGTTTTTAAAAAAACCTTTAAATTCATAAAAGTAAAAGAAAAATTGGGTATTGATTTTTAAGTGATTAATTAAATTTCATATGATTTTTCCAATGCTTTTTGACAAAAACTCCAGCCATAAAACCATCACCGTCACACATTAGAGCAAGTTCGTGCGACCCGGCCGTGCACTTTATTTAAAATAATTTTTTGTAGTTGAAACTTTGTTGATAAAATGTACCTATGTAATTTATTTTCTTATCGATTTAATTTTCTAATCATAATGTCATAAAACGTTACCGTATTTCTCGTTAACAACATAACTGAATTTGATGAAATTAATACTTTTTGAAATTTAAATAATTTGTAAGGTATATTTTTTTATAATTTAAAAACTTTGTGCATTTGTTCAAATTGAAAAGATCTTAAGGTTGGAATCTTTAAGTCCACTTTAACGAGTTTTCAATATTTGTTTTTCTTAAATATAGATATGTAACTGAAAAAGACAAAATTTCCATACTTATGTAGTTTTTTTTTAAAGAAATCTCTCAAACACAAATTATTATTATAAAAGATAACAAAATTATTATTATTTTTTAAATTAATTCAATTTAAGCTTTGATTTCGTGCCAAGATAAATAACCAAGGTTTTTGATAGTTTTGCGATAAGATCCGAGTAATCAAAACAACAATAACGTCATCTGCTGAATCCTTCAAGGTCTAGGTACCTATATTAAATTATTCAAGAACTAGGCGCATGAATCGAATTTGATATGTCAGTTCTCGATAACTTTCCAAAATTAAAAATTCAGATATCAAGTGAAGTACCTACTCCATAATATGTAACTTCTCGGCTGACAGAATTGAATGAATTAGTTAAGTCGTTTGAAATGTTCATTGGTATTTGACATACCAACTGTGATGTTGTTTGAAAGAGTTGGAGTAGATAGTAGAATAGTAATATTTTTTTACTTGCGATTATAGGTACTATAAGGCAAGTTATGCATTCGTAAAAGAAAACAAATTTTAAGATTACGTTTTCTCATTGAATTTACAAATATGTGTAACACTGACTAAAAATCAATTATTGGGTTTAAATATTTTAAAATTTACTTTTAAATGATAGATTTGCACTGATTTACGTGTAGTTCAATGTTTAGAATATTCGAGATCTGCCGCCTGATATACATATATATGTATACATGGTTTGAACAGAATCGCAGCAAGAACAAGCAATAATTTAAGTCAATATTTCAATAACATAATAGAGGGTATGTCGGTTTTGCTTGGTACCATTAATTGAACAGTCCATAAATGCATGGCCGTTCTTTCATTTTAAAATTGTTCCGATTTTGACCATAAATGATTATCATAATATCGACATCATACCTTTACTTACGTTGAAGTTTCAAATTGTTAAGATTCGTTACTATTTCCTACTTACCTCCATTTTAGATGAATTAATGACGAGTTTCATTCAAGGAAAGATTTGCTATTTCTGTCAAAAAAATTGATCTTTTTCAGTTTTGAAAGATTCATTGCAAAAAAAATCAAATCTAGATCAAATCTCAACACAAAAGATTTTATCTCTGATGGGTTGGGTAAGTTGATCTGAATACTTTTATGTCAAACGTCGAAATAATTTTTAATTTTTTGTCATTGTGCCAGTCAGTGATAAAAAAAAAAACAAAAATAAACAAGTCATGAACGAAGAACTTAATACTTTTTATTATCGAATTAATTATCAATGAGCAATTATTCAATGTTTAATTCTTCCAATGACAAAAGACAAAAACAAAAGACAAAAAGTCAAACTGCCAGGGATTAACAGTCAAGAAAGGTTGACTTTATGGTGACGTCAAAATAATCTTATTTTGTTCGGAGGGATGAAATTAAATAAATTTGATAATTTATTCGTATCATATTCGTAAAACAATTCGTTTAGATTCTGAATTCTAAAAAAGTACCTATTCATTAAAAAAAATAAATTAAAAATAAAAGATGTCAAAAGACACCAAAACGGTATTTTGAATGTATTAATTAACTATGAATATCTGGTATTTCTGCGTGTCATGTCAAAATAATGTGTGTGTTTGTCAGTCAATCGAATGTATTAATTAACTATGAATATTTGGTATTTCTGCGTGTCATGTCAAAATAATGTGTGTGTTTGTCAGTCAATCGATAATCGATAAAATGGAAAGAAATTTCATTGAAAAGAGCAATTTGTTCTCGATTTTGAGAGCAAATCTTCCATATTATTATGAATCTACCTATATATGTTTATTTTTTACAGAGTAGGTACTGTCTCTTGCGAAGAAGTGACAAGTCCTCCAAGAGTAAAACTAACCTCCGTTAGATTCCGGCGGTAAAATGAAGGTTCTTTCGAATCCCACTCTACAGGACCAACGCCGACACTATGGAATGGTTGAGAGTGTACATTAGGCTTGGCTCCCCGAAGGTGTTATGCCACAACATTAATTGATTTATGTATATAAAGACCCAAGTAATTTTTGTTGAATGTTTGCAGCAAAACCGTATCATATATTATGGATTCAAATTCAACTTTTAAAAACCACCCATATTCGTTGCGTATAATAGTCTGTAAAATATAATAAACAAACAAAAGAAGTCTGTGCAAGGCTCTTCATTGGATATGAGTGTTTGTATTTTTAGGTGACATGGATTGATGCCAGGGAACTGACTAATTTCCTTATTTCCTTTTTTCAGAGCCTCCATAAGTTGAAAGAAATATGTAAAAGACTGGCTTAACACTTGATGCCTCAAGCCCTTGTTAATAGTTACGTGTGAGTGACAGATAATATTTAAAATTTTTGTACGTAGGTACATATTGGTTTTGGATTTGATTAATGTCCGCAGTGAGCGCTGCGATCAGTATATTGATTTAAACATTTAATCCTTGCACACCAAAGCAAACCATAAGATTACGTAGGTAGGTAGTAAAGCTAAAATATAATGGAAACTTTAACTGAGATTTATTATACACGACACCCTGTAGCATCAAATATAAAGTTTTGTATTCAAAAAGATCATACTAATACTGCCTTAAGCCAAACGCGTTCTTTGGTTTATTTTTGTTTTCTTTATCCGTATCTTACACAACACGGCCAATTGGGGGTCTGAATACGTTTTCCCCTACCATATAAAACTTTTTTATCTTTTCACTCCGACTAGTGTCACAGAGACCGTTCGTTTGGTCGGTAATGACTCTCTCAGTCAGATGGAATGGAAAATCTTGAAAAGATACTGTGTTCAATGTATCTGTCTTCTTCTAGAAGATGTAGATGCACCTCCTATGCGCCTGAGTAGCTACACGATCCAGTAGGTACATACAGACAGTTTGCTGTTTGCCTTTGCATCCTATCTTTGGCCATGTGAACTGATCTCACATTCGAAGTCGGCCTAAGCAAGTAAGTTAGTATAGTATCTGTCTGCTGTAGCTGTTGCTGTTGCTGTTGTTTCTTTCCCTTCCACCTACGTTGACCAAAGGCACTGCTTTTTGCCTTTTCTTAGTATGCATCAGGTACAGGTAGGTAGGTAGGTATTCGTTTATTCGCTAGATACTCTTCCAGGTAGATAGATGATGGTATGTAAATTCTAATAGCCCTTGATTTCGTCCATCGACGAAAAAAACTTTAGTCATGGGAAGACGTTCCGCGATCGTTCACGCGTATTTGAAGCGCGGTAATTTTATTTAAACACTCGCTTCTTGTATCTTGTTCTCCTCTAACTCTGGGGTTAACCTTTCTTTGTGTTGTTTTGTGTTTTTTTTTTCCTGCCAGTGTTGTTAATACATTCATTTTCCAAAAAATTATTTTGAAACAGAGTAACCTCAGTGGATTTGTCAATGAATACAAAATTGTGCTAAACCTACCTTCCAATAGGAAAATTTTAAGTGTTTTTTAAATCAGCTATACAGTTCTGAAGAAAATATGGTGAAGTGATAAAAAAAATTAACATTCGGTCAGCCATCAGTGTGAATAAATTTACCGTACATTTCATGCTTAGATATATTCTCAAGGTTCTTTGAGATTGCGATAGATACCTTCTATTTTTGATTGCAACGGTTTTGTTTGCGAAACAATTAACAATATTTAAGCCCAAATAATCAAGCTCGACTCGACACTCGAACCCATAATTTTGGATAAGGAAAAATGGTTTATTTAAGCCGCGCATCAGCCAAACATGGAATCCTCATATGATCACGAAAATCTTCTAACAAATTACAAGTAGATACTTAATATTTTTTTCACACATTTTAATTATATTCTTCTAAGTCGAGATTAATCGACTAAGATAAAGTTTACTTTGGTATTTGTCTATAGAGAGTACCCTACCTATCTAGTTGAGAACATAAACTTGTATCTGTATGTGATAGAGGGAGCTACAGTCAAAGTTTGCTTGCTATTGTATATGTGTTTGTTGTAACCGTGTAGTTTTAAGTTAGTAGATGCATGTAATTAATTCCTAACTGTATTACTACCTTCTAGGTATATATACACAATCATTAGTTATGTGAATTAGGTCTTAAGTGCTTTGAAGAAGGCATTTTAGGTCAACAGAATGGCAAAAAACCCAACCGTAATCTGTCATACGTATTTCAGTTGTTTAATGTGGATTTTGTGAATGTGTGTGTGTGATACATATTTTTATATTTTCTCAAGATGAAAAATAAAAAGGTTTTATTAGAAACCTTAAACTAGTTGTAGGCACCATTAGAGAATGTGTCAAAAATTGTGTCAAAAATTAATTTAATGGTTTATTATTTTTCTATTGGTCAGCTTAAGTATAACACACAAATTAAAGAGAACCCCTGGGATGTAACCAATATTGGCCGCTGACGCTGATACATCTTGGACACACCCACTTGTCACAGGTATCTACATGTATGGAGATACATACCTACTAACACCATTTCTTAGTGAGATCATTATATTAGCATACAATTAACAAGTTAATAAGAGAAAGTGTTAGGGTGATCCGATTTGTGTGGACTGTGGATGTGGAGTTATATTTTGCAGTTAACTACATATATGTATTTTTAAATGGTTTCCTATTTTTAAGTTATGATCCACCATTATCGTAACGGGACTCAACAAAACTTTCTTATGTTTGCCACTACTTGTATGTGTATGTGGTCTCAGTCTCATATCTAAAAGTATCTAAGTACCCATTTGGTACTAGTTGTCAAAATTAACCATCTGTCAAAACTGTTAAAATGAAAATGTTGGTCATAGTGACCGGTTTATATCACTTCAGACTCCATTTTGACACATTTAAAAGACCGAATATAACCGAAGAATCTTTCTCTCAAAGTACCCCAGCAGCATTTCATCCGATTCGGTTAGGGTCCACGCCTCATCTACCCATACAGGAGAACAGGAATGATAAGTGTCTTGTGTAATGTCTCCTTGGTCCTTTGAGTGAAGACTTTGCTATAAGTTACTTAGATGTCTTCTAAGCCTGAAGAAACCGCAATTGACAACTGACAACAGTGATTCTTCGACTGATCTTTGCACTAATAATGCTTTGAGAGGTTATAGTGGAACCCAAATAGACAAAGTCCTCGACAACTTTAAAATTATCTGTCCATCGTGACGTTTTCTCCAAGGCTGCGATTATGATGCTCTTTATTGAGAACAATAATTATAAATTGACTTATATCCTATAAACAGTAAAAGCTATTATCGCGGCCGCCTCCACTTCAAAACTTGGGAATGGTCCACTGACACTGCGCATTATTCTCCCGAATGTGTCAATATCATCAGCATAGCCTAGTAATTTGACGGATCTATAAAACATTGCATCAATAATGGTATAAACATTGCGCCAATTGATTCAGGAAGAATCTTGAAGAGGTTACAATATAGCGCGTACATTGTCTTAAGCCTTTTTCGACATTGAGTCGGTGGTGTTCTTACCAGCCTTGATGGAGCAGCGCGAGTTCTCCACTGTCAATCCGATGCATAATCGAGCGAGTTTAGCAAGGATGCCGAACAGTGACATGGCTATGTATATCTCCTCCCTATTCAGGCTGTCATATTGGCGACCTTAAAATCGATAAAAAGTTGGTATGGATCTGTAATAATTCTTGAGCCTTTTCTAAAATCTTTCGAAGTGTAAAAATTTAGTCGATGGTTTGCTTCGCTTGAGGGCCAATGAGTTCACGCTCGAAAGAGCTCAGGGGTTTCCACAGAATAGCCGACATAAATGGTACTTTTGTATGGTTGTTGCAGTTTAGAGTTTCTCCTTTCTTGTGGATAGCGCAGAAAATGCTGAAGTTCCTTTTGTCAGCCACACTTTTATCCGACCAGATTGTACAAATGGTTGCCAATGAAAACCTCGGGAAGGTAGAACTTTCGAACCTTGCCTTGCTGTCTTAGAACAGACCTGGAAACTCGTCTTTCGATCTCTCTCTTTTTCTTTCCGAAAAGCCTATGTCCTTCATAGACTGAAGGATTACCCGGGCAGCACTCATTTGGCAGTTCTGGTTCTGGTTTGCAGCATTGTCTGATAGGCTCCGTTCTTAGCAGTGTTTGCCATCATCATCGAACTGAGTGTTTCATCGCCTATTGCTAACCCATAGTAACAGCGTTTCTAATGGCCAGTTTGCAAAGTTTCCACTGGTAGTCAGGGTTTTCCAGGCTTAAATCAGGATAGAGTTGTTATTTTCAATGACTACATTAATGATCAATTCAAAACGTAAGATATGATACCGAAGTAGCTTTTTGATCACCATTTACTTTTTCTTTATTCTTGTTAGGTGCGCACTCACTAACTACAGGATCAATTATTTCGTGGTTTCAAATTGGTTGGGCCTTGGGCATTTGACACCTGTCAAACTCAGCTGTCATGTGAAGTGTCAAATTATTAGGTGAATGTTTGCCATTTACGATAACAAATCGCTTAACAATCAAACAAAGCGTAACATTTAATTAAACACATTAAAATTGGGGGTTGGAACAACAGACAATAAGCACAGATTTTCGAAACAACATTTTCTTCCGTGATGAGGCACATTTCTCACTCAGGGGGTATGGGTGTATTAACAAACAAAATTGCGTAATCGAAGAGGTGCCGTTGCATCCAGATTCCAGACAAAGTGAGTTTGGAGAGTTCTATCTTCGAAATGCATCATTGGTCCGTATTTCTTCGAAAATGCCAATGGGTAGGCGGTTACAGTCAATTCGGAGCGGTATGGTTTAATGAAAGCTGATTTTTTTTTTGGCGAGGAACTGAAGATCATGAATTGGACGATGTGTGGTTCCAAAAAGACAGGACAATAGCTACACAACACGACCAGTTATGGCTTTATTGCGTGAGAAGTTTAATGGTCGCTTAATTTCACGTTTTGGCAACGTCAATAATTGGCCACCATGATCATGCGATTTGGCAGCGTTAGATTTTGACCGTGTTCACACGAATAATCCCCGAACTCTTCTTTTTATATTTTACGCTCACTCAAGGGGTATTTAATACCCTTAACATGAATTAACACAGTGCGAGCGTTTAGGAAAGTTGGATAGAAGATGAAAGGAGATACCGATGCACATTGGTTTTGAATGTCTGTAAATCATAATGGGAGGGAAAAATCGAGCCGGGTAAAGCGTTCCACATTCTTGTAGTGCGGTTAACAAAAGAGTCTCTATACTTTACAGTACGCTCGAAGTTAGTCTCCAGGGTAAATTGATGGGCATTCCTAGCGGCGCGGGTGTTACGGAGAAATTGTTTCAGGGGAGGAATGCAACTGGCTATTTCGCTGGAGCACAGCAAGGCCGAGATACCGCCCGAAGTTTGCGAAAAACTTGCTTAAAATTACTTCAAAAGAATTACATGCTGCGAATTTTCCCGAGGCGGCCATTTGAACGATATTGTTTTTCGCTATAAGGAAATAAAATGTTCATCAAAAATGTTTCGCTGTGTGTGTTTTATCTGAAAATGCGTTAGTAGGTATATTAATTTGAAATAATTAAGTCCTTTGATGAACATACATATATATAGGTACCTACCTAACCTACACGGGATGAAAAATTAATTTTCTGATCAAGACGAAATTAATATAATGTAAGGGTCTGAGCTTCCTGAAAATAAATACAGTAGAAGCTGCTTACTTAATTTAAATTCAAGCTTTACACAAATTCCAACACCCTGATCCATGTTAACGAACATAATTTTGTTTATACTTACGGTAGAAACTTCGTTTGGAGCTTTGTTCTTATAGAAGAGTCATTTTCCAATAGTTTTGTTACTGCATACAAACAGGGCCGTCGAGAGGAATTCCGGGCCCGGGACGGACAAATACCGGGCCCCTCATATATACTCTTTTTTTTACTACATGATGCCTACTTCTTCTACGGCCAAATACCTATTGCTAATAGCATGGCACTAGTAACAATGAGAAGAAAGGATGAAATATTTTTTGTTAGCACAGTGGACCGAAAAAAAGTGTCCATTATCTGATCATACCCACGGGTTTCGTCCAGTTGAAACTGGGGATGTAAAGAAAATAATTCGGCGAGTAGATCGGTTCGAATCCACATCTAGAAGTTATCAATCAAGCTCTGCATTCAGTGCGTTATTGCCAACCGCATGCTTGTAAGTGAAGGAAAAAGACGTTCGTTTATTTATTAAAAAATTACTTTGAGAATAAAACAGATTTTATTAATAATATCTAACATTTTTCTTTATTTTAAAAGCTATGTATTGTAAAAACGTTTTCATTTCAACTTTTGCATTCTTTTTTTTACATTCAAAATATTATCACAATATTGCCTTTAGAGTTGGTTTGTATTCGACGAAATATTTCCTTATTGAATACGAGCCTTCCTTGATTTCTGAGCAGCAAAACTACTTATATTTACATCGAAATTCAATTACTTTGCCAAAGGTGCTTCTATGCATAATGTAGCAGGTCCCGAAACACGATCTTGCTATGAGCATGAGCGATGAAAATTTTTTACTCTGGCAAGGACGCTAAAGGAACATTCGGCACTAGCTACGGTGACAGGTATGGTGCAAAACACGCAGAGCAACACACACATTGGGAAAATCGTCTCCAAGTTCTGGGAAAAAATTGCATTCAGCAAACTCAATGGTGGAAGTTCTGCTTCGAAATTGGCTTCATAAATGTGTTTCAGATGAATTAATTCTTCCTCCAATTCTTGAGATACATGCGATTTGTACTTTTGAATAAAGCTTGCAGCAGAAATTCGAATCTCAGCTTCGTCCATTGTTGAAAACTGCCATAAAAGTGAAAAGGTTGAATTCAAATTTTTCATGGCATCGAACCGACGAGGAATTCCAGATATAATAGAATCAACTATGACGTAAAAGGTGTTTCTTTTGAAGTTTGTTCCTTCGTCTGTATCAGTTTGTTCTTCACCTTGACTTTCTCCGAAATGTCTCTTTAATTGTCTTTTTCGGGTCGATGTGAACGATTCTGAAATATCTCCCAATCCAGTCGCAACTTCTTTGGAAAGCTGCAAATCGGAGATCAAACTATCGAGGTTTCGAATTTCAACGTCAATAGTGATATCGCTGGCTTGAAGAATGATGCTTCTTTCATTTATAGCGCTCAGAACCATGCACCAGATTGAAGACATCAAGACACATTCAAATTTGTGCACATATTTTTATACGCCATGTACATCTTTTCTAGCTTCAGCAGTTAAAGTGAGATCACTTAATCCTTCTAGTGATTTTCTTAGTTTATTGAGATGATTTGCAAATGGTTTCACTGCTTCAATTCTAGCTGGCCATCTTGTGTCGGATAGTTTGTGAAGGAATCCCGGCACATTTTACTTAAGAATTTGCCAACGTTGTGCACTGCTGCTTAACAAGTTGAAACACTTTTGAACAACTCGGAAAAATGTGATTGCCGCAGTACAACATTCCGCGGAATCTACACGTTTATAACTCACTTCATCAATACTGTATTTTATATTTTAACACCTAGTTAGGTTATCTACACAAGAATATTCAATATTAACTTCGAAGTCTTAAAGTCAAATCAGCGATATTTTATAGAGATTTGCAAATAACGGTCCTAGCGAAAACCCTTTCTCGATAAGAACAAATAATTTCTAAGTAACAAACAGAAATTAAATAGATATGAAGAAAAATCCGAATAAAAAAAATATATTTTGTGTTTTTCGAAATTCCGGGCCCCTTATTAAGACTGAGGCTGATATAAAATTTCAAAATTTACTTTAAATTACAAAATTGTTTGTGCTCACTAATATAAAAGTTAAGCGATTTTCTAAAGCGTGATTGATTTTTCAAGTTTCCGAGCCGCTAGAAAATCACGAGAATATATTAATGCTTCTGGATCAGGGCCCCAAGATGCATGAAAAATCTATCTCAAATAGAAAAATTACAAACAAAAATTACAATTCACCTTTTTGTTTCAAATTTCGGGCCCCTTAAAAATCACGGGAATATGTTAATGGTTGATGAGGAACTGGGCCCCAGTTGGTATGAAAAATCTATATGAAAAAAATACGATTACACGTATGGCTTCAAATTTCCGGGCCCCATAAAAATCCCGGACCCGGGGGGATTCCCCCTCTTACCACCCCCCTGTCGACGGCCCTGCATACAAACGTGTCCGTTTTTCTATCCTTTCAGGCCCCAATCTTAGGGGGGCGTGGTGTGGTGTGTATGGGCCGCTTAAGTATATACATAAGTAGTCTCACCTCATCTGAATGATAACCTCCATTTTTCAAAAGTCGTTAAAAAAAGTAAAATCTCCTCAAAGGGCGGCAAACTAAATTTTTGCCATTTTTTGAAAAATTACTTGCCTTTACAACTGCTTTGAAATTGTAAATTTAATATTTTGTTCAAGTATTTAAGCTGCCAATTCAGTTTTTCTTGAATACTAATTTGTGAAATGTAATTTTTGTTTTCTTAAAAAATGCCAATGAAAGCAAATATATACTTGTTTTTGAAAATATTCATTTGAAAAAATACCGTAGGTAGGTAGTTACTTGCAACAGTGAGTGTGGAGAATAAGGGAGCGGAATGAGTAAATTGCCGTGGGAATCATCCGTCGGTCTCCCTAAAATTGTAAAAGAAACCCTTCTTGAAAATCTCCTTTTTTTTCAATTTCTTTTCAAAAATAATATTTGAAATTTGTATGTAGGGTAGAAGGGGATGCATTTGCCAGGATTTAGGAAAATTGTCCTTACATACAGCTTTTCCGTGGTTTATATTTTCTTGATATCTAATATGTACCTTGACGTTGTTACCTTCACTTTAAAGTATATTTCATCTTAATATCTTAATTATTTCTATTTTTAATGATTTAACAAAAAAAAAAGGGATGTGGTAAAGCCTCCCCAGTAGGGAGGTTTTGCCAAGGACGTGGGGGAGGGTTTACCAGGTACCTAAACATCAAATAAAAAACACTTGTAATTATAATAACGTAACAAAACAGATTTATTTATTCATATATATTAACAATAACTTAAAAGTTTATACTAAGTCAAACTTTTCGTAACATGTTCAGTATTTAAAACCTTTTATTTATAGTTCACAGCACTTGGTCAGGTTTAAAATTAACGATTAATAAGTAAGTTATTTAAAAAGTAATAAATAGGTAGATTTAAAATTAACGACTGCATCATTTAATATTGTAGGTTTCCAAATGTATGTTGAAAACGAAGGTAGCAGCAGCACGAGATATTCCCGGTGGATGAAAGGGTGTTGTTAACTTTATTTCTTTTTGATTTCGGTGAACGTCCGAAACATCCTGAATAATAGGTTTATAAAAAGCGGGTCGCTTTTATTTTTACTTGCGATTATAGGTACTATAAGGCAAGTTATGGATTCGTGCAGAAAAAAAATTTCGAGATAACAATCACACATGACATTACGATGATGGAAAAAGTGGGTCTGGGAATTCCGTCCGTCTGTCTGTCTGTCTGTCTGTCTGTTCGCGCTTCTAGAGCCTGAACGGATGGGCCAATTTACTTCAAATTTGGTATCTAGGATTTATTTGGCCGTCCCTCGGAACATATTTTTTATTTTTGCTCTAGGCCCAAAAATAACGGCACCTGCCATACAATCGTGAAGAAAAAAATTGATTTTCTCAAAAACGGCTCTAACGATTTTGGTAAAACTTTCAGGATGCTATTTTTGTAAGACAATCTATCTTTTGGTTGGAAAATATTTTTCAAAATTTGTCTTATAACGGTACCTCTCATAGAACCAGTATTTTCAAATCAAATTTTCTCGTAAACTATACATTCGATTTCAATAAAATTTTGGCCACAGGAAGTCATTTATAATTTTATTAATATGGCATTTCAAATTTTTCAAAAACTTTTTTTTTTGATTTTTTATAATTTTTTCAAAAAATTTTTTGGTTTTCGAAATATGTTGGAAACAACGGGTATATTGATTTTTCTTTTTAATTATTTTTTCAAATGTAAACTACAGATTGCCATATATTTGCATACCCAAATAAATTTCAAAATATTTTTTGGAAAAGTTTTTCAAAAATAACCTTTTTAAAAAAAAACTGGTCGAACGATTTTCAATATTTTTTTTTCCTAAATTTACGTATAGCTTCGAAATTTTATTGCATACTTTGTTTTTCCGAGAAAACTCTTAAACTAATTTAAAAAATAAAAGAATTTTCGAAATTATTTAAATTTTTTTTTTAAATCCATATATGCAGCCACTAAGCAATAATTGCTTATCATAAGAGCAAGTTCGTGCGACCCAGTCGTGCATTTTATTTTTTTTTTAATTAATTTGAAAAACTTCCGCTCTTAGAAATTATTTTTCCGACGTAAAAAGTTTTGTCGTACCTTACAAGGACGAAGGACATAGTTTGTAGTATCGTCTTCGCTCACCCGATATTTCTCCAACTCATCACTGCTCTGATGGTTGCCATCACTTTCTTCTTCAATTCCAAACCCTGTCGAATTATCACTGTCAGCTAAGCTGAAGTGATCATTTTCTTCATCAGAAGAAATCGAAGCAGATCTTTTCGTTCTTTTACAGCTGGCCTTCCTTTTCTTCGAAACATTTGTTTTTAGTTTTCCTGGATTTCGTCTGTTCGAGTTGTTCAAGCTCATCTTTTTGGGGCGTTGCTGTAAAAATGTTTGATTTCCATTTCTTGGATCGCCCTTTTTCGGGGTTGCGAGCACCTAACAACTTAGGAAGCGGACGGATTTTTTCTGGTGTTTTTTGAACTTTATATTGGATAATTTCGTTTGATGGAAGTTCATAATCCGAGGTTGAACAGTCTGGCAGGGAATCGCCTGTCACATGAAATTCCTTCCGTGGTGTAACAAAGTCACTTTCCGAAAATATCAAATTGTTCAAAGGACAGGTTCCTGTTCTCCTCTGAATCCTTTGGTAATGTTTTAGGGCGTGGAAGCTTTTATATGTGGTAGGTATGATAAACCCGGAATATCCCAAAAAGTGATTATCCTGCCTTGGTAGTTTGTCAGAAAATCGTGAAAAGAGAAACTTAAATATTTTTTAAACGGTGCATAAACGGACAGATCTGAGGGCTGGAGCTTGTGTGAAGTGTGAGGTGGAAACGTTAGTAAGTGAATACTATTTGCTCTGCAAAATTAGATTGCATCCAGGCTGCAATGTGAAACGTGATTATCCAGCAAAAGCAGAATTGGACCTTCAATGGAGCATTTTGTATGGTGTTTTATATGTTAAAGGACATCAATAAATCCCTCTGATGACATCCAACCGCTTTTGATGCACAGTGCGATACTACTTTCAGGGGCACCGTCTAGAAAGTGGGTCTCAAATTTAACCCTTGGTAGCACAAACACTGGAGGCAAGGACATGTCAGCAGCGTTTATAATTCCCAACATATATAGTAACAAGGTTTCCTCGATCAGCAGATGCTATCTGGGAAACATTACGTTTCCCTTTGGTGGATATGACCTGTTATTACTAACAAAGATAATACCTAAGTAAAAAAAATGTAATCCTGAATTTAATGAAAATTACCTTCGGTGAGGAAAGGACAGTAGTTATTTCTGTCTCGTTCAAATAAAAAATATTATGAGGAGTAAAAGAGAATCGCTTATACAATTTCGAAAGGTTGGCAAAAAATCCCTCACCAGCATTCTTAGTGAAGGCAGTAGCACGAGCCAGGCTGGTGTTTTCTGGTTTTCTCAAACTAAGGCTTGGATTCCTTTTCATAAATCCCTGAATCCAATCCACTCCAGCAGCTTTGTTTTTTGTCCAAGAAAAGGGAACAGGAACATCATTCGTGGTGGCAGAGTCAAAAGCAAACTGGCGTGCCTTAGCATTATGTGAAACCATGCAATAGGGAGCTTTAAAATACAATGCGAGTTGTCATTCTTGTGAAAACTTAAATATCTGGTTGCTCGCGAATTCGGTGCTATATTGAGCTGTTGATAAAGAATCTTCGTTAAAAAGATTCGTAGAAGATCACCACTTCTTGCATGTTTCCCCCAAAGTAGTCCGCTTAAATCCTAAATCGTTCTACTGAATGCAATCGAAAGCAAACATGCTCACATTGTGCTGGTGATCACAAACTTAGCGAATGTATGATGAAGAACGGAAACCCTACTTGTGTTAATTGTTCATATGCTAACAAATCACATAGTTTAAATTTGGACATAAACCATAATGCTTTTAGCCATAGCTGTGTATTGTACCAGCGAAAAATTGAATCTGAAAAAAGAAAATTCTTCTAGCAACCAAAAAAAGCAATCAGTTGCATATATATAAATTCTCAAAGTGTTTTAAAAAATTTTCCTGAAATTGAAGTGTTAGTGTCAAGAAATAAACCGGATATAATTCTAATGTCTGAAACTTGTATAACCTGTGATATAGAAAAATCGGAATATTCATTGCAAAACTATAATGTGATTGTTTGTGAATCTAACTCAAGACATACTGGAGGAGTTTTAATTTATATTAATCGTGAAATGCAATTCGAGTCAGTAAGTACTTTTAGTATTGATTACTGTATGTGGATAGCAGCTGTTAAGGTATGGTTTGATAAAACTCCATTTATAGTAATAGCAGCATATAGATCACCTAGCTCAGCAGTTAATACTTTTGTTGAAAATTTTGATTTGTGGTTAGAAGAAACAGTAAGCTTTACGGATAATATAGTTATTGGTGGTGATATAAACATAGATTTTCTTCAAAGCTCAAGTGATAAGAATAAAATTTGTAAAATTATAAACGACAATGCTTTAAAACAAATAGTAACAGAACCCACAAGGATAACTGCAACTTCTGAATCTCTAATCGATTATGTGATAACCAACTGTGATAACATTGATGTGAAAGTAAATAAAAATTTAAAAATATCTGACCATGAAACCATCCAATTTTTTATATATACTAGTCAGTTAAATAAAATACCCACTAAAAAACTCATTAAAGTAAACAATTACAAAAAAGAAAAATTCAGAGATCTTTGGAATGAAAATTGTTACATTGATCATTCAAATGAAGACATTACAATTGATAAAGCTGAGAAATTAAGTTGGAAATTAGTTGGAATAATGAACCAAATGTTGTCTTTTAAATCTGTTAAAACCCAAAGTGTATCACCATGGTATAATAATGATCTTAACTCGCTTAATAGAATAAAAATCAATGCGTACAACAAAGCTGTGATTACTAAGTGCAATGAGGACTGGAACACATATAGACTGATTAGAAATAAGTACAAAAAAAGTATTAATAAAGCAAAAAACAATTACGTGCAATATAAGATAGCTTCAAATAGTGGCAATCAGAAGGGACTATGGCGTGCAATTAAAGATTTAGTATTAGGTAGTGATCGTAAAGAAATATCCAAAATAGAAATAAACGGTGCAATAGAGACAAATATAAGTGCAATTGTAAATCATTTAAATGATTTTTTTGTTGATAGTGTTATTGAAATACAAAATTCTATTGTTCATGTCCCCTACGTATCCATTGTTTGCCCTGTCCAATATCTTTTCCAGTTCAAAACCTTAAATATTAGTGATCTTGAAAGTGTTTTAAAAGAAATGAACAACAAAAAAGACGTTTTTGGATTAAACTCAAACATATTTATAGAAAATTTTGATTTAGTTGGTCATGAAATTTTAGATATAATAAATGAATCGCTACAATGTGGAGTGTTTCCGAAGTCTCTTAAAAAGTCTGTTGTAGTCCCTGTTGCAAAAGTTTCAAATCCTAAAGAAGCACTTGAATACAGACCAGTAAATATGCTGCCGACGTTGGAAAAAATTATCGAAAAAGTAGTAAGCAAGCAACTCTCCAGTCACATCAAAACCCAAAATATATTTATCGAGGAGCAGTCTGGATTTCGGGGAGGACATTCATGTGAAACAGCTCTAATAAGTACAATCCACGACTGGAAAATAAAAATGGATGAAGGAAGAAAAGTGATTGCAATATTCATGGATTTTAAACGGGCCTTTGAAACTATTGATAGGGAAATCCTAATTAATAAAATGGAGAACTATGGTGTAAAAGGCACGGAAAAGAAATGGTTCGAATCATACCTAAACCAAAGATCGCAAACAACTAAAATTTTAGAAATTGAATCCAACGAAAGAAGTGTAGATATTGGGGTGCCACAGGGCTCGAATTTGGGTGGTGAATTATTTCTTCTTTATATAAATGAAATTAAAAAAGTGTTGAGATGGTGTAAGTGTGTTCTTTTTGCAGATGACACATTAATTTACATTGACTTTAAGAATATTATGGATGTGTATGCAAAGGTAAATGAAGATCTGAATAATGTCTTCCAGTGGCTTTGCATGAACAAATTAAAACTAAATATATCAAAAACTAAATTTATGACTTTGAATTCAAATGAAGTTGTTAATTTGAAAATTGGATCAGAAAATATCCAACAAGTTAAAAGTATAAAATATTTAGGGGTAATTATCGATAATGACCTAAATTTTAAAGAACATTCCGATTATATTTGTGCGAAGATAAGCAAAAAAGTGGGGTTTTTAAGTAGAATCAGAAAGAAATTAAACTTTAAAAATGCAGAAATGATTTTCAACACAATTGTTCTACCACATTTTGACTATTGTGCTACAGTTTTATTCATGGGGAATATGGATCTTAAGCAACGACTTCAAGTTCTTCAAAATAAAGCTATGCGTGTTGTTTTAAGATGTAATAGATATACCCCTTCAAGAATTATGTTACAGTCTTTAAAATGGTTAAATGTTAATCAACGTCTAATATTGAAAGTCCTAATATTTGTGTATAATATAAAATTTTGCAATTATCCACAGTATCTACAGGAGAAATTGGTCTATGTTAGAGAATTGCAACCATTCAATCTCAGATCAGCAAATGATTTCCGTCTGGAAAGATACAACAGGAGCAGCACCCAAAAATCTGTGATGTACCAAGGAGTCAAACTCTTCAACTCGCTACCGCGAGAAATAAAAGATGAATCCAACTTCCAACGATTTAAGAGACTTGTCATTGATTTTATAAAAATAAATTATTGTTAGATTTCAGTTCTTGTTAATATTCAATATGCTATTATGTAAATTTAAATTAGAATTTTTGTTTTAATTTTAAATTGTTTTTAAAGATTTAAACTTGTAATAGTTATATATATAATTAATAAAACAAATAAATCAAAAATCATATATATAGCTGCTGCGCTTATAGGCATAGTTTTATCCGCTTCGACTTTTTGTACTGCTGTTCTCATTATTCCCTCGTCGATTTCTGGGCGATTGCCCTTTTCGGTATAATTGCGCTGCATATTCTGAGCTGTGAGCTGAAAAATATTTAGAATAGGATAGAATAAGGCACCCCCAAGGTCGCTTTGCCGTTGGTAAATGTAACACATGGGGTGAATTTACCACTGGTAAAAGCAACCCATGGGTTGAATTGACCACTGGCAAATACACCCCACAAAGTGGCTTTACCAGGCAAAGCCACCCCACAAACAAATGTACCCCACACACTGTTCTTTTAAAAACTAATTTTTATCTATTTTTCTTTGTAAGCGACTAATATTTATCACTTCTACATACTACACTAAGTATATATATTTATAAAAGGTATTTATATCTAAAATTCACATAGCACTATAAAAACTACAAATTAACGACCACTGTTTACCTTATTTTTGTTTGGTATGAGCAGACGAAAAAAAAGGCACACACGTCAAACTTGGTTGGTGTCTATCTGAGAACTGTCAAACTTCGTGGAAAGTTTGCAATTAGAGATGTGACACAAAAATCGATTTTTCGATATTTAACACTTTGTTGGTTTGATCGAAAAACTGAATTGGCAAATGCACCCAGACAGAAGAAAATACAATAACATTAATTTTATGTGTTCGTTGTTCAATTATTTCTAGCGTGTTTCACACTTAGAATTCTTATTGCCAAGACAAAACCATTGCTATGAGCTTAGTTACATAAAATTTCAAGCTCGCATCTCGTTTCTAACTGCACAACCTAACATAATTTGTATTTTCAAAAATTAGATTTTAATTGTATAAAAGGCGATTTTGAGTGTATCTTAACAATTCTTGAACCAAACCCTGCTACCCCAAGTAACAATTTAGCTTGTATAAGGGCCAATTTTTTGAGTTTGGCAAGTAATAGCTTGTATACGGTTCGTATAAGGCAAATTTTCGCAAGCCACACATTTCAAACGCTGACAATTAAAATAATAGCTAGTATAAGCCCTTTAGAATTTAATTTGAAAAGTTCTATACAAGGCTTGCTGATAAAGGTACAATATGGCCTGTATAAGGCCTTCTGAAGTTGTCAACTGAAAATTTAAAAAATATAAGCTGCTATAAGGCTCTCCACGACAAGTCAATGCTAACAATTTGTGTAAGGCTGGCCATTAAAGGCCTTACACAAAATAAATTAATTTGCGATTATCAATAGTCTTAGTTCTTAAAAATGTAATCAGTTATGTAAATAAAGAGAGAATGGTATGTATGTACTGATTACTGGAAAACAGAGAAGTTTTTAAATTAATTCCAAACTGTAGCCAAAAGGCTACTTCCTTTATCGACAATCTTCACAACTTTGTAGCAATGCATATTTTATCCTTTTCACAGCCACTTTTGTACGCGTTTTAACTGAGCACTTTTCGATTAAGATTGTCTAAAAGGAACTAACAATCGATAGTCAACACAGTCAAAACCAATTTTTTTTTTTATTATTTATGACAGTTAAAAGCTTGCTTTGGATGTTATCAAATATCATTATAAAAGCAATTTGATGACAGCTACCGCACATAGCTTGCCTAAGATGTTAAAAAAAAGCCTTATAAAAGCCATTTGATGACAGCAATCGTGCATAGCTTGCTTGAGATGTTATGAAAAGGCCCTATAAAAGCCATTTGATGACAGCTATCGTACATAGCTTGCTTGGGATGTTATGAAAAAGCCCTATACAAGTCATTTGATGACAGCTACCGCACATAGCTTGCCTAAGATGTTAAAAAAAAGCCTTATAAAAGCCATTTGATGACAGCTATCGTGCAAAGCTTGCTTGAGATGTTATGAAAAGGCCCTATAAAAGTCATTTGATGACAGAAATCACACATACCTTGCCTGAGATGTTATAAAAAGGCCCTATAAAAGGCATTTGATGACAGTATTAACTAGTTCACATTTGATGCAAGAATTATCAACAGTGAATTGGCGCAGTGGTAGAGTGCTGGAATGGTACGAGGACGGACTCGAGTTCAAAACCCAGGTAAACAAAAACTTTTCATTTTTATAATTAAAATAAAATTTCAATTATTACAGAGTACACTAGAAAATGTAACGGGGGAGCTGGCTGTGGAGGAATTTAAATAAAATACAAATAAATAATGTTATAAAAATACAATACATGCCTTGAAATAAATACAAAATTGATATTTTTTTTTTATTAATTCAATTTTTGAATTTTGCCTTATTTTTTTGTATTAAAACAATAAATTGTTTTCTTATATTCCTCACTTGTGGCAGGCTAGAAATTGGTATTTCGCTGCAATGCAAAAATGGCCCTTATAAGACCTTTATGTAAACATTTACGGCAAGAAATTGGCATAAGCTGTCATCGAATGGCTTTTATAGGGCCTTTTTACAACATCTCAAGCAAGCTATTGGCGATAGCTGTCATTAAATGGCTTGTATAGGGCTTTTTCATAACATCTCAAGCAAGCTATGCACGATAGCTGTCATCAAATGGCTTTTATAAGGCTTTTTTACAACATCTCAAGCAAGCTTTGCACGATAGCTGTCATCAAATGGCTTTTATAAGGCTTTTTTACAACATCTCAAGCAAGCTATTGGCGATAGCTGTCATTAAATGGCTTGTATAGGGCTTTTTCATAACATCTCAAGCAAGCTATGCACGATAGCTGTCATCAAATGGCTTTTATAAGGCTTTTTTACAACATCTCAAGCAAGCTATTGGCGATAGCTGTCATTAAATGGCTTGCTGAGAAAAGCTAATTGCATTTCATGATAAGCTATTTGACGCTGTAACACCTGCCCACAAAAGTCTTATAGCAGTTAAATAGCTTGCGCAATGTGCGCCAAAATGATTTGTTTAAGGCCTTTTTTTGTTCTTATAGCAGTATGAAAATAACTTGCTTAGAACCTTATACAAATTAAATTGTTACTTGGGACGTAACCAAGGATTACATAAACAAATTTTTTATCTTCCTACTTCAAAACTGCGACTTTCTTTAAAAATATATCCGTTAGGTTAGATGACACATCAGCTGAATAAAGTCTTTTTTTTTAAATTAAACTGAATAAAGGTATTTTCTAAAAACCACGCTCCTCAAAGTGAGTGTTTTTGAAAACTTTACACAAAAAACTTTTTTAAGAAATATTTTTATGAAAATATTTCGCTATGAACAAAAATTGGTTAGAATTTATAATCTGTACCTATACCTATGATATTTAAAACAACGTTTTTCTAATTTTATTTAATAAAAAGTGGGCATAATCCGAAATTCAAAAGATTTCTTGTAAAAACAAGATATTTAGTTTCGACTGATAGACACAACATTTTTGGCTTTTGGCAAAATGAAATTATAAATTGCATTGCAATATGGATGGTTTTATATGAAAAGAGGGCGTAAGCCACGCCTAAATTCAAATATATCTATATTTGATTAAGAGAACATTTACCTATGGCTTGTGGGTGCTAAATTTACGCATTTTTTGATCCTAGCTGTACCAAAAACATAATTTTGCCAAATAGATGTTGTTAAACAAAAATAGCAGATAAAATTAGGTCCTCTTTATCTTTAGTGTTGATTGCTCTTTTAGGGTCAGTTTTACAATGTGAGGTTGTAAGATACAAGTATCCAAATTCAACAGGAGTTAACTTAAGAACAGTGTTTTCGGCATTTTAATTTGGTCGTATAAGTTGACTTTGAGTTAAACTAAAATTTGTCTGTGATTCAATCAAGGAAATTTGGCATAAGTGTTAAATCGCACTCACTCACAGTGCCACAGAACCGGTGTCACCAATAAAGATGCGACATTTTTTGTGTGGCCAGTCTCGCTCAAGCACATAAGTTGCTCTACTTTACGTGTGTTTGGCGTCTATGTCGAAAGTTTCTTAATTCGACAACGCCGAAAGTGAATAACATGCTGCGTGTGGATAAACGCTTTTTTTGTAAAATGTCAAATAGACGTTTTTTTCTGATCGCTGTAAATACTAAGCAAGGTTTCAGTTGTCACCAGTTTCAAGTTTTCCACATTGCTATAACTATCCCACAATGGCTGGTGAGTTTACTCGAGATTAAATTAGTTTATTAATAATTGAAACATCTTGAAATCGTCAGCAATGAAGAATTAGCATAACTTCGGCATACTATTTAGTTTAGAGATTATTTTTTAATTTAATGCCACACTTTATAGCATGTGAAATGCTATACTCGGCACGGGTTTTCCGTCTCATTATGATTTACATATTTGCATACAAAACCAATGTATCGGTATCTCCTTCTATCTATAAGCTTTCATTTAAGGGCGTAAATAACCCCCTGAGATCCCGATAATTATAAGAAAAACTTTGATGTCAATACTTAAATTTATAACCAACACTTACAGAGCCTGCCTTGCACTGAAAAACTCTTTTCAAAGTGAATGTAAGTTGCGCAATAAATTGCGTATTCTAAATTCATTTCCTAAAATACAAAATTATTCGAAGTGTACTCATTTTTAGAGCAAATCCAAAAGAAACTTTGAATCTACCAAAGCTTTTGTTTTAACTATTTGAAGGAAACTTTTAAATTTGAAATCAAAGCATGGCAAGTGGGACATAGTCCAGAAATATTTCTTATGGATACCATTTATGTCCCCTTTTGGACGGGACCTAGGTTTAAAATTCGATAAAGGACTTAAGACTTTAGGGGTAGTGTCCCTGCATTGGTCTAAAAATTCTGTAAGTCTGTCTGTTCGCAACTCTATGGCCTGAAACGATGGGCCTGCCACACAATTGTAGAGAAGAAGTGTATAATTATGTCAAAAACGTCACCAACGATTTCTGAGTTCTGTTTTGTTAGGACAATCCATTTTTTTTGTATAATAATGTGTCTTATAACGGTACCTACCTCTCATAGAACTGATTTTCGAAAAATTCGAGGAAAGTAATTATAATTTAATTAAAATTGTATTTAAAAAATTTCAAAAACGTTGATTCTTTTTTATAACTTTTTTAAACATGTTCTTATGTTAACGATTTTGAATACTTTGTTTCAAAAAGGAAGTGCTAGACTGGGTCGCACAAACTAACTTTAATCTATGACAGTGGTCTTGGGGCTTGATATTTTGAAAAAAAGTAAGCTGGAAAATTTTTTTATAAAATCTGGTTTCCTTTACTGTTTTGAATTTAAGTAACAAAAATTTCAAAATCGTTCCACCAGTTATTTCAAAAAACGATTGTAGTGAAAAAACTTTGAAAACATGTCCCAATTTTTTTTTTTTTTTTTGAGTTTGCCAATTTTTAGCTCTTTGTAGTTTTATCAGAAAAATAAATTGAAACAACCCGATTTTGAAAAATCTATTTTTGAAAAATCTAAGAACTAATATTATTTTGTTTATAAAAGCCCTTCCGCATTAAAAATTCGATAATTCAAAAAATTATTAATCAAAGCGAAAAAATACTTATTGAGTGCAAACAAACGCTAGATATCGTTGTGACGGTTGTTGATTTACATGTGAAGCAAAAATGTGAGTCAAGGTGATAGCTATTAATTTTTGATTTTATGCTTGAGGCAAGTCTTTTGTCAAAACGATATCTTCTTTGGTTTTTAAACTACCATTCATACGATATTCAGTCATAGCTCATGGGTAAATGAAGCCAAGTTTCCATTGGATGATCTTTTTTTTTAATCTTGATTATTCATTTTCATTATATTCCGCGGAAGTAAGAAATTATTATGCCGGCGAAATGTTTTGATGTGAAAATTGAAAATCTTAATTGAAGTCCTAAAAGCAACAGCTTAAACATCAGGTTAAGTTTACAGTATGGAAGTTCGTACTAAGTATGTATTTAACAATCTTAAAACAGTTTTTTTCCCGGTGTTTAACCAATCTTAAATAGATAGGTAATATTTAAAAAAAAAGATACCAATCCACACGAGGTTCACCAGATGGCAAAGCATCCCCAAAAAGTAACCCCTGGGTGTAGATTCTGGAACAGCCGGGGGCGTCACCCTATGGACCTAAGCGACATGTGGTTCCATCAGGCAAGTATAGGGCTACATGGCACACAGAGGACGTTACGAATGCCATTCTGCATGAACGATTTGAGGGCAAGGTTATCTCCGACAGAGATGCCCCCCCCCCCCAGTTAAGGTAATGCGGTTTGACCTCTAGTTAGACTTTTTCTTGTAGGGTTTTCTGATCTTCCAGTTATATTCGTATAAACCATAAAGCGACCGATGCCCTTAAGACCAGTGGCGTATCCAGAAAAGATTTTTGGGGAGCTCACATAAAATGTAGGTTTATGTATGTATTAACACTCCATATTCCTCTTGCAAAAAAAAGGATGCAAAATATATATAATCATATTTGTGTGATGGAGAGGAAAGGCCAAAATGCAGACGTCTTCATGGATGCAGATTATAGGAAAATTATGGATGCAGCTTGAAAATTATAGTGAAGACGAACACTTTCATCTTCATCGTCTGCGCTATGATTGTTGTTGTTGCTTTTTCGTCTGCACTATTATTTGTTACAGCTCCATGTAAAGCTACTTTAACACCCAATATTCCTTCGCAAAACACACGCAAAGCTTCTCAGTTCTCACCTTATCTCAATGCTCACCTTTGTTTTGTTTTTGAGTTTCCCATAATTATTGCTATTCAGATTCACGTTCATGAAATCAAAACAAAAAATATAGAAAACGTGTTTTGGAGCAGTGCTGGTAGGGATTTTTTTAGAGAATTCCCTTTTACCATCAGTCCTCAAAATACCTTTTTCCCACAAATCATTTCATTTTTCCCTTTTTATTTCCCTCAGAAAAAAAACAGCAAACAGGTTTTTTTTTTAATTTTTCTTTAATAAATTAAGTTTTTTTTTTCAGACAATAAAAAATAGTTTAAATTTATTCATTAAAAACATTATTTAGTTTTGTATATATTGTTTATAAATAGCTTGAATTCGAACAAACAAAGATAAGAAAAACCTAATACTACGTTTTCATTGGGGACGAAAACAGCTCATTTCCAAATCGGAAGGAAAAGTGTTTTTATTTGAGGTTGACACCCGGCTATTTTCCTTCTTTTTCTCTCTTACTTCTCTTTCTTAAAAAAATCAAAAGAAGAAGAAAGCATTTCTTCTTTGGGTTGGGTCTGATTTGCCGATTTTTAAAATGTCGATTTGAAAAAATCGATTGTCATAATGTCGACTTTCGAAAAGTCGGTTGGTAAAAATACCGCCAGATCAAAATGTCGACTCTTATAAAGTCGATTTTGAAAATGTCGACTCGAAAAAAGATCGACAGTGGCAAAGTCAATGATGTTCACATCACATGCATGCGGCTAAGCATGCATGTGAACATCATTCACTTTGCCACTGTCGATCAGTGTTGCGGCCCTACTACTATGATTTAAAAATAATTAAAAATTTAAACTGTCGATGCAATCAAAAGAATTATATTTTTTATCAGGATAAAATTCGACATTTCTACAGACACTTTTTCAATAGACATTTTCATAGTCTGGATTTTAAACTGTCAACTTTTTTTCTGTCGATCAATTTTCAGTCGACATTTTAATAGTCGATGAAATTTGTATTTATACAGTCGACATTTTTTTTGTCGACCATTCGTACGTCTCCCTTCTTCTTTCGATTTGTTTACTACTGTAGTCCGTTGCCTAGGATTTTATTTCAATATGACATTTTATAGAGTATCTGTTAAATTGAAGTTTGATATTGGATTGTTTTAAATTAAGTTCCGTTCGATTTGTTTTCACATAATTTACAACCTAGTTTTATCCAAATGAGATAATTTCGCAATAAGAATTTGTACGGGCAATGAGGTAATTTGGAATCTCATTTGGAAATTCGTTACAAAATTACATAATTTGCCCTAATAAAAACGTAGTATAAGCCGCAACAACACATGGCGTTTTTTTGGTAATCACAGTTTTGCTCTCCAGATTTCAGATTTCGCTCGCCCAATGAAAACCAAAACGAAATTTATCTTTTTTTGTAATTACACCAAAATGACAATTTTTTCATTTCAACACTTTGTGTCGGTGCACTGAAATGTGTGGTGTGTATGGGCTGGATACTCGGTGTGAGACACCGTGTCAGGAAAATCTAAATTTTTGATTTTTAAATTTGAATGTTTTTAATATTGCAATTCTTGTTTCAATAATTCTAACTAAAATGGACGATAAATTTAGCGTTTTTACTTAATTCAAATTGAAAGTAGTCATCATTGTACATTATGATAAAAACACCTAAATAATAACACAATCTCGGAGGATCGGGCCCCCTCCTCAATATGCCACTGCTTAAGACGAAAATAACACAGGCCATCGATACCAGCGCCCAAAAAACATACGTATTAAATTAAAGTATCGTGCCAGGAAAACTATACTTTCATAAATATCTTTATCGGGTCGAATTTTTTACAAAGACTTTCATTCTTTTAAATATCTATGGTATGTTGGAATTTGAGTAAAATCCGTCCAAAAATAAGAGATTTCGAAAAAAATCGACCTAACTCCACCTAGTGGGTCTAAAAACAATTGCCTACTCCTTATAAAATTAGCTATCTGCTAGTTCAAGTCTTGTCAAAATCGGATAAGGCGTTTCGGAGACTAGCTGTAACAAACGGAAAGACAGACAGAAATTGAAAAAATGGAAAAAATTGAAAACGGGATTTCGGAGTCAAGTGAAACTTGTAAATATTATTGAAGTGTGCTTAGTGTTTTATTTTTAGGCTTAACAAATTGAAGAAAATAAATAAATAGACAAGGTTTCGCACTTTTTAACCACATCTCCTAGTGTGTGGTTTTTTTTACATCAACCACATTATCTAAAGTAGGTATAGATATATTATTGCTTATGTGAGCACGAACTATAATCTTGTGCGAGTGACTTTCAATAATAATTGTAAGACATTTTGAAGTCTTAAGAAAGCCTCCTTAATGTATGTAATAATATGTTTTGTATTCGTTACTTATAACTTATGCTGAGAGTTCCTTCCATTTAAAATGCAGTGAATGTGCTACCTATCCAACTAGCGGCATGTACCTACACTCTACAGTGTACACTGTACATTACATACATATTTAAATATACAGTTTGCATTAAAAAGGTAGCGACACAAGTCGCTTGCGTCTGAGGCGTCCGAGCTCTACTCTGCTCTGCTCTATAAAGATTTGGGACGTTATGTGTTGCAAACATAAATAAATAAAAATAACAACGCTAGGTACCTTACTCCTTACCTACCTATTTTATAATCAAAAAAGTAAAACGATTGTGTAGCAAACTCCGAAGAATTTTTATCTGCAAAAGGGCCCCCATTTAACGTAGTAAAGGGAAAACAAAATGTCATATAGGTCCCCCAATAAATTATCAAGTTCTCGGCTCTTCTCTCAATGCAGCTTCGATCCAAGAGCATTGAGGGTAAGGTCCACCGTTTTGCCGGTTGCGACTTTGCGACTTGCGACAAAGTTCAAAAAAAAAAAAAGGGATACATTTTTAGATCCGCAGCAGGGAGATGTGAGAACACATTTAAGACGTTATTACCATAATATGACTGAGGTGTGAGGGTGAGGCTCGGCTCAGTTTGGCTCGGCTCACTAAATCCTTGATGCCTCAACGAAAAAAATCCAACTTATTAAAATCATGTTTTTAGCTCTGCATAGTAATAGTTTCATTCGCTTCCTTTCATCTATGTTTTAAAAGAATTTGAATATTGCGAATTATTTCACATTCAGTCCATCTTATATCGATCGTCGCGGCCGGCCGCGGCACGGCTCGGCGCAGCCATTCTCGAAGCTGATGCTCGCTGGCATCCTTGGTGAATCTTTTTTTTTTTTGGCATTTTTCATTCGGGTCTGGTCCGGAGTCCGGACACAGGCACACGAGGTAGGTATAAAGGTAGCACATTGCTTTGAAATGTGGTGGCATAAGCATAAACTTGTGCATGTCGTATCCTTGAATGCGGTATGCTTTGATATCGCAATAGCTGCACGCGCCCAATTTACATTTATGTCTACCGATATTCGCAAACTCCTTACTTCACATATGCTACAGCTACTACTTTATGTGAATAGCCGTTGCCTGCAAAATTTCAAAGGGAATAAGTAGAAACTGTCAATATGTCCGTTCTGAATAAAATGTGCAGACTTATAAATCGATATATGTTCGTTCGTTCGGTCGCCAAACCAAACCAAACCAAACCAATGGCGGTAGTCACTGTATCAAAACTGTTGTTAAACAACTAAAAAGACCGTCCGATCTTATACTGTGCTATATACCTACCTACAGCCTACACGTTATGCGCAGCTCAACAGTTTAGTTTCGGAGTCGCGGAGGAAAATATTAAAAAAATCAAAAACCAAAAGAGTGTTTCGTGGAATAGTCTTTAAAATCTGTAGCATAATATATTTTTTTTAAGTCAATGCTCGCTCGGAATCGCAGGAGATTCACCTTTCTAATAAATTTACCTATACGGTAGCGTATCGCAGTTCGCAGATCGATGCAAAGCCAAGCTCTACTTATACGCAAACATACAAAAAATTTATTTTAAAATATAGAATGAAGATGAAGATTCTTCAAGATGTCTTGCTTGGACGTCGCGTCATCAGTTTTTGCGGGGATGCATTGGTAATTTTGGGCAAAGAAATTGGACATATCGTGACATACTATGTCGGAATGTCCCAGGCAGAAAGTATAAGTGGATTAACCACGAGAAATTTTGGTAGAATAGATCTTTAGTTTTATATTCATACTTTTGTATATCTGTGTTTAATGTTATACTCGGACAATTTTTTGTAATTTTTTTTTTAATTCCAATTCCCTACTCAAAAATGGAATCGATAATAAATGTGTTAAAAGCTTTGGCTTAACATTTTTTCTATCAAAATACGTCTTACCATAAGTCCCTATGTCCAATTGACAAAAATATATTAAAGTCTTATTTTGTTTTAAAAACTCATTTTTAACAAGGTACTAGTGCTCACTTTTTGTGAAATGAAAAATTAACAATATTAGGGTGCAAGAAGTCCAGTGACTGAGTGACCACATTTCTAAAGAATCATCTTCAATTCGTCGTTGATTCGATAAGAGTTTTGAGGCAACGCGAACGCGGGGAGCCTTCTGGACGCATTACTATCCCCCTCTGCAAGCACTTTTGCTTCTATGCAATAGATTTCTAAGTGGGTTAGTGACTTTCGTGGACCACATCTGGTTTCAGGTTCGTGGCCAACCAAAGTTCTTATCGATAAAGATCTTAAGAACAAATGAGATGTGAAATTGCTTCAATTCCAATCGAAATGTTGGAGAAAAGTCATGTGGAACTTCACTTTTCGTCAACAGGAATCCACCGCTCAAGATTAATGGACCTTAATTTCCATACATTTAATCTTCCTTCTAACATTCAATAAACTTCTAAAAGTTTACTAAAGCTACGTAGAGACGCACACGATTGTAAGATATGACAGATCTGTCAGTGAAAAATTGTCCCAATAGTCTTACAACAACCGTTTGAGATTACAATAATTAATTGTCATAGAAAATTGTAAGATATTTGCTATTGTGAGCTCATTGACAGGTCATTGTTAGAGCGTTGGCAGACCTGACAATATTGTTAGACCTGACCATCGTCTGTACATATAGCTCAACACTTGTGATTATATTTAACACTCTACCTACACACTTAAAAACAAACAATTTGGCGTTATTTTCAAATATGTTTTTTTCACTTTGCCTCCCCTGTATTTAATTATGTCATTGGCTACCAAATGGGAATATTTAAGGAGAGTGCAGTGTACCCACTTTTTGTATTAAGATTATTTAACTATGTCAATGCTCTATTGTATATGCACGGATATGCTGGTAAGGCTTCTTCCAACAACTGCCTCAGCTGTAATACCCTTTTTACTTGCTATATAGGGCAAGTTTGGTTTTTCACGTCAAGCTGCAGCCTGAACCGATTGACGGATTTTTAACAAAAAAACAAAAACCGTTATCAATGTTTTTTATTTTGTTTTAGCCCGGCCCAAACTGGTATACCTTCCAAGTAACGTTTTTTTCATTTTGAATTTGCTCGAAAATGGCTTTAACGATTTTGATTAAACTCTAAATTTAACAAGCCTAAGACAGTTTTTGATAAGACTGTGTTTTTTGTTTGTTTTTGGCAACGGCCATAACGAAAATCGAGTTTAAACTGCTTTTTTTCAAATGGCCATAAGTTGGCAATGGCTCAATCGAATTCACTCAAACTTTTTTTGGCATAGTTTTAGAAAATTGGCATTACAATTTTTTCAGTAAAACCTATCTAAACAGTAGCTCCCATACAACGTAGATATACCCCACCTTTCTTTGGTTTTTTCTTATTTGCTCAAAAAAGGCTCTAAAATTTTTTATTAAACTTGTTTGTTACATATACGCAAAAGGCTTAGAAGAAAACTGTGTTTTTAGTTTTTGGTTACAAATGATAGTTACGTTCTTAAGTTTAAACTTTAAATACAAGTAACGGTCAAATTACCAATGAAAAAACATGCATACATTTATACAAGTAGGTACATCAACTTCTTTTTTAATCTTAAGTTTGCGTTTTGTGCCATTTGTGTCGCTGGTATGATGAACGATGCTGAATGTGCTGTCTACGAAATTAGTGTAGATATTCTTAAAATATGAAGTATTTCCATTTTTTGGTTCATCATAAGACTTCTTTATTTTCATTTTTCAAACTAACAGGGACGAAATTTCGAAATTACCGAACGTTGCATCTATTAATACATAAGAGCCGAAATTAGGATATTAAATATTCTAATATCAAATTTTGTAAAACTGATACAAAAGTGTTTTCATCTAGGTTTGCACATTTGATTTGACAACAGCCTATTTTCCTTCTTTTTTTACAATTTTTTCATTCTTGGTTCTTGTTTTATTTTGTTTACTACTGCCATTGCCCTGAATTTTATTTCCAAATTGACATTTTAGAAAATATCTATTCAAGTGTATTCAATTTAGATGCGTTTGATTTCTTTCCACATAATTTGCAACCTTAATTTCGTCCAAATCGAATTTGAGAATTTTCTACGAAATCATCTTTTTTGCCCTAATGAAAACGTAGTATTAATGACGGAAGAGTGATATTTAAGGATTTTGACATTTAAAAGATATGCAAGTGCGAGTTCTTTTGGTGGTGATTCTGAGCTTTGATCCGGAATAAAAGGTTCCCTTCTTCTCAGAACGAAAACTGTCATTTAGTACCAAACGAACGTTTTTAGAATTATTCGGAATGATCCCTTCAAATGTCCATAAGCAATAATGTTCCACCAGGCAGAAAGTTACAACAAAGCCAAGTCTTTACTGCAGTCAAATATCATCTAATCATATCTTTACGAAAATGTCAGTGATAACAATATTTGGGTGATTTTACTTTGATGAAATCTCCTTCTATGTGTGAAAATTTTTATTAAAACAACAGAGGCGCTTTCGTCGAACATGCACACAGTATAATTTATACGAATGGGTTGGTAACGTTTCCCCAAAATAAAACCTCCAGCAGCAAAATCAACAAAGAAAGGATCCTAGAGGACGAAAATTCTCAAGTCAAATTCTCTAAAACAAATATGCTCACAAATTAAGTAGTGAATTATACCTACTATTAAATTCGATTAAATTGCGCGATTTAATTTTATGATTCACTACTTTAACGTATTGGTTTTGGAGATATGTATTTGGTTTAATTTATATTCTATTAAATGTTATCCAAAGAGTATCTATACCTACTACTTATAATATAAAATTCTTTAAAGGTTTCGGAAGTATAAGTAAATTTTCCAAATGTGCAGATGTAGGGACACGGATACTGGTAATTTGGAGATTTCATCTATAGATTTTGGCATAAAAGCAATTTTTTTCGTTGAAGATGTTGTTAATGTATTTTATGTCTGCGAGGGGATAATAGCTAGTTGGATTCATTTTTTTTTTTTGGGATTTAGTCCGGTGAATATTTCATAGAACACCATACACGAATAGCTCAAACTAATGCACTTGCCAGCTAAGTATATCATTTTGTTTTGGTTTAAATACTTGGCTTTGAAGTGTCAACAGGGACGTTTTACTCAAAAACTCAGTAATTGAAAAATGGACGAATTATTTCTCGTAAGTCAAGTGAATTGTTTCAAGCTGTATGTGAGATCAAAAATAAAAATGTTTGTATGTAGGTATGTAGGTATCAAGGTACCTATACGTAATCTATTTTTGAATAAAAAGAATAAAAGACACAATCGATCCAAGCGCACTCCTCCAGACGAAATATGAAAGCCAGTCGGCATTAAAAATAAATCATTCCAAAATACAGATTCTTAATCTCCCGGAACGCAATTTCAGATGCTTCAAAAACATGTTTTTTTTTACAGGCAAGTCACTATTTTCATGTACCGTTCCGGTGATTCGTTTTAACGGAAAAATCGCAACATTCGCCTCTTTAAAATTAATATTTCGTTGTTAGTGGGCTAAAAATTATTAACTATAACTACTATACATTTTATAACCTGATGAGTCATTTTTTTTTTTGGAATATATCTCTGAAGTATTTAGTATCTGAGCAGTTAAGGTATACAAAATGTACATAAACTGAATGTTAAATAACTGAACCTTCGCGTTGCCGCCCTTCTCTAGCAGCGCCTTGTGTGACAACAAAATGCGATACCGACCACTTTTTAAAGTATGATAAGAAGATTGTCTATTTTGAGAGACTAATGTAATTTAAAATATTTTTGATTTTAAAATTTAATTACCTATACATTATACTAATGTTAATGTTTTTTTTTTCTATTTGTTAGTTCGCAGAAGCAGCAACACATTCACCAAAACCAAGCAATAAACACAGACGATTACAGCAGCTCCTTAGAAAATCAAACTTATGCGCCCTCATCTCTAAACAACAATGTCCATCAAACTCACACAACCATATCACATATAAGACATCAGGATAACGATATTCTAACTTCTAGAATACATTCGCCAATAGTGCATTCTTCGTGCTATGAAAGTGAGTCGATGCGGTGTGGTGGTGGGCAGATCCTTTCGCACAACTCAATGTTGGGAAATCCTTTCCTAACATCACACTCTTCCATATTGAATTCAAATCTTCCTCTGCTGGCTACTAAGTTCTTATCACACACAAACATGCTGCCAATGTCAATGTCACCCGATGTTGATGATTCATCACATTTGGATGCGTCTTTATGGGGGTACGAGTATCAGAATGATGTTTGTGCCTCCAATTGTGCTTTTTTGGAGCGACACGTCATTGGCAATGACATTAAGTTCCGACCCTTGACAAACTCTGCCAAATGTGCCAAAGAGACAAGAATTCGACGACCGATGAACGCCTTCATGGTATGGGCTAAAATAGAAAGGAAGAAACTAGCTGACGAGAACCCAGATTTACACAACGCCGACCTTAGCAAAATGCTAGGTAAGTATTATAGATTAGATTTTTACTCAATCTTTCGAATAATACATAATGTGCCAATATCGGTGTCTTGATCAATTTTGCAATATTTCCTAGTAAATTAAGGGTTCTTTAGGGCACATCATGGGTGGGAACTGGGAGGTGCATTTGTTCTGAGAGTTCTTCCATAAACGTTAATGCTCTTAGCAGAACTGTGTACCAACCACCTTCACTTGAAACTTTTATATCTGCTTATTTGTTTTGTACATAAAGCCACCTACCGACGCCGACACAGCCGACAACGCGACGCGACGGTGCGTTGAAATTGGCTTGCCGACGGCGAACCCCCTGGCAAACATTTAAATTGCTACAGGAGTGCAATGGTTTGATCCACATACCTAATTATGGGGATCACGACGAGAATTAGAAATAAAGTGCACGACTGGGTCGTACGAACTTGCTCTAATGTGTTCAAATGGTCTTGGGGCTTGAGATTTTCGGAAAAAGGCATTGAAAAAATCATATGAAATTTTATTAATCACTTAAAAATCAATAGTTAAAACGTTTTTTGGAGAAAATGAAGTAAGCCATCAGATGTCTTTTGCTTTTTCAAAATTTAAGGAAATTTTTTTTCAAAATCGTTCGACCAGTTTTTTCAAAAAACGGTTTTTTTTGAAAAACTTTTCCAAAATATATACCAAATTTTTTTTGAGTATGCCAACTTCTAGGACTTTGTAGTTTTTATCAGAAAAATAAAATTAAAAAAAAATTGATTAAACAGTTTTTGGAAAAATCAAAAAATAAAAAAAAAATTTTAAACTTTTTTAAAAAACTCAAAAAAACTTTTTTTGAAAAATTAAAGATTTTTTATTATTTCGTTTGTAATAGGGCTTCTACATTAAAAATTTCATCGGAATTCGTCCTGTGGCTTACGAGAAAATCGGATTTCAAAAAACCGGTCCTATGGGAGGTACCGTTATAAGACTTTTCCTGAAAAATTTATTCCAACCAAAACATTAAGTTTGCTCAAAAAACAACATTCAGAAAGTTTTATCAAAATCGTAGGAGCCGTTTTCGAGAAAAATTGAATTTTCATAAAAGTCGTATGGCAGGTACCGTTAGTTTTAAAGCTAGAATGCTAATTCCAAAAACCCCTCTGTAGGACGTCATAATAATACTATGTACCAAGTTTGAAGCAAATCGGTCCAGCCGTTTAGGCTATAGGTACCGATACAGACGGACGGACAGACAGACAGACAGACAGACAGACAGACAGACAGACAGAATTGTCGGACCCACTTTTTTAGGCTTCTCTACCATCGTAATGTTATGTTTGATTGTCCAAAAAAAAATTTTTTTTTTACGAATGCATAACTTGCCTTATAGTACCTATAATCGCAAGTAAAAATCTAGAAAGAGGGACATCTTGAGTACCTATGTATAATAAACCTAGAAAAAAATAAATTCTAGATTTTCCTTAACTTTTTTTGTTTTTGAGTCCAGTAGGGTTTTTCACTACGGTTAGTTTGTTGTTGTCTTGTTGGTTATAAGATAACTGTAATTACCCTACCATAATAATTATTGCATTTGTTAAGCTCTTTTATGATAAATTAATACATTAATCTCAATTTTTAAATACGCTTTATTAGTAACGATTTTGTTTACTTGCATTTTAAATTTGTCTACTTACGTATGGTTACAATTCGAACGTATTAGTTTTAGATTTTTTCCATTCTAGATTTCTTTTTCTAGATTTTTTTAATTCTAGTTTTTTTCTAGATTTTCCCTTCCTAGATTCTTTTGCTCTAGATTTTATTTCTAGTAATCGTGGTAAGCCCTTAGTTCTGTTATGTTCAATGGTCATTGTTTGGTTATCCTTTGTTTTGCTAGTTTTGTTAAAAAAATAAACAAAAAGTGTTGGGAAAAATGTATAGAGTTTTTGAACTGACGTTGTTTTGGTGGCATCTGTCAAATCTTTTGCGTATTATTCAGTTACTTATATCAAATTACTACCTACCCATCCTTATTGAATAGCCCAATATTACATTACATTATACATTTTTATTCTACTTCGGCAATGAATCGACGAAGTAGACACACTTACAAGCACTAGCAACTGAGGCCATCGGCTCAAGACAACACAAACACAATTAACACGACAGAGAGAAACAGACAGAACATAAGAGGGAAGAACACACAAACATATGCCAACAGCACGCAGTTATTAGTTTTGACGGTCCTACCTCTAACTACTAACCAAGCGCAACGATGCTTGATTTCGCAGATCTATTGTGAAGCTATGCTTTATCAGTGCCAAGGCCGTTGACCAGCCCAATATAATTATGCAATGTGATTGTGAACTTCGTCCATAGATGGCGCACTAAACGTTCCTTTTATCGGTAGTATCTACAATAGATTATAAATACAATGACTGCACGCAAGAAAAATGGTCGCATCCCGTAAATGGCTATGAGAGAAAGAAAGCAAATTTGTGCTTGCACCTATCTCTTTTGCCCCTACAGTAATATACAAAACGTAACTCTCTCTCTTTATTAATGTTTTCTTTTGACGTTATCACGAAAAATTATAACAGACAACCATTAATTTTTTTAGGATATGAATGTTCTTAAATGCTGATTTTTTTCATATAAATTGTTGGAAATTCTTGTTCCACACGATAGTCCAGTAGTTGATTCACATTTCGAACAGCTTAGTTTTTAGTTTCAGGAATTTTTTCTATTTCGCAATCTGAGAAACATTTTCATTCCGAAAGTTTTTATTATATAGATGTGTCCTTGAACCAGTCTCGAATTTCTCGAACTTGTAACTCCGCAGCTGTAAAAGCATTCAGCAGAGAAACAACGAACGAATTCGAATTAGCTACAGAGAACACATTTTGGCAAGTTTTCGAAAAAATAGGTGTTCGAATATTAGTGGAGTATTCGAATTTCGAACTACCTAAATCTCGGTAACGAATCGACACACAAAGATGTTTGAATTGTAAAAATTATAGAAAACTTAACAAATATTACAAAAAAAAGGATTTCTTTTACAGTATAATACGTGTAGGAAAACAGTTAGTGAGGAAAACCGGAGAAGAGTCGTACATTTTTCAGCCCCTCCCCCTTTTCCTCTAGTCTCTAAGCACAGGTTCTCGAGATCCGAAATTTCAGAAAATGCTTATTAAGTATCCCTGAACAACATCCAACTTTTCTGGACTGGGAATTTTGTGATAATTATCTCACAAAAATACCACGGGTGGCATCCAACTGAAACTGGGGGAATAAATAAAAATTTCTGTCCAGGCAGGTTCAGCAACCAAGCACGACATCCACATTACCATTGCCACTGGGGAATAAGGTAGGTACATATTGCCATATCCAAGCATAAGTTTTTCAGAGTTTTCCACTTCAGCTTTTCACCGGTCGATGTCCTTGTTCCAGGAACCAGGAGTAGTGATATTTCAAAGTTTCATACACAGGTATCAATACAAACAAGCCAATAACTTTTTCATGTCAAAATGATGATGTACAAAATCATTTATATTTGTTTCTGAGGCCCCGCTACTTATGCTTTATTTCCCAATCGAACGATATGATCGGTAGCCATACACCAAAACGAGGAAAACCATATTGAAATTTAAAAAAAAATTGGAATTCGCCTTAACCCCATTTATGTGCATGTCTTTATTTTATCAATCTAAATAAAATAAATATTTTTCTTTAAAACTTTACTTTAAAAACTAATTTATATTTATAATTTTGTATTTTTAGGAAAAAAGTGGAGATCATTAACTCCCTTGGACAGAAGACCTTTTGTCGAAGAGGCTGAACGCTTAAGAGTCATCCACATGACAGAACATCCCAATTATAAATATCGCCCCCGACGTCGAAAGCACTCAAAGCCAAGAGCAATCCAAGCCAACGCCAAGGATCAAGTCTCAATACAAGCAAGTGGCAAAACACTTTCCAAAGTGAAGACACCTCAAGTAGCAAATTATAATATGCCTCAAGTTGAAATACCATCAAGTCAACAATGTCAATCTAAGAACCAGTCATTTTATCGGTCACCAAAAATCTGTTTCTCACCCAATTCCAATACGACCCGCAGTTCGGACGATGGGAATTTCCATTCAACTGAAGGAAATGTTACAAACTATGACAAAAAGCACCCGTCATTCCAGCAACAAGTTCAAAGTAACATAACCAGCAACCATTGCGATAAACAAAAACCAACCAAGCAACTCATGTATAAATCTAGAAACAGATCTCGAGCGTGCAATAATGCCGAAGATGACAATAGTGGAGCTGGTAAGAAATCTCCATTCCACCAGCATGCTTTAGCGTTAACTTCCTCAACATTAATTGCCGGGAAAGGAATGTATGTGACATGTAGCAATCGTGGAATGTTAGACCAAGGACACTCAGTGAAGGGAACTTATTTCCCACCGATGTCAGCTTTGGAAGAAAACCAAAGAACCGATCCGACGGATCTTTCCCAGACATGCAATATTAACGCCAGTGTACATGGCACTACGCAAGCTAGTTCATCCCCACATTATAGCTCGCCAAATACTCCGACACAAACCAAAAATAATATTAATGAAATGTTAACGAGTCCGTACTCTGTCAATACCAGTCCTATGCTTGATTCCACAACTGGATTCCATGCGTCGATGACACAACAACAAAAGGAATATTCCCGCTACATAAACTCCCATCATGGTCAATGCAGACCCGATGACATTTCGGAACAGAACTCCGAAAATAAATTTTCTAAATATCCCGACACAAATCATAACTACGACAACTACGAAGTTTATTCCAGTCCCACTGGAAACTATTACCCCCAAGTCACCTATATTCCCTCTAATAACGGTTCACCGTTACATCATACGCCGCCATCTTATCAGAATCACAACGTTGAGTGCAACTATTTGCCGTATCATCAACCCGATCAAATATGCCTCAATGGAATGCCATCCAATTATTTTATGAGCAGCGGTGGAGAGCCACAGCAACCAAATATTGCTCCGCAATCGGTTGCGTCATTAGTGTATCCCAGCAGCGCTGCTGTCGCATCTGGTGAAACTTATGAAGTACGAAAAGACGATGAAATAAGCAATATTTTGGCAGGTGTGAGGAAAACTTGTTACAGTAATTAAGCTTAATTATTTTAAGACAATGTAAAAATGTACAGAATTAATAAAAGAAGACATCTTAATACTTTGAAGCCGAACACATAATAATAAAATGCTAAAATTGAATAAGTTATTGTTTATGTTTTTAATTATTTGTTCTATAAAATGAAACATTGATAGTATTTTTAAGGAAAATAAAGTTTTTGGAGGAAATTAAAACTTTATTTGCTCAGAAATACCAAAATCCGTATAGTGTACTATTATAATGGAATTTTTAAATTTTAAACTAAAATAAGTCAAGTACGCTATACCCTTTAAACCATGGTTTTTAGATTCGGAGTGACATTTGTAGCCCATCGCATACGTCATCCGATAAGTCTTGTAAAAGCTTGTAGAAAATATAAATGTCCACAACAGAATATTTGCTGGGGACTGGGGACACTCCCCATTCGAATGCAAAATCTCAAAAATTTGGAGACGCATGCAACATAGCCGAAGATTTTATATTTTTTTAGATTAAGTGTTTTTATTAGGTGCAAAAAATTTTATATACAATTGTCTTAAAATTAAGCTTATTACTATTTTACAGAATGATTCCGGCACAAGGGGGCCGTCGTTTTCTTATGTCTATTATAACATATATCTTTTACAAAATGTATATTCTTGTCGCCTTAATCTTTTACATGTTAAAATAATTAATTTTTATATTCTATAATAATATGAGTGGATAATTTATAATACATATTTTTTTTAAAGAACTATTAAGGGGATTAGCCCCTATAATGTCCACTGTCAGCCTTGTCGTAGAATGGTTTTCCTTCGTTGTGAATAATGCTTCTGTAGCGGTCGTCCGTGATGGCACTCACGCTGAGGTATCTGTCGTGGGGTTCGATGAGTCCTTGTAGAAGTTGCTGTACCTCCGGATTTGGGTGTCCTTCCAGGTTTCCTAGAATCCGGCTGGATAGCTGGATCATGTGGTCGTCAATGGGGATAATTCCTGATTTTTCATACAGCATCTTATTCGGCCAATACTTCCTTGTTGTGGGGTTCCGGTATAATCCTGTGCCGACTCGCAGAACTTTCCTCTCGAATTTTTTGATTTTTTTCCATCGCTGTTGGTGAAATGGTGAACCAAATTGGACAAGCATATGTCAGTACTGGGCGAATGAGCTGCTTGTACATTAACAATTTGGTTTTTGTGGTCAATCCATTTTGCTTCCTCATGAGTGGGTGCACCAGGTGAAAAGAAAAGTTGGCTCTCCTCACCAAGGCTTCAGCGTGTTTGTTGAATTTGAACTTGTTTGAAAAGTTTACTCCAAGATATTTTGAAGAGTCGGCTGCTTTCACTACAGATCTGTCTGGCAGCTGAATGCTGATGTTTTGCCATCTTGTTGCAAACCTTCTTCGTCCACTGTTACTGGTTACCGGTGTCCGAAAACAGATAAGTTCCGTCTTATCACTGTTGATTTTGAACATAGCCGAAGACGAGGAAGGAATTGTGCGCGCGGTACAATTCACTTTTCCCAGAAAGCGGGCTACACACACCAGTTTGACATTTGAAATAATGGTGAAAATGGTCCATGCAAACAGACACGGCGGAGTCAATTTTTCATGTGCCTTTTGTTTACTGAATGAGTGGTATCCTGCGTGAAAATAATAAATAATTGAATGTCATACTATAAGCTTTTATGGAATATGCTGTTAAGTTTACGTCAGTTTTTTAAGGTGCTTATCTAAAATTTAAAAACTAAATTCATAAAAATCTCCTGTCAAGCCTTCAATTCGAATATGTTCGATGTTGTTGTTTGAAACTATTTATTTTAATATTGTTAAGTTCTTCAAAGTATGTAATTAGTTATAAAAGGACAAGATCGTCATTGTTTTAATGCAAGAATCTTTAGAAACAAGTTGATGGCTCTAAAAAAAACACACGTGGTGCAGTTCACACACGTAAGAAGTGAGACCACCGACATCGCTATGAGTGGGTAGAATATGTATAATAACCTCAATCCGCAGGAATACGTAGATATATTTCTTTTTGTGTCGTTTTTTCGTTTCATTGATTTTCAAATCATATTTAAAGGCCCAACCATAATACGCGAAAGAAAAAGTAAGCAAGTGTCAAAACTGAACGAAAAGTTTCCTTCCGATTTGTTAAGTACATCAGTTGCCCATAATACCCTTTAAAAATATGAAGAAAGAAAGAAGAATACCCTTTAGAAAAAAAGGAATGTTAGATTTTCGTACGTAATGTACGACTCAAAGCGTACATTACGTACGAAAACGCAAGTGAACGAAACTTGCCGAAACTTAACAAAAAGTCATTTCGGGTTGGGTACACAAATCACATGTATTTCTACTGTTTCGTAAGGCAACGTACGTTACATTCTGCAATTATGGTTAGTCTTTAAGTCGTTTTAGAAATTTTCAAATAAGGAAAATAAAATAATAGGACATTTTCTAAACACTGAATTTAAATAAATTAAGAAAATTGTGATGAGTGTGAGTATCGAATTTAATATTTATCTTGAGATCAATTTTTAAGGAATAGCGAATGGATGACTTAATTTCCCAAAGGTATAATCGTGATTCCATGTCCCTCCATAGCTAGCAATAAAAGTGGAACTACTAAGAAATGTTAAAGGCAATGTGCTTGAAGAAGATATGGAACTACAGGAGGAACTATTTGCATGATGAGAGGTCGGACCAATTAACATTGCTTCGTAGTTCCACTCTTATACTAGGTATGATGGATATGGAGTATAGTGCATTTGTTGTAGTTCTTTCATGTGCGGTTATGCTCATACAAAATTCCCTTAATTGTTTCGCGGACATGGTTCCAGGAACTAGTTCCGTCCGAAAAAAGAACTGTTCCATGTCCGTTCCGCCTTTGGAACTGTTTTGCGCAACTCTAATTCGTGAGAAGGCAGAACAAAGTAAGTATTCTAAGCAGCTGATGACGAGTGATGAATGATGATGTATGTGTTAACCATCACAAGAATGGCACACACCTACGCTATATGTAGGCTATGTGAATACGTCCACTGCTGCGTTCAGCCCCGCTATATTTGTGGAGCGCTGTATTCAAGGGCCAAACTATTTACGTTTGTCAATTCAAATGGCTAAAGTTAACAAAGACTCATCCAATTTTGTGGGAATAGGTTCAAAATCAATATTATTTTTTATTTGTTTTTATTGAGACATTTGGAAAAATTTGATGATACATATTAAGTTAGTTAACCGATTAATAATGCATTTTGACAGCTTGACTGCAGCGGAAAGTATTTTGTTAGTTTGAGCAGGTTTCGCGAGCCACTGGATGGCACGATTATCATAACGGCAACCGACATCGCTCGGGTCTGTGTAAGCCTTAAACCAGCGCGAATCTACACAAATGTGTAGGTACTTATGTAACTTTCCATCAACTTTTGTTTATTAACATAAATACGAAACATACATAAATTCTCGCCTAAATTCGAACACTCCCAGTAGTCGAACACTTTTTGAAAAACACCGTTTAAACTAAGTTGTTTTTGATTTTTTCAATTTCTTCTAATTCAAAATTTTAAGTGTATTATACCCCTTAACTCACAGAAACTACTTAACGGTTAAAAAATTGTAGTTTGTATTGAGCCTTTCGAGGAGTGGGGTAATTGAGGGTTTCGGTAGAAAATAAAAACTGATTCGAGTGTCTTGATAAACTATGTTTTTAAGGTGTAATTTAAGGTAAATACATATGTTTACACGAGTTTCCTATTCGAACACTAGTGTTCGAATATAGGCAACTTCTTCAAAATAGTTTTTTTAGTTCAGTTCTTAAATATTATAAGAAACAAAATAATTTTTACGTATTTCTATCAATAAATATAATACAATCTTAGGGCCAGTATTCGAACATCTTTTTTCACTGTTCGGATCAAGAAAACTGTATGCATAATTTTGGTTTCCTTTGTCCGAACAGTAACAATTTCATTTATGACGGAGCTGTCTCACAACTTCTAGCCTCACATTTGAAAACTAGTTGACTCACCAAGTAGCACTTGTTCCAGTTTTGAAAAATATCTAAAATACCCAAAACCTAAAAAAAAAACAAAAAAGGAGGAAGAGAGCATTATTTTAATTTTTGTATGTTTAATATAATTTTTTGTTTATGTGTTTCAATAGAATTGACAAAAAAAATATTTTAATAATTTAAAATAGAAAAAACTCAAAAAATGTCTTTTTTATTTATTTTTTTAATGTTAGTCTTAACACAAAATCACTGTGTTCGAAATAAAGAAACTTTATGTTCGGCTTTAGGAAACGAGTGTTCGATCACGGGGAACTGGATTGTTTTTCAGTTTTTATTTTTTTATAAAAACAGTTAAAATTACAAAAAAAAACTTTAAATTTATTAAATGAAATTTGAGATTCAGAATCAGAATCTTCGACTACCGGGCACATGTCCCTATATGTCAAATATTATATTTTTCTATTTATACGATCATCTTTGTATATAGTGTAACGAATAAGAAGTTGTTGATATTTTTATGGAATGTGTGATGATATTAGAGTAAATCCCGAGAATCATTTGACAGATCGAGTGTTATGTATATTATCTTTCATTCAGATTCATTACAAATTTTTGACATGTGGTTTCAAATTGTTGAATATAGCTGTTTGCTGTTTAACCGACATTTTGATTGTCTTGTGTAAAATATGACATTTTGAAATTGTCAAAAGAAACAATCGTTGACGTAGGTAAGTAAAAGTCTATAATAATGGTTCTATAAAAGTACGAGTAAGTATGAACGCAACACGGATTGACACCCATAATACTTCGTCAAGTTAAATAATAATAACTTTTTTTTTTTGTAAATGACATTCTGCGTGCTATCAAATCTTTAAACGGACTCAACCTTTGATTCGTAATTTTTTCCGAAATCAAATATAAATTTGAAATGCTGTATTTATAAACTTGCCCCCTGCATGCTGTGGGTACATAATCATCAATTTCTGCAGACTCTATGTATGTGGGTGAGATGTCCTTTACAAAATAAGGACATTAATGCCATGCGCCAAAAAGGAATCATATCACAATTTTCATTTCTTTTCGACATTTGTTACGATTTCGGCTGTGTGTTAAAACATAGTTAAATTTTTATTTTAAGTAAGAAATCCTTGCGTTCATAAAATGAATTTATAATTATCCTTATCACAAACATTTTAAACGCTTAAAAAGAACATAGCTAATTTTATATCCTTAAGTTAAAATGCTGTTTAAAAAATTTTCATCTTTCTTTTCGTGCATCTTCAGCAAAAGTGCAATATTCTTTCGTGAATTTTATAATTTCTATTAAATTTTAAATCAGTGCATTTATACGAAGGAAAAATATATAAATTAATTCGTTAATTTTTTTTTTTAATAAATTATATCTTTGAAAAAAAGAAAAAATTTTCTCATTACACCTTGTATACATAGTTTTGGAAATTCAGTAGATATACATAAAATCGATATTCACTACTGCAGCCATCATCATGTCTTCTTTTATTGCAAAATTAAAATCAGCACCATTGCCACCCTTAAAAAATGTTCTCAATGTAGCTCTGCAGACAGCCAGGCAACAAATGCCTGATAAACGTGAATATGAACAGCCAGGACAGAATGAGTCGCATCAGTTCCCACAGGCACCCAGTACCTATCAGGAAGAAAACTGCAATGGTATAGAAAGAATTTTTTTTTTCCAAATTTAAAATTATCTTAATTATTTCTATAATGCAGATAACATTGAAACAAATACACTTAACCCATTCCGTAACCCTAATGGGTACTTTAGTGCAGAGAACAATGAATACAAAAGTGAAGAAGTTCAGCAAACTTCATTTATAAATAATGAATACGATGGAAGATATCAGCAATCCGATGGATACAGGTGTGTTTTAATATAAATCTTAGAATAATTTTTTTTTTCTGTATCGCTTATCGTCTTTGCTGTTACATAATCCATGTTTATATCAAAAATGATGCTGGGATATATTTTATGAAGAAATAAATATAGCCTAGTGTGCTTTGATTAACACTTAGTTATTTTAAATCCGAAGAACTACATGTTTCTGGAAAAAAAAGTGAACAAATTGAAAAATCGGGGTATCATATAACGTCACTGCGTTGTGTGTAAAAATTTTACATTAGGTTTCGTTCATATTCTTTTGTAAAAGGTTTGTGGACCAAAATAATTCTTGTCCATAAAAATTGGCCAACAATTATTGACATTTTTTATAAAAAAAAATTACTTTTTTGTAGTTTAAGTAAGTGGGGATAACTAAGGGGCCGGGACTAGTTATATTTATATCTACTTGTCATTAAAATTTGTCCTCGAAGGTTTGATTTTCGATTTAAGACGATTTTTAAAAAGTATTTCGTTCTGTTTTTATAAAAATAAAAATTTTTGTACTGATTTCGATTTCTTTATATCCAATTTTCGTGTCACTGATTGTAATCGATTTTAATGAACTGTGGGTTTTTTTTTTCATATTTGGAAAAAAAATTCGTTTCACGGAATTTGTTCGAATCTCGCTGTGTTCCCGTTTGACTTTGACTCTGACGGTTTTGCTTTTAATTCTATGCTGAAAATATGTTTCTGTATGAACAAAATTGCCTTCAATGATGATCATTTCAATGATTGTCATCACCGAATGTCAGTGAAAATTTTTTACTTGCGATTTTAGGTATGTAATATAACGCAAGTTATTCGTACATGACATTATGATGATGGAGAAGTCAAAAAAAGTGGTTCTGGAAATTTCGTCCGTCTGTCTGTATGCCTGTTCGCGCCTCTAGAGCATAAATGAATGGGTTGATTGGCTTCAAATTTGGTATTTATAATTTATTTGGCCGTCCCTCGAAATACATGTTTAATTTTGCTCCAAGTTTAAAAATAACGGCACCTGCCATACAATCGTGAAGACAAAAATTGATTTTCTCGAAAACGGCTGTAACGATTTTGATAAAACTTCCAGAATACTATTTTTTTAGGACAATCATTCTTTTGGTTGGAAAAGAAGTTTTGGAATTTGTCTTATAACGGTACCTCTCTCAGAGCTGGAATTTTAAAATTAAGTTTTCTCGTAAACTATAGGTAAATGCGATTTAAATAAAATTTTACTTACAGAAATTTATTTATAAGCCTATTTGATAAGGCATTTCAATACTATTAACATTTTTTTTTTGATTTTTTATAATTTTTTCAACAAAAATTTTGGTTTTCAAAATATGTTGGAAACGGGTATATGTATTGATTTATTTTAACATTTTTACTTCAGATGTTAACTACAGATTGCCATATATTTACATACTCAAACAAATTCCAAAATATTTTTTGGGAAAGTTTTTTGAAAATAACCTTTTTCAAAACAACCTGTCGAAGGCATTCAGTTTTGAAATTTGTTTGCATACTTAGTTTTTCCGAGAAAACTCTTAAACTAATTAAATAAAAGAACTTGCTCTAATGTGTGACAGTGGCCTTGTAGCTTGAGATTTTGATAAATATACATTTTTCAATATTCTTACATAAATATCTTCTTAAACTTATTTGAGCTGCAAAAAAAAGGACACCATTTTATTTCTTAGATAAACTTGAATTTATGAGAATAAATTTATAAAAATCTGTGGAGCGGTTTTTGAGAAAAAATGTATTTTCTTGAAAAGCTTTGTGAAAACATTTTTCAAACAAAATTCAAAAAAGCCAGTTCATAGGTATTCCGCAACTACATTTATTTATAATTTTTGAAAAAAAAAATATTTATTTCCTTAAAATAAATTCAAAAAAAAAATGCTTTTAAAAATACACAAAAATATTTTTTTTAAAAATGGGTATGCAGTATAATTTGTGCTACCTACACCTTTAAATGTGTGAAATTTCAAAAGTATCGGTTGAGCCGTTTTCGAGATACTCGAGAGCAAAAAAAACGATCCTATGGAAAGTACCGTTTTTAGACATATAAAAAAAAATCAGTCATATGATTGGTCGTACCTAAAAAAGCTACACTGATTTTTTTAAATCAAAATCGTTTGAGCCGTTTTCGAGAAAAATAAGCTTTAACGTAACGGTTATAAGGCAGGTACCTAACGTTACTTTTTGAGCTAAAAAAAGTACAATATACCTAAATAAAACTCTATATACAAAGTTTGAAGCAATTCGGCTCACCCGTTTGGGCTGTAGTTGTCTATAAGTACATACAGACAGACAGAATTTTTAGACCACCTTTTTTCGTCTTCGCTGTCATCGTTATGTCATGTTTGATAATCCTATAATCGCATTGTAAAAATCCTGTATGTATAGAAACGTGAATCGCTTCTTGTTGATGATTTCGCTGAAACCAAGTTCCCGAAGTATGAATCACGGTTTTGTGGTGTTTGCAGCATATTTTGTATGATTTTCATTTTTGAAAATGAGTGCATTTCAGTGCAATTCGACACCATCAAATCCAAATACATTCTCAATGCAATTTCGAGGTTTGGGAATGTAGCTCTGAAATGTTGGTCTTCGAAGATTTGGTAACAAAATAACTCCGTATTGGTCTTTTCCATAGTCCGTCGATCAAAAATACTAATTAAATAAACTCATTACCAATACCAGGTTCTTAATCATCCTTGTACACTTTCACCAATGCCTCTGCTACAGCGTGCAAATTTTCATATTGATCAGTGTGGGCTATTTTTTGGCTGCTTCCTTGTATTTAACAAAATTGTTTCTTTCGGATTCCACGAATGTTTTCAATGATTCTAATGCTCGCACTGAGATTCAAGAGTTATTTACTGCAACACCATGTTTAATAAAGCTTTGAAACGCTCCAAGATATTGTTCCAAAAGATTGCAAAAAAAGCAGTTTCGAGACGACTACTCTTTTGTAGAAGGTGCTGTGCTTCATTCCTCACAATATGTTTTTGCTCCTTATCGGAGAATATACTGCTAGAGCCTCTTTGATTTCGGTATAGTTCTGTACATGCAGTGAAAAACGTATATAAATTCCAGCATGACCGCAGTTCCGCAGTTAGGGGCCAGTTATAGCTATCATTGAAACGCATCATTGAAACACAAATCAGTGATACGTTTTATATTTTCACTGACAGGTCGATTATAGCAATTATTAAATTAGTCATCATTGAAAGCAATTAAGTTCACACGAAATGCAACATATTGAGGTTAGAGTTGATCATTGAAAGTAAAACTGATGTATGAAAACACAATGAGAATTGAACACATTCAGGAACGAAAATCAGCTGTACACTGAAATTGATTTCTGTCAGTGAAATAATAAAATTGGATTTTAAGAGAAATGTTAATAAATATAAAATATGTTTTGCATGAAAAAAATTCTAAAACTCATCATCTTTAGTTTGGTACCACTAAAACACAGTTCTGTTTGTTAAATCGTCTTAAAATCACAAAGACAAATGTTCACGGATGCATTTCAATGATAGCTAACTGGCCCCTTAGGTAAAAAGTTGAGAAATCTTTCATTTGGCATAGATCCTTCCATATATGGAACAACTATAGTTAATTGATCAAAATGAGATTCGTCGGGAGTAGAGTCCACTGATACAGACAAATATTTGCTTTTTTGAAGTGAAACTTCTTTAGGCGCATGAGGGTAAAATTTTTACTGATGAAGCGGAAATAAGCGCTACTTCCGTCCCTCGAAATGGAGAGAAGGATTGAAACCGATTGACAGAGAGTAAGAAAGGGCGAACGTAGCATGAAGCATATAGCCATGAAGCGAGAGTAGGGAGCAAGCGAGTGAGAAAGATCGAGATCGAGAGAGAGAGAGAGAGAGAGAGAGAGAGAGAGAGAGAGAGAGAGAGAGAGAGAGAGAGAGAGAGAGAGAGAGAGAGAGAGAGAGAGAGAGAGAGAGAAAGAAAGAGTGGGATAGAGCGAACGTCGCATCACGCACAGTGCCATGGGGAGAGAGAGCTGTAGGTTAGGCTAGGTTTGTTTTAATTTTTTTAAAGGTTTATATTTTATACAATATTTATATTACAAAAATCTTTTGAGCATGGCTTTGCCGTAGGTTTGTTTTATAATAGCACAAACTGGTTTTGCATATCAACTATTGGTAGGTGGGTGGCTGATGGTTAATAATAGAACGGGGGATAGCAGGGACGGTATGAATTATGTGTCTTAGCAGACAAATAAAGTGTTTCGTATATCCACTGCAGGCAGTCAGGCGGTTGAAATAAATTGGCGGGTAGCAGGGATGTGACTTGGTATGTGGTTAAATGAGCGCTGGAAGGTTGATATGAAAAATGTTATGTGTATAATATTAGATGTGTTAGGCGGGTAAGCGGCCTAAAGAAGCTGCACTATTCGGTTGATCCGGTGCAAAAAAATAAAAATTAGTTTTCCAAAGAAGTTTCACTTCTGACGTTCTGACATGTGTACTTTGTAATCACGCACTTTTTTTTTTATTCTGGATACTATTTCAGTTAGGAATTTATCACTGGTTAGTTCTTGGCAAATCGTGAATAAAACGTAATTTACATGGCAACTCCCTTTGTTTGCATGCTCTTTCAAATGGATTGCCGAGATAAGGGCTCTTTTGTGGAGGCCCCCTTTTGTGGATGCCTCTTAAATCGGGCCCTGATAAGAACGTAGACTATTAAATTACTTGTTTTCGGGGTGATATTTTTATTTGGAATTGATTAACGCATATAATAAACAAAATGCTTTTATTAAAGTTCATATTTTTTTTTTAATCTTTTCTAGGCAAGGCAGCGTTGCATCTGGAGACAGTTCATTTGTGTGTGAAGGCGAAGGAGGAGATGGAGCAAAAATTAATGAGTTTCAAGCAGCGTGGAACGTTACCAACGCCATTCAGGGAATGTTTATAGTGTCCTTGCCATTTGCTGTATTACATGGAGGATACTGGGCAATCATTGCCATGGTTGGCATTGCTCACATATGCTGCTACACTGGAAAAGTCCTCGTCCAATGCCTGTACGAACCGGATCCGAACACCGGCCAACCCGTAAGAGTACGCGACAGTTACGTTTCCATTGCTAAAGTATGTTTCGGTCCAAAATACGGTGCCAGAGCAGTAAGTCTAGCTCAAATAATTGAACTGCTCATGACATGCATCTTGTACGTTGTTGTCTGTGGTGATCTTTTAGCGGGTACTTATCCCCAAGGATCTTTAGATTCTAGGTCATGGATGATGTTGACGGGCATATTTCTCCTGCCATTGGGATTTCTCAAATCATTAAAGATGGTGTCTCTGTTATCTTTCTGGTGCACAATGTCACATTTAGTTATCAACGCCGTTATTCTTGGCTATTGCTTATTACAGATCGGTGATTGGGGTTGGTCAAAAGTGAGGTGGAGCATTGATATGGAAAAATTCCCAATTTCTTTGGGTGTGATTGTTTTCTCATATACTTCGCAAATTTTTTTGCCAACATTAGAAGGAAATATGATTGATCGATCAAAATTCAACTGGATGTTGGATTGGTCTCATATTGCAGCGGCCATTTTCAAGGCCGCCTTCGGCTACTTGTGTTTTTTGACATTTCAAAATGATACTCAGCAAGTAATAACAAATAACTTGCATTCGCAAGGCTTTAAGGGGATGGTAAATTTCTTCTTGGTCATCAAAGCAATTCTTAGCTATCCATTGCCCTACTATGCAGCTTGCGAACTATTGGAAAGGTCATTTTTTCGTGGCCCTCCAAAAACGAAATTCCCTTCTATTTGGCACTTGGACGGTGAGCTTAAAGTATGGGGGCTTGGATTTCGAGTTGGCGTGATATTTGCTACCATCATGATGGCTATATTTATTCCACATTTCTCAATCTTAATGGGATTTATTGGAAGTTTTACGGGAACAATGCTGAGTTTCATTTGGCCATGTTATTTCCATCTTAAAATCAAGGGGCATTTGTTAGACCAAAGGGCCGTAGCTTATGACTACCTCATTATATTTTTGGGTGTGTTATTTGGTGTTATCGGAGTATATGATTCCGGAAATGCACTTATCGAAGCTTTTGAAATTGGTTTGCCGTTTTAAATTACATAATATATTTTAACACCTTGTAAACTAAACCATAATCCATTTTAATTTTCTCTTAAACTAGACAAAAATTCGTCGTTATTTTTTAAATATTTGTAAATACTGAAAAAACTTATTATAAATGTTTTAAAATTTTCGGTATATCGAACTGAGTTCTACATAAAATATTCAATTTGTTGTGTCTGCATTATTCGAAACATAAATGTAAAGTTACTGCAAGTTCAAATTATTATACAATTTATTATACAAAAGCTATTTAATTTATTTGTTAATTTTAAAAGTCAATTTTTATTTATACTTATATGTGTATTGTATATGTATAATGTAGAAAAATATTCAAATGCCAAAACAGAAATTAGAAAGAAATTATATATACATATATATCAAAACGATTTAAAATGTTCTTAAAATAACATCAAATATGTTTATGTTTTTTGTTTTCATAATAAGATTAAGTGTGTGCTATATGAAGCCAAGTATATATAACTAAGAAAACAATTATTAATGTTAATAGTATAAATAATGATCTACACGTGATGTATTTATGTCTTCCAAAAAAAGAAACGAGTCTTCCAATGTTTTAATGCAAAACAGATACTCTATATAATAATAATTATATTATATTACATCTAGGTATATACAAATACATAACCATGCAAACTTAATGTCTTCCAACAAGTATTTAAATACAAATTTAAGATATACAACTTATTATATAGATAGATATATTAAATAAATCATACCATGTTTAATATTTAATAAAGAAAATAAATTAAATAAAAAGCATTTTTGTTTTTATTATGTAGGGGAGACCGGGACAAAAGTAACATTTTTTGCATTTGGAGTTCCTGCTCTTGCGACTATTCGAATCACAAAAAAACATGGTTGTCTGTAAAGTCGGTTTACGGACGATAATTTTACGTGATAACCAGTTCACAAAACACTTCATGTGTATAGGTATCTCTGAAACCACCAACCACCCAACCTACCTACAACCACCCACCATTCTTTAATTTTTGTCACCCCTTGAACACCAACAACCTCCCGCCACATACATCAACAAACCAATAGCAAACCATTTTTGAACATTTTTTCCTCCTCCCCCACACAGTATAAATCCCCCCTTCCTAACCACTACCAATCACCCACACCAGCTACACCCAACCACCCACTATTGTTGACAATTCCACCCCCCCTACACCAAATTCAACCATACACTCCACCTACAACCACCTGCTACTCACCCACCCCCAACCACCGCCGCCAACCACCCACCACAACTATTTTTGTTAATTCCTTCCACTTCTCCCCCCCAATCCCAACTATCCATTCCAATACAACCACTGGCCACTCACCCACAAATTTAAACATTCCCCCCAACACCAAATCACCCGCAACATTACTAACCACCCATCCCACCTACAGCTACCAACCAACCACCCAAAGTTTTTGACAATTCCCCCTTCACCTCATCACTCTCCCTCCTCCCCCCTTCACCACCACCGCCAACTGCCCACCCCACCTACAACAGCCAATCAACCACCCACCATTTGTGACATTTTTTGTTCATCCCTTTACCCAAACACCAACCTACCACCCCCACATACAACCAACAGCCCACCATTTTTGAAAATTTGTTCCTCCTCTCCCACACAATAAAGCCAGACTTTCCTAAATAAAACCAATCACCCACCCACTATTTTTGACAATTCCCCCATGCACCAAATTCAACCACCTACTCCACTTACAACCACCTGCTACTCACCCACCATTTTTGACAATTTTTTCCTCACCCCCTCCCCAGTTCAACTATTTTTGACAATTCCCTTCACTATACCCTCAAAACAAATCTAACCACCCATAACAACTACAACAACTTGCCACTCACCCAACAACGCCAACCACCCATCACACCACCTACAGCCACCAACCAACCATTAACCATTTTTGACAATTATTTTTCCCTCACCCGCTCCTAACACCAAATCCCCCAGATCCAACCACCTACCCCACCTGCCACCACCTTCCACTCACCCACCTTTTTTGACAACTTTTTCATCGCACCCCATCAAATCAAATATCCCCACCACCAAAACTGCCAACCAATCAACCCACCTACAACCGCCAACCAACCACCCACCATATTTGACAATTCACCCCCCCCCCCCACCCCAACCTTACCAAATCCCCCCAACACCAAACACCCATCCCACCTACAGCCACCAAGGAACCACCCAACATTTTTCAAAATTCCCCCTACACCTAATCACCCTCCCTCCGTTCCTTCACCACCACCGCCAACCGCCCACACCACCTAGAACAGCCAATCAACCACACACCATTTGTGACATTTTTTCCTCTTCCGACACTACTATTTATTTCATTTTAGGAACATAACACATAGCTTGTTATTATGATATCGGTCTTGGATAACAAAAAAAACCAGTCAGTCACAGTAATCTAACATAAGAATACTCGTATATGCCTTAAAATACAAATCATACTCCTTCTGAGGAAAATAATAAACATAAATAATTATTTTCAGTTCTCTTATCGAACATAATGTACATTAATAGCTTCATGAGGTAATTTGAAATATGAATATTTTCTCTACTAGTCCAGTCAAAGCGTAGTTAAAATCGGCCTCTTGTTACAAAAAACATACAAATGGATTTTTTTTTGATTCCTATGTTTTTTGGGTCGCTGAATCCGAATCTGAAGAAATCCAACAAAATTTTCTGGTGCGTTTTGAGATCGCGGTGAAAATAGCCGCGGTAGGCTACATAAATTTTTGTTTTTATTTTTTTTTCCGAGCCAGGTCCTCTGTCTCTTCTAGGGTGGCTTCCTTGCTCTCCTGCAACATTCATCATGATTTCTGTGGGAGAAAAGAAAATATATTACCTAGTTTAGTTTTTTAATTTAATTCCTAAGTGAATTTGGAAAAAAGATCTTTATTAATTTTTGAGTGTATTGTTTACCTCTTCAGGTGCGCATGCGAAAGTAGATATCTTTCTTCCTCGCACCTGAAGGAAAGGGGGTCAGGTAACCCAAAGAAATTTCGCTCAGTTTAAAAAGTCAAATATAAATGAACTGTAGCGTTGCCAGATGTGGTGTAATTAAAAGAAATTTAATTTTCGTGTTCGTGTAGACTTTTTAAATGAGAGGAAATTATGTAGTTTTTTTTGTAATATGTATTAAGTTTATGTTTAGTTAAGGTATGATGGAAAGCATCATTATAAGTGCAATAGGTAGGTATGTAAGTTAGATTTTAAGTATGTGGGCCAGGGGTATTCGCAATTTAAAGATAAGGATAGGAGATGCTACTTATTATTTTTTTTTTATAGATATGGATTAAAATAGTTATCTCACTCAGATGTAGAGGTAACTATTTACATACAGGTAAATGAAGACTGGGGTTGACCTTTGCGAGATTTCATGGTCATAGCTAAGTTAAATTCGGAGTGCAAAGTATAACACAGTATTGTTTTTGAATCGGAAATTCAAATTGTTTCAAACTCAAGTTTTGTTTAGTTCCTTTTTTTTGAAAAACTTTAAATAAAAAAAACGCCGAAGAAATATAAAAAACTCCAGATAAAAGTGAAATAGAAAAGAAAATTTGTAAGTAAAGTGGAAAATGGTTGAAGTGATAGATATTAATAGATTAAATATTATATACCAGATAATTCGGGAGTGATACTTCGGAAAAAAGTTAAGTCATTGGAGGAAACATCTCTGAAACCATTCATCATTAATCACCAATTTATTGCAGAGGTATGAAAGTTAATTTTTTTTGATAGATAAGTAGATGTTATTAGAATCATCCAAATTAGGTTTGGGTTCGGTTCAACAAGCTGCCAAGGACTGCACCAGCGGGGCCTGAGCCTCTGCCAGTTTTTTTTAGTGAAGACATCCTGAGAGAGGAAGCTTTCTTTTGAAGAATCCAAGGAATAGTCTTCATCTATGCAAAGACCAGAATAGTGTCCAGCATTTTGTTTTTGTATATACGTAGTGTTATATATATCAAAATCCCAAGAGGATACGAACATTCATTTAGTGGCTTTGTGAAAAGGAAAAGCTTCGCTAAGTTGAAGAAACTAAAGTCAGCTAGTGGTGAATTTAAAGTATTAAATTAACAAGAGTTCTTAAATTAGTTTTGTTTTGTGTGTAAAGAATTCAGTTCTTTGTATTTGTTTTTGGTTAAATTTATTTTTTTTTTGTAATTAGTTTGGAAAAATGATTTTTTTTTATTGTGGTTGCTGACTTTAATAATCATCTTTTGAAAATTAACAAAGCCCAAGTTGCTCCAGTTCTTCGACGTGCTGCCGGCAGGACATCGAGGGACCAGGAAAAGCAGTAAGTCCTAGGTATTGAGAAGGTCATTTAAATATATTATTAAACTCGGTAAAAATACCACTACTTTTGAAACAAGATTAGCTTAGTTTTTTTTATTCATACAATTTTTTTTTTACATTTTTAAGTCTTAAGAATTTGAATTAGCATTTTTTTAGTTAATAGTTTTTCTTTTAGAGCTGGAGAGCTCAATTTTTTTATGAAATTTTTAAATAAAATTTATAAAGTTATTTGAAATTTTTGGTAGTATGAATTGCTAATTCTTTTCAGCTAAAGGTGTGTGAAGGCGGACAAAGCCGTCCGGATGCAGATCTCTGGTAGTATGACTTGACATACTAACTGCAAGCTACAGACAGTTTGCGACTGGTTGGTCATTTTAGGGGTTACTTCCGAGCATCGGCCATGGAAGTAACATCAGGAAGTATCTTTCAGATACTTGGGTGGGTTGGCCAGCCCTTCGTCAATACCATCTGGCGAGCGCTTGAAATTCAGTAGTACGGTATCTGCGGGAAATAGAAAAGTAAAGTGCTTTAATTTTGGGGTTTAGATTAAGGTAGTTTTAAGAGATTATATAAGTTCGAATTCGTACCAACGAATTTGACTTTGGTGGAGGTGGTTTTATTTCATTTTTATTATTATTTTTGGTGATGGGATTTCATTTTTGTATGATTTTTGGTGATGGGCAATTTCATTTTTTTTATTATTTTGAATTTTAGGTAGGTTTAGTTAGGTTAGTTTATTTTCAAAAGCACTATACTGACGTGTTCCTTCAGGTAGCGTCAAAGTCCTTCGATTTGTGGTAACTTTTCATTCCTTTCCAAACTCCTCTTCCTTTCCTGTAACTTTCTTCTTTTTCTGGCACGATAATTTTGATTGTCGAGCAGGAGGGATAAGTGGAAGCGGCAAAGAACCACCCCATTTCCGTCGAGCATAGCCGTGCAACGACAAGCGTGCCGCCGCCCTTCTACTTTCCCAAAGTAAGTCCCCCGTGGAACCCTGACTCGCAACATAACTCTCTCACATTCTTAGAGTTGTTTAAATGATGAAGAAGTATAGGTAATGAATATATTAAATAATGTTATAATGTTTAAGATTTAACACTTTTTTTTGTCTAAAAAAGTGGCAACCAAAAAAAATGCACTTTTTTCTTTTCACTGTGGCACGTACGAATTCCACGACACATCGGACATCGACAACAACTGAGTGAGTAGTATGGGGAAAGCTAAAGGGCTAACCATAATAATTGAAGAATGGGTTGTAACGAGCTTTTTTTCTTTGGCTGAGGTAAAGCTCGTCGGGTTCAGGGTTTAACTAAAGTAGCTCTAACTCCAGTTTTGAGGGTTAAGTATTCTTTATTTCTTTTCTTACAATGTATTTACAAGTCAGGGTTGTTCTAATTCATTTAATTTCTTACAACTATATTCACTAGCTTAGAATACACTATATGTTTTTACGGTAGCTTACAATACTCTTAACATAATATTTCACTAATTTTTTAAAACGTCTTAAGGGCTAACCATAATTGAAGAATGGTACGTACGTTGACTTACGAAATAGTAGAAATACATGTGATTTGTATACCCAACCCGAAAAGACTTTTTGTTCAGTTTAAGCAAGTTTCGTTCACTTGCGTTTTCGTACGTAATGTACGCTTTGAATCGTACATTACGTACGAAAATCTGATATTCCTTTTTTTCTAAAGGAAGGGTATTCTTGTTCTTTTTTTCTTCTTATTTTTAAAGGCTATTATGGGCAACTGATGTACTTTACAAATCGGAAGGAAACTTTTCGCTTGGTTTTGACACTTTCTTACTTTTTCTTTTGCGAATTATGGTTGGGCCTTAAGTTGTTAACAAAACTGCACATAAGGAGATGCTCTAACACATTCTTTCAGGCTGTGAATATGGGTTTGTTACTTTCATGACGTGTTACTTTTGTCCCCGGTCTCCCCTAATAGCGGTATCCGGCACGCATTGAAATTAAATTTCTGTATTATCTTAATTCTTAATGCTAGCGGATAAACAATATTTTTGGTCGTTTTGGTTGGTGTATACATCAACAATTTGGATTTCCAACTCGAAAAACATGAATTTTTCAAGTGTAAACCAGCAGCGGCTTACGATTGCCCTTTTGCTTTGTTGATGTTAATCGTGAAGTCGAGACGAAAACAAAAAACTGAAGCCGCTTGAAGTCAAATGGGAAATATCTGGTAAGCATGGATACCTATATAAGAAGTGGAATCAGCACGTCTTCCCCCTTTGAATTTGCTAATGATGATTGTTGGAACGATCAAATTTAGTGTCAATTTTTTGACCGTTGTTAGTATGGTTCCGTTGCACAATTTTGATGCGTTCAAGTTTCGAATGAGCATCATCCAACTTTCAAAGTTAATATGTGTGGTGGAAGGTGGCTGGTGGCTTTCTTGATGGCTCCAGCGAATTTAAAAATTCAGTTGGATAGTTGATTGCTTGTTCTTTATCCATCACTGTGTGAATTGATTTATATTTGACTGATTCGCACGGCAGTTGCAACTGAATTTGTTCGTTCAATCGTTGAATTGCATCATCATTTTTGGGCCAGTCTGAATTTTTTTTGTTGCTGGTTAAATTCGGAAAAGCCTTGAGTACCTATGTATTTTACTGCATTTGCCGAAAATGGGAGGGAAACGAAATTTCATTTGTTGTACGGTCAATTAGAATTTGCCGTTGCCGATGTCCAAAAGTTGTTTTAAAAAAGTTTTGGAAGACGTATTTTGCACCAAATGCTAACGCATGTTCATGGGAGCTTATTTTGTTCGACTTTATTTCATAAATATGATGCTTTCAAGCAAGCGTTGAACTCATCTGCGGGCGTTAATCGAGATTGGTATAACGGGCAAGATTTGCAGAAAATCACCTGCAAGAATAAATCAGAGCAGTTTTTCCTCTGAAATCGCGCAGAACCTTGTAAAATGCCTCAAATAATTTTTTATGGACCATGGTGCACTCGTCTCAAATGATGATTTTGCACGTTTTATTGACTGAGACCATTCCGAAATTTTTGCTGATGTTGCACGTTGGTGTTTCAGTCTGGTTCAATTTCAACAGAAGCTTGAGTGCTGAACCTGAATACGCTGTATTCCACAATGGAATGCCTGCACCACCTTAAAGGTAGTTCCACACTATCCTACAGCGTAGTACGGCATGTCAAAAAAAAGTGTGAAGGAATGTGTGATGGTTACACATGTCAAATCGTATGAGATCTGCGCTGTCATATTCTGTTTCCACACTATTATACACTTGTTTCATCACACATTTTTGACATGTCGTATCACACTGTGGGATAGTGTGGAACTGCCTTAAGTAAGTAAGTTAAGGACTTCACACATGTTTTAGCTTATTTGGTTTTTGTAAGATATCTAAACACAACTGCTCGGAAAACCGAATAAAATTCAAAAGCCAAACATTTTTGAAAATATGTTCTTTATTGTAATTCATAGGCATTATTTATTAATTAATAAAAAAAAAACAGATAAAATAATATATGTAAAATCATGATGTGTGAGTGTGTTAGCTCAATGAATTGGGTCATCAATTCAATGTAGTTTTGAAGAACTTGTGATCTTTTGTATCTCTAGTGTGCTGGAAAGCACCTTTTTTTATTGTATGGACCGCACAGGTTGCATTTGGCACTACAGCGTACTGAGACTTGTACTGGCTAGTCGAAACTGATTTCTCACTTCCCAATGAAAACGTTGATTGATTACCAGTTTTTCGGGTCACCATGCGATCCTGACTATACGATGGAAATGCAATACCATTGTACTCACCAAGTTTCTGATGACTGTGAGATGAAGACGACTTGGAGTTGGAGTCATGTTCCCTGTTTAATCTGTGAATGGTGCTATAGCTTTGCCTTTCACCACCACCCATGCAGCTGAAAACTGAAGACTGTTCATGTAAATTGTTAATGCTACGTCTTTGAATTTTTCCACTTGAACTAAGGCCACCAAACTGATTGCTTTCTGTTGATGTGGCCTTCCTGTGCAATACGGAATTGGCCACATTTTCTTCTGACGTAAATGCAGTTTTCTTGTGATGAAATTGTTTTGCATCTTCCGAATGGCTAGCATTCTGAACTAATTGGCTGGTTGCATGAGATCTTGAAGTTTGATTGATGGAAGAAGAACTTGATGAAGATTTTGACAAGGAACTCATAAATTGATTTGATGATTTGCAAGACGATGATGACGGAACTGCTAGACTTTCGTTTTCAATTTTTCTTAATTGTGAGTTTGTTGATGAGGATGACATAATTGGTTGGTTGATTCGGTTTATAGTAACAGTTTCAGAAGCTTCTTTTGTATCGGAAGAATTCAAAATATTCGTTTCTTGTTTAGACTTTGAGGTCTTTTCAATAATATTTACTTTTTCTTGCCTCTTGACGTACTGTGTTTCAGGCTCTTTACGATTCTTGTTGCTGACGACAGTGGTAACCTTCTTTGTCGAAACTACTACCAATCCATCAGTTGGCTTTTGAGTGTTCATATCATTAGCACTTACAGCTGTCTTTGCATTTACAAAGCTTATTTGATTTGTGGTTTTTAAAATGGATTCATCCGTACCCAGCGAAATTGAAGATTTGTTGTGCGCATGTTTTGACTTTGTGACAACAGATCTGTTGTATGTAGTTGAATCAGACTTTGATGTTGAAGTTCTCGATGTGACGCTAGTCTTGTTTGGAAATTCTAGATGACCCTCAGGCCGGAGATTGTCCGTGGGTCTAGTTGCAACAGTTTTGGAAATGGACAAACCGTTGAAGCCATTCTTAGTTACATCAGTGCTTGTGGAAATCTTTTTAGAAACTTGCATATCGCCTTCTAGTTTCAAATTATCTTCTGGTTTTTTAGGAATTTGCTTTTCAGCAGGCCTGTAGATTGTTTTTTCTTTCGAATATGAAATGTCCCCTTCAAGGCGTAGGTTATCTGAGGGTCTTATTTGTTGAGGCCTTTTAGTTTGTTTGTATTCATCCCTTTGCGTAAATGTCATTGAACCTTCGCAATGCAAATTGTCAGTTTGCAGAATTTTTTCTACCTTTTCGAACTTAGTGTTGCGTTGTATCTGGTCTCTTTTGTAAATATTCATTTCCCCATCTAGCTTAAGACTATCCTTGGGCTTTATAGGCGTACTAGGCTCAACACTTCTGGTTTGCTGGATCGTTTGTCCTTGCGAAATCGTTGCGTCGACGGTATCCGTGTTATTGGTTTTCGTTATATTTTGAACGACATTGTGGACTTTATTTTCTTTGTAAGATTTCACATCAAAGGTATTAAAACGCCCTTCTGCATGCAAGTTATCTTTAGGTTTCACCATAGCAGGCCTTTCGGAGGGAACAAACTTAGCCTTCTCAGTATTATGCGGTGCATAAAACTCTCCTTCAGGACGCAAGTTATCTTCTGGCCTCTTCTGCGTTGGTATTTCACTTGGTTGATATTTAGCTTTATCGGGAGTGAAGAATTCCCCTTCAGATCTCAAATTGTCGGAAGGCCTTATTTGACCAGGCCTAGGGCTGAAGCGATACTCCTGCTTCTCTTCGAATGTCATTTCACCTTCCATTTTCAGATTGTCAGTGTGAACAACCCGAACAGTTTTTTCAGCTGGTTTGAATTTGTCCTTCTTGGGTAACGAAAATTCACCTTCAACTTTGAGATTATCTTTAGGTTTCTTCTGCAATGAGGTCTCAGCCGGCTTGAAGCCTTGTTTTTCAGGAATATACATCTCTCCTTCAGGAAATAGGTTATCACTCGTTTTAATTTGCTTTGGTCTCTCAGCTGGCTGAAATTTGGTTTTATCCGGAGTATGAAATTCTCCTTCTGGCTTCAGATTGTCTAAGGGTCTTACTTGTTCTGGCCTTGACACAAATTGGTATTCTCGTCTCTCTTCAAATGTCATCTCACCTTCGGTCTTCAGATTATCTTCGCGAATAATTCGAACATTTTTCTCAGCTGGTCGGAATTTTTCCTTCAATGGGACTGAAAATTCTCCTTCTGGTTTGAGATTGTCTTCAGGGCGTTTCTGAATTGGTCTTTCAGCTGGCCTAAAGCCTTGCTTGTCAGGAGTATAAAACTCGCCTTCTGGGCGCAAGTTATCTTCTGGTTTCTTTTGTTTTGGCCTTTCTGCTGGCTGGTATTTGTCTTTTTCTGGAGAGTAAAACTCTCCTTCTGGGTGCAGGTTGTCTTCGGGTCGCTTTTGAACAGGCCTTTCCGCTGGTCTGAATGAAGGCTTATCTGGGGCATAAAACTCCCCTTCAGGATGCAAGTTATCCTCTGGTCTCTTCTGCGTTGGTCTTTCAGCTGGTTTGAATTTGGTTTTGTCGGGAGTATAGAATTCGCCCTCAGGGCGAAGATTATCCTCAGGTTTCTTCTGTGTGGGCCTTTCAGCTGGTCGGAATAATTCCTTTTCTGGAGAGTAGAATTCCCCTTCTGGATGAAGATTATCCTTGTGACGCTTTTGAGTGGGCCTTTCGGCAGGCTGGAACTTGATTTTATCCGGAGTATGAAATTCTCCTTCTGGCTTCAGATTGTCTAAGGGTCTTACTTGTTCTGGCCTTGAAACGAATTGGTATTCTCTTCTTTCTTCAAATGTCATTTCTCCTTCTGTCTTCAGATTATCTTCACGAACAATACGCACAGTTTTTTCAGCCGGGCGGAATTTTTCCTTTAATGGGACCGCAAATTCTCCTTCTGGTTTGAGATTATCTTCAGGGCGTTTTTGAATAGGTCTTTCAGCTGGTCTAAAGCCTTGCTTTTCAGGAGTATAAAACTCACCTTCTGGGCGCAAGTTATCTTCTGGTTTCTTTTGTTTTGGCCTTTCTGCTGGCTGGTATTTGTCTTTTTCTGGAGAGTAAAACTCTCCTTCTGGGTGCAGGTTGTCTTCGGGGCGCTTTTGAACAGGCCTTTCTGCTGGTCTAAATGATGGCTTGTCAGGTGCATAAAATTCTCCTTCGGGATGCAAGTTGTCCTCTGGCCTCTTCTGCTTCGGTCTTTCGCCTGGTTGAAACTTTGCCTTGTCGGGAGTATAGAACTCACCTTCAGGGTGCAGATTATCTTCGGGGCGCTTTTGAACAGGCCTTTCTGCTGGTCTAAATGATGGCTTGTCTGGTGCATAAAATTCTCCTTCGGGATGCAAGTTGTCCTCTGGTCTCTTTTGCTTCGGTCTTTCAGCTGGTTGAAACTTGGCTTTGTCTGGAGTATAGAATTCACCCTCAGGGCGAAGATTATCTTCAGGTTTCTTCTGTGTGGGCCTTTCAGCTGGTCGGAATCCTTCCTTTTCTGGAGAGTAGAATTCCCCTTCTGGATGAAGATTATCTTTAGGACGCTTTTGAGTGGGCCTTTCGGCAGGCTGGAACTTGACTTTATCTGGAGTATGAAATTCTCCTTCTGGCTTCAGATTGTCTAAGGGTCTTACTTGTTCTGGCCTTGAAACGAATTGATATTCTCTTCTCTCTTCAAATGTCATTTCTCCTTCTGTCTTCAGATTGTCTTCACGAATAATACGAACAGTTTTTTCAGCCGGGCGGAATTTTTCCTTTAATGGGACTGAAAATTCTCCTTCCGGTTTGAGATTATCTTCGGGGCGTTTTTGAATAGGCCTTTCAGCTGGTCTAAAGCCTTGCTTTTCGGGAGTATAAAACTCACCTTCTGGGTGCAGATTGTCTTCGGGGCGCTTTTGAACAGGCCTTTCGGCTGGTCTAAATGAAGGCTTATCTGGTGCATAAAATTCTCCTTCCGGATGCAAGTTGTCCTCTGGCCTCTTCTGCTTCGGTCTTTCGGCTGGTTGAAACTTTGCCTTGTCGGGAGTATAGAATTCACCCTCAGGGCGAAGATTATCTTCAGGTTTCTTCTGTGTGGGCCTTTCAGCTGGTCGGAATCCTTCCTTTTCTGGAGAGTAGAACTCCCCTTCTGGATGAAGATTATCTTTAGGACGCTTTTGAGTGGGCCTTTCGGCAGGCTGGAACTTGATTTTATCCGGAGTATGAAATTCTCCTTCTGGCTTCAGATTGTCTAAGGGTCTTACTTGTTCTGGCCGTGAAACGAATTGATATTCTCTTCTCTCTTCGAATGTCATTTCTCCTTCTGTCTTCAGATTGTCTTCACGAATAATACGAACAGTTTTCTCAGCCGGGCGGAATTTTTCCTTTAATGGGACTGAAAATTCTCCTTCCGGTTTGAGATTATCTTCAGGGCGTTTTTGAATAGGCCTTTCAGCTGGTCTAAATGAAGGCTTATCTGGTGCATAAAATTCTCCTTCGGGATGCAAGTTGTCCTCTGGCCTCTTCTGCTTCGGTCTTTCGGCTGGTTGAAACTTTGCCTTGTCGGGAGTATAGAACTCACCTTCAGGGTGCAGATTATCTTCGGGGCGCTTTTGAACAGGCCTTTCTGCTGGTCTAAATGATGGCTTGTCTGGTGCATAAAATTCTCCTTCGGGATGCAAGTTGTCCTCTGGTCTCTTTTGCTTCGGTCTTTCGGCTGGTTGAAACTTTGCCTTGTCGGGAGTATAGAATTCACCCTCAGGGCGAAGATTATCTTCAGGTTTCTTCTGTGTGGGCCTTTCAGCTGGTCGGAATCCTTCCTTTTCTGGAGAGTAGAATTCCCCTTCTGGATGAAGATTATCTTTAGGACGCTTTTGAGTGGGCCTTTCGGCAGGCTGGAACTTGATTTTATCCGGAGTATGAAATTCTCCTTCTGGCTTCAGATTGTCTAAGGGTCTTACTTGTTCTGGCCTTGAAACGAATTGGTATTCTCTTCTTTCTTCAAATGTCATTTCTCCTTCTGTCTTCAGATTGTCTTCACGAATAATACGAACGGTTTTTTCAGCCGGGCGGAATTTTTCCTTTAACGGGACTGAAAATTCTCCTTCAGGCTTCAGATTATCTTCAGGACGTTTCTGAATAGGTCTTTCAGCTGGTCTAAAGCCTTGCTTTTCAGGAGTATAAAACTCTCCTTCTGGGTGCAGATTATCTTCGGGGCGCTTTTGAACAGGCCTTTCGGCTGGTCTAAATGAAGGCTTATCTGGTGCATAAAATTCTCCTTCGGGATGCAAGTTGTCCTCTGGCCTCTTTTGCTTCGGTCTTTCGGCTGGTTGAAACTTTGCCTTATCGGGAGTATAGAACTCTCCTTCAGGGTGCAGATTATCTTCGGGGCGCTTTTGAACAGGTCTTTCGGCTGGTCTAAATGAAGGCTTATCTGGTGCATAAAATTCTCCTTCGGGATGCAAGTTGTCCTCTGGCCTCTTCTGCTTCGGTCTTTCGGCTGGTTGAAACTTTGCCTTGTCGGGAGTATAGAATTCACCCTCAGGGCGAAGATTATCTTCAGGTTTCTTCTGTGTGGGCCTTTCAGCTGGTCGGAATCCTTCCTTTTCTGGAGAGTAGAATTCCCCTTCTGGATGAAGATTATCTTTAGGACGCTTTTGAGTGGGCCTTTCAGCAGGCTGGAACTTGATTTTATCCGGAGTATGAAATTCTCCTTCTGGCTTCAGATTGTCTAAGGGTCTTACTTGTTCTGGCCTTGAAACGAATTGATATTCTCTTCTCTCTTCAAATGTCATTTCTCCTTCTGTCTTCAGATTGTCTTCACGAATAATACGAACAGTTTTCTCAGCCGGGCGGAATTTTTCCTTTAATGGGACTGAAAATTCTCCTTCCGGTTTGAGATTATCTTCAGGGCGTTTTTGAATAGGCCTTTCAGCTGGTCTAAAGCCTTGCTTTTCGGGAGTATAAAACTCACCTTCTGGGTGCAGATTGTCTTCGGGGCGCTTTTGAACAGGCCTTTCGGCTGGTCTAAATGAAGGCTTATCTGGTGCATAAAATTCTCCTTCGGGATGCAAGTTGTCCTCTGGCCTCTTCTGCTTCGGTCTTTCGGCTGGTTGAAACTTTGCCTTATCGGGAGTATAGAACTCTCCTTCAGGGTGCAGATTATCTTCGGGGCGCTTTTGAACAGGTCTTTCGGCTGGTCTAAATGAAGGCTTATCTGGTGCATAAAATTCTCCTTCGGGATGCAAGTTGTCCTCTGGCCTCTTCTGCTTCGGTCTTTCGGCTGGTTGAAACTTTGCCTTGTCGGGAGTATAGAATTCACCCTCAGGGCGAAGATTATCTTCAGGTTTCTTCTGTGTGGGCCTTTCAGCTGGTCGGAATCCTTCCTTTTCTGGAGAGTAGAATTCCCCTTCTGGATGAAGATTATCTTTAGGACGCTTTTGAGTGGGCCTTTCGGCAGGCTGGAACTTGATTTTATCCGGAGTATGAAATTCTCCTTCTGGCTTCAGATTGTCTAAGGGTCTTACTTGTTCTGGCCTTGAAACGAATTGATATTCTCTTCTCTCTTCAAATGTCATTTCTCCTTCTGTCTTCAGATTGTCTTCACGAATAATACGAGCAGTTTTCTCAGCCGGGCGGAATTTTTCCTTTAATGGGACTGAAAATTCTCCTTCCGGTTTGAGATTATCTTCAGGGCGTTTTTGAATAGGCCTTTCAGCTGGTCTAAAGCCTTGCTTTTCGGGAGTATAAAACTCACCTTCTGGGTGCAGATTGTCTTCGGGGCGCTTTTGAACAGGCCTTTCGGCTGGTCTAAATGAAGGCTTATCTGGTGCATAAAATTCTCCTTCGGGATGCAAGTTGTCCTCTGGCCTCTTCTGCTTCGGTCTTTCGGCTGGTTGAAACTTTGCCTTGTCGGGAGTATAGAACTCACCTTCAGGGTGCAGATTATCTTCGGGGCGCTTTTGAACAGGCCTTTCTGCTGGTCTAAATGATGGCTTGTCTGGTGCATAAAATTCTCCTTCGGGATGCAAGTTGTCCTCTGGTCTCTTTTGCTTCGGTCTTTCAGCTGGTTGAAACTTTGCTTTGTCAGGAGTATAGAATTCACCCTCAGGGCGAAGATTATCTTCAGGTTTCTTCTGTGTGGGCCTTTCAGCTGGTCGGAATCCTTCCTTTTCTGGAGAGTAGAATTCCCCTTCTGGATGAAGATTATCTTTAGGACGCTTTTGAGTGGGCCTTTCGGCAGGCTGGAACTTGATTTTATCCGGAGTATGAAATTCTCCTTCTGGCTTCAGGTTGTCTAAGGGTCTTACTTGTTCTGGCCTTGAAACGAATTGGTATTCTCTTCTTTCTTCAAATGTCATTTCTCCTTCTGTCTTCAGATTGTCTTCACGAATAATACGAACGGTTTTTTCAGCCGGGCGGAATTTTTCCTTTAACGGGACTGAAAATTCTCCTTCAGGCTTCAGATTATCTTCAGGACGTTTCTGAATAGGTCTTTCAGCTGGTCTAAAGCCTTGCTTTTCAGGAGTATAAAACTCTCCTTCTGGGTGCAGATTATCTTCGGGGCGCTTTTGAACAGGTCTTTCGGCTGGTCTAAATGAAGGCTTATCTGGTGCATAAAATTCTCCTTCGGGATGCAAGTTGTCCTCTGGCCTCTTCTGCTTCGGTCTTTCGGCTGGTTGAAACTTTGCCTTGTCGGGAGTATAGAATTCACCCTCAGGGCGAAGATTATCTTCAGGTTTCTTCTGTGTGGGCCTTTCAGCTGGTCGGAATCCTTCCTTTTCTGGAGAGTAGAATTCCCCTTCTGGATGAAGATTATCTTTAGGACGCTTTTGAGTGGGCCTTTCAGCAGGCTGGAACTTGATTTTATCCGGAGTATGAAATTCTCCTTCTGGCTTCAGATTGTCTAAGGGTCTTACTTGTTCTGGCCTTGAAACGAATTGATATTCTCTTCTCTCTTCAAATGTCATTTCTCCTTCTGTCTTCAGATTGTCTTCACGAATAATACGAACAGTTTTCTCAGCCGGGCGGAATTTTTCCTTTAATGGGACTGAAAATTCTCCTTCCGGTTTGAGATTATCTTCAGGGCGTTTTTGAATAGGCCTTTCAGCTGGTCTAAAGCCTTGCTTTTCGGGAGTATAAAACTCACCTTCTGGGTGCAGATTGTCTTCTGGGCGCTTTTGAACAGGCCTTTCGGCTGGTCTAAATGAAGGCTTATCTGGTGCATAAAATTCTCCTTCGGGATGCAAGTTGTCCTCTGGTCTCTTTTGCTTCGGTCTTTCAGCTGGTTGAAACTTGGCTTTGTCTGGAGTATAGAATTCACCCTCAGGGCGAAGATTATCTTCAGGTTTCTTCTGTGTGGGCCTTTCAGCTGGTCGGAATCCTTCCTTTTCTGGAGAGTAGAATTCCCCTTCTGGATGAAGATTATCTTTAGGACGCTTTTGAGTGGGCCTTTCGGCAGGCTGGAACTTGATTTTATCCGGAGTATGAAATTCTCCTTCTGGCTTCAGATTGTCTAAGGGTCTTACTTGTTCTGGCCTTGAAATGAATTGGTATTCTCTTCTTTCTTCAAATGTCATTTCTCCTTCTGTCTTCAGATTGTCTTCACGAATAATACGAACGGTTTTTTCAGCCGGGCGGAATTTTTCCTTTAATGGGACTGAAAATTCTCCTTCTGGTTTGAGATTATCTTCAGGGCGTTTTTGAATAGGCCTTTCAGCTGGTCTAAAGCCTTGCTTTTCGGGAGTATAAAACTTACCTTCTGGGTGCAGATTGTCTTCGGGGCGCTTTTGAACAGGCCTTTCGGCTGGTCTAAATGAAGGCTTATCTGGTGCATAAAATTCTCCTTCGGGATGCAAGTTGTCCTCTGGCCTCTTTTGCTTCGGTCTTTCGGCTGGTTGAAACTTTGCCTTATCGGGAGTATAGAACTCTCCTTCAGGGTGCAGATTATCTTCGGGGCGCTTTTGAACAGGCCTTTCGGCTGGTCTAAATGAAGGCTTATCTGGTGCATAAAATTCTCCTTCGGGATGCAAGTTGTCCTCTGGCCTCTTCTGCTTCGGTCTTTCGGCTGGTTGAAACTTTGCCTTGTCGGGAGTATGGAATTCACCCTCAGGGCGAAGATTATCTTCAGGTTTCTTCTGTGTGGGCCTTTCAGCTGGTCGGAATCCTTCCTTTTCTGGAGAGTAGAATTCCCCTTCTGGATGAAGATTATCTTTAGGACGCTTTTGAGTGGGCCTTTCGGCAGGCTGGAACTTGATTTTATCCGGAGTATGAAATTCTCCTTCTGGCTTCAGATTGTCTAAGGGTCTTACTTGTTCTGGCCTTGAAACGAATTGGTATTCTCTTCTTTCTTCAAATGTCATTTCTCCTTCTGTCTTCAGATTGTCTTCACGAATAATACGAACAGTTTTTTCAGCTGGGCGGAATTTTTCCTTTAACGGGACTGAAAATTCTCCTTCAGGCTTCAGATTATCTTCAGGGCGTTTCTGAATAGGTCTTTCAGCTGGTCTAAAGCCTTGCTTTTCAGGAGTATAAAACTCTCCTTCTGGGTGCAGATTATCTTCGGGGCGCTTTTGAACAGGTCTTTCGGCTGGTCTAAATGAAGGCTTATCTGGTGCATAAAATTCTCCTTCGGGATGCAAGTTGTCCTCTGGCCTCTTCTGCTTCGGTCTTTCGGCTGGTTGAAACTTTGCCTTATCGGGAGTATAGAACTCTCCTTCAGGGTGCAGATTATCTTCGGGGCGCTTTTGAACAGGTCTTTCGGCTGGTCTAAATGAAGGCTTATCTGGTGAATAAAATTCTCCTTCGGGATGCAAGTTGTCCTCTGGCCTCTTCTGCTTCGGTCTTTCGGCTGGTTGAAACTTTGCCTTGTCGGGAGTATAGAATTCACCCTCAGGGCGAAGGTTATCTTCAGGTTTCTTCTGTGTGGGCCTTTCAGCTGGTCGGAATCCTTCCTTTTCTGGAGAGTAGAATTCCCCTTCTGGATGAAGATTATCTTTAGGACGCTTTTGAGTGGGCCTTTCGGCAGGCTGGAACTTGATTTTATCCGGAGTATGAAATTCTCCTTCTGGCTTCAGGTTGTCTAAGGGTCTTACTTGTTCTGGCCTTGAAACGAATTGGTATTCTCTTCTTTCTTCAAATGTCATTTCTCCTTCTGTCTTCAGATTGTCTTCACGAATAATACGAACAGTTTTTTCAGCCGGGCGGAATTTTTCCTTTAACGGGACTGAAAATTCTCCTTCAGGCTTCAGATTATCTTCAGGGCGTTTCTGAATAGGTCTTTCAGCTGGTCTAAAGCCTTGCTTTTCAGGAGTATAAAACTCTCCTTCTGGATGCAGATTATCTTCGGGGCGCTTTTGAACAGGCCTTTCGGCTGGTCTAAATGAAGGCTTATCTGGTGCATAAAATTCTCCCTCGGGATGCAAGTTATCCTCTGGCCTCTTCTGCTTCGGTCTTTCGGCTGGTTGAAACTTTGCCTTGTCTGGAGTATAGAACTCACCTTCAGGATGAAGATTATCTTCAGGGCGCTTCTGAATCGGCCTTTCTGCTGGTCTGAATGAATGCTTATCTGGTGCATAAAATTCTCCTTCAGAATGCAAGTTGTCCTCTGGTCTCTTTTGTTTCGGTCTTTCCGCTGGTTGAAACTTGGCTTTGTCGGGAGTATAGAATTCACCCTCAGGGCGAAGATTATCTTCGGGTTTCTTCTGAGTTGGCCTTTCAGCTGGTCGGAATCCTTCCTTTTCTGTAGAGTAGAATTCTCCTTCTGGATGAAGATTATCTTTAGGACGCTTTTGAGTGGGCCTTTCGGCAGGCTGGAACTTGATTTTATCCGGAGTATGAAATTCTCCTTCTGGCTTCAGATTGTCTAAGGGTCTTACTTGTTCTGGCCTTGACACAAATTGGTATTCTCGTCTCTCTTCAAATGTCATCTCACCTTCGGTCTTCAGATTATCTTCGCGAATAATTCGAACACTTTTCTCAGCTGGTCGGAATTTTTCCTTCAATGGGACTGAAAATTCTCCTTCTGGTTTGAGATTGTCTTCAGGGCGTTTCTGAATTGGTCTTTCAGCTGGCCTATAGCCTTGCTTGTCAGGAGTATAAAACTCTCCTTCTGGGCGCAGGTTATCTTCTGGTTTGTTTTGTTTTGGCCTTTCTGCTGGCTGGTATTTGTCTTTTTCTGGAGAGTAAAACTCACCTTCAGGGTGAAGATTATCTTCAGGGCGCTTTTGAACAGGCCTTTCTGCTGGTCTGAAAGAAGGCTTATCTGGAGCATAAAACTCTCCTTCAGGATGCAAGTTATCCTCTGGTCTCTTCTGCGTTGGTCTTTCAGCTGGTTTGAATTTGGTTTTGTCGGGAGTATAGAATTCACCCTCAGGGCGAAGATTATCCTCAGGTTTCTTCTGTGTGGGCCTTTCAGCTGGTCGGAATCCTTCCTTTTCTGGAGAGTAGAATTCCCCTTCTGGATGAAGATTATCCTTAGGGCGCTTTTGAGTGGGCCTGTCGGCAGGCTGGAACTTGATTTTATCCGGAGTATGAAATTCTCCTTCTGGCTTCAGATTGTCTAAGGGTCTTACTTGTTCTGGTCTTGACACAAATTGGTATTCTCGTGTCTCCTCAAATGTCATCTCCCCTTCTGTCTTCAAATTGTCTTCACGAATAATTCGAACATTTTTCTCAGCCGGTCGGAATTTTTCCTTCAATGGGACTGAAAATTCTCCTTCTGGTCTGAGGTTATCTTCAGGGCGTTTTTGAATGGGTCTTTCAGCTGGCCTATAGCCTTGCTTTTCGGGAGTATAGAACTCCCCTACTGGGTGCAGATTATCTTCGGGGCGCTTTTGAACAGACCTTTCTGCTGGTCGGAATGAAGGCTTATCTGGTGCATAAAATTCTCCTTCAGGATGCAAGTTATCCTCTGGTCTCTTCTGCGTTGGTCTTTCAGCTGGTTTGAATTTGGTTTTGTCGGGAGTATAGAATTCACCCTCAGGGCGAAGATTATCCTCAGGTTTCTTCTGTGTGGGCCTTTCAGCTGGTCGGAATCCATCCTTTTCTGGAGAGTAGAACTCCCCTTCTGGATGAAGATTATCCTTAGGACGCTTCTGGGTGGGCCTTTCGGCAGGTTCAAACTTAATCTTATCTGGAGTATGAAATTCTCCTTCTGGTTTTAGATTATCTTGGGGTCTTACTTGGTCTGGTCTTGAAACATATTGGTAATCACGTCTCTCTTCAAATGTCATTTCACCCTCTGTCTTCAGATTATCTTCTCGTATAATTCGAATTATTTTTTCAGCTGGTCGAAATTGCTCCTTTAATGGCAAAGTGAATTCGCCCTCCGGTTTAAGGTTGTCTTCAGGCCGCTTTTGAATAGGCCTTTCGATGGTTGGGCTGTCAACGGGCTCCGTTACTTGATAGGCATTTTCAGCGGAATAATATGATTTCCCTTCCAAAAATAAATTATCCCTTGGCTTATATTGCTCCGGCCGTTTTGTGAATATGTATTCATTTGATTGTTGGAATGTCATATCTCCTTCCGACCGCAAATTCTCAGACCGTATGATCTGAACTGCTCTATCTGCAGGTCGGTAGGTTTCCTGTTCAGGAATAACGAACTCACCTTCCAATTTAAGATTATCTGCAGGTCTTACAACTGTTGGAAGGTCTATGGAGTTAATGACTTTTGTTACGTTCTTTGATTTATTTTGAGATTCTGTATACGAATTAGATTCTAAATCGTCGCTTTTTCCATAAAAATCATTTGAGTCTGTTTGCATATGCTTTTTCCTGTCCATAAGGTTCTTCATTGCATGTTTAGCTTTTTCAATATCAGATTTCGTCCATGTATTTCTGCGGATGGTTGATTGTTCTTCAGTTTGATCTGAAAACAATTAAAAGACAAATAGAAATATATAAATTAAAATAAGTATACATCATAGATATAAAAAATACTTCTGTTAACGATAATTGAAGAACATTCGTTCAAACCGTTAAGGCTGAAGTTTGATGTACAGAAGAGCATCCTCAAAAATGTTCATGGCAGAAAATAAGGGACCTTTTGACTACTTCTGAAGAAGTAGAAATGGACTTGGAAGCGTAAGCAAAAGCCAACACTTAAGGCCAACTTTAATAACTATAATAAGACCTTACATAACATGCACTTCTGTCAAAATTGCATGTGAAAATTAACGACAGCACACATTCATAAAATATTGGCTATAATTAAAGGGCTAACTATAATTGAAGAATGGTACGTACGTTGACTTACGAAACAGTAGAAATAACTACATGTGATTTGTATACCCAACCCGAAATGACTTTTTGTTCAGTTTCGGCAAGTTTCGTTCACTTGCGTTTTCGTACATAATGTACGCTTTGAGTCGTACATTACGTACGAAAATCTGACATTCCTTTTTTTCTAAAAGGTATTCTTCTTCTTTCTTTCTTCTTATTTTTAAGGCTATTATGGGCAACTGATGTACTTTACAAAACGGAAGGAAACTTTTCGTTCGGTTTTGACACTTGCTTACTTTTTCTTTCGCGTATTATGGTTGGGCCTTAACACATTCACCTTTCGTTAAGTTTCGTTAAGCTATTTAATTTTAAATTGACATTTGTAAATATAACAAATGTTGCGCTGACTTAAAGCTTTTAAATGTTTTTTATCAATTAAAAAAAAAACACTATTCGGAAAGATAGCATTGTGCGTTAAGGCTGAACTATAATAGTTGGAACGGCAGGGGTGCGGACGGGCCTGTTCACAATTTTGCGAGAACAAGCAATTCGTATCTCACGCCTGATATGGCGAATTGCTCCGTTTCGTTAAATTTGGATCAGTTTAGTTTACGGACTTATTATACTGGCCCCGCGCCGATGATTTCATGCATGTGTTATCTGAATTATTTCATTATTAAATAAAGTGCACGACTGGGTCGCACGAAGTTGCTCTTATGTTTGACAGTAGTCTTAGGGCTTGAGATTTCGAAAAAAATAAGTAGAGAAATAATAATATGAAACTCTATTAATTACTTAGAAAGCAGATATATTTCGTAATAAACGGGGACGTGGATTCCAAATTTCCAGAAAACATTGAGGTTAATAATGTTGAAATCTTAAAATGGGCTCCAGTCTCCAGTGGTTTCAGTTGAAGTAGAAAGATAATTTAGCTCCTTCAAAGCACTTCTAAGAGAGACAATCAGAGAAGATTGTTACCAGAGAATTTTAAAAAGCTCTTTGTAGCCCAATGCCAATACTGCTATAATTTTTTGTGTTTTTATATTTCTTTTGCCTTTTTTACTTTTTTATGTCAACAAAATTCTAACCTTGGTTATAAGACTTTTCTTGAAAAATCAATTCAAACCAAAACATAAAAACACCTTTCAGAAAGTTTTATCGAAATTGTAGCAGCCATTATTGAGAGAATGCGTTTTTATTCAAAATTATATGACAGGTACCGTTAGTTTTAGAGCTACAATTCTAATTCCAAAAAACCCCTCTGTAGTAATTCATAATAATACTGTGTAACAAGCAAATCGGTCCAGTCGTAATAGGCTGTAGGTGACATTAAGGACAGACAGACAGAGTAAATTTTACGAATACATACCTAAGGGACTAGTTATAGTTTTCATTAAAATGCATCATTAAAACACAAAACAGTGGTATGTTTTTGGTATATTTTCACTGACAAGTCGGTTAAAGCAATCATTGAAAAAGTCTTCATTAAAGGAACAATTCGTTCATATGAAAATTAATTTTAAGGTTAGAGTTGAACACAGAAACTAAAACCATTGTAGGTATATTGTATTTTTATAGTAATTTCATGGAACATCTTTTTTAGTTGTGAATTTCGTCAATATCGGCGCTAGGTGTCTTACCAACTTTACATCAAATCCGCACACCCGCACCGACGCGACGGACGGTATGGCGAAAACCACTTTTTTGGGCTTCTCTACCATCGTAATGTCATGTTTGATTAAAACCGATTTTTTTTCTTCACGAAAACAATACTTGCCTTCCTATAGAGCAAGTTAAAATGGCAGCGCACGTATAATAATAACTTTTAAAGGAAAATATTTGATACTTTGCGTTACATTATTGTAATTTTCGTAGTGATCTTTTATTGAAATTACAGATGATGTAGTTTTATATATGTAAGTGAAGTTTTGCAATAAGAGGAACGTTTAGTGCGCCATCTATGGACGAAGTTCACAAGCACTTGGTTGGTGAGTTAGGAGTGATTTTTTGTCTAGGTTGCCATGGGAAGCAAAAACCACAATAGAAGACATTTGATGTAAAGTAGATAAGACAACTAGAGCCGCCATTGATGAAGTTCAGATCTAAAAAAACATGTTCCATACAATTACTTTAAAAATGTTTAAACAATGGCTGTACTTTGAAATAGATTTCTGTCAGCTATAAATAATTATTAAGTATTTTTTGCATAAACAAATTTTCTAAAATTCATTATTATACCCTATTCAATAGAATGGGTATATTGTATTTGGTGTGGAGTTTGTAACATAGAGAAATAATACCGTTAGGTATAGAAAAGTATATATATTCTAACTCAGAATCAAAAGCCTAGTCGATTTAGCCGTGTCCGTCCGTCCGTCCGTCCGTATGTATACTCTCTAGAGGTCGCAATTTTTGAGCTAGAAAGCTGAAATTTGGTATATATAATTTTTGGTTCAAGAGTAAGGCTAAGTTTTTGAACAGGTAAGATCCGCCCACAATCGCCATTTTTGTTGAGCAACCTCAATTTGGTAAAATTAAATTATGTTTTTTGTACAGTACATAAGCAAGCATAACGCTAAAATTTTGCACGCGCAAGCTTCAGGTAAACCTTCTTCCAACTAAATAAAAAAATTTCAGTTTGGGCGTGGCTGACGCCCATTTTTCATACAAAACTATCAATATTGTTTTTATAAAACAGTAATTGTTATATTAAAGCGAAAAACATAAAATTTTGTGGGTATTACTTCCACATACACATCTTTTGTATGAAATCGAAAAACTTGATTTTGGGCGTGGATGACGCCCACTTTTCACTAAGAACATAAACAAATTGTTTTTGCAAATAAACGGTAATTATAATGAATCCGCAAGCATATTGCGTCTGTAGAAACTAAAAACTGTGTATGAAAAGAAATGTTTGAATTTCGGGCGTGGCTTACGCCCACTTTTCATGAAAGAACGAAAAATGTTGTTTTTAAAATTTAAGGTATTACCAATATTCAATTAAAACATTTTTCCCTTCCGTTCGTTATATGAAAAATATTTCTACATTTTCTTTTGTACATTTTTTCAGTACGCCCACTTTTAAAGGGGTGATTTTGACAAAACACCTTTGTTCAAGTAAGATCGTTTAAAAACTACTCGATTCAGCTGTAGTTTCACACATATGCCCAAATACTGACTAATTATCAAAGGCACGCTCACTTTTAAGGGGCGTTTCCGTCAAAAGTGTAATATGCATTAATTTTTTAATGTTTTTTAACTATCGGTCGCAGTTTTGAAGTAAGAAGATGAACACTTCGGTTTGTATACCTTGTTTACGTAGCAGAGTGTAGTTCAAGAATTGTTAAAAACACACATAATCGCTATTTCCTATCAAAATCTAATTTCTAAAAATTTTAGTTTTGCCTTGTTTTGTTCAAATCGCTCTGCAAGCTTAAAATTGAATGATGAGCTCATATAGTGATTACCCTGGCAATAAAATGTCTCAGCTGTAGGCTTGGCACACGCCTTTTTTTTATTGTGACAGCAGTTATTGTACATCGGCCAAACAAAATTTATTTTATTGAATTTTTCCCTGCCTGCTAAAGAAGAATTTTGTTTCCGATACTGGAACCGCGGCTGCCTGCGAAGGAGGCGAACGCATATGCATATACATATACAAAAATGTGGGGAATAGGGTATCCAACAGTTCGTTGCAAACGTACTGTAGCTCTCGCTTATGTTTTTTATTTTGATACCAATAAGCCACAGTTCTGGCCCCTAACTAAATTTAAAAAAATTGGTAATTGTAACATTCTTTTTTTTTTGTCTGTTTCAGTATTAGACACCCTGTACTAAAGTTCTTACTAATAAAACATAAGAAATATGTATCTCATAAAATTATAATCTTACCATGCTGTTCGCTGTGCATGATGTTCATTTCTTCACTTGTCATTTGTGTGCTACTTTCCAAGGAAGTTGAATTCGTCTGGCTGCTGATGCAGTGATGTCGCCTAAAATAAAGAATTACAAATTTATCAAAACATGTTAGGTTTGAATTTTTTTTAGGGTAGTAGGTAATTGTTGTTCAAGTAATGTTTTTTTTTTTTTTTTTTTTTTTTGATGCACTTAAATGTTTAGTAATTACAAGGTCTGATTTAAGGATGTGGAGCACTGGTGCGTGACGTCACGTTGAATGATTTTTGGTTAGTTTAAAGGTGGAAATGGAAAATATATTTAAAGCCCCCTCATGAATGTACCTTCTTTAAACTTTATTTTTACTACCAACAGAAATAAACTATGCTCAGATCGTTGAAAGGGTCAGGCGTCATCAAACACCAACCAAAAACTCTATTTAATGAGGGAAACTTGAGATAATGGAGAAAGTTCATATATGAATATGGAAGTACGGTATGTTGAACAATTAAATTGAGCAATCAATCATGAAGGTATCTTGCAGATTGAGTTTAATCAAGTTGTAGGTACATTGAATGGAGATTCGTGTATACATGAATGATAATTTACAAAAGTCTACTCCCACAATCCTCTCAGGCTTCTCAAGCAAGTTTTTTTTTTTTTATGAAAAAAAAACTATAATTCTTCTGACTTACCCACAGGTACAAATTTCACAAATGCACTTGTCATTCTGCTGATGTGTTGATGGCATTTTCTTCTTATTATTCACGACTCCAAGCTGCAATAATAAGAAAACTTAGGATTAGATCATTCAAAAGAAAACGTAATAGCAAAACAACTTATGTATACTTACGTTTCGTGAATCGAGATTAATTGAAGTGTTACTAGTGTCACGGGCAACATGATCCACTTCGTCGTAGATATTTTTCGTAATATGTTTATGTTGTGAGTATTTGTTAGATATGTCGGTAACATTATGTATGTTTTCAAGATATTGAGTATCTTTTTCGATATTGGTGTATTCATCAACAAAAACTATTTTTTTTGGTGGATCCACAATTTTTTCTATAACATCCGTATGTGTGCGCTCGTCAACAACACGCCAGTCGTTAATGCTAGCATCAAATATCTGAAATTTTTTTTTTTAATAAAATTTAAGTTACGATAAAAAAAAAAATAAAAAACTTCAATTTACAGGTGCCTGTGTTGTGTACATTTATGTGATTTTATCTTGTTGTTCGTGATTAGGGAAAATTATAAAAAATAGTTTTAGTTGTAATCAAAGTGTTGTTTATGATTTTTTTTGTACCTACTTTCATTATGATGATAAGAACTCATTCGTCATAATTTATACTTAATGTTTAATTTTCATTCATTTTATACCCGAAAACGTTTTGAAACTTGAAAGTTGATATTTTTGTGTAGTTAAATTAACTTTAGGTAGGTACTTTCAATTTTCCGAATATTTTTAACAAAATATTTGCTACACAAACTGTTTTATTATGAGGCAGACATTTTGACCCTCACCCCTCACGCTTCATGCTAGAGGCCGTATTTTACATTACCTATTAGAGACGAAGTTTGAGACACCAGCGGGCACCCCAAATGGTATCATGATAGTACCTACTACAGATTGAACAGGGTGTTTCGTTTCCTAATTCTTTGACAATAATTTAAGAAATGGTTAATGGACATGTTTAAAGAAAAATATTGTTACTGTAATATTTTCAATTACTACTTAACAGTACAAAATATGCAGCTGCGGGTTTTCCCAAGTATCATAAGAACTATGGGGTTTTCCGTTTATTGTTGCGTTTATCCATTCATTGAAAAAAAAAAAATGAAACGGCATGTTTATTTCTGGAAAAAATTCATCCCAGTCAAAAAATTGGTATTTTTTTGGACAGGACAAATGGAACAGGCTAGAATTTGGATATCTTAAACAAGATATCAACTTTATTTATTTATTACAAAAGCTACTTTTTTACACAAAATGAAACCCTGAACAAAGTTCCTTACTAGTACATATCTATCAAGAGAGCTATTTGCGTTTGACAGGGTATGCCAAAAGTAAGTGTTTGTTATCGAATTTGGAGATATAGGGGAAGGTGGGCAAAACCGCACATGGGGGCAAAACTGTTTTTGTACTATTTTGTTTAAAAAAATTCAATAGCAATACATTTAATGTAAAAACGTGGCAAATTGCAGCGCCTGATCTAGGGAGGGACAAAGGGAGGCAGTTGCCCCGGGCGTCAGCCTTTAGGGGGCGATCCTCCGGTGGCGCAAAAGATGAAGAAAGAAAAAAAGAGTATTGAAAGTGAAGAGCAAAAAAAATCATCAAAACAGCTATGGTAATGAAAATACGAAATGGTGCTAGGCGCCAAAGCCGATTTTTGCCCCCTTTCCACAAACCCTAGATCCGCCGCTGGCAAATTGAATGACACATCACATATCTATGAAGATAATGTAGTTTGTTGAAGACGTAAAAAATTTAGAGTTGTTTTTGTGGTTTTTGGTGAATACGTTATAGCTCGTGTGTGTGAAAAGTAAATTGTGCTTCAGTGATATCAAAATTAGAGACATACCCTTACTGTTGAACAATTTTCTTCTTCAAACATGTCCCTTAACCATTTCCTAAATGATTGTCTACAAATTAGGAAACACCCTGTGTATATGCAATGGTAAAATCAAAATCAAAAATTAACTAGTTTAGGAATGTGACCAAAAAGTATTGTTTCGCTGTCTCGGAAATTTGCTGGCTGAAATTTGCAGAAAGATGATTTCACTATTTCGTTAAACCTATTTTTTTTTTGGGAAAACTACAGTAAAATATTTTGGTTGTGTGAATTTTTCAAGGGCTTTTATTTCTTCAATGCAGCATTTCTTGCACCAACATCTTTCAATTGCTGTTTAATGTTGGTTAAAAAATAATAACGTGTGATAAGGTAAGTAAGGTATCACGAACTCGAAACTTGCGTGCTCTTTGATACATAAATACTCGTTATTCAGTTGGTCTCTCAGGAAGAGACGTTTACCTTCTTTGAAGATAACTTCATTATGCATAAAAAAAACTGCATCATCGGTGCTTCAGCATGTTTTATGAATGGATCGTGGTCATATTTGTTTCCTTTTAACATCAATTGCGGGTGATAATGCTAACTGTGGATTAATTGCATATTTGCGAACTATTTTCAATAAATACATATAAATATTCTTGGGAGTAACAGACAATTATTATTAACCACCAGAACCGACTAGCAATTGGAGATGCACTTTCAGCGATAAGTTTTACTGTTGCAGGATTTTTCACTTGCCCCGCAAAACAGAAATTGAACCTGCCTAATACATTGTCAAAAATATATATATTTAATTAGAGCCACACTAGTTGCATTAAAAATTCCATACACACCATATTCCTCCAAATAAATCGTTAAAAAAATATGAATACGAAAAGGTCAAAGTTCTGTCCCATTTTAATGTTTGGTTTGGACGAACAAGAAATCCACAGATTATGTTAGATGCAACACAAAACCCCCTTTCAACCACTTCCAACCATTGCAGTGATGTATCATGACATGATTCATGATGTCTGATATACATTGCATGCACAACAAAAACATCATTTTAGAAAAATCTGTGCTTTATTTCTTTTCTTTTTCCGCAAACAAGTGAATGCTTGTGAACCACTTTTAAAGAAACTCCAAGTTTATTGTACAATCAAAGCTTCCCCTTGATAAATTATGTTATTGTCTTATGGTCTATTGTGAAAGAAACTACTAAGGTTTCTATATCGATTGCCATGTTCTTTGGCTGTTAAAAATATCACAGATACAAGGACGAACTCCTTGTGCCAAACAATATTGTTCTGTTGTTGTTGTCCAAACAAACGGAAATTATTTAAATACTTTGATTCTTAAGTTGCCAATATGACACATAAAACTGTGCTCATTCTTATTTCGAAGAAAAAAGCTTTGAAAAATATTTTAGTCATTCAGACAAAAAAAAAAAAATCTAAAAACAATACTCTCTGGAGCCTACAACTTATAGATACTACTTGCTTATCACTACGAAATATACCTTAAAAAACTTTAGGAGAGTTGATTTATGTGTATTTTCAAAACACAAAGACAAATGACAAATATTTCTTGAGATAATCATTAGACTTTAACTGTATAGTATAATGTATTAATAATATTATTGTAAGTATCTATGTATCAGCACCTGAACAATGTCAATATTATTTGCACGGAAGTAAATGTTTAATGTGAAATTATAAAAATAAAACCAAACGCAATGGTTTTTAATTTCATTCAATAGAATCACAACAAACGTATTATTCAAAAGCAAAATAAATAACTATAGGATAAGCTAATTTGTCGGCAAAAATTTGATTAAATTTGGGTAAATCGGTAAAATTTCTATAAAAAATGGGGGTAGAGTACCCATTAATTCAACGAAAGGAGTGTATTTTATTTTTTATTTGCATTGCAGCCACAAAAGAGTGATACGTGATACCTCGTCACAAAAGTAGTTTTTTTTGTGTGCAAAAACACAAGTTTAAGTTGGCACAACTTTCCAGTTATGTAAGGAAATGAAGTTTCATAATGTTTGCAAAGTATTGGAAATTTAAAAAGGAAAAGGTCAGTCATACATGAAAACAGCATGACCCGCATGTCACATGCCATTACTTTTAAAATCGTCTCGATTGTGACAAGCAAATGTGATTAGAAACGGTTATGTCTTCCATTTTATTTTTGAACAGACATCTTGCATTATTTTGAAAGAATATTTTATTTATATTTTTGTCTTGAGGTTCATTTTATGTTCATTTAATGACTAAAGGGCTTACATTATTTTATTTTTGTTAAATACATTTAAAAAAAAAAACCCTATAAACGTACTTGCCCCGTGGGTGCAATAGCACGATGATTTTTTCAAGCAAAAATATCTACTCTTAGTTGCATAAAATACGCAAAGAAATTCAAATTCTTTGTAAGAAGTATTTATGTCCCGCGTTCTTAGCATTATTGAATTTTTTTTAAAATAAGTTGTACTTTTGTTCCCGTTATTTCGTTACCTATATCAACTAAATCCTTCAATTGAATTAAGTTGTTTGTATATATACAGTATACAGACGTCCATTACTTGTGTTTTTAACCAGAAACTGTAAGATCTCAGATAAGTACTAGGTATGTAGGTAGGTAGGGTACCCACAAAGTTAATTAAAATTAAAAATTAGACAGAAGCTTCAAATTCACAAAGCCGACACAAATTTTGAACATCAGGGATTTTGAAAATTCTCTTGAAATAAAAGTAAGCTCACTCTTTGAGGACAATATCTAACGCCACCGTAATGATAGTTTTGTGTTATTTCAAATTCAGCTATAAGGATGCCAATTGTTGTGATTGTGATCCTATTGATCTGGAAAGATGTTCGTAAATCTCGACCTTAAATTGACTTTATTTAAGCCTTACTATAGCCTTTCAAACCGAATCAAAATCTATATTTAGAAACAAAAATTCTTAACATGAACAAAATCAGCTAGATCCCCTATATGTTTAGAGTTTAAAATCTTGAAGTAGAGACTTGGTCCTAAGTCTACATGGAAACGAAAGTTGCGTAAGCACACAACTTTCCAATTTTTCAGTACATGTCAGCAAACATCTGGCGAAGACAGCTCTTAAGAGTGTCAATCAAAATGAAAATGAACGACAAAACAGTTTTGGGGTCGAATAATGTACATTGTAAGATACATACATACATACATACGTTTTCACAGCAAAGAATGGAAAGCTAAAATTTTTTTATTTTGAAAAATATGTGAAAATTGGTTCAATGTGAATAAAATTTCAAACGAACTCTTAAGCTTTGTTGATCGGTTCTAATTGTGCCTCTATTTTCTCAGCTCTTAAGTGGTCTAATCCAAATGGGAATTTAAACTTTTTAAAACTTGTCAAATTTCTAAAAAGGGAGACATTTGCAACTTACTCGAAAACTTTAAAATTGAACAAAAAGTCTAATCAGTTTTTAAGTTTTCCAGCGAGCTGTCTCTTCTTCGAAAATGTTTAAGTTGTTTGTCTTGTTAAATTATATTTAGTTTCATTTCCTCAAAATGTATGGAAAGTCGCTTATTTGGACAGGTTGAGGAACAGGTCCTAATAAGAAAATGAAGCAATGGTCTTAATTTGTAAATACACAATATAAAAAATTCCACTTCAAGAGTTGCCTTAATGAAAACTCTCACAAATCATAAGCAAGATGAGACCTCAGTTCGTAAAAAAAGGGAAATATTTATTTTAATTGCCTATAGTCATAACTTCATATAATTCTTATTGTATTGCTTACACAAATGCCATTATTAGCTAATGAAAAGACCAGAGAAAAGACTGGCACCACACATAACTCATATAGTGACTTCATTGCAGCCACACATGTCCCCCCATGAGAAGTACACAAAATCGAAAAAAATTTTAATTATTTTTCCTTGGGGTGCTCGTGCCACCCTATACAACATAGTTTAAAGTTTTTAATTTCTCTGGTAATTGTTTCTTTCATTAAAGTTGTGACATTTAAGTGATTTTAAATAAAACAAAAAAAGAGCATGCATTTTGTAGGTATATCAAGGCAGTCAACAGGGAAAGGGGATGAATTACCACAGGACCCGCAGTTTTCCAATGGGCCCCCTAGTTCTCCTCCCAAACTCATATTACGATCTCAATGGATGCGTCAAGTACATGAGCAAATTGTAATGTGTTTTAAAGCCACATAAAACAATTCGAAATTCTTAACGCCCGCCGCGCCGTCAATGATAATAATCTTGTGCTGCAAGCAAGCCAGAGATGCGCCCATTGACATTGAAGTACAAATTCTCTTGTCTTTCGAAGAAAAATAAACTGTACCCGAAATCAAAGAAAGACTATTCTGAAGAAGAAATCGGATAAAAGATAAATACTTTTTATAATCGATTCCGTAATATCGAATCAATCGTAGATTTTCCGCCGTTAAACATTTGTTAATTTTTGTAGAGGTTTTCAAAGATGAAAGAAGATATCATGAATATCGCAGACAGTTGTGACTCAAGAATTATCGACTGAAATTATTCACCTGAAAATAAATTTAAATTGTTGAAATGAAAACATATTTTCCAAATTTTTTGTATAGCTATGTTCATATTCCTTACAAAGGCAATCTCAGTAGCCAATGTTTAGCGACCTTTAAGCGTACTTGCAAGGACCAAAAATGATCATTGTTCCTGTTCCCAAAGAAGAGTATCAGAATAAGCAACACTTCCCTTGAATCGGAATTGGTAAGCAAAATAGATTCAAAAGCCGACAACGGGAAAAAAGCTTGCATTTCACTTGCTCAGAATTAACAGAGATTTTAACCTTATGATTTAAATAAAATGCATATTTTATGAATAGAGTTTTGGTTTGATTTAAACCACATTTTCTACTAATAAGTTCGTGACCAATTCACGATTATGCAATTGTTTTCTAAAATAAGGAGGCACCGTAGGTACATGGTTACCACCAATTCCGAATATTCTCTCGGCGACCCTGCTGAATATTCAAGACCATAAGCCCTATCCTGCTATGTACCTATATATAAAACCCCAGTGGATCGAATCATTCGATTCACCTTGTCGATTAACATGATTCACCTAAAACCTACTTTTGCTCTCTTACTGTCGTAGTTATTTGATAGGTACCTCTATACCTACTACCAGCTATAAAAAGCACCACCTGCTTTTTCAAATTATATTTTGACCGCAATTATTTGATTTTCCAATAATTGTTTCACACCACCGCATGGAAGAATGCAATAATTATTGTTTTTCCGGGCGTATGGTTAGAATAGGGCCTCTTTTTTCCGAAATAATCATCAAATAAAAAAAAAGAAATCGAAACAGCAGCTGTCCCTACCAAATTCCAAGTAAAATAAAATATTTGAAACACTACTTGGCTGAGTGAAAGTGATTTGCTGTCTTGTGGGCTCTTCGGAGTGTTTTTATGGGGATTGGGGAATGACTGGAAGCATTTTTAAGTTACTTTGAAATGTTTGAATAACACGAATTCACTTGAAAAATATTTTTATCTATGTACTCGTATCTATCTGTATCTCATTTATCACTCTTCTACCCCTCCATTCCAAATATTAACAGCAATCAGCTGTAAGTGATAACGTCATGTTACAACACATTGAACACTTGAAAAATGCAGTCTACAAGCTCCATATGACATGACGTCATCATTAGCTGATTGCAGTTCAAATCATACACAAACACATACATAATAAAATGATGGCGGCGTTTGTTTTGTTTATTTATTTTATTTGAGAAAATAATAATAAACATGAGTGTGGTATGTGATTAGGATTAGGATTACATCATTGATTAAAACCACGAATTAAGTTTGATGAGACATAACCCATGAGAGATGAGACACGGTGAGAGTTGAGAGCTGAGATTGAGAACTACTAGTACTAGTACTACACTATAAAGAGTAAAAGCTCACCTTTGTCACTTCGGTTGTAGTTGTTATATTAGCCACATCGGTGTTATCTTTCTCTATCTCACGAGCAATGTCAGTGGGAACGAAAGCTTTTTGGTCGACATACGATTTTTCGTCGACGATTTTCCACTTGCCAAGTTTTGTGTCGTAAACTTTTGTGGTGTATGTTGTCGTCGTGCTGTTGGTGACATCATCGACTATTTCAGGGTAGCCTACATCATGTGCACTGTCAACCACCTTCTCCTCGACAACCTTCCATTTGTTATTCCTGCGGTCGAATATTTTCTTCTTGTACGTTACCTTATACGATCCATCTGAATCTTGGCTGACATAACGCAGCAATGATGGTTGATTTTTGACTACAATCTTCTCATTGAAATCAGTCCAGGTTTTAGTTTTTTGGTCGAAAATTTGCTCCTTTGCAACTAATTCCGAAGTCTTGACTTTTTGCTGACTAATTGAGTTGTCAGCTTTTTGTTGAAGCGATTGACTGCTGTTCGTCGCATTGCTGTTGGTGTTGCTGTTGCTGTTGCTGGACGACTTGCGCTGTGTGATATTTTGTTCATTCAATGCCGATGTCGAGGACCTCTTTGAAATGGAGGTGCTCGAATCGGAGGAAGCAAGTATGTTGTTTGATGATGATGATTGCACCGTAGTCGATGATGACGCTGAATGAGCTTTTGAATTTTTATAGGTTGAGTCCATTAATGTCATGGTAGCAAGTTGGTCGGATGATTCGGATTGACTGTATGAAGATTGCTGCTCTGTACTCATAAAATTTACTGATTTAGAGCTTTCTTGTTTAAAACTAGAAAGGACACTGCTAGATACATCAGTCGTTGCGGAAGTGGAAGTAGAAGCACCTTCGTTAATAAGAACCTGCTCGCTACTGGTCATATTGGATGAGCTTTGCATTTTATGTTGTTCCGATTTCGATGATATAGCTGTGAGACCCTTGCTTTCGCTAATACTTGAAGCTAAAGCAGACTCGAACTTTTGATCGTTTGACTGCAAGGACATTGTTGTTGGTCCTTTAGTCTCTGTTAAACTTGAACTGGACTTTTGCTCTTTTGATTCTGATGAAAGCGTTGTTAGACCTTGATTCTCAGTTTTATTGGAAGCTGATTGGGAAGCTTGAGCATTTGATTCTGATTTTTTTGTTATGATTCCTTTGTTTTCGTTAATACTTGAAGTTGATTGAGAACTTTGTATATTATCTGATCCTAAGGACATTAAAGTACCCGACAAAGGTACATTAATAAGTGTTTGTGTTCCGCTGCTCAAAGGATTTGTTTTTGTATCAAATAATGTGTCTCCTGGAATGATTTTTGCATCTGAAAAACCTGAAGAGGCTTCTCCTTTCGTTTCGAGTGATGATGATACTTCGGTCGTTGATTTTCGTTGCTGCATTAATTTACTCGAACTGCTGCTGCTGCTTTTAGTTATGGTTTGAAAAATACTATCGGAATGTTTAGTTTTATCGATTGAGGAATTAAGGGATTCGTTTTTTGTTGGTTTTTCAGATGTTTTCGATACTTGACTGGTGGTTGTACCTGGCTGCTCGCCAGCTTTAGTACCGGTTTTTTTCTTACTGTTTTTGGATACCATTTTTTTTTTTTATTTAATTAATTTTTTTATACCTTTATGTACCTATAGTAGATACTTTCAATGTATGTATATGTACGCACCTAGGTGAGTATCTACTTATATTTATCTTTTAAACACTTTCAAACTGTAAATTTTAATATCAAATTGGAGATAGGTAGGTATTGTTAAATTTCCATGCACCTAGACATGAATATCTATATATTTTTTTGTTCACTGAAGTAAATTTCACAACGTCACCTAAAAATCTACCGCACCGTGTTATAAGCGAACCAAAGACTCAACAAATAGCCTTAATTGGGATGAAAAATGTATCTCTTTCTATGTAGGTATCTATTGAACCGGACCAAATAATGAAGAAGAAATACAAAACACAAAAAATACAAACACAAAATGTTTTAACGAACTAACTATGACCGACACTCAACTCGGTTAAAAACGTACTGATCGTTTGTGCTGCTGGAGTATCTGAATTAAGTGGCCACATTCGTATAGCACAGCAGACAGCACAAGCGTAGCTGGAAGAGACCTGCGTTGCGTAGGCCAAGAGCGCCTACCTACCTACCTGCCTTCCTACACAACACGACAAGACAACACATCCACGATCTGTGCTTTTGCTGTTTCTATACTGATGATCGTTTTATTTAAAAAAAAAAAATAGAAAAAAAAGCTTAAAGACATTAATTCAACAAATAAAGTATCTATGTATATTTTTTTTTTATATAGGTACAATAATTGTGATGACTTTTTGGACAAACTTTGTTTTGTTTTTCAAGTTTGGGCACTCAAAGATTTATATTATACTTTTGCGAGTTAGAGTTAGAAGCGAAAAGAAACTGAACCTGTTAAACCCCTTTCTTTCTTCAAAACACGTACGAATTTTTATACCGAAACACAAAGAAGATTGAAAGATACATGAATAGATTAGGTTAGTTCTACATAACAAAAACCAAACAAAAAAAATCCAACTGAGTCTGAGTTGTTTACAACGATCGTGACTGCAACCTACAAGCTACAACTACTCTAGATTTGGATTTTTTATTAATTTTAAACCTAAATATACTTGAAAGATTTAAAATGATAACGTAATGAATAATGATGAATTTCATCTCAAATTATCTTGTCTTGAATTATGACCGCAAAAGTATCTATATACACAAATTTGTCTAAGTTGTATTTTTAATCAAAGTTAAAATGAATACGGCCTTGTATATACATTTAGAGTGCAAGAACATTTTCTCGTTTGAATTTCAAGCTACATAAGTTCGCTTCGCTTAGGTTTATTTAAAAGTTGATTGGGCTGGGGTTTCAGACTGAGGTATGATGTCAGTTTTGTGTAGAGATACAAAAACAAGCATTAAAGTTGGTACATCATATATATACCAATCTCAATGGCTTTAGTGCACTATTTAAGATGTAGGTTGTTTTTTTTGCTTTTTTTCTCCAGTTTTTCAGTTTTGCAAAATAAACTAAAATAAAAATAATAATCTTCCTACGCAACTTCAACTTCAAGAGAAGAAGGATGACTATGATGATGATATTGATATGTATCTATACTCTTATAGGCATATGAGTAGGCCTTCGAGTTGAAAATCGAGATACAAATTCAATCAGACGTCTGTAAAAAGACCCACTTCCTTAAAAAGCAATGAAAATGTTAAGTCAACGAATTCATTCTTCGGTCATATGTACCTTACCTACATACATTACATATAAGACTTGTTGATGAATAATATCTGGATTGTCGTTATAGATACATATTTGTATTTTAATGTTTTGTTTTGGTCTGGAAACTGGAGGGCGTCAGACGAAGGAAATCGGTTTCGGTATCGGTATGTGTCATTGGGAATGTTATATCGATATATCATGTAACGTACCTAGTACCTACTACTCCAATACCGTATCCGCTGCAGTAAAATTGAGTTCAAATCATCAGGCCGGCCATTGCGGCGCCGAGAAACGTCAACTGGTTTGGTTTTTTTTTTTTTTTTTAAATACCCCACGCATCATGCATGAGCTGGAGCTTACTACTTATATGTAATAAAGTGAATTGCTTTTTGCATCTTTTGACTGCAGACCAGACGGTCACAATTTTTTCAAATAAATTTTTATTGGATTGAAATTTTCTGTTGAAAAATTAAGAAGAAAAAGATACTTTGTTTGCGTCATAGTTTAATTTGACAAATTAAATAACAATTAAGATGAACTTGTTTAGAGTAGTATCTATGTACTTTTCTAGATAGCTATAGATACAATAAACCATCTATTTGTATAGGTCCATATGGTCACTATTTTAGCTAAAGCTAGACTTCGTATCTATTGACCGGTGTTTGGCCTATGGCTTTCATTATTATTTAGGTAACCTGCAAAGCAAGCTATAGCAATTTATTTTAATTTTATTGATCAAATAAGCGGCTTGGTTGGTGTGTGGCTTGTAGGAAGACAAAAATACATATATAGCTACTTTTACTTGATTGTATAGGTAGAAGTTCGCCGGTAGGTAGGTATAGGTACCCACCTTTTGCCGGGGGCACTCCTAAATAAATTTAAGCATTTCAAAGCTTAAAGTGGCGTATGTATGTGAAATAGGTTAATATGTTTATACATGCCTCCAATGATTTTAATATTCAAAAAACGTGAACTCTTTGTCAGCTGTCGGAAGGGAGCTTTGCAGTTGAGTGAGATGGCGCTCTTTGAATTTAAAGTTATTGGCACAGTTGGAGATACAGGGCCGGAACCAAAAATTTTTTCGAATGACAGAATTAAGCCGAGGGTTTAAAATTGAAGAATATGTTCTTAAATTTCGGCAAGCATCACTGTTTGAGAATGTTTCCATGAATGGGTGGCAATGGTTCAGTGGAGTGTGGATGTTGTGTACTTGGCTGACGCCTACATTCCATAAAAGAACAGAAAAACGTAGCTTTAAAAATTAGAGGTACCCATAATCAATTAACCAATTTTTACTTGATACTAAATAAGGCAAGTTAAATGCATTCGTCGAAAAAAAAAATTTTGAAATAACAATCCAACATGACATTACGATGATAGCGAAGACGAAAAAAGATGGTCTAAAAATTCTGTCCGTCTGTATGTCTGTATAGACACCTACAGCCCAAACGGGTGGGTCGAACTTCGAATTGCTTCAAACTTGGTAAATAGATTTTTTTAGACATTGTATAGAGGGGAAATTGAAATGTATTTTAGCTCAAAAAATTACACTTTATTTTGTTCGAAAACGACTCTACCGATTTTGATTTAAGAAAATCAGTGAAGCTTTTTAGGTACGACCAATTATATGGCTGACATTTTTTTTTTTAGTGTCTAAAAACGATACTTTCCATAGGACCGTTTTTTTTGCTTCCAACTATCTCGAAAACCGCTCAACCGATTCTTTCGAAATTTCACACACATAAAAGTGTAGGTAGCTCAATTTGTACTGTATAGGTACCAATATTTAAGAAATTTTTTTTTTAATTTTTAAAAGAATTTCTTAATTTTTTTTTTTTTTTTGCATATTATTATTTTGAAAACTGCTCATTAATTGTTTTAATAAATGTATTTGCCGAGTACCTATGAATTCGCGTTTTTGAAAAATATTTTTTAAAAAAAACTTTTTTCTCAAACAGATTTTTATAAATTTCTTCTCATAAATTAAAATGTATCCAAGAAATAAAATGGCTTACTTTTTTAAGCTCAAATTAGTTATAAGTATTTATTTAAGAATTTCAAAAAAAATGTTGTCAAAACCTCCAGCGCCAAGACCACTGTCACACATTAGAGCAAGTTCGTGCGATCCAGTCGCGCATTTTATTTTCGTACGCAATATCAAAAATATTTTTTTTGTAAGTTTTTGATTATAAAGCTTCCAAGCACTTGTTCGATGTATTGTCCGGCCCACTTTTATTGTGTTTCCTATATGTATTAACAATGTTTAAGAGTGCTAATTCGCGTAATATATATGCGAACAATATAACATTATAGGATAGGGTGGGGCAATTTTAACGAGGGGGCACTTTCAACTTCCTTAATTCCAGAAAAACGGTTTGTTATAAAAGACATATGTTGATGATCAATCACACGCGAATCGTGATGGTTCTTGTTCAACTTTTGTGGTGTTAAGACATATTCTTGTGTTTTTGTGTAATTTCGATTTTGTATGAGGTAAGTGATTTTTTCGCTGTTTTGTTTTTGACTTCTTGGTATCTCGCTGTTTAATGATTGTGGTATATATGTACATACATTTTAAATGTTCATAATAATTACTTTTAAAAGTTTTGTAAAAAATATTAAATACAAAAAATAAGTAGTATGGAGCACTATTTTTAGGTAAAATTTTGTAACAACAAAATTAAACTGTTAGAGCTTCGAAAACTTTTCAATAAGGATGCATAGTCGTAAATAAAAAAAAAATTTGTATAAAATCGAAAAAAAAAACAAGACAAAGACACAAAAAGTGTCGAATCTACCCCACCCTAGGATGATATTATGTTGAATGCATATAAAATAATAACATAAATGTATTACTTACTTTTAGAAACAAAAACTGCTACATATTCGATTTCTCTTGCAAAAATCCATTCACGATGTTCGAGCAATGCAAAAAGTTTTTTGAAACAATGAAGAAGAATAATTTATTTTGATTGAAATGTATTTCGCCAAATCCCCCCTTTTCGGTTTGAGTTTATAAAAGGTAATGTAAAGAAATCGGTGTGATATGTTTACTTTTTCGAAACGCGTTCTCGCAAGTAGAAATCTTCTGAAAAAATTTAAAAAAAATGTATTTATTTGTAAATGTTTTATTAATTTGTATGTAGGTATTCAAAATGAACTCTTGAGTTTGGTTCCTATTATAATAAACCAATTTTGATACAAATCCTTCGTATAAAGTTCACTAGTACATATAGTCATTTTTTTTTTATTTAAAACAACCACCCACAACTTTTGAAAACACACATAAACTTCATTTTCCCGATCATCATTTGTTTAAAATCTACTCAAATGTAAACTTTATTGTTAGATTCTTGTTATTGGGTTCGAAAAATAAAACTTACTTCTTTTACTTTTAAAACACCACTTGTGTATCTTCAAACCAAACTAACTTTAATTTTAATTCAAATTCTTTATTTTAAATTCACTTGCAACAACAACAATGTCCACTATTTTAATTGTTGTTGTTGCTTCCCATGGTATTCTAGAGCTTAGTTTTTCGTCGATAGATGGCGCACCTCAAGTGGTAGTACTATAATTTATATATACAAAGCTGCAGCTTATAAATTTTGAGGTGCTCCCATTAATACTAAATTAAAAAAGCTTTCGAATATTCTTATTCTTTAACCACTCAATTCTTTCAAAGTCTCAAAAATGCAGGTATCAGTTATTGCAATTCTTGGATGACATCTTGGATAATCATTCAAGAAATGAACCATTCTCTAATACCAACCCTTTACAAATTTCGAGTTTCATATCAAAATTGTAGGGAAGGGTATTTTTAAGGTACAATATTTTTGGAAATTGTAAGTCCATGTACGTAAATGGATATATACATATGCATTTCTACAGCTTGTCCTAATTCGTAGGCAATATTTTAGCGCATGATTCTTGGGTATATTTTAAGAAAAAAAATTGGTCTACAGTAAAGGCCTATTTCAATGTTGACATCATTTTATTTCAGGGAATTTAAGAAAAGGCTTACTTTGGTGTACCCTGACTCACTTTAACGGTAATTGCGCTGTTAGTAATAAGAATAACAATAGAAAATTTGTTTAGGTCTTGATTATTAGGAGAATTAACTTTTGTAAATGCGTTTTAATAAATTTGTAATCTTGTCTCAGTTTTAAGATATCCAGTTTTTAGCCTGCTCCATTTTCCCATGCTAATTTTTTGACTTTCGGGTCAATTTTCTTGAACAAATGTGTAATCATGCCCTTAAATATGGCCTTCGAATAAGGGGACACCCTGTATAGTAAAATTGTATGCACCAATTGCATTCTAAGTTCAAACTCCTCCAATACCTCCAAAGTAGAGAAATAAAGTTCTTGTGTGGCGATTCACTAGATAACGCACAGTTCGTTCCGCTTTACAAATACATAAACTGATCAACCAGCCAATAAACAAAGTTCAGAAGTACATACTCGAAAAAGTTTTTAAAAAAAATCCTAAAACCAAAATAAACGAATCAAAATACCTCGAAACACAAGATCTGCAGCACAAACACCCGAACACAAAACCTGGAAAACATCATAATCTAAGTATATCACGAAAAAACAAACAAAAAATTATCTTAAAATTAAAAGCCGAATGGATCAGTACTTTTAGGCCTTGGAAATTGAAATTGATGTATTGTGGCCACAGACTTCTAATTGAGTGGCCAATCCCGTACGGACAAATAACTCACAACTTAGGATTTTCAGTTAAAAAATAAAAACATATTCAGCAAATGAGTTGACGAAATCGTGAAAAGTGCAACATTAGGGGTCCACTAGATACTTTCTGCTAGTTTGAAACAGTTTGGTTGCTAACGTTGTTACAGTTGTGCAACCAAACTGTTCCGTGACAAAAAGAATCAAGCTCCAATCGAGGGAAGATAAAAAGAATGTTTTAAGTTGAAGACGATCTCCAAGAAAGATCAATTGGAAAGACTTATAACTTGAGAAAAAGATATACATATTATCAGAATTTAAAGCGTCAAAAGTAGAGAAAGTCATCAATACTGATTGAATAGAGAGAGGGTTGATATTAAATATCTAAGGACTCTGAAAGTTCATTATGAAGTTTCGAAAAACAAAAGTAGAAAAGATATCAACAAGTTCCCTATAATAAAACATAATAAAACTTTAAGTGTTTTTGCAAAATCAACAGCTTTATTCTAATATCGCCAGATCGACTTTTTGATAATAATTTCAATTAAATTTTAGTAAATAAAAATATAACTTGTGACCAACCAAAAATAGCGCAATCGTTTGTTTTGGTCGTCAGTTGTTGTTTTTTTTTTTTTTTTTTTCTCGGATTATATCTAATTTATATATCAAATTTAAAATGTCGCCTTACTTAAGGGTATACGTATATATGCATGTGTGTATAAGTAGAACATGTGTACTTTTTACATAATAGTATATAAATATGTTTCTCTATTTGTAGGTACCTACATACAAATATATTTGTTTGTGTGTGTTTAAATTTTAAAACTTTTAGTTCTTAATTCTAATTTTTTTTTTTACCATTAAACTAAATTAAAATTTGACATACAAAATGTATTTCATTAAAGTTATTTTATTATTAGGTATTATATTATTATTATAATTTTTTTTTTTTTTTTTGTTAGGTCCACAATCAACTTTTGCAAGTTAATTTGGAAAATTTAAAAAAAAAGTCAAGAATAATTAGGATTGTCGCTCACTTGGCAACTTAGTTGCAGCAACTATTTGCTGCTTTCGTTGTGAGCGCATGTTTTGCGATCGCAATGCAACTAAGTTGCAAAATACAATATAAATCGACGCAACTAAGTTGCCGGTGAGCAGGACATGTAGAACAGACATTTTGTAAAAAAAAAAAAATATGATGGAATAGGTAAAAAGAGGAGTCTCCATAATTAACTCGCCGCGCCGTTCGCGAACGAACTCTTACTTTGCAAATAGAAAACAGACAAATGCAATTTTTTTGATTAACGAAACAGTAAAATGTCAAAATATGACTGCGAGACAATATTAAATTAAACAATTTTAAAAAAAACGGCGAGTTTTACCATACCTATTAAAAATTTAAAAAAAAAATACAACCAAAATAATCCTTTTGCGAAAGAAAGAGTAGTTGGTTTTTTGTTACTATTTATATATTTAATATTAAAAGGTTATATTTGAGATGCGACCAACGGCACATCGCACAAAATGTACCTTCATTGTCGTTTAAAAATTTCCTCTGATTTCATTTTGTTCCTCCGATTTTGTGTATGATATAGTAGATTTTTTTTTCGATTAAACTGAATTTCCACGGTATACTCTCTTATATTTACACATCCGTCCAGTTCTAATAATGTTTTGTTTTTTGTTTTCTTTTTTTTTTTTTTTCAAAATACAAATAGTTTTATAGTATAGTACAATTTAAATTTATAATATAAAGATATTTATATTTTCGTTTTCATTTTGCAATTCACCAACTTAAAACTACATGGCGAAGATTTAGAATCCTCTATTTTCTTTTCTGCATACATACATACATTTATATTGTGTGTGTGTGTGTGTGTTGGTGTTAGTTGATTGCTAAATATGCATCTTATTTCCTCCCCGAACTTATTTTATCTTATTGTATAACCCGATGGCTAGCTCACTTTACTCGTAATTCAGAACATTGTTGTTAGTTGTTTGTTTTGAATATTACTCAATTGTTTGGCCCTCCTGCGGTATATTTATTTCGTATTTAATCACTTGAGCTGTATTTGAACCTTGTAAGACTTGGACATGGAGTGCCTGATTGCCAATAAGGACTTCTCTTGTCATCGTTTGATGTTGCTGGTTTTGTTGGTTTTGCTGGTTTTGTTGTTGTTGGGATTGTTGTTGGGATATTTGCTGTTGCTGCTGCTGCTGTTGTTGTTGTTGTTGCTGCTGTTGCTGTTGCTGTTGTTGTTGTTGCTGCTGCTGCTGTTGTTGTTGCTGCTGTACTTGTTGCGCTTGGCTCTGCACTTGCTGAATAACATCCTGCTGAATAATTAATTTTTTTTTAATTAAAATTGATTTCATTCTTGTATATATTTTAATAGTTGTGTATAAGTTTTAATGAAAAGCTTAAAAATTAATGGAAAATAGTTAAAGAGGGTTTTTTTTCATTCGTGAAGGTATATTTTGTTAAAAAAAGGAAAATTACTTTACTAGAAAAAGACTTCAAAAAAAAGGAAGGGAATGTGCAAATATGTATATACCTTGAAAGGAAGAAATTTGTTTCTATTAAATAAATTGTTTTTGAAAAAACTAACTTTCCAGTTCAGTTTGAAAAAAAAAATTGAAAAAAATCAAGCTTCAATTCAAATACTTGAAACTGTGCGTTAGAATTACTATTTAAGGAGCCGCCTATTTGTCGTCTTTATTAAGAACAAAACAATGCTTTAAAGATTTTTACTTTTTTTGTTCTACACTAGTCGGCAGAAGCATTTTGACGAAATAAAAATTGTGCATTTTTGAGTTTGACTTTTAAATGGCTTTACAAAGAATTCTTGGACTTTGAGGTGGTTTTTTGATGAGTTATACTCAAAGGAGCGTTCATCTGTCCATAGAATGCTTCTCCAGAACTTCTTTTTTTTTTTTTTTTTTTTTTTTTTTTTTTTTTATAATACACACGCGCTCAAGGGGTTTGTTATAGCCCTTTTAATGATAAGTCACAGCGCGAGCGATAGGAAGTTAGGAAGGAAGGGAAAGGAGGTGTCGATGAACATTGATCTTGAATGTTTGAAGATCAAAATGGCAAGGAAAAATTGTGCCATGCAATCCATTCCACATTCGTGTTGTACGGCTAAAGAAAGAATCTCTATATTTCACGGTACGTCCGAAATTGGGCTCAAGTGTAAACTGATGAGCGTTCCTAGCAAGACGAGTATTACGGGGGAAATGTTTAAGGGGTGGAACGCAGCTGGCTACCTCGAGTGAGCATTTTTTGTAAAAGAACCTGTAAAATAAGGAAAGACATGAGACATTTCGACGATGTTCGAGTGACGGAAATGTTTCCATAATGTTTCTCTCTCCTATCAATTTTAACGCTTTTTTCTGAACTCTGTCGAGCAGGTGGAGAAAAGTTTGAGAAGCGCCTGCCCAGAGATGGGAGTTATACTCGAGTTTAGGACGTATAAACGCTTTGTAAATTGTAGCCAGATCAGAAGGGGTGAAAAACTTCTTGCATCTATTAAGAAAGCCTAAGCATCTTGCAGCATTCTTGGCAATCTCAAGTATATGATCATTCCAACGAAGATTGTCACTGATACACATACCGAGTACTGATAGCTTTTCGGCCTCCTCGATGCAAGTACCATTCATGGATAATGGCATAGGGGGTATGTTTAGCTTCATCGACAAAAGACAGCATTGAGTTTTCGACGCATTAAACTCCACACGATTTCTAGTACCCCAATTTACAATGCTGTTTAAATCGGAGTTTAACGAGCTTATCATACGATTTCGCTGTAATAACACGTCCGAAGGCGAAGGCCGTGAATTATCAAATGTATACGAAAAGCTGAGGGTTGAGTCGTCAGCAAAACAATTTAATGGATTAGAAGTCACAGACAAGAGATCATTTATAAAAATGAGAAAGAGAGTCGGAGATAGAACGGAGCCCTGGGGCACACCAGCATTTATTTTGTGGAGATCAGACTTGAAACCGTCTAATACAACTTGTATTGAACGGTCCAGAAGATAGCTTCTAATCCAACGAATAAGAGTAACATCGATACCAAATGCACGCATTTTCGATAAAAGAGCTTCATGCCAAACTCTATCAAATGCCTTTGAAATATCAAGCGCAATAATCTTGCTTTCGCCAAAGCGATGCACAGATTTGTTCCACTGTTCGGTGAGATATGCCATCAAATCACCAGTAAAACGATTGCTGCGAAAGCCGTATTGCCGGTCATTTAAAAGCTCCCGATCTTCGAGATATTTCTTGAGCTGACGATTTATCAGCGTTTCCATGACCTTGGAAAGAAGGGACGTAAGTGCAATTGGTCGGTAGGAGGAAGGGGAGGAGGAGTCACCTTTTTTTGGGACGGGCTGGACAAATGCTGTTTTCCATCTACTAGGAAAGATTCCTGAACGATAGGAGCGATGAAAAAGCTTACGCAGTGGTTTTGCCAGAGATGAAGAACACTTCTTCAGAAGAATAGGGGGTATACCATCCGGGCCAGCGGATTTGTGTATATCAAGATCTTGAAGTACAAGAGTACTTGCAGCAAATTAAGGCTTCACAAAAATATTTTCTCCAAATTTCCGTAGAAGGAACCGGTTTTTAGTGTGTGTTGTTTTGCGCCTAGCACCTGTCCTCGTTAGGTTTATTATGTCATTATGCGTTTTTAACTTATTATTTTGATAGTGCACACTTTGATGCAAGAAATTAAACTCATTTGCAATTGGTTTTACTTGGTTGATAACCAAACTCAAAACAGCCGTTTTATCCATGGTTTTTAATTACTTTTAAACAATATTTATTTTTGTATCCACCACCAATTAATATTAAACACTAAATTTAAAAACTGTAAAAACATTTAGACAAAGATTCCGTCAAAATACTTATGCCACCCCAAATTTCGTTATCTACATACATTCTTTTCAGCAGAATGAGAATGCGAAGGGTACGCAATATAAAATTTGGCATGCATAGAGCTAAAAATAGAGGCTTTGTTTTACGTATCATTTTCGCACCGTTATTTCACGATACTAAGAAAAGCTAGGTTCAATAGTCTCAAAACGGTATCATGGAAATACTTATGCCGACAAGTGTATGACGGCAAATTGTCTTGATCTAAAATCACCCTAAAGGAATATGGCTGGAACCTATGTTACTTATTTTGCTGCATGGACAAAAGCTGCTGTTTAGAGCATACTTTATTTTACAAAAATTTATTTAACGATTTAAGGGGCGGCGTCTCTGTGCTGCTGTTAAACATTTGAGTCTTTTTGGGTAGAATTGAAAAGCTTTAAAATTGATACTTGAAAGAATCATTACGCAAACATTTGTTTTTCTTGAACATCGCTGTAATGATTTAAGAAGTGAAACTTTTTTATTATCGCTGTGATTTGAAATTTGATGAAACGGAAATGCGCCATGACACTTTTTAAGCAAATAAATATGAAAGATAAGGCCGGCGAGAGAATGACATAGTATTTTGTTTTTCTAACCAATACCGACCTCTAGAAACTGAAATTGAATATGGTGGGCTTCTACTGAAAAGTTGATATGGAAATAGTTAGTTTCCTCTGAAATATTTTTGAAAGAGTCCAAAAAGAGTCTCGTACATATTTTTTACTTGCGATTATAGGTACTACATTACATACATATATGCATTCGTAAAAAAAAAAAAAAATGTTGACAATCAAACAACATTACGATGATAGAGAAGCCTAAAAAAGTGGGTCCCACAATTTTGTCTGTCCGTATGTCTGTCTGTATAGTTACCTACAGCCTAAACGGCTGGACCGATTTGCTTCAAACTTGGTACATAGTATTATTATGACGTCCTACAGAGGGGCTTTTGGAATTAGCATTCTAGCTTCAAAACTAACGGTACCTGCCATACGATTTTTTGTGAAAAATTAAAAAATTTGGAATATATTTTCGAAAAGTTTTTCAAAAAAAACTGGTCGAACGATTTTGAAAAATTTTTTCGTAAAAATTCAAAAACGTAAAAGAAACCTGATGGCTTACTCCATTTTCTCCAAAAAACGTTTTAGGTATTGATTTTTAAGTGATTTATAAAATTTCATATGATTTTTTCAACGCTTTTTTTTCCAAAATCTCAAGCACCCAAGACCATTTTAACACGTTAGAGCAAGTCCGTGCGACCCAGTCGTGCACTTTATTTAGTCTATGTCAGCTATGGGGCATGTTAATATGTGTGTGGTAAAATTATGTAAATGCTCGAATAAAAATTTCTACAAAGGGTTTTTCATATTACCAACTTCAAAACACAGCCTTTTAATATCTATAATTTTAAAATACATTTTGGAATGGTTGTCTTGAGTCTTTGTCTAGCAGGAGAAGCTTTAGAAAAAGATTTAAATAAGCTTAGTTCAAGAAGAATGCAATATGCAAACAAATGCATAAGAAAAGTATTTAACGAAAATTGGTTAAAAAAAATTATTTCAACTCTTAAAAAGAGTCCTCAGTTTTTGAAAGTTCGTTTTCGATAATTTTTAATAAGTTGCGTCCTGGAGTTCAGACTAAAGTCAAAAGGAAACTAAAGCGAGAGAGCAAGTGTGTCGGTACGCTAGAATGTGTGTTAAAACGTTTATATACGTGTTGCAAGGCTTAATTAAAATTTCCATCCACTACATAACTACATACTTCTATAAACAATGCTCCAGCCAAATAGCAAGATGCATTCCTCCCCTTAAACGATTTCCCCGTATTACTCCCATCACTAGGAATGGACGTCAATTTACCCTCGAGCCTAACTTCATTTTTAAGCCTCACTATTGCGATTTACTCTCTTTTAATTTTCTATCCAACTTTCATAAATTATTATTTAAGATTATTTAACTGCCTTGGCACAATGGTGTAGCTGTAGTTGATGCTGAAGTTAAGTTGACTTGAACTTTAACTAATTTGTGTACTATAGTGATGAAAACTTCAATAATAAATTGTGCTATACGAATAACCCTACTTTTAACTTTGGTAGCGCTAAGGACTACAACTACAAAGCAACCAAACCTTATCTCAATAGAAAAATATTTTTGGACTTTTTAAAAGCAAAGCCAATGCTTGGATTTTCGAACAAAAAATTGTTTTCTTTTTTAGTTTTTCATTGATTCTTTAAACTTTTTTCTCAAACGAAAAACTGCAGAGTGCCTTGAACAGGAATGCTCAAAAACTAATAAAAATAAGAATCAAACATAAGAGTTTTTAAAACAAAATTTTTAATTTTTTTTTCTAAAACAAGTAAAAGAAAATCATATTGGCTTTGTTTTATAATTTTACGTCACTTGAAGTTCTAAAAAAGAAAGTTTAGTTCATAAATCTATTGCTCTCAGATTTGTCCTAATTCACTTTGAAAACTACCCATTTCTTCCATGTACGGACTATTTTATGTTTAACAGAGTTAAGTGGCACTTAGTGGTGTACCTCGAATTCAAGGGAATTGAAAAATTAATCCCCCCTTTTGTTTTGTATTAAATTACAGGGTTTTAAACTAAAAGTGTGAAACAAACCTGTTGCTGTTGGGTAATAATGGGCTTTGTTTCTAAATGCTGGCGCTGATGAAGCATAAGGTGGTTCTTCTGGAAGAAGGCCTTGCCGCAATCACACACATGAGTACGAACAGTACAACTTCCATTGGGGTGTCTTCTGTTGTGCTGCAACAGACCATGTTTAGCAGCGAATCCTTTTCCACAACTATTGCAAAAATGGGTCTTGGGCTTCGGAATATGTTGTTGTTGGGGAGCAGGCGCCTGCACAGCAGTGACTATAGTTTGTGGTTGTGGTGTACTTTGGACCATAGTTGTCTGGCTGACAACTTGACCGGTTGATGATATTATTTGCACTGGAACAGCAGTTTGGGAAACGATGTTGGGATTTGCAGCTACAACGGTTGCTGTATTCAAGTAAAAAAAAATATTTATACAAATAAGGTAAGTTAAGAATCTTTTTTTTAAATAATATTGTTACCTTGATTAAGGTTGGTTGTATTTAAGTAATGACCGGGTATTGCTGCTGTCAACGCACACAAATCGGTCATTAGGTTCTTGTCGCCTGTGTGCAATCGCAAATGAAGTGCCAATGCTTCTTTGCTATTGAAGGCACAGCCGCATTCTCTGCAAAAAAAAAAATTGTTAAATATTGTTTAAAATTATAACTGTATAACAGTTTTACAATTTATATCTTAAAACCACAAAAAGTTAAGGGTTGATGTTTTTGAATGTTTCTAGGTTCCACAATAATTTTTCGTTTAATAATTGCTTATCGCATGTAATACCGTAATCATTAGAGTAAAATATTTTGTTTAAACTGTTGGGAAGAGTGGGGCTGAAATTAACATGGGTAAGAATTAACACCCAAAAACAACAGGGTAACCCTGAAAATTTCAAATCGCATGAAAGTGGCAAATATTTGTCTTCACTATATTTATGTACATACGAGTACATATATAATCTACTTGAGTTATCGATTGGAAGTCTCCTCATCCCGATGTGAAGACAAACCTTAATCGAGGCTTCAATCAGAGTCTTAAGATATTGTTACTGGATGTGTCACGGAACAAAGATTTGACTTAATACCGGACTTTAACTGAAACACTATAATCTTTCTTAAGTTCAAAAGAACCAAACAATAAAAGGCTTTTCAGTACGTTGTCTTGGGTGGAGAGGTGGTAACACATGGCTAGCGACAAAGCGGATTTAGATTAAGCTGGATCCAAAATGCTGTAAGGCTTTGATCTCTCTTAACAGAAGGAACATGAGCTCCATTATAGAAGCTCTAATTGGTTCTTATAATGTAAGTTTTGAAGGGATAACACCGCAAATCTTGTGGTATGACATACGAGTAGGTCCTCTTTTAGACTAAGTTTGATAATATTCCAGCTGACAGCCACCTTAACTTCAGCTGAACTACATACGTTGACGTTCTAATCCGTTAACTTGTCTACGATGAAAGTTAAGTGAATGAATCAAACAATTACTTTACGCCGGAATAATCATGTTGCTATTATGGGGTGTACCAATGAAGAATACGATTTTGTACGTATTAATCCAAAAAAATTTGGATTTGTTTTGATACATGCACTGAATTTTATATACTTTTCAAGTCAGATCAAAATCGAGTGAATTTAATTAAAATTAATGTTTGAAATTTATTTCAATTCTTTGAACAACAGCTTTGTCAAGTTTGTCAAGTTAGAAACGGGTTCGTTTTCGAGAGTACCAATTAAGTAAGCACCAGGACCGAAAGGTCTTTGATTGGGGGTCGGTTCTCGTTTTGAGGAGGTTAAAGAAAATGAGTCCTTTACGAAAAATACATGTGGAGACTAGGTTTTTATATGGTTGGTTGTTTAGTGGCTATTAACAAAGAACTCAAATCATTCATGCTGCCATGAATGACCTAATTTATGTAAATCTGTACTTACCGACACGCAAATTGTGGTCTGTTAACTGAGTTATTGTCATTCGATGTTACGGTTAACAATGCCGAATTGTTGGGGTTGCTTACTACTGTTATCGTTTGAGGTTGTTGTTGCTGTTGTTGTTGTTGTTGCTGCTGTTGTTGCTGCTGCTGTTGCTGTTGTTGTTGTTGCTGCTGCTGTTGTTGTTGCTGTTGTTGTTGCTGCTGTTGTTGTTGTTGCTGCTGCTGATGATGATGTTGCTGTTGCGTCTGATGTATCTGTAAATATGTGAAGAAAGTAGAAATGTTCTAATACTTTAAATCCGATTTCAGAAAAAGCTTTGCATATTTTTATTCATTTTAACATGATAAATGATAACCAATTTAATTTAATTTAATTAAAACCCTTCGGTACCCTACTATATCAAAACTTGTGTATTAAAACCTCACATTTACGTGCTGTGCAGAACAATATTGTAAATATTGTTTTTCTAAAGTTCTGCGTTAGTCTAGTCTTAACAAAAAAAGTAAGTTTGCTTCGCATTAATTCACTCATTTGTTTTGATCTTTTTAATTTTTTTGGGTACAAAATTTCTGTAAACAGTCTGAGTTTGAAACCTCAAAAATATTTGAAACAAACAGTTCAGTAAGCAAGCAACACTTTCTGAAGCAAACTTCAAGAGAAGTTTGCCTTGGAGCACGTGCATGAAATGGGTGTCCGCGAAGGCTCCGAGACTTTCTATTTCTTAAGCTGGCCCCTAAAAATATAGCGATCAGGAAAAACCACCAAGACAAGTTGAGACTGGCTATAACTTGAATATTTCCTGATTTGCGTTTTTGGCTAATTTTGTCCGTTCGACATTCCACAAACAAGAGCAGCATTTTATTCAGTTTCGGCATTGTCGAATTAAGAAATTATCGACAAAGACACCAATTAGATCACCGAACAAACACTAAGTGGAGCAACGAAGCTGCATTAGCGAGACTGACCAAGAAAAATATATTGATCCCGTAAAGCGATCCACACACAATATTGGCAAACTACTATACTAGTGACACTGGTCAAAGCGATTAAACACCAAATTTTCTTGATGGAATGACACACGACGAGTTTTGTTGTTTCTGAAAGAAATCTGTCAGGAGAACAGGACGAAATTGAAACTGAGCAGTTTGAACGATTTGTTTCATTTTGATCGAAATGACAATCAGCTAGAACTGGTCTTTAGCCAACATTTTAAACTTTACTACTGCACAGCAAAAGAAGTATTTGCTGCACTTGCTTGATCATTTATGTTTTGTTCCAAAGAAATCAATTGGCTAAAAAGGGATTGGAATCTTTGGTGCTCGAATTTCGGTCAAATTTTTAAGAACTATTTTTGAGTCTGATTTTCGAAGGGAATAGTGTTGAGCATTCTTCTTATTAAGTGCGAAAACTGCCTTTGGACTTGTATAAGCGCCAAAATTACTGTTGGCTCCAACATGGAGGAACTATTTTTGTGTACACGTTTACACTTTATTCTTTGATTCAGTCTTAAACACAGTGAGTTTACTGAATCCTTCGTTTTCTGAAATTTTAAGTCGTGTTCTGCATACATCAAAGTTGCCAATTTTGGAAATAACGAACAAATAATAATATAAAATTCGAAAGGTAGACCACGGGTTTCAGAGAATGATCGGTCAAATAAATTTACTTTCTACTTTCGAAAAAAATGTTCGATTCAAAACAAACATACTTAATTAAAGCACGACTAAAAGAGGTGATTGGCTTGGCACTCGTGACAGAGTTTTAACTCCAGCCTAAAAAATAATTGTGGAAGCATAGGCCAATTTGTTGATACCTCATTCAAAATGCTTTGCAGTCAACACTGCACGATCCTTTAAAATAAAGAGAGTAATCTTTCAAATCTCGACTTTGAGGAGTTTTTAGTGTATTTAAGGTGCCGTCCAATATTGATAATTCGCACAAAGTCACCGCTTCTATCGATATTGTGGCAAAATTTTCACACAAAAATTAGAGACACGAAACTGTTATAACTGTTATACATTCAAAGGAATGTTTGGGTTTGGATACCGAAATTATGACACAAACAAAAATTTAAGGTTATATTTTGAAATAATTGTATGCAAAGCTGTTTTCGAAATAAAAAAATAATAAACAAGAAAAACCATTACATAAGATACCTGAATTTGATTTGGATTATGGTTTGATGTCGTCACTATGGTATTGGTTGGAACAATCGTAGTATGCGATGAATTCGGATTCACTCCACCATGAGCCACACGTATATGTTGATTAAGTTCGGCTTTCGTTTGAAAACCATCTCCACAACCAGTGCACGGATATGGTTGGTCACCAGTATGTATTCTATTAAATATTAAAAATTATTAAAGTTCGAACTACAAAGTTGTATGTTGCAATCTTACCTCATATGAGAAACTAATGTGCGTTTTTGAAGGAATTCCTTGCCGCAAACAGTGCAAGCGTGTGGGACTCTTCCGTGAATCCTGCCATGATTAACCAGTTGGAATTTTCTAGGGAAAGTAACCCCGCAATCAGGACAAACGAACGGATTAATCGATCCATGAAAGCTGTAATAAAATTTAAATTTAAAAATAAAATTCCAAGTCTAAAAGTTTTGTTTTAAAAACTTGTTTCTTTACCGTGAGTGCATTATTAAATGATTTTCTTGAGCAAAACTTTCGCCACATTCTTCGCACACATACGGCCGCTCACCAGCGTGGAATTTGCTGTGGGTTACTAAATGTCTCTTTAGAGGAAAGGCTCGACCACATTCTTGACAGATAAATGGTCGGTCTCTGCTATGAACTCTTGAATGTGTGAGAAGATGGTGCTTAAGGGTAAAGCTCTTTTTACACTCACAACACTGGTAAGGACGTTCGGTCGAATGCAACAGCAAGTGCGTGTTGAGACAGTGTTTATGGGCAAAGCTTTTTCCACAATGAATGCACACATGAGGTCGTTCTCCTATTTAAAAAAAAATCAAAATGTTTAGTATTATTTTTAATTTATATTTGTTTTCATTTTTTACCTGTATGAACTCTGGCATGAGTGGTCAAGTGATGTTTCAGTAAAAATGATTTACCACATTCTTCACAGCTGTAAGGCCTTTCTTTGACTGCTTGAATAGTCTGATCATTCTTAAAAAAAAACATAAGAAAATAAAGTTTTTGTTCTTAATTATTGTTATGTCTTAAGATATTACCGAATCCTGAAGTTCTGTCTTCGGTGATATTTCCATGTTTGGCTCTAATTTGCAGGGAGCATTGTTGTCTTGTGTTTCTTCGTTATCTTCAAGACCCTGGATAACCTTCTGGACATGTACCGACATGCCAGGAATAATATCTCCTACGTTAAAAAATTAAATCCATATTACAAATTTGCACCGAAATATTTTATTAACTCAATTAAGTTAAGATTACCTGTTTGGCCATCTGATGTTGTAATTGTGGTGTGGTTTTGCGATGCTGCTAGCGCACGCTTCATCAATATTTCATTACATTCTTCGGCTGTTAGGTGCAATGGTCCTATCGGACTGAAGTGTGTCTTTCCAGCAGTGGTTGTTGTTAGAATGGTTTGCGTTTTTGTATCAACAATGCCATTTCCAATGGAATGGTTTTGATCTGACTGGTCTACGAGAAGATCTGGAAGAAAAACATCTAAAATTTTTCAAACTGAAAACTGTAGACAATTTATTGAAATTTTTCTAGATACATTAAAAAATTACAACTATGTACATTTATTAAATTACATTATTTAGGATCTTAAGAAAACATGCGATTTACAAATTAGGAGAATCAAAAGACTTACGACGACCGCATGACTCATTTTCAAGAAATGTTTAACATTTTTGCTTGCGTTTTGGATTCGATGAAAAATAAATTCCATTTTAACAGACCAAAAATCAGAGGAATGGTTGAGAGTCGACGTCATTACATTTGTTTCATTTAAATTCTATTTGAATTGATGCCACATTTTTTTAAACAATATCTGTTAGCTGCTCAAGCAAATGCTTACATCTCCCATTACATGGCCGGAACGTTTATTCCAGTTTCTAAGCACAGGACATTAAGGTTTATCTTGTGTCAATCTCAATACAAATTTTAACCCAGCACCCAGTCTTTTCTATTTGCAAACTTTATTATTTTTCCTCGAAAGGTAGCGACTTAATTTGAGTTTTGAAATACATAATGTACTTATAAACGAACAAGTAAACGAATAAAAGAAATGCGATACCTAAAGCGAACTAAGAACAGATTAAGAAAAAAACGAAAGCAAACAAATCGTTTGATTTTTTTTTCATGCGAAACATCTATTGGCGCATCTAGGCAGCAAGATCGATCATAATCGTCACGAAAAATGGCATGACGCTTGGACGCCATCCGGCCAATCAAATTTTTGATAGCATAGAAGAATGAACAAATTCGATAAATTTTTTCCAGTGTGACTGAAGGAAGGGTGTTGGGTGGTCGTTGGTGGGAGGTGGTATGGTAGTTGAAAAGGGTGTATTGGGGAGGGGGTGAAAAATTGTCGAAAATTGTGAATGGTTGGTTGTATGTGGGGTGGGTGGTTGATGGGAGGGGGGAGGACAAAATTGAAAAAAAAATTGTGAGTATTTGGTTGCAGGTTTGGTTTGGATGGGGGATATTAAGGAAACAATTGTCAAAAATAGTGGGTGGTTGGTTGGGAGTTAGGGGTGGAGTAGAGGGTTGGTTGGGGGGGGGGGGGGGGTGCTTGGATGGTGGTGTTATTTTTCCGTAAATAATTTTTTAACAGAAAGATGAGCATACCAAACAATTCAAAGAGTGGCTGGGGTTGCAGAATAATTCATTTGAAAACACCTTACGTGATAACTCATTCATGCTTTCAGAAAGAGAATTATAGCACTCTACATTAATCGGCAACTCTTAGTGCGAAAGAATTGATTGGAGCCTTATCTAAGAAAGTGGAGCTGACAATTAATAACCACGCAAAAGGATGCGTACCTCTCCAGCAACACATCAATATATAATAATTGAATAAACTGCAGTATATCATATTAATGTGCACATGTTTATTTAAGCAGTAAAATCGACCATTTAGTCGTGCCGTCACGAAAAACGGCATATTGCATTGATGCCATCCGGCCAATCATCTTACAGAAATTATCCACAATACGTCAAATAATATTTCGTAGCTGTGTTGTAAAACAGTCTCTTTTGAAAATATTTACTTTTTTACTATTTATAAAATGTATTTATGAATATTCTGTAATTGTAATTATAATCAAAAAATAAGAATAAGTTTTTCACAACTGCGCGGGCGTCCTGCGACGGCTTACTTTTCTTTTGAAACACCGTTCGTTTCTTTAAACACGCCAAAAATGATGCGAAAGCTACAGCTTCATTTTATTTCGTTTGCTTTCTGAATTGCATACTTTGTGGCGTTTGTTATTTGGCTTAAGGACGAGATTGATTTTAAATAAATAAATAAATATTGTGGCACGAACGGCTCCGGCTCCTTTCATAAAGAAAACGACAATTTACCGCCGAGTCCAAACGGCTACCAAAGATGCACTTTACTCTTGGAAGATTTTGCCACAAGACTGATTGGTACATAATGGTGAATAAATGTGTATGTGAAATAAAAATATATAGAATTAAAGACAGACAAATTATTAAACTTTACCGTTTATAAGAAAAATTAAAATATGATATCAAAACTACTATATTCGCACTAGTTGTGCATTAACTACAGATTTCTCTTTTTTCTGGTCATAAATCGGAGCTATCATTAGCTTTGTTTTTTGAACTTATCCCAGGGTCGACAAACTTTTTCTTGCAAAACCCAAGGCTTGTCAAGATATTTTGGTTTTTAGGTTTGGATGTTTGTCGCAACTCACAAGATCAAAGGTTTTCATTTTTTGTTTGAATTTGATTTACTTTTATTAAACTAAATGCATTCCTTTTAGTCTCTTTCGAAAATAAAATAGTAAAAAGTATCATGCAACGCCTAGATCAACTTCAGGATCTTCAAGCCGATCCAGGTTTCAAAAAACAGAGAGTTATCTCCGAAAGGTCGCGGTTTTTTTAAAAAACGATTTTTGGTCGATTTCATGGCTCAACGAACAAACAGTTACGGAATAATTAATGAAAAAGTATAAATCTATCTGTTCTTCAATCTGTCACTTAGTGTTCGATGAAGTTGTCCAGTATAACAGTTTAAGCATTGTATGAACGTGCGTGAAGATTCTGAGAAGAGAATTTCGGTTCTTGATTTGAAGTAAGAATCCACTCAAGAACCACATTCACACGCAACATTGCCGAAAGTTTCGCTAGTGTCGCCACATGCCTCACAGCTTTTAACCAAAAACTGATCAAATAGGCGCCGAAGAATGATCAAGAAAGTTGCATGGGTGTTACTGAATACTATAGGATAGAATTAATTTATTCCACAAATCGGGCTGCACACACCAGTTTGACATTTGAAAAATGATGGAAATGGTGCATGCGAATAGACACTACTTCAGAATTGAGCTTTTTCCTGTTTTATTGGTTTTCAGAATGAGTGGTTCCCAGAGCGAAACCAATGGACAGTGGTGTAAGTATTGTTTGAGGTTAGAAGTAAATTGGTAAACATGAAATGTTTTGTAAGCGTTTTTGCCCACATTCAATTGATTTATGTGTTTATTTTGGAAGTCGAAGTGTGTACCACAAAAATAAGCCATTACTGAACCACTTTATCATGTTGGCTTTCAAAAAAATAATAAGTAATGCATTTCCTTGATCCCAGTGTCCGTTGTAACAAGAAGTTTGAAGCAGCTTTCATTTCAAATCCACTGAGATTTTTGAGTGCGTATTGGAAATCAAACAATCCTGTTGATTGAAAACAAAGTGTCTATGTTTTGTAACTTTTCATGAGTGTTGAAATGTTGTGTAAGCCAAGGTCTAGCTTAAGATTTTTGGTGGTAGACTAATTTTGCGTTATTTTAATGTAATTCCAAATATAAAGGATCGCTTTCATTTTGTTACATGAGTTCTCCACAGTAATACATACAAAGCTTGTTTTAAATCTTGCATTTACTATAACAATGGAGAGCGTTAGCAGCTACAGTTTCAAAGCATGCGATAGAAAGCATATTCCCATCGTTTGCTTTGACCACTACGCTTCGTGTTAGAAAGTCTGCCGTCGGGTCTTGTGTCTTGTCTTTTACTTTTAAAAGTTTTATGTCAGAGGACCACACGTTTTCTATTTTAGATTTTCTTTTTAAAATTTGAATCAAGCAATAAATAAAATAATTCACATTTTAATACTTACAATTCTTATCACAATTGATGCTTAACACTTGTTGCTGTTCCTGCTTTTTGACAACAGAACCACCGCCTGTTGTTATTACTCTAAAACAATAGTTAAATCAATTTTAATTTTATAAGCATTATTTATTTTTATAGGTTTTACCTTTGAGTGCCACCTGTGAAAGGTTCATTGACCACAAACATTCGGCGGACAACGCTGCCTTTGTTTGTTGTCAAATTCCCTTTGATATCCTTTTGAAGCGTCAGCGATCCATCCGTAAAAAGATATGGCATCTGTAAAGAATAATTCTGCTTAGTTAAAAGATCACTTAACGTGGGATACAATGTTAAACACTTAATAAAATTCTTGTTTAAACTAACTGAGTCGGATTATGATGACAACTAAAACGGCAATGGAATCCTACATTCTTACACTTCGCCAGATCAAGCAAAAAGCTCTAGAATTTTAGAACCCTTCATGGATTTCGAACATTAAATAAGAACAAAGCAAGCAACAAAAAAACTTAGCCTGACAAAGATCAGTCGTGGCAAGTTTAAAAACCAAGACAAGGTACCTATATTAGATAAGCTGTGTTCTTTTATTTTTTTAAACAGACTTGGACAGAATGGTCATAAGAACGTCAACAAAAAGTTTGAAACTGTAAAAAAGGAAAATATAATTTGACCAAAATCTGCCTACATTTTTATATGTTAAAAGTAGCTCTAGAGGTGTAAAAAAAATATTTTATCCTTGCCCATTCCTTTCCAAAACAGGCTGATTTTTGAAAGGACTTAAATTAATTGTCCAAGACAGGTTCATGTGGCTGTGGTGACACGCTTAGTCTAAAATAAGAAACATTATGGTGTGGTTCCATAAAAATATAGGATGTTTCCCCTAATTTTAGAATCAATGTAATCATCTCACGAAAGCATAAGAGAGAATTAATTTCTGAATGCATTCGTTAAATTAATATCATCCAAGATAAATTGCCCTGAAAGTGTAATGAACTAACATCTAATTGATGAAGAGATCAGACCTTAACTTTCTTATTTTCATTTGCTCCTGGGTTTTCCAAGTATTCATAATTTTTTATTTTATTTTTTGGAGAAGTGACCCGCAATTCAACTGCCAGGGAGGGAAACAGAAGGATGTTCTGTCGCCGATTTTGTTCTTTGCGTTTGCATACGATTGTGGTTTCAATGACCGCGACAGTGCCACGGCGAGTACAAATGAGAAACTTGGTATCCAAGGACCTATGTATTTCAGAAGTTAAACTATTTGGACTATGCTGATGACATCTGTTAATCAATGGCAAAGGGCACTAGTGACCTTAAACGAGTGTGTCAGTCGCTTCAACAAAATGAAGTGAAGTGGCTGGTTTAAAGATTAATGCCAAAAATACAAAAATAAACGGAAAAGCAGACAGGAGGCAGACCTGGTCCTTGTTCCAGTGAGAAATTAAAAAAAATTGATTTCATACCAAGTTGAAACTACTTCCAACTAGAGTGAAATCCTATGAAACTTGGATATGATCTGCCAACATCTCGAATGAACTATGTAGGTACAAGCTTTTGTAAACCCTTTGAAAGAGCCGATGGCCACAACAACGAACTAGGACTGGACAAACAAAAGTGGATGCAGACATCAAAGAGAAAGTGGCTCTGGAGAAATGTATACTGATGAAGCCTAGTGACACCGTAGCAAAGCAGTCCTTTCAACGGAATCCTCAGGGTCAAAGGCGGGTTGGAAGAACAAAGAAACCTTTTGGTCCTCTGTTTTGAGGGATGCTGATTCCCAGAATTTAGTCTTGTTCACAGCTGAAATATCGCGCTGCGAATAGAGACATGAAAGTAAGTATTTATTTATTTTTTCCTAAAACATGTCCATGATCCATTTCCCAAATTATTTTTTACAAATTATAAAAAAACACCCTGTAACAAGTAATTAAAAAGTTTTTTGGAGCATAAATTGACCTTAACTAGTTTGCAAAACTCTTTTAAACCGACTCAAATTAGTTTCAACAATAATTCAGGAACGTCATATACAGTAGCATTCAGCACAGCAACTTTCCAAATCAACTCGGAAGGTATATACTCGGAAATTTATTGCGAAACTGAAATTCTCAACCTTCTTGCTGGAATCCTTTGTTTTTGTTCAATGAACATACTACATAGTTAGAGTTTGCCGGTCAGCGTACTATGAATTTCTGGGAATTATTGATACACATCCGTCATTTGGATGCATTTGACACAAAGGTTCCTAGAAATTCGTAAAAAACTCGCTGTATACGCAAACAAAACAAGGCTGTTTTGTTTACCTACTATCTGAGTCTGAGTCTGGGCAAAAGACACGTGTTCTGTTCACACATCTCGTTGTCGTTGAACGTTCAACTTTATAGGAACACCAAAACTAATTGGTGTTGAAAGTGGCCCACACACATTCAACATTTTGCCATATTATCCTTTTACCATTTATGTTATGTGTAGGTTTATGTTATAATATGTGTAAAAATTTGGCTGACTGTGGTCTTGGTGCTTGGTCTCCTCTTAAATGAGAAATGAGAATCAAAAGCGTGTTTTCTGCAAGTATTGACTATGACCAAATCTGTGTTCTGTGTTGGCATTCCGAATCGAATCCGAAGCTAGTATAATCTTTATAAGAAAGTTTCGACCAAGTATATTGACATTATGTACTTACATGTATAGGTACATGCTTTTTTTTTGATAATGTTAATGTAAACAGGTCATAAAAAGTTCAAATAAGAAAAAAATACACAGAAAAAGCGCAACATGCGTTGCCGTGGCGTGCATCCCATCCCAAAACCCAAACACTTTCACCAATCAATCGTATACGCATGATTTTTTTTTTTTGATATAAACAATCAAATAAAAAATAAACAAAATATATCCAGTGCTTGGGACTGTCGTTGGACGACAAGTGTAAATATTTAATGGTTGGTGAACGGCGAGTGATCCCCAATCCCTATCTGAACCAACCAAGGATGACTAAAAGGGGACTCAAAGCGAATTCTCGAATTGCGCCAAAAAAGATCAAGAATGTGTTATGCGATTGAGAAACTATCACACAAAGATTCTGAATGTCGCATGACATAAATTTCAAATGAAATTATATTTGAGTATAGTTAGTTGGGGTGAACGGTGAAGAAATATTTTCCCATCGTCATCCAAGATAGTATGTATGTATGGATGTATATTTGTTGGCGTGTGTTTGTTCAGTATATTTACACGCTCTTTGTACATACTATTTAGTATGCATACGTACATGGCTGCTGCTGTAAATGCATACGTACACACGCTATGTATGAACATACGTGCGCTATTTTAATATATTTTTTGTTTTTTTTTTGTGTGCTGTCGCTGTGTGCCTTGTGGAACTATATCTACAATGCTACTGTATCCGTCCCGACCCGTCCGATCCGAATATGAATCTGAATTCGAGAATCCGACGTTTCATGTGTTATCTTACCGCATCGCTGCTGACTGTGTAGTTAATGTTGGGCGATATTTCAACTACAGAATCAGCACGGGAACTGTCTGCGAAGTTCCAAGTGTAGCCGTAGCTAGATTGGGGGTTACTCTGTGCTGCACACATCTCGAACTCGAACTCGGCGACCGACGGCGACTCGTTATCCTGTTTTTTCCTCTTTTTTTTTTTGGTGTGATTAAATTCCGATGTCGTTGTCGTCCACTCTCCACGCGCGTTTATCTTTTTTAGATTTAAATCTACAATTTAATTTTAATAATTTTTTTTTCTTCAATTAAGTAATCACCAGAGCTATCAATTCACAAGCCACATATCGATTTTAAAATGAAAAAACTTTAATTTTTTTTCCTTTTTCTAAAAATTTCATATCCCCATCTCACTCTGGTTCATTGGGTTTTTATTGAATTTTCGTATTCGTCGTCGCCGTCGTCGTATAATAATTTCCCACCATTCTTCTTTCTCTGACGAAACTGCGTGTTTATCTGCTAACTCATTAATTTGATGCAATAATCTGCAATCTTTTTTTTTTTTTTGATATTGTTTAGTATTTTTTTTATATGTAGGGATTATCAAATTCTCACTTTCATTTTATTTATTATGATTTGAATCAACACAAAAATTTTTCACCTATCCGCATTTACTACAATTAAAGATTTTCGAGCGGAAAGTTACACATTGAAAAAATACTATGTTCCAACACTGACGCCATTTTTAATTCCTACCCAAGTAGAGTCAAAGTCAACACAAAGAAGATGGTTTTTTTACGTAAAATATCTAATCTGTCATTTCCCTCTTGCCCACTTCAAACTTTAAACGACGACGAAAAGGAAGCAACTAACGATGAAAACGAATACAACGCGACACACGAATACTAAGCCAAAGCGCAAACATTTCCCAACGAACGATACAGAGATGATATTTGAATGTGTGAAGACATTTTTTGTATTGTTTCACGCAACTCTCGTGTAGATGGCGTTGAACAAAAAATTGTTTCCAAGCAACAGGGTGATATCTATTTTATTAATTTTTTGCTAACAAAAAACTTTCTGTCTCATATTATGGAAAGCATAGTGTAAGCTGAATGTAAAATTACATTTTTTAAATTTGAAAAATTAGTTCTTACATGCACCAATAAAAGTATATGTCTTTTTTACACCATGACAAGTTTGCAAGAAAAACTTAGTTCACTTAGTTCCAGTGATCGCTATAATAAACTGGATAGTGTATATGACGCAGTCTTTTGTATCCCAACTGAAGGTTGACACCTGGGTCTAATCCTTAACTTTTTGACCTCTATTAGTAGTAAAAGTAAATTGTTTTGTCATTATTACCGCTGTGCTAGCTGGTGTTTTACCCCTACGCCACACATGCCAGCTACTGGCAAACAACTTACTACATGTATTAATTGTCAGATACCTACCTGTTCCAGTTGGCTGGAAGTTTGACTGTGTGAGTGGAAAATGCGAGTGTATTGCAACTGTCTTGCCAGTAGCTGGCATGTGTGGCGTCCGGGTTGTTGGACAGAAAACTTTCTCAGTTTCTTAGGTTATTTGGTCAAGTTTTGAAAATGTTTGAGTTATTTGCAATAAAATATTCATTTAGTTCTTCATGGAATTTAATTAAGTTTTAGACAAATTTCTTTTCAGAGTTTCTGTTTTCCAGTCTGCCGAAAACTCTGTCGGTGTTTGAGGTTTCGAGAGTATTAAAGTATTAAAAGTATTGGTGATTGCAATCACACAAATGGAAATGATCCGATCAATCAGATTCAATACTTTTAAATGAACGACACAACTCACTCACTCTCACTCTCATTCATTGATTCATTCGATCCAATGAGTGGTGTTAGTAATGTATCATGTATGTACAATCGAAATGAGCGAACGAAACGAACCTAGAGTGAAATGAAATTGGACTGAAATGAAACACAGCGAAACCATGGTAATTATTGTAAATGTATAGGTACATGCAATTAAAAGGCACTAGCGACTAGGGAGAGAGAGAGATATGTACTGTGTACATGTATTGAATGTTCTCTGGCTTGCAAAGGCAAGGTACATAAAGACAAGGTAATATATTCCCGCTCATTTTTTTTTGACATCTGTCAAAACTTTTCAAAATGGCTGGTGCATGTGACCCTCATACATTTATTGTATCCTGATTCTTAATAATTGTGTGCGGATTATTTTCTTCCTAATCCATTAAAACTTTTATAAAAATTATAAATATGCGGTGTGCTATGTTCGGGTGTTGCGTAAATAATAAAAAAAATAATAATGCTGACATTTCTTTCCACGCGTTCCCAAAAAAAACAGAAAATGTGCAAACAGTGAGTGTTCTTGTGCCATAGAAAGGATAAATTAAATGCTAATACGGCTAGAATTTGCTCTAAGCATTTTAAGGAAAGTGATTTTGAAGTGATGAACAGCCCGTAGATGATTTGGAATCTCTACAATACGATGGACTCGAATATTTGGCGGGGTATATTTGTCATAGGATTAAAAAGCCGGATCTTGTTGTGCAAAGCAATCAGCAGGAATCTTCGTTTTCTTGGACGAATCAACTCACTGAAGGATTTCTTCAAAAACCAACAGACAAAATGATGGCAGAAATGATAAAGTTGGAGTCAATCTTTAAGGAATTAAACAAGGATGCTATCGTTTATTCACGCCATTATATAAAAAATTTCATTAGTGTATCTAATCATATTCTTTTGGACATAAAAGTTAAACAAATCTTTTTTCGATCCAGGATGTAATTCCGTATCAATTATCTTAACACTGTTCAACAAGAAAATTCCAGAAAAAGAAAGAGAAAAATCAATAAAACGATTTTATAAAATTATATGATGATTTTTTTATTCAATTTGGGAAAAAATATATTAAACATTAATTTCTTCTTAGATATTGTCGACTAGCAATAAAAGTATGTCTTTTAAAAATAGTCCATACGAAACCTTAGGCACTTTCATACAAAATATTTGATATGGTCCCTACCTTTATAATAAATAAAAGGAAGAACTCCTTGACGACTACCGCATCGAATCACCTTTCACATAATGCTGTGTGATGGTACCTTTATTTGCCCATTTGAGCATCATTACCGATTTCACTGTGTCACTGTGAGATTGTTGTAAGTATCGATGAAGTGCTCTTGAATTAGATCATCGTATTGGTCTGCTTCTTGTTTGAGACGAACTTTGCTTTCGTTGCCTAAATGTTGTTCGAACTCACTGCGTCCGATAAGGAAGACCACTCGCACGGGATATCCATAATTGGAAGTGTCCTATGTGTAATGAATTTTGAATTAATCTTACAAATTGTAATTGGTGAACAACAAAGCTCTTACATTGAAATACTCTTTGTAACGATTAAAACTATCTGTTCTCTTGTCTAGGTAATGGCCATCCATTTCAGCATGCATCGCTCCAACCATGTTATAGTTGAATTCCGATTCATTTCCAAATGTTTCTCGTATGTTTTGCCTAGAAATAGAACGATGTTTAACTCTTAAAAATTTAGTTTTTGTGTTCTTTAACGGAAATACAGTGGTCCCTCGGTCATTTCTGCTGGATTCATGGAAAAACTTACGTCCACAAGGATCCATCGGTAAGATTTAACCAGAAGTTATTCGTAACATCACATTTTTCACACTTCTAGCCAGTGGGCGAAATTTTTATATCATTATTATATTGCCTGCTTCTCTATCTTTGCTATGCGTATGGCTGACTCGGCCGCAAGAACACCATCCACCGGCTGTTGAACAATTAATGGTTATTCAATACTTGAATAATAAAAGATTTCAGCTACCTTTGGCACCACAATAACATGGTATATGTCCTTGTTGGAACTATGCAGGCTTTTATTGTCAACGCCACCTTTGACACCGATAGCCAGAAGTGTTATCAGTTTTCAGCTCCTGAAACAAAAAAAACTGAATTGAAAAACTTTATACATACTTTATATACTTACCACTGCATACAACTATGCATAGAAGCATTTATAAGCTCAATTCAGTTCATTATTTTCTTTTAAAACAATTAAATTTGGTAAAATCAATATAATGTGTACTGGCGACAGTGCCTTGGGTCACATGAAGACACCATTTTGATTTTTTTGTTTGTTTACTTTTTTGACAGATGCGGAATATATTACCTTGTCTTTATGTACCTTGTGCAAAGGTACAAATGCAAAGACACAAAATGTTTTATTCACATAATTTCCGTAACCGGTATGGGCTGGAAGTGAAATGATTGAAAAAGAATGATATAGTGAAATGAATGAAATGAATGAATGTTGAACGATTGTATCTTTGAAAATGAACAACACAGTTCTTAACCGAAACATTTCATTTTTGATTGAATGAATGATTGATTGAAAAGACCGAATCTTTCAAACGACCCATATTTGATTGATTCGATCTTTTGAAATGAACGATTGACCCAGGTCTATGGCTTACGGGTTAAATAATATTTATATAAGCGCTTTTCCATTGACCGTTCATGGAAGAACAATTGAATTGTATCAGTTTAATCGCAGTACTTTGCAGCGTTATGAAGCCCAGTTCCACATGGTGCGGTCTTACCCTTCAACCGTACAAAACGGCAGCGGAACTGCGCTTCAGCGACACTAAACTTCAAAGTCGGTAATGTAATCAACTATGCCGCGTCTTTCTGTACAAAAGCACTTCCACACACTGCTGCTTGTTGTCGATTTAATCAAAACTTCATACATTTATTATTGCAAATAATGGTAAATTGGCTTTTCAAAAAATAAAAATTTGTATCAAATACTATCGCGCTTTGCAATTATTCAAACGTAGCTCAAGAGCGGTCCATACAAATTGTCGTGTAATAGTGTTTGTTCTGTGTTAATCCTCACGCCACACATGCCAGCTACTGGCAAGCAAGTTACTACATGAATTAATTGTCAAATACTTATCTCTGTTTCACTGGAAGTTTGTTTATGTGAGTGGAAAATGTGAGTGGTTATTGCGACTGTCTTTTTGCCTGTAGTTCCACAATATAAAAAAAATGTTACAAAAGTGGTCGTTTGACAATTTAACAAATTCTAACATAGTATCGTTCCCAAATAATTTGTAAAAACTCAAAAAACCCCAACAAGGATTCATTTTTATTTAATTTTGCAGGTTTGCTATTCAACCTCAAACTCATTTGTGTACTTATCTTATTTAATTTTTGCAATTTTATTGAAATATTGAAATATCCCATTTTTACAGATAATCGCAATTATGGTCACAACATTCAGTGTGGTATTCCCGAACACTATCAAAGCGCTCGTATAACTCTATGAGCCTCTTAAACTATTCACCGAACATTATAAATTTGCGTTTTTCTTTTTTCATTCAGAAAAGAGCCTTGAACAAAGTTCGAGTATATCGAAAAATATGGTTTTTTCTTCTTGCTTATCTACGTCAAGGACACACATCGTTTTCTTATGCACTCTACGTGAATCTACGACACACATGGAGTATGAAGTTTTGCATTGTATCACGCCCAATGCCATATCTTTAGTAGTTGTTAGCCACCATGAAACAATTAAACCAGATAGCGCCGTTCCGTTTCCATTTTTGATTCGTTTACGTCACGGACGCACTCGCCTTTTTGTTTTCGTTTTGTTCTGCTCTCTACGTGGCTCTACATCACGGACGCTCGTGAAAAACAGAACAGCGCTACCTTGTTTAGTTCTTAGTTGTATCATGGTTAGCTAGAGTGCAGTTCCGTCTAGTTCGATCTTACCTTAAGCTACAATACAAACTTCAAACCTTTGTATATAGACACTATAGTAATGGCGTCAATGAGTATATAATTACGCGATTGTTGGACGTTGGATGTCGCTGTCAATGTGCTGGCAGAGAAAATTGCGAAGAAGAGTAGAATGTTGCAAGAATAATAGAAAATGTTGTTTAGAATGTCATATCATAAGTAATGAAATAAATGTTGAGTTGAGGTGTTTCATGGAAACTGAGTGGAACTGGTTGTATTTTACACCTATACATACAAGGAAAATCGTTTGTATGTAAATGCATAGCCATGGCCAAGTAGAAAAGCAGTATTTTTGTTTAAAATGCTAATAATGTAAAATAATATATTTCAAATAAAAGCTAAATGCCGACGGGGTTTGAAAAATATAAATATGTAGATACATATTTTTCAATTTAATAAATATGTAGTCATTGTAGTCATTTTTAATAATTAAAAAAAAATATATTTGATTTTCGAAATATTTTGATATTATTTATATTTTTGGCAATTTTCAATATTTTTACTGTTTTATAAGGCAAGTTATGCATTCGTGGAAAAAAAAGTTTTTTTATATAGTAGTTTTTTTTACATATTGTAGGTACCTACAGATGGGAAATTTAATTTTTTTGTAAAACAAAAGATAATGGTACCTGCCATATAACCGTTAGGTTTAAATGTCTAAAAAAGATACTTTCCATAGGACCGTTTTTTTACTTTCGACTATCTCAATAACGGCTCAACCGATACTTTTGAAATTTCACACATATAAAGGTGTAGATAGCTCAATTTATACTGCATACCGATATTTCTTAAAAATATTTGTATGTATTTTTAAAACATTTTTTTTAATTTTTGGGAAAAAGTTAATATTTTGAAAACTGACCATTATTTTTTTCAAAATAATACTTATGGACTATCGTTTTTAAATTTTTTTTTTGAAAAATGTTTTCAAAAAGTTTTCCAAAAAAAACAATTTTTGAAATTTTATTGCATTACTTAATTTTTCTGAGAAAACTCTTAATTGAATTTGAAAAATAGAAGAATTTCCGAAATAATTTTAAATATAAATTATGCAGCCAATGAACAATTCTCAGACATTAGAGCAAGTTCGTGCAACCCAGTCGTGCATTTTTTTTTGCAAATATTTATGACCAGCCCAGTTAGCAAGAATTTGCCAAATTTCAATTTCAACACAATACACTCACACAATCACTTCCCAATAAAAAAATCACTCAATAACAATTTCAGCTATGGACGATAGAACGGTGAAAAATCTTGCTGCAAAGATTTCAAACATACTGCGATATGATTGCCAGCTCTACGGGTTTCTGAAAATTTATAAGGTTTTTTTTAACTTTAATAGTAATTTCCTGGGTAAATATTTGTGTACCTATGTATTTGTAAAAATTTTATTTCTTTTTACCTATAGTCATTTGTGCAATCGTTGTAAAAATCATATACATAAGTCTAGTTTTCTTTAGGAAAGGGAAGGTTAGAATTATTTGAAAGGAAAGAGTTTTAGAAATTTCTTATATATTAATAATTCTAGAATTCATGTGCTTTATTTATTTTTTTTTTCTTGTTTCAACTCACGTCCTCGATTTTTAATATACTTACCTTATATAGGTAATCCTCAAATACCGCATACCTATAATCCTTTAGTGCATTTATACACTAAAGTGCAAGCCCTACAATAATTACCTAAATCACCAAACATTATTATTTTGCTAGAAAAATGTATTTATTGGCAACCATAGCTGCCACATGAAATATGAACGTTTTCATACATTTCCTCTTCAAGGCCAACAAAATCCATCACAGCAATTCAAAAAAATTCAAATTAAAGATGGCTGCCATACATTTCCACCAAAATTCATCAAACAAAAAAAAAAAACAATAAAATCCTACTAACACACAAACCCACCCGCAAAAGACAATTCCACTCATGCAGAATTCCAATGCACTCAATTGTGTTTTCTTACATTTTGTCCTATTCTCTGCAACATGAGTCTCGTCATTCTTAAAGTCCACACAAAGTCTGTAAATGAGTAAATTGTGTGGAGGCGCGCGAGGCCGACACCGTCGATTCTGCACGTTCCATTACTATAGATTTTATATACAAGGCTTCAAACCATATAATTTGGAGAAGAGAAGTAAATGGTAAACCACTGATCGAATTTGGTATAATTTTATTTTAGTAAATTTAAGATGACTGCTCCCATGAACACATATGAACATAATCAAGCTCAAAACACTTCCCACGGCAACACTAAAACTAAAAAAGTGAAAGCGAGTACCATTTCGATAACATGCTTGCATCGCCATCACTACTTTCGATAACACATCGATTTTCCTTTTCCACTGGACCACTGAACGCAAACGCAGCTGTCAAACCAAACCAAAAGGAAAAATAGAAAAAAAAAACCAGCGAATGTTGGAACAGTTAACAGTTGCTTCATACAAAAGGCTTAAATCTGTCGTCACGTCAATAAAGAGGCCTTGAGTGTTTTCGTTTTTTTTTCTGTTCGATTTGTGCGCTCCAATTAGAAAAGAAACTTTTTATAATAAAAAAAAGTAATGTCAAAGGTCGCGACTGCCATCTTCTATGAATCGCAACATTGATACAACTTTTCGACCTCGCGTAAATCGTTGCCGTCGTCGCGCATCATCACCAATTCAGGATCAGGACCAACATTCTAGTTCTTCTTTTCGAAGGTGACTTGTGTAAATAATAAATTCAGTCTTGTTTACAGCTTCTTGTGTAAAATTGAAATTATTTAAAAAAAAGGCTAAATATTATCCAAATACCATGGCAACAACAACAACTGTGCCGTCGTCGTCGTCGTCTGCCCAATGCGAGTTGAAATTATATTTTTTTTTTCGATTGTGAAACCATCTCGAATGGTTGGTTTGGTTGAGTCGTTGGTCGTTGAGAAGCCTCCTCCCGCTCTCTTCAATTTGAATCGCACACATCAAAACGTTTGTAATTTGTTCCACATTTGCACAGCCTGATCGCCGCACCGCGCCGAGAAGCAGCAGCAGCACCAGCACCACCAGCACATCATAGTTTTAGAGCATTGCAATCGGAGGAGGATGTCGAAATTCCCCCCAGTAGTTCCAAGCAAGCCCAAACTTGAAGCAGCCAGCAAAATTTTCAAGTTTGACGTTTAAAAAATACAATTGACAAATACAACAAAACAGCACGCAGGAGTTGGATCGCAGTATTGTCTGTTTGGTGTTTGGTTTGGTTGACGGTTCGGCCGAATGCTACTGCTATTGCTTGCTGGCTCCAAACCTGTTGACCTAATTTCACACGCAGCCAACAGTCGAAAGTGATGTTGATGTATGATTTTATGTGCACATAGCACACCACCACAGATGTACGCGTGTTCATGCTCATGTCAGCGTTGTTATAAGGTTTTTTTTTCTCGATTCATTTTTAAGAAAGAATATACCTACGTTATAAAAATAGCATCCAGTGCAAAGAATTTTTAATTAATGTACAATCAAAGAACATTTTCGGTTACCTGGTCATGATATCTCTTTTCCACCCGGTTTTGGATAGTTTGGATACAAGAAGAATGTTTGAGTGCTTTTTATATCGTGAAGTCTTCTTCTAATATCGGAGAAGCTCTTGGCTCTCTTGGAAAATATCAGTTTAAATCAATTATTTTTCTTTGGGAAAAGGAAGCATGCAAATTGATTACCCTACCCGACCCAAAGACGCTTTGATCTAGAGGGAGTTAGAATTTACATTGTTTTTTTAAGTCCAAGTGCATTTTGACATAAAGTACATACGAATCTTGGAAGACTAGGAACAAACTAGGAAGTGACATGACAAGTTCTTTTTTACAAGGACTCTAACATCAGTCACCGCCGCTATAGAATGTTTCAAGGGTTGGTTTACTTTTAAAAGTTCGTGCAGAATTTTTGGAAACAAAAACCAAACATGAAAGGCATTTCGAATCAATCATCAGTTTCTTGAAAATATCTTCATTTTAGACCCCCATTTTGACAGGTATCGTGACTCTCGACCCTAAACTTCATGCGAGACTTAAGAACTATTTTTTTCTGGAGCTTGATCATTTGAAAACGAGATATTAATTCCCTACCTTGTTCACTAAACTATTCCGCCGGTATCCTAATCTTTCCCAAAAAATATAAATTTTGAATTTTGATGTCGTTCTTTTTTTTGGCAAAAATTAAGGTGACACAAAAAAAATGTTAATAAAACAAGTTTAATTATTGGCCACACCATTCGCTCATTTTTCTAATAATATAACAACACTGTTTCACATTCACACACCCATTCGAAGGTATTGGCAAATGGCAACATAAGTCCGCCTGCTGACTGCTGGCTGCCCTGCTGCCTTGCTGCCCACTGCATTAAATTTTGATTTGATTTTCATTAAGAAGAAGCTCGAAATAATAATGTTGTGTCCTCCGCGAGTTGATTTGTTCTAAATTAATAAAAGAATGCCCCATTTTCGAATAAATCTGTCACTGTGTGTGATTAATAAGAGTGAATTTGTGAATAATTTGTGAAAAAAAAGTGCTCGCTCCTCCGTCTGAGCGAACAGCGAACAGCGAACACTTGCTCAGAAATCTGAAATTGGGTCACGATATTTATCTACAGCTCGCAAGCAAGTCGCAACGCAAGTTGTCGTAGTCGTATCGTTCGTAACTCGTAATTCGCTCGCACCCACCAGCCAAGACCAAACCAAGAGGAGCCAACCCAACAAGAACAACAACAACAACATTGCGAAGCGAACAGTTTTCAGTTTTCACCTGTCTCTGGCTGTGTTGGAGGGTGCGCGGTGTGCGCGGTGCTTGCTACACGTTGGCTGGCTGACGACGACGACGACAGCGACCGACCCGACGACAAGACAAGAAGGAAAGGGGAGCAAAGTAAGAGATCCCAAATAAATAAATTTCTGGGTTAAGGGGCGAACGCGATTCCTAAGGGGAGCCCCAATTGCCCACCACGAGCTTCATCGCTATCGATTGTATCCAACTTTCTTCTTTTTCTACTGCTACTGCTGCTGCTGCTGCTTCTGCTTGCTCCCAATATTATGTGTGATTTCTAAACTAAATATTTTAATAGATGACATTAATTCCCCGCCGCCATCGTCCGTCGTCACCATCAAGAAAACTCGTACTCGTACCAAAAACAACAACAACAAAAACAACATGAGGTAAAGATACAATCGATTTAAAAAATTAGACAAAAAAGCTAAAAAAAAAAAACTTTAAATATGTGCGGGTATTGTACAATATTGGGAGAATGTGAACATGAACAACAGACATATAGGGGACTCGACTCGACTGACAAAGCTACTCTACAAAAAAGCTAAGAACCAGAGAACGGGAAAGTGTGTTAATAAGAACGGAATTTATTTAAAAATATTTTTTATTTTGTGCTGTTCGGTTCGGTGTTCGGGAGCAGAGCGGGAGGGACGACTAAGACTAAGAGGCTAGTGTTTAGTGTTGTGTGTTTTGAGATTTCAGATTTCTGTTCTGAGTTCTTAATTCGTCGTGTAGTTTTCTGCGTTCTGAGTTCTGGGTTATGCTTCTCGCGGCCTATTTAATATTTTGACTTTCGGTTCGGTTTGACTGGTGCTCATGCTGGTGTTGTATGTTCCTTATTACATATTTCTTATTTCTCGTTTGCTTTTGCTTCTGTTTCGGTTGCTTCACCAATTGCAATGTTGTGTAGTAGAAGTGACCTAGTTTGGGTAAAAACTTGACCCAATGACTTAATTATGATATACACTGCTTCTGCTTCTGCCTCTGCTTCTGCCTCCAATTCCAATCCAATGCTGCTCTAGCTCTATTCGTCGTGTCGTTGTAGTGGTATTGAATTTGCAGTAAAAGTTTAATATTTTGTTTGGGTATGCTGCGCTAGTTTTGTTGTTGTTAATATTTTATGCATACGCATAAATTTATTTATGTGTGTTTCGTTTACAACTGAACTGACTGAGGCTGACACAGAGAGAGATGAATTTTTAGTTTAACCTCTACATTCATACATTTATAATGAATCCATAATTGATTTGTGTTAAATTTTGGTTACTGATGGCTTGTTCTTGGATTAAAATTGCAAAATAATCAAATGTTAATGTTTTGTCTCAAAGCTGGCTTAAAAAATGCACAAACTTGTGTCACAAGAAATGCTGCATATGGGTTACACATGTGAATCTGAAAATGACACAAATAGTTTGATAAGCATGTCGAAAACAGTCAAAGTATACCTAGTTAGGAATCCAAAGTGTCAGGTTTGTGACTCTACTTAGTAAACGAGGCTATACCTACAGGACTTCCCCTTAAAGCGACAATAACCTCATTATCTGGACCAAAAACCTTATAACTTCGAAGTTGATGAAACATATAGGTATTTAAAACTTGTCCCAAATGTGCTTATTGAAGTATCCTTATCCTTTTCCTAAAATACAAAAAAAAAAACTTGCTAAAGTGAAATGTGTCAGGTGCAAGCTAATGGAGAGGTTATAACTGCACACAACTGCATATTTATTTCTGATGCAGAGGACTATTGTAGAGGAGGTCAAGCAGTTCAAATAGATATATCTAGTTTGGTTTTTAGAACTTGGTGTGGGAACAGACCTGGATATTAGCAATTGAACAAACAAACCCCGTAGTCGTGAAGGGTATTTCGAATCCTTTATCCTGCGTAAACCTTTAAATAAATTATTATCAATTACTACCAAGCTTTCAACTATTTTCAGAGAATCGCCCGGAAGCCTTCTCAACCCGTTCCATTGGGACGAAAATGACACTTCTGATGATTCTGAGAAGAGAATTTAGCCTTTTGATTTGAAGTCAGATTCCACCCAAGAAGCTTAAATACAAGTGTGTATCAATCTCAAATGTCCATCACAGATGATTAGCTGGGGAGTGTCTATTCGCATGCAGCATTGCCAAAAGTTTTGCTAGCATATATTGGTATAAATTGCTATAGTTTTGAACCCAAAACTAGTGTCAAATAAGGTGCTGAAATCGAGGAAGGAAGTTGCTTAAAGTTGAGTACGAAGATGGAGACATAATTCATTTATCACTCAAATCGGGCTTCACACGCCGATTTGACATTTGAAAAAAAAAAAATGCATGCGAATAGACACAACGTCAGAAATGAGCATTTTCCTATTTCATTGGTTTTCAGAATGAGTGGTATAAAGAAAACCAATGGAAAGTGGTATAAGAGTACACGCATGCATATCTTTTGTAACGGCCCCACATGCCAATAAACCATTTCATTTAATATCAAATATCTTGAAAACCTGCGCCAGAATACATTCATGTGCTTAGACTAGGCGATATGTTTAACTAACATAATACTTCTGCAGCCAGACTCCTGATTTCACAGTTAGAAGACAGGTGTTGAACAAGTTCATAATAATGTAGTTTATAGTTGAGACTACTCAACGCAACGAATCCAGTAACCATTCGATGGGTCCCGGGACATCGTGACATACACGGAAATTAATTGGCTGACCAACTGGCCAAAACCGGTTCATCTCTCGAACCGAGCCAAATGGTAACCTCGATTTACATGCCACTGGAAAGGGAAAAAACTAGAATTCACCATAGTTTCCTCAAAACCGCTAATGACAGATGGTCATCAATCGACACTTCTTGTCGGGTATCAAGGAATCTATGGCCAGAAATTTCAAAGAAGAAAACTGAATCCCTACTCATGCTAAGCAGGCCTCAATTATCCCTCCTGGTTGGTATCCTCTATCCTGACGGGTCTTACCACGATGGGAACCCACATGAGCAGAATGGGCCGAAACTAGGAAAGTTAACCTCGGTGAATACTTTTTCAACGAGTAAATCGATGTCTCTAACATGCCACCAAGAAACATCCTGAGATTCATTCAGAACTCAGGTTGGTTCAGGGAGGCCCCCACCACTTAACCCACCGAATCCCCGTCAATCCTTAACCCCTCTTTCTTATCATCACACCCAACCCGGGGAGCACAATGGATCCAACGAGATTCGAGTGAGAAGGTTCGGCTTGCCGTACCATCACCCCACTTAACCTAACCTAACCTTGTTCATGTACCTATTGGTCTTATCTTAACCCAACTTCAAGGCTGCTTCCAAAATACACTTGTTTGAGACATGACTTGATGCACATTTTGGACATACCTGTGTGTACCATAATATGACAGCTACATATCAAGTTCGAGAAGGCTCAAGATTTTAATATCAAAGCTACATAACTAGGACCAAGTTTTTGAAAAAAAACGAGAACTTTGTCGTCAGAGCAAGTTGAGGTGTTTTGGATGATTCTTTAGGGTATCTTCAGGTCTTAACAAAACATAGCTACATATGTGTGGTCAAATTGAAATCAATATGAATAAAAATATAAAAAGAGTGAGTTTATTATAAAAGCTAAGCCTAGACATAATTTTGTTTTCTTTTGGGGCGACGACATCTTCATAAAAAAGATATCAATTTCATTTCATAAATATTTTAAAGATAACAATAACATTCAGGAGTTGAGTAGTTTGCAAGGCGTACAAAATAAACAAATGACGATCTCACCATCCTAATAAACTTGGAAGATGATACTGAAATTGGAGCATTTAATGAATCATTTCTGAATAATTTGGAGAATAAGTGGTTGTTTAAAGAGTTTGCGGAGTTTGCTTTTCTTCTTTTTAAATCTCATCTTATAGCTCTGCTCTCTGCCGTGTTGGTTTACATGTCCACAAACCAAGATTCCTCGCAACACTCATAATTTTGTGTTCTTTATCTGTTTTTTTTATTAATATTTAGATGACAACCAAGAACTGCTAGTCCGTCTTATCGCAATACAGTCACACAAAAAAGTATCAAAAACGGCTACATCACCTAGTATGCACCCTATTTACTCGACAGCAAAAGCTACTTTTAAAGTAAAACATCTGCGTTAGATTTGTCCAGTCCAGTGAATATGTTAAAATTTTAACTTAGGGTTTTTCCTAGCTTAAATCAAACTAAAACCCCATTCAAACTATTCATAACTTGCAAAACGTCTTGCATATGCAGAAGGATGAAAAACCAAGTTTTCGAAAGCTATAAAGCTTAACCTATAAATGAATTGAAAGTTGCTGGGCTTATAGCAAAACCCAAACTTTCGCATAAATGTTGTTTCTAAAATTTTTTCTAAAATTTAACTTCACGTTCGGTTCCAATCCTAATCGTCAATGACTGTCCTTGGTCCAACGCAAAAGGAATAGCTGTTTTTTGTGCTTGGTACAGTTTGCTATTACCAAGTTCTGTAATTGATGAATTTAATGTTTAAATGAGACCTTCTTCCGTATTCGAAGAGAACCGTCAAGGTTTCGGTTAACACACCTGCTAATTCAGAAACAAAACTGCCAGATTTTCCTATTTCGCTTTTTAAATCACTACAAAAAACTTTTCCATCTGTCCTATCATAATGGTGTCTATCTAAATTTATGATATACAAACTTTTAAGCCTCTTTATTAATATTTGAAAAGAAGCAGTTAATACAGTTTGGCATCAAGTTCTCTTATCGAGAATGTGTTCAATTGGCCTTTTGGACCGTTCGATCCTCGTTGCTTTAGACTGATCTTCATAAAATTTAAGCTTGTCCGCCCAAAAAATGCTCTTTGTCTCTGACTGTCATTAATAAATCTAATCAAGTTATGCGTTTCGCTGTCGGCTGTACTTTAAGCTTTTTATACATATTTCTGGCTCTTAAGACAATTCTTCGTATCCATCCAAACCTGCAGGGGAATCGTTTGTTTAGCTAACAAACTTTCGATTATTACGGCATAAACGTGGAACAGGGAATCTTAAAGCACTCCATCCTTGATACGTGCATCGGCAATATCACCTTTCGCTTAAATGCCATCTATCTGGAAATTCAAATGAATTGATTGCAAATCTAGGAACGCCCATTAGCAATGATCTACTTTCTGTTAACTAGAATTTTTAATAATTACATATATTGTTTTATATTTTTTTAGTCGAATGGCTGACTCGGGGACGGTAGAAAAATCAGTTATAATAAAACCAGAAGAAAACAGTTTTGATGGTCACGAAAAGGGCCTTTCTTCAACAATCGCAACAGAAGGAACAAGTGCCTCCACAAATTTTCGATGTGAACGATGTGATAATTTTGAAACCAATTCACGTCCATCTCTTCTTTTGCACATGGTGCAGTGCCTGTCCAGCCCGTCCAGGCTGGCTGTGCCAGAAGAACAAGATCAGGACAGTTCGAATGGAGTAACAGATGCTAGCCAGCCGGGAGGAACAGTAAACAAACAAAGCTCTTCACGAAAAGTGTTCGAATGTGATGTATGTAACATGAAGTTTTCCAACGGGGCCAATATGCGAAGGCACAAAATGAGACACACGGGAGTTAAACCCTACGAATGTCGAGTATGCCAAAAGAGGTGAGTTGTTATGAAGTTTGTCGACCCATGAACTCGGCTAAATTGAAATTTATTTATTTGTTCTTACAGGTTCTTCAGAAAGGATCATTTAGCTGAACATTTTACAACACACACTAAAACGTTGCCTTATCACTGTCCGATTTGCAATAGAGGATTTCAGCGGCAGATTGCGATGAGGGCGCATTTTCAAAATGAACATGTTGGACAGCACGATCTGGTTAAAACATGTCCATTATGCAGTTACCGAGCAGGTTCTATGAAATCCTTGCGGATTCATTTCTTCAATCGGTATTTAGTTTATTTGTAACATTCTTTTGCCCCCCAAATAAAGTAACTTGTTTTGTTTGTTTTAAGGCATGGAATCGACTTGGACAATCCTGGTCCCGGTGGTCCCTCTTCGTTGTTACTGGCATTAGAGTCTCAAGGATCAGCGGCGGCCTTTGTGCAGAATCTAAGTTCTTCACAAACTCCTGCTCCGACACATAGTGATAGTGGCGAATCGCTACGCTCAACAGATAATGCAACACCACCAATGCATTTCTTAACCCCTCATGTTGAAATTTCGATGACGGAAAACGGAGAAATATTCAACGTAACGCATACGTTCCTTTTATTTTTTGTCAATCTCTAATTTATTAATTTTTTTTTAATTTCATTTCCAAAACATAAATAGAATAATCAGACCGAGGTTTATGTAGAACCGCTGAACAAAGTAAAGATCTGCAATGAAGCGGCATCAAATAATGCCATTACATCACCAGCGCCACAGGCCGAACATAATATATCAACAGCAGAATGTACTGCAAAAACTCCAACAAGCACTAGTAATTCTACTGTTATGGTAGCATCTCCCAAGAGTAATAATCATCACGATACCCACATCACGCCTTCAATTAGCCTAATACCAATTAAACAAGTAAAATACTAATTTTACTCAAAGTGGTCTGATTGTCTAAAAACAAAAAAAAATTTTTTTTTCTTATTCCAGGAGCCTACAAGTGATGAAACGGTTGACATAAAAAACCTTATAACACAGAAGAATGGTTTTGTTGACTCGGTTAATGGAGACAACGAATCTGAAATGGCGTCGCCAAATAGCAGGCTATCTTCACTAATAAAGGTAATTTTTTTTTGCTTGAATATTGAATGCTTTCGATTAAGACCACATGGCTCAAGGGGTTTGTTATAATGATTGGATTGCTAGTGATAGGAAATTAGGGAGGAAGGGAAAGGAGGTGTCGATGAACATTGGTCTTGAATGTTTGAAGATCAAAATGGCAAGGAAAAATTGTGCCAGGCAATTCATTCCACATTCGTGTTATACGGCTAAAGAAAGAATCCCTACATTTCACGGTACGTCCGAAATTGGGCTCAAGTGTAAACTAATAAGCGTTCCTAGCAAGACGAGTGTTACGGGAGAAATGTTTAAGGACGCAGCTGGCAAACTCGAGTGAGCATTTTTTGTAGAAGAACCGTTCAAATAAGGAAAGACATGAAACTTTTCGACAAAGTTGAAGGGCTGGAAATGTTTCCATAATGATTCTCTCTCTTATCATAACGAAGTCAAGTGCTTCTCTAAACAAATCGAACAATAAAATGACTCATATTTTAGTACTTTGCGTAGATCGAAAAGGAATTCCCATTTACAATTATCTAGATTTGTAGCGGCCTTCCTGAAACCCAATTATCATTTAAATCGTCTCTTGAATCGTTCCTCCTTCAAAAATCAGTTGAAAATATCAAAAGTTTAGTAATAAGGTGGAAACATAAATTGTTGAACAAAACTTTTGACACATGTTCCATTATCTTAACCTTTAGATGATTAAACCATATAGAAGCAGTAATGCTATCCCAAGCTCAAGCTCACTCTTATTGTAAAATCAATCAAAATGACGTCAGAAATGAATACTTATGCGGGTTTTCCAAAGTTTTTAATAATAATTTTAAGGTCAAACTGACACACCTTACTTCGCATACAGTCCATTGTGGACCACGGCCTCATTCAATATACCTAGCCAGCCAGTCTGGTTCCTAGCCAGTTGCCTCCAGCAACGTATGCCAAGTTGCTTGAGGTCGTCCACTACTTTATAGGTTCTTCAAGTACTGAATTGGCCTTCATAGTTGGAGTTGAATACGAAGTGGCGCGCTGCTGCGTATTCTCCCATACTTTCCACATGCCCCATCCATCTAAGCCGCTGTATTGCGTTTTGACCACGTAAGTATCGCTGTATAGCCCGTACAGTTTCTCATTTAAGTTTCTCTTCCGATTTTGCCAGGTTCCACGCTTCTGTCTCATACAGCAGAAACGGGATGATTAGTGTAATTTTCTACAGGGCTTTGCTGCTAAAAAGAAAAGCCAGCGATTGGCAAGAGTAATTCATCGACTGATCTCTTGACTAATATACATTTGGGAGGTTATAGTGGAACCCAAATAGACAAAGTTCTTAACGAATTCAAAGGTGACATTTTATCCAAATTGAAACACCCAATAAACTTGTTAGATACGATTTTGATTTTCGTCGACAAATATAAATGTCTTGCACTGCAATATCTCGTTGGGGCGAGTGTGAAGTGTTTTGCATGCAGAATGCACTTTTTGAATATTTATGCTTCGAAACGAAATTTCTCGTCACAAATAAAGAGCTTTATTTGAAGTTTTCAAAAATATTGATCAATGAAAAAATTCATTTTGAAAAAAATGCCCAAAATAAACAGTGTTCAATCATACTTGTAATAATTTATACTTCTTAAAAACACAACAGTGACATTGCCATAAATTTACGAGGTATAAGAATCCTTTAAATACAGCGTGCGGCAAATCAAACAGTGCAGTCTTGAAAGGTTGGTACTTCCCGGTGTGGTGGGGATAGTGTGATTGTGATGGTCTCATTTCGTCAGGCGGGCCATGTTTGGGTTTGGTAAATAACGGGGCTTCGACGTCCGTACGTTTTTTTGAAAATGGTCGTTCTTTCGTTGCAACTCAGTGAGCTTTCCGGCTGCACTTTAACTTTGCGCATCATGATACCGTTCCTTACCGTAATGAAATCGCGATTTTTTTGTGTGGCTAGTGGCTACCTTAAGGAAAAGGGTTTTAAACATCGGCCTCACACCTTGGAAGAACTCAAAGAGCGGATTCGGGAGAAAATGGGGGCTATACCAGGCGAAATGTATCAAAATGCGGCCGAAAACTTCAGAAATCGCCTTCATCAATGTATCGCTGCTGGCGGCAATCATCTTTCTGATGATGTCATTTTTAAAACAGGATACATAAAACGGCATGATGTACTGAAGAAAATTAAATAGATCTAATTTCTGTAAGCTTCGTAGTTTTTTCTTCAAAGCCTTTCAAAACTTTACTGTCTGTTTCGGCACACCCTGTGACATCGCAAATGTTCACGAAAAAAAAGCTGCAAATCGAAAGCTCGGACATTTTTGAGCTTTCAGTCACGGTGACTTTAAAAAGATTAAATTTATTTAAAAAAAGGTTTGTTCTTTAAACCATACCCAGGGTTGCCCAGGATTTCTTGACAACACCAAAAATCGTCAAGAAAACTTGGGTTTTTCGGTTCTCAAAAAACCAGCTGGGGCTGCCGAATGTGTAGCTGTCTGTAATCACAAAACATCAAGCGTTCCATTTTGCTTTTTTGTTTCGAAAAAATAAAATGAAAAATCACATGCGTCCACATGACAACATGTTCGATAAAAGACATCACTCGTTACCTTGATTCGCTCAACCGCAAAATACCCGAGTCTACTTCAGAGTGACCCTATGTTTTTAAAATACGGAGAATTTCCTTGTCAGGGGAAGTTGGGGTCGGGGCTCAACAAACAAAGCTAATGTGTCATTAGATTAAGGGGGGCAAATATAATTTATGTTGCTTAACACTTTGAGTCTTGATTTAGTTAAGGCTTATAAGTTTTAAGATAACAATTGAAATCTATTAAATTCAGAATTCATACTAAATAATACCTCTGTTTGCGTACATTTTGTGCCAAAAAATGAAAACTGTCAAAATTTCTCAAATGAGAGAAAAATCTCTCTCACTTACCGAAAAGTACACGAACGCTTTTTGTGTAAAAACTTGAAAAACGTCAAATTCGAATTTTTTGATTGGTTAGCTCTTCGCGGTAAGGGTCATCTGCAACAACAAATGTTTACGTCATTCGATTTTGACAGAGTTCAAGTTTTTACCAGATGAAATTTCAGTGGGCAAAAACTTGCAAATAAATGAACGAAAGAATAGAACAGCTGTTATTTTCTTTCGTTCATCTTTCGTTCATCTCTCAGTACGCGAACGCATTGTATTTATATTTTATAGTATTCCCAAGAAGCGGAACGTTTTGTGCGGCATCTATGGACGACGTTCACAAGCTTTGATTGGAGAGTTATTTGAGTGGTTTTTGTCTAAACTCCATGGGAAGCAAAAACAACAATATATGTAAAGTAGATAATACAACTAGTGCCGCCATTGACGACGTTCAGAACTAAAATAAAATGTTCCATGAAATTACTATAAAATATAAATACAATGGCGATCGCTTTTTGTGTTAATGTAAACGTATGAAATCGAATGCAAACTGTTTCATTTGGGTACGCGAACAGAGGTAATATGTTAGTGTGCATTTATATATTTCGTATTTTCATTCTTACTAATGTCATAAAAGAGCTGATTTAAAAATAAGTTTCTTTAAGCTATGAACAGGCGGTTTTCGAGTCTGATAATAATGCCAGGTCTATCAATTCCATGAAAATGATACAATAGAAAAATTCAGTTCACACCGTTGGCAGATTTTCGAGTTCAAAAAATTGTCAGATACGTTGTCAGGATGTGTAGTGAATTGAAAAGTGTGAATTTATATGTAAAAAAGTAAACCCTAGTGGAAAAAAATAAAATAAAAATGCTGCGAGTACTAGCAGTCCAGTGGACAGGTACTTTTAGCTGAAAAAAGGTCAGATGTTAATGAAACTAAGACATTTTGTTCAGGGATAGTAGACTAACATTTTGCTAAGTTTTTGACCCCGAGGGCCCTGTCCTTACGTTCTATGGCAAAAGCATTCCAGACTTTTTTGTAGAGCGTTAAATTTCCTACAATTTTTTTTTCATTTTTTTTTTTATTTTGTGAATGCTTTACAACCGTAAGATACAATATCTTTTTAGCTAGTCACTAGCTTATTTTGCAAAAGAAAGTTAATAAAGTTGAAACAAATTTAAGTTCCCAATTATTTATTTGTACGAAAGTGATTTATTAAGGCATTTTTAGTTCTTGTAGAATTTCATTAATATGACGTGATGATAAGTTCCAAAGACGCACGGAATTTACACAAAATGTACGCTGAGACGTTAAACACGAGCAGAAAGGATGTATTTAATGACGAGATCTTTCCGAAATCGCTATTGTAATTTTCTCAAAGCAGTTAAGAGGTTGGCGCGTAATCAGAATATCAGAGAGCAAAATCAAACTCCGAAGTTCAATATACTTTTCAAAAGGCATACCTAGCAAGAGATTGGACAAATCTGTTAATCTATCATATCTGCTCAGGCCAAAGAAATAGCGTACGGTACTATTAAAAACGACCTTGAGTTTTTGCTTGCTTACATAACTACAATTGCAAAAAACTTCTTCGCAGCCGTAAGTAAGTAGTACGCCATACACTTTACCGACAAGTACCAAAGCAAAGTCAAAGAGCGGTTAAAAGAGATTTTTCACAGTTTCTACATAATCGATGGGGGCATTCTTTAACACAATCAGAGTAAAATAATCAATATTTAGACTTTTTCTAGATATGACAATACATTTGGATTTTTTTGGGTTTAAGATAAGAAAAAATTGGTCCGAACAGAACGGACCAATTTGAGATTTTTTTAACGTCTTTGTTGACACATAAGGGATGCTCAATGAGCACAAGGGGGCAGCTAAAGTACAATTGAACGTCATCTGCAAACATTTCGTTAACATACATAGAAAATAGTAATGGGCCTAGTATAGAACCCTGGGGAACACCTGTAACATGCACTGCTTGCTTTCTATCATTCAAACAAGAATAAATTAGTTTCGTAGCACTAGAAGGAAAATTAAAACTCTGGTTTTTAGCACAGGGCCCTCGAGGTCAAAAACTTAGCAAAATGTTATTTAACTATCCCTGAACAAAATTCCCAAGTTTCATTAACATCTGCCCTTTTTCCAACTAAACGCACTTTTCCCGACCTGTCGACTGGACTATAGGGTGCATACGTAAACTGAGCGAGGGCGAAAAATGTCCATACCAATCCCATCTCGATATGTTACGACTTACGGTCAAAGATTGTGTGGCCCGTCGTCAGGACGGGTATTATAACACCTTTTTCAATATATTCTGAGCTAGCTATAATTGAACGATTCCAACATCTACCTTTGGTAACTCCGCGCATCCGAATGCAATAAACTTTAAATAACGAAACTGAAGTTATTACTTTTATCTTTGTTTCTCATGTAACCAAAGAAATGTTCAAATCCAAATCGAATCTGGGCAAACAAACAGAAGCGGCTTAGTTCTGGGTATTCTTTTTTTTTCAAATTTATTACAAAACAAATTCATTAAAAAAGTAGTTCCTTCGTTCTCAATCTATTTTATGTGTTCTTAAACATTTTCTTTTTCAAACATAAAATCTTCTACATATTAATAAATCTATTTTTCTATTGTTCAAGGTTTCCCCGCTTAAATCGTTGCTGCGTGAGGATTTAAAACGGCGTATTTGTGCCAGAGCAAATAACAGGATCAACCGAAGTGCACTTCTCGATAACAACAACGTTATACCAAACAGCGGAGCACAGAGTGCAAGCTGCAACTCATCGAGCATTTGCAATGGCACCATAACATCCAGCGGCCAGGACACAGATTCATCTTTGAACAACCGAAAACAAATTTTACCATGCCTTTTCTGCGGAATCGAATTCCCAGACGAAACTTTATATTTCTTACACAAGGGATGCCATAGCGAAAGCAATCCCTGGAAGTGCAATATTTGCGGCGAGCAATGCAATAATGTCTATGAGTTCAATTCACATTTGCTGAGCAAAAGCCACCAATAGTAGTAATCTTGCTAGTTTGAAGATGGTTGCTAAGTAAATAATTGAAAAATCGTCTTTTTTTTTTTTTTAGGAAAATGCAAATCACATGTGATAGTTAAGCTTTCCTTTACACAAAATCTAGGTTCATCCTCTGTCTGTCCTGTGGTACTACATATACTCAAAATATTGGCAACTGCAAGTGAATTACAGCATAAAACACAAAACTACCCTTTGCTAAAGCACCACATCTAGCCAGACCATGTTATATAAAGTACAACTACCAAATGCTACACCTATTGGTTTGGTGAACTCTGGTACAAATAATTTCAATAAACCGCACTAGAAATCTTCAAAAACAAAGCAAACAAAAATGTATGTGTTATAAACGTACATAGTACATGATTCAGAAAAAAAAAATTTAAAAAAAAATGTATATAATATTATTTTGATAGCGAAAAATATAGGAGTAGGAAATCAAAATTTTCAAAAAATGAAAAAAAATAAATTCAAATGTTAAAGTTATTAGAGATATAAAATATATATTATATATTGTATAGACGTACTTATATAAATTTTATTACTTAGTACGTTTTAGGCTGATACTAAGATAGAACCCCATGGTGAAGGTTATAAAATATTTAGATACATAAGAAACACCCTGCGATATATTCGTTTAGCTCTATATAAAGGTAATAGAAAAAGATAAAAAAAATATTTATATTGTTGCAAACAATTTTTTATTTATTTTTGTCAAAACAAAAGTTTTAAAACTGTAGAAAAGTACCTTAAAAATTGTCAAAAAAAAAGAAAAAATATTTAAAAAAAACCTTTAAAAGGGTATAAATAACACGTCTACAAAAACAAACAAAACAAAATCGAACGAGAACAAAAATTATTACAATATAATAATATTTTTATATTTGGAGCTACGTAGATACCTACCTTCCTTGCATTGTTATTCAAACTGGCAATAAAATGATATATACACTCAGATATAGACACGTATATATATATAAGTATATATCTGGTAGATTTTAATAGAAAACAAGATTAAAAAGAAAAAAACGTTATTTAATAGAATATTTATCATGTTATGAATTGTAATATATAAGTACCGTTAGATGGCCTTAAAGGCATAAAATTGTTATGTTTTCAGAGTTTAACAACAAAACAATTATTAAACAAAAAAGAAACAAAAAAAAAATAATACTTATACATACATAATATATTATTATTATTATTATTATAAAAATGATGTAGAAAAAAAAAAAGTAAAAGAAAAAAAAAACAAATTTCCAGAATGAGAAAAGGTAAAATTTATAAAAATCCGTCCAAAAGTTCACAATTTTTTGTGTGCAAAAAGAAGAGAAAAAAAAAATTGAGATATTTTTGTTTTCAATTTTAATATATTGTTGATTGTTTTATTATTATTTTTTTTTTATGTGTTAAGATTTACGTAATATTTAAATTTTATTTTGTTGTGTTTTCTTTTTCAAACCTAGACAAATTTATAATTGAAGATTAAATTATTTGTATATTGTTATAATTTCGTTGAATTGTTTTAAATAAACTTGGTTTAGCAAAAAAAAAATGTAACTACATTTTATTTTAAGTTAAGAGATTTTCAAAAAAGAGTGTTTAATGATAAATTGATTAAATTAACAATAAAAGAAGAATATGGCTTAATTTAAACAAAAAAAAAACCAATTTGAAAACGTTGCATTGCAATTTGTAATTTAACAGAGCCACCTAACTTCTGGAAGTGTAACTAAACGAGCTATTCAATTGCTTGGATGCTTGGTTCATGTATAAGGAAATGTCTTCATTTTGTTGTGAACACATCTTTGGAGCTCTTTACCTAAAAGTATGCAATGCCAAAGAGCGCTTGATATTGAAACAACTGGAGATAACGGGTGATTTTTTAAGAGCTTGAAAACTTAAAAAAAAATAAGTTTTTCTTTTTTGCTTCAAAGACTTCAGAGCATAGAATTTGTATTTCTTTTCTCATTCAGAATGTGTTCAGAGTGCGCTCTACGAGTTCTAGATAAATAGTTGAGGCAGACTGAGCTAAAAGCTGAACAAAAATATTAATGTCGAAAGTGATACGCTTCCAAGACAATTCAATTGATAAAAAGAATAGCGGCGCCTGGAAATAAAAACAGTTAAAATGGCCGTCGCTAAGGTATTTAAAATGTTAAAAAAAACTTTTTTTTCGGGTTTTTCAAATTGCATGATGAAAGTGAACTAATGGGATACCTATCAAATTCGTTTCATTAATAGTTCAGAGCGATCTGAACACAATTGGTCCAGAGGACGTTCAGAGCGAGCTCGATATACTCGTACTTTGTTCAAAGCTCTTTTCTGAATGAAAACAGAAAAACGGAATAAATTTTTTATTATTATAATCTGGTCGATAATTTCATGGCATTTTTACTTGCGATTATAGGTGCTACGTACGTATACATATAACGCAAGTTATGCATTCGTAAACAAAAATTCTAACAATCAAACAATCATAACACTATGATGATAAGGAAGTCGAAGAAAGTGGGTCGTACAATTCAGTCTGTCTGTCTGTTCGTATATGTACATATGCCTGTATGTGTAGTCACCTAGCCCATGATACAACTACTAGAGTCTAGAGATAACACCTTCCAATTTTCATTTTTGATTTGTTCTGCGCATCTCGTCATAAGAACACCTGCCTTCTCGTTTTCGCCTTCTCGTTTAACTTTTTTGTTTCGCTCTACTCTATGCGCTCTACGTCATAAAAACACCCGGGAGTTTGACAATAGTTTGACGTTTTGTTTGGCACCATGCGCAATGCCATATCTTTATTAGTTGTATCATGCACCAAGCCTAAACGGCTGGATTGATTTGCTTCAAATTTTATATACACTAAACTAAACATCAAATATTATCATTACGTCCGACAGGAAGTTTTCGGAATTACAATTCATTTTTCTCAAAAACGGCTCCTACAATTTTTTAAAACTTTCTGAATGGAGTTTTTTGTTGGAACTTTATGCTTTGATTGAAATAGGTTTTTCAGGAGAAGTCTTGTAACGGTAACTCTCATAGGACCGTTTTCTTCGAAATCAGATATTCTTGCAGACCTCTTGACGGATTTTGATGAAATTTTTAATGTACGAAGCCCTTTATAGACTTAATAATATCCACTTTAAAGTTTTTCAAAAAAAGTTTTTTTTTTTTTGAGTTTTTTAAAAAACATTTAAGTTTTTGTTTTTTTTTTTTCAAAAACGGTTGGATCATTTTTTTGTTTGGGAAAAACTTAAAGTTATTAAATAAAAACCGTTTAAAAAAAACTGTTTTTCTTTCTAAAATTCAAAACAGTAAAGGAAATCAGAAGGCTTACTCAATTCTTACTTGTGATTATATCATTCCAAAAATTTTTTTCTTCTGAAAATCAAACAACATTACGATGAGAGAGAAGCCTAAAAAAGTTGGTCCGACAATTCTGTCTATCTGTCTGTCTTCAGTGAAAATTTAACTTTTCTCAAAAACGGCTCCTACGATTTTGATAAAACTTTCTGAATAGTGTTTTCTGTTCAAAAGTTATGTTTTCGTAGGAATAGATTTTTCAGGAAAGGCCTTATAACTGTACCTCCCATAGAACCGGTTTTATGAAATCTGATTTTCTCATAAGCCACTTAAAGAATTTCGATGATATTTTTAATGTAGAAGCCCTTTTTCAAACAAAATAATATAAATTCTTAAATTTTTCAAAAAAGTTTTTTTGAGTTTTATTGACTGGGTCGTACGAACTTGCTCCTTGCTCTAATGTGTTAAAATGGTCTTGGGGCTTGAGATTTTCGGAAAAAGCATTGAAAAAGTTATATGATTTTTTATTAATGACTTAAAATCAATAGTTAACGTTTTTTTTAAAGAAAATGTAGAAAGCCATCAGATTTCTTTTGCGTTTTTGAATTTTAAGGAGATTTTTTCAAAATCGTTGTTTTTTTTTTGAAAAACTTTTCGAAAACATATTCCAATTTTTTTTTTCGAGATTTCCAACATCTAGCAGTTTAAAGTTTTTATCAGAAAACAAAAATTTTAAAAATTTTGAAAAAACAGTTTTTGAAAAAACCAAAAATTAAAAACAACTTTAAAATTTTATTTTGTTTATAAAAAACAGCTTTTACATTAAAATTTTCATCGAAATCCGTGAAGTCGTTTACGAGAAAATCTGTTAAGAAAAAACTCTATGGGAGGTACCGTTATAAGACTTTTCCTAAAAAATCTGTTCCAACTAAAACAAAGTTTACTCAAAAAACACTATTCAGAAAGTTTTATTAAAATCGTAGAAGCCGTTTTTGAGATAAATGTGTTTTTCAGAAAAAATCATATTGCAGGTACCGTGAGTTTTGAGAGCTAGAATGTTATTTCCAAAAAACACCTCTGTAGAACATCATAATAATACTATGTATCAAGTTTGAAGCGAATCGGTCCAGCCGTTTAAGATGTAGGTACTGATACAGACAGACGGACAGACACACAGACAGACATAATTGTCGGACCCACTTGTTTAGGCTCCTCTATCATGGTTATGTTATGTTTTATTGGCCAATGGCGAATGCATAACTTGCCTTATAGTACCTATAATCGCAAGTAAAAAACCTCGACAACCATTTTTTTTTAAACTGCTATATGTACTCGTATATGAAGTTTGAAGAAAATCCGTCTAACGGTTAAGGCTGTAGCTTGACATGAAAAAGCGCACAGACGCACACCCGCACATAGACAGACCGACGGACTGTATGGCGAAAATCACTTTTTTGAGCTTCTCTACCATCGTAATGTCATGTTTGATTAAAACCTCGATTTTTGTATGCACGAAACCAATACTTGCCCTATAGAGCAAGTAAAAAGTATATTATTATGTATATTTACAAAAATCTTAGAACTTTTTATTACCTACCTTTGCCATTTAACTTTTTTCCATAGGACTTGTAGTTTTGCCGGAAATCGAAATAAACCGATATTAACCTTAAAACCCCTTAACCCCCCTCCCCCTTCCACTACCGATCGGAGATCGCCCGTTATTTGTTTTTCCTTTCATTTTTGTTATATTCTCTTCCTTTTCCAATGGGTTTCATCCTACTATTATTTTCAGTCCTGGTCTTTATAGGAGCCAAGATACCCATCATAAGGATTTAAGCATCAGTTTCGGTAGGCTTCTAAAAAGTTGGGTTCGATATTTTTGAGAATGGGGAAAATCACAAGAAAGAACAAATCACAAGAAAGAAGTAATCTCGAATTCCTAAATCTCAAATCATCTCGAAACATTTTGAGCCAAACGCTTATTTTTATTATAGTTACATATACACCTGCTTATTGCTCACATTACATTACAATTACCTACGGTTGATCGCAGATGCTAACAAAATTATGAAAAGCTACGCACCAAAATGTTTTGAAATAAATTGTGATTTATAAGTGAAACTCCTTTAAAATTGTTGTAATTTTAAACTCAATGAAACGAAATTGCGTCACGTCAATACATTACAATGTATTGATTTGTGTGAGCTGGTATATTGCCGTTGCCGAGCTAAGACGAGAGAGTAACTGGTCAAACTAATGTAAGTGTATGTATTACAATTTTGGTGTATTAGTATTATGTATTAGTGTAGGTATTTGTACATACATATCTCACAATTATGTTGAAAGGTGCGTTCTTCTCATTTCTCTTGTTTGTTACTTTTTTGAAATAAATTTTATTAAAATAAAAACATTAGAGAATGTAAAAGTAAATATATCTAATTTTAAATTCAACAAAGAATCATAATTTGGGATTTGCCTTTTCTTCCAAGAATGCAAGAATTGTAGGTATAGCGGACAGTTTCTATTTTGTTATACGTATTCGACAGTTCTCGCGGATACTGCTCCGATTATATCTCCGATTTCGCTTGGTGTTCCTGCAGTCAAGAAAGTTCTCCCTTTCGAATGGATATGTCCAGTCCAGTCCGCCAGGTAGGTAGGTAACTAAACTATGGCAACAATTTTCTTAATTCACAAAACCTCGCTGACTGCTCCGCGGGTTAGAGGATCTTAACTCCATCGTACATAGTGGTGACGTATAAGTACATAACATACATTCCCATATTTAGCTTTATAAAATTGAATCTTTCCAGGTTAATCGAAATTTACCTCGATATCACTTACATTGCAAATGTAAAAAATACGTTTGCTATACGTTTGCTTAAAACAAAAGATATCTTTTCTTAAATCCTTTATTTTATAATTGAAAAAGTTTAAAATCTACCCGTATTCACAGAACCACAAAAAAACATTTACATTCCAAAAACAAAAACAAACATTGCCAACTAAAAATAAATACAAAGTCTAATTTCGCATTGCATTTGATAGAGGAGAACCACACCTACACTGATTTTACAACAAATCTAATTCCAATGCACTTTTGCCAAAAAGGAAAAACACTGGACGCGTTGGAGGAATTTGCTATCTACAAAGCATGCAAGACGGAGGAAGACAAAATACTTAACGACAAATTAACAATTAAAAATAACACACTTGGTGCGTTCTTTTTCTGACAATAGTCGACATTTGTTGTTATGTCAAATCAAATTCGTTGAAGTGTCATTGTTAAGATTTGTTGGGTTTCTTACAAAGCATTTAGGAACGATACATTTGTTAGAATTTGTTAGACTGTCAAACAACCACTTTCAATTTATTTATTATTTATTTATTTATTTCCGGAATATGAATTAGGGAACATATCTCTGGTGTTAAAGTCACCCAAATCCTTTCTGCAACGAAATTCATTAATATAAGAAAATAAAAAAAAAATAACATGATACCTACCATTTTCTTTATTTAAAGATAATATTCTGTTGTCTTGCAAAATAAATTGTCCTTCTTCATTCGAAATTGGCGTGAAATACATTTTATTGTTTCTTGTTGATCACTCACTTAAGATTCATTTTTAAACAAAGCATCCAATTTGACAGATCAACAAACGCAACTCATATCATGGAGGTGAATTGGAAATAGTAACGAATCGTAACTAATTGTCGAATTTAGGAACGCTGTTATGACGTCATATTCGTAACAAATCGTAACGAATTAGATTAAAGGAACACGTTTTTGTTGACATTCGTAACGAATGTCGACTATGGTTAGAAAAAGAACGCACCAACTATATGACACAGCTATAACCCATCAAAGAACACACAGCCAATAGAAAGAGACAACACAGTTTTAACCAAACAACTCACATCAAAACTTATAAAAAAAAAAAAAAAAAAACAACAACAATCAACAATAGAAAGAGCATGACATAATTGGCAGTACAAAATTTAAGCCCGATGATGGACAAAAGTCCGAAACGCGCGTCGCCTTTAAATTAATTATTTTAACAAATATATGTTGTGATATTTATTAAATTATAAATAATAATAAAATAAAATATTAATTAATATCTAGTTTCATTATTTTCATTAACTACAACACAACATGGAGACTAAAACCCTTGAAAATTGCCAACTAAATCAGTACGTTTTCAGTCATCAGCAAGTACCATGGAACTCAATATATTTTTTTGTAAAAGAGAAATCTCACTTTCCGTAATTACAGCACAGGAATTTTTTTTCCATGTTCTTATTTCTTAAATAGAAGAATAGTGAAAACCCCAATTAGGATTGCTCTGTTTAAAACAACATGACAGAGTACTCAAATCACAAAGCAAGATATTATGACAAATCAATCAAATACCATGTTTGAATTAATGCAATAGATACCCACCCCTAGAAGCCAGAAGCCAGAACCCACATACAAGACAAACTTAGTTTCAATATAATGCATTGTAGTAAAGCAACTTAATTCGGGTAGAAGAATTAATTAAATTAAATTAAATCTACTACTTTATCTTTTGTTAACAGTAGAAAAGGCTGTTCACCATCGGTGTAGAACAACATAATGCTACGCTGAAGTGAAATTTCTACACGAAGAAAAAATATAATAATTCAAAAATTAGTTCTAGCAAAAATTATACATAGGATGGCAAACATGAACAAAAAAACAAAAAAAACGAAAAAAAGAAAACATTGTGGCTTTTTACAACAGGGTAAACATAGCTTACCATACTGAATCACTTTTTGCCTTACGATTCACATCAGCAAGGGAAAATGAACAAAAGTTGGTATAAGTGCAGAGGTTGGAAGGTAAAATATCAGCTGCTTAATCCGCCGCATAGTTAATGGAATTCGGATTACAGATGTGGGTTTGTTGGTTTTATATTACTGCCAACCGGAATTAAGAGCATTAAAAACGAAAAAAAAAAAGTTAAAGTCATGCTGGGTGTTTCTCCGAATAAGTGACTTTGGCTTTTCCAGATTTTTTTGTAACATTAAAATGTTAATAAGAACATGGTTCTTAAAATTTTTGTATGGCCAAGTCTTTAAGTGATGTACTCCCATATTTATATGCATCAATGCATCAATGGGTTGAATTGTATGAGAACAAATTCGATGAATAAATATAGAGTTAATACATATTTTAAATAATGAATTATTAAAGTTCAAACTGGAAGCATACTCATGCATGAACCGCCTATACCAGATGTAGACCACAACATTGGAATACAGTCATGCAAAGTTGAACTTCAAGTAGTTATGATGGGATCTATAGAAATGAGATTTACAGAAACAAACATAACGTCGGCTAAAGATGCAAACTTTGTAAATCCAGTTTTGTAAATTGTGCTGGACACTGATTTCTTATATGCATTTTCCTACCAATTGTGTACATTTGACATTTCTAAAAAAATGTGTACCATTTGAGTTTCGTTCTAAGCACTCATAGCAACAAAACTTTTAAAAATACTAACTTCTTAACATTCTTTTTGTACTTACGAGGTTTTCTTCTTCAAACACCAAATGTAATGAAGGATTTATGAGGTTTTTTTTTCGACACATCGTTCGCTAGTTTCATTCTTTCATAAAAGTTTATTATATAAAAAAGTAATTAAAAATGCTTTTAAGTAATTATTTATCTATCTTCTCTTCTCTATCTTCTTCTATCTCTATCTTCTTCTCTTCTATCTATAAAAATCAATTGCCGTTTGTTTGAAGCGCTAAAACTCGAGAATGGCTGGACCGATATTGGAAATTTCGATCTTCAAATATTTGTGGAAGTTCAGGGAAGGTGTAAACGGTGAGAAAAATGAATTATAAGTAACGAAAAATTACGACGACCTACCTTACCTGCAAAAATAAAAAAAAATTAAAAGTGTAAAAGTGTCAGTTGGTTGTCGAATAAAAATAAATAAATAAATTTTTAAAATTCACGTTGTCAGTGCGCGAAAAGTTTATTGTTTTTTATTATAAGTTCATCTATAGTGGTAGGTAAACCGAACATTAAGTTACTTTTGTAAGACTTACGTTAGTGGTAAGTAAAATTTACATGTGTAATCTTAGCCTAATGAAGCATTTCATGTCTCATTTTTGATGCGAAATATCCATTGGCACACTCCTAAGCAGTGAAATCGATCGTATTTTGAGACGAAAAATGGAATGACGCTCGGACGCCATCCAGCCAATCAAATCTTTGATAGCACGAACAAAGTCGATAGGTTAGGTGGATGGTCGTTGATGACGTGGTATTGAAGGAAAGTGTTTGGTTGGGAGTTAATGGTTGTTAAGAACGGGGAGGGTGAGGGTCGTCTAGGGAAAAATTGACAAACAAAAGTGGGAGGTAAAAATTGTCAAAAATGGTGAGCGGTTGGTTGGTGGTTGTAGGTGAGGTGGATGGTTGATGGTGAGGCGAGGGCTGAGGAAAAAATGTCGAAAATGGTGGGTGCTTGGTTAGGGTTTGAGAATGGTGGTTTGGTTGTTGATTGTTGGTGGGGAGGGGTGGGGTGGATATTTGGGGGTTTGTTAGAGTCACATTTTTGTTACTCCTTTTTTTCCTTTAATGATTTTATTAATTTTTCCGGGCGTCCCGTGACGGCAAACTTTTTTTTTATTAAGGACGTAACGTGTTAAATTTAAGGTACTTTTTTTGACAGGTTAATCACTTTCGGTACATTAAACGCTTCAACATTTATGTAATTTTTGATTATTCAACTGAATGGAATAATGAAGCTGAGGCATAGGTATCTAAGCATAAATGTAAAACAAAAAATTCAGGAATTTCGAAAACATTTGAAAAAAGGCGGGTCAGCTAGTTAGATAGAAATAAAATTAAAACAGTGAAACACAAAATTATTTTTTTAGTTGCTCTGGGCAAGTATTAAATTAATGGAGAAAAAATAAAAGTTTTAACTAAACACGACATTACAATAACAGACAAGCCTAAAAAAGTGGTTTTCGCTTTTCGCCATACCGTACGTCGCATCGCGTCGGTCTGTCTGTGCACACGTGTGTCTGTGAGCTACGGTCTAAGCCGCTTGACGGATTTTATTGAAACTTCATACATAGCAGATTAAAGGAAAACGGTTGTTGTAGTTTTTTTTTCGTTTTAGTCCAGAAGTTTCTTTGTGGTAACGGTTTTTTCATTTTGGATTTCCTCAAAAACGGCAAACGGGTCCAATGATTACAATTAAACTCAAAACTTTACAAGCCTGGGGAATTATTGATGAAACTGCGTTTTTTGTTTTTTTTTTTTGCTTAAATGGTCATAACGATACTCAGGCTTAAACGGCTTTTTCAACTGGGCATAAGTTGGCAACGGCTTGATTGAATTGAAGAAAACTTTGTTTGAAATAGTTCTTCACAGTGTTTTATAGAATGCATTTTGTCCTGTTAAACATTTTTAAAAGGAAATTCCCATACAACGAACCGTTCAGTTTTAGACAACTTTTTTTGGTTTTTCTGATTTTCTCAAAAACGGCTTTAACAAAGTTGATCAAACTTTCTGTTTAGTTTTCTTTGAGTGCTCTAAAGAAAACTGCGTTTTAAGTTTCTATCTTAAAATTCAAATAACAAAGATCTGGGGTGGAATCGGCTAATTTGATTTGTGATTGTCACATTTCTGACAATCACATGTGATAAAATAATTTTGTGCGTCTGCATAATGTGATCACCGGAATTTTGTTTATTTTCATTATGTCATTTTCCGTTGGGCAATTTGAGAGAACTCCGAAGACAAATCGTTTCTCTTCGGAGTTGTGTTTTGCGAGTCTTACTTCTTCTGCTTTTTATGAAATATGCGGTCTGAAGGCGCATATATACGAACGTCACAGTTTCTATATATTTTGTATTTCAAATTAAACAATTCGAACAATTTTAATATATAATTTACATTAAGGGACGTGACAATTATGTATTTATTTAGAAAAGATTAATTTAGTTGTCACTTCACGTGATTGCTCACAACATATACGCGTTTCAGAAAAATATCTGAATTAAAAAAATGTTCATTTCTGTTTTTTTTTTTTTTTTTTATTATTGTTTTTATTTTTACTTTAATCATGAGGAGAAACTAATTTCTCCCAATCGAAAACAACATTAGTATAGATCTTTGACAAATCTTTGACAGCAAAAGCAAATAATTTTGTTTTATAAGTCAGCATCAGAGGTTTATTTTTTATTTATTATTATTTTTGTATGCAAGTGACACCTAAATAGCTGTCACAAGAAAAAGTCACAAAAATGTGATTGTCACATGTGACAATCACCTTAGCCAGACGAAATTTGTATATTGTGACTATCACATATCACAAATCACCTTAGCCGATTCCACCCCTGGTCTTAATGGCTTTTTCAGTTGGCCATAAGTTGGTAACGGCTTGATTGAATTCACTAAAACTTTGTTTGGCATAGCTCCTTAGAGCTTCCTTTTAGATGACATTGCAATTTTGTCAGTTACTCTTTAAATGGTGGCTCTCATAGGTTTTATCCAAATTTTTTTCGTTTTTTTCTAAATTGCTTAAAAAAGGCTCTAACAATTTTATTAAACTTTGTACGTGTAATGTACATAAAAGGTTTCGAATAAAATGACACTTTTAGTTTTTGGCTACAAATGATAATAACGGATATCGGTTTTAACGGTTTTATTAAATTCGTCAAAAATTTAAACACCAACTTGATGTTTTTTCAAAAATCTCATTTTAGACAAAAAGTGGATTTACGGGGTTTTGCACCCTTAGCCGACGGACGTAAGTCAAAGTTTAATTGTTTTATAAAGACTTTTATCAGCGGTGTTTTTGGATTGTGCTTAAGGTATTGAAAAAGTAGAGAAAACTAAAAGGATTTATGAAAAAATCTATCAAGTCAGGTGGATGGTATACCTGTTAGAGAAGCCGATCCCGAGCAATCGGTTTGTTTGAGTTTTCTATAGGTTAGCCTGTTTTGGAGAACATTACATTCCTTAAGGTACAGAAGGACGGAGTGTCTAATCCACAAGATATAGGAAAGCTTTTGAAATGTGGCACAAAGTGCGAATATATGTATATGCATAAGGTCCCTAAATACCGTCTATAAAAGCTTGTCAGCTCCAAGATCGAGAATACGTGAATATTCGTCAGAGTATTACATTAACATTAAGGCCGAAACAACATTCGAAGTATGAATCGTAGTCGTAGAGCCCTACCTTTTATTCGTAGGCTTTAAAAAAGCCTTTCCCAATATAATCTGTAGATGGTGAATAGCCTTTGTTGAGTATTGACTATATAGTAACAACTTATAGACTTAGTGACACGAACAGCTCCGGAGAGCCAAGACCTTGTAACTTAGATTCTCAACCCATATAATATGTGTGCGTTGCTATACTCTGCGGGAATAGAAAGCCTACAAATTTCAAGAAGTACTTTTTTCGAAAAGTTTAAGTAAGCATCAGGGTGCCATGACATGATAAGGCCATGTGACATAAGGCCATATTCAAACATATGGCGTTACGACGCTTTCGGAAGCGTCATAAGACCATTATGGCCGTAAGTCACTTTCGTTTTCTCTTTGAATTTTTTTTTGATCAAGCTCACTTTTATTATCATAATGGCTTGATAAAAAAAAGTTACAAGAATTTGGAACGTGAACTTTAAGATATATTTTTTGTATCAAGCTCATGATCATGATGATAAAAGTTACAAGAATTTGCAATTATAAAAGCAACGCCGCTGGTAAAAAAATAATAGCTTAAAATTCGCCGCGAATTTTAAGCTATTTTTATTAAGCTCATGTCACTATGATAATAAAGATACAAGAAGTTGCAATTACAAAAGCAACAACACTTGATAAAAAAACATAATAGCTTAAAATTCGCGGTGAATTTTAAGCTATTATTTTTTTTATCAATCTCTTGTCATTATGATAATAAAGTGGTGACGTGACATTTGACCATGTGTCATATGGCCATATTTTGAAATATGGCAAAATGACACTTTCAAAATGTGTCATGTGGCTATTTTAAATATGGCCATTTGTCGCTTTGCCAAAGTGTCATATGGCCATTATGGCGTTATATTACTTTCAAACGCATTTTCTTACCCCTCAAAAGAACTTGAAGAATTCTAAATTAAATATGGATCATTAAGGAACTGAAAATAATTATTCAAAGTTTATGTGGATATGAAACAAAAAATTCAACGACAAAAGATATAAAGAATTCATATACCTTATTTAAATACATGTATGTACATATGTTTTTGTATACCTACACTCCTCGTCAACTGAATACGCACAAACATTTTTTAATATACTTTATCCATTTTTTCCAAACAGTGATGGTTATTATGCCATCTGTTGATGCTAACTATTCCCTTAAGATGTTAAGCAGATAATTCCGAAAGAATTATCCAAAAACAACCGTGAGTTTTTCTTCAACCACTTGCAAAGTGTTTTATATGCAAAGTAGGAGTTTTTTTTTAGTCAACTGAATAGGTACAACGCCATTTTCTTCGTTGTTTATAAATTTTTTGGAGTGCTTAACAGTTTAAATTAACGATTTTAGTGTTTTCAGTAAAATTTAATTCTTGATTTCAAATTTTAAGAAAAATGGGTAGATCTTAACAGTGTTGAAAAAGCTAAAATCGATTTACTTAGAGACCAAGGCCTAACTGGACGTGCAATAGCTGATAAAGTTGGCCGAAGTTTTAATGTAGTTTATTCTTACTTGAAAAATAAAGATGCATACGGCAAAAACATGAAGGGAGGTAAGAAAACAGCAACAACAACAGCTGAGAGACGAAGAATTTTAAGATGTGCATCAAATTCTTCTGATTCTGTGGCAAAAATAAAACAAAAAGTCGGCGTAAACGCAAGTTGCTCAACAGTTTTAAGAGTAATCAACAACTCAAGCCATCTTAAACGAATGAAACTTAAGAAAAAACCACCACTTGACGAGAGACGGAAAATGTTGCGATTAGATTTTTCAAGACTTCACATGAGTTGGAAAAAAGAATGGTATCACGTGGTTTTTTCAGATGAAAAAAGTTTAATTTCGATGGCCCTGATGGGTTCAACTTCTATTTGCACGACTTAAGAAAAGAAAAAAGATTTTTAAAGCGCCATCATAGTCGTGAAGGAGGTATCATGATATGGGGAGCAGTCAGTTATTATGGAACAGTTGAGCTCGAGGTTGTAACATCAAAAATGACAGCAGCTGGGTATAAAGTAATTTTGGAAAGAAATTTTCCTAAATTTTCTAACATCTTTGGACCCATAAACTGGACCTACCAACATGATAATGCGCCTATTAACTCAGCGCGCATAGTAAAAACATGGATAGAGGAGCAACAAGTGCAGTTGCTTCAATGGCCGCCGTACTCACCTGATCTAAACATCATAGAAAATGTCTGGGGATGGTTAGTACGCAAAGTTTATGAGGGTGGTCGTCAGTTCGAAGACAAAGAAACCTTAATTTCTGCAATCAAATTAGCGTGGAGCGAAATTTCGTTAAATTACATTAAAAAGCTATACGATTCCATGCCGGATCGAATTTACGAAGTAATTAAAAATAAAGGTGGAAGTACCCACTACTAAACTTAAACAAAAACTTGTTTCATTCCATTCCAACACCAATTTTAATTTTTGTACCTATTCAGTTGACTCAAAAAAAAACTTCTACTTTGCATAAGTTACACTTTGGAAGTGGTTGAAGGAAAAACTCACGGTTGTTTTTGGATAAAACTTTGAAATTCTGTTATTTATATGTTACGAAAATTTTTACCATCAACAGATGGCATAATAACCATCACTGTTTGGAAAAAATGGATAAAATATATTCAAAAATGTTTGTGCGTATTCAGTTGACGAGGAGTGTAGTATAAAATTAATTTATTACCTACTAGTGTAGTAGGTAGGTACTACATATTTTCTACTATTCTTCTACAAATACGATACGACAAAGAATAGCATTATTTTTATAGATACGTTTTCTTGCTGTGAAATTAAAGTTGAACTTTTAGAAAACACTGTCAATTTGCAAGAATATATTTTCAACTATATACTTAAGTTAATATTTAAAATCGAAAAAAATCCTGATTCGCGCAAAGCGTACCGGGAGCAAAAAAAAAAAATTTGGCCCAAGAGAGAGTCAATTGGGGGTGTGAAAAAAATTGGTTCTCTCTTGGGAAAAATGTTTGGCCTTTTGACGCTTTTAGAAAAGTGTCATTGGAACATAGGAAAGTCGCAGAAAAATATGGCCAAATGACACTTTGCCAAAGCGACAGCTGGCCATATTTTGAAATATGGCCATATGACACATGGCCATATATCACGACACCTAATAAAGTTACAAGAATGATAATAAAAGATACAAGAAGTTGCAATTACAAAAGCAACAACACTTGATAAAAAAATTAATATAGCTTAAAATTCGCTGCGAATATTACCTACAACGTTTTGTTGTCAGTTGCTTTTTTTAGTATGGCCCTATGTCACAAAAACATATGGCCTTATGACACTTTAGCAATGTGTCACAAGGCTTTACAAAAGCGTCATAAGGCCATACTTCGAAATATGGCCTTATGTCACATGGCCTTATGTCATGGCACCAAGCATCAGATATGGACTAAACAATATATGTCACATGTGTCGACATTACCAAAACTTTCGACATTGCTGCATGTGAATAGACCTTTGTCAATGAATGTTTTCGATCGGACAGTTGAGTTATATTACCTGTATCTGTGCTTCTTGAATGGATTCTGATTTCAAATCAAGAAGATAAATTATTTTCTTCTCAGAATCGTCAGAAGGGTCATTTGCTTAATAATGGAACGGTTTCAGAAGACGTCCGGATGCTTCTGGACGCACCTTTATGCTATAATAAACGATAATTTCGACAGATGTCAATTAAGAAACATGGCCGCCACAAACCCTTTATATGGAATACAAAGGTATGAGTCTATAGCATTTTGTAAGGACGCGGTGCTATTTGTTAGCTATGTAAATCGACAATTTTTCAAATGAAAGCGATGTGTTTTTTTAGTTGTCAACTTCTTCAATGGCGGCGCTAGTTGTCTTATCTACTTTATATCAAATTTCAAATGTCTTCTACTGTTGTTTTTGCTTCTAATGGCAATCTAGACACAAACCACTCCTAACTCTCCAATCAAGTGTTTGTGACCACTGGCAATGCTCATAAATGTCAGTTACAACGCACTGGTTCAACCTAATAATTTCTCAAAAAAGGAATTTACTCCGTTTAATTTTTAATGGGAATATGAAATATCTGCTTATAAGATTTAGAAAGCGAAAATGCTATATCTAATCATCTCTTCCTTATGTTCAAATTTCCTATTTCAATGTATCTTGAATATACTTGAATTTTCCGTCGGGCTTAAACACCGCAATACTTTCTTTTTTCTTAGAACTATTAGAATGCGTAAAAAGTTTCGGCAGCAATAATTTTCAATTTTTTTCAAATTACACAACATACCATTTATCTTACAGTTTTGTGTAATTTTTGCGTTGAAAGTCGCTTAAACCAGATTCTGGATTTTCTTTTAATTCGGCATGTTCGTGAGCATTAATCTGAATAAAATACCTAAGGTTTCACTTTTTAGAGATTCGGATAAAATTATAAACGGTTTTGTCAAATTATAATGCATAATTAAGAATATCTAGTTCTTAAATATAAATTTGGACAAAAATTGAGTTCGCATGCAACATGATTCTATTTTAAGGGCCAGTTATAGCTACATAATATCATTGAAATGAAAATTGTTATTGTTGATTTTAGGACGATTAAGCAAACAGAACTTAGAACTTGGTATCAAAATGAACCTTATAAGTTCTGGAATTGTTTTTATTCAAAAAAAAAAACTTTAATCTGAATCCACTTTTATTATATCACTGACAGAAATCGATTTCAACTTACAACTGATTTAGGTTTTTGGTATTTGGAACACAGAATTAAGCAGATTTGATAGAAGTATTTTTTATATTAAAACATTCTAGAACTCACTTGAACTTGATACCAATAAAACCAAATTCTGTTGCTTAAATCTTTTAAAAATCTACAATCAAAATTTTCACGGATATAGCGATGGTAGCTATAACTGGCCTCTTAGTTTGAGCGTCCTGTCCTGGACCGGGTGTATACATAATTTATGTCAAGGTACCTTACCATTACATGATAAAATACACCAGAATCGCATTTTCGATTTTGCTAAATGTTAAGGTTAAGTTTGTTTCTATTAGGCCGTATATGGGTACGCCGGCCGTAGGTATTTTTGAAATACAGATTCAAAACAAGCGGATTATTAAATAATATTGGGTATTACGATTTAAAATGAAAATGACATTTAAAATTTAGATATGGTAGATATTCAAAAATTCATAAAAGTGTTTGTTAAATTGTTGAATTATTTCAAAATAAACAATTCCAAAGATCCGTAAAAGTAACTATGAAACCCCAAAGTAAGCCCATGACCGATTTATTAAAAAAAAAAAACTCAAGAGAAGAAAACTCACTCATATTTTACGCGCATGACAACTGTTATATACTTTGAGCTGAGCATAAAGTTTACGAAGCACCTCCCGTTTTTTACATGGGTATATGCCATTCATGCGCACACCAAAACTATTATATCATTTTTATATAAAGATAGGTAGGTATATAACATATACTTCTTGCTATTTAAAAAAGTATCTTTTTCGTTTCAAGACTGGTGTCTATAGCAGAACAAAAATATATCTAAACTCAAGCAAGTAGGTACCATATGTTCAATTGTTCAATGCTTCCGAATATTTTAAAGTGACCAAACAATTCGTCAGCAGCCAGCTTATGTAGTAACAATTACAACACGAGAAAGCCATCAATTCCCTCCGATCCGAACTCCGAACTCCGGTCTCCGGTGTCGTTATAGTTTCATTGTTTGCTCCTGTTTTCCTCGGTGACAAAGCTGCAAATATTTCGCACCTAATTCGAATCGGTACGACCGACGGCGACGGCGAAGGACGACGCACGAGCATCAGCATGGCGATAGCGACGGCGACGGCAACATGGAAAAAGATTATGGATCTTCTATTTACCTATTCGGAGCTTAGGGGTATCAGTATAAGGCAGAAGCAGCCCAGGGTACATTATTCCACATATTAGATGCAAATGTGCTCATACAGCAAACAAAAAGAAAAAAAGTAAAAGGGTATCTTTGCATCTACATAAATCCAGGCTGGGTTCCTTTTTATTATTCCATGCGGTAGGACCTATTTAATTTTTTTGAGAGATTTCCTATTAAGGTCCTTGCAGCTTCAAATATCTATATGCAGGTATACATATTGTTGGCATTGGGTATAGGGATGTCATATAGTAGTTTCAGTCTTCATCTTCAGTGAATGGCATATGTTTTCACTTTAGTGAATGGCAGATTCTAATAGTGCGTGGTAAGTTGTTTGCAAAATTTGTTTTGCTGTCTATTGTGGCTTAAGGGATAATGCGCTATAATATCTATATATTGGTTTTAATCCTTGAGCAGTAATTGCTTGGGAAGTTTCAGTATAAATACTCACAGATTAAGTTATAAGGGTACTATATGAATGTGTCATTAGGAGTCTATAATGCGGCGGTTTCCAAATGACGGGTTTTTCCACACCAAGCGTACCTATATATAGTTATAAGTATCTATATATAGTAAGTCAGCTGAATGATTTCCAAACGATAATATAGGGTTATCCTATTAAATAGCTTATAGGTGTTTGTTCGATATTTTCTTTTTTTTTCTGGATTTAGTGTTTTAAAACAACATAAAGGGATCCATGATAGTTCTTTTTCTTTATATACAAATCTTCTTATACCAGATATGCGCATACGGCTAGGATTCGATGGACTTAAATCGGTCAGACGATTATGTAGGTACCAATTAATTTAAAAAACTACCTACCTTTGACGCTAGAAGTCACTTTACTTAAAAAAAAAGGAGTTTTTAGGTTACAAAAACTATTTTCAACAGGAAGGAAAAAATAGGTAGGTAAAGGTAGCTGGGCACATAGGTACAAAGCTAAGCAAACAAAATCAAAACATGGCAAAAGGTTATTTAGAAGTAGAGTTTATAACAGGTAGGGGTTCCATTTCAAGGAGTGTGATCACTTTAGAAACATTCCATTGGAGCTTTCAATGAAAAATTTAATCTAACAGGAACTTCGGAACCCAAAATTAAAACCAATATAAAAGAACTTGTCGCCAAAGTGACGAAGACGCTTAGGTACATTTCGTACTCACTATAAAGGACTTTTTACACCAACTAAAGGACTTTTCGCGGATCAACGAGTGAAAATACAACAATTCGCCCATTTTAAGATTTCATTCACATGAAATTTCTTTTATTCGTCGTGGCCAACGAACAGCGGCCGGCGCGGCGCGCGGCATATACCATAGGTATACCAAGTGATATAGAGATTGAATGGAATACAATAAAATATAACTTTTAGCTATAACATTGTTTAAATAAGTTAAATAGCATTGTTTCTATTGGAAACAAACGTCAAAATGGGCGAATTTTTGTTAGTGTGAGATGTTGTTTGAAAGGCGAATAAAGTTGACTATTCGCAGCCATCTTTTTTTTAATCTTTTTATTCAAAATTTACATGTGTGCATATACTACTCAAAACAAAATAAGGACCACGAGAATATTTTTTCTTCTACAGTATTTTTTTTCGGATATCATCCCGATATTTTTTTTTTTCTGAATGCCATTTTGCTCCCCAGTTTTAACGTGTAAAGTAAAGTTTTGGGTATTATTCTTCTTCCGTGTACAGATTAAAATTGTTTGCTTCCCAAATTGTGAAAAGGTGCATTTTTGTTAATTGATTTTGGACTAGTTTAAGACAATTCTCTTGACTGTTTCGGTTGTTTTTAAAAGTTTAACGAGTAATTTAATCATTGATGTGTAATGTAAAATGCAACAAACCCGACGTCATCATATGGACACTGTTTCTGCTGCCAGGGCCGTAACGATGCTTGAGGCTGGTCAGTCCCAACGTTCCGTGGCCTTACAATTGGAATATTCACGACGGGCTATCTGAAACCTTTGGAACCGTTATCAGGAGACTGGGAGTGTATCCCGTCGTCGTGGCTCGGGAAGAATTCGATCTACCACCGCTCAGGAAGACCGGTATGTGCGACTTAGTGCGCAACGTGATCGCACTGTGACCGCGCGCGCATTACAAAACCGATTACTCCGGACTACTGGTACCGTTGTCAGCGACCAGACTATTAGCATTCGATTACACGAAAATCAACAACGCTCACGGAGGCCTGTAACTCGCATTTAACTAACCGGGACTCATCGTGCGAATCGTTTAAGGTTTGCACGCCAACATCTGGAATAGAGTGCGGAGCAATGGCGTAAGGTGCTTTTCACGGATGAGTGTAAAGTAAAGTTTTTTAGCAACGACCGGCGTATTAGAGTGTGAAGAAGAAGCGGAGAAAGATTTTCTGATACTTGCATCCACGAAAGTGACAGATTTGGTGGTCGCAATATTATGATCTGGGCCGGAATTGGCTTACAAGGTTAACTGACTTCGTTTTTCTGAATGAGGGCACTGTGACTTCTCAAAGTTACATCGAACGGATTGTCAGACCGCATATCATTCCATTCTCTTAAAGATCGGTGGACGGTTTCATCCTTATGCAGGATAATGCACGACCACACACAGCCCGGGCGACCATATCTGTCCTGGAGGAAGCCAATATTCAGGTTATGGCTTGGCCTGCCTACAGTCCTGATTTGAATCCAATTGAAAACGTTTGGGACCAATTAAAACGTCGAGTCCGGGCAGCCGAAGAAGATGTGCACAACCTACAACAGCTGATTCAATTGCTCAAAAGGTGCAGAGAGGATATCCCAGATGAAAGCATCCATCATCTTATTCGGAGCATGCCATCAAGGCTTCAAGAATGTGTTTTGAAAAGAGGAGGACATACCCGTTATTAGTTCAACAAAAATAAACAACAGAACCTTCGATAAAAGTCAATAATTTGATGTTATTTTTAAGGTAAAACGCGTTAAAAAGTGTTAAAAACGAAAAAAGTTCAATAATAAAGTGTTGTTTGTTTAATTGCATTCAAATTTATGAAATTAAATGAGATATTGGTTGTTTTATTAATCTTAATCAACTAGAACATGGTTTTCCTAGCTAAACACAAAATAATTCGAATATTAGTGGTGGCCCTTATTTTGTTTTGGTGAGTATATACAGTCCATAACAATTGTGTAGCCTCAGATATTGTTTTTACTTAAACTAAGTAACTGTTTTGGGAGGTCTTTGATGTGTATCCAAGAAATTATACATTGGGTGACAAAGTAACAGCTTAGAGAGAGTTTCTGAGATTAAGAGAGCTTTTAACATTTTTTTAAGGTAACGGGACTTTTTTTTGCTAGTTTTGTGTGGTTTGTTTTACTAAAAAATGCATTTTATTGTAACACTAGAATAGCACCACCAATTTAATTTTTTTTTTAGATAGGTTTTTTTATTCATTAAATAGACCTTACACTACAGAATTATTTTAGTACTTTGTACAACCTTCATTATTTTGAATAACGCCAAAAATGCGGTCTTTTAATGAATCATATAAGGATTTTAATAGATCAAGAGAAATACTGGCCCAGGCCTCTTTGATACCTTCAATAAGATCCTCTTTGTTGGTGTACTGCTTCCCACCATTCGTGTCAACCAACCCCACATATTTTGAATGGTGTTCAAATCTGGTGGGTAGGGTGGCCAGAAAATTTGTTCTATATTTTGGCCTTGTCACCACATTTTAATTATTCCAGCTGTGTGAATCGGTGCATTGTCATGCTGGAAAACAATCGGCACCGGTCCAAAAATATCCAGGAACTGAGGTAGAGCCGTTTCCAGTAGGTACAGTTTTGTAATACGGTGCTGTCATTCTGGAGTTCACAAAAACCAAATCGATAGTTCCATAATATGATATGGCACCCCATACTATAACGCCTTCCTCGCCGCTTTGGTGCCGGTCCAAAAACAATTTTTCTTTTCTTAAACCATGAAAGTAATAGTTGCACCCGTCGTCGGGTCCATCGAGGTTGAATTTGTTTTAGTCAGAAAATATCACTTTCCGCCAATCGTTTGAGTGACTGCTTGGCACGAGTACGATAACTGAGGCGCCAAGATTTAATAACGGTTTTATGTAGGGGCGTCAAATGCAAGTATTTTTTACTATGGGAGGGGGGGTCTACCTCGCCCCGTTTAGGAGGTAGGGGCGATTTTCGAAAAAATGTCTTGAATGGAAAAATAAATATTAAAAAACAACGGCAATACTTAAAAAAAAATTACTATAACGGTCTTGAAAGCCAGAAGTCTGTTCTTTAATCCTACATTTAAATTAAATTACTCGTTACAATAGTTTTCAAAATATTCGCATTCAAACTCGAAATTTTGATAAAAAAACGTAAAAAAATATCTTTAAACCAATTTTGTTCAAAATTGTGAAATGGAAAATAAATTTTTTTTTCTGTGATCGATGCTTCATTAAATATTTAATCGAACGCAAAAAACCAAAAGCTTTTATGTCTTCCAGTTCTTGTGAAAATTGAAAATTGAACTACTTTTTTATGAGATTTTTATTTTTGGTATTTACGGTGATCTAACTTTAAGGATTAATCAACAGTACCTGAGTGGCACGCTTCGCGGGATCTAGGGATTTTAACTCCCTTTTCGGGCTGCACGCTTCAATATCCGCGGACAAAATATCCGGGTCAAAATATCCGCGACAAAATGTCCGCGGACAAAATATCCGCGTCAAAATATCCGCGACGCATAATATTACGGTGTATAAACAATGACCTATGTAAGGGGGGGCATGCTGCCCCCCTGCAACCCCCCTGCCTGGGCACACTATAGGACTTGGGGTAGGTGCGAGGTCGGGTGTATGCGGTTATTTTGTCCGCGGATATTGAGGCGTGTCACCCCTTTTTTCGGCGTCACATCCACTCACGCAACTTCGTTGCCTGGCAGGCACCTGTGTCAATTGTACTTTTAATCAACAGTACCTGGGTGGACCGCTTCACGGGATCTAAGGATTTTAACTCCCTTTTCGGGCTGCACGCCTCAATATCCGCGGACAAAATATCCGGGTCAAAATAACCGCGACAAAATGTCCGCGGACAAAATATCCGCGTCAAAATATCCGCGACGCATAATATTACGGTGTATAAACAATGACCTATGTAAGGGGGGGCATGCTGCCCCCCTGCAACCCCCCTGCCTGGGCACACTATAGGACTTGGGGTAGGTGCGAGTTCGGGTGTATGCGGTTATTTTGTCCGCGGATATTGAGGCGTGTCACCCCTTTTCTGGGGGCACATCCACTCACGCAACTTCGTTGCTCCGCTAAGGGTAGTTCCAGCTGCCTGGCAGGCGCCTGTATCAATAGTAGTTTTAATCAACAGTACCTGGGTGGCCCGCGTCGCGGACATTGGACATACAAAAAAGTCAGGTCTTGTCTATGGGAGAGAAAGTGTTGGTCTGCAACTTAAAGACTTCGACCATCCAAAGTGAAAACCTAGACGATGACTTCATTGACGAGACTGACATACCCTTTAAATACATCATGTGAGTTGTAAATTGACTTGATTTTTTCAACTGACTCCTTACTCACAAACTGACTGACTAGAAAGTGGAATGCAACGCAATTCTAACTCCTCGTCATGCATTCTGGGTAACGCTAACTGAATTGCTGTACTTTACTTTCAAAGATAAACCTTTCATCAACATTAATCCTCTAATGAAATCACAACAAATGCCAAGAATATAAAATTTCATAAAAAAGTAGTTTCAGTAATTTTCAATTTTCACAAGAACTAGAAGACATAAAAGCTTTTGGTTTTTTGCGTTCGATTAAATATTTATTGAAGCATCGATCACAGACAAAAAAATTTATTTTCCATTTCACAATTTTTAACAAAAATGGTTTAAACATATTTGTTTACGTTTTTTTATCAAAATTTCGAATTTGAATGCGAATATTTTGAAAACTATTGTAACGAGTAATTTAATTTAAATGTAGGATTGAAGAACAGACTTCTGGCTTTTAAAACCGTTATAGTAATGTATTTTAAGTGTTGCCGTTGTTTTTTAATATTTGTTTTTCCATTAAAGACATTTTTTTCGAAAATTGCCCCTACCTCCTAAACGGGGCGAGGTAGACCCCCCCCTCCCATAGTAAAAAATACTTGCATTTGACGCCCCTACACAAAACCGTTATTAAATCGTGGCGCCTCAGTTATCGTACTCTCCCCGACTGCTTTTATCAGTGTTTCAAGGCATGTTAGATCTTGCAAAACTGATTCGATGTTGTTTTCGCGCTTTGTTAAGTGGTGGTTTTTTTTTAAGTTTAAGGCGCTTCAGGTGTCCGGCACTCTTAATTTCTGCATTTAAAGATTTGTGTCTACCCATTTAAACTATTAAACAGATCATAAACACAAGAACTAAACCGATTATCACTCCCGATAGCTTTTTGATGATCGCGCTGCTAAACTTTCGCTTACAATGAGTAAGAAAGATAGTTGAGGCTATTCTAATGTTAGAAAAAAAATGCATTTTATAGTGAATCCATACTAAACCAGTAAAAAAAGTCCCGTTACCTTAAAAAAAATGTAAAAAGCCTTCTTAATCTCTGAAGCTCTCGCTTTTACTTTGTCAACCAATGCATAATTCCTCGGTTACTGGATGTGTACCTCCCAAAACAGTTAGTTTAAGAAAAAAAATATGTGAGGCTATCCAATCGTTCGGACTGTATGTTACAATTCCTCTATTCCACTGATTGAAACGAATTCAATGAACAGCTGATTTTCGTTTCTGATACTTGGAAAACAGTCGTTTTATTCAATGATTGAGTTCGATTCTCTTTTTGTTCGTATCTTTAAATATTACTTTTAATGATCAGCTTTAACCCCAATATTGTTTTGTAGTTTTTCAATGATTGCTAAAGGTAGTTTCACACTATCCCACAGTGTAATACGACATGGCAAAAATGTGTGATGGAACAGATGTATAGTAGTGTGGAAACAGAATATGACAGCGCAGATCTCATACGATTTGACATGTGTTTAGATCTGAAATATTTTTTTTAGGTTTGAATGTAAAACCATCACACATTCCTTCACACTTTTTACTTGCGATTATAGGTACTATAAGGCAAGTTATGGATTCGTGCAGAAAAAAAAATTTGAGATAACAATCACACATGACATTACGATGATGGAGAAGTCGAAAAAAGTGGGTCTGGGAATTCCGTCCGCCTGTCTGTCTGTCTGTCTGTCTGTCTGTCTGTTCGCGCCTCTGGAGGCTGAACGGGTGGGCCGATTTGCTTCAAATTTGGTATTTAGGATTTATTTGGCCGTCCCTCGGAACGTATTTTTACTTGCGATTATAGGTACTATAAGGCAAGTTATGCATTCGTCGAAAAAAAAAGTTTTGAGATAACAATCAAACATGACATTACGATGATAGCGAAGACGAAAAAAGATGGTCTAAAAATTCTGTCCGTCTGTATGTCTGTCTGTCTGTCTGTCTGTCTGTCTGTCTGTCTGTCTGTCTGTATGAAACCTACAGCCCAAACGGGTGGGCCGAATTGCTTCAAACTTGGTATATAGACTTTTTTAGGTATTGTACAGAGGGGAAATTGAAATTTTTTTTTTAGCTCAAAAAATAACGGTACCTGCCATACAACCGTTACGTTTAAGCTTATTTTTCTCAAAAACGGCTCTAACGATTTCTATTTAAAAAAATCAGTGTTGCTTTTTAGGTACGACCAATCATATGGCTGAAAAAAAAGTTTTAAAAAATGGCTAAGAACGGTACTTTCCATAGGACCGTTTTTTTTGCTTTCGACTATCTCGAAAACGACTCAACCGATTCTTTCGAAATTTCACACACATATAGCTGTAGGTAGCTCAATTTGTATTGCATACCAATATTTTTGTAAAATATTTTTTTGTATTTTTAAAAGCATTTAAAAAAAAAAAATTTTAAAAATTAATATTTTGAAAACTGCTTATTAAATTTTTTTTTAAAAATTTTAAATAAATGTATTTGCTGAATACCTATGAACTGGCGTTTTTGAATTTTTTTTGAAAATTTTTTTCAAAAAGTTTTTCAAAAAAAACTTTTTTTCTCAAAAACCGCTCCACAGATTTTTCTAAATTTATTCTCATAAATTCAAATTTATCCAAGAAATAAAATGGCGTACTTTTTTTTCAGCTCAAATTAGTTTAAATATTTATTTAAGAATTTTGAAAATTTTATTTTTATCAAAATCTCAAGCCCATAAACCACTGTCACTCATTAGAGCAAGTTCGTGCGACCCAGTCGTGCATTTTATTTATTTTTGCTCTAGGTTCAAAAATAACGGCACCTGCCATACAATCTTGAAGACAAAAATTGATTTTCTCAAAAACGGCTCTAACGATTTTGATAAAACTTTCAGAATGCTATTTTTGCAAGACAATCTATCTTTTGGTTCGAAATTTTTTTTCAAAATTTGTCCAATAACAGTACCTCTCATAGAACCAGTATTTTCAAATCAAATTTTCTCGTAAACTATACATTCGATTTCAATAAAATTTTGGCCACAGGAAGTCATTCATAATTTTATTAATATGCCATTTCAAAATTTTCAAAAACTTTTTTTTTTGATTTTTTATAATTTTTTCAAAAAAATGTTTGGTTTTCGAAATATGTTAGAAACGGGTATATTGATTTTTTTTTTAAATTATTTTTCAAATGTTAACTACAGATTGCCATATATTTGCATACTCAAATAAATTTCAAAATATTTTTTGAAAAAGTTTTTCAAAAATAACCTTTTTAAAAAAAAACTGGTCCAACGATTTTCAATATTTTTTTTTCCTAGATTGACGTATAGCTTTGAAATTTTATTGCATACTTAGTTTTTCCGAGAAAACTCTTAAACTTATTTAAAAAATAAAAGAATTTTCGAAATTATTTAATTTTTTTTTAATATCCATATACGCAGCCACTAGAGCAAGTTCGTGCGACCCAGTCGTGCATTTTATTTTTTAATGTCGTACTACACTGTGGGATAGTGTGGAACTACCTTAAGCGAATATGAAATAGCTTTTCGTTCGTATTTCAAAACATAAGACTTGGAGATTAGAGTGGTAAGGTCGATGGAGAACTTTTGATTGTACATATTGTACATTGTAGGTATTTGTCCAACCTACACTAAGGGAAAAATGTATGTACTCAGTCAAAAAAGTTATGTGCTATTGACATAGATTTCTGCACCAATGTTTGCATGTGCTGAATACATGCTGGAATCTGTATTGGCTACATAACTCTTTTCGTAGCTGCAGTCAATACATAATTCATAAAAAAATATTGTTTCGATTATCTATGTGATGTATACACGCGTTAGTGCACTAAACGCATGCTCCTTACACTCATCACAAATATAAATGTATCCATCACATATCTGCTGTCATCTATGTGATGTATACACGCCTTAGTGCAGTGAACGCATACTCACTACACTCATCACAAATATAAATGTATCCATCACATATCTGCTGTCATACATTAACCTAACGATTACACTCCTTAAGTCGGAGCAAATTCGTTTTCACCCTTTAATGTAATGATTACAACGTTATTTATTCATTATATATTTGGACAATACATTTTACAACTCAGTTCTTATTTAAGGTTAGGGTCCTTTGTGATAGGTACATCATGCGATTCTGTAATGATTGAAATGTTATTTTAATTTTAATTATAAAAATGAAATTTTTTTGCTTACCTGGGTTTTGAACTCGAGTCCGTCGTGGTACCATCCAAGCACTCTACCACTGCGCCGATTCACTGTTGTGAAATCTTACGTCGAATGTGAAGCAGTTAATATTATTATGGAAAATGTTCCGCGACAGATAAAACCCTTACGCATTACACGTCGCTTGTATTCATCACAGACTGTTATGTACAAAAACCGAAACTTGCTTTGCTGAATAAATTTTTTTCTTCAGGCAGCGAATTTAGATTGGTAATCTAATTTCTATTTAATCATTACAAGCTCACTGTACTACCTAGATGCAAATCTCTTGACGATTCTATATAAATTGCAGTAAAGGGCATTTACAGTTTTTATAGACTCACTAAATAGGACAACCATGAAAAGTATTGCATGAAATTCTTTCGCATTACGAGTCGCTTTACTCATTATATGTATGTATGTACTTATCACAAAGGACCCTAACCTTAAATAAAAACTGAGTTGTAAAATGTATTGTCCGAATATATAATGAATAAATAACGTTGTAATCATTACATTAAAGGGTGCAAACGAATTTGCTACGACTTAAGGAGTGTAATCGTTAGGTAAATGTATGACAGCAGACATGAATTTGATGGATACATTTTATATTTGTGATGAGTGTAGTGAGTATGCGTTTACTGCACTAATGCGTGTATACATCACATAGATGACAGCAGATATGTGATGGATACATTTATATTTGTGATGAGTGTAGGGAGCATGCGTTCAGTGCACTAACGCGTGTATACATCACATAGATAATCGAAATAATATTTTTTTATGAGTAGGTACAAGGAATTATGTATTGAATGCAGCTAAGTAAAGAGTTATGTAGCCAATACAGATTTTAGCATGTATTCAGCACAGGAATAAGAACACAGCTCACTTAATCAATAAATAGTTCTCTTTAGACAGTGGATTTTAATCGGTAAATAAATTGAGATGTAATAGGTACAAGCACACTGTTATCACTACATGCAGTTTTCGGCATGACTTCATACAAAATGCAGTACATAAACTTTACATAAAATTCTCTGTGCTGACACCATACATTTTTTCCTCAGTGTAGATTGAACTCCAATTTTATTAGGTAACTACTATATAAAGAACTCGACACCGTTAAATGTTGACTATGAAATAGCGCACTTAAGAAAAGTGATCAAATTGAAAAGACTAATTCACGCCACGTGCGCCGTGTTCCTAGTTTAAAAAGCTCAAATTATCCGAAACATGTTGAAAACATCAATTTTCTTAGGGATTAGGTCTAATATAGAATAAAGAAGCTTAAATTTGCTAAAATCTCTGCAGCGGCAACTCCAGACCTTTTGTTATCCTCTCCTAACTTAGGGCTTAAAAAATTATAAACTTTAAAGAAAACACCAATTTTCAAGTAGGTACGTTTAATTTACAGCTCGCAAATAGCATGGTTAATCATCAAACGGGCATTTATATATTTTCGTCAAAAGTTTAATGTTATGGTTTTTTCTTAAAACTTTAATGGCATATCTATAATCCCTGAAATTTCGTTGTATGAATGAATAAGAAGTTTACTTTGAAAAAATCAGGCTTTGTTTCACCATTTTAGTATTTGGAGGCAGAACAAACCGTTTATGGTAAAAAGAACAGAATATATTTTTTGACAATATGGGAAAATGTTTCTGTCCAGTTCATCCAAAAAGATTTAAGATACATAATTTGAAAAATAAAACAAACAATTTTTTTAAATTATTGCTAATGCGTTACAATTGTTTGCCCGTTTTCACACTAATATTCTTATATTTAACATAAAAAAGTAAACTATTTTAGAAAGCACAGTATTGTTAATTTTTCAAGATTATCGACAAATAATCCGAATTTAGTTGACAAAACCGTCCAGTTGTCCGTTTAACATAGACAACGTAAAATCAAATGGACATTTTTTTGGTGCAAATCTACACTTAAACTAAATGTTATCTCAATTCTCAGGTAATTTAGCCTACCTACTTCTTAACTGCGTCCAGATTTTTCGCATTATATTTTCATATAAGAAATCTTTTTTTCATATCCATTCTACCATAACAAAACCAATAAATCTGGTGGTTACTTTTAGTCCTCAAAGTTCAAAGCATTCAAACATTTTTTGATCATCAGTTGAAGTGAGGCTAAACCAGCTAAAAAAAAAACTGTGTCATAGACATACATGCCCAAAGTCTTTCGCCTTAGGGCAATAATTTCTACTCCGCAAATCAACTTCATAATCAAGCAGAAGGAAAGCAAAAAGCAATGGGCTTAAGTGACAACCCTGCCTTACTACACATTGTAGAATTTGGAAATTATCTCAAACGGATATTGGATAGGGTCATTCATTTCTTGGTTTCAAGTTGGTAGCGCTGGAATTTGACACCTATCAAACTCAAGTGTCATCTTAAGTGTAATAAATTAAGTTGAATGTTTGCCATTTACTATAAAATGGATCGTTTAACAATCGAACAACGCATTCAATTATTAAAATTTACTACAAAAGTGGGTGTTGGAACAAAAGACAATATACACACACAGTTTTTCTCACTCGGTGAGTATGCAAACAAACAAAATCACCGCACAAAGGGGGCTCAGAAAACCCCAATATGGTCGAATGATAACTGATTTTTTTTTTGGCCAGCGATAGCAGGTCATGACTTGGACGATATGTGGTTCCAACTTAGAAGATATGTGTTTCCAACGAAACAGAGCAACAAGCCACACAACACGACAGATTTTGGCTTTATTGCGTGAGAAGTTTCCTGGTCGCGTAATTTCACGTTTTGGCGACGTCAATTGAACACCAAGATCATGCGATTTGAAACCGTTAGATTTTTTTCTGAGAGGTTAATCAAAACACCGTGTTTACGCGAATCACAGGGGAACAGCATTTTCGTTGCATGAAATATTGTGATTTATATTATATATTTTGGGTTGCTGATTTTAGGTCTGAAGTCAGGTTTTTTGATCAGCATAGTTGTTTTTGAGGCATATGTATGTAATAGATAGCTTAATTTTCAAGAAAAACATATATTTATTAAGAAAAGCACTTAAAAAAAAACACTATAGGAAAGGAATACTTATTTTATATAAGATTTTCTAGCTTGACTTGGCTCACAAGGGCTGTTTTTAATGCTCCAACAGTATAGTCCGTAATCATGTGGGCATTGCTGGAAGTGGGACAACATCTCTTCAATGTGCTCCGCACTGCATAGTATTGTTTCCAAGAAAGTTTTGTACAATCCAAACGAATTCATTCCAATCATTTTTTTCAATATCGTATACCTAACTAAATAATTAACTAACAAAGTTTTCATTCTTTATCAACCTTCTTATAGGTATTTGTGGACCATACAAATTTCTGGCTTTCAGTTTCTCTGTGTATACCTAAATTATGATTTTTTTTTGGAAATGTATTGAAACCAATCACCATATTTGTTCAGATCTTTAAAAATTTGTTTCATGAGCCCTTGTTTGATATGCAAGGGATGCAGTATTTTGCGACCCCTGGTACTAGCGGTTCATTTATCACATACATTCAGTTGTCCAGGAACCATAGCTTGCCGGGAAGGCCATAGTCTTTTCTAATCCAGTGCTCAGACTAAGCTCTGCTGTCCCACAGACAAATAAAACAAGGATATTTTGTATAATCTAATTGTTGTCCAAGAAGAAAATTCACCATTTTTAGATCCACGCATATCAGCCATTAGTGTTCGTTGCACATGATTTTACCCATGACAGAAGCTACAGTAGAATATTTTTCTTTAACTTTAGTTGAATGTGCAATCGGTAACGAACTCAATCGAAATACACCCGTTTCACGAACTCCGACATACTGAGTCTACAGATATTTCTCGATGTAGACATTGTAAAAAAAAATGCTTTGAAAAAATAAACAGCTCAATTTTATGAAACCTAAGTGAAACTTGTACAAAAATATGGACAATAGATGTATCTCAAAAATAAAGCTGTTAGAGAAAAATTGAGATGATGATTAGATTTGAAATCAGCGACCTCGAATTAGTAAACAACAGCCATAAGATTCCATACAACAACAAAAAAGTTTTTTTGTGTGTACCTACTTGTAAATTTATGAACTCTGGACGCATCAAAAACCAATATAACTCAAACTCAACTTATGCTCGAGATGTGCGAAAAAGTGGTTAAAACTAACTCAAACGTATCGCACGCTGCGAATATTCACGAGCCGGCCATTTGAATTATTTATTTAGCTTTATTAATATTGAATTCCATGAAACCAAAAAAACCACTCTCGATTTGATCTCGAGCACTTTTCATTTTCCAGGTAGCCAAAAAACGCAATCTAGATTCGATCTCAGATTGAATCTAGATCACTTTTTACGAATCTCGATTCAGAGCCAGATTAACATATACTTTCACACACACACAAAATTGACATTCCTTATCGTCATCATTTGGACATTTGTTTTTCTCATTGTGGTTTTGTGAAAAGAAGCACATTTATTTGCAATATAATAATTTAGATTTTTTTTAAAAGTGGAGCAACAATTATTAATTATAGGTATATTTCAATATCATACCGATGATGGAGAATTTTTCAAAACTGGAAATTTGATAAAGTAAAGCGGTAGGCATTCCTTTCATTTTGTTTTTCATGTAACCAAAAAAATCGTGAAATCTAGATCAAATCTGGGAGCGAATCCGAAAATGTCGTGGAATTCACCATAAGTCACCATAAGTTTTACTTTCTTATAACGAACAAAAAATGAATGATCGAGTGAAAACATAGGTGGTATGTACCTATAGAAGGGGGTAAGGTTGTTCCTCATTCCCTTTAAGAGCTAAAAATAGAGCTTCATTTACTTTTTGGAACTACTTCTTCTTACGTCTGGGCCATATTCCTAACTTAATTTTTGTTCTCATTGAAAATCAATAAAAAATGACCTCCAATCAAAATACAGAGCATAGTATAGGGGCCGGCCTAGCTGTCGAGGATTGTTGGTTGAGACTGTGGTCCACAGTGGACTGTAGGTATTCGTAATCTTAAGTAAGTATTCAAAATACAGAACGCGAAAAAATCACTTAAAATCAATTTGAAAGAAAAAAATAAATGTTTTTTTGGCTTTAAATTTAAAACATGTTCGCATTTAATTAACGCTAAACTGTCGGCAAACAGCAGGAGAAAGCTTTCTACGGAACATAATAAAATTTATAGGCTTAAAAATATAAACCAAAGAAACCTTAGAATATTGAAGATGATACAAATCACACATAGTAAGCCATCAGGTTGGTCATATAGACTAAGGAAATGAAAAACTTGAAAAGCAGTAAAAGCGATTTGAATGGATTATTGGGAACACCAAATTTTGTCTGTTCTCATTCTTCATACTATGACATCTAATCTAAAACAAGCCACTTTCCTTATGCTGTACATTTCATTTTGGTGCATTTAAAATAAAAGTTCGCATGCGGCATGGAAACGGGCTAAACAGAACGAGATGCAAATGGTTATCAATTAATATTATAATTGACGGTCAATTGATCTGATTTGTATGGTTGTACACGTACCAAGTACTAATCTTAATAGTGCAGAATACCACAGAGTATAATGGCCTTTTTTAATTCTGTGAACACATGGAAAAGCAGTTCCTGCGCTCAACACATTCATCACATATGTATCTACACATAGAAACACAAACAACAAATTACAGAACCCGCTTTTTTGATGTTTCTATTATCGTATCTGTCAAATGTTTGATCCAAATCTCAAGTGCGATTTTGTTTCAAATTCATAACTTACCCTTATAGCAGAAACTTTTACATCTTTCACAAAGTATAAAAAAAAGGGGAAGTCAAATTCTCCGGATCCTAACTACAGGAACCATTCTCTAGTCTACAACGAATAGAACATTGCTTCAACCTCTAACACACAATACCTTAATATTCAATTCATAAATCAAATTATTGTTACAATAACAAGGACGCCTATATACCATTTGCTCCTGCGGTAAGTCATCAACAGTTTATTCTTGCGAGCATGGCATGTACTCGTAGGTAATCGAATTTCACTTACGCTCATTATGTAATTATACATCCTGTCACAAATTTCAAATGAAACAAAGTTAAATAATATTTCGTCCCTTATGCCAATGCCATCATCATCCAACATTAACGGTCCATCAGCTTAACTTAATTTTGAGTACACAAAAGTGTAACACGTCATAAAATTTCCAAAGAACATTTTTCTTGTAAGCGCAATCAATATAGAAGATACATTATATTGGAGAGTATTCCATTTCGCAGATATTTTTATAAGTATAATAATTGTGATGATGCCTTATGCGAGTGACGAGAGGCGAGAAGCGAGTGCGCGCTATGGGTGAAAAGGCTGCGTGTTTTTCCGCATGTCTTATTTTCCTACCCAAATATTGGTCTATAAAAAAGACGATACGTCCTCAAATTACATAAAATTTAACATACAAAGCAATTGCGTATACGGCGGCGGCGGCCCGGCGGTATGTGGCCCCTGGTTGAAGATTGTGGGATCTGCACAGCACACAGCATAGACTAGGAACTAGGGGTTGAATATATTCGTCGTCGTTTTGAAACCCAAATCTTGCCTGCGGGCAAACATTTTTATTAATTCATAATTCAATGTAGTATACTCTATGACTTTGATTCTTCAGCTAAAGTAATTCAATACTCCGTTGAAGAGAGATGTTTCCAAAATCTGTTTTCAATCCCGGTCGAGCATATTAAAATGCATTCAGACTTCGTAATGTGATTTCAATGAAGGCAAATTGTTATGCAAGCAGTCAGCTGTAATTGATCTAATGTAGTAGTTGTTAATGTAAGTGTACATTCGTAAGATGATAAATAACCAATTCAACGTTTTTATTAACATTATAAAGTTCTATTTTGTTCTGTTTGCATTTAAATTATGACATTAGTAAGGGATATTCTATACACTGTAACACATAAATAGGCAGTACACGTCTTATGAGGAAGCTTATCTTTTATCAGTAGCGTGCCATATTCTTGCACCACACTAAATTGAAGGAAACCCCCATACAAATTGTTCACCCACCACTGAATTTCCAATTGCATCTGACGTGAATCCTACGTCTTATTCAGAGCACATCTAAATGTGCACTGATTGTCTGTGGCTGCTGCACCTGCAGCTGCAATTTAAAATTCAACCCCTTTTTAATTGATGTGCATTCAGAGTTACCAGTGTTCTTTTGGTAACTCGTTCAGCTTTCCTTCCTTGGGTTTCTGTTGATGAGCTTTTGGTTTTAGAGCTTTAACATTTTTTTAAAATTGTTGCTTATTTGAAATGCTTACTACGGAAACCCTGCAAGAGCTTTTGTATGAAACGCACTTACGGAAAACAAAAGAGTGCGAATGAGAGACAAACATCCCTATCTTCCCTGTACCGCCTATTTATGTGTAACAGATTATAGTTTCTAATAAGAATTTCTAAGTTTATTGAAAAATTAGAAAGATTTTCATTTCGAGCATATCCATCGTCTCAACTTTGGTCATTAAAAATTAAACTACCAAACCAATGCCAAATTGAACCGAATCGACTATCGACCAAAGACACCTTAAGATGCAAAGAATTTAACTAAAATTGGTTCAATTTACATTTACACGTAAAAAGTCCCTTATCCCTCTTAAGAAATGCATAGTCAGGAATTTCGGATACGTAATAAGTCCATACAATACTCCGTCTCAATTATTTATTACAATTCAAAAATTCATTTAAAGTATATCATTTAACAAAACCATAAGCTAAAAACAGATCGGTTCAGACTGAAAACATGTTATAGTACTACTTATAGGTACAGAGGTGATAGGCCACTTTAAGGCCGTAGAGAAAGTGGCCTAAAATGGCAGCCTAAGGAAAATGTCTTATAATTTCAGCTATAGCTTCATATGTTATACCTTTACAAAGTTGTATCAATAACGCTTGTTTTTTTTACCTTACCAAGTTAAAATAGTTTCAAGAAGTATTTAAAAATTTTAATTTTCAAAACGTCCTTCAATTCTAGTCACTAAAATTGGTTGGGTAAAATGGCACCCTGGTATGCCATTTCACCCTATAGTAAACCAAAAACCATTTTAATTGAACATACATTTTATTTACGTAAAGGCAAATAAACATGAAATACTCAAAGAAAAACATTAAAATCAACAATTCATTTCAAATTACTTTACTAAAAAAAACATGGTTGTCTGTAAATTCGGTTTACGGACGATAATTTTACGTGATAACCAGTTCACAAAACAGTTCATGTGTAGGTAGTATCCCTCCAACCACCAAACACCCACCCCACCTACAAACAACCACCATTTTTGGATTTTTTTTCTCACACCTTCCCCCCAAACATCAACCTCCCACCCCCACATACAACCAACAGCCCACCATTTTTGACAGTTTTTGATAATTTTTTCCTCCCAGCCCCACACAGTAAATCTTTCTTCCTTACCACCACCAACCAACCACAAACTATTTTTGACAATTCCCTCCCAAACACCAAATCTTCCCTCAAATCCAACCACTTACTCCACCTACAACCACCTGCTACTCGCACCTACCATTTTTGACAATTTTTTCCTCACCCCCTCCCAACACCAAATCCCCCAAATCCAACCACCTACCCCACCTGCCACCACCTTCCACTCACCCACCATTTTTGACAACTTTTTTATCGCACCCCATCAAATCAACCATCCCCACCACCAAAACTGCCAACCAATTAACCCACCTAGAACCGCCAACCAACTACCCACCATATTTGACAATCCACCCCCCCCCCCCTCCACCCAATCATACCAAATCATCCCAACACCAAACACCCATCCCACCTACAGCCACCAAGGAACCATCCATTAGTTTTGACAATTTTTGTCTCACCACCCAAACCAGCTACAACCACCCACCATTTTGACAATTGTTCCTCTTCCCGACACCCCCCCCCCACCTGCCCCACACACACTCCCACCACCACTAACCAACCACCCAACACCCTCCCCTCCCACTTTATCGACTTTCTAGGCTATCAAAGCAGCTAGGTAACGTCAGTGTGTCTGTGACTTTGACGGGACTGTGACATTTTTTTGTGCGTGCTGCCCATATATTCCAAACCGATTTATTAGACGTTATCACGTCAAAAAAAAAAAAGTTATAAATACAAATTGGCACTCCAAATGATTTGGAGGCCTTGTCCAACCCATTTTTTTAACTACTCCGAGTGCTTTTGACATTAAGTCCCCCATCGAGGACTGTCTGCTAGTCGACCGTTGATATACCTTCCAACCATTTTTGCTAGGAGGAAGCCATTTTGCCCGTTTCGTGTTTTTTTTAATTTTGAAAATAATTTTGTCATTTGGTGAAGCACACAGTTTAACCAGGCAAATTTTAAATAACAGCTTGAAGTTGGCAACATTTCTTTTTTGTCATTGATGTTTGACAAACTAAAGAAATGTGTTCACAAAACATGATAATTATGTCCAATTATAAGGTTTCTAGCAAGTGATCCATTTTACCTTAGGGACCATTATAGGCCACTCTCCCCTCCGTCGGTCCGTATGTATACTCCCTAGAGATCGCAATTTTTGGAGATAGAAAGCTGAGATTTGGTGTATAGGTATATTCCTTGGTTCAAGAGTAAGACTAAGTTCTTGAACCGGTAAAATCCGCCTACAAACACGCTCACAATCGCCATTTTTGTTAAACAAGCGCAATTTGGCAAAATTAAATTATGTTTTTTGTACAGTTACATTACACGCAAGCTTTAAGTAAATCATCATTCAATTAAAAAAAAATAAAACAGTTTGGGCGTGGCTGACGCCCACTTTTCATACAAAACCATCCATATTGTTTTTATAAAATAACAATGCTTCAATTAGAGCGAAAAACATTAAATTTTGTGGGTATTACATGTGCATAAATATCTTGTGTATGAAATCAAAAAATTTATTTTGGGAGTGGCTGACGCCCACTTTTCATTAGAAACTATAAAAAAAATGTTTTTGCAAATAAACGGTATTTAAAGTGAATCCACAAGTCCAAATGTACGAAAAGAAATTATTGAATTTTAGTCGTGGCTTACGCCCACTTTTCATGAAGGAACAAATAACGTAGTTTTTAAAACTAAAGGTACTACCAATATTAAATTTTAACCTTTTTTCCGTTCGTTATATGAAAAATATGTTTCTACATTTTTTGTGTACATTTTTTCAATGCTTTTTCAGGACGTGATTTTTATAAAATACCTTTCTTCTTTTAAAAACTACTCGATTTAGCTGTAGTTTTACACATATGCCTAAAAATTGACTAATGATCAAAGCTCAGTTATAGTGCTTTGAATTTTTTTTACAAATTTTTATGACACGCCCACTTTTAAGGGACTTTTAAGTCGTAATATGCATTCATTTTGTAACGTTTTTTAACTATCGATCGCAGTTTTGAAGTAAGAAGATGAACACTTCGGTTTTTATTCCTTGGTTAGGTAGCAGAGCGTGGTTAAAGAATTGTTAAATACACCCATAATCACTATTCAGAATCTTATTTTTAAAAATTCAAGTTTTGTCTTGTTTTGTTCAAATCGATCTGCAAGCTTTAGCTTAAAATTGAATGTCACAGAGCTCATACTGATTGCCTGACAATAAAAAGTCTCAACTTTAATTATTTTTGAAAAATGAATGGTTAGGGCTAGTTGCTATAGTTGTTCAGCACAGAATCTCGTTTTGAAATTTTTGGTCCGTGGATCAACTTTATTTAATCCCTGGAAATGGGCGGTCTTAAACCAATTTCTTGAAACATCGTCTAATCTTTGATTCTGCAAACACGAACCGTGGTAAATCGTTTTAAAATTTTGATCCAAGGATGAACCACAGTTGCACAACTCACCTAACTGAAACGAATGTTTCCTGATTCAATTTTTAGTTGGGCCCATTTAGGTATGTCGGAAACGGACTTACTTAGTCATACCTGCCTCCTACGATTTCCCAGCAATGATGGCTTCCAAAAACAAAAACTTACCTTTCAATCCAACAGATGCTGAAGAAAGCCATTTCCAAGACTACCTACCTATTATATCTAACAGTTGGAATCATAGGTAGGCACTTCAAAAAAATAATGTCCCTGCATCAGGTAGGAAGAAAAACCTTCCTATAATTTTAATTTATTGAACAAGCCAGTTGTTGTTGAAACATTGTTCGCTGATTGGCTATACTTAAACTCAAGAGGAATGGTCTCCATTTTGAAAATCTTCTTGACAGAGGCCTATTCCCTATAGGAATGTAGACACTAGCCAAACTGATTATTATCTATCAATGTGCAGGGCATTCTAAATGTGCATAGTCCGTCGTCAGCTTGATGGTCGCGTCGTCATTCCTTATGTATGTTTTCCTTTGTCCCATTCATTGTTCTGAAGAAGGTAGTAGGTAGGTATAGTAATAGACAGTATGGACACCTTCGTCGTATCTGTGTTTTGAAATAAAATATCAATTTCTGTGTAAACAACACATGCTTTAAGTCACTATCCCACACTACTTCTCGCAGTCGTATAGTCGGGAAGCAAAATATTCCCATCCGCGAACCTGGCGCCACAGATATATACCAACCAAAATTTTTAAAAGCCTGTTCATCTTGAGTGGTTTGGAATTTATAAAAATAGACTTGGCTGGGACGCGAACGCCAAGGGAAACGGGACGTTAAAGGACGGACCGGGCCGGTGTGCTGATGTGTGTCTATACCTTGTTAATACACGTACCTCTATACAACAACTTATCCAGGCAGTAGCATCAGTACCTATACCTACCTATAGAAACAAGAACAACGCCACTCTTCACAAAATGCACCAAAAGTGACGCGTCACTGTCAATATGTTGTATCTAATAATGTTGTTGTTTTGGCCCTCTGTTTTACTTCAATTTCAATCTTCCTACTCTGGTCTGGTGATGATGAGTATAGATTCTATGCTATATAGGAAGATGTATATATCTTTAGATTGTAGATATAGGAGTTTATTTTTACAGTGAAGATAATCAAGTCTTGTGTAAAGTGCTTCCTTCTTTACCCCTCTTCTATTTCTTAAAAATTATATACAAATTCGGTTCAAATTACAAGGTGAATTCTATGTAATTATCTTCGATGTATATTTTAGTGTTCTTGTGGTTGATTCTGACGTCCCGTCAAAATGTTCCACAGCAAGCAAATACAAAAATTTACATTTTAAAATGATGGAATGACAGTTTTCGCCAGCCAGACATCTCCGCCGCCACCGCCACCGCTACCGCCGCCGATATAATAACGACGACGACGCCAGCCAAACAATAATGGACGTCCAATTTGGTCCTGCAATTAGCTTCACACTGCAGTTCAACAAATATAACGTATGTAATGCTTAATAATTGATTACGCCTTGAGCAGAGCATGACTCTTACCTCTTCACTTCTTGGTGTCGACACGTTAATACCGCGCCTTCATCACTCCACTCCACCGCGCCCCGTTCCACACCGCATTTCGTTGCGTCAACATTTAAACAATAGCCCAAATCAACCTGGTTAGCATTTTAAAGCGGCTGATGGCGCGGAGCATAGGTATAAAGTACATACTACATTTACATTGCTCATTGAAAGGGACATGTTTAAAAGACGACTCAATTAGATAAACCACAAAAATAAGCGAAGAGGTTTACCCAAATTAAATTTATTCACCCTCTTAGAGTTGTCCTAGCTTCTGAACTTACGCATCTTACACATCAGTATAAATCTATACGGTCGGTTTGATAGATGACGATGACTACGATGACTACGATGACAACGACGACGACGATGACAACGTTGACGTTATCATCAAATGAGCAAATGGAGTGTAAATAGACAAACGCGATTTGAATGGAAATTAAAAGTGTCGACCAGGGAATATATAGCAACAGCAACCTACTTGGGCGCTTATGTTAAATGTCAACAAAGCGGATTAGTCGTTTAGACGAACGCTTAGTTTGCTTGCGGAATCAATATTGGATTCCGCATCATCACCCTCAACTCTCAAATGCTCTCAACGCTTAACGAAGAATATGGACTGTTTTGTTTAATTTTCCATGTTCAATTTTCCATGGGGATGCTGAAGCTGATGCGCTTCTTGTTTGAATACGTAGCCTATAAAAACAAACAAAATATACACAACCTTCAGGCAGGCAAGCAAGGCGGCTTAAAGCAAGAGCTCACGACGGCAACCCCTTTTTGTCCTTATCATCCACATCACCCCTTTTTTATAGCCAAAAGACACATGTTAACAATGCTCATAGTGTTATGTAAATACCAACAAAACCAAATGCCAAGTTAAACTGCTATGCAGAATCCTTAAATATGTAGATTGTAGATATAAGCACTTGTCGCGTATTTTCCTGTCAGAAAAAAAGGACATCATCCACATCCGTTTTGAGATTGTTAGGAGGACGTTGTTTTTCTTTTATTAAACAAAAAACAAAAAGCTTTTAAAATTGTTTTGCCTTTATGAATAACTTTTGAAAAGTTATATTTTTTATATTTTTCAATTTGAAATATTTTGGGAGCATCGTTTTTAAATTATTGATCTTACTATCAATATGCTCTGCACAGCCGACGGCATCTAAGCTTCTTTTTTATTAAATATATGAAAATCGATCCGTTAGAATTACAAATACACTTCTCTGGGATTTGTCGGTGCGGTATCCATTATTCTGAAAGCAATGGAAAAGTCGTTGAAGGAAGACAAGCTGCTTGGTGCGTTCTTTTTCTAACCATATAGTCAACAATATTGTTGTTATGTCAAATCTTTTTTAATGAAGTGTCATTTTTAGGATTTCTAGGGTTTCTGAAAAACCATTTAGGACAACGATACGTCGTTTTTTTTTTTTATATTGGAAACTAATTAAATTACAGTACGTTCTCGATTAACACAACTCTCAATTCACGCAACTCCTCGATTTTCGCAACAGCTGAATTTATATCATTGTTGACGCAGTAATCGCACCTCTTCAAAAAAAAAAATTGACTCAATAAGTGCACCTTTTGTTTTTATATTCATATGCAAGCCCGAGGTTGAGATTCCTGTTCTTAAAATAAAGACTGAAACTGCAATACAAGCTTTCACCAGAGCACTTCGTCCCTATTGAACAAATATTGAGTCTTCAAAAACTGCGCAAGAAATGGCGACTTTAAAAAATCTAAAAATCCAAAAAATCCAAACAAAAATGTCCACTTTTTTCCAAAGAAAATAATTATTGCTATAAAGAGACTTATAGATAATTCCCCCTATCATGGTATCCGTTCGGAGAAAAGTTCAGATCGGAGCATTAATTGTGTTCATGGTATCCGAATCGGAAGAGAAATAAAAATGTACATGACATAAGACAAACAAAAAATAATATCTTAATATCTTAATGAACTAACTTATTTTATAGGTGCTGTTTTTTTTTCGATTTTCGCTTTGCATCTAGCTTTAAGCTTAAAAAAAATTTACTCGGTAATTGCAACAACCTCGGTCATTGCAACCACACCCTTGTTTTAATTAGTTGCAATAATCGAGATTGCACTGTATTTCCCTTCATCGCTCAAAATTGGCGAAAAATCCATTTTATTCTTTGTTGTTGATCACTAAAAAAAAAAAAAATAACGACGTTCTTGCTGTTCAAATAGAGAATTTGTAATATTTTGGTTTGACTTTTAATAAACACTTTAAATTGTTTAATACAAAACGTCCAATTTGACAGATCAACAATCTCAATTCATATAATGGAGGTGAGTTGCAAATAGTAACAAATAGTAACTATTTGACATTTCAACGTGAGTTTAGGAACGCCGTTATGACGTCATAAAGTAACAAATCTTAACTAATTTGGATTAAAGGAAGGCCTTTTTGTTTACTATAAATTTTTATCAATTGTTGACTATGGTTAGAAAAAGAACGCATCAGCTGGGTTGCAAAATGTCAAAAAAGTCATACCATTGCTACTTTAGAACCAAAGTTAGTGGTAGTATGGTCCAATATAGAACGTGTATTCTTCTTTAATTATTGATTTACATCTTCCATGATTTCTTGCTGGCAATCTGAGTTATGAGTCAAGCATAGTTGTGAGTCTGTATCAGTAGTCATGATAATGTCATGAGTCATGACAGACTTGCGTATGGAATTAGACTTGGACAAAGTTGGTCTTTTGTTGTTATTTGTTTTTTTGGCGTTTAATTGCATTGTTCACCCATTCTTACCTCCAAGATGAGAAATAACTAAAATTTATAAGATCTGTGATTTCATTTACAGATCTAAGTATTTTAAAGACATGCTTCTCGAAAGTTAAATCTGATATTGGTATTTCGAGACCACTTGCTGTTAACCTAGAGGAGTACGACAGGGATCTGTATTAGGTCCGCTTTTGTTTTCACTATTTATTAATGACCTTCCACATACCTATCATAAGTTCATGTAACATATCCTACGGGGGAAGATGTTCTAATTTATTTGAGTCGTCCAGTTAGGTCTTATGGAAGGCCTTACAGCAAGAATTAACGAAGATCTTTCAAGGGTTGATATCTGGTCAAGGAGTGAAGTTAGAGCTCAAGAGTTCCCAAGCATATCATCCTTGATGGAGAAATAATTCCAAATGTGGAAAAGTTAAATATGTTGGCTATTCGTTTAACAAAATTTTGAGCTGCCGCGGACTGCGAAGTTTATGCAAAAACATATTTGACGTGCCGGCACTCTTCTCCCTTGAAAGGCCCTTTCAAAATCAGGCCTGATTCGGCGAATTCCCTTGACTTCAGCCGATTTGCCGTTCCAGTTCCAATTCATTCAGCTCTCAGTGAAACTTGCATTCGCGGTGACTATAAAAAAGTCACAAGGGCAGTCGCTGGATGAAAACAAATTTGTGTATTTGTGTAGCTTTAAATTGGATAAAATAATAGTAGTTAGTTAATTCAATTAAATAAATACTTGATTTAATTAAATCTTCGCTGAATATAGGGTTCTCCAATAAGAGGTGTTATTTTGGATAGCCCGATATTTCGGTAGTTGTCATTTTTGAAGCTGTAATTTTTTGACTTGACAAGTAGAAACTACGAAATTATTAAAATTCACAAATAACACCTCTTATTGGAAAGCCATATATTTAACGAGACGAAGTCCGTCGGGTCAGCTAGTATATTATGTATATAGTTGAAAGTTGACTCATGATTATACTTTCAATCCATACGCCATACCCATAAGCTGCAACTAACTGTTAAGAATAACCCCACAAAGACGATGAGTATACCTATCATCGCCAAATGTTGAAATATTGAGCCGGAAGTAATGAGCTGCTGTAAGCCTGTAAGTCCCACTAATTCCCTTGGAGTTTTTGCAAGACAAACGTGTTGATCTGGCTATCTTAATTCTTTTTTGAATAAAAGATATCAAGCTTGTCCATAAAGCTGATGGTTAGTCGAGTGTTTCATATACCTTGTTTTTTTTGAAAATTCTACTCTTGGATTTAATTTGAAAAAATAAAAATCGAATTTAACTTACACAATAGATCTCAGTGAACAGATAACATTGCAAGAACTCTAAGTCTTGAATGGCCCATCACGCTTGGGGACACTATTTTTTAGCCGTTTCCTCGTTTAAAAGTTTCTTCCAACGCTGGCTGTAACAGTAACAGGTATAGTATGGGGCCAAACTCATAAAAAAGTAACTTATAATCCTCAAGTAGATCTTGTGACACACATCGGTAATGAGATCAAATGATGATATTTTTTCTCACCAGAGTATAAGACAAGACATGATGTTTCTGGATTGGAGCGTGTATAGTTTGTTTCAAAGAAATCCTCGGAACTGTTATGTTTACTTCAAATAAACCATCTTCAAATTTGTCTGATGCGTCTGATCTCATGTTCTTAAGAGATTTTAAGACTTGTTTTGCGTAATTTATTGCAGATAATAAGTTCTAGGATTAATTTTATTAAAAATCTGATAAGTGATATAGCGTTATATTAAAAACTTTTTCCCATTCAATCAAGCTTTATCAGAAAATCACTTCTTTGAACGGCTGGTCAAGATAATTGATGATTTATGAAGAAATAACCCACTTTTCTTGCTATAGATATTTCTTTTAGACTATATGCAATACATTCGAAGAGCTTAACAAATGAAATAATATTGTGATTCATTTCAATAAACCTCATTTTATAGAGTAGTTTTTTGGAGTGTTTTATTTTTCAGAAGAAACTATCTATTTCGCTAATTACACCAAGACAACTAAGAATCGAAGGCGTTGACATGGCCAACACGCTTATTGTTCATGTCTAGATGCAGTATGGTTTTTGTTAAGTTTTTAGAAGTTTGGTCATCAACATGTATAAAACCTGCAAAATCTTTCCGAAGTATCCCGCTTATTGGTCTTTAAAGCAGCCAAAATATCGAAATCATATTGAGAATCACTTCGTTAACCAGAATGCTTCAATCCTTTCTAGCCTCCCATATGGCTATGTGTACTTGCTTCGCCCGTGCCATATTTGCAAATTGAATCATTAAAAACATTCTAGCTCTGAAAATTTGTTATCAAGTTTATAATTGTTCGATAGTGTGGTGCGATAAATGTGAATTCCTTTACAAAAAACGAGTCCATTAATTTCATATTTCATTACCAGCAGCAATCGAACCTGGTTCATGCAAATGAAACTCAAAGATACATTATTCTCTGATAGCTATACATTTATACATTTGTACATATATCAATATTATAGTTTGTCCAAAAGAAAAGAAAACTCTTCCCTGCATTGCAGCTGGATAAACAAACAATAAAAAAAATGTCAAATCCAAACAATGGCCAAGTGATTCAGTGTGCATTCTAAAAGGACACAAATATTCCACACATTTTAAAAAGATATTATCTCGATGCTATATAAATGCTTGTTCTCTACCATAAGTTCATATAAATTCTTAATCGGAAAAAATCTCCTTAATCTCTAAATCCCTTACATATTCATACAGCAAATGCTCTTCCGAGATTTCAAACACATTCTTCTAATCCGCAGAAAAACCAAAACAACAATTCCTAAAAGGGACTTAAACGGAATCCATTATATATTAGAAAACTGAAACCCATAACATGAATGCCTCGTAGTCGTAACATGGGTATTCCTTATTCATACCTCTCTATTTGTGTTTCAAAAATGTCTGTGGACATAGAAAAACGCCCTCGTCGTCGTCGTCTGCATCGGTCGTGTCGGTAGATTTGCTTCCGTTCAGCGAACAAAAGCACAATATACAACTAATTCGTTAAATGAGTTTATAGCCCAATTGAAAGGAACCAACGTTAACACCTCCTGGGTTGCTGATGACGATGATGATGATGATGATATTGCACACTTGAACTCAATGAAAAGGAGATTCATTAAAATTAAACAAAACGCCTGTACAAGAAAAATTACCAACAATTTATTTGCGAAGACAATTAAATTTTTACATTTCAATTATGATTGTGAACTGTGAAGTGCAATAAAAAAGGAAAATACTAATGAGTGATCAGAGAAGAGAAGATTCATTAGTCCGTGGTTAGTGTGCAGCAATCTAAAGGAAACGCCTTTATTTGACTTCTTAGATACTTGAGCTCGAAGCAGACAGGTACTTGTATTATTTGTATCTATTCTACATAGATGCCCTCGCGTTAGGGATAAGAAATTTTAGTTTTTTACAATTAAGTCAAAATTATTTTCTATATTAAAGTCAACCCAATCAGAGTTTAAAATGACTCTCGTTGTGAAAAAGGAAAGTATCTTAGACATTTAGAAGACAGTTTTTTTTTGCAGAACTTTAAATTGGTTTCATTTGGGGAACATCTCATTTTTTGAAAACCAAAGGAATACACCAAATTTCTTCTGGGGTGGAAACGGCTAAGGTGATTTGTGATAAGTAATAGTCACAATCAACAAATTTCGTCTGGCTTGATGATTGTCACATGTGACAATCACGTTTTTGTGACTTTTTCTTGTGACACCTAAATAGCTGTCACAAGAAGAAGCTACGAAAAATAGTATGCAATTTATAGAGAAACAAAATCCCTCTAGCAAGACTATACTATAATTACCTATAAATTGATCTATAAATTGATAAATTGAGATGAAATTTGTTGGGTAACAAAGGTGAAACAAATAAGTTTTCTCTTGAAAACAGTAAGCTTTAGACAAAAAAATGTTGTACAAACTTATATAGTTTAGTAAATTTGACACAAAATTTCCAACGAAAGTTTTCGCATACAATTTATGATTTAGTTATATACATACATAATATGTAATTTCAAATTCTTATATATGGTTCCCAAAAGTATGCAATTTTTTTTGTATGTAGCTTTACTACCAAAATTATTTATAAAACAATTTATAGAGATCAAGATTTGGTGTGGTTTTGTGTCGGACATTTGATATATATTAAGTATCTGTGCTTTTTGTGTGTATCTGCTTTCAATTCAAGAAGTGAAATTCTATATTCTTAGAATCATCAGGAGGTTCATTTTTATACCAATGGAAGCGTTTCAGAAGCATTCGAATGCATCTGGGAGGGGGATTTTCTTTTCCTCCAATAGAAAATATTTTAAGAGTGTTGTACCTACTTGAATCTCTAAGCATGACCTATGAAATTAGACGTAGATAATACGGACATGATTTTGAATGCCTCTTAAAATTTAAAAAATATTTATTTTTTGTATCGTATTTAATTAATGCAAACAAAAAGTTGGAGTGTTTAGAAAGTTTAAAAACAGTATGAATTTAAGGTTAAAAAAAGAGTTTGCAATATTTATAGAGTTTTGTTACTCAGTATTTTTAACTCTGATTGGAAATTTGGCGATTAAAGTGAATTTTTTACTTTCTAAAATATTTTGCATCCTGATGTAGTTGTGCAGATGTGTCGAGAGTATGGTATTTTAAAGAAAAGGATGCTTCTTATGGGCGTCAGACGTCGCCACGTCGGTGGTTCCAATGATAGATCTGGTTCATAAAGGAATATGTTTTGACATGTTACAACTTACCCCGAAACAAATGTTAAAACTAGCCCCATCATGAACTTCAACCAAAGGAAAACAATTTACAAGAAACTGTCATATCACATCACATATCTTACCTAAAACATAAATAGGTACTATTTTGAGTAAAAGATTATTTAAAATCGGTTGAGCCGTAATCGAGGTAGTCAGAATCTTAAGTAACGGTTCTGTGGGATCTACCGTCAAATGACTAGGCTTCAAACATTTATTTAATCCAGGAGACAGCATATGCCTACAAAATTCTACCTAAAAAACTGCTTTTTTGAAACTTAAAATTCAAGTATACCGTTATTTTTAGACCGTTACTATACAAAATAAAGATTAATGGTGAATTCAACGACAATTTCAGATTTGCTCTAGATTTCATGACTTTTCTAAAATACCACTATTTTGCAAATAAATATGTTCCATTTCACAACGCCATCATGAGGAAAACAAATTCAGAACTGACGTTTAGGAATGTATTCATTCATTTAGGAATGAATTCATAAGAACCAAGTTCAAAGCAAATCCTTTATCCGATTAGGCTCTAGAGATGCTTACAGACTGATAAACCTATTGATCTATCATCGATCAATTTGAATGTTTCCGTCTTCAAGAATTCGTTATATTTTTGTGGCGCCCTTAAGTAAGTAAGGTAATATTGTCCTATAAAATAAGTCATATGACTAGCTTTGATAATACGACGTACATACATAGTAGTTAAGCTTCATATTTTGGCCTCTTATACGTCAACCTCATCTGCCTAAGCCTCCCTGATTAAAACAAGCTATAATACCAAACGTTTAAACCTTCTATGCAACCCATCTATTGGGCTTGATACTATGACGTAGGTCTGGCATCCATGGGGCTCTTGCGACCACAACACACACGGTTTCAGTTTTGTTTGATTTGTCTTTACTTTTTGTTTTTAAATAAATTAAAAAATATACAAGCAGTGTATGAATTCCAAATGAAATGCTTGAAAACGGGCCTAATTTCCACAGTTAATTCATTACGCCAACACACCACGCCGCATAAAAATACCTCGATTTTACTTCAGGCGGTCTTCGGCCAAGAAACCACAAGAAACATTTTGAATTGAAACACATAATACAAGCAGATATCCTCAAAAGAAAGAAAAAAGAACCACAATGATTCAAATCTTAATTTTGTTGGATATAGTTCACATTAGGGTTTTGTCAAAAATTCTATGTAAGTTGTACTAGAAAAATACAAAAATTGCGAATTGACAAGATTTATTTCACTGTATGTCAACTGATGATTCCAAAGTGAGATTCCTGAATGAAACGCCACATTTTTGTTGGACTAAAGGTCATAAAAAGCTATTTTGAATCAAAACAAATATCTACACAGAAAAAAGGTTTTTTTTCTTTTTATTGGGAAATTTATATATTTTTATCAACGCGTTGATTAGTCCAGTAAAATTAGCAAAAATATTTACATAACAATAGGCAAGGAGATGGATGTAGTTCTAACACTTTAAACGCATATGCTTCAATTTTTTTCGAAAGATTGTCCGTTTGATCAATCATGATGATACAAAATTCGTAATTTTCGTCAGAATTCGAGGAAATTCATCTCCGATCGCTAAATATGATAGAGGGGAATAGTTTATTTCAGTCATCATTTATAACTTTTTTAAGAATACAGCTGGAGTACACAAATCTTCAAATAAGGTCTGTCGAATAATTTTTCTGTGACGTCCAAAATTAATCGACGTTGCTTGAATTAATATAAATTTGAACTTAAATTTTCGAATAACTTTTGAAATATTAGTTTTAGAAAAAAGTTATTAGGAAAATGCTTAGAACTCTTTGTTTGCTATATAGGGAACTCTAATCAGAACTAATTTTTTGTGATTTTTTTGGATTTTGAAAATTTTTGGTACTAAGTCAACGGGCACCTTAATTTTCCCTAACTTTTCCAATTTTGCAGAACTCTTTCTAAAACCCATCAGGAACTCTAGAACTCTTGGTTTTATGTTGAAAAACATGCTCAGAACTCTTTTTCTCAAAAAAGTCCTTGCTGCGTGAAGTTAGCAAAAAATCTTTTTTTTCGAATTTTAACAATTTATTCGCCAGAACTATTGAAAAAAAGTATGAGGAACTCTAGAACTCTTTGTTTGCTACCGGGAACTCCAATTTTTTATTAAATTTTAAACAATTGTTTTGCTAACTTCACAGGACTTAATTTTCCTGATTTTATTAGACAAGTAGTGCGTTCTTTTTCTAACCATAGTCAGCTATTGTTAACAATTATAGTCAACAAAAAGACGTTCCTTTAATCCAAATTAGTTAAGATTTGTAACCAAATGACGTCATAACAGCGTTCCTATAACCTCACGTTGAAATGTCAAATAGTTACGATTTGTTACTATTTCCAACTCATCTCCATGATAAGCGTTGAGATTGTTGGTCTGTCAAATTGGCAGCAAGAACGTCTTTATTTTCTTTGAAAGATCAACAAGAAAGAATAAAATAGATTTTGAGCGATGAAGGAGAATAAATAAATTAGTTCTTCAATATAAAAAAAAAGTTAAAACTGGTTGTTTGCCAGTTTAACCAAATCTAAATGGTTTGTAAAAACCCCAACAAATCCTAGCAATGACATTTCAACAATTTTTTTTTTTTGATATAACAACAATTGTTGACTATCGTTAAAAAAGAACGCACGCATATTTCTCTACAAACTGTCTGCGGCAGCGGTATACATCATATCACATTGCTTCACCTTTGGAAATCTCAAAAAAAAAATTAACTACATTCTAAAAACTTTTTTCACCGCAGATTGATTCCTTAAGAATTATTGTCTTTGTCTTAGATTTCGGGTACAGCATCTGGGTGTTATTCTCCATAGACCAGGTAATGTTGTCGACGTATATCTTCCATTTGCAACAGCTTTACATTATTGTAAGGTAACATTCCATTGATTTCGCAAAAAGATACAAGTCCTCGAAATGGCCGGCTAAATTTTGTGCTTTAATGTCAATTGTCGCGCCTATGGCCTGCAATAGCAGATTTCTGTCGTTGATGACGCATCTATTGAAATCCCTACGGGCCCGGTGGTAATACATCAGCATCTATCACCCTCCCTGTCTCGACTGCCCTGATTAAAAATTAAAAAAAAAAAAACAAAATGCATTTGTTTTAATAATTTTATTTTTATTAGTTTAGTATGTTATACACTTCTTTAGATTACGACTACGGTTTTAAATTAATTCTAATAATTAGGAGTTTAGCATATCTATAGCCAAATGCTTCTTTATTACAAAAACGCCGTCGGCATTTGGAATACAAACACACAAAAAAAAGACATTTTGATTTAAATAATATTATTAAAATAAAATATTTGAATTATTGAAGAAAAAAATAATAATAATATTAGAATATGTATGTATGTAGTCATATATCACTATAGGCGAAGCATAAGGTCCCCTTAAAAATTGAACATTATTTTTGTGCTTTTAACCTTGTTAAAGGGCTTAAAAATTAAAACGAATCATTGTGGATAGTTATTATAGTTTTGATATTTTTTGTGTTTTTTTTTTTTTTTTGTTTTGTTTAAAGTTATATTAATTTATACAAGTTTTACAATCTCAATTCTGCTGAGTAGGTACCTATGAAATAAAGAAGGCAAGACTTACATAAATTGTTATTTTAACTCAAAAAATAAAATAAAATAAAATTATAATAATACAGAATTTTATTATATAAGCTTCAACTGCAAAGTTTTACATGCAATCAGCGACATATATGATTGCTTGCTTATATATGGGTGTATCTTCTTAAAAATTATTGTATCTATAAAATGAAATTTTTTATTTAATATAAATCGAAAGATATAAGTGGCCTAGTCTCATGTCACTTCAGACGCCGTATGCGAGGGCTGTGGTGAAGTTGAGAAAGGTCTATGTAGAAATTGCGCCGCAGAATGGTGATAGGACATTTCTTGAAGCGAAGATATCGAATTGGAGTTGATGTTGTTGGCCGAAGAATTGAGCTTCTCTGGCGAGTTAACCCGAATTTTAGGCGGGGGCGTACTGTCAGCTGAATAATTTGGCGTCGCATATGAATGAATTTGATTGCCATTGAGAGTAATGGTTTGCGGAAGCTGTGGGTGCGGTCTGATGACAGTAGGCTGAATAGGAAACTGTGACATTTCTTTTAGGTTTGAAAAATTCTGCAAGTAACAACCGGCATTGAAGAAGCTAGCAGCTGTTGTATCGAGCTTAAATGGTTGCATGCAGGACATAACTGATGCTGGATAACCAGCATTTGGATTATTAAGAGAACTTGTCAGGTCTCGGGGCTTTTCGTCGTCTATGCAAAGATCTCGGTCATCTCGATCGTTGCCACCATTGGACGTTGATCCGGGACTATGCTGCAGGGTTAAACTACTAGGTACAGGCGAATGAGTTCCCAGCGATATGTCTGAATCGGATGTATCGGATGGAGCTGGCGATGAGGCACCTTCCGCTCTTCGGCATTGGAAAGACATACCTGGGTTGTTTTGATTGTGTTGCATTCTGAAAACGACAAGAAAAAAGAAACTGGTTAAATATAGTTGCATAAGACTTCAAGTTTGTTTTTTTGGTTATGTTAAAATTTTGCATGAATAATAACTGTTCCTATATGCAATTCAATTCGATTGGAAGTATTTCATGTTACGTAAGATAGCCCATTGCGTCACAAACTCAGCCTACAGCTTGTCCTATTAAGTTTTACAAGACAAGTTGTTGAAGGCAGGTGTCAGTTGTGCCTGGGTGAACTAAAGTTATACTATCTAATAAACCCGCCCTATGAGCCTCCTTTAGAAAGTACTAGACTGGCTGGAGTGTCTATCACTGTTTTGCTGAGTCGGTAAAGATATATAGCTGCGATCAGTTTTATAGCTCCATAAAACGATTTTAGAAGCTAAAGGGTGTTTTTTTAGAGGTATAGATAGGACTTTGTAAAACAAACATGATTTTTTTAAATTGACATGAAATTTATTTTATTCGAAAAAAATATGATTTTTGGCGTATGACGGCAACGGCAGACTCGAACGTAGTCTAATCTGAGATCCGATTTTCGATGACTTTTTCAAACATTTGTAGCCGTATATCGGCAATAACGCGGCGAATGTTGTCCTTCAATCGTTTCACGCTTATCAGCGTAGACTAGCGACTTCACATACTCCCTCAGAAAACAGTCAAGTGGCGTTAGATCGCACGATCTTGGAGGGTAATTCACAGGACCATAACGCGAAATTATGCGATCACCGGACGTTTCCTTCAAAAAATCAACTGTGGCACGAGCTGTGTGACATAGCTCCTGCACATCCTGGTTGTTCAATTGATGAAAGAAAAAGACAGTAATCATGGCTCTGTAGCGGTCACCATTGACCGTAACGTTCTGGCCACTGGCCAGTATCGTTTTGAAAGAAGTATACGGACCAATTATTCCAGCAACATATAAAGCACAGTCAGTCAGTTTTTGTGGATCTCAACCATGATACAACTACTAGAGATAACGCCTTCCAATTTTCATTTTTGATTTGTTCTGCGCATCTCGTCATAAGAACACCTGCCTTCTCGTTTTCGCCTTCCCGTTTAACTTTTTTGTTTCGCTCTACCCTATGCGCTCTACGTCATAAGAACACCCGGGAGTTTGAAAATAGTTTGGCACCATGCGCAATGCCATATCTTTATTAGTTGTATCATGGATCTCAACCTACACTTGATGATTGTCATCACTCCAAATACGGCAGTTTTGTTTATTGACGTATCAAGTCAATCAAAAGTGAGCTTCTTCAATGTTGACCGTAAAATGGACGTAGTGCGAGATACGTATTTCGAACAGAACCATGATTTTCAAAATAAATTTGCACAATTTGGAAGCGTTGTTCAGAGTTCAGACGTCAGTCTATAAAATGGGAATGCCAAACCAATCTAACAATGGGCCCTATCATGGTAACCGATCGGAGAATCCTCCGACCGGGGAAATGTTCCGATCGGAGCATTTATTGTGTTCATGGTAACCGAATCGGAAGAGAAATAGAAATGCGTACCGACGCGCATACTACGGCATGAGGAAAACAAAAAAATAAAGTATGAACCTCCTTTATAGTCGAATAAAACTGCACAGCGCAGCTGTATTTTTAGGGGATGAAATACATAACACAAGCAGAAAGCCTCAAACAAAGGAAAAAGAATTAAAAAAAAAACAAATACACACGAAATTAAATAGTTTGTATTTTTTTTATTACCATCCGACAAAAGTCCGCAAGTAATTTGCTGCCGGAGACAATCGAGAGAAATACAAATATAAAAAAGCCATGCATCGATGCATCGCATGAATTCGCTGTGCGTCACTGTCATTTTGACATTTTCAACGCATGCTTTATTATTTTTCGGATGAGTGTCCGATTTATCAATCGGAGAGGTACCATGATACAAAATTCGTACATTTCGTCCGAATTACAGACAATTTTTCTCCGATCGGTTACCATGATAGGGCCCAATATATCACTTGACAGCTGACAAAATTGCCGCCAGTTAGAATAGTGTTGCCAACTTAAAGTTCTATACCTCTAAAAAACACCCTTTATAAGCAAGTTATGGATTCGTGCAAAAAAAGGACGTTTCTCTAAAACGACTCTAAATAAAACTTTCGGAGTTCGGAATTTGTCAGAACAAAATATCTTTTGGTTAGAACTGGGGTTTCGGAATTTGTACCCATTTTTTAGCTTTATGATTTTTTTAGTTTCTAGAACCAGGCAGATTAAAATTTACCAAAGTTTATTTTCTCAGATGGAAACTGCAGAGTTCTTTTTACTGAAATTCTCAAAAACCATCAAATGATTTTCAATAAATTTTGGTGGCCTGTGGCAGCCATGTTTTTTTTTTTGTTGACATCTGTCAAATCTCTTGTTTATTATTCAGTTACTGATGCCAAATCACAACGGCAAGTTACACGGTTAAATATCTTGTATAAATTGTAAAACTTTTGATTATCAAAATAAGTGTTCGTTTTTCGTTAGTGATTACGTTGTTCGCCCGTTTTACGGTAGACGTGGTGCACCTTAAAAAGTCGACTCTTCGTTTTGTGGGCAAAATTGAGACGACCGAGGTACGGTAATAATCAATCAGCAAAGATTCGTAGAGCGAACAACAAGATCGGCCGAAAACATAGCCGCGATCCGTGAAAGTGTACAGCAGGGCATACATTCGTACAAGATCCAATTGACCCAGGAACATAAAGTTCACGACCACAGACAACATCGTTTGCTCGCTCGCTGACAGGGGAGTTTGAAATATAGGAACCCAGTTTTGGCCGAAAAGTCATCTTGACGTGAGGAGGTGCATTTTTGATGAATGACTGTGTTAACAAGCGAAATTACCGAATAGGTATGGGACGATAAAAATCCAAATAACCAGGTTCGAAGTGTGGACAATGTATCCCCAAAAAGTTATCGATTGGTTTGGATTTTGTGCCGGCGGGCGGCGGCGGCGTTTTTAGTCCATACTATTTCGAAGACGACGTTAATGTGGCAATCACCGTACATGGCAAGTGCTGCAGACCGATGAAAACATTTCTGATGGCCCAAATGTTCCAATACGACATGTGGTTCCAACAGGATGACGCTACGTGGCACACAGAGGACACCACAATTAGCATTCTGCCATGAAAGGTTTGAGGGTATGGTTATCAGTCGCAGAGGTGATTTGAATTGGCCACCGCAATGTCATGCGATTTGACCGCATTAGTCTTTTTCGTTTGGGGTTTCCTGAACTCGCAAGTCTATGTAAATAAACAAATTCGACCGATGCCTTGAAGTGGACATAACACCAGGCAATCGCTCAAATTCAGCTAGATCCATGAGGAAGAATTATTGAAAGTTGGACCACTCGGATCCATGTCACATAAAAGGCGGGCATTTGAGCGATGTTACTTCCATACGTTATGGCATACTTTGTCTTTCAAATAAGGAAAGAGAATTGTATGTACCTCACATACCAGTTTCTTTTATTTCGATTCAACATCTACCCGCCCTAATTGAAAGCCCCTCTTCATATTGAATAAATTGATAGAACGCTTGTTAAAAAAAGAGTGTATCTTTTGATCAAAGAGTAGGTGCCTAAGCCTACAAATATATTTTTTAACTTTTTGTGTGCCACTTACTTCTAAACTGTATTGTCTGATGCATGCACATATCAATAATGCCCCGTCCTCAAATCTGCTTTTTAAAGCAGTTTGAATCATTTGTCCACAACATAGGTATGTTTTTTTTTTCAAACTTAAACTGTCTTAATGATTAAAAGTCCCCAAAAACTATTTAGCAACAAATGTGAACACATTACTTATATGTGTGCGTGAGTTCATATCATGTATAGGCATTTAAAGCAATAATAATCAATTTGATTCGGCTGTCCCTTCTTCGAAATCAACAAATGCCACTGTCTTCTTGATATCAAAAACAAAAGAAAGACTCATCTTTCACGCAGATATCTCATAAAAATCATTTCGAAATATAATCGTTGATGTTGCGTGGATTCGATACAGATACGCGGGAGCGGGAGCGGGATCAACATACCTCGCCGCGCCGGCCGGAACACATGCAATGTCTCAGTGTCAGCTTAACAAATGAGCTCGTCAAATTTTTTTATGAAAGCGATCAGCTCAGACACACCAGCCAACGAACGGGCAACCAACAACGTAGCATCTTAAAATATATAGCCTTAAGTTTGTGATGAAAAATCGTTCAGTATCCCGCAATTCCCGTAATGATCCTAATGACGATTTGATATCTTTTTTTCCTCTCTGCTCTGGATGCTCTGTGGCTCTGTGGCTGTGCGGTGCGGTGTGGTTATATATTGAGGTACGCAACAGTATCAGCATCAGCCAGCTTCAACAGCTCCAGCAGCTTCACCAGCACAACAATAATAATGAAAAATGTACTACGGTTCCATGCTGACAAATTGGATTGAGACGTCAAAACTGCAGCGCGGACATGGACATGCGGAGATGGACCATTGAGCATCAGGAGCAGGAGCAGGAGCAGGAGCACACATCTAAAAGTGATGGGGTTGTCTAGAAATTGGTATATTAGCATTCACTAAGGTGAGAAAGTGATTTGCGCCTAATATCGCAGTGTTTAGCATCAGGTATAAGCGAAATATTACTCTAATAGTAATTATTGGTTATACGCGCGGTTTGGTTCGTGGTTCGTCCGTTTATGCCCCGCATCACCAATAGTCCAAGTCCAAGGTGTCATCATTAATAATTTGTTCTCTCGTGTGTATAGTTTTTCTCGCGCGCTTCCTTTTGATTTGACGTCTCATGTTGAGTGATTAATGATGATCATCAACTGCAGAAGGCACATGAATTAACCATCCAACCTGCTGCTGGCCCTAGGGCCAAGTCGCACTTTTCAAAGCGAAACCATCAAAAGGGGACGACGCGACGTTTGCGTTTGCGGAGACTCACTTTGAAACGAACCATCAACAAAAATTATGTGTGAAGTATGAAATCGTTTTGCTTCAACCTAAAATGATGGATAGATGCTGCTCACAGAGCTCACTGTGTTGTGAATTCATCATGTAACTTCCATCATCATAGTCATATAGCGTAAGGTGTTCTTTACACCTTTTATATTTATATAGGTATAGAGTTTGGTCCAGCACATCAGCAGAAAAGACCGTCAATCAGGGCCAGGCTGAAGATATGATAATAAAAATGAAAGATATAGCTATCAACCGGGAAGCAGGAAATAAATAGAGGAATCGGATTGTACGAGTAAGATCGTTTACATGTGAGGCGACCGGCCATCAGGCAACGTATCAATATAAATGTCTTCTGGTCTGGTCGGGTCGGTCTCGGTAGGTCCACTGTCTTTAGGAATGCTCCTTTACTGTAACCATACGCCGATATGTCATCACACGTAACATATCCTCTTCACCATCGCAACATCACCACCGAACGACCGGTCTGATTTCTGATGACTTGTCTTCTTCCGTTCTTCATGTGCACTTGGTTTTGGGTTTAAGTCGAATTGTGTCTTGATGACTTCCACGATTTGTCCCGGTCCATTTGAGAAGAGGCAGAAGAAGCAAACCAAAAAAAAAAAAAAAACACACCTTATTTAATACTCATGACCGAAGGATTTTTTTTTAGCCATGTTATTAATGAATTTTTCTGCGGATTATCGATATAGTGGGAGGAGGATAACAGGTAATTTGATTTGGGTCTATCTATGGAGATGAGGTTCATTTAATAAAATCCAAACCGTCAGCTTGTAAGTATCTATGTCTTCTATGTTGCAAAAAGGAATGGCAAAACATACGAGTAAATATAGATTCAGCGGATATTGTATGGCCAATGGCCATCAGGGCCACTCGTTTTGGGAAGAAGCTTGGCAGCAGAGAAATCGATAGCCTGCGCTCCATCCAACTCCGATTTTCAGCGAAAGACGGACATTTTTTTTTTGCTCAATTTCAAGGCTAATGAAACGAAACGAAACGAAAAACTACCGATCAGGAACGGACTTTGAAGCCGCTGCGCTGCGCTGTGCTGTCCAGTGTCCAGGTCCAGGTCCAGGTCCACCAATATACACTTTTCCACACAATTGACTAAACATATCATCAAGGAGCTTAAACTACCGAAATCCGATATGCTGGCACCTACCTAAGTGTATGTAATTACAATACCTTTAGATACCTAAAATGTAATTCAAAACTTGGAAAATTCTTAATCGGCTCATGTCATGAGTTAATACGTTTTGATATTGCTGTTTGCTGGTTAAAGGTATACGAGAGTAATACGATACCAAAATCTCTTCATTTTTTTTTTTTTTTTTTTTAATTTTTGATGTGGCTGGTTTTTTTTTTTATTTTTTGTTAAATATTATTGTTGTTGTTTTTTGAAAGGGGTAGAAACGAAGCTTTTCGCTCTTTGTTTTCGATTTAAAGTCCATCAAATAAAATAAAAAAAAAGATGTATGATGGCTCATATATACCCGGCAATCTATACGCTATACCCTATAGCCTATACCAACTCTGAGGTATTAGGTGAGTTGTGGAATGGAATGTGATGTGTGGTGTGGTTTCATAGTGGTGTTTGCATTTAACCTAACCCTATGTAAAAAATTAAATACGGTTACTCAAGATTTTTTTTTTAAATCTTGATTCCTATCTAATAAGGGTTGTCTTTCGGAAAAAGAGAGAAGTTCATAAAAACGGGATTAGAATTATTAAAAGTGGCAGCAGCCATTTTGGAACATGTTTTTACTAGGTATATCGTATTCCTGTACCCAATGTTTTTTTTTGGATTTTAAACCACTCGTATCTATTCTTATTCTCATATTTAGATTCCTGTCTGTATATGCGAAGGGGGTTGTCTTATTTTAAGTAGAAAAGATGCTGAGGGTTGCTACATAAGTTTTGAGATAAAAAATCAATCTCTTTTGCACATTGTTTGAACTCTTTCCACCTCAAAATCATGCAAACTGAATATTCAACTGCTTCTGCAGGTGTCGAAAATACGTTGATCTGGCATTTTAAGTTTGACAAAGAAATTCATTGAGTGGTATCTAAATCAGGACTGTATACGGGTAGATGACCCATCAATTCGATGTTTTTATTCCTCAAAAATTCACTTGATTGAACTGATTTGTGTGAGAGCTTGCATTATTTGGACTTTGCCGTGGAAAACAATATAATTCAAATGCCTTTTGAAGTAATTTTTAACTACATTTTCGCACACTTCGGGCAGTATCTCGGCCATTACTTGAGTATCTATAATGTTGGTTTTTAATGCGTCTAGAGTTCATGGATTATTTGCGTAAGCACGGTCTTTTGCGTAGATTTACAGAAAAAATCTAACGATCTTGGTGGCCAATTATTGCCCTGTCTTGTTAGAACCACATATCGTCCAAGTCATGATCTTCAATCACCGGCCAAAAAAATCGTTCACGTCACGTTCAGACACTTTGAAGCGACTAACTATCTAAAGGAATTTTTGAACTCGCTTGATATGCCAGGAATTCTGCTGCATAATTTACAGCTGAAAGTGACAAGGTTCAAAGGAGTGGAAGTCCTTATCCCACAAAATCCGATTAATCCAACTGATCTCTAATTTCAATTCAAGCGAATTTAGTTCCCCTTTGAATTGGCTTTTGCGATGGCAATTAAAAAGTCGCAAGGCTACCAATCGTTGGAAGTCTTCAGGATTAATCTCGAATTTCCCTGCTTTTCACACGGTCAGCTGTACGTTGCCTGTCCGCATGTTGGCGTCTTTACATTACATTACACCTTAATCTATTCCGTCGATGAATTAACAAAGTCGATACATTAACAAGCACTGGCAACTGAGGCCATCGGCACACCGTCTTTGCTGTTTTCTTGACGGAAAAATATGCGACTTTTTTCGATTCCATTCCAATAAATTACATTGAAATTTGATCTATTTATACAAAATGTTTTTGTCATTCACTTTTTTTACTTTCCAACAAGGCCCCAAATTTTTGTGTGCCCAAGGGCCCCGGTATGGCGTAAGACGGCCATGTCTATACTGCCATGAAAGTATTATGGCTCAGGAGTATCTCCTTATAAATATACCTAGGATGCAAAAATTACGACAAAAACTACTGCTCTATGATAATATAAGGATTTTCAATAAGGACGGGTAGGTGTAGTCCGCTGCGTGGAACGTAGCGCCATCACATGTCGTCAAGGTGAATATGGCTTAGTTTTTGTCTCAGAAATCGGTTAACATCAACGTTCTGTAGTGCTCGCCGATGACGGTGACCAGCTTCGTTTTCGAAAAAGTACGGTCTAATGACGCCACCGCAGCACCAACCGCCCCGAAATACACACCAAACGGTAACTTATTTAGTATGCGTCACCTAGTGAACATCTTGTGGGTTGTTATCGTTCTAATAAGAAAATTTTGCTTCTTAGTTCAGCTATTCATTAAAACATGCGCTTCGTCGCTAAAGCTGATTTTTCAGTCAAAGATCGGATCCTCACTTTCAAATGTTCCCAAGCCCAGTCAGTTTACCATTCGGACGTTCTGTAGTTCTGTTCATTCGTGTTACTTTCCATTGTGATTTGGCATTATTAACTGAATAATAAACAACAACTTTGACAGATGTCACCAAAACAACATGGCCGCCAAAATCTACCCGTGCCAATTGAATAACCCAACTATGGTTTCTATAGGAAATATGGGTTGGTGTGTCGAAAAAAATCCTGTATGAGTATAAAAAGTTCGATAAGATAGAAATCCACCTTTGTTTAAGGCCTACATTTAAAAAATGTTTTTTTTTTGCTTTTTGCTCGAAAACCTTCACTCGTGTTTGTTTCTTCTTTATTTTTCGTTTCTCAGCTACCAAAGTAAATACAAATACCCAGTTAGATTATTGATTGATTGAAGTGATGTTTGTAAATAAAATTGAAACCCGTTTGAAGTGTTTCATTACAAGTTTGCTTCTTCAAGTCAAACAAACATAGCTAAACCTATAAGAAGTATCCGAAACAGTGTATCTAATATGCCTTCACAAAAAGTAAGACAAAATGCTTACATTATTCAACATAATGATAACTTATCAAATTCTATCGCCCACGCAATGTGCCGCGACGCGACGTGGTGTATTTCAATTTCGAAAGAAATCAAGAAGAAAGGGCTTCCAAATTATCATCGATTTTAATGTTGCATGTAACCAACCAACCAACCAACCAACGTTAGATATATCAAAGAAAATCTCAAAAACAGCAGTTTCATGAATTCACGGCAATCGCGTTTTATGCTTCCGTTTATTCTCCGCGCACCGATGCGTCCTACTCAACTACACTATAATACTTCTACGACTAGGAACTAGGAAGGACTATAGGTATCTACAAGTTTATGTACCGAAAGCGAACAGGAAAAAAGACAGACAGTTCGACATGAGCGTACAAGTAATTTAGCAACACTTCAACACCAACCGATTACTTTTCCGTCGTCGTAAATGTCAATGATCAATCAAAATATCCAACACAACCAATTTCCTTCTTTGTGCGTCGAGTGTGTATTTGCTCTTGTTCAGAATCAGAATCAGAATCAGAAGCTCTTCTAACTTCTATACTACTTCCTTACTGGCATGTAACAAAGGTCCCTGTTTACTTAACTGCCGTTATTGTAACTGTGTAGCACTAGCATTATACATCTATAAATGGTAGAACGAAACTCTCACACACGTTAAACAGCAGGGAATAAAAAAGAAAATTAAGGTTAGGAAAACATTCAGCACCCTATTGTTCTGCTCGACACTTCTACCGACCGACCGTCCAACGTGTAGCGTCATCGGATCGGCATCGTTGTCGTTTCAATTGGAGATACATTCTCCTTGGGGTATTAAGGGTTCTTGTGAGCAATACCCCTCCTCTTTTTTGTTTCTTTTATCGATGGGTGCGATACCAAATCAAGGAGAAATATTAAAATCAAGAGCAGGAGCTAGGAGGGTTGGATTTGCATTCGAACGACCGAAGATGTCAACACGGTCGTTAACGAAAAAAAAGGTACGCGCCGCGCGGTGCGGCGCGGTGGGATAAGTTGATTTGCCTATGTTCCTTTAAATTCATTAGGATTTAAATCCAAATATTTGTCTTGTGACTATTTAACTGGAAAGCATCATTGTAACGGGATGAATTGAATTCAATTGAAAGAGCATCAATAAAATAAACACTAACAGTTATATGGACATAGGTTTTTTTTTAAACACGTACATACCTAGGTATGGGAAGACATTTGCACACTTAATGGATAAGGGTAGGGGTAGTTTCGATTTCGATGAGGTTTTTTTAAAGGCATGTGAAAACTATAGTCTTTAAGTAAATAAGGAAATACTCAAGTTGAATTTTTCTCATGGGTAGTTATCTATCTAGATACCGGAATATCTGTGACAGATATTTCGGCTACTGTGCAAAGGTATTTTTTTAACTTTGCAAAATTCATACATACTCAGATCGAAATGCCGTTCAAGGGGCTATACTAAAGGGTTTGTTGACCGTGGAGACGTTTCAAAATATTAACGTAAATCGTGGAGCATTAAATTTTCATAAACTATTTTCGACATATTCGACATGACATATTAAGGATCGTCAGAAACGACCACTGGTTTTGCAAATTTTATATTTTTGGAGCAAAGCATATATGTCTGTTTACAAAAGACGTCCTGAGTCCCCTGCCCTTTATATCAGTCCTAGACTAACAACTTGAAGGTAAAGTGGATGGACCCCAAAGTACATCATCAGTAACACTTTGTTGGCGAAGAAGCCGTCATAATGGCAGATCATTCATGCCTACAACGAGCACCTGTTGTATACCACGTGGATTTTGGAGATAAATGGGTACCGTATACGTGTATATAGCCCAGTCATTTTAGGTATTTTAAACCCCAATCTGCGGAAAAATTCCAACCAAGCTGAATTTTGGTACACACCTTTATTACGGCATTGTAATGAAGATGTGAAAAATCGACATTGATATCGTATGCCGGCAAAAAAATTTATGAAGGTCAAAAGGTCACGAAAACCTAAAAAAAAACCGTTTCTCGCAAATGTCTCGGTTTCTGTAGCTCCAATGATTTTAACGTGTAGATATGACAAAATTTTAGAGCATACAATTTGCTACAATATGTATTATTGTATTAAAATTGTAGAAAATTTAACGCTTTACAAAAAAAGTCTTGCATACTTTTGCCGTATTAAGTAAGGAAAAAAAGTAATTGAGGGAAAACCGGAGCAAAGTCGAACATTTTGCAATTTCCCCTTTTCCGTATCTCGGTAACGAAATGACATACAACCATTTTTGTACTAACAATATTTAAGTAAATTTAACGCTCTACAAAAAAGTCTAGTACACTTTTGCCGTAGAACGTAAGCAAAAAAAGTTATAGAGCGAAAACCGGAGCGAACTCGAAAAGTTTGCAGTTTCCCCTCCTCTTTTTCAACAGGGCCGGTGAGGTCCAAAACTTCGCTAGCAGCTGGTTTTTCACATTGTATCCGGGCAATACGATTTACGTATATTTGACTTTGGCATTGCTACGTGCTACTGCTGCAGCTACACCATTGTGCGAAACCAGTTAATCTAAATGGAACTATATATCGTGTCTACCCGGTTAAAAATAAAATAAATTGTTTGCACAACAGCTCCAAGCGGGGCCGGGGCCTGTGACTTACACTCTCAACCATTCCTGTGATTTTAGATTAGATTAGATAAGATTTTATTTTCTCTTAAAAAAATTAGGTACATCATTTACAAAAATCATAAAGCATGGCTATTTGCCGTCTGCCTGATGATTGACAAAACAAATAAATGCTAATACCTGTGTGTGCGTTGATATTCTGTAGGAATGGAAGGGACCTATAATTTACCGAACGGGTAACATAGAAGCACTTTCCATGACATTAATTAATCTTGGAGGATTGTCACTCATAATACAAAAACCTCGCACTAGTTTTCGTCTATTAGAAGAAATAAGCTGAATTTGTTGGAATTTTTTTTAGCAAATTCTGAAAAATTACCTGATTTTCGAAGAGCTATATCTCGGTAAAGAATAAACATACAACAATCTTGGTACCAACAAAATTGTAGGAAATTCGACGTTCTAATATAAAATGGAAATGTTTTTGCTATAGGACGGAAGAAAAAAAGTTACTGAGGAAAAACCGTTTGCAAAATCGAAAATTTTTCAGTTACCCCTTCGCCTTCGCCCACCTCTTTTTCCATAGGGCCCTCGAGGTCCAGAACTTCGTAAAATATTTATTAACTATCCTTGAATAATATCTGATAGTTTCATTAGCTTCCAAACTTTTTCCACCTTCTACCCACTTTTTCAAACCTGTCGACTAGACTAAATGTATGCATGTGGCATATATGTGCATATCATATAGAACGTGACTCTTTCAAGTTTTAAAATCACGATATCCCCGAAATGGTTATTCTAACAAAAAAATGACGTTAACAAGTTTTGTAGATAATTTCATGGTCTACAACCTTGTTTCATGTATTTTTATGATAAAACCTACCGTTTACCAGAAAAATTGTAAAAACCGTTTATTTGACCTTTTGACCTTGAATAACTTTTAACTCACCAGTCGGATCGATGGAGATGTTGCTTAGTTTATTTGAAATGGTGTTCCCAACGTCTGTACCAATTTTCAGCTTTATGCGTAAACACACCTAAGTTTGTTGCGATTCTTTCAGAACACGTCTAAGTTTGTTGTGATTCTTTCAGAACACACCTAAGTTTCTTGTGATTCTTTCCAAACACACCTTAAAAGCGCATAGACGTCAAACAAAAAAAATATTTTCATTTCAAAATTTAATAGTCAGTTGTAAAGTAAAAATGAAGTGAAATGTCAAACGAAAACTTGAAAAGTCCGGTGTGAATGATTTTCAGGTTTTCGTAAACTTTTAGCCGAAAACCGCGTTTTCGGCTCGGTGTGAAAACCCTATTATGTTAGGCGTTTAATTTTTTGTTCACAAACAGAGCCTTAGTTTTCAAAAAAAATAAGTGATTCTGTTTTGCTTCAGAAACTTCAGAGCATAGAATTCGTATTTCTTTTCTCCTTCAGAGTGTGTTCAGATGGGACAGACTGAACTTAAAGCTTAAAACAAATATAAACGTCAACATTCAGACGCTTCCACACCAATTCAATTGATAAAAAGAAGTTCTAAGTTCTTAAAATGGCCGACGAATGTATTTTTAGGTAATGGTAAAAAAATCTTTTTTCAAATTTTTCAAATGGCATGAGAAAAAGAAATAACAGCTAAGTACTAAAACTTGTTTCACAAACAGTTCAGAGCGCTCTGAACAATTAGTTCAAATGACGTTCAGAGCGAGCTCGATATACCCAAACTCTGTTCAGAGCTCTTTTCTGAATGAGAAAAGAAAAACGCCTTATGTAACACCACTAAAATCAAATATTCGACTCAAAGTCAGAGCTTTCCTCTCCGCTCGATTTTGAAAACATGATAGACTCAAAGAATGTGGGCAAGGGTCGATGGTTTTTGGTCATATTTAGTCCTGGTCAGTGTGGCAAAAGAATGGAGCCATTTATAGTTCCCCAATGAAACCTCCTTTTATCTACGCGAGTGTTCTGACAGCTGGGCAGAATTTATATAAGAATGATATTGACTGTAGTTTTAAAGCGGTAGTATAAGGTTTATCTAGAAGGGGTTTTATGTACTGACTTGAGATCAACAATTGGAGACAGCTATAGCTTATTACTTATTTAATAAAGGCCCAGATATACCCTGCTTAAGGTTCAAAGGAAAGTAGAAATAATTAAGAATTCTGCCTCGAATTAAAAAAAAATTCCAAACGCCGTCGCTAAAACACAACTGATGTGATCGGCTACTGGTTATGATCTTAAAGTCCATAACGCCAACCAAATCAATATCTAGCTACATATATGTATGAAGGAACGTACAATACATGCTTACTCACATAATATTTATATCTCGAGTCAACTCGACATATTATCGTCGCGTCGGTCGGTCGAGTCGATTTCAAGATATAAAAACGAAATAAAAGAACACAATGAAATTGACAACTCCTCGTTATTCTTACGCGTCTCTACTTCAACTTTTGTGAGATATTTTTGCGCACATAATGGCAGTTAACTGATGCTGCGTCATCTTTTCAGCCATCATCATCATGCGGCATGGCATTCTGACTGTTCCACCAGTCTTTACTTTAATAACTCTTGATTGCACAATATTCGGAATTCTGGTGGTGCTTTTGCCTTTGCCTTTGCCTTTACCATTGCTTCTGCCTCTGTCTCTTCATTTAATAACTCGATGACTTTCAGAAAATACTTCAACACGATAAGTAAGATGTAATGGTTATACTCAAGTATGCATGTTTTTAGGCGCTTCTGCTTTTATCGACCCATTCATATATATAGAGGATTCACTATCTTTTCCGATCATCTTATTTTCACGTCACATCATTTATGTAACCCCATCCTTCCTCATCATTCGGGCAGCCCCAGTTCCAGCTCTAACTTCAGCTCCAACTCCAGCTCCAACCGCCAACCATCAACCTCCAACCCACGACAAAACGATGATGGTTGAAAGCAGGTAGACAGCAGATACACTACCTATTCTTCTACCAAAATGTAGTATTTTGTGTTCCTGTTGAAAGAACCAACAATGAAGAGACTCTACATATATGGCCAAGCACCAGAAGCAGCACCAGCAGCAGCGAAAGCCCACGAAGAAGCACCCAACAAATAATGTATCTATCTATATGTTGTAGGTACATTAAGAGAAGAGTATATGTATGTCATCGGGTGAATGGGCAACCGTATCTACCAAGAAGCGAGAAGCCAGTCCTTTATGAACAATTTGTCGACGTAAAGTGAGTCTTTTTGAAGTATTTTAAGTGGATCGCTACTCTTCTTCGTGCAATAGAGTCAAAACACTAAAAAAGGTTCGGTGATGCTGCTGGGTTCGTTCGATATGTATAGTTTAGCTTCCAGCTTCCAGTTCATCATCAGTATGTGATAATTATTATTTTGAAGTGTTTTTAAGGATTTTATGTCTGCTTTTGCTTTCGGTCGAACTGTCGATGTCGGTCGGTCGGACATCGGTGTTCGGAGGTCGGAGCTCGGGACATGGGAAATGGGAAGGAACGCTTTTCAAGTATATATTTCTGTACCTACACGATGAGGCAAGGCATAACTATCTCAGCTCACCTGTCAATTGAAATTTTATTTTTGCACTTTTTTTTGTTCCTTTGTGTCTCATATAGTCAGTGAGTCTGAGTATCTATAGCCAATCCAGCCGTTATAGTTACATATGGTCAAAGAAAACTTCCAGGTATAATATTGTTGAATATATCATTGTGATCTTTGTTTTTCATAAGGAGTACCTACCTCTATACCTATATTTACTGTGATTGTAGCGTTAGCTTTGATCTATCTAGATCTCACATTGGTATTGATATCGAGAGAGAATTAACAAGAATCTGTATCTTTATAAGCCGTGTTCTTGAGTGCTGTTGGCGGCTTCTCTATGATTCCCTTAGATGTGTGTTTTTTCCACCGCAGCAGCGCAGAGAAAACTGATAACTTTATACGAAAAAAAAAAAAAAAAATCCGCTAGAAGTGCGTTAATCGATAGGTAGGTTATATTATGGGCTGCTATATAGCTGTGACTGTGAGGAGCATGTTGGCCAAGTGGGTCGGCAAACTACAAGCAAAAGATGCAATTGATCGGAATCCAAGAATATCAAATTGCTGAACAGAGCAGCACAGCACAAGATGGGTTCAAGTTTCCATTTGCATGTGACGTTCTTTATGAAGTCATGCTTAAAGTATTTTACGCCATTGCATTTTTTTTTTTGCTGTTCACTTTTTTTTTTTTTTTTTCATGTAATGTGTAGTGTAAGGCACTTCAAAGGAAAAATGAGCACGCGCTATAAGTTTCAGTTCTGATGTGAAAGGGATAATCATGACGGAAATTTCCAATTAGCTACCTTTATAGTGTCAAATTTGTATTCAAATTTACGAACGATACGATACGATGTTTAGGGAGCTAGCAAACAATTGAGCTTATATTGCTTTTAAATGTTCTGTCAGTTTCCAAACAAAGTTTCAAATTCGCGGCTATCTGTCACAAAAATTGCTTACCTCATTTTTAGGAAGAAACCTGGAATAAATGAAAATCGTCCTTCCTATATTTATGCAATTCAATATTCAAAACATCATTTTTGGGGTATAACTATAAGCTTAAAATTTTAGATGTCTTAGAAATTATTTCAAATTACACATTGAAGCTTATATCAGTGAAACCATTGGGGGTGAAAAAAATCATCAATTACAAAAATGTTTAAAAAAAAAATATAAAAAACATTTTTTTGAAATGCATTTTCAATTGAACGTAAAAGTTTCATTTGTTTGAAATTTTAGGGAAATCGGTTGTGTTTAACGAAAAAGTCTGATCGATTATAAATCCAATAGGAACCCAAAAATCCATTTCGTAAATATTATCCGGGAATCTACCAAATAAGCATTGAAATAACTACCAGGTGTGCAGCCCATACGCTGCAAACATCCGAACTACAGGGATTAGGACAGACAGACAGGCAGGCATCAATACAGACGGACAGAATTTTCAGATCTTTTTTTTCATCTTCCCTTTATCCCCATATTTCGACAAATATGGCCATATGTCGCATTGCAAGGTGACATTAGACCATAATTTACGTCACGGTTTCATGTCACTTCCCAAAAGCGTCATGAGAGAGGCCATATTTGTTTTTGTGTCACAATGCCATATTGCATACGGCTTAGTGACACTTTAAGAAAGTGTCATAAGGCCATATAATAACATTAGGCCATTGAAAGAATTACTATGAGAGCTATTTAATCGGAAAACAACAAAATAAGCTTTTTTATCTGAATTAAAATATAACAACTAAAAAAATATATTTCCATAAAAAGAATTCAATCATAAAAGCGCGAATTGAGAGCTATATTATATTTTCTTTCGATCGTCATTTAAAAAAGATAATCTAGATAGATCATAAGGCCATAATGGCATGGCGTTATGACACTTTGGAATGCGAAATATGGCCTCATGACAATATGGCCCTATGTCATGGTATGGTGCCGCCGCACCGGCGCGCGTACATGAAATTTTAACAATAATTATATAATGCTTCTTAATCGAATGCTTTAAAATTTAAATATTTGTGTGTGTAAATGCGACAGTAAACATTTTTATCATTCTTTGCTCGTCAAACTAAACAAAAAAAAAACATTTTTATGAAAAACAGAAACAGTTAAAGAAAATGGTTGTAGTAACGTTCGTTAACAGAGTATACAAATTGTTCAGCCAAGGTAACTTTTAAATCTTCGTCGCTGTTAACACAGATTAAAATGCAAGCAATGTATCAACTTAATATTTATTCTTATAGGGTTTTCACACCGAGCTAAAACGCGGTTTTCGCGAAAAAATCCCAAAACCTGAACGAAAACACAAGTTTTACCATACATTTTTCCTCATCACAAGTTTTATAAAACGACTGGTTTTATATAAAACCTGTCGAAAACTTGTTGGAATACAAAGCAAACACACCTGAGTTTGTTGTGATTCTTTCAGAACACACCTAAGTTTGTTGCGATTCTTTCCAAACACACCTAAAAAGCACATAAACGTCAAAAAAAAATCAATCATAGCAGCCGAAAATATTTTCATTTCAAAATTTGATAGTCAGTTGTAAAGTAAAAATGAAGTGAAATGTCAAACGAAAACTTGAAAAGTCCGGTGTGAATGATTTTCAGGTTTTCGTAAACTTTTAGCTGAAAACCGGGTTTTCGGCTCGGTGTGAAAACCCTATTAGTCAAAGAAAATTGTTATCCCTTTAGATTTGAGCGAACTGTTCCTTTACCACCTTAAGGAGCATGTTCAGAGAGACTAGTGACAACAATTTCACCACGATATCTCTGCAATAATTCAAGTTTAGGTTTCCTTATCTACATTTCTACAATAAACCTTATTCTTATTGTGCTCAAAAAGGAAAAAAAATCAAAATTCCACCACAAAAAAAAAAAAGGAATATTGATTAGGTACTGAATAATTTTTGGGGAAACAATAAGATTCGAATTAATACAAATCAATCCCCTTTTGATAAAAAATTACATTTTTTTTTCTTAACTGCACCTTAAAAACGGGTATGGTACGGTTCGCCGAAAATGTTTGGCAAATTAACGTTTCGCGGTAGATCATTTCGCCGTTTTTCATTTCGCAAATGTTTCATTTTGCATTTTGTTGTTTGGCATTCCACGTTTGGCAAATTACGTTTCGTTTTTCAATTGATTTGACAGACAATCATTTCGCGTTTTTCATTTCGCAATTTTCGTTTAGTTTTTTGATTGATTAGCTTTTTGAAGTTTTGCAATTTGTCATTTGGCATTGTGTTGTTTTGAATTTTTTAGTTACGCATTTCTTCGTTTCGTTGTTTTTTACTTGGCATATTGTTATTTTGCAATTTTTTGTTAGGCAATTTATTGTTAAGCATTTTTTTATTTGGCATTTAATTCTTTTGCATTTTTTCGCTTCATAAAATTATATGCCTTAAAATTTCAAAATCCGTTATATAGTTCAGGTTTTACACATTTTTCCGTTAGTGGTCTAAATTGTTTTTATATAGGTGTATTAAGTTTTATATGGTCTATATCCGGCATTTTGTTATTTTGCAATTTTTTGTTAGGCAATTTATTGTTAAGCATTTTTTTATTTGGCATTAAATTATTTTGCATTTTTTCGCTTCATAAAATTATATGCCTTAAAATTTCGCGCGAAATTTTAAGGCATATAATTTTATGAAGCGAAAAAATGCAAAATAATTTAATGCCAAATAAAAAAATGCTTAACAATAAATTGCCTAACAAAAAATTGCAAAATAACAAAATGCCGGATATAGACCATATAAAACTTAATACACCTATATAAAAACAATTTAGACCACTAACGGAAAAATGTGTAAAACCTGAACTATATAACGGACTTTGAAAAAATTGCAGAATGTCGAAATTGGTCTTATACATAACTGGTGAAAATTTGGTAAAAAAAACTTACTAGAAGAAAGTTATTGACATTTTTCTAAAACGGCGAAACGTTCTATCAGCGAAATAATAAAACGGCGAAACAATCAATCAGCAAAACAATAAAACGGCGTATCGCTATTTTGCGTAATAACTAAACGGCCAAACATTATTTGTCGAAGAAAAACATTGCCAAATATAAAAAAATTTAATGAAAAAATGCAAAACAACAAATTGCCAAATTAATTTTGCCAACTGGTCGAAAAGGATTTTGAAAAAAAGCGAGACATAAAACCGCAGAATGTCAATTGCGAAACGATTGAAAAACATAATGAATAAACAACAAAACGTAAATTGCCAATTAAGGATTGCGAATTAAACGAAATATTTAACGACTACGGCGAAACAAAGAAATGCCAAACGAATTTTGCCAAACAATGGTGACCCCTTAAAAACATATTCCAAATGAGCTGGATTTCAAATATAAAATTTTAGTTGTTTTTATTTTGCTAAGTTTTACCATGTAGCCATCGCATTTCATCGTAATCAGCCATTGACAATTAATAAGTTTATACATATATGTACATCAGATGGAGTTTTAATATTTTTTCAGTTCGTTTGTCGCTCCGAATATGCAAAAAAAAAATAATTAAATGTGGTAAACGTATGAAGACTGTATAATTTAAGTGCGCAAACAAAATTTTACAAATCGTGTTCTAAAAATGGACAGCTCATAAGACATAATTTCATTTAATATGATTTCATTTTATTTATTTAAAAAAATCTTGAGATCGGATCTCATTTGTATGGCTCAAAAATGAACATTATTGAATTGCAAAAAAGATAAGAATGAAAAACATATATTTGTGCATCTTTAATTATGATGAATACAAAATTCAAGTTAAAACATTATTAAAACAAAAAAATTGATTAAAAATTAAAACTTGTATAGGTTTAATTATAATTAAAAAAAGAATAAAGAAAATTAGTTAACAAATAAAGATTGAAAATAAAACTCTTTTACAGGTTCTGTAGTGTAGATGATTAAATATAAAGCAGATTAAATGATTAAAATTGTTTTATAATAAGCAGATAAACTGTTCCAAATTCTGATACTAATTACGCAGATGCAAAACTTCTCGGTTTATAAGTTTTACATATTACTCGAAGAAATTAAAAATTCCAGCTTTTCCAATAAATATAATAGGGTTTTAGAACGCAATAATTTAAAGATAATAATTAAAAGTGAAATGTGACATTAGAGGAAAGCACAAATTTAATATACATGATAAAAGCTTCTTAAAGAATGAATAAAAAGAAGCTATGCTACATTTAATTTTTGTTTGGTAGTTGATTCCATTCCGCCATTAATAGAAGAACTGTATAGGTTATAATTGGAGCTAACAATGTTATACCCAGCATCAATCTTGTAGCTCTTGCGGAAATTCTACACAAACGTCAAATACCTCCAAAAATGTTTCTTATTATTTTTTTTATTTTTTTTTTAATAATAATAAAAAATACAGACGGTTCAAGTGAAAATTAATTGAGAACACATAAAAAAAGGTTCCTTATATGACTTTGCAAAATAAAAATTAAAGGAGTGTAAGGAATTAATTATGAAATCTGTTTAAATTTCCATTTGGCGGGAAATCAGATTAAATCTGAATTTACCAACAAAAATCACATTACAAATTACTGCAACACTGCATTGCTGGCACCACTGGTGTGTCGGTGCATGCGAATCAACAACCACCTGGCACCATTTTTATGATTGAATTGCAACGAAAAACATTTTTTGAAAGCTAATCTTCCATGGGGAACAAAACAAAATAGAACGAAACAAGAAAAACTATTTGTTCCATTTTGATGGAATTGTCAATTAGCTGGTACGAAAAACAAAATTTAATCATAAAAATAAATAAATTTTTAACAAAAACTGTTAGTTCAATGAAAACTTTTTAACAATTTAACAAAAATTCTCAGAGTTGGATGCCATCGATCAATGTAGCATTTGAATTTAAAATCGATTCATAACATAACATACAAATTTTTCCATCTGAAAATGTTTTCGGTTTGGTTTTTCTGATCATTTTAACTGGCCCTCAAATTAATAAATTTAAATCATGATCGTCGACTTCGTGGGTTCAATTGAAAAATAAACTACCTACTCCATCATTTTTGTTTGAAACAATGGATTTGGTCCATTACAGGACCAGGGACCATACAGTTTTCGGAGTACCCTTAACTAAAACAAAAAGTATATACTCCTAATATTATATCCTGAACGATTTTATCTCAAATTCAAATGCAAGAAATCTAGAACAAAAATTAATCTTGAAACGAATGTTAAAATATCTAGAACGACAACAAATTAGAAAAATCTAATCCTAGATTTTGGATATTTCGTTCTACTTTATAGGTGCCCCAACAATTTATTTACACCCAACAAAAGTTTTGTAGTCGACTTTCTTCAATATATCTCGCGCAGTTTAGAGAAGATTTTTGTGTTTTTAACTTTTTGACAGAAAGTAAGAAACTAAGAAAATTATGAACAAACGATCTAAGAAATACAACTCCTTTTTGAAATTTACTAAATTGGACAATGTTTAAATGGCCAAAGTTCTGATAATTTAATTTCATGACATTCTTTGCACCATCAGCAAAATGCAACAAGAGTGAATAAGCGGTACACGGAAAGAAATATTGATACTTTTAACAGATGCCGATTGATGACATTTGATTGAAATCTAATCAATCAGTAAGAAATATTAAAAATTAATTTAAAAGTAAATTTTAACCACAACAGTTATTTTTTGTGACTCAAAAACTTTATATACATTGTAATTCGCTGCTGATTTTGACAATTTAGTTATATCTTGCAAAAACAAAGTTGCTTTGGAAAGTATATTTTGTCAATCCTGATAGAAAATGGGTTTACCACGATATCTAGAAAAAAAATCTAGAGCCAAAAAATCTAGAAAAAAAATATAGAATTATCAAAATCCAGAAAACCCAAAATCTAGAAAAATTTAATCTCGAAAACCAAAAATCGAGAAAAAAATCTAGGATGGACGAAATCTAGAATATATTAATTCTAGATTTAGAATTCCTTTAAAAAAAATCTATAACACTTTTTTTCTAGATTATTCTAGATTTCCATCTTCCTAGATTTGTGTACATTCTAGATTTTTACTACTTCTAGATTTCGTCTTTCTATATTTTTTTTTTTTTTTATAGATTTTGTCCTTTCTAGATTCTGTCACTCTGGATAACGTCGTGATCCCATAGAAAATTGCACCCTAAACTTGAATTGAAGTCCAATTGCGTATATATGTTTCTTATGTTAGACTTTATTCACTTGTGTAAGTATTATAAACTCAAAAATGTACCTGTTTTTGGCTGCAGCAGCTCGATCTCGTTGCCTTCGGTTTTTAAACCAATTACCAACTTGTGTAGGATTGAGACCAGTCGCTTTGGCAAGCTCTCGTTTTTTCGTTGGATTCGGATAAGGATCTTGAAGATACCATTCCCTCAGAAGACTCCTCGTTCTTTCTTTAAAACAATGCGTTTTTTGTTCACCATCCCATATTGTTGGTGGTAAGGGGAATTTTTTGCGCACTCTGTATTTGTCAACAGGTCCTATAAAAAACAAATAACCATCAGTTAAATCAGTATTCATATCAATATAAGGCAGTATTACCTAACGAACGTCCACGTAGTTTTTCAGCTTCGATATAGTGAGCTTCCAACCACATTGCTTGTAACTTCCCATATGATGCTTTTGTAAATTTATGATTTTCTATTATTGCATAAAGTTCCCTGTAACACGAAAAAAACAGTAAACAAACAACAAATTGATTAGAAAAATGACATTTGTAAAAATATTTGCGGTAAAGTATCTTTAATTGGTTCTGAAGTCCTTATGCTTTCATTTGGTTTTTTTTTTTTTTGCTTCGATATGGGAGCTATAAAAGTCGATGCAGGCATAAGGCATGGACAGACACGTGCTAGCTTTGCACTTTGATAAATGAGAATGTAATTTAATAGGTACATATAATATCGAAGGAATAATGCTTGTCTGCTATATGGTGTTTTTGAGTGAGGTCTTAGGGGTTGGGGTTTGGATGTGGATTGTGAAAATAATCCTCACTGAGCAATAATTAACTTTCCAAAGTGTTTGAGAAGTGATTGTAGCAGATTTTTTTTTGTACGGACATACAAGGAATTGAAAATAACTCCAATCTGAAGTTGACACCTTTTCTTATGATTGCTATTCAATTATAGATCTAAAGTCCTGCTTGAACATAAATTAAAAGAAAATCTGAAAATACGTAAAGACAAGTAAATTGAGGTGTAGGCTTTAAGTTCTGCGAAATTATTTTGAAACAAAATCAAAGCGAATGTCAATATCCTATTTTATACCCGCTACTGGTAAAGTGGAAGGAAAACCTTTGGTTGAAAGAATACATTTGAGATTGCTTGTATACACATCAAGATTTTCAGTTTTCAAATATTTAGACAGTCTTAAAAAAATCTTTGAAAATTGTCAGACATTTTTACTTGGAAATATATAGTTGCCCGGCCCCTTTCTAGTGTATTTTATCTACAAAATTTAGTTTTATTTTAGTTTTGCATCGAAAAGACAATGGTGTAATTTTTATATTGGAAATTTTGTCATATACGCCAAAATATTAAATTTTTCTTCAGTTTTCTCAATTTTACACCAAAATTCAAAAGAATACATCTAATTATACACTCACTGTATAGACAAATGACTTCAAATTAAAAAAAATTTTGGCCAAAGAATAACTGGTCTCAGCATTCACCGTAGCCGGAAAAGTTGAAATATCCGATCAATTTTTGGTTTACTTGCGTGACTTTTGCCAACCAACCGACACGCCGACGGTTAAGTGTGAGCTTACACCCTGCAAATTGGATTGAAAGTAGTCACTGGCACCCGAAGTGAATTCATGCATGTTTAAGGCTGATCTAAAATTATTGAACAATCAGTTCTACTGTATATTATGGTTCATCTTGTTATTGTTATAAGTTCGGTTCCTCAGTGAAGTGAAATTAAAATAATTGTAGGCTAGAGTTTAAAAAAACTTAAATAATCTTACCAGATTCATTAATTATACCTTATTTCAGAGATATTTTTATGATAAGAATCACTATAAATGTAAACACAACTTGGTTTCAAGTTAGTCTTGATCTTGCCGACGGAGAAAAACTTATGCAGTTTCTTAGGGCCGTACGACAGTGTTCATCCTCGAATCAAAATTTAAATACGATTTACCTCGGTTTGTGTTTGCATAATCCAAGTTTAGACGGTGATTCAAGAGTGGTTTTTGATTTAACCCAACTATTTCTACGGATTAAACAAAGTTGATCCAAAATTACAAAATTTAGAAACGAGGGTCTGTGCTGAGCCACTATTGTAACAAGTTAATTTAAGTTTCATAAAGCCGAGTTCACACTTGGGATAGACATAAAACAGCAACATTAAGTTGTCCTCTGTAATCTGCGTTGATGTGTCGGGGTGACGAGATAATTTACAATATATTGCGAGGAATATCAAACTGTCAAAACATTTGTACTAAATATATTTTGTAATCAATAGGTATGTACCGGTACCTTTATATTCAGAAAGTGGAAATCGAGCTGGGTTCGAGTTGAGATTTTGACATGAGTTTTGAAAGTTAGATTTTAAAAAAGGAGTTGGTATCAGTTTGAAATGACAAATATGGAATAACTTCATTTTATGAAAAAACAAATTAAAAATGAAAAAAACTCGATGCTATGTAGTGTGTAAGGATCTGAAACCAAAAAATTAAAGGCATTTACGTTTTAAATATATTTCACTCAATGACAACTGTTGGGTCTGATCAAAAAATTCAGCGAACGTTATTTTAATATGAAGTCGTGATTGTTTGACAGCTCATGTCTTATTAGTTCCGTTTATCTACTCCCGAAAACAACAAATTCTTACGCACTTCAGCCAAATCCTGTTTAATAACACACAAATTCGGCAGTTTTTGGCAGAAGAGGGAGCTTATGAAAGAATAAAACATTTCCCCTTCCTGCCGATTTTAGCCCAAGAAATTTCCTTGGACAGAAATTGTGAGTTCTATCAATATTCAAATTTGACAGTAAAGAAAAATTTACTTGCAAATTTTACTAATTCATGCGTGATTTCGATTTGGTGTCAATATTGAAGTGGAATGCTTAGTCTACTCAGGAACAAGAGTATAATCCTTGTTGAAAGGGATACTCATCGACAACCACAAAAATATTGAAAGCATTTCACTGCACTGTCATGTAACAAACTGTTTTTTTCGATTGGGAAGGAACTAAGTCTTTGAAGTAGCCCTTTATGCAGTTCCTTATTTCCTAAAGGTTTCCACCACTGATGCGAGAAAAACATCATAACTTTCTTCCGATTCATCGGAATCTTCAAGAATTCGATGAAGGTTATCTTCTTCAATAAAATTGGAAAAAACAAATGCAAAAAAACTCCAGACGTTTTAAAGTTGTGTACAAAAATTTTTGTTCAACGCGTTCATTTACTTTTTCACAAGTTTTCTCACTCTTCAATATTCGACAGTCTTCCTATTTCAGCCCACCCAACAATAGTAGATAAACACAGCTATTGTTTTCCCTCAATCTGTCATCCTATAATATCGAAAAGTGAAGAAAATTCCAACATCAATATTGTCCTTGGAGATAGATTGGTGTGCTGAGTGCTGACTCGGAAGATGAATGGAAAATCAATTGTCTTGTCCGCGAAAACCCAAATGATAGTACCTTATAGTAAGAGTCTCCTCTTATTCTTTTGTCTCATGTATTGGTCGGTGTAAACAAGCCTAGCTAACTATGAACATGAACTCAACTTATTTTGGATCCATCAGCAAAGCTTCGCATATTCAAACATATTTGCAATATTTTCGCGCGTGGCAATGGTACAGTGGATGAAGTGCTTGATTGCTAACCTAAGAGTTGTGGGTTCGAGCCCCAGCCTGGGCAGCAACTTTTCAATATTCCCCCAGCTTCAACTGGACGCCACCCGTGGGATTATCATGAGATGAATATCACCTATTTCTCAATCCATTGTACCAACAAAAAATCTTTCCTATCTTTCTATTCCTTCTAACTATTGCCGTGCAGTTTGCATTCAAAAGACCTTGGGTCTTCGTCTTACAGGCATATAGTTAAAATTATTATTATTATTTGTGCCTATTACTCTATTTGATAATATTTGTCTAAAATATTAGTTCTTTTATCAGTTATCACACCTGATGATCCTCTCTAATTTGTTTCCAATAATTAGATAGTTATTTCTGATAAATCAATCAATGGTGGGTACTAGGTTGGAAAAAGGATTTCATTTAGAAACACAATGAATTCAAGATGGCAACTATAAATTAAGTAAAGAATTCATTGGAATAAGATATTTTGTGTATTCGATGAAAAGTATTTTCCTACAATTTTAGCAGCTCTCTTCTACTTTTTTTTATAGGTCTGCCATTAAATTTGACATTTTATTTAATAAGCTGATTTGAAATTATTTGTAACCTGATTTCGTAAAAAAAAGTTAGAAATGAGATCATCTCGAAATAAGAATATATAGAATACTCTCATTTATGGAATTGAATTTCGAAATTCTGGCCAACTTACACAGTCGTTAGAACCGTAGTACCGTAAATGAGTTGGTATATAGAAGGTATTATCTAAGATTAAATTGAAGCCTACAATTTCCGTTTGCAAAAGTTCAAACTAGAATTGTACTGAACTGCTGTGTCACAATAGGAAAATTGCTTAAGCTAAGAAAGTAGCTGTAGTACAAAATGTCAAAAAAATAGCGCACTGAAGCAGCATGCGCGAATGCAATGGTTTAGCACTGAACTTAAACAAAAATTGTGTTTTCAATTTTTTTTTCTATTGAAACGTCAAAAATGCAGCAGGGCAGCACGTTCGTGAAATTGCTGTTTGTTGAGTCGACTTGTACTTTAGCTACTTTCTGTGCTACAGCTGCAGCTGCACATTGTAGCCATATACAAAATGCAATACAAATAACGTACATTTAACTTTGACAGTGTTTTGAATTTCAATGCAAATTTCATTAAGCGCTATCGAAGACATCAACGTCAAATTGCCATAACAAACAAGAGCTCCGACTCGCCGATACACTAGTAATTTGACGTTAACGTAAGCTGTCATATGGAATCACAGCAATTACAAATAATATACATAAAGGTAGTTCCACACTATCCTACAGTGTAGTACATGTCAAAAAAAAAGTGTGAAGGAATGTGTGATGGTTTTACATTCAATCCTAAAAAAATATTTCAGATCTAAACACGTGTCAAATCGTATGAGATCTGCGCTGTCATATTCTGTTTCCACACCATTATACACCTGTTTCATCCCACATTTTTGACATGTCGTATTACACTGTGGGATAGTGTGGAACTATACCTTAAGTATCACCAAGTAGGACTTTGATATTGATTGACGAAATTATCTGATTCTTTTCTAGTTGCAGTGCAAAAGATATTGAAAGAATGAATTTTTGACAAATCCTACTTCTTGGAATAGGTGACAGACAGTAGTCATTGTCTAAGCTTTCGATTTTGACATTTAACACACAACATGGCCTGTTCCGTGTCAGCTCAACTGATTTGTACGACATCTACAATTTGTATAACATAATTAAATTTGACATAAGGATTCGTATAGATACACAATTGTTGTTACATCAAGAAAACAGAACAGAAGAAACTTAAAGTTTTAATAAAGTTTTAAAACAGTTTCTGAGATAGCATATTTTATTTTTGGTAATCGTACATCACCTTTCTGACTTCCCAAAACTTTTTGAACCACGGATCCAAAGCTAAAACTTTACTTTAAGTGAGGGAGAAACATTAATGGCTTATGTACCTATACCGCATCATTATAAAAGTTGCAATAAAGTTGCAAATAACATTTACGAATAAAAGGACAATCAAAGTAGTTGGACCGAATTCTTTGGCCTCGGCTTTAATCCTAGAGGCATCATGTTTGGTTTAATAAAATTGAGTTCGATTTTATTTGTACGATATAAACGATGAAAAACCTGCTCTTTTAAAATGCAAAGCCCGCACTTTCAAAACAAAGATCTCAACTAAATTGCTAGAGACTCTTCCTTTTACAGGAAGACCATCGCAGAGAACGTCTCATGCCACATGAATGAGTACAAAATTCAATACATTTCCGCTTGCTAACCAAACCAAAGTAAGTATCTTCTATTAAAGTTTGTGCAAATTCAAAGTGTTGAATATGGCTGGAGCTGGGACCTGGGACCTGGGAATTGTAGGACTCGGCAGTCGGCAATCGGTAGTCGGAACTCGGGTTTCGCCAAACTAAATACGATCATAAATTTCTTTTGTCATGATTGTTTGGGGTCTTTAATTAGTAAATTAATCCCATTGTTTATTAATTGAACTCATTTTTGTTTTGTTGTTGTTGTTTTGAATTGTATACAACCGTGTTGGCTTTGTATGGGCTTAATAAAAGCGCTAGTGGCACTGGCTATCAAATATCCGCTGGGTAAATAGCTATGTGCAATATGCCATGTCGTGATCTTGAATAGGAATAATTGTGATCATTCATATTAAAAGGGGTTTGTTTTCAAAGAGGAAATTCCAATGGAACACAAGTATAATTCGAATGAATGGATCCTATATACATACATGGGTATTGGAATTTTTATACATTTAAATTGGATTTCAATGGAGTTTTTTTTTTTTTTGTCGTTGTTAAATTGTTGGTTTGTATTATCATTTGTTGGCATAATTAATAAAGTAAATTAGAGATATTTTTTGGTTGTTTTATGGTGTGTGTTGCTTATGAAATCAATCTACCTACCAACAAAAAAAAAAGGGTTTCTTGTTGAATAAAATTAAATTAGATTGGCATTCAAATTATCTTTTCAATTGGATTTGTGAATACTTTCAAGTTTCAAGCAAATTAGAGACACAAACTAATGTGGCCCTCATTATTGTAAACGAATTGATTTAAAATTTGAATATTAAAATAAAATTTGTATTTTTATCAATTTGATGCTTTCATTTTACATTTGACAAATGACATTATAAATGACAACATCAATATTTGACGTTTGACATTATTTTGTCATTTCAATTTGAGACATTTTGGCAGCATTAGTGTATATCAGTTTTCAATTAATTCTACTTCTTGAATTATGAATTCCATTGTTGACATGTTCATTATTCAAACTGACACTAAATTTTTCTATGTTGTCAAAATACGATAGATGGATACAGAATGGGTTACAACTATTCCATAAATGAAATGATCGTCCAGAAAAAGGTTCAGAAACCTATCAAGTTTTTCTGAAAGATAGAGATTTTATTTTTTAAAATTGTGTTTGTATTTTTAGAGTAAGAAAAGTTCTTGGTATTGGAAAGTGTTATTCTGATGGTAGATTATAAACTCTTAGTAACCAGTTGTACAATAGTGGTTCCGCACTGAACTTTCTTTTAAATTCTTGATGAGTTTATTTAATCCATCAAAATCGGTGCTGGGTTAACTTAACTCTTCTTTAACCACCGTCTAAGCTTTGGATATACAACCACAAACCGAATTAAATTTTATCCGAAAGCGGACCACTAGGTACTGTACAACTGGCCCATAACAATTTAGAAACAAATTAATTTTGCAACGAAGAACACAATAAGAATACAATCACTTTAAAATCCAATTGAAACAAATATCGCAAATTATGCAAATAGGTACGGAGTTTGGAGGAATTGATAAACTGTGGAAAACTTGCACGAAACGCGCCTCTCCTATCTCCTTTACTTTTAAGACATTAGGAAGTTCCAAGAAGGATCTGTAGTCTCTTTTTTTAATTCACTAGGTATCTGTGCTGTGATCTGTGAATATCTACGAATTTTAAATTCCTTTGTGCAATTGACATGAGGTTTTCCAGAAATTCACGATAGAAAAGAATATGAAGAACTGAAGAATTACTTAGGTATATGAGAAAATGGAAAACTATTAAGAAGATGGACAGGATAATGGGCAAAGAGCAAATACAAAGACGAAATTAATTTTGTGAATGAAATTTATTTTGCGGTAAGGTCACAAAACTATGCCTGCATTGTTTTGTATCTTTTGTTTAAAGGCATGATCAAAAATCTACCTGACATAACATTCAGAATGGAAGAAGAACATTTGTACTGAAAGTTTGAAATGTTGTTACAACAGCTTGATTACATAAACACACAGCCAAGATGTTGTAGTTTTAACTTTTCTCCTCGGCTGAACAACCATCATTCAGCGCCTTTAGAATTGCAGGTCGCTTTTACTTATTTTGTATTGGAAAACTTTTTTTCCCCAAAAATTTGAACAAATACAATCGATTATTAGAAGTCAGTGTTCAAACTCTGCTAATACCAATCTGTTTCATGTCAAAGTATAGACAAATTTGCAGATTTATATTTTTTTCTTTTCTATTGATTAATGTAGAGTGTGCTCTATTGATTGCAATTTTGCAATACAAGTATATCTGTCATTATGTTGCTTTGTAGATGCAGAGGTTAAGAAAGTTGACGGTTTTCCCAAAGAAAAGAACATTTTATTAGAACAAACCCATTAAAACTAAGTTGTACACAAGTACCAAAATTCTTCCAATATTGGCATCATTATATTTCTTATTAAGCTGATCAATATTTTCGTTCGAATATGGCTCTGTCAAGAATGCAACTCACTAAGCAAAAAAAAAAACTGTATGCACTTTTTGTCGATTTTAGGGCAGCCTTTGACACAATCGACAGTTAAACATTTTTTGTTTAAAATGCATTTAATTTATAGAATTGTGAAATATATTTATCTTTTATAAATTGAAAAACTTTGTTCATTGATCGCAAGTGTTATGAAGAAAGGAAACTTCCGAAAAACTGGAAATGACCCGTGGACTTTAGAAAGGTTGCAATCTTAGTCCGTTGCTATTTGCAATTAAACAAAATTGGTGCACAGACATATAGTTCAAATTATGTATGTACGCGGATAGTTGTCAGCAGAATCAGAGACTTCACTTGATGATAAGAAGCCTAGCAGAATATTGTAAGACATGGAGTAAACATTAACAAAACAATTATCAAAATGGAAGTAGAAGAGCTTCAAGAGATGAGCAGTGGAAACTTGATGAAATAAACCTAGATTTAGAAAAACATTATACCTATTTATGCATGCATCTAGCTTTCAACCTGAATATAAAAACTCATTATAAATTGAATGCTGAAAAAGCTAGGTAAGGTATTTCAGCATATTAGCAAAAAAAAAAATTTGATTTTACTAATATTGCTTCAAATTGAAAATACACCGTCTTCAAAATAACTGAACAATCGGTTTGATATTGTGAAGCACAAGTTTAGGAGACCTGTTAAGTCGATGTCGTGGAAAATATACTTACTTTTATTTTGTAAAAAAAAATCTCCAAACTACTGATTAGTACCTACACCAATACGTACGTCTACATGTCAAAACACTTTTATTTTAACTCTTAAGCTGAATGCGAATAAATAGTTTGGCATAACATTAACATAGGTAATTAAAGAAACAAGGTTTCCAAAGTTAGCCCGAAAAAAATGCGGTTCAATTTCACAAAGGTTGGTTACAAGATTGAACAAAACTAGCGGCGGACAGTGGTATACTTTTCACAAAATCTTTTTGAAATTATTCAAAAGTCGTTTACAACCTCAATGCGCTGAACTATTTTAGCAAAATTTTCAAAGTCAGAGAAGAAATACTGATTTCCAACCCCCACTTCCTTGGAGGGTGTTAAGTTTTAAGGGAGATAAGAAAAGCGAGAAATATTGTGAAAGAAAATGAAGCATTTAGAGTTTTTAACTAGAAAATATTGCGAGAAATTACAGAAGTTTTTCGAAAAAGTGTAGGAAGATAGGAAGAAGCCAAGCAATTTCAAAGCGTTTTTCAATAAGTACTAAACAGATTGTTGAAAATAGTGAAATATACAGTTGAATTCCTTGATAATATGAAGAACGAGACAGGGGAGGTTAGATTGGAAGTACGATACACGAAATACCCGATCAAACAATACTTTTGTTGGTGCTTCCGCTACCAATTTTATAAATGTTGTTTTCATTAAACTTTGAGTAAAAAGTATTTGGTGGTCGGTTCTTAGAAAAAGAATTTCAAAACTCATTCTTATCGGTAATTTTTGTTTGTGTTTTGCAATGATAATCTCGATTATAATTGTTTGACTTTTTAAGTTCCCCGTCGGTTAGTTGAAGATATTTATTTCTTCTCAGAGTATCCATAGACTAGAAGAAGACAAAATCAGAATTAAAGTAGTCTTTAGAAACTTAATTTTTCTTTTGTTTGTTAAAAAGTCAATTTATAATAACACTTTCCCATGATAACGTTAGCACCACCAATATAGAAAACAAGACTTTCTTTATTATGTGAAGTTAGTTTTCAGTTTTTCTTCGGAGCCGAATAAAATTAAAATCCCCCCACAAAGAGTAATTTCTAAAATAACTATTAATTAAGTAGTTTGATGCTTTTGTCAAGTCTTTTAGATGGGTTTCGTTAGACTTACATATATTGTCTTCAAATTGAAGGCTTGAATTGTTTTAACTTCTTGCACCAGAAAGTTAGTCTTTTCAACAAACCTTTTGCTAGTTTTTAATTGCTCTAGTGTTATTAATTAGGTAATTTTCTAAGAATATGTTTGAGTTCTAGTTTCTAGATTATGGATATGGATACTCTGAGATAATATAGCATGTCAAACCATTACACCACCCACAGGACTATGATAACGCTTCCAGAATGTAGTTAGACTATTGTTTTGAATGTTGTTATTGTTCGAACTATATATTCGGACAACCGAAAACACTTTACACAAATCCTATCATAGATTATGACTGGTAGGAGCTCAAAGCCAGCTGGACCGTTAAGGCTTAACCAAACCGAAGCGAATCAGTCGAAGACAGTATAGATATACTTTGGATCAATGAATATGAAGGGGAACGGTGTACATTCGGAAAACATTTGGGGTTAAACGTACTGACATGCATTCAAAATTGGACAGCGGAAAGTTTCTTTATCACAACGAATCTTCTGCTCGAGTTTTGGGGGAGCTTTAAAAATGTTTGCTGAATGTTTTGTAGCTTTTTATCAAAGCCCCCCATTTTTGTTTCTATTATAAAAACTTTACTCACTTACTTAGTTCCGTAAATTCTAATTGTTCATCTGATTTAAGGAAAGCCTTGAGGTTGAGGTGAACCTGCACCAAGGCTGGATGATAAGACAAATAAGAAGTTACAGATTATGGGAATGCATCGTGAAACACTATATGTAGTTATAAAGGTAAACCTATTTAATTGTTTTATTAAACAAATGAAACATACTCTTTTTTTTAAATTGTTTAAATAATCACACATTTGCAAAAGATCCACTATAAAAATGAACTTACATCGATTAAGAGCTTCTATTGAGAGAAAAGGGCTTTTATGTTTGTTGATAAAGTAGCAAACCTATTCATTGGATCAGCAGTGTATACCTCACTCTAGGTATGTGGCCCAGGAATTTTGTGGTAGATACCAACACCATTTGTTCAGTTCAATTCTAATCGAATGTATGATTTCCTGGGGTTAAACGTAAAAGTTAATACTTCCGGAAGAGAGTTCTAACAAGAACAACCTTATAGGTACTTCTTGCGAGGAAAAAGCAGTGCACAGCAAACAAGTGGCCTCAAATAAGTGACTCGGAGTGTAGTTACTAACTCTTATTTGACAGAATTATGGAACAGTTGTCAGGCAGAAAATAATATTTCGCCTAAGAAAATGGCCACAGATGGTAGGAGGAACAAATACTGAAGACATCAGCTTCTACTTGGTAACCTAGTAAGTATGTCAAAGTAGATTATGTAAATTTTTTAGTTTAAACACTTTTCAATGATTGACTCATTTACAATAGAATATCATACTAACCTGAAATTTCCAACGTGATAAGCTACAACAGCTCTCGCCCGGAGAACTGCTTCTGAGTTTAATATTTCGTGCATATTAGGCAATGCCACTGGCAAGCTCCAAAGGAATCTCGCTAAACGCTCAATATCCCCCGAGTCCTCAAGTGTCTTGCAAACAATTTCAACTTGTGTGGCCGAAAATGCCAACGTAGGAACCGCCAATATCGGGCTAGGTGCTATAATCTGATGATTTGGGGAAAATGTCTCGGAAGGAGGATTTTTACCCTCCGTCGGTCCAACGGCCATTTTATTAATTGAATCCACTGTGAACAAATTTGCATACTATACTTGAGCAATTTTGTTATTCAATTATTAATTATTTCTTCTTGATTGCATTTAGTTAAGAAACACATTGATCGATATACTAGATACACTCACTAACTTGACAGACGAAACACAAAAACCGTTTTTTTTTTTTTTATTTGTCAAAGACACTAGACGGAAGATCCTCTTTTTTTGAATATTTGGTTTTAATGCACTAAATTTAATTATCCGTTATTTATTCGCTCTTCGATTGTTTACGTGGTTACGTTTTGAAGGATAAGGTAAAAGGTATCCGGTTAATACAGACAATTTACCGTTTTTTTGTTTTGTTTAAGTGATCACCGACGCCATTGCGAAATTTAGAAAAAATCATAATTATTTCGAAACCGCACTATATGCACTCGCAGCACAGACGTCTGTCAGCAGCAGTAAGCAGAGTATCGCAATCGCCTTCGCTTGTAGATAACCAGCTCATTAGAGGCCAATTCCGTTCCGTTGCCGTTTGCCGTCGCCGTCTGTCGCAAATGCCTTCACGTTATTTTTTTGTTTTCACTGTGGTGCTGGTGTTAGCTAGCTACTATAGTATACTACCTATTCACAACGACAAGATACACACACGTATCCACTTAAACCAATGAGACATAAACAGATATCCGTTCGTTTCGGTACACGACGTGTAATCTAAACATTGCCCGTTGTTGGTTAAACTGGAAGCGAAAGCGATATCGATACAATATTTGTCGCCGCGCACACTGACTTCTCTCAACAACGAAGAACCAAGTAGCCGAACAGCAGTAGTATCAGCAGTAGCAGCAGGAGCAGCTATATCGCGATGGATACTCTTAAAAGTGGGAGTTCAGTTGAGACCTTAAAATTATACCGGACGCCAGGCCAAGCATCATATACTTGGTTGGATCAACTTCGCTAAACCAAACGAAACAACGACGAAACTTAACCAAAAACACACCACGCTATCAAGACAAGCTACTCCAGCCATCTGATGGTAACCGAGCCGGGACTATGTGCATGGAGAAAACCCAACCAGATTCTAAGAGGGCGTAACCATTCCGTTAAATCTCCACCCATTTAAATGCTGCTATCTCTTTCAGGTATTCATTGTGCGAACGAGATGACTCACACACACTGTTGTTTTTTTAACTAACAATAAGAGTGTCGTCGTCGTGAATTGGACGGATCTAAATGATTCATAAGCAATGAAGGGCAACAAATCAAAGAAAAGATACTCTAACGCTATATCACTCGCTATAAAGTGTAGCGTGTAGGAAGAGCGAAGAGTATGGCGATGAATGGATGGTTGGTTTGGTTCTCTAATCATTGCTCAGCGGATTTTGAATCTGATTCTGATTCTGTGTTCGGTTCGGTGTTCTGCTGAGATGATGTTGAGCGAGCGGTTGAGGAGGCTTGAGGGGAGAGTTGACTTCACGTTCTCAAACTCACACACAATAATGGAGATGGAGTGGAAGTGGAAGTAGAAAATTGCTACTGTAGTGTAGCTGTAGGTTGTTGGTATGGTTGGTTCTCTGAGTGACAGTCGGGGTGGAAAGCAGGCGAACCACACAACGTCGTATAAACGAAAACGATATTAGGGTGTTAACAGATTAGTTGTTTACATGCCAAAGTAAATGAGTCCGTCGAATGAATGGATACGTATAACGTAGCTGAAAATCACAAGATCTGTATTCTAGATTCTGGATCTGGATTCTGGATTCCGGATTCTGGGCTCGAAGCAGAAGCTGTGGTATAGATAGAGTAGCCGAAACATTGCCGCGCTTCAGTCACATTACGTTAAGAGCATACGAATACGGTAACGATGACGATGGCATGGCGGTCGGTGGGTAGGAAAGTCTAGATATATAGGTAGGTATATCCATTAGGTAGGTATAAATATCTGCTCTATACAAAGATATGCTTATAATGTATCCATCTTCGCTTCGCTTTGAATTGGAAGTGTTTTGGGTTTTTGGTTTTGCTTTTGCTTTAGTTGTCGTTATGGTACCTGGGTTTGAGTTTGAGCGCACAATGGTGGTAGAGTAATATGATTATACCCATGAATCGAAACTCGAAAGGTGGTGTTCTGTTCTTGTTCTGGTGCTGGTTCTGGTTCTGGCGTTGAATAGATGATACAATGGTAGTTCAGCAGTTCGTTATCGTTATACTCGACCGTCAGCAAATGAATGTGGCGAATACTTACTGACTCGACGTAGGTATTTCCAACAATGCACCATCCATAGATTTCCAGCTAACACGTCGCTATCATTTCTATAATATCAGACGAATTACGACAGAAGGGCTTCGGTCGGCCTCTGGGCTCCTTTATTCTCGTTGTGTTGTGTCACGGATTCACGTCCGTCGCAGTGGATTTTTTTTTTTTTTTTTTGATGTTCGATCAATTTGTTACATTTCCCCATTATTATTATTTTCTTTCATTTTTTTTTTTAATGTAACAGGAAAAGGATAATTGTGCTGCTAAAGCAGGGAGTTGCTTTTGTTATAGGTTAGGTAGGTATAGTTAGGTAAGTATAAGTATAGGAACGACAAATTACGAATAGGGTTGTTCGACGATAGGTGATGTATAAATGGAAGAAGGGAACAATGACAATGTTGAGAACCAACTCCCTTACGACAGCGACAGAGACCCGTTGCTCAATTGTTAGATTGTACAATGTAGGTATAGTAAGTATATTATGTATACCTATCTACCGACCACCATTTACAAAATTTACCCTGCCTTTCATTTGAGGATAGGAATACAAATAAATACAGTTTCAATGAGACCTGGCATACAGTCACTGCCAAAGTTATTCGGATAGAGGAATTTTTATTTAATATTTATAACGGCATATAGATAGGGGTGAGTAATGTTAATAAGAGTATAAGACCTTTTTTTAACCAAAATGCAGCCTAGGATTTTGAAAATAAGTCGGTCAAACCTATTCAAAATGTGGAAGCCAAGTTTCAGCCTGTTTAAAAAAAGCCTGTTCAGAAAATGTCGCGATAAAGGATTTATAACTAAAGTCCTTTTGTTTAAACTTAGGTAGATACCCCCCGTATATGGGGCTATTCTCTGTCCAACATAAATTTGCAGTGCACGTCTTATGGGGAAACCTTTTTAAAATCAGTAGAGTGCCATATTTTTGCACAATACTAAACTAAAAGAAACCCCATAAAAAATGTTTACCCGCCAGTGAATTTCCAATAGCATCTGACGTAAATCCAACACGTCTTATTCATATTAATCGCACATCTAAGTTACCACCAGTGTGCTAGTGTCTGTTCGGTAACTCGTTCAATTTTTTTCCTTGGGTTTATATTAGTGTTATAGGTGTTATATTTAATGTCATCAAATGTGAAACTAAAAATTTGATTGCAAATAACTGAGTGAGTTAAAAATTTAAAAAAAAACTAAATTGTCATAGTGTCGATAATATGGCCCATTCCGGGTGTTGATATAAACCATAAGGACATATTTAAACCATGGTTTAAACTGGATTTTTTGTTTGTTTTTGTTTTGTTTTAAGGAATCATGGCTTTCAATGAAAAGAAATATTTTATGTGTGAATTCAGCATGTTTTGCCATCTCAAAATATTTAAAAAACATTGTTTAAAATCATACCGCACTGGTCCATATATGAAACTTAGTGGGCCATATTACAAGCTTTTTTTTAAATGTGAAATGAAGTTCCTTTAATTTTTTTTTTAACTTTTTGTTGTTTATTTTTTTCAATTAGGTATAGTTTCTAAAGACTGAAGTAAAAATATTTTGAAAGACTGTTTACAAAAAAAAAATAAATGAATTAGACTTAAATGTATAGTTTTATTGAAGAAAATGTTAAGGGTGGACCATATTTGGCGCACTTACACTACATACATATATTTTTTGAAGTTTTGTGCAATTTGTATTTGTATAAGTACATACTTGTTTATTTAATTTTAAACTATTACATTAATCTCAATGAATAATTTTTTTTACTCGTTTTTTTAAGGTAGTACCCCTACTGGTGTGGGGATAACCTTAAAAAAAAGTCCTTTATTCTTACCTCTTAGTGGTGTGGGAAAAGAGACATTTTTTTTTATAAATAAAACAATTAAAATGAAAATATCCATCTAATAAAAGGACGGGACATAAGAGTGCGTATAAGCAACAAACAACCCTATCTTTCCTGTACTGTCTATTTAAGTTGGACAGAGTATAGCTATTACTTCTTACCCTGTTACACGTAATCCCATTCTACCCTACCTCAATTAGTATATGTTCACCTTAAGTCCACCTTTATTTTATTTGTTGATTGCACAGTGTGAGTTAATTTAACATTTTATTTTAGATTAGGAATAAAAATTAAAAAACTTCTAGACCTTGCATTAACAATGCTGGATGATCTCAATTTTAAGGTAACGACTTTTCTGAGTTCTGACTAACTCGAATAACTTTTCTCATTGTTCCTATGACTGCAAATAAATGCATAACTAACCAATAATTCGAATTTTCTTGTAAAAAGATCTAAAATCGAGTATTTACTGTTTTTATACTAAAAGTGATTGTTCAGCAGAGGAAATATAAAAAAAACGCTAATGTGTGTAGGTGTACTCTGAAAGTAAATCACTTCATTAAGGATTGAAATCTCTGTGAACCGCTCCGACTTGGTGGAGAATTCTAGCTTAGGCGTCAGTTATAGCGACCCGACCAGTAAAACGCATCAGTAAAAATTGAAAACAAATGAATTAGAAGTTTTTTTACTGATGGTCGTTTATAGCAATTAGTAAAATTATGTCAGTAAAAAAATGGTTATATCAACGGATGAACGAATTTTTTCCGGATGAACGAAACAGCAAGAAACTAAAATCAGCTGATACGTAAAATGAGTTTTTGCCAGTAAAATCAAATTATTGGTTTTCCTTGAAAAATACATTACCGAATCAATATATATTTTTTAAATAAATTAATTTATGTTATTCGCCACCTATTGGTATACACTTTTTGTTTCAAAACACATTCAAACATAGTAAATACTACAAAAGAAAATGTTTACTGATGCGTTTTACTGGTCGCTATAACTGACGCCTAACCCCTCCTTTTCTTCTGAATCACAACTATGACAACATTTCTTGTGTAGAAACTGTATGACTTGTGCGAATAATTTACGTCGTGACTGTAGATATAATGTCGATTGGGATTGGAGAGGGATAGGAACTTCGAGTAAATAGGAGGGTTTTTAGAATTTGACAGTCGCCGTAAAGCAATGGTAATGAATTTGCTACAGCCAAGATGGGCGCTCGGCGTCATATCTATGACTTAATCTGTTTACTTTAAGGGCAGAGTCCCATTCAATATGGTTTATTGGGTTTATTGAAGTCAAATAATGCATGAGTAGGTAGAAGGTTCATATTATGTATATGTAACGTTACTGTTATTTTATTGATTTCTTAAATATCTTTGTCACTTTGAATTGTTCTTAGTAATGTTATAGCTTAGTTTGAATTTCTGATAGGGACCCGGATACCTATAGCTGGTAGACCTTCTTTACAATGGAGGTATTTTAACAGTCTTATATACATAACATCATACAGCCTTAATATAAATATACTAAATGAATAAATAGGATACTTGAATAATGGAAGAGTGTTAATTTTATTGACAGGTAGATGTATCTTCTTGGCACGGAAATGGAAAAGTAAGATTTAGGTACATTGTATCTATAGTTATATTTTTTACTTTCAAAACATAGCCCAGAAAACCAGGATTAAAAATATAAGGAGAGACCAAAGCTTGACTAAGCTTCTCAAACAAGATTATATGGCATTTTATAAAGAGTAGGTGCAACTTTAAAAATAAATTGCTATACCCGGCATTCTCTACAATTTCTATCTAGAATTTTGTTTGTTGTGAAATAACCAAGATAATATTTGATGTACAAAACTATTGTTTTAAATTAATAAACACAAAAATGGCAACTGAAAATGTTGAATTCGTTATTTTATACATATTAAAGGTATATTTACCCGAATAGACTTTATCCAATTTTGTGAAGGATTAAGAACTACACTATACCCCATTCGCAGCGTGCCATTTTATTTTCTAATTTCTACAAAAAAAAAAAAAACTCGGCGCATGGAAAAATTCCTTTTTTTTCTTGAGATTCTTAACTTTGATTTGGTTACAAAGCGTCCCGTTCATGGGTCAGAATAAATATGCATCTCTCCAGCCAGCTCAGTCGCTATCCTGCCGTTTCCAATTCCACAGTCTTAGAATTCAGGGATCGCCCTCTTACTTGGACGCTCCATCGAAGGTGAAAACTATTTTCACTCTTTCTGGTTGAAGGCGAATTCTTCTTTTACATCTGACTCCCTCTGACGGTTTAACACTTGAAGAACTAGATCCTTGGTGTCTATTCGCTCTTCTTGACTAGGCGTATGCTGTTTTACAGAATGCATAGTTCACCGTTTTATCTTCCTCGAAAAATGGTTCTTTTTGTTTAACGCTACGACCCATACATCGTATGCAAAGCTTTTCTTTCGAATACTAAATTAAGGGACTATTCATCCGACTAAGAGAGGGTCCATGCTCCTGCACCATAAACAGAGCTGGACCGGGTATATTGGTGTTTTGTTCAGCGTCTCTCCTTAGTTCTTCTCGATAGGATCTTATTCTTTTATAGCTTACTTAGCCCAAAGCAACGGCGGATTTCAAGGTATATTTTACGTTTGTTTTTGGGTTACTAGGCTGTGTTAGTCAGGTTTTTTTTAGTTTTGTTTTTCCTAACACGCCAATGGCTTCAGAAAAAGTAATTTTGTTGAAAGTATGTATAGCTAATGTAGGAGCATTGGTTTTAAGTATGTATTAGGTACCTTTCCAAAAGAAATGTTGAAATAGCGTCACCCTGTCTTAAACGCTCTGCGGGTGTTGAAGATTTCAGTGCAATAGTATCTACAATAGTTTTCAACTTTGACCGAACAGAAAGTAGTCTCCAACACCATCGTTATGAGATCAGGAGGCGAATTACGGCATCAGTGAACAAGTGAGTAACATTCATATGTACTGATTTACGTAATCAACACATCGATCGGGATGATGGCAAACGAAGCATCACATATCGAGCACACTATTAATTGAACTATGGTGAATCTATCTATTACATTTAACTAAAAACGTCATTAAGACATCTGTCATTTACCTATTTGTCACAAATGTTCGGTTAGTATCTTCTCCTTAAGCAGACTGAGTTTGGTTTCCTCCCTTTTCTTGGGTGTGTATCTATACAGCATAACACTTGTTGTCTTCCCTTGAGCGGAATTAGGGAAAATGTTTCTGGCCAAATCCGGATGCTCTGCCATAAAATCAACAAGGACATTTTTTGGTTGATTTTGTTTAAATTCATCCTAAAAAATTTCACTTTTGATATTTTGTTTTCATATTATGTATTCAAAATAAAATAACTTACGTTTTATCAGCCATAATATTTTTGTTGTTCCTATCCGTGATTGGTGACTCGTTTACGATTGCCTCGCATCAATCGACATCGAGTATAAAAACACACGTTCCCTGACAAGAAAATGCCAAAAATTGTATTCGATACTCGATATCGTAAGCAGTAATGCCAAATGCAAATAATTCAGTGACGTATTGCTCACATACGTATGCGGTAATTCGGCCCCAGTATCAGTAAAGCAAGGATTCCGAAACTGATCATGGTCATGGTCACAGTGTATAAGATAACAGTATAAGAATATAAGGTATGCGATAAATTGCGCATATAATTTATATTTAAAATAAAATATAATTAAAATGGTGTTTCGTTGCGAAAACTTTCTTCTCAAGACTGAAATTATTTGACATTAGTTGTGGTATAACAGTTTCGATTTCAATGAAATGTAAATTTGCTTTGTAAGAGGTCTTATCTTTAGTTTAAAAAAAAAATCAGCAATACATATTTACAGTAGCTAAAAAAGAAAAGAATTACACTCTCATTTTAATAGTCTCTCAAAAAATTATTTTGTACAAGCACAACAATCAATAAAAAAATTGAAAGTTATTAATATTTATTAAAAAAAAACAACTTTTATTTCTAAATTGAAACTTAACTATATACACAGGTGAAGTAGAACCAGGCCTGGGGGCCATGATGAAAATGCACACACATATTATAATGACTTGACTAATAAACTAACATTTTAGGTTATTGCTTACATTTTTTTCTCTGCAATGGAGTAGATATGTACATCTAATTTTTTTTTTTTCATAAATAGCTTATTGCAAGAAAGCATTATATCGTATATACATACCTCTATGCATACACTACACATCCTTAAATAAGTCCACTAGTGCAAGGAGCTATAGTATAAGTGCTCTATTCCTTTTACAGAAAATGTATATCTACACATTTTATGATTAATTGTCTGGAAAAGACTTAAGCAGTAAAATAAAAAATAATTGAGTGATTTATAGCATTATTGTTCTTGTTCAAGAAAAACTTCAATGATTTCTTTGAATGAATAAATATATATTTTTAAAGCACAACCTCACTGCTGCATTCCTACTTTTAGAATTTGAATGCAATTTCAAGTAAAAATTGAGTATGCCTACTTTCCTTAAACAAAAATATTTTAATTAAATACAACACTTGACATACAAACTTAATAAAAATACGGTGCTGTAATATATTGTCCGTATTATTTTGGCTTAGAATTTCAAATTAAATGGTATTTGATATTGTAAATACATTTTTTTATGTTTTTGTAGGCCTGTTTCCTTTTTCCATGACATACATTTTTCATGGGTATACGTTTTATGAAACGCACAACTAAATACTTGCACTTGCATAAATTGAACAATCATTGATTTATTTTTAAGTTAAATAACTTAAATTCTATCTTTATGAAACATTTTGTTGATCCACATAACCTCTATGACCGACCATATTTTGTGTAACGTCATTCCGCACACACGCTTATTCGTTAATGATCCTTTTAAAGGAAATTATCAAAATTATAAAAAATATTTTAGACTGACTCGACTGTCTGATATGAATGAGGCCAACCGATAAGAAAGTGGAATTTAATTTTTTTTTAAATTTCGATGTCATAGGAAGAAGCTTTGAAAAAAACTTATCAATCCAAGCTTTGACCACCTGAATAAAACAAAAAATAAAAAAGTGGGTTGTTTAAACTGCTGAAAGCGCTTTCGAGGGCTTAAACATCAATGATTTCTTGTTGTTTCCAGCCAAAGATTAGAACGTAGTATATTCATAATCTTATAGAAGCACTTGCAATAAGATATTTAGAAAAAAAAAATATTTTAAGGAGGAATAGTCAACTGCCTCAAAAGGCATTTTCTACTTTATATGCTATGGACCATTGGAGATTTTATTTGGCCAAAAACTAAATAAGATGATCAAATTAAAAATACGTTCAATGCTTCCTTTTCAGGAGCAGATGCTGACGAATTGCAACCATAGTTCGTGATGCTAACGTATACATAAATTGCAATAACTGATGCGATTTGATTATTTGAGTGATTCTAATCGCAAAATATTATAGCATCCTTTGTTACATTTATTTGCAATACCATCCTGGTGAGTATGGCAATTTCATACAAGATCGATTGATGAGACAATTCTTAGATATACTTTCTTTTTTCTCAAAAGCTGTTTAAAAACTTCAAGAAAAAAATTCGATCGATAGTATTCCTGCCGCTCGTGAGTTAGATGTATAGTAAGAATAGTAAAACTAATCACAATTTGAAGAATATTATCGCAACCGACATTTTCTTTTTGTGTGTCGATAATTTGGTGCAAACTGATAACCTTTTTTCGTTGCAACAACAAATCATCAACATCAACACATCTAAAAGAACATTAACAATTATTATCTTCAAACGTTTTAATCAAAAATGACATTACGAATGAAAAATCTCCAAAAAGGTTTTTCACCATGCTGTCCGTCGATCTGCGCGTGTGCGCCTCTGCACTTTTCTCGTCAAGGGTCAAGGCAGGCTAAGCATACGGATTGACGGATTTCCTTCAAAATTCATATACAGTAGACGCTCGATAAAGTGAATTAATAAAAACCAGTTCTGTTCACTATATCGAAATTGTCCACTATTTCGAGCGGATGTTTTTTTGCTTACATACACTTAGTTTGGTATAAATAAAATTCTTTCATTTTTATATATTTTTTATTAATTCAACAGTTTAAACTAAAAAAAGAACAAAAAACCTAAAAGTTTTTATTTTAAAACGCTTAAATAACAAAAACAAATGAATTATGTCAAGCTTTAACAAGCACAGAGATAAAAATAGTTTTTTGAGGAACGCAAGATACAATTTTTTTTTAATAATGAAACAATAAAATTTTTGGAAAAAAAAATTGTCACCTTCATTTGTGTCTTCTTAAAATTTAAATTTAATTGCACTGCTCTTTCTTATAAGCGTTTCATAACTAAAATATCAGAAAAATCTGCATTGTTATGTCCTGCCCACCTTATCAAAAAAAATAATGGCTTCTTTTGATGAAACTGAACATGCAGGACGATCCGTAACAAATTGCACATCTTCTTCATCGTTTTCGACATCGACTTCTTCATCTGAAGCAAAAGTGTCTCTGTTCCAATCACCACGGCACACACTCTCACATGCTTGATAAGATGTTGACCCGTGTATATATGTATATGCCGCTTAAAGCACTTCGAAATTTGCCTGGAACTTATTTGCACCATTACAATATGTAACAAAAGTAAATGCACATCATAATACCTTGTCTTTTAATTGGACAGCTGTATATTTACTTTCGTGCGACAGTATGAAAAACACGCAAGGAACGGTAAATTGTTCTGAAAAACATGCACAGGCACATTGCAACTCGATAATTTTTCGTTGGATTTTGCCAAAAAAAAAAAATCGAGTTCACTATATCGAGATTTTAATAGTTCACTATTTAGAGTAGTCTGTGTTAAATGTTTGGGGTTCACTATATTAGATAGTTCACTATACAGGAGGTTCACTATATCGAGCGTCTACTGTATTATACAAATTTGTCTTATAACCATAAAGTAACAAGTATGCAAAAAAGGACAATTTATTGCATGATACTAAAAAAAACCCCGTAACAGGTCTTAATGTTTCCATACAAGTTTTTGACTTTCAGGCCATTTTTACTAACATTTTTGTTTGGATTTAGATTCTTACTGTGGAATAATAGTCTTCTTAAAAAATCATCAAAATTTGTCATCCAATAATGAAGCACCCTGTATGAAGAAGATCGTCGATCATTATGTCCAAGTAAGTTATGTTCATTACCAACGAAATTACAAAACTTTGAACGTATGTAGATATAAATAAAAAATCTGTATGTAATTTCAAAACATTAGTTTTTTTTACTAAAAATGTGTATGAAATTATATACGGTAGGTACTTATAACAAAAACGCAATTTTTAAAATTTGTATCTGTCTGCCTGTTTGTTTGTTCCGGATAATCTCGGAAACGGCTAAACCGTTTTCAACGGTATTTTCACTGGCGCATAGCTGATGTTGTAAGGATAGTAACTTAGGCTATTTAAATTACTCATCCAGGTGGAGCTGCGGTTGCATTTTTCAAAAATTCTTATTTATGCATAGATTTTGACAGGACTTTCACAGGCACTGGAGATACTTTTTTCGAATTCTTATTTATGAGCCGAATTGACTTAAAACCACAATACAGTCTATACACGCATAAATAAAAATGAAGTGTCTGTTTGTATTTTTAAAATATCAGCTTTTTACTAAATGTATATAATGAAAGAATTATTATTTTCAATGCATTAATGAATTTTGGCGGAACGAAGTTCGCCGGCTCAGCTAGTTGCAAATAAAAACAGATACATAAAAAACACTTTATATTTGAGTCAGTTGGACGAGGTGGTCCAACAAGCCCCGCTGCTGGTTTGATGAACATATTTCATCATATATATATATATGTACTAGCAGACCCGGCCACGCGTTGCTGTGGCTAAGGTAGGTATATGTCAAATGGTAAATTATTATTATCGAATAATCATGAAATCGTTATAGCGGGTATAAAAATAATTGAAATTTGAATTTTCGTAAAGTTGATAAAGCATTATTAATCTAACCTATCAAGTTTGTAACAAATGAGTAAATTACAAAGTTGATACTTAAACATTTAACATTTAATTTAAGAAATGAAGTAGGTAGGGTAAATAATTCTTTATTCTTAACAGTAATATTTATCATTTTGAATTATAAATATTTTTAATTTAATATTAGTTCAACACTAATCGGTGCACAATATTCTTTGTTAATCTGTCTCAAGCTAACACAAATAGTAGATTCAATGTTTTTCCCACACGTGAGTATGCAACATAAAGTTGCCCATGGGAAAAACATTACAAAAAACCATCTTCTATAATTTATCATCTGCAACCTTCTACCAACTAGAATCTTCTACCATCTACCATCTTGTTCTATCTACTATCTGCTACTATCAAAAATCTTCTATATCAACTACCATCTCCTGCCATTTTCCATCATCAAACATCTACCATCTTCTACCATTTACGATCTTCTATCCAACTACCATCTTCTACTATCAACTATCTTCTACCATCTACCTTCTTATATAATCTACCAACTCATGCTATCTACCAACTTCCATCTTTTACTATCAACTATCTTCTACCATTTCCTACCATCTTCTACTAACTACCATCTTCTACCATCTAGCATATTTTACCTTCTTCCATCTAGAATCTTCTCCCATCTACCATCTTGTGCTATCTACCATCCTCTACCATCTTCTAGCATCTACCATCTCCTGTCATCTGCTATATACTGTCTTCTAACATCTACCATCTTCTACCATTTACCACCTTCTACCATTTACCATCTCCTTCCATCTACCATCTTCTATCGTCTACCATCTCCAGCCATCTGCCATATACCATCTTCTTCCATGTACCATCTACCAACTACCACCTTCTACTATCAACTTTCTTCTACCATTTTCTACCATCTACCATCTTCTACTATCTACCATCTTCTACCATTTAATTCTTTAAAAAAGTGTTTCTTTAGAAAGCTTTTGGAAGTTAAAATTTTTTAGAATACCTACATACATACATACATATATGTACATATGTATTTACATCATTTACATAAATGAAATCTGTAGCGTTCGAAAATATAACATACTAAACAATAAAACAAAATCGTATTACAGAAACACATACATATCTTATTTGGGTATGTAAAGGTATTTTGTACTTCAAAACAAAAAACAATACACTAATATAATCAAATTCTGACTGATAAATATTTCAAATAATTGTACTTTTACACTCCTTATTTTTTTTTTATTTTTGCACTCAAGGTAGGTCGTCGTAATTTTTCGTTACACCTTCCCTGATTTTCAATAAATATTTCAAGATAAAAATTTCCAAAATTGATCCAGCCATTCTCTTCTTCCTTAAAAGAAGCTACCAAAAGACTTATTACCATATTAACAAAATGCACTAAAATTGCTTTCGTAATACATAGATGTACTGAATTTTGACCAAACTTCATGGAAACCTTCGTAGTCATCTTTAGAATATCCTACAAAAAAAAATTACTAATTTAACAAAATGCACTACAAATGCGCTAAAAATGCATTTGTGTCAAACCGCTTTATAAATTGAGAAATAAACTATCCTATCTTTTAAGTTGGATCAAACTGCACACAGTTTTCAAAATTTGATTAAAATCTGTTCATTAGTTTAGGAGTTCATTGCGGACAAACAACGTGACACTCGATTTATATATATTAGATATAATATATATATATGATATATATTATATATACTATATAACATTTCAATATGAAAATGCAATAGATTCGCTTAAAAAAAAGCTTACCTCGGTCCAAAATTCTGGTTTTTTCGCTTGAAAAGTACAAAAACTATCTTATGCGTATTTTTACTTTCACACTTGTAAAAAAAAAGGAGCATGGTTCCGCTTCTAAATACAAAATGCAACTGAAACCGGATGTTCAGAAAGAGCGCTTGTTCGTGTGTAGTAATGTTCTTGCAGTGATTTCGGTTTTGCGAAATTCAAGTGCTCCAACTTGCCCCGTGATCTAACAAGCCCCGCCTTACCCTACCTAATAAATTTCTTCATCATCTTCGACGCATAAGCTTGACGTCATTAATATTGTTGAGTCATACTTATTTCAACTATAATTTTTATCCGGGCTATACTGCTTTTTGCGAGGAAGTGAAAAATTCTCCAAGACTAAAAATTGCAAATTGTAGGTCCTCCTATTCCTTCGCTCGCACACAAATGAATTATTGAGAGCGTAAGGTGCCCGGCATTACTTGGAGCTGTTTTCCCAACAATTTATTTCTTTTTAATCAACTTCCAGTATTATAATGTAACTTTGAGTAAGATGACTCCGTTGAAATCGAACAAACCCATTTTCATATCATGAAATACAATCTCTGATGAGATGATTCGAAAAGATTTATTTCGGGAAAAATTACTAGCGTTTTTGTTGTGGCCAAGTCGTCACTATGATAATTTTTAAAAATGTTAAGGGAGAAATAAAACTCTTGTCGGTTGTTAGGGGTCGGCTTTATTACATTTATTTAGCAGTATTTTGGAAAGAGATAAGATATCTGTGATATCAGTGAATTTATAGAATTCAAACAAGAGAAGAGCGAATATTCACGACTTGTGAATAATATGTACTGTGAATCAAAAAACACACTCACGACCAGTGAACGAGTTGCAAATAAACTGCGTATTCCTAAACCGTAATCAAGATTTGTTTCCTAACTCTTTTCTTAATTTCGCAGTTTAAATCACAACAAACATTTAAGAGTGATGAAGAACGATGTGGAGTCGCAGTGGCAGGCGAGTGAATGATGTGTGGTGTGGTGTGTATTTCCTTGCTTTTATTGATTTGCGTATACCAATTCTGTAAAAAATCACAGTTCACTACCATATCACAGTTTAAAATCACAGCGAAATCACAATCACATTTATGTTTGTGAATGAAAAATAACGACTAAGCCTCATCTCAAACTACTAAGGATCTGGCGGCTGGCGTTTATTTGTATTCGAGTTTTGAATCAAAAAGCGATTCCTTTGGAATTGTGCGGCTTTCAACAAAGCCTACACTTTGAAGACTTTATTCCATGTCTTAAGTTTTAAGCGTTTGGTCAATAATTTTTTTTTTTAAAGAAAACAACATTTCCAGATTAGAAAGTGATTGAAAAGTAGTAGTAATTGTGGTCAACCTAAAAATGCGTGTAAAATTATAAAGCCAACATTCGGTCGTCTCCCGCAAACTATTCAAAGGACACATTTAATTCGATTTATTTTTACAATCGGCCAATTTCAAGGACTTCACAGTCTCTATTCCCTTAAATTGTCAATAGTATCAAGGTTTCAAAGAAAAAACTTGTTATAGGGAGAAAAACGGGCGAATAGATTAAGAAACCATTTTTCTCCTGTCCGAGTCAAAGGACAACAACAAGTGTCCGATACGAGCCATTATCAAGCAATAATATCTTATATTTTCCAAGCATAATCTCGCATGATATTTTAAGGAGGTCACTACCTAACAATACATAATTCCAACTCAAGAGACATGTACAATTTTTGATTTAAATTGGTAGCCCGCAGCGTTTTTTTTTTTTTTTTTTTTGTCCCCAACAAGTCACAAAGTTTTTCGAAGCAGACCCATATTTTACCCAAGACCGAGTGGTTATCGATTCTGTCAAAAAACCAACTTTTCAATATACATATACTCGTAATGTATGTACAATACCATATTACGTTGGTATAGCTCGCATCACATGAAAAAATATATTCAATTCCATTATGAGGTTATCTCAAATACTCTTAACGATAAAATCTAATTCCGATCCCTTTGTAATTCGGTTCAAGTTAAACCGTAATTTGTTGTCAAAATTGAGGATTCAAATTTTATTTCGCATCAGGAGGATGATGACGATGAAATGGGAACAGACTTCTTCCTTACTATACTATACACATAGAAGTTGATGTCCTGCGGCACTTCCCCTTGCGCGACGCCACGGCGACATTGTACTCGACCTTCAGTGTAACAATTGTTTGCTACAAAAGCACACATTAATTCAGCTACATGTCATACATTGACTCGTTTCCAGATTCACCACCAGCACCAGGACGTCAAGAAAGGGATGAAATTACTTTAAAAGTTTCCTGACGCTCTGGTTACTGACGGGAATTTTCAACTTATTCTCTCTTCCTTGACGGTTTACATGTGGACAGGACGAATCCGTGCGTTCGTGTGTAATCGAGGGTGTGTAATCGTTTATTGTAATATTTTTTGCTTGCCTCTACATTTAAAGGATATGCCAAAATTGAAAAATATGAATAAAACATTTTATTGAGCGTAAATGAATTTGATGGATACATTTCTGTCAACGAAACAGGTGGACAGTTGTTGTAAGAATCTGAATTACCCAGGTACCTTGATAGAATTTGGAATATTCTGGTAACAAAAAAGGTTAAACAAACAAAAAATCAATGACGTGTCCTTGGTGCGTCTACATAGCTTGGGGACAAACAATGTTCCACTCCAGATATCAAAGCTTTGTAATATTTATTAAGTTATTAACCACAAAATTTTGATAATTACTTCGAACATCGAAGGGGGACTTTTGTAATATAGCTTAAGGCTAAATCACTCTGTTTTATGCGTTTTGCATTTTACGGCGGCGGTCGGGCGTATCCTGATATATAAAACCTTATTAAAACATGAATTAAATTGCTCCTAACTATAAAGAGTTCATCAAAGAATCAGTAACCTTTTCTATTAAGCATTCAACAGGATGCAAGTTATGAGTGAAACGTCCACAATTTAAATGAATTAGGCAGATTGGCCTTTTCAAAAATAAATTAAAATACGAGATTACCTTTTATATGCCTTGTTCCTTCTTATTGCTTCATGTGTTCAAGACTCGAGAGACAACACACAAATTAAGTTAAATCGCTATTGTGGTTATCCCATTTAATTTTCCCTTTAAATTTTATTGTTGATTCTGATGTGTGTGTATTTGTCTGTAGATCGAGCAGATAGGCATATTATGAGCAACGCAAGTACAATAGTATGTAAGTTGGACAGAAAACCATCCCCATTGATATAGACCTTATAATCTTACCTACGGCAATTGGAGCCGTGGTATGCTCCGGTTGGAGGAAGAATTAAAATGCGGATGTGCAATGTCAGCGTGCATAATATTTGAATAGAGCTGCATCTTTGCACTTATCACATATGGTAAATTTTATAGTTTCGTCACAAAAAAAAAAACTATAGATAACTACGTTATTAATAACGTTTGACTTTTGACTCTTTTTTAATCACATCATCTGACGTATAAAAGAAACAATTTGACTGCGTTATGGCATAAGTAACAATCGCTTATAAAAAAATAATCGAATTGACGGTCAAGTTCCTTGGCTTGTACTGTTACTTTTTCTACTAAGTTTGGGCACTACCTGCTCCCCCTGTTGTACATATATGGGTACTAATTCTACTATTCTATATACAATTCCTTAAACATTTCTTGTACGGGAACTGGCTATAAAGTGGGACAAAAATCTAAAGCGAGTGCTATGAATTCAAACAAGAATAAATTGTAAAAAGAGGGTATCTGTTTGGAGGAAAACAAGTTTCCAGGTGTAAAGTCCAAAAGTATAGACCAAATCAAATATTCGTAAAAATGGTCCGGGGGATTGCTGAAGTTAAATATTATATTGACATTTAAAAACTTCCGCAAATGTTTCCTTAAGTCCAGACGACTTATATTTGGAACAATCTATACGGAAATTTTATTTTACCCAGTTTCCTGGACATTTTTCATGCATTTCAAGGCTACTTATCTGGTTTATTTAAAGTTTGTCTAGACTCTAGAAGATTAAAAATATTTATCATCTGTAAATTTATTTTGAGATTATGAGTTTTACAAATCAAACATACCCTTCTGATCTACAAAGTAACTTATTCCAAACGTCATTGTCACCTGTCTAAATGATACACTACACAGCAATGCCAGGTATGACGATTATAATCTATTATTTCTGAAGTGAAGACTGTGTTTTAGAATTCAAAATTTTTTTAATTATTAAAGAAACGGTATACATTTTGTATATTCTCTTCCTTCTAAACAAAATCAAATGTTTTGAAGTCACACGCAAAATCAGCATAAATCTTAAATTTGTGTGTAAGATCGCTTTCATCTTACAGCTTACGGTAATTGATGAATTTTACTGGATAAATCACTAACAGAACCATTTACACGAGTAATTTTTCCAGAAATGTCTTATAGGGTTTTCACACCGTAATGAAAATCCGGTTTTCAGCAAAAAGTTAACGAAAACCTGAAAATCATTCACACCGAACATATCAAGTTTTAGATTGACATTTCACATATTTTTGACGGGTCTAGGCTAATTCACTGTGCACAATTCACTGTGGCGGACAATTCACTGTTCGCGCGCGCAAATAGTACACCACAACGGAATGCACACAGTTAATTGTCCACCACAGTGAACTGTCCCCAATGCCTAAATCTTAAAACGGTTTAGTATTATTCTTTACAAAGTTTTTTCATTAAATCAATAAACAGAAAACAAAAATATAACAGATTTTGGTTCCGATTGTAATAATTTTTTCAGTTATTGAAACAAATTGAAACCATCAGGTCGAAAACTGTCAGATGTCGAAAACTTAAAATTTGTATTAGTTTCATAAGGTCATATTCAGAAAATAAAACGAACACAACATAAGGAAAATCATCTTCCATTTGATGTATTCCAATGTCTGCTCATCACTATAGAGGTGGAATTTATTCAACTTTTGCCACAGAATAACCCCACCAGAGTTGTCCACCACTGTAAATTTATTGTCCATAACAGTTAATTGCGCGCCACAGTGAATTGTGTCCCACAGTGAATTGTGCACAGTGAAGTGTCCCCACAGTGAATTGTGCACAGTGAATTGTGCACAGTGAATTAGCCGGCTTCGATTTTTGACAGCCGACTGACATATTTTGTATTATAACATTTTCTTAACTTGACAATATAGTCGTATTATTTGTGAATTTTGTGAAGGACATGTCCCAATCGGCCAATCCCTATAACTCCATCGATCCAAGCACATAGGTACACCTGATTGGTGTGTAAGAAAAGAAAGTTTGGTGGTATAATCCTTAAAACAAAAAGAAATGCGACACATAATCCGGCGGACGATTTATTAGTTTAATTAACCTTGAACCTCAATCTCAATAAAAATCTTTCTCGGGATCCTTGGATGATTGTTGTTCATTCTTAATTTGGTCTTGAATGGAATCCATGTCCGCTACTTGCTGGGCGGAAGTGGCATCTTCATGTGTGTTTTGTCATCTTTTATCCGAATAAAACGGGGAAATCGCATCGCAGTGAAATACCTTTCTCCGGGTCTACAATTCTATGGGCGCTTTATGGGCTAGACTGAGAGACAGATTGGCACACTTGGTTTCCCAAGCTTGAACAGCGTCGAACAATTCATTTGGCTCGAGTGGACGGTCGATGTGTCTGGAGGTCTTCATTGCTGAAACCTGAAACAAGAGGATGGAATATTACAATGTAAGGGGAGTTGGGTGACTGTGGTGCTTTGCAGACTTACATGTTCCAATTTTACATAACTTTGGTTCTCTTCGTTGTCGACATCTTTTCGTTTCCTTGTGCTCAGGACTTATAATGGATTTTCAATGTGAAAAAATGCTGGCAGCTGTTTTTTTTTTTTTTGACGTTTATACATAATTATTTTTAGGCGTGTTCATTGTATATCACAACAAGTTTAGCGTTTAGGTGTGTTTGCTTTGTATTCAAACAAGTTTTCGACAGGTTTTATATAAAACCAGTCGTTTTATAAAACTTGTGATGAGGAAAAATGTATGGTAAAACCTTTGTTTTGGTTCAAGTTTTGGGGTTTTTTGCGAAAACCGCGTTTTAGCTCGATGTGAAAACCCTATAACGTGAGAAACTTATGTGTACGTCATTGTATATATATGTAGGATGGGGCAACTCCGGGGAGTATTCTCCAACGAAACACGAAGACAATGACGCACGCAACTGATTTACCAAGCCATACACACGACGAACAGATAAAACACAAAGACAATGACGCGCACAACTAGTTTACCAAGACATACACACGACGAACAGACGAGACACAAAGAATACGCGCCCCTCTCCATTATTTCCTTTTTTCATTTGTCTTTTGCCATTCCTTTGTCTGCATAAGAGTTTCAGTTTAGATTTGATTGTCATGAAAGTAAATTCGTTTGCCACAACGTCGCTTCCGAGTAATAATATTAAGTGTGTATAAATACCTATGTACATTGTTCTTATTTTTTTTCCCAAATTAATAAACTATAAATTGAATGAAGTGTCGGAGTTTTGATTTTCTATATTAAATTGAGCCATTAGCCGGAAAATCCTACATATATTTTAAATAGTAATATCATGGAACATGTTTTTCTGTTTGTGTATCTGCTCAATGGCGGCATTAGTTGTCGTTTTAGCTCCCCAGCATAGCAATCTAGACAAAAACCTCTTCAATCAAGTGTTCGTGCACTTGCTCCATAGATGGCGCACATAACGTTCCGCATATTAAACCTACTATAGCAAAACTTACATGTGTAGTCTTAACCTAAGAATTAAGATAAGAAACAAAGCATTTTCTAATTGAGACTTAAAAAATATTAATACATAGTGTTAATAGTAAATTGTTGTATGATGTATGAGTAGGATTCGTACTAATTGGTGTGGTGTGTGATGCGATCTTTTTCAAACCATAGTCAACAATTGTTAACAATTAATAGTCAACAAAAAGGCCTTCTTTTAATCCAAATTAGTAACGATTTGTAACTATATGACGTCACAACAGCGTTCCTAAACTCACGGTGAAATGTCAAATAGTTGCGATTTTTTACTATTTCGTATTTCCAACACATCTCTATGATACGAGTTGAGATTGTTGGTCTGTCAAATTGGCAGCAAGAACGTCTTTATTTTTTTTGAAAGATCAACAAGAAAGAGTAAAATAGATTTTGAGCGATGAAGGAGAATAAATTAATTATTTCCTCAACATAAAAAAAATGCTAAAACTGACAGTTTAACGAATTCTAACAACGTATCGCTCTTAAATGATTTGTAAAAAACCCAACAAATTCTTACACTGACACTTTAACAATTTTTTTTTTTTTTTTTTTGACATAACAATTGTTGACTAAGGTTAGAAAAAGAACGCTCCACTAGTGTTGTAACTATCTCATTAGGTACCATTAATTGTAATTTTCTACATTTGCGAGGAATTCAATGTTAGATTTGTATTCTCCCAGCTCACGTTATCCCGAGAGTAATGGCTTACTAGAAAAAGGGGCGATTGTGAAAAGAATTTTGAAAAAATGCTTCGAGGAGGGTAAAGTAAAAGATTTTCAATATCGAATACTATGGTTTTTTATGGTTTTGAAGTAAACATTTTTAATGCATTCTAAATGATGAATTTCGTTTACTAAAGGGTGGTCCAACCATAATGCACGATGACAATTATTCTGTGTGAAACAAAATTTCGGCTAAATACTCGCCACTGCTTCGGTGGCATAGTACCTATGTCCGATACCAACTTAAAATTCGGAGAACATTTATTAATTTTTTTTCATAAACAAACTTTGTTAAGAATATACAAAACCTTAAGAAACTTAAATTTTTTACAATACTAACACACTAACTGAATCTAATTCTGAAGAATGTTAGTTTGTTTGTTTGTCACGCTTTCACGCCTTAACTGCTCGACACAGGGGCACAGAAAAGAATTCAGAGTTAGATTACATTTTATCACAAACAAAAATACTGTTCCCGAGGGATGGAAATGCCGTACCTACGTTCGTTGTGCGGCTACTTACTATAGTTTAAAATAAATCTAACTACCAATTATTCAGCGACAAGCCTAAGAATGCAGATCAAGTTCCATGAGAATGGTCCAAGGGAATCAAAACTTTTTGAATTCTCAAGTCGATGAAGATCGAAGTTCCATCTTCCATCTTTATTTTCTGGAAAAAATTATACCACTTGAAAAATATAACCTGCAGCTGTTTTGGGTAAACAAATATACAATGACTTCAAATACCATTCCCTTTGCATATACGAGTGTGAATAACTTAATTAATGTGCCTGGCGATGCTTAATTCCTCGGATGCCAAAGTGTTCAACTAACTCGATAGTATGAAATCAGTTTTAATTCTGCCAGTTTGTGCCTCATTTGGAGAAGTATTCCACTGATTGCAATGTGCCAAACGTATCTATAATACATCAAACGGACATACGTTACGCACATACAACGAAGCGAAGGCGAAGGCATAATGGAACAACATCATTGTCGTCCCATCTTCATCCCGAAACAACTTGATGAGTGATCGTGATCGAGCATGAAGCTAAGTATACTAAGTATAGTTAGGTACGCCGCGTTCGCGGTCGCGGTCGGCCAGTCAAAACTAGCTTCTCTGTGTTGGCTTGGCATCAGCAGGACAGTGAACGTTCCCATCAGCCCATCTTATTCTTATAGTAAGTTACGCCAGATAAATAGATGTGACGCCAATCTAAATTGATTGTGTTTGACTCGGACCGCAAGGGTTACAAAAGATAAAAAAAAAATTATTAAATGTATATCGATATGACGCATTGTTTGAATAATTGACTGGCAAAAAATTAAGAATATTTTTGTCGTGCTTGCTTCTGTTGGCGTTGATGACATGGCGCAGTTGCACCGCGATATGCTATGCAACACTCCTTCTGTTTCTGTCCTGCGAGAAAGATGGCTAAACAAGGAGCAGAATGCGGCTGGCGTTGTTGTAGGTATGCCAAGCGTAAAAGGAGAAGTATTCGACGATCCATCAGCAAAAGTCATAAGAAGCGGAATACAAAAACTTTTATGAAGACATTTGCCAGTTCAGCGATGGACCCAAATAAAGAGTATCTTATTCGTTTTAATGTTACCGAACCGTCATCGTCATCGTCATCGTCACTGCTGTGATGATGGACGCGACGGCCGCGCCAAAGCACGATAATATGGAAGCAACTCGTTGCGTTGGGCTATACCTACACAGCCGGGCTTGTTGCAAAGTATGTGCATCAATAATAAATGAAATGCGGAATGCAATTTAATTTAATTTTGGAGATTTCAATGTATTAAATAATATTTTAAGGAATTCTCTAACATTTCCCTGCTCAGGGTGCTGCTGCTGTTAGTTCTGCAACATCAGAGGACGTTTGGTTATAAGGTTATTGGTTTTGGCTTTTGGGATATGAAATTAACGAAATACCTTTAATTTTTCTGGGCAGGAGAATTTCGACTTCATCATGAAGTTATTTTCATAAAAATTATTACCACAACGATAACATGGTAATTTTTTTTAATGCGTATCTGATGCGTTAACGGAAGCAGATTGATTCAATAAAAATGGAGTTTGTATAGTAAAAACTTTAATAAATGGTTAATATAACAGAATTTCTGGTTTTAAAAAATACGGAATCTGAATAAATTATTTTAAGTCATTATAGGTTTTTGATGTCTCCAAGTTTTGTATTTTGGAAGATGGGAAACTAAAAATAAAAATAATCATAAGGAAGTTTAAATGGCTGAATGGAATCACAAGTACGCGTTCACCTCAGCTTCGCGTACGTTACGTCAAATAAGCTTTACGGACGTGTCGAAGTGAAAGTTAACATTTGATCAAATCAACGAATTGAAAATAATAATTGAAGTATCTTTGTCTTGAAATTCAGAATCGATACAGAAAATCTAATTTCAATTATAGGTTTTGGGAAAGTAGCTTATACTGCCACGAGATGCTCAGTCAACGAGGAGTTCCAGAATCCTTATTTTGATTTTAATCTTTCACCGACTGCACTAATAAGAAGCGTAGAGAAGCATACCTTACACAGTGTAATGAAACGCCCCTACCGCCAATTATTTAATCGCCAAGTAAGCAATTCCGCCCGACCACCTCACATGAAAAGTAATAAAATGCCCCTACCGCCGCATTATTAAATTGCAAAATAATCGATTCCAAACGACCATCGCACATTAATTGAGGATTTCACTCCTCCACGACCGTGCCATATTATGTATATTGCAGAAGCCAACACTCGATTGCATACTAACAATTCCAGCCAAACCAGTTTCGCCACCATAATCCATTTAACACAAACAACAACCAATGGCAAGCTATAACTTACTTGCGATTTGAATTGGAAGAGATTTTACATACATTTTTGTTATTTATGTTATAATTACCACTGTCTTGCATGCGAAAATATGCATAAGAGAGCCATTTTGACTCGTGCAAACTGCAAATGGAGTAGATTGCCGTCAGTGACCGTGTGCCAATCTTGAGTACAGTGCCGAACTCCAATATTTTGTCAGCTTAGAACCCAAAGTTGACGTGGGCTTCCAGGTTTAATAATTAGTGTCCACTGCTACCTTAGTAGAGAATTTAGTATCCACTGCTACCTCAGTAGAGAATTTAGTGTCTACTGCTACCTCAGTAGAGTATTTAGTAGGCCTAGCTACCTCAGGGTCAAAATAGATTAAGATTATACATATCTATATATTAAAAAGTTAAAAATTGGAATAATAATTGTAAATTGTAATATTGTAATAATATTAACCAGAATATGTAAATTATAATCTTGGACTTATTTATAAACATAAAATTACTTTCATTTAATTTGTATTAGGATTAGTATTAAAAATAAGGGAATAAAACAACCTTAATAAACTAAAGTTTTTGCTTCTTTAGTAAACCCTCAAATATTTCGACTTTTGCTTCACCTTCGCTTCATACTACGTGGTTTGTGTACTTACTTTTTGATGCGAAAACGTAACGCTAAAGACGCCTCATTGTGAGTAATATACACGAATGCCTATGTCTGAACTTTTGCGTTCTGTCAAAGTGAAGCTCAAAGAGGCATTCTGAAGCAGGCATAATGGTTTTTTTTTAAGTTATCAAAACTTCCTTAAATTGTAAACTTTTTATGATGCGAAGCGTTTTGGAAACAATGTTCCATCTTAAGGCGTAAAAATAACTTGAATACAAATATATTAAAAAAAACTTTTGTAATGTATCTGTTTTACTTCGTCTTCAAAAAAGGTAAAAGTTGTGGTGGGTGTTTGTCTTACTTTAATATTACAGTGGTGTTTTAATGAATATTTTTGATGAAGTCATTATTTAAAATTTTTTTTTTATTATATAAATAACTATTTTTGCAAGCTTAAATATACGCATGCCCTGAGCCTTACCCAACTCAAAAAATTCTATTTCTGATCAATAACATTTCGATTTCAATAAAACGACTGATGGTTGGCACGAACTTGATCTTAGGTGTGACAGTGGTCTTGGGGCTTTAGATTTTGAATACAAAATTTTAAAAAAAAAACTTTTTTTTGAAAAATTTTGGTATTAATATTATTTTGTCTGTAAAAGTGCTTCTACATTAAAAAATTCATCGAAATCCGTCAAGTCTTAAGAGAAAATTTGATTTAAGAAAATTATGGGAGGTACCGTTATAAGACTTTTCCCGAAAAATATATTCTAAAAAAAAAATCAAAGGTTTACACAAAAAACACCATTGAGGAAGTTTTATCAAAATCGTAACAGCCGTTTTCGAGAAAATGAATTTTTTGCTAATTCCAAAAACCTGTATGAAGCCATCATATTACTGGGTACTAAGTCTGAAGCAAATCGGTACAGCCGTTTAGGCTGTAGGTGCCGGTACAGACAGACAGACAGAATTGTCGGACCCACTTTTTTCGACTGCTCTATCATAGTAATGTCAGGCTCGATTTTTTTTCACGAATCCATAACTTGCCTTCTTATAGAGTACCTTTAATAGCAAGTATAAATAGTTCAATACTTCTTCCTTTGATAAAACAACTTTTGTCAGTTCCTTATGCAAGTGACAAAGGGAGCCGATAGAAGATTACTGAAAATGGTTTCAATCAATAAAAAAAGTTGTTGGTGTTACTTAGGTCTTAAGGTGGCGCTTACTGTCCATGGGGGACCACAGCCTTAACCAATATATACCCGGCCAACCGGACCGGGCTCTAGCCAGTTTACTCCAGCTATACGCTACGCACACAAAGTTGGTTTGGGTCTTTCCCAACTTCATCGTGTCACCTTAGATGTGGCCTCCCTTGTTGGGCTAAAGTCTAGATACCCAATTTATTTCAAATTATATTATATTCAATAGGGCTTTTACGGGCTTACCAAAACAATCTAGAAAATAAATCTTGGATGCCAAATCTTGAAGAATATTCTATAATTAAAAAAAAAAATCGGTAACGGAATTCCACTTCGTTCAATCTCGAAAAAATTTAGTTTTATTAAGGGCAGTCTCTTATCAGATAATGTGAGCAATTACAAATTAAAAATTAAAAAAAAAATTAAATGTAATAGGAAATAGAAAAAATAGTCAAAAGCAAATGTCCTTTAAAATTTAAACCAATGGACTGCCTCAGGGCTTACATGTTGCTTCTTAGATTTTGTATATTGTTCTAAAACTAAGACGACTATGAGCTGTCTTGATACCATCTCTAATTTTTTCTTCCTTTTATGTCTTAAACCAAACAGTAAAACAAAATTATAAAAACAAGAATTTACTTTTTGAGATTTTTTCTCGATTATTATCGTTCTATAGATATTTGTTACATGTCCGATTTTCGCATTCTTGAATGATTTTAAGTTTTCCTATATATAATTACATATATATGTGCATGCTTTAATTATGTATGTTTATATTAAAGTTTATTTTAGAGTCATGATCAACTTTATTTTGTGGAATACATTTTCCTATTCAAACACAATTTTTAATTGGTTAATAAATTCATAAGCAAGCAGTGCTAGTCCAGGAGGTGACCGTCGGATTACCTACCTCATCCCCTCATCCATATAAAGAAAAACACTATAATTAGTCGATAGTGTTGGTAAAAATATTTATTCCCTGATTTTTTTTGCCCGACCAAAAGTTTTCAAAACTATAAATGACACCCTTTCTATGCTGTATAATGATTTCTGCTCTCCCAAAATTGATGTTTTCCACCCAAATTTTTCTGAAAAAGTTTGCCCGACCAGTGGTTTTACAAAATTTTTTTATGAACACTATCGACTTAATTATAGTTTGTTTGTATCTCCGGATAAGTTAGGTAATCCGACGCCACAAGGTCACCTCCCTTACTACACACACGTTAACATTACCCAGTTCATGCACCCGTCATCGTGCAAACTCCAAACAAAATGTATTTACATAAAAATTACAGTGATAAAACAACATACATTGTTTTTATTTTTTTTAGTGAATATAATGCAAGAGCATTAAATCCTATTTTAAGCAACTGCAAGAGTATAATTTTAATAGAACCACGTTGCGTAGTGTATACTGTGAAGTCTGTTACGCTCATATATAAGGTTCTGGTGTCAATGCCTGATATGACCTTAGTTTTTTATTATGATACTGCCTCAGGAGAGGATATTAGAAATCCTCGCCAAGAGTAAAGCTTGTAGAGAAAATTCATCTCTCTACCCGTTCTGATCCCGTGATAAATTATTGTAAATTGGACGACACTGAAAATACAAAAACCAATGTAGTTTTAACCAACTTGGATGGGTTAAGTCATCAAATATGAACATAATATAATATACAGGGTGATTCACGAATGTTGTGCAAAAAAGCTAGAGCGTGTAGGTTGAGTTGAGACAAGAAAAAATCGTATGGGAGGGGGGTCTATTCCCATCCGTTTAGCCGGGAGGGGCAATTTTCTAAAAACATGACTTAAATTTAAAAAAAAAAATATTAAAAAATAACGGTTACTCCTACAATGCCATGCTATACCTTTTTGTAAAGCCAAAAACTTATTATTTTATTGTAATTTTAAATGAAAGTATTCTATTGAACCGTTTTCAAAATATTAATTTTCAAACTCAAAATTTTGAAAAAAAAAATTAAAAAAAAATAATTTTAAAACTAATTTTTTTCAAAATTTTACGTAATTAAGTATTATTTCTGTTCTCAGAATTCAATGCTCCCATTAATTTTAAATCCAACACTGAAAACCTTATGGCTCTATGACTTTTTGTTGCCAAAATATAACCGAAAAATAACCGAACCTACTTCTTCAAAAAACACGAAAAAATTGGCTAAATGATCACTTGTGCCATCCCGTAAGGCTAGATTTTCTTGTTTTTGTGAAGAAGTAGGTTCGGTTATTTTTGAATACCTTCGCAACAAAAAGTCATAGAGCCATACGGTTTTCAGTGTTGGATTTAAAATTTAAAATATTAGACAAGGAAAGAAGAATGAACACACGGTTCACTCTGGAAAGCCTTCGCATCCAACAAAAAATAAAGAAAACGATGAACCACAAAGAGGACATTGATGACATAAGCGCCATTTACAGTGTTGCCATATCAGAATCAAAACTGTGATATTAGTTCTAAAAAATTCTATTTGTTAATAAGACGTGTTTTAGTGCTTTTGTTTTTTAAATGCTTAACAATTTTAAAATTTTATTTAAATCAATAATTCTTTTTAATGTAATTCAATAGTAAAAGAGTAAGTGCAATAGTTTTTTTAATTGTTAAAATTAGTTAAATCATAATCAAAACCTACTATTTTTTATTTACTAGTTTGATTTATCCAAAACTTTTTTTGTATTCCGTTTTCCAAGAACTAATAAATCTGAACCCCTGATGATGCCGGAAAAAACCGGAGAAACGTTGATAAAAAATGAATTAGTTTTTTAATTAATTAATTGCATTGTTTTCATTGATCATTAAGTCCAAATATTAAATCAACAAAAGTTAAAACATACCTAATAATATATGATAAAATTCCATAATACATAATTGTTGTCATTTAATGCTGCATGATACACTTCTTTATTGGTTTTCTGCCGCGGAGTGTAAACGAAGAGTATAAGGATGGTATCCCAACTCAAGAACACTCCAGATGTAGCTGGCCATATGAAAAGCATGAAATTTCGAGACTTATGCCGCACACATCCATCGACTTCCCTTGTGACTTGTTTATAGTCACCGCAAATGCAAGTTTCACTGGGAGCTGAATGAATTTGAACTGCAAATCGTTTGAAGTCAAGGTGATTCGCGGAATCAGGCACTTATCTCCCTTGAATGGCCCTTTCCAAATCCTTGCCATTATCACATTATTCAATAGATTCGTAGAAACAATCAGGTTCCATTGCATAGTTTCGGGACATGAATTGATTTCCCGGACTTTGATTTTGAATTGCAAAATTCAAGTCATTGACATTATAAAATCGGGATGATAAGAACAGGATTTTAAAAGCGGGATTTTAAGAAACAGTATTTTAAAAAACGGGATTAAGGCGGAATTAAAAAAAAAACAGAATTATGAACAACGGGCTTCCGAACTCAACCCGCTCACAATAGATTAAATAGGACTTAAATCCTACCCAAATGGGCCAACAGTAAATTGACAACTTTTGGTCTGTGTATCTTTTGACCATGCGCCGATAACGACCTCTGCAACAAATAATTAATCGCCGAAACCAAAAAAATTTATAAAAAAGCAAGATTTGGTCCTGAAGCCCTGGAACCTGGATGGTTTGTTGATTCCTCGGAAGGGACATTACTCACTGATGAGAACTAACGTCAGAGCAATTCGATACTCAACTACTTCGGTACCAGGCGACGTACGGGGAACTACAACAGTCAACATAATAGTTTCGTTGTTATATGAAGGAAAGTAGAAGGAGCGGTCCCTATCAGCCAACTGTTGCGATGTAATTATTGGCAATTTATCAACCCTTTAGCACTGCACCAGCGTATCATCAGGACATATCCTACAGCCTACACTAATGTGTTGGTAACTTTTATACCTACAAAAGTTTTCCAATTGCGTTGTTTGAAGAAGTGAAGCAACAAAAAATTATTTAAGTAAGAAGTAAGTGTCTGATTACTTTCTGTCACCATATACCACATCCATCTAAAAGAATAATAAAAAAAAAATCATGTTCCATACTTACCTACTCGTATAGTTACATTCAAACGTAAGGCTTTAAAATAGTCTTCAGATCATTAATATCTTTTGTTTTTTATTGCGCCACAAAGCATTGCTTTGAACCTAATTACGCGAAAACCATTACTAGGAGATAATTTTTCAAGATGGTTATCGCGTACATTAATAGCGCGGTCGGTGTAGTTGCGGTGCGACGCGGCGGAGCGGACCTTCTGAAATCATGCAACCATCAGGACCCGAGAAGTGTGCATGTAGGTTCATATATTCTGTTGCACGCCGTCGCCGTCGCGTCGTCACCACCCTGGCCCTGATGCCTGCCGCCTGCGTCAAGTCTATGAGTATGGCCAAGTATAATAAATAATAAAAATGTGTTACGAAAACGATAAATTGCCCGTCACATTTTCAGGTGAGAAAATTACAGCTAGATTGAATGATGTCTACAAGAAGTTCCGACAAAAGAAATGACGCAAATGCAAGCACCATCAAGGAAAGTAGTAATGTTTTGAGCTAACTCGCGCTGCGCTGCGCTGCCCTGCTCTGTGCTGTGCATTGATGTGTATTTTAACTGATTGCTATGGGTTCTCGTGACATGTCATCAGGATATTTGTGTAAATGTCTCTAAGCGCTGACATTCATTAGGAAACATGGACTTTTGACGTTTAACAAAATATTAGCACCATTAAAACCAACAACACATGAGTTTTATTTTGACTTTCTTAATTACAATGCCCGAATTTGATGAACGATTGCGACGTTGAACTACAATTAACTTAATGTGTGTGAAAAGTTTTTTTTATTAATATATACGTACCTACCTACCTGTCATTGGGAAAGATCATTAACATAAACATAGAAACGTCATCCTAGTGTAAACATAGGGAAATTACAATCTAAGACACACAAACACAAAAACCAAAGTTTATAGTTCGTTTTTAAATGACCTTGAATGCTTTAAAAATTTTAATTCGGAAGAGGTCTGATACTTTATGATTACTATAGCTCTTTTGTAATTCCATGTATTCTTTTCCATTTCTGGTAATGGTGGATACCTGATGAATTAGCCAAAACCCAGAGAAAAACCAACGTAAAATCAAAGAAAACCACTTTGATTCAAGCAGATTTCGGAATGATTTTTAATACAATGTTAAATTTAAAACAAGAATCAACCTCATAATATTAACGTTGCGTTGTTAATTCAAAGCATTTCCAACGTAAACTTAAAGATGTTCTACGTTAAATGAAAGATGTTTGTGTACTATTATACTGTATTACTGTGATCCTTTTTTCTACTCAGGCTGAGGTTAGCTCGTGGATGTCCAGGGTTGTTCCCAAAAGAAAGCAAAAACTCAGGGTTGAAGAGTGTCAAACTCCGAAACAACAATATTTTTATTAATCTTAATTTGCTTAACAGATTATTTCATATTCCTAATGATACTCTTACAATAAAAGATTACAATTTAATTCTCATGATACCTTAGATACTAGGTTTGTGGAGATTCCTCTAAAAAGGAAGGGCTCCACGACAATAAACGAGTGGCCTAATGCCGGTTAACTATCCACCGCGACCAACAGCGAAGTGGAAAGCTGATAAAAAACGGTTGAGCAGGGCTCGGTCTATGGTACTCCTAAGAAAAGGTCTATGGAGAAGCTTACGAGAGCAGCAACCCCACGACAATAAACGGAGGTCAGTAGAGATTCCTCTAGAAAGGAAGAGCTCCACGACAATAAGCGAGTGGCTTAATGCCGGTCAGCAATCCGCTGCAACCAACAGCGAAGTGGAAAGCTGACAAAAAACTTTTGCTTCAAAATTTGGTGAGGCTTCTGCTGGTATTCCCCGCAGCGTACCTTCGAGTGAGAACTCTTATCTGCTGGAACACAATGGAGCCGGAGTCGGATCCGCGAACGCAGCCGTATCGCATGTCAAAATATTGAATATACACGAATTCAATGTTGTGAACACAACGAGACGGATCCGCAAACGCAGCCGCAACTTTTAATAAATACGTGCGTATTTTTGACATTCCATACAAAAAACAGAGCAACGTGCTAATAAAATCCTTTTAGAAATTAGGTCAGGGTACAAATGTATAAAATAGACTACATGATGCGATATATGTTTTATCATCTATTATATGCATATATATGTATGTTTTTCAGTGGAAATTGTAAGAAAAAGGAGGAGTACGTACGACTCTATTGTGGGCACTTCTAATTAGGTACGTACGGCATCGGCATGCTATACGGTTGCGGATGCGGTTCCGGTTGCGTTTTTCTATTGTGTTCCAGCAGTATCCCGGTTTTCTATTTGCAATAGAACTTCTTCCAATGGCTGGGTCTGGGTTCATATCATACCAACTGTGCGTGTATGCGAGTTTTTACGCACACATTCGCAGATGGTATGATTTATCTGTCAAATCAGCTTGTAGGCAAAATCCCATTTGCAGCCTACATTAAACTCTCTTTCATATATCCTCTCTGTAAAATATTGATTTAAAATAATACTGTTTTTCTCATAAGATTCTATGGTTTTATGACGACACTACGCTTTAGGGCAAAACACTACCATTTTCTTCTGGAAACACTTCGCTTGAAAATTCCCGAACGGCATCGCTGGCTGGGAGATCGAGTCTGATTTTCCATGCAAATTTCACTTCTACTTATGGAATTTCACTGAAAGGAGAGACTGTGAATTATAAAGTTAAATGAGTAATTCGTTTTGAGTGATGCTTTTATTTGGCTGCTCTTCTGGTTTAGGTCCTAGGAAGTGGTTGGCAGTCCAAATCAGCGGTGCGGGGTGGAGGGGCAGGTGGAATTTCCTTAATAGCATGCAGTGTTGGCGTTACGTCACGTAATGGTGATCCAATTATTCATTATATGAATAAATGTATGGAATCCTCTTGACGTTCGGTGGCGGTGGTGGAATTAGAGTGGCGGTCGGTGGCGGCGGTTATTTGGGAGGCTGTGTTGTTGTTACGTCACGTCATGATGGTTCTATTATTCATCGTAGATGAGTAATAATATGGAATCATCGTGACGATCGGTGGCGTAAAAGCAAATAAGATTTATTAAATTTTACGTTGCGTTTTTTTCTCTCAGTGAAAGTATTATCTTTTTTAATATTTCAAGTCATGGGTGATGGCTTTTGTATAAGACAAATCAAAATTAATCCAAAGTCCCTTTGTTTATAGCTTATTTCAAAACTTGAATTTTTGGCTCCCGGAAATTACGCCAGAATTTTTTTTTTTTTGAAACAAACGCCAGAATTTTTTTATGGCTCAAAAATGGAAACAAAGACCTGAATTTTAGTTGGAAAATAAGCCAGAAATGTTGGAAATTACGCCAAATAGATGTGGAAAAAGAGCCAGAAAGGGAAATGGAAATTACGCCTAATTTCCAAATAACGATTTGGAAAAAAGGTCAGAAATGTTTTTTTTTTAATTTTTAAACAAGACGAAGTGGGTGTGTTGCGCAAGGTGTCAACATTTTAAGGTGCTTGCTTTTATTTGTAACCAATAAAAAAATTAAACAATGTACGAGTAGGTAACACAACAAGAAGAATGCCTACCATAACTGTTAATAAAGTACAGCAATTCATATAAAATACAGTTTTCTGGCTCTTTTTCCAAAATAAGAAAAGGAAAAAACGCCAGAATTTTTTTCTGGCTTTTTTTGAAAATATTTTTTCTGCCATTTCTGGAAATGGAAAAAACGCCAGAAATTTTTTGGAAAAAAGGCCTGAAATCTGGGAAAGAATTTCAGAAAACTTTGGCTTATTTTCCTAGGAAAAAAGGACAAAATTTTGTATGAAGAATTTTCTGGCGTTTTTCTCACAAAAAAAATTCTGGCGTAATTTCCGGGAGCCGAATTTTTAAGTAACAAAATTAATTTGATTGTCAATTAAAGAAGCTTTCGATTGACAATCACGAGATTTGATATGGATGGTGCTCAGACAACGATGATTTCCAAAAACCCTGACAAAAGTAAAATGTTCAGCCAGGGGCGTAGCAAGGGACCAACCCATGGGGGGAGAGGGTGAATTTCAGTGAAATGCCGATTAATTTTATGAATTTGCCGACTGTTCCCGAAAATAATATTTAATAAAGTTGGGAATCTTAATTTTAGAGAAAGAAAAGACATGAAAGTATTATTTTCACAATTAAAGAAAGAATGGTTAACATGAAGCAAACTAGTTTAAAGGCTAAGGGAATCACATTTATTAGTAACTAGCTGACCCGACGTACTTCGCCCCGTTAAATATTGGGCGAATATAGAATAAAATCAAGGATTAATTTAACTGAATTATATTTGTTTTATTAAATTCTAATACAAAAAAATTAAATAATGATTATACATATTAAATTTAGGGCTGCAACATTTTTTGTTTTCTGCTTCAGAGTGTATGTAAATGAAAAGTGAGAATAGTGTATGAACTCAATGAAAAGCAATATATTTCGGGATTTATGCTGCACACTTCCAGCGACTGCCCTTGATGTGACTTGTTTATAGTCATCAGTTATCATAAATTCTAGTTTCACTGGGTTTTGAATTCGTTTGAACTGGAATGGCAAACCGGTTGAAGTCAAGGGACTTCGCGGGATCAGGAATCCTCTTTCACCTCTCCAGCCGTATTGGAACAATTCTGGTAGACGCAATTCCACTTTGAGCACTTATTAATGATAATGTCAATGATATCAGGAACGTTTTCCCAGTTCCACCAGGTGCATCAAGGAAATATAGTCAAACGTTTCGGATCTGCGACAGCTTCATCAGTTGATGCCCCAGGTGTTATGTCAAGCTTCTTGGCCCAAGTTTGAAGCGTTCGAACTGATGGAAGAGGAAAGTTTTTCCTCCTTAGCTCGACGAATAGAGCGTTATGAAACAAGCTATGTGTATGTCCTCTTCCGACCAAACAAGTCTTTTTGATCCCAGTTTTAGTTTTCGTATTTTTCCCCCGGTGAAAATTTGAAGGAGCTTACTTTCCAGATTGGGTTGGTGGAATCCGGCTCTCACTTTTTTTTCTATGGATCTTATTGCGTTCTCTTTGCACAACAAAGAATTTTTTAAAGAATCATTTTCTTCCCGTAATTTTGATCTGAAAGGTTTTATTTCCAATAAGAACAAGCAAGTATTCAAAAGTAAAAATACTCTTACACTTGGTCATTGGTCAATCAAATCATCAATTTCAAATTGACCGAGGGAAAGCTGAGGCGTATTTGAAATTCTGAATTTCAATTTCAGCTTGCGGCTCGAGTTCATCAGGTTCTTCCAGCAAAATGTCAATCAATTCTTTATTTATTTGATTCTCTCTCTCAACTTAATTTTGTTTTGTAGGGGAGAGTGGGGCTTAAAGTAACAGGGGTAAGAAGTAACACCAAAAAAAAAACAAGGTACTCCTTTAAATTAAGAATTGCGTGAAGGAGAAAAATGTGCATCTTTTCCATATCTACCACCATACCTACTTGAGGTGTCAATTGTACGTCAACGAAAAAAGTTGTGTAGTGGGTCCCAAAAATTAGTAGGTTTCTAACTTTTTTTTTTTTTTTATTTTGGCCCTCCTTCTCACACGGAAGATATATTGCAGTAGTTCTTTTTTTAAACATATATTCGAGTTTTGGTTGTGTTTGTGTATATATCTTATATACATATGTGTGACATCCGGTTTTTTTTTTTAATAATTTTTTCGGGTGAAATTTTATGGTGAGGCAAGTTGTAACACTTTTGCGGGGTAAATAGTAACAAACTTTCCTCTTGATTTTTTAGCTGATGGTTGTGAACCATCGAGAATTGTTTTCTTCTTTCGTTTTATAATTTTTTTTGTTTTTTTTTTTGTAATAGATAATTAGAAAAAAGTCTATATAGGCTATAGGTAGTTCTCACCAACAGCGATTTACGAGGAAAAAAACAAAGTCTTTGCCAGAAATGTAGTCAAAAAAGGAACCAAGAAAGGGCCCAAAACCAAAACAACAGGTGAAGAAAATGATATCAGCCCTTTCATCAGGAATTGAATCAACAAAATGTAGATACCTATGTCCTGTTTTTTGTGGGCCATTTCCATGCAGCTTGCCAGGGGAAAATTGGGTGTAGTGCATAATATGCAAAAAATGGGCCCCACACCAAATGCGTTAAAGGATCTCTTCATGTATTCTCATTCTTAAACTTTAACACGGATGAAGATTATTCGTTCTAATCCTATATGATTTATTTATGATTGAATTGTGACTTTTACTTTTTTGTTTTGAAGTTAGTTTTTTTTTAAGAATGGCTGTTTTTTACATATTATATTTAAATAATACATATATATTTTTGTCATAAATTTTATTTAATCAAATTAAGAGTTATGTTTTTTCATATCACCTTTTAATAAAATAATATCTGGCTTAAAATAATATTGTTTTGTTTATTTATAATTCTTGTAACAACTTACCCATACCTATGTTACAACTAGCCCCATTGTCGGGGTAAGTTATAACAACACGTTTTCTTTTCTCAATGTAAAATCTTGACATTTTCTGAGGAGCAGACTTTGTTTAACTTTTTTAAGTGGATCTTATAGCTAAAACGTGGTTCTTAAATTTAAAAGAGGTTTGGGTCACTTATTTTCAAAATCTTAGGAACTACATAGGTTTTCGTAAAAAGTGTTACTTTTAGCCCCGCTCTCCCCTACATACCCATTTCATATCTTTCTTACTTTCAAAATCATCATTCTAAAAATCATTCTTATGCAGTTTGAATATTAATATTGTGCTTTCTTTTGCATAACAATACCCATTGCTTGGAAAGGTTCAAATTTTGCTTAGGAAATTTATGAAAGCTCGAATGGGGAGTTAATTTTGTTCTCATATTGTTATAACCTACCCTCAAACACTGAAAAGAATCCCATTTTTAATTTAATTCTTCTTTTAACTGCACATGCATATTTGTATTATACCGGGTGTTTTTTTTTAGAAGTATAGAACTTTAATTTGGCAACACTATTTTAACTAGCGGCCATTTTGTCAGCTGTCAAGTGAATAATTTTTAGTTTGGTTTGGCATTTCAACACGAATAGACTGACGTCTGAACAACGCTTCCAAATTGTGCTAATTTGTTTTGAAAATCATGGTTCTGTTCGAAAAACGTCAACATGATGAAGCTCACTTTTGGTTGAATGGATGCGTCAATAAACAAAACTGCCGTATTTGGAGTGATGACAATCCTCAGGTGTATGTTGAGATCCACAAAAACTAACTGATTGCTGTGCTTTATTGGTGGAATAATTGGTCCGTATTTCTTTTAAAACCGATACTGGCGAGAACGTTACAGTCAATGGTGACCGCTATAGAGCCATGACTTTTTCTGACTTTTTCATCAATTGAACAACCATGATGTGCAGGAGCTATGTCACACAGCTCGTGCCACAATTGATTTGTTGGAGGAAACGTCCGGTGATCGCATTATTTCGCGTTTTGGTCCTGTGAATCGGCCTCCAAGATCGTGCGATTTAACTGCTGGTGCCGGAGCCGGATCCGCAAACGCATCCGTATCGCATGTCAAAATATTGAATACACACGAATTCAATGTTGTGAACACAACGAGACGGATCCGCAAACGCAGCCGCAAACGGCGACGGACGAGTTGGCCAACTTTTAATAAATACGTACGTATTTTTGACATTCCATATAAAAAAAAAGAGCAACGTGCTAATAATAATAAAATCCTTTTAGAAATTAGACCATTTAATTACAAATTTATAGAAAAGACTATACATGATGCGATATATGTTTTATCATCTTATATATGCATATATATGTATGTTTCTCAGTGGAAATTGTAAAAAAACGTGGAGTACGTACGACTCCATTGTGGGCACTTCTAATTAGGTACGTACGGCATGCGATACGGTTGCGGCTGCGGTTCCGGCTGCGTTTTCCTATTGCGTTCCAGCAGTAACGCCGCTTGGCTATTTTTTGTGGGGATGTGAGAAGTCGCTAGTCTACGAAGCCCGAAACGATTGACCACTTGGAGGACAGCATTCACCGCGTTATTGCCGATGTACGGCCAAAAAAGTTAGAAAAGATAATCGAAAATTGGACCTCCAGATTAGATTGGCGGTCATATATGCCAGAAATCATATTTAAATTGTAATGCCAGAAGATTATCTTTCCAATAAAGTAAATTTCATGTCAATTTAAAAAAATCATCTTTGTTTTATTCCATTTCAAAGTTCTATATAGGTACCTCTAAAACACACCCTTTACAAGTAAAAGAAGAGATAAAATGAATTAATTGTTACATTTTAAACATTTTCTTTATAAAGCTTTTTTTTCGAGTCAGATTTAGGTAGATATAGCTACCTAAGAACCTTTGAGTCACTTATTACTTTATTGAAGGTAGGAAATATCCAACATGATGCCAACAAAATCCTCTTATTTCAATTTCTTTCTATGAATAGATATACCAACCTACCAATTCGTGATGTTTGACACCTCTTCGTTATCATTTATTGATATCGTTCTTTTTATTTTAAATTTCATTCATTGAAATGTTTCTTATCCCACGTCCTATCAAATTTCGACCTCCTTTATCTGATCTAAGAAGTCGTAGGCGTGGGTGTAGCTATGCGTCCTTAATAGATTAAATGAATTAGTGGTTAACAAGAACAGGGAAACTCGACCTCACCTTGGTTTATTTTAGAAATATGATAGTATACCTATAGAATTGTAGAGACACATCATTGTAGAAAGATACATGTTTGAGGGGTTACCTACTTACTTACCTATATAACTGTAATTCCCAACCTATCTATAAACCAATGCGTCAAGGTATAGGTAGGTACCTATCTACATATTTATAGATAGATACTTTTATACAAAAAAAAAAAAAAAAACAGTAATCTTATATTTAAGTATCTATAAGTAAATTTGACACCAAACCTTATCCCATCCCATTCCATGCTATCCCATCCCGATCTGATACGATCCCGGTTGGCTAGTTGGTCTATTTGAGTTTTTAAGTCGTTATCTCAGTGTCGTCTTCACCATCATGGATGCATAGCACAAACACGACACGTACCTACAGCTACAGCTAGAGCCCAGCCACATAAGGAACTCCTGACCCCAAATTGGATTATAATTTGCCTTTTCTGTTATATTCCAGGAGAATAATGGGAGTTTCCCAGCGAACAATGGCCGTGCTGCTGCTGCTGCTTCCACTGCTGCTGTTGCTGCTGCTGCTGCACACACAGCCCTTCAAAAGCATTTTTATTTTTATTTCAATTTTAATAATAAAATTCTATTGAACATGAACATGAACAGTGTGTAAGTATACCATGTACCTATACCTACCTACCTAACCTACTATACCTTCCAACTATACCACTGTGCACAGTATTTTAAGTGTAACAGATTTCTTTGTTCGAAATGTGCGCCTCTGTGCACATTATCTGGGAATCATAGCCCCAGGCTGTAATATGTGCCATTGCTTAAAACAGGGGGTGTGGTTACGAGCGCGCCCTATCTGCCTATGTGCTCGCATTCAGACACCTACTGTGCGCCTGGGCCTGCACATAATGTGTCATTTTAATATCCAAATGCTTCTACGTACTACCTAGCCACTCGCACCAGTTCGTTGTGCTATAACAAAAGCCAAGATACTTTTTAAAGTTATGAATTTCACAGCAACTATACAGCAGTGTTTTGTTGTAGTCGTAGTGGATGGATACTTGGATACCTACCCACTTGTTTGTTGTTGCTGTGCTGTTTATAGCCCCACATTGGCCCAGAGATTGTGTCCATTACACCATATTGCACAGATATACCTATATTTTTTTTTTGTATTTCAAGTAATTTTTTTTTCATTTGGTTGGGTTCGGCTCGGTTAAGTGGAGGGAGAAATAAATAATGTATTTATTAAGTTTGAGTGATTATATGTACAGAAGGCGTGTCGAAAGTAAGCCGCGCCTTTTTGAGTGGAATATGTAATTTACTTTAACCGCGACGAGGCGCTAGTTTCGCTTAGAAGTTTGAGTCAGCTAACATTTTTACTTTCTATATTGATTTTCTAATGGCTGATGCTTAACGGAACATGCATAGGCCAGGCGCATGGCTGCCAATGAGTGAAACGACAAATACTCAAATGTAGTATAATATTATTGCACTCAAGGAAATAAAGGAAAAAGAAGTTGCGTTTAGCAGGCAGAATAATGAGTTTCGTAGTTTCGTAGACACATAGGTTCTAAGGTAGGTATTATTCTACCTTTCCATTGAAAAAGTGCCTTATTGAAGCAAAGATCATTGATTTGATATGTTTGAAGATACAATCGAATGACTGAAATATAAATCGATTTTTTTAAGGTCCAATGTCGACCAAAAAAATCGATCCTTACATTCTAAAAGTCGATTGTGTGTAAAAAAAAGTTTAATTTGTGTTTGAGATAAATGCATTTAAATGTTTTTTCTTTTCGCACCTCCAAATTAAATGTTTTTGAAAATTTTAAAAATTATAAAAACATGGCCTTTTCAAGTTATTCGTTCAAGAACATTGGCTTGCGGCCATTGTTCTTATATAGTAAGAAAAAAAACCTTAAGAATGGAGATTAATATTTTTTACTTTATATGATGACACCTCAAAAATTGATTTGAATTTTTAATGAAATCGAATGGAATAAATTGAAAAACTTTTTAATAAAAAATAAAATAAACATAAAGGTTTCCCTAAAATTTACGAATTCGTGCTTATTTATGCATTTTAATCGGTTTTGAAGAATTTTTCGGTTGGGGGTTGGGGAAGTGTCTTCAGGTAAAATATCACTTGGTTTTTGAACAAGGCCCTGTTCCGAGATTATCAGAAACATCGATGGTGTTTGCAAGCCGTATGCTTTGATATGCCATATTTCATAGCATTGCTTTTCAAATAATTACAACTTATATTGAAGGTATATCTAATTGGTGTGAAAAAAGCATGTAGGACAAGAAGTAGTTCTTTTTTAAAATTCGACGATTTCAAATAGTTATATGTATATGCAGTCACAGGCAAAATTATTTAAACCTTGCCTTGCTCATACTTTACCCAAGTGTTAAATCTTTATTTTTTTATTTATTTATTTATTTATTAAAAAGGAACTTAGTATTAAGATTTACATCTTTTAGATAACTAAGCTTCACAATGGAATTAAATTATTGGAGCTTACAACAATACAATTCATAAAATTAAAAAAAAAGAAAGCAACAAATTTATTAAAAAACAAATTTATATAAAAGAACATAAGTACAAACGGGCAGCTAAATTTACATGATTATAAAGTATATAGGTATCTATTAACAAAACTTTTAATATTGAAGAAGCGTTAAATAATGGCCGCAAAATGGGCATACAAATATCTTTTAAACGTAACTAGTAGATTTGTTCTGCTTATTTCACGGGCAACGCGTTCCACAAGATAACACCGTTGATGAAAAATTGGCGTTCCGACGTATGACATGTAAATCGATGGATTAAAATTTGATTGGTTCTGCGAGAAGACGAGAACTGTATTTCTCTGTAGAGATAGGGTGGTCTCTGCGTGTGAATTATGTTGAACAAACTAGTTAGAGTTCTTATTTTTAAAAGGTTTTCAAAAGTGACACCGTACATACTTTTAGAATAAGATGAAATATGGCAATATCGTCCTAGCCCAAAGACGTAGCGAGTAGCATTGTTAAAAACAACGTTGAGCTTTCTTAAGCTCACTGCGTCGGAGATGCAAAACACTTCACACCCATAGATAAGGATAGGCACAACAAGCGATTTAACAAACATTTTCCATGTATTTAGTGGAGTAAATTTTTTGGATACCGAAAGAGTCCTCAACGTACCATATGCCTTACCTACCACTGCATTAACATGATCGTTCCAAGTAAGGGTTCTATTGAAATACACTCCTAAGTTCTTAGCTTTCTCTACGTATTCCACTGTGGTGCCATTTATTTTAAGTACAGGAAAATAAGACAAATCGAGCAGTTTTTTTGAGATAACAAGGCATTTTGTTTTGTTGGGGTTTAAAATGAGACCACATCTATTCGACCATTCAAATAATTTATTCAGATCCTGATTAATGCTATAAGCGCCATCTTCAATAAGGCCTAGGTGACAATGTTTTACAAGCTGGACATCATCAGCAAACATGCGTGCTTCACAATGACTTAAAACAGATGGTATATCGTTAACATACGCTGAAAAGAGAAGCGGTCCAAGGATGGATCGATGTGGAACTCCGCGGTCCAATGAGAGCAACTCAGACACTCGATTTCCTGCAGCCACCGCTTGACTTCTCCCCGTAAGATAAGATGAAATTAACTTCAACGCCTCAGAACAAAAATTAAACCGATTAGAAAGCTTAGTACACATTATGGAGTGATCAATGGTATCAAAAGCCTTTGAGTAATCGAGCAAAACCAAAAATGTGCCCTTATCGTCATCTAAAGCTTTCCTTGTCTGTTCAACAATATCAAGGTGGTGCTGCTATGATGTGAACGAAATCCGTACGGTTTGGGACACAGAAGATTGTTTGTTCTAAAATAATCAGTAATTTGCCTATGCATAAGTCTTTCAGCTACTTTGGAAAGAAAGGATAAAATGGAAATGGGTCGAAATTCTTTGTTGCTATTGTTTTTGGGGATCGGTATTACTTTAGAAACTTTCCATTGTGCAGGGAAGACGCTTTTCGTAAAAATGGTGTTAATTGAGGTGCGTGACATATGGGAGAACTATTGGTAGGACTGCTTTAACAAATGTAGGATGCAATTCATCAAGACCTATGGCATTTGATTTAATAGAGAGAAAACTTTCTACAACATCCTCTTGAGTAACTCTGGAAAAATTAAAGGAATTTCCTGAATTGGACGATAAGGTTTCCCACATTTGAATAGATCTGGAGGCATTAGCTGAAGTTGGTCGCGGAACCGACGATACGAATTTTCTATTCAAATCATTGCAATCAACTACAGCGTCCAGATGGTGTTGGCCGCCAATACCAATATCTCGAAGGTTCTTCCAAAGCTTACGTCCGTTTTGTGAAAGGCTTAAATGATTTACCCATCCTATAAAGCTAGAGAACTTTTGAAACAAGAACAAATTGTTTATTAACTTTTCTCATTTTTAATGCATGCAGTTTTATTCAAACTGTTATAATTAATAAAATGCACGACTGGGTCGCACGAACTTGCTCTTATGATAAGCAATTGCGTAGTGGCTGCATATATGGATATTAAAAAAAAATTAAATAATTTCGAAAATTCTTTTATTTTTTAAATTAGTTTAAGAGTTTTCTCGGAAAAACTAAGTATGCAATACAATTTCAAAGCTATACGTCAATCTAGGAAAAAAAAATATTGAAAATCGTTGGACCAGTTTTTTTTTTAAAAGGTTATTTTTGAAAAACTTTTTCAAAAAATATTTTGAAATTTGTTTGAGTATGCAAATATATGGCAATGTGTAGTTTACATTTTAAAAATAATTAAAAAAAAAATCAATGTACCCGTTTCCAACATACTTCGAAAACGAAAAATTTTTTTGAAAAAATTATAAAAAATCAAAAAAAAAAGTTTTTGAAAATTTTGAAACGCCATATTAATAAAATTATGAATGACTTCCTGTGGTAAAAATTTTATTGAAATCGAATGTATAGTTTACGAGAAAATTTGATTTGAAAATACTGGTTCTATGAAAGGTACCGTTATTAGACAAATTTTGAAAAAAAAATTTCGAACCAAAAGATAGATTGTCTTGCAAAAATAGCATTCTGAAAGTTTTGTCAAAATCGTTAGAGCCGTTTTTGAGAAAATCAATTTTTTTCTCCACGAGTGTATGGCAGGTGCCGTTATTTTTGGGCCTAGAGCAAAAATAAAAAATACGTTCCGAGGGACGGCCAAATAAATCCTAGATACCAAATTTGAAGCAAATCGGCCCATCCGTTCAGCCTCCAGATGCGCGAACAGACAGACAGACAGACAGACGGACGGAATTTCCAGACCCACTTTTTTCGACTTCTCCATCATCGTAATGTCATGTGTGATTGTTATCTCAAATTTTTTTTTTCTGCACGAATCCATAACTTGCCTTATAGTACCTATAATCGCAAGTAAAAATGTATAGTTAAATTCTAACAAATAAATGTAAAAATCATAGGAAACTAAGTGGCACAATTATTTACACAAACCCAGTTTTTTCGTTTTCACTAAATCTGGAAGCGAACCAAAAAAGTATTTGTAAGTTTGAAGTTAACGGTTATTTAAAGTTTCATTACCTAATAGGTTGTGTTTCCTCCTTCTGCCGCAATTACCCCATCTGGGCATTGAGTCTATTAAGCCTTGAACTTGCTGCCCTAGAATGGTGTCATAAAGTCCTTCCAAGTTTGATCTGCAGTTCTGGTTTTGCCAATGTTTTTAGGAGTTTTAGATTTCACAATGTGCTAAAGATTTGCGATAACATTAAGGTCAGGACTTTGTAGGGGCCATTTTAAAAACTTCTTGACCCACTTCTGCCAAATACGTTTTAATGTTCCAGAGGCTGTGTGTATCGGTTTATTGTCATGTTGAAGGATCAAATCGTTCCCGATATATAGTCTTGAACCAGCAACCAGTGCAACATCATTTAAAATGTTCAAATAATGTGACTGTTTCATATTATCGGAGCACCTATTACGAGTGGACCTACTCCACTGTTTGATATACAACCCCATATCATTATCTTGCCTCCTTTGGAATGTGGTGTTAGTTTAGTGACAGGTTGTTCGGCCTTCATTTAAGGGTTGGAATAATAAAACTAACGTCCATAGGTACCGTCCAAAGGATGCTCCATGCTCCTCCAAATCTCTGGTGGTTTGTTGATGTAGTCCCTTGCAAATTTTAGACTAACTCGCTTGTTTTTTTCTGGATTACGTAGGCATTTATTCCATTTGCTTTTAATCTTCCGCAATGTTTTCTCACTTAAAGTAATATTTTCGCGATCTCTGTTTATGTACATCATTAAGCTTGTAACACTTTCATGTGCATTACTTTTGAAGACGCGAACAATTTTTGCATCTTCTTTTTTGATGACCCTTTTTCTACATCTACCAATTTTATTTTTTACACTTCCATATTCGTTAAACTTAGAAAGTTATATATTATTAACTGTTTTCCGGCTGCGCACTGCCGAAACATCACCCTTGATTCTGCAACAATTGCCGATCCTTTTTCTATTGAAAGCTCGATAGTTTTTGCCATCTCGCACAACTTTTCTCAAGCATAGACCTATCAAAACTGATTGCAATACGTATTTGGACACCACGCAAAATATCATTGAATTAATGAAAATTAGAACCGTTACTTTCCTAATGCAGTTATTTGCACTTGTGTAACTTTGCCAGTGTTCGATGGGGGTGTGTAAATTATTGTGCCACTTGGATTTCTATGATTTTAACAGTTATTTGTTGGAATTTAACTATATTTTTTTTTTTAGTAAACTGTTTGATTAAAACTGCATACATTAAAAATGAGAAAAGTTAATAAATAAAGTTAAGTTCTTATTTCAAAAGTTCTCTAGCTTTATAGGTTGGTTAAAGTACTAGCGATGCAATGTGTAAATAATTTTGTCACTGACTGTAGGTATATGGCGACATTTTGTTTGAGTTTATATTGCGAACAAAATGCGAAAATGTTCTAAACTCAAGGCATATAAGACAGTCTTGAATGTTAAATTCCTACATAATTCTGATACCCATGGCAAAGGGTTGCTTTGCTATTGCTAAATTGCTAATCCTTATACTATCGTTACAAAGTACGCTAAACGACCGCTCAGCACTGGCTACTGAGATTAAAATATGCTCAATGCTTAAGAAAATTGGTAAAAAGTATGCGATTTATTTAAAGTGATGTCGTTCAATAATTAAAACGGTGGAATACAAGGCATTAAGTTTAGGTACTCCATATTTTGTTTTTCAGGTGAAAAATTTCAGTCGATAATTCTTGAGTCACCAAACACAAGGAATATTTCTCAACAAAGCTGTCTGCGTCAGTGCATTTATGACATCGTCTTCTTTCATCTTTGAAAAACACGACAAAAATGAACAAAATTCTACAACATTTTTAACAGCGAAGTAGTACGCTCATCTTAAATGACCACGCTTCCGGAAAATGTCATGATTTATCATGTATAGGTACTTTATTTGAATAACTTTATACTATGTCTCCACCGGCCTGATTTAGCTAAATGATTTATAAACCACGAAAGGCAGTCACACCGAACAATTACCCGATTTAGTCTGGCATGTATGTAAACTTTGACATTACATTTCTCGATTTCAATTTCACAAACTTCTACTGCCAAAGCTTCTGGAAAATAGCTCGTCCAAATCGGCCCATTTCATTCTGTTTTTTATCTGTCTGAGTTTGTTTAGCATTTCTTACAGGGATACATTCATTTTTACATATAAATAACCAATAAAATAACCGAAAAACTCACCGACCACAAGCAATTTAAATTAAAAATTTGACAGTTTTAAAATAATCATTTTTTTTTGTGGCTGAATGAAGTGCTGAATCAAGAGAGAGAAGAGAAAGAGTATGTTTGATTTTGTTTTGTGTAGATTTTAGATGACAGATACGTAATTTAAAATAAATCTAGCTTAAATCACGTAAATCTAAATCATGAAAAGGTATGGTAAATCACATAATTTATTAAATTATTTAGCTAAATCAAGCGATTTAGCTAAATCAGGCCGGTGGAAACATAGTATTTACTGTGTACCTAAGTTTTCCATCTATTCTACCATTCAGATCTCTTTCAGAGCTGATGGAAAACAGCATTTGTGAAGCCAGTCCTTCACCTTTAGTTACTGTACGATTGCACTTACGTTTACCTCCCTTCTTTCCAAGGTCATGAAACACTGTGATCATCTCAAGAACTATCTTGAAGATCGAAAGCTTTTTAATGAGCTTCGAGGCAATAGGCCTTGTTGATCTGATAGTATATCTCACCGAACAGTGCGGAGCAAGCCTTTGCATTTCTTCGGCGAAAGTAAGATTTAATAGAGTTTGACATTAACTCTTTGATCAAAAATGCGCTTTCCCATGTCGATGACTGTCTTCTTCCATGGATTAGAAAATTTCTTCCAAACTCATCAATGTTATCTGCAAACCACCATTTTGCCCCTGACCCTCTTTTTAGTTTTTATTATTGATCTTCCGTCTGAAACTTTTTTTCTCCTTTAATTTGTTTTTCCGACGACTGTCACCCATCACAGAAAAAAACGACGTAAAATCAAATAAAACCACTTTGATTTAAGCAGATTTCGGAATGGTTCGGGGTCGAAGACGAACATTTTAGAATCAAAGAGAAACATCATTAATTCGACTTATGTTCCTTTATAAAAATAAAAACAAATAGTATTCATATTTGTTTTAACTACGTTTTCTTTTAATTTGAAATAGAATCATGGTAAAATCATGGTGGAAATGCAGAGAAGAGTTTCCTTATCGTTATTTTTATAGACGCTGCTTTTATGAATACAGCTTACTCTACCGTACAGACGAATGTTGATTTACCTACCCAAATCTGTGTTTCCTTGTCAATGTGATATTCAGACCATTTTTAATCGGTATCTCTTTATTTCTCATTTCCCTATGCTCCGCACATTAAACATAACAAAAATGAACTTTTTTCAATCAGAATCTTTTTGACATAAAAAGTTTTATGACAACCATTTCCTTAGCTCAATACCAAACCAACCCTCTTTTAACTTGAAGCAAAACGTTTGGGGTGAGTAAGAAGTAATGCATTGAGGCTTACCTATACATTCGCTTCGATTTTATAAAGTTGATATAAAGTCGATTTTGGTGTATTTTAAGATATAAACAGGTTTTCAATTAAAACCTTTGCAGCTGAATCGGGTAGTTTTTTAAAAACAATTTTAACTGAATAAAGCCATTTTATAAAAACTACGCCCGTTAAAGTGGGCGTTTGGAAAACTTTATACAAGAACTTAGTCAAGAATTATTTTCAAACAAATTTCTTGAAATCGATCAAGGCGGGTAGGTATAGGTATCTTTAATTTCACAAACTAAGCTTTACTATTCTTTTATAAAAAGTGGGCGTTAACCACTCCCGAAATTTGACATTTTCTTTCACACACAAGATATTTAGTTGGCACCAGTAAACCCACAATTTAGGACTTGAGGATTTAGAAGTTCATTATAGTTAATCCGGGCATTATGGCGCACTGAATTTCAATCCCAAAATAACTTTACTTCGGATTTTTTTTTTTTCAATTAACAATTTTTATTTAATTCATAAAAAACAAAACATTAATAAATTAAAATCTGCGCCATATTACACAAAATGCACTTATTCACAACACATAGGTATGTACAAAAAAAAAAAGAAAACAAAAACTTCTTTTAAATTATTTCTTGTTGCACAATAAAACCAAAACTGTACTCTTCACTATTCACACCAAATACGTGCGCTGTATACTTACCGAGATACACAAAATCAAACATATTTCACCCGTTTAAAAACTAAGCCTTACTGCCTGAGTTCAATGGTGTAGCTGCAGCAGTAGTACGTAGCACTGTCAAAGTTAAATGTACGCAAATCGTATTACACAACTACAATATGAAGTAGCAGTTGCAGCACAGAGAGTAGCTGAAGTAAAAGTCGACTCGACTCCAACTTCAAAACAACAACAAACCAAAATGGCAGACAAGATTTTTGTTTGAATTCAGTGCTGCACATTGTATTTAAATTCGGGCATGCTGTTTAGTGCGCTACTTCTTTTGACATTAACTTTGACATTGCTACGTACTAATGCTGCAGCTACACCATTGTGCTCAGCCAGTTACTCTTGGATCAAAGATTATATAATTATACCAAATTAAAGCTTTCTAGCTCATAATTGCGATCTCTATAGAGAGTATACATACGGGTACGGACGGATGGACAAACGGCCATCGCTAAATCAACTCGGCTCTTGATTCCGAGTAAGATACTATACATATACTTTTCTTTGAATACTCTATTTTACAAGTCCACACCGAATACAATATTACTTTTCTATGGAATAGGGTATAAACACAGCTTATCTGAAAAAAAAAACTTGAAATGTCAGTGAACCAAATCCAAAACACAAACAAAAAAATTATAATTGCACAAAATATTGATAATGAACTGCATAGTGCATATCATGCAACTATATAACGCAATAAAAAAATGATTAATTGCAAAATTAATTAAATTAAGGTACTGCTTTCATTTCAACAGTTCAGTTTGTTCGTTCAAGTCATACAAGCGCATCTAAAAAATTGGCAGCAGTTTCAAACTATCCCGGTTCATCGTTGTTTTATACGTAAAATATTTCTTCAATATTTTATGACTTGTATAAATTTAATTGCTGCATTTTTAATTTGAATCAAAGTTCTTGTTCCACGCTCGTCGTTGTCGTTAAGTATTCAAAGTGTACATAATTATTTTCATATATTGTTTTCCATGAAACCATCTGTCAACTTATATCGTCGCTCCGTATTAATGACGTTGATGATACACATATGCGCGTTAGGCAGGCGTCAGGTAACTCTTTCTCCCTTTCCCCAGTATCAGTAAGCTGATACGAGTATGCCCCCATATTAAATCTCCGGCAAATCCTTGCATCTTCCTAATTTGCTGCGTAAATACAAAATCAATTGCCTTTGCATTGGAATTGGAACTTCTTCAAGAAAGCTGGTTTGTTCGAGGAGCGAGGACATAGCGATAGCCTGGCGTAGGCAGGTTTGGCTTTCGGTTTTAGTCCAGGTTTGACGTTTAGTATTTTGAAAGTGTCAGTTTCTCTTTGATGATCGGGTTACACACACGTGAGAGTAATTTTGTTGCAATTACAATATTATGTTAAAGGGTAATTGAAGAATGGGTTATCCTGTGAGCACGTGTCCGTTTGAGCATCATCGGCATCGGCAACAGCATCAGCTTTTCGCAGGACCAAAGTGTTTGTGGGGTCGTGTACCTTACGTATGTATACTGTATACATGATGATGATGTTTATGAAACGTCTGTTGTAAAGGATTGTATACGTTTGTTCTTGAATTTATTCTACAAGGCATAGGGTAAAATTCTTAAGGGATCATGATACTGCAAAAAGGACTTTCGATTTTATAAGAGAATCCCGAAATCCTTATGATTACTGTGCCTTGAAAGAAACAGTTGCAAAATTACAGTCTTCGTCACACAGACGAAATAAACAAGGTGAAGATGGTGTGAGCTAAGCTTTAATTTACCGGTGCGTGCAACAATATCAAAAGTTAATTTGAAATAAAGTTGGGGGGTATACGATAAGGCCGTGCACGAAGTGATTTTGAAACTGTTCAATATTTAACTTGTTATACACATGAATAAGCAAAATGGGCTTTTGTTGTTAGTTAAGAAAAAAAAAAGAAGGGAGGAAAGCATCACGGAGCTAACGAGAGGAATGTTTATGCAGATGACTGTAAGGATTTATACTGTTGTGTTTACTTTGGTAAGCAACCAGCTTCTATTCTTTCAGTAGCAGTTCACACTTCATTGGAGATGATGGAGACGATGATTATGTCAGTCACATTCAACATTTATGCAATCAATAAGTCATAACTTCAAAATGTTTAATTTTATGAACAATTCAGGAACTTTGCCCATTCACTAAAATAAAATAATGGTTGAACTCTGAGTTCGAAAAAATTAGTCTTCCTTCTGAATGATACTATAGAAATGTAGAAATTAGCGCAGTGGACAAGAACTTATATAGAAACGGGAAAAATATTTGACGAGACGAGTTTTGTTCATTCATCCGGCAACATTAGACAAGGCACATGATTTTGCTTCCAATTTAATTAAAGGTGACGGGTGACCAGATATTCAATACCAATGGAGAGGTAGTTACGTTCTTCCAAAGAACGCTTTTATGGAGCTTCTGTTGAATAAAGCTAATGTCAAACACCAACACCATAAACACAATTGGACCGGAAAGAGTTTGCGACTGCAGAATACGAAATGGTCTGCATTTTTCAACCTAGCAACTCTTTCATTTTGAAGATGATTTTGGATTAAAATGTGTACCACATTTAATAATTAAAAAAATAAAGCACGACTAGGTGACACGAACTTATTCTTATACCAGATAAGTTGTAGTATAGGTTCTCAAAAACAAAATTTGAAATTCAACTAATTCATTTAAGCCGATAACAGACGTGCAGAGGTTCTGCACGCAGCGCTGCACAGATGTGCATACTTTTGAAATTGTAAAATGCATAGTTCTGTGTTCTGTCAAATCAAAGGGAGAATGTAGTGTCTGTCTGCACGCAAATTTAAAAGATTTTTTTGCTTTACTAGTGTGGTTAACTAGTCCTCGTTCAAAATACACGGGAGAGCGTTTATAAACACTTAAATAAAATGTAATTCACATGATTTTAAGCTTTTCATTAGGGCCGAAATAAGGTAATTTGGAAATTTGCTAAAAATGTGCTATCTTTTTTTTTCTTTCTTTTTTACAACCTTTTCATTCTTTCTTCTTCTTTTGTTTTGTTTACTTTTGCCGTTGCCTTGGATTTGTTTCCAATTTGACATTTTAGAAAATATTTCTGTTCAATTGTTTTCAATTAACTTATACATTATGTACCTACATATGTATAATAATTTATGCACTACCTACAATAGCAATTTAAGAATTTAATTTTAACATTATAGTTTTTATTTAATAGAAATGATCAAATCATTAATTTGTACGTGCTTTAAGCAACATTGTTTCTCTACTAAAATTACATGTTAAGTTTTCTAGCTTGAACCAAACTCAACTTCTCAGTTCAAAAAATTCAATTGTGTCAACTCTAATAAAGTTTGTTTATTGTGGCGTTTACCCCACATCTGTTTTCGGCAAAACTGTCAAAATAAGTAATGCCAGATACTAATTATTTTAATTTTTTTTTGTTCGTTGTTGTGGCATCGTGCAGCGCAAGGCTGCGTGCATACCCTGGAAAGTGACAGCTCCTATAAGAACCTGTGTAATTTATTTTCTCTGTATGTGAAAAGGCTGCACGTCTGTTTTGACCATTATGCTGAAGACAGATGTGCATTCAGAATGCACGCGTGACTGCATGCATCAACGCACCTAAAACAGATGTACATGCTCTTCGAAAAATTTGATGCCTACTTCTGTCAAAAATATTTTATTCTTTGTCTATTCGTACGCACTAGAGTCACCAGTTTCAAAAAAGGTACGCTAATGCATTGTATATATAAACTATAGTACTATCACCTTAGTTGCGCCATCTATCGACGAAAAACTAAGCTCGAGAATAATATGGGAAGCAACAACAACAATTAAAATGGTGGAAATTGTTGTTGTTGCTTCCCATATTATTCTCGAGCTTAGTTTTTCGTCGATAGATGGCGCACCTCAAGTGGGAATACTATAGTTTGTATATACAATGGCTAATGTGAATAGCCATATTTTGCGAATAAACTTATTTTTCGTAGTCAGTCCCCATTATGCAATATTGTTACTTCTCTAAAGTTGTCTGGCTAGCACCCTACTCAACAGTTTTTCAATTCAAAAAAATTTAACCGTGTCGACTTTGTCGAAACTGGTGTAATTTTAGACACTCGTGCGTACGAAAACATGCTGCCTTTGTTTGAACAAGGACAGGTACTGTCAAAATAGGTGATGCCAGATAGCAATTATTTGAATTTTTTTCGTTTGTTGTTGTGGCTGCAATGAAACTATTCATCCAATTTAGGAATAGAGACATCGTGCATTCACTGCAACCCCTGCATATTTTTGGTGGGGATGTCCCATAAGAGCCTGTGTAAATTATTTTGACTGCACAGAAAATTATGCACATCTGTTTTGACCATTAGAATGCCAGCAGATCATTTAATTTTGCCACTGTCGACCTTTTTTCGAGTCTATATTTTCAAAATCGACTTTTCAAAAGTCGACATTATGACGATCGATTTTTTCAAATCGACATTTTAAAAATAAGCAAATCGGACCTAACCCCAAAAAATTCAATCAAAAAGATTTGATTTGTCAACAAAATAACTTTTTCGATTTAAAAAATCATTTCTGATATAAAAAAATTATCAGAAACTCTCTATTTTTTTCTTCGTTAAAATGGAAAAAAATAAAGTGCACGGCTGGGTCGCACGAAAACTTGCTCTAATGTGTGACAGTGGTCTTGGGGCTTTAAGTTTTGGAAAAAAAATAATATGAAATTTTATTAATTCAAATCACTACAAATCACTAGTTAATACGTTTTGTGGAAAAAATTAAGTAAGTCATCTAATTTATTTTACCGTTTTGAAAAATCCGTGTTTTTTTCTGAAAAACTTTTCGGAAAAATATTTCAATTGATGAGTACCTATGCTAACATCTAGCAGTTTGTAGTTCTTATCAGAAACAAAAATTTTATACATTTTGAACAAACCGTTTTCGAACAAAAAAACAAAAATTAAAAGAAAAATATCACTCAAAAAAACTTTTTCTGAAAAATTTGGGAACGTATATTTCGTTTATAAAAGCTTTCAAATTAAAAATTTCACCGAAATCCATCAAGTTTTTTACGAGAAAATCTGATTTGAAAAATAAACGGTAGGTAATGGAAGGTAGGGGTACCGTTATAAGACTTTTCCTGAAAAATCTATTTCAACCAAAACATAAAGTTTTCACAAAAAACACCGTTCAGACAGTTTTGTCAAAATCGTAGAAGTAGTTTTTGAGAAAAATGATTTTTTCTTAGATTCTTATTTTATAATTTCAATTATGATGTATTTGTTGTTGTTTGACAGCGAATATTTCGCAAAACTAAAATTGTACAAAGCACTCACTGTTTTCGATATAAAAACTTAAAATTATTATTACAAAGCCTTTAATTTGCAAACACACACTTTTATAAACTTTTTTTGACGTGATAACGTCTGATAAATCGGTTTGGAATATATGGGCAGCACGCACAGAAAAATATCACAGTCACAGTCACAGTCACAGTCACAGTCACAGTCACAGTCACAGTCACAGTCACAGTCACAGTCACAGTCACAGTCACAGTCACAGTCACAGTCACAGTCACAGTCACAGTCACAGTCACAGTCACAGTCACAGTCACAGTCACAGTCACAGTCACAGTCACAGTCACAGTCACAGTCACAGTCACAGTCACAGTCACAGTCACAGTCACAGTCACAGTCACAGTCACAGTCACAGTCACAGTCACAGTCACAGTCACAGTCAGTCACAGTCACAGTCACAGCCACAGTCACAGCCACAGTCACAGTCACAGTCACAGTCACAGTCACAGTCACCGTCACAGTCACAGTCACAGTCACAGTCACAGTCACAGTCACAGTCACAGTCACAGTCACAGTCACAGTCACAGTCACAGTCACAGTCACAGTCACAGTCACAGTCACAGTCACAGTCACAGTCACAGTCAGTCACAGTCACAGTCACAGTCACAGTCACAGTCACAGTCACAGTCACAGTCACAGTCACAGTCACAGTCACAGTCACAGTCACAGTCACAGTCACAGTCACAGTCACAGTCACAGTCACAGTCACAGTCACAGTCACAGTCACAGTCACAGTCACAGTCACAGTCACAGTCACAGTCACAGTCACAGTCACAGTCACAGTCACAGTCACAGTCACAGTCACAGTCACAGTCACAGTCACAGTCACAGTCACAGTCACAGTCACAGTCACAGTCACAGTCACAGTCACAGTCACAGTCACAGTCACAGTCACACTGACGACGTTACCTAGCTGCTTTGATAGCCTAGAAAGTCGTTAAAGTGGGAGTGGAGGGTGTTGAGTGGTTGGTTGGTTGGTTGTTGTGGGAGTGTGTGTGTGGGTCAGGCAGGGGGTGTGGGTGGCAGTTTTGGTGGTGGGGATGGTTGATTTGATGGGGTGCGATGAAAAAGTTGTCAAAAATGGTGGGTGAGTGGAAGGTGGTGGCAAGTGGGGTATTTGGTTGGATTTGGGGGATTTGGTGTTGGGAGGGGGTGAGGAAAAAATTGTCAAAAATGGTTGGTGGTTGGTTGCTGGCTGTATGTGTGATGGGTGGTTGGCGGTGTTGGGTGAGTGGCAAGTTGTTGTAGGTGTAATGGGTGTTCGGATTTGGGGGGGAGGGTGTAGTGGAGGGAATTGTCAAAGGTAATTGTACTGGGGTGGGGAATTGTCAAAAATGGTGGGTGAGTAGCAGGTGGTTGTAGGTGGAGTAAGTCCTTGAATTTGGTGTAGGGGCGGGTGGGGTGGAATTTTCAAAAATAGTGGGTGGTTTGTTGTAGTTGGTGTGTGTGATTGGTAGTGGTTATGAAGGGGGGATTTACTGTGTGGGGGAGGAGGAAAATATGTTCAAAAATGGTCAGCTGTTGGTTTGTTGATGTATGTGGGGGTGGGAGCTTGGTGTTCAAGGGGTGAAAAAAATTAAAAAAATGGTGGGTGGTTGTAGGTAGGTTGTGTGGTTGGTGGTTGGAGGGAAACCTATACACATACGCCCGATGATCTTCTGTACCCCGTCCTCCCCTACTTTACATCAAACCCTTTTTGCAATTTTTTTCCTGTATGAGGTTTTCCAATTATCATACGTTTTTCTGCATACTTGTCATTGACTTTTATTTTAACAATTGTTAGGTACGTTCATTCAGAGAAAATATTAAAACACTGTTTATTACACATTTTCTGGCGAAAATCGACCCGAAAGTCAAAAATGAGCATGAGCAGGAAAAATGTAAACTGGATATCTTAAATCTTAGACATGATATCATCTTAAAGACATGATATCAAAATTATTTAAACGAATTTATAATGGCTATTTTTTCTTCTAAAAACAAAGACCTAAACGAAGTTTCTATCGTTATAGTAGGTACTAACATCCCAATTGCCGTTAACGTGAGTCAGGGTACACCAAAGTAAGCCTTTTCTTAAATCCCCAAAAATTGATCTGAAAATTGGAGATAGGCCTTTACTGTAGAACTTTGAATATACCCAAGAATCTCGCCCTAAAATATTGCATACGAATTAGGGGACAACCTGTAGAAATATATAAGCAATGCCTAAAGTTTTACAGACTTATGTTTATGTTAAGATAATTTTTCTGAAGTGATAACGTCTAATACACTCACGAAAAAATGTCACAGTCACAGTCACGTTACCTAGCTGCTTTGATAGCCTAGAAAGTCGATAAAGTGGGAGGAGAGGGTGTTGGGTGGTTGTTGATTGAAAGTGGTGGTAAGTGTGGGAGGTGGTGGTGGGGGGGGAGGGGGGGGGTAGTGTCGGGAAGAAGAAAAATTGTCAAAAATGCTGGGTGGTTGTAGTTGGTGTGGGTGGTGAGGATAAAATTGTCAAAAATAATGGGTGGTTCGTTGGTGGCTGTAGGTGGGTTGGGTGTTTGGTGTTGCGGGGGATTTGGTATGGTTTTGGGGGGAATTGTCAAATATAGTGGGTGGTTGGTTGGCGGTTGTAGGTGGGTTGGGTGGTCGGTGGTTTAGGTGGTGAGGATGGTTGATTTGATTGGGGGCGATGAAAAAATTGTCAAAAGTGGTGGGTGAGCTGAAGGTGGTTTTAGATGGGTTGGGTGGTTGGATTTGGTGTTATGAGGGAATGAGGAAAAAATTGTCAAAAATGGTAGATGGTGGGATGGGTAGTTGGCGGTGATGTTGGGGATGGGGGTGATTTGGTGTTGGGGGGAGGCCAAAAGTGTAAAACAATTATGGGTGAGTGGCTGGTGGTTGTAGGTGGAGTGGGTGGTTGGATTTGGGGGATGGGTGCGGGATTGTCAAAAATTGTTGGGTTGGGCGGTTGGTGGTGGTGGTTGGTGCAGGTGGTTGTGGGGGGGAGAGAAAATATGATACAAAATGGTGGGTGAGTAGCAAGTGGTTGTAAGTGGAGTGGGTGGTTGGATTTGGGGGATGGGTGCGGGATTGTCAAAAATTGTTGGGTTGGGCGGTTGGCGGTCATGGTTGGTGAAGGTGGTTGTGGCGGGGGAAAAAAATATGATAAGAAATGGTGGGTGATTAACAGGTGGTTGTTGGTGGTGGGTGGTGGATTTGGTGCTTTGGAGGGAATTGTCAAAAATAGTGGGTGGTTGGTTGATGGTTGTAGGCGGTGTGGATGGTTGGTGGTGGTTGTAGGTGTTGTTGGTGGTAAGGAAGGGGGTATTTACTGTGTGTGGGGGGAGGGAGGAAACAATTGTCAAAAATGGTGGGCTGTTGGTTGTATGTTGGGGTAAGAGGTTCATGTTTGGGGGGAAGGGGTGAAAAAAAAATTCAAAAATGGTGGGTGGTTGTTAATTGGGGTGGGTTGTTGGTGGTTAAAGAGATACAATATGCACATGAACTGTTTTGTTAACTGGTTATCACGTAAAACTATCGTCCGTAAACCGACTTTACAGACAACCAAGTTTTTTTTTTACATGTATATACGGCACATTATAGTGGTCACATGAGAGCGGCCATGAACAAATTGACAAACAAATTAGATTTACAGCATTTATACAGCTACTTAGCTTAAACTAGATAAATGGATAAAGATTAAATATGCCATTTTATTGTGTAAAAAGTTAAATTGTATAAAATAAGTTCGCTGTGAACTAAAAAGTGATTGCTACCAACTGTCAGTCTACTCGCATTCCACATGCCATCCACATCGTGTTCAATAAATTGTGGTATACGGAAATGTTGTTCGTCAAACGTTAAAATAGGCCAATTTTCGTTAATTCGTGATTCATTGGTCTCTCTAATGTGAATAGTCATTAAAAAAGATGAGTAATTCCTCGCATCCAAGAAATAATCAACGGTTTCACTTCAAATAATTGGAATTTGTGGACTCCGTTTGAAATTTTGATTCCTAACTTTCCAAGACACAAACCTTAAACATTGGCTTCCTCTATTCCTTACAAGATGGCACTAAACACTCATCATAAAAAAAAAACGACCAAAATTCCTTTAAAAACAACATTCTCTCACGCAACAAACTGTCATGAGACAAATTTTATATCTTCTCACACAAATACAATCCCATTTATACAACTGCTAATTGGCAATTTAGTCATTCTCTGGAATTTTTGTTTAGCATTATGCACCCCATTCAAGAATTTGAAATCTACGACCGTGTCACTTGCCTGACTTAACTGCGTATTATCACATTTAGCCAAGTGTAATGCACTCATATTATAATCTGATGATGTGTATCTTGTTCAGTCCCTGATAAAGTGTATATTTAATTTAAAAAATAGAATTTAAAAAAAAAATCGCATATCTGATAATAATATTATCCTCACACAGACAGTGTGGTTGTGAGAAAAAGGAAACGGGAAACGGGAAAAATTGCGATAACCGTATATACTTAGTTGTCAAATAATTTGTGTACTGGAATGTGTCAATGTGTAACATGAAATAAACGGATTTGAAATAGAACGTTTAACTTCTACTTCCACTTCCACCCCTAAGGTTTTAGAAACTCTCCACTCGCACTCACTCATATTGGGAAGGTTGGTTCGGCCGATAGCACGCTTCTTGGTATAGCTGCTCTGTGGAAAGAAATTGTTAAGTAACCTTCTTCTTTAATATACAACTATAGTTAGTCCTGGTTTAGTGCTGCGGTGGTTATAAAAACTGTGTCAGTAATAATTGTGATAATTGTCAAATCATTTTGCAAGAGAAATGCGTATAACAGTTTGTTTGATTAAGTTTTAAAAATAAAGACTCTCCTGTGTCCTGTGTGAAATGATAAATTTTCCTCCTAGAAGCAACAACTTTATTCCTTGAAAATATCGATTTTCCCCCCGAAAAACGAAAATTCTTTTGTTATACACAAACACACACAAAATACTGACAGACATACCAACCCCCGCAATGTATACCACTTTCTGGAGTATGACGATGATTGGTATCAAAATGTCTGCATTTTGAATTGGACAATTTTTGTTTCCTCTCTCGCCATAACTACACTGTTGAGTTGACCCCTAACTTCCGTGAACCTTAAAAATCGTGCGGTTATGTGGATTTAACACTTGCAATTCTTTCTGCTATAGGTAATTAGATATTTTTATAAAAATTAAATTATATTGCAATTTATTCGTGCCAGGTACGTAATGTCCGTGAGTGAATAACAACAGTGGTTAATTCTAAATGTGGATACACTTCTTTCTGTTTGAAATCAACACTCAAGTCAAGTGATATAGGAGTGTGCTCGCTGGCTGGTGAGTGGTGACCGTGGCTGTTCGTATTGGAAAAACGGCTCTAAAAATGATTTCTGGATCCGTTTCCATATGAAGTTCTATCAACAAATTGACAAAACAACAGCTTTAGTTGAGCGTTCATTAAGCCTTTGGTAAGTTTTTAAAATTTTTACAACACTTTTAATCTGTCCTTTTCAATCAAAGTTTCTTAAATTTGCCAAAAAAAATATCTACCAATTGCGCAACACACAATTTAATTTGTATCTATATACATATATATACAGTAGAGTATATAACAATATAAATCGATGACCTTATGTATGTAGATTGTAGATATATTTCCAACCTAGTAAATTTAGAGTATGACACAATAACTGACTGGAGACTGACTATGACTATGGTGATGATGCTTTGGACACATCCCTACCTACTCGTACCTATCTGTTTCTGTATTATGAACACAAACAGCAAAAACACATTTTTGATGCCTTGATTGATGAGATGATGTTAAAATGTCTTTTAATGCAAATAAATTTAATCTATTTTAATCTTTTTATATTCTCATACTAACAGATACACCACCTAAACATCACTAGAGTGAGCTCTAAATAAATTATTGGAGAGATGATTTCGAATATGAAAACGAAAAGTGCTAGTGCTGTGGTCTTCGGGGGATTTGTATATTATTCTGTTGTTGCTCTGTTGTTAGTTGGATTTATGGGCACGGGCATATATGCCCAAAATTCACCTCAGCAACAAGTATGTCCAGAGCAGAGCGATATTTCACCTTGCATTTGTACCGTGAAGAAAAATGGATTGGATATCTTGTGTGAGACTACAGATTTGCAGCATATCAATGTAGCAATGGGTGTTTTGAAGGGGAAGAGCCCGATTATTTTTTATCTTAAACTCCGTCACAACAATTTACCTAAGTTACAGGGATTCGTTTTTCTAGCCCTTGATATCCGCCATTTAACCATACACAACAGCAGTTTGGCGGCAATTGAAGAAAATGCTCTCAGCTCATTGGGTAAGCTCGAAGTTGATTTTGTAGAAGAATATATGTATTTTATTTATTTAAACTTTGTGAAAAATTAAATTCTAAATTCTAGCACTTAAAATTAGTTTCCAAACTATAAAACCTTTTATGAAGCTAGAGTTTCTTGATTTTTCTTATCGAAGGGAAGGATACCGTTGCTTAACCCTGCAAAACGAAATCCCCCCCGATTTTGTGTTCGATTTGCTTTGAAGCGGTATCTATCAGAAATAAATTTGAAGTACTAAGCCGCGTCGCGTCGGCCTTAAAAAAAATCCCGCCATTTTACTTATATTCTGAACGATTTTTAGTTCCTTTTAACTGAGTACTAGGGCAAAAGTTTTTTGAAAATTTAAATGAAAATCATATAAGTTTAAACTTTCGGTTCGATTTTTTCTTTGGTCAGGAATCATCAGAATACATTTTATTTTTTTTTATTTCCTAACATTTCATTTTCTGCTCGTAGCATTTGGTAAATATTCCCCAATTATTCATTTTTCGGATACAAACGCAAAAGACACACACATTTGGACATGCATCGAATACAACCTTTTCAGGGCACAAAATCTTTCATTTTATACAAATCGGAAGGCATTTTTTTTGAAAATTATATCTGCCGACCTGTCAATCCGTCTGTCTACATCCTGAACAGCTGATCAGATTTGCATCTTTTTGGAACACGTAATTTTTGGGAATACTCCAGGGGGAATTGGCATTCTATAGCTTTAAAGCTACAGAACTTTATTTTTCTCAAAAACGGCTACTACGATTTTGATAGTATGTTATTTCTATCTTCTAGTTGAGAATCTTTTAATTTTTCAAAAGCGTTTTCATCATTTTTTAAAATTTGCTTTCCCTGATAAAAATGACAAAATTCTATAAATTCACATAATCAAATTAAAACATTTTCCAAAAGAAACGGTTTCTGAAAAAACTGGTCGAACGATTTTGAAATTTAATTTCTTTATACTGTTTTTAGTCGATCAAATGAGGCACTAATCTTATTTCGGGTGAATTAGGTTCCAAATTACGTGAAGTCGTTCAACGCCAAACTTTATTCTAGTACAATTTCAACTGAATGGAGAAGAAGGAAAGCTTTAAATGTTAATAAAGAAGAAGTCACACTTTTTTGTCGATAAGCGTTGTTCTTTTAATTGTTTCTTAAATACAACGTGTAGCACTGAACTCAAACAAAAGACATGTCTGCCATTTTGGCTCAGCACGTTCGTGAAGTTTGAGTCGAGTCTAGTCAACTTGTACTTCAGCTGTTGCAGCTGCTGCTTCACATGGTAGGCGTGAAATACAATTTACAGTCTGATATTGGGTGTCATCTTAGTATTTTGGAGCGTCCTTATTCAATTTTAAAAACTTTTTTGGGTTCTGGTCCCCCACATAAAGGTCAACTCAAACCCAAGTGTTTTGGGATCTGAAACTTGTCAGTCAACGAAATATTTAGCCTTGATGAAATAGTCAACTTTTTAAAACTAACCTAAATAAAAGCTTTTAAGCTCTCAGTAAAAAAAGCTAAAATTCTATAAATATTTTCAGGAAAAGGTCTCACTCAATTGGATGTTTCTCTTAACCAACTGCGACACGTTCCATCACAAGCATTGAAAAACCTTCACCATTTATTGATTCTGAACCTTAACCACAATAAAATCACAAACATCCATGACAAGGCATTCGAAGGACTAGACACATTGGAAATACTCACTTTATACGAAAATCAAATTAATTCGATTGAGCCAGAAGCGTTTAGAGGGTTGGAAAAGTAAGTTTTTCAATTTTTTTAATGTCAATTTATTTTTAACTATGATTCATTTTTATCAGGAAACTGAAACGTCTAAATTTGGGCGGAAACGATTTGACTCTGGTACCACAAAAAGCTCTTTCGATTTTGGATACATTGAAGAAATTGGAGATTCAAGAGAATAAAATAAAAACCATCCGAGAAGGCGATTTTGAAGGTAAGATTAGAACGTGGTTTTTACAATGGAAAACCGTTAAGTGTAGGAACGGTGTTCGGAATTCACACTCTGTAGAAGTGAAACTTCAGAAAAGTAACCCACGAGAAAATCAGGTGACAGACTCATTTCAAAATATGTAAGTTTTCGGCTACTTGCAAAATTTACTTATAAGGGTTAGGGAATAGGGATACAAAAATATCACTCTGGGTTTTACAAGCATTGTAACACACACGCGCATACACACGTCTTAAAACACACGCATGCCAACATACCTTCACACGTACCGATGCTTGCTCTCCTACTTTAGCTCGGAAATACATACATAGATACAGGCGCACACATTATGTACAATGTTTAGTAGATGAGAGTGGGTAGGCTGCGAAACATTAAAAGGAGACCTGCAATATACATATATACATACATACATACTCATTTTTTCGCCGTCTGAATTCTATATATAAATCATCGAGATTCAAATCACGATTCTTAAGATTCACTTAAAAAAAATATAAAAAAAACGTGGTTTACTCGGGGGTCCTAAAGGAAAATTGGGATAGCGATATTTAGACTCAAGTCGAGCTGCTGCTGAAGCGGATGTCTTCCTCGCCAAGCAGTGGAAGATGGCTTGGTAAAGATATAACACATACACACTTTGCACAAGCTGGCCTGATAAAAGTTAACCCTTCAAACTGAACCTCGGCATTGTGTGCCTCAGTGCCTCATCCACAAGAAGAATGAGGAACTATGCAGTACGCCAACTACTGTCTTCTCTGCAGAGCACCACCATGAGGCTTGAAAAAACGTCAGAGTGGACAGATAGAACTTTGGAGTACCTAGTCAATGACTGTCTATTTCGGGTACACTTTAACCCCTCGAAATTCTTAGGGGCAATGCAGCGGTGGAAGACCCGGTTCAAGGTGACTCGATCAAGTGGAGGACAACCTCAAACAACTTGGTATGCATAGCTGGGGGCGATTGGCTAGGGATCAAACTCGGTAGTGGGGTATGCTGACGTAGGCCGTGGTCCGCACAGGTCTGTCAAGTGCCATCAAGTATGTTATACGTGGCAGTTGGATTATTCTTGATTCTATATTATATTAAAGTAAACGTATCCTGACAGCGTTCGAGTTGCTTCCATGCTTTTGATTTGCTTCTCGCTGAGCTATAATTCCCGGTTCATTTTATAAAAAGTGTTAAACGAATTTCTTCCACAGGAATGGAAAACTTAGATTCATTGATTTTGGCACACAACATGATCAACACGGTTCCAGCAAACGTTTTTTCTCATTTGACTCTTCTTAACTCATTGGAATTGGAAGGAAATAAGATCTATGTCATCGATAAGGATGCTTTCAAAGGATTGGAAGGTATACTATATCAAAAACAACTCCAATAACATAACATTACTAATAAATTGAATTTTGTAAACAAATTAGAAAATTTGCAATATCTGCGATTGGGCGATAACAACATTCATACCATTCCAAGTGATGCACTTCGTCCACTCCATCGTTTGCGCCACCTGGATTTAAGAAACAACAATATAAGTTTTGTAAGTGAAGATTCTTTTACCGGATATGGGGATTCTTTAACATTTCTTAACCTTCAAAAGAATGAGTAAGTATATAATAGCAGCGTGTAAATAGCGTACAAATATCTTTAATATCGAATTATTAAATATTTTTCATCATACGAAAAAAAAGTATAAAAGTTTTGCCAGCCATGATCTTCGAGAACTTAAATTCTTTGGAAACTCTCAACATTCAGAATAATAAATTACCACGGATCCCAGAGGATATAATGGAACCCATAATGGATACGTTGCGTGTTATTGATATAACAGGTATGTTAACGAAACTTTTAATTTGATGCTACGTTTCAAATTGGAGCTGAAATGAGCTAATCGAAGATAATTAGTTCTTTTTACTATTTTTAATTCTTCGGTCGGTTTTTACTTTGATTTGTTTTGATATTTTTACTAAAATAAGTTTAATCAAGAGAAAAGAATAACTATCGCAACCATTATCTGCTAGGGGGCGCTGTTACATTCAGATTGTATTGTGTATTAGCCATTAGAAGTTTGAGACTAGAGGGCAACACAGTTTAACACTACCCTAGAAGTACGAGCAGAAATTTGAAGATGTTTCGGTTTTGTTTCGAAAGAGAAATGGGAATGGTTAATGAAATAGGCAGTTTGTTAGGAAATTAAATCATTCCGGACTAGTGAAAACGTAGTACCTTTAGCCTTTACATTTTAAGCCTAGTACTCAGATGGTGCTTAGCTAAATTTTATCTCTACAATTTTATCTCTACATACATTTGCTAAAAGGCGCGCTAAATTTTGAAGTTGGAGAGATGAACAGATGTTTTACAATATTCTCTGATAGGTTTTGATATCTTAGGTTCCAAAATAGTTAAGTAAAAATATTTAAATTATGAATCAAACACAACTGGAGGATTTAATTGTTGTATGCGCTACTGTTGTAGCTTGCGCTTCTCGGAAAGTGGAGTAAGGACCATATAACACTTTTGAGTACTCCAATTCTACAATGCTCCCATCAGGAAGATGTTCGCCTTCATAATCTTCTCCTGCAGCACTTCCTGACTTAGCTTTTTTCCTCGCACCTGTGTGATGTCGCAGACTGTCACGGAGTGACTTCCAAGCTGCCTTGCATTCGCCCAATAGTAAAATATAGCAATAAGAATAAAATCATTATATTTAATAAAGATTTGTACATACCTGTTTTATCCATATCTTTGGCTATGTAGCGCCAATTCGAATTTACCTCCTCCGTGTTACTATGTCCTTTGTCTCCAAGGTCCCACATTGCCAGCATAGATAGCTTCTTCTTTTCTGCTGCATATAAATATGCTGTATAAATTGTTTTTTTTTTGGTTTTGGTTTTTCCGCAACTTCCTCCAACATATTTTCGTCAAAATACTCGTATAAGAATTCCATTTTCTCTTTCAATGATATAAAACTTTAAATTGTTTCTATTAAATTTTTTTTTCAACGTTGACAACTACTGTCAAAGTTTATCTTGAGAAAGAATATATTAAACATTGTTTCGCTCGCTAAATTTTGTGGAGACTTTTTGCTGAGTAGCTCTTAGCTGACAGTTGGAAATTAGAGCGTGAAATGAGTACCTGATGCCTGGCTAAAAACCCTTGCTTAAATTTATCTTTGGAGGAAATTTGTATGGAAGATACATTTTAGCGCGAAATGAGTAATAGGCTTTAGGATTAAAATTTTCAAGATCGGGTTTGACATCAAAGCTTTGGTACATTGGTTTGTTGCTGATATAACTAGACTTTTCGCTGGTGCTCGTAATTTTTATAAGTTACGACTCGTATTTCCGTAGAATGGCCCGCACACTAATCTTGAAATTGGATCCAAACAAAAATGCGGTGCGTTGATTTGATATAACCGAGGGAGGTCAACTCCTCTTCGACTAGTGCCAACCGTCTATAGTCTATTCACTCGCAGTAACTTGCAAGGAAGGTTATACTGATCTTTTGCTGCAAAAGCCCATTTGACTCTGATATTATCCTTAATCTGCTCAAGAATGATCATTGCCGTTCCCGTTAGTTTCTGAAAAACAAAAAATATGACAATACCACGTTATTTATTGCAGTTCTAATGAGCCACCAGTCACTGGTAGCTTTCCAACAACTTCGTCCTTTCAGTGACTGGTTTCTTTTTAGACGGATGGACATCTTGGGTCTCGATACCAGCTGATGGTTTTAAATGATCAAAGCCATTTATTTACAGTTTTGATAAACAACATTACCTTTTTTCAAAAATGATGTTCCTGCAATAATTCTGATGAATAACGGTATTTTCCTGAAAAACTAAGGACCTGTAGTCTGTAGCTCTTTTAAATGAGAGAAATGTGTTTAAAGCGCGAATTGTTCCTTAAAATTCTTCGTAGACTACCTATAGAGTTGCAAGTTTCTGCTTAGGATGTTACTTTTCTTAAAAAACTCTTCCTACACTGTGTCTCATTTTCAATATTCGAAGTTCTTTGTATAGAGGCCGACTTGCATCGAGTTTTTATTACAAATAATTTGCATCAGGAAAAAGAGTGGACCTAGCACGGAACCTTACGGAACAATGTTTACAAATTATTTTTACTTCAGTCTTCAGAAACTATTTTTGAAAAAAACAAACATATCAAAAATTTAAAAACAAAACATTAAAGGAACTTAATTTCACAACAAAAAAAATGTTGGTAATATGGCCCACTTACAGTTTTAAATATGGACCAGGGTAGTACATATTTGAAACACTGTTTTTTTAAATACTTTGTGTATTGCCAGCCATGATTCCTTAAAACAAAACGAAAATCCAGTTTAAACCATGTTTTAAATATGGCCTACTAGTTTATATATCAACACCTGAATAGGGCCATATTATCGACACTATGACAATTTCACTTTTTTTTTAGGTTTTAACTCACTCAATTAATTGCAACCAAATTTTTGGAACGAAGTTCCTTATCGCGCGTTGTGAAAGGGGGCTAGACGGAAAAAATTCTTACGAAAAGTTGTCACGGCACTTTTTGCTATAGTAAGCTATTGTGCGGCGTGCGCATGTTTCTCTGTCTGTCTCTCTCTCTCTCTCTCTCTCTCTCTCTCTCTCTCTCTCTCTCTCTCTCTCTCTCTCTCTTATAGAAAGCAAGCCAGATATTTTCATTTTTATTTCGCATTGAACAGTGTGGTGTCGCGAAGATTATTTTTGTTGAGTGTATACAGGTTTTTTGTACATGTCTCTCTCTCTCTCTCTCTCTCTCTTATAGAAAGCAAGCCAGATATTTTCATTTCTATTTCGCATTGAACAGTGTGGTGTCGCAACGATTATTTTTGTTGAGTGTATACAGGTTTTTTGTACATAATAAATAATAAAAAATAATAATAATGAATCCTGACAGTGTTTCTGCACAAGTTCCGGATAAAACTACAATTCCTTCACTAATTAATCGAAAGGAACTTCGTTCCATCCGGGTGTCCCTTGACACCTCTCAACTTTTTTAATTTCACATTTGATGACATAAAATATAACACTTCTTTATATATTACAAAAAAACTTATTAAATTTCCAAATAAAAATTTAATACAAAAATCCTTAAGTAAACTCACCCAAACATTATAACGAAAACGAATAAAATTATCCAAATTCGCTCACTCCCACCACTGATCAACTACTGTCTCCAAAACGCAATGATGCAATGCCGGTTTCAATGTGTTTGATTTGAACGGTTAGATCAGTGCCTAGTATGTTTTATTCATAAAATATTGCAGTGGGTCATAATACAAACATGGGCCATATATGCGACACTTACGCTTATTGTGATATGATGACTTTCAATAAAACTCTATTTTCCTTATTTCAGACAACCCACTTGTATGCTCCTGTGATTTAATCTGGTTCCCAAATCTATTGCAAGACCTTAAAAGTCGAGACGACGAAATGGCCCAGAAGAAGAAACCATTATGCCATATGCCAATAGAGAACCGCGAGTATTTTGTTCAAGCAATGCCACTGGAAAAAATGCACTGTGCTGGGCAAAAGGTCAGTTCATCTACATCAATGGGTATACGTATTAGCAATGTTTTGAACACCAACATCATTGCTAATGTATGTTTTTTCGAACTTTGGCTTTTTAGATTATTCTAAAGAATCAGCTACTGCTTTTTAAGCAAACAGTTATTTCAAACTAAACTACAAAAAATGTTGATGATTTCTTGAAAATACACTTGCAATTATGTGAATATCCTGCGGAAATAAGCCTGCAAAGCAAACAAAAACAAAAACATATCATAATATTATATTATAAAAAAAAAAAAAAAAATTAATAAGCCTACAAAACTGTTATTGCATTTTTTTGCAATCACTACATACATACATAAATTTGAGTGTATATTTAATAAAAAAGTACCTTAAATTATTACAAAAGAAAAGATTGTTACTAAAATTATTATTATATGCTATATAGGTATACCTACTACATGGATGTGTTTCTTATATAAACAAAAATCTTTTATCTACATAAATTATGTAAGATCTAGCTATAGCATTGGCTGGCTAATCACATTTTTTGATCTTTTGCTTATTGCTAAAAGAATATTTTGTACTTTTAATCATACATTATATAACCTAAATGTTAAAAAGTTTTTAAGTGTAAATTTTTTTACCTAAAATGTTTTTTACTCGTATTGGTGTGAAATACAATCATAAACTTTATCGAACGCTATAAAGACGTGGTTTTACAATTTTTTTTAAAACAAAAATTGTCATCTCCTAAAAAAAAAAAACAAAATACATATCAATCAACACAACAAAAACAAACAAAAAAACACACGGGAAATGTACATAAATTGCAAGAACTGACTATACAATAAGTAGTTTGCCCTAAATAATAATAAAATATATAAAAAAAAGATGAAACACCCAAATTAAAAAAAAAAATTGGGTTTATTGAATACATATCATGTTAAACAAAAAAAAAAATTAAAAATTATTATATATAATAGAACGAGCTGTGTTCCTTTGAAATATAACTTTTTAATTAAATGAAAAACGTTCAGTGTAAACTCGTACATATCAATTACATAATATCAAATCATATCATTGATGACATTTGTCATTAAAAATTATTTAACATTTTAGAAAAATTTACATATTTTATTGATGTAATGAATATATATATTAGATTTAAGATGAATTTTTTAAAAATAACTTACAAACTTTTTATCACTTTAAAAAAGAAATTTAAATAGAACTTGCTGGCATTTGGAAGCTATTTTTGGGTCAGAGTCCAATTGCAGTGACTTTTATTTAATTTAATAAATATAAATATTATTTTTATTTCTTTTGTAATCTTAGTTTTTATACGTTTTTTGTTTGCGTGTGACCCTATTAACTTCCAACAAAAAAAAGGTCAGAGTTTGGAAGTTATAAGATCACAATTAAAATTAAATTAAATTAATTGTTTTGTCGTTGCATTATTGTATTTGAAAAAAGAATATTTAAAATAAAATTTTATTTAAAATGTATTTTACGTGAAAGAGAACAACTTTAATAAAGGACACCAAAAACCACAAAAAAAGTTTGTTTTCTTTTGAATTCTTTATCACTTATAAAGGCGAGTTGTACAGGGTGGCGCAGCAGGATCAGACGGGATCCGTTCAAAATCCCGAAAACCAAATTCCCGAAAGTTCAAAATCCTGAAAAATCAAAATCCCGAAAATTCAAAATCCCGAAAAATCAAAATCCAGAAAAATCAAAATCCCGAATGTTCAAGATCCCGAATGATAAAAAAGCCAAGTACTGTTTATTAAGAAAACTGTTGACAGAGGCGCCTGCCAGACAACTGGACATATCCCCGAAAAAGGGAGTTAAAATCCCAAGAACCCGCGAAGCGGGCCACCCAAGTACTGCTGATTATGAAAACTGTTGGCACAGGCGCCTGCCTGCATCACTAATCCGATTTATCAGTATTGATCAGTGTTGCCGATTAAATAACAAAAATATCATGATTTTTTTTCATAAAACAAAAAAAAAATCATGAGATTGCTTTTTCTTCGTTGAGCATACAAAAATCACTGCAAACTTATGATAATAGAAGAAGAATTATAAAGGAGAAAATGTTTCGTACGTTCTATCCCCCAATACCCAATAAAAACAGAGTTGTTGTTGTGGTGTCCGTGAATGATTGAGAACACTTCTTCCCTTTTCGTCTTATTCCTCTATGGTCAAATTATAGGATATGCTAACATGTGTGGTTTTTTACGAACACTTTTCCGACAGCTCAGCTTGTGGGCATGGTCAAAAGAAGGCAAATTTTTATCTTTATAATATTTTTTCTATGCTTATTATTCACAGAAATTAGACAATTTTTAAGTAAAAACAATAGGTTTCCATTTAATTTTATTAAGCTTTAAAAATAAAATAAATAAATTATTCTATAGTGTGAATGTATGTATGTATGTCGTGTATGGACTCCTAAACCACCCAACGGAATTTTATGAAATTTTCAGGCTAAATATTGTTAAGTCCAGGGGTAGTTCCAGTGAAAGTTTGGTTCCGATCGGGTGGAAGACAAAAATCAAATGCAGGCTTTTAACATTTTTGTCTTAATTTTTTTTTTTTTGATTTTTTCATACATTTTCTAGCGGTTTGGAACATCAGCGAAAATCATCAACGGAATGGCTGATCGGGGCGAAGACAAAAAAATGCAGGCTTTAAACAAAAATACTGTTTATTTGCTAGCATTGAGATTAAATAAATAAATAAATAAATTTAATTTCACATTAAATAAGTGTTTTTTTTGTGCGCAGCAACGCACATTTTTGCTAAAATAATTGTCAATCAAGGGCTTAGTTACCTTATAATCTAAACAGTCCTGATTTTTGGTGGAGTTCCCAAGAAGTAACAACCAAGCCCTACACAGCAATGAAAGGGTTTTCGAAGAAATAGGTCAAACAATTATCTCTGTCTGTATCGTCGTCCACTTATTTGATTTCAGGTTATCCTAGAGGGGAATTTTGAAATTTTCATTCTATATCTACGTCTAGCGTAAATATCATTATAGTCGTCAACGACAAGCTAATATATCTCAAAAAAGCAATAACGATTTTGATAAAACTATTTTTTCTATATAATTGATTTATATGTTTGAATATCAAGCCCATGAGCACTTAAGAATGAGTATGAGTACCTAATCTATTTTGTCTATAATTTTTATCTTATGTAAATCCAAATTGATATTTAGTGTTAATTATTTTTATCCAATCTCTCAGCACCATTTAAAAATTTACCAAAGTCCGAAAATTTTTCAAGGCAGAATTTTTATTGAACTCACTAGCGATTTAATTTTTTGTCACCATTTGTTTTTGCAATTAACAAAATTCAAACAATGTAAGTTTTTGCTGTATTTAAAAAAAAAACATATATTTTGATAAAACTATCTAATTTAATTCTTTTTTAATGTGCTACTAGCTGATCCGACAGACGAAACTGTATTCTCCCCGTTAACTTTTTGTCTTACAGTGCTCCCGGAAACTGTATAAGATTTCTTTCTTCTGAAAGCCCCTTTTTAAAAATTACAAACATTAAAAGAAAGTTTTTATTTAAATCAGAACGGTGATGTTCCTGGATTTCTATCTTTTTGTTTCTCCAAAAGGCTCCTTATAAGAAACGCATTTTATTTGCTTAAAATTCATAAAGCGTGCTTTTTATGTTTTATTCCATTATTTTCATCTACCCCGATAATATTATCATTTCAGTTGTCGTGTCATTGTACTGAACAAAAGATGATTTTTGATGACTAGACACTCGCTGTATCCGTATCTGAATTCGGATGCCTATCCAGTCGAGTATTTTTCCGTCCCATTGATTACTGATTACTACTTCTTACGCACGAACAGATTGAAATTCAACTCCATTCCTGCCAAACCAAAGATGTGGAAAGTCAAAAATCTGCTAATCAATACCGCGTACATGTGGAAGCCTGATTAAACTTTCCACTATTTCAGCCCAATTTCAACCCACTTTCAACCCAATTTCAATCCTATTTCAACCCACTTTCAACCCAATTTCAACATAATTTCAGCCCAATTTCAACCCAAGTTCAATCCAATTTCAATCCAATTTCAATCCAATTTCAATCAAATTTCAACCCAAATTCAACCCAATTTCGACCCTATTTCAATCCAATTTCAATCCAATTTCAACCCGATTTCAATCCAATTTCAACCCGTTTTCAATCCAATTTCAATCCAATTTTAATCCAATTTCAACCCGATTTCTACCCAGTTTCAACCCGATTTCAACATAATTTCAACCAAATTTCAACCCAATTTCAACCCAATTTCAATCTGATTTCAACCCAATTTCAATCCAATTTCAATCCAATTTCAACCCGATTTCAATCCAATTTCAATCCAATTTCAATCCAATTTCAACATAATTTCAACCCAATTTCAACTCAATTTCAACCCGATTTCAACATAATTTCAACGCAATGTCTACCCAATTTCAACCCAATTTCAATCCGATTTCAATCCAATTTCAATCCGACTTCAATCTAATTTCAATCCAACTTCAATCCAATTTCAATCCAATTGCAATCGAATCTCAATTCAACTCCAATCCAATTTCAATCCAATTTCAATCAGATTTCAACCCAATTTCAACCCAATTTGAACCCAATTTCAATCCAATTTCAATCTGATTTCAATCCAACTTCAATCCAATTTCAATCCAATTTCAATCCAATTTCAATCCAACTTCAATCCAATTTAAATCCAATTTCAATCCCATTTCAATCTAATTTCAACCCAATTTCAATCCAATCTCAATCCAATTTCAATCCAATTTCAATCCAATTTCAATCCAATCTCAATCCAATTTCAATCCAATCTCAATCCAATTTCAAACCAAGTTCAATCTTATTTCAATCCAATTTCAATCCAATTTCAATCCAATTTCAATCCAATTTCAATCCAATTTCAATCCAATTTCAATCCAACTTCAATCCAACTTCAATCCAATTTAAATCCCATTTCAATCTAATTTCAATCCAATTTCAATCCAATCTCAATCCAATTTCAATCCAATTTCAATCCAATTTCAATCCAATCTCAATCCAATTTCAATCCAATCTCAATCCAATTTCAAACCAAGTTCAATCTTATTTCAATCCAATTTCAATCCAATTTCAATCCAATTTCAATCCAATTTCAATCCAATTTCAATCAAATCTCAATCCAATTTCAATCCGATTTCAATCCGATTTCAATCCAATTTCAATACAATCTCAATCCAATTTCAATCCAATCTCAATCCAATCTCAATCCAATTTCAATCCAATTTCAATCCAATCTCAATCCAATTTCTATCCAATCTCAATCCAATTTCAATCCAATTTCAATCCAATCTCAATCCAATTTCAATCCAAGTTCAATCCAATTTCAATCCAATTTCAATCCAATTTCAATCCAATCTCAATCCAATTTCAATCCAATCTCAATCCAATTTCAATCCAATCTCAATCCAATTTCAATTCAATTTCAATCCAATTTCAATCCAATTTCAACCCAATCTCAATCCAATTTCAATCCAATTTCAATCCAATCTCAATCCAATTTCAATCCAATTTCAATCCAATTTCAATCCAATTTCAATCCAATCTCAATCCAATTTCAATCCAATCTCATTCCAATTTCAATTCAAGTTCAATCCAATTTCAATTCAATTTCAATCCAATTTCAATCCAATTTCAACCCAATTTCAACCCAATCTCAATCCAAGTTCAATCCAAGTTCAATCCAATTTCAATCCAATTTCAATCCAATCTCAATCCAATTTCAATCCAATTTCAATCCAATTTTAATCCAATTTCAATCCAATCTCAATCCAATTTCAATCCAATTTCAATCTAATTTCAATCCAATCTCAATCCAATTTCAATCCTATCTCAATCCAATTTCAATTCAAGTTCAATCCAATCTCAATCCAATCTCAATCGAATTTCAATCCAATCTCAATCCAATTTCAATCCAAGTTCAATCCAATCTCAATCTAATTTCAATCCAATTTCAATCCAATTTTAATCCAATTTCAATCCAATTTCAATCCAATTTCAATCCAATTTCAATCCAATCTCAATCCAATTTCAATCCAATTTCAATCCAATTTCAATCCAATCTCAATCCAATTTCAATCCAATCTCAATCCAATTTCAATCCAATTTCAATCCAATCTCAATCCAATCTCAATCCAATTTCAATCCAATTTCAATCCAATTTCAATCCCATCTCAATCCAATTTCAATCCAATTTCAATCCAATCTCAATCCAATTTCAATCAAATTTTAATCCAATCTCAATCCAATTTCGATCCAATTTCAATCCAATTTCAATCCAATTTTAATCCAATTTCAATCCAATCTCAACCCATTTTCAATCCAATTTCAATCCAATTTCAATCCAACTTCAATCCAATTTGAATCCAATTTCAATCCAATTTCATTCCATTTTCAATCCAATTTCAATCCAACTTCAATCCAATTTCAATCCAATTTCAATCCAATCTCAATCCAATTTCAATCCAATTTCAATCCAATTTCAATCCAATCTCAATCCAATTTCAATCCAATCTCAATCCAATTTCAATCCAATTTCAATCCAATCTCAATCCAATCTCAATCCAATTTCAATCCAATTTCAATCCAATTTCAATCCCATCTCAATCCAATTTCAATCCAATTTCAATCCAATCTCAATCCAATTTCAATCAAATTTTAATCCAATCTCAATCCAATTTCGATCCAATTTCAATCCAATTTCAATCCAATTTCAATCCAATTTTAATCCAATTTCAATCCAATCTCAACCCATTTTCAATCCAATTTCAATCCAATTTCAATCCAATTTCAATCCAACTTCAATCCAATTTGAATCCAATTTCAATCCAATTTCAATCCATTTTCAATCCAATTTCAATCCAACTTCAATCCAATTTCAATCTAATTTCAATCCAATTTCAATCAAATTTCATCCCAAGTTCAATCCAATTTCAATCCAATTTCCATCCAATTTCAATCCAATTTCAATCTAAATTCAGTCCGATTTCAATCGAACTTCAATCCAACTTCAATCCATTTTCAATCAAATTTTAATCCAATTTCAATCCAATTTCAATCCAATTTCAATCCCACTTCAATCCAATTTCAACCCAATTTCAATACAATTTCAACATAATTTCAACCCAATTTCAACTCAATTTCAACGCAATGTCTACCCAATTTCAACCCAATTTCAATCCGATGTCAATCCAATTTCAATCCGACTTTAATCCAATTTCAATCCAATTTCAATCCAATTTCAATCCAATCTCAATCCAATTTCAATCCAATCTCAATCCAATTTCAAACCAAGTTCAATCTTATTTCAATCCAATCTCAATCCAATTTCAATCCAATTTCAACCCAATCTCAATCCAATTTCAATCCAAGTTCAATCCAATTTCAATCCAATTTCAATCCAATTTCAATCCAATTTCAATCCAATTTCAATCCAATCTCAATCCAATTTCAATCCAATTTCAATCCAATCTCAATCCAATTTCAATCCAATCTCAATCCAATTTCAATTCAATTTCAATTCAATTTCAATCCAATTTCAATCCAATTTCAATCCAATTTCAACCCAATCTCAATCCAATTTCAATCCAATTTCAATCCAATCGCAATCCAATTTCAATCCAATTTCAATCCAATTTCAATCCAATCTCAATCCAATTTCAATCCAATTTCAATCCAATTTCAATCCAATCTCAATTCAAGTTCAATCCAATTTCAATTCAATTTCAATCCAATTTCAACCCAATCTCAATCCAATTTCAATCCAAGTTCAATCCAATTTCAATCCAATTTCAATCCAATCTCAATCCAATTTCAATCCAATTTCAATCCAATTTTAATCCAATTTCAATCCAATCGCAATCCAATTTCAATCCAATTTCAATCCAATTTCAATCCAATCTCAATCCAATTTCAATCCAATCTCAATCCAATTTCAATCCAAGTTCAATCCAATCTCAATCCAATCTCAATCCAATTCAATCCAAT